>OX453061.1:2411110-3706519 GCA_949699795.1 Spicauda simplicius | reverse complement strand
ACAGTTGACAATATTGTTGTATTATTTCTTTAAATAGTCGATTATACACAATATGTAGCCGAAATTTATTGTAAACAACGTGCGTGCGAAAAGAAACTCTTTATCAGTTGCATGCGTGCCAAAATCGAATGACCGACCTTATCGATACAATAGATCGATAACTTACGATTAGATATTAGCCATATATTGAAAACTACGGGCACACAGGCCACAGTGCACAATCCCCAAGATGGCGTGGTTAGACTTGCCGTACGATATACGTAACGTTACGTCCGAAGAAAACAAGTTGATCAAGAAATGTATGATAGGTGCGTGCTTAGTCAGTAGTGTTGTGATTGTGGTTTTGTGGTAATGTATCGATTATTTATTACTGGGCAACGGATGTGTAATATCGAATTCGAATTCACGCTTAATTTAAACATAATTAATGTTTAACTGGCCCGAATTTGAGGTAATGTATCGATTTAAAGTGCCAGAACAAACTGCATAGTTTGACGGTTCTGAATTCGAAATTAATTCATGTTTCGTTTATTTATTAGTTTTGCATTTTATGTTTTATATTACAGTATTTTTTTATTTTTTATTTGTGTTTACTTTGACATATCTTGTTAACACAATTATATTGTATAATAGGGATTGTCAGGGTTAAGGAGTTACGGAAATAGCACCTTTTTTATAAATATTACAATTTATTCTCACACTAGATAAATAATAAGTAATAATTTATAAACTAGTCCCACACTTTCTCATGAGCCGTAGATGCTACGAATAAATGTATCAGGCCGAGGATCGAACCCGGAATCTATTGCGTGTCAGCCCGTTGTGGTGACCGCTCCGAAGGGTGGATCGTTAAATAACAATATTATGAATGTTTTTGTTATAACACCTTATTCCTAGAGATTAAAAGTTTCTCCCTGTTTAGTACAGTACTAAACTGTTATAGCGCTTACCATCAAATAAGCTTAAATAAGCCAAAACCTGGCTTATATAAAACAAATTCATGTTTATTAAGAGTTAAGTGATGTACATCTGACATTTGACAGTTGACAGTTACCTTATATATCATAATGAGCCTTATATATCTTACTGAGCCCTAACCTATTATTTAGTTAATACTTCATGTTTTTGTCTCATATTTATTTGATTTTTGGTTGTATGAAAAAACACTAATGTTGTCATCACTACATAGTATAAAACAAAGTTGCTTCCAGGTGTTCCTATGTATGCTTAGATCTTTAAAACTACGCTACGGATTTTAGTGCAGTTTTTATTTATAAAACGACCATCATAGTCCTCGGGAGTACCAAATCTGTGCTTGACTTCAGATGGAACCCATGTTCTGTATGAAGTTGATTACAGATGTCCATAGGCGGCAGTGACCACTTACCGTCAGGTGGACTGCATGTTCGTTTGCTACTTCGGTTAGATAAAAAAAAATATTTATAATATTAGTAAGATTATACACATGAAATAATTTTAGTAATGAGTCTTGGGTCTAGTTCTCTCTTTGAGTGTGTTATGACATCTCTCAAGGATACCATTAGATAAAGTCCAATAAAGATTTCATATCAACTTATTCAACATTGCCTTCAGTTTATGTAACTTATGGATATTAAAGGTATTAGGATACCCTATTTAATAAGTCTCTAACTCGAGTGTTATTGTTTTTTCTGACTTTATTATTTTTTTGTCGTCAACCGATTATTATCCTACTGCTGGGCACGGGTCTTCTCTCGAAATAAGAGAGTTATAGGCCATAGCCCACCGCGCTGGCCAAGTGCGAATTGGTGGACTATTGTTTTTTATTTCGTTTAAATGTTGGGCTGATCAAAGTTGTGTTTGACAGTAGTTACTTAGGACTATTTTATTGTTATGAGTGTATCTATATTTTTATTTTGTTTTAAAAGTTAGACCGATCAGTGTTGCCAGCACTAGTCTACCGGTAATTATAATCGGAATTCACAAGCAAAACATAAAACTATTTTAAATGTTCAGTTGTACAAATCACATCTCTACATATTAATTGGAATTAAGTTGTTAAATTATCTGAAAATGTTTGTGGAATTCTTCATTCAGTAAAAATTACGTATTGATTATAATTGAATGAATGATTTCATATATCTCAAGGCTGTTGTTATTTACAATTTTTTGTATCGCTTTGCATGAATCATAAAATCGTGAATAAGCTTGTAAATTAACCTAATTTTCTCCAAAACCTTGAAACTTTGTATGCTACGTATTATACATTCGAGAGAAGCAAATACATAAGTTAGGTATAAAGATTTTTTATGCTAGTTAGATTATCTCGTCAACCCATTAATGTCCAGCTGGGCACAGCTCTTCTCTCAGAATGAGAGAGTTTAGGCCATAGTCCACCGCGCTGGCCAAGTGCGAATTGGTAGACTTCACACACCTCCGCGAACTTTTTTTAAGAACTCTCGGATGTGTAGGTTTCCTCGCGATGTTTTTCTCCACCAAAAAGCAGTGATAATTAATTAATAACACGCACATAAATCAGTGGTGCGTGTCTGGGTTTGAACCTCGGACTTCCGATTGAGAAGGCAAGTTTTAACCATTGGGCTATCACTGCTCTATTGAACATTGTTATGTTATATTGATAACATAAATTTATTTTCATCTCGTGATGTGTATAATCTCTTTATCACCTGAAACGTAGTGTAGAATCGTAAAGATAGGGGAGATATAACGATCTCCGTTCAGCCTTGTTCTAAATATGTACTTATGTAACTAACTTACGTAATAGTACCACTACATAGTATAAAACAAAGGCGCTTCTCGCTGTCTGTATTTATGCTTAGATCTTTAAAACTAAGCTACGGATTTTAATGCAGACCCGGCGAAGTTCGTTTAAAGTCAAAAATCTAAAATTGTCAGTGTTCCACAACTATATTATGCATGTATTATACATAAAAACCTTTCTCTTGAATCATTCTATCTATTAAAAAAACTGCATTAAAATCCGTAGCATAGTTATAAAGATCTAAGCATACATAGGCCCAGACAGCGGGAAGAGACTTTGTTTCAGACGTAGTGATGAAATGAGGAGATAAATAAGGCTATAATATTTTACGTACGCGCTAAGCATTTTCACCTTTGCTGTATTAAAACATGTTCCTATGCAAACTCGTGACAAATAATAAATTCAAAAAATATCTTGTCGGATGTTTAAAGTCTTTGACGATCTTCCTGACTCCTGAGTACCGATAAGGTCTGATCAACGCTATCAGAAAGCAATAAAACATTTTTATATCTTAAATTCCTTATTATAAGATTAAATGAATGTTATCTTGAGATTAATTTATCGACGTGTGACTACTAGTGCGAATGTACTAGCGAATAAGAGATTAATTGGTCCCTAAATAAATAGCATCATTATTGAATCTGTCACATCTATGGCAGTTTCGGGTGATTAAGGCAAAGACTCGATTAAGTTATATGATGGAAGATATTTAAGGTATTTAATTATCCACGTATAATAGTGGTCTTGCCAATTGCAAATTAAAAAAATCCAAATCGCTGATCGTTGGGAGAATCTTAATAATGCTAGCCGAGTTCATGCTTTGAATGACCAAATTATTCCTTATCTTACTAAGTTTTCATTATAAATATGAGTCTGTACGCCCTTTATACTATTCAATTAATCATATGATGATCTTTAGCAAAATTGTTGTTCATAAGCTCGCGAAGGTTTATGGTGCTTTTTTTTGTGATGGCGTAGCAACGCGCACAGGGTACAGCTAGTTTTATATAAAAGTTTATTTACATTTTGAATATGTTTCACCTAACATCTGAAACATTGGCATAACTTTTCATAAAATTGTTTTTTTTATTAAATATTCTATCAGGCATACTATCTTCAGGCACTTACAAATTGTCAGTTACAATATTTTTTCTTACACTACCACCGATTGGTCCGAAAAAACTCAGCGGGTTTGTCTTTTTGTTTGTATATAATGGGTATATAAAAATATACCCATTCCTGTTTCAACCTAGGTCTGTTATTTTAAAGAAGTAACATACTAAGCACTTTTTTCTGCCGTGCGATAATAGAGACGTTTTGAGATAATTCTATTTGCATGGGCAGGTAGGTACAAGGTACAAGGCCGAGAAAGTAAGATATGATAATGATTAACGTCACCGCATAATCTAATTGTCGTAAATTATCCTAATACTTTAGAACGTGTGTACTTTATAACCTAATGAGTGAAAGTCACTGATAAGGAAATTCAGTGTACATGAACTTAGATGTACTGAAATAGATTATGCAAACCATAATCGTAAGTCGTAATAAGCGATTAGGTGGTAGAAACAGTGTAGTTCGCCCGGGGAAGTACCACCGCCACACCTATTTCTAGCGTGAAGCAGTTCTTGCGTTTCGATGGAAGGGTGTGGTTGTCGGCACACTTTTATACGAGGCGACAATCTTAGTCCTCGGGAGTACGACGCATCTGTGATTGACTTCAGATAGAATCCCAAGTTCTGTATGAAGTTGCTTGCACATGTTCATAGCCGGTAGTGACCACTTACAATCAGGTGGACTGCATGCTCGTTCTCTTCGTATACTACGAAGCCTATGTGATGATTTGTGGCCAATTCAAGTCACGTTTTAAAACATTACTTATGTAAGTTTATCAATATTTTGCACAAGTATATCAAATATAAAGTGATTAAGTGATTAATATTAAGTCGTAATAAAAACATAATAGCACTTAAAGCACTTGTTTTCTAACAAAACTGGTGCATATGAACTTAGGAGTACTTAAAATTATCGAATTTTAATTGTATTATGATCGAGATAACCTTTATTATATACCTTACAATAAATTACCATAGCCACACGCGTTATACCACCTTGTAAATATGATGATGAACATACGAAACACAGGTTAAATTAATTTGGATAATTTGTGACCTTTAATTAAATATTATAGAAACAAAAACCAGGCTTAAAATAATTCATGGAAGGGTACTTCCATGAATTGTATTCTTAAAAATGTACTTTTGCAGACATCATTAAGAGTTCAATGCAAAATGAAGTGTAAATATTTTATTTTAGTCATTTGTATAGATCACTACATATTATAAAACAAAGTAGCTTCTCGCTCTCTGTCCATAAGTATGCTTAAATTTTTAATACTACGCTACAGATTTTACTGAACTTTTTTTAATATATACAGTGATTCAAAAGGAAGGTTTTTACGTATCATACATTCGTAATGTAGTGGAGTAACACTGATAATTGTAGATTTATGACTTTTAGGCGGAAAGAAGTTCGCCGGGTCAACTAATTTAAATTAAAGTATCTTGAAATTTTGTTTCTTCCCACCACTATTTTCTAATGCGTTATTTTCTGGATTTGATTACCATTCTTTTATAAAAAGATTAACATTCTTCTGAGTCCAGGTGATTGTTGTATACGTGTGTCAAACTCGTCAATTATAAGCCTTAATTTTAATATTTTAAACATGAAAATGATTGTAAGTCATTTGCCGTCGACAATAAATACCTGTTAGGCGCTAAATAGGTACTTTATCTTTATCAAGAGGAACTATCACTTATCAGTTGTTAAGTGTTTGTCGTCAATCGATACGCTATTATTTGATGATATGTAAATGGTAATTCTATACTTGAATTATTTATTTCGCCTGTAATACCTTTACCACACTAAAGTGCCCGTGGCCGTTCCCGGTGCTGCGAAGATGAGTCTTCGGAGCGCGTAGACCTATTGGAATGTCGCCTAGTATTTACGATCGTATGCAACCACATATGCCGTCGTCCTTCCCCGTGTCGCTTGAATTTACGGTTGGAGCTCCCACAAGAGCTCCCACAAATACCCCTTTTAGTCGCCTTTTCCAACAGGTAGAGTCTTACTTCTATTTAGTCCCGGAACTACAGCGTTGACATCTCCGTCTACTGCTTTTATATTACGTTTTAATTTAATGACTTCTTTATTAATTACAGGTTATACGAAAAGCTTCGTAAAGTGCGGCAAAAATGAATACGTCATGCCCGGTGCGTTTAAGAAGCATGCTGAAGCTATATACAACTTCAAGGTCAGACCCGACGACATTTGGGTCATCACGTTTCCCAGATCAGGTAAAAATATATTTAGTTTATAATATAAGATTAGATTGATCGGTTAAACGATTGATGCTCGATCTGTTAATCGAGGCAAACATCTTGAGAAAACCTAGCACGAAACTGTGTAAAGTCTAACAATTCATACCTGGCCAGCGCAGTAACTAATGGCCTAAAACTCTTTTAATCTGACAGAAGTTACCTGCAAAATAGTGGGACAATAATGAGTTGATGACGTTGACGACAATATTGTACGTGTAGTGTCCGTCTTCAACAACACTACTTTCTGTCTCCGGGATCATCCTGTACCCACCCTAACACCCACAAAACTGCGGTCAATAGTCAACGCGTATTAGGCGCAATAGTTATGGCGAAACCCTACTTTAAGGGAGGCCGATGTCTAGTAGTGCACTCAAAACACTACGTCAGAAAATTCAACTTCTTATATTAGCTTCTTGAAGTCAAGCATAAAGGTGTTGCACCAGGATGCACTATTTCCCACTTTTTATTAGTGAATTTTATATATACTCAATCTTATGTAATGTGAATATGCTACTGGATAGATAAAGTGTAGACTTAAAAATTGTAGACCAGGAGGAGGAAAGGGCACCTGACATAAAAAAGAAGTCCTAAAATGTATCATACATTTGTTTATTATCATGAAGATTATGAAACGTCTTAGAAGTTTTTAGGGTACAAATCATAACATATAGCGTTAGGCTACTGAGAAATGTAAGTAAATATACGTGAAACAATAGGTAGTTAAATAAATATTTATTCATTTGGTTAGTTGTAGGGGGAAAAAGAATAAAATTCGTTCCGCCCATGTATCATAATATAGATATACTATCTGTGAATTATCTAACTTTACTATCAGGTATGACGGCTATCGACCGTGGAATTTTTCACCTACACATACTCCGGAAACAGAATGAGAACCTTGATTTTGGTTGTTGACGTTGTCTGTTTAATTATGAACTAGAATCAAATAAGATGCTCATGTGCTTGATAGTTTTCTGATCTTCTCTTTGACTTCGCCTATTTCTGTCCAGTAACAGCAGAACCAAAAGCCGCTGTGCCATATGAAGCTGTGCTTATAAAATATATTTCTACCCCTGAAACCTAACTGGTTTTAGGCAAAATCATTGGTAATAATATCTACGACTGAGGTTAGGTGGGATATTACTAATTTAATATATAAAATTCTCGTGTCACAGTTTTTGTTCCCAACTCCTCCGAAACGGCTTGACCGATTTTTACCAAATTTTATATGCTTATTCAGTACGTCTGAGAATCGGCCAACATCTATTTTTCATACCCCTTAAGGGTTGTCCACCCATTTTTTTTTATTTTTTATATGGCAAAACAACGTTTGTCGGGACAGCTAGTGTCATATAAGAAGTAATAAAAAATCTTTTCATACTAGGTCAACTATCTAATTTTGTTCTCTCATAAAAAGATGTATAGCAACATAAAAGTGATATAATATGCTTATTTTTGAAACTCCTTCTGGCGCAATAGGATAAAAAGTTGTGAAATTGCAACACGCTGATAAGTTCTTCAAAATAATTTTAGATATGTCGATCTTCACATTTGCTATCAACAAATTTAAAACAAGACTAAATTAATATCTACTTGACATACTCATATGAATATTCTCGTTTTAACCCGGTGAACGTTATTTTGATACAATTTTTCGAACCTAAATATATCACACAACATTGACGCATGCGTTTACCCATGTCAATAGCTATCTTTCACTTAGATAACAATATCATCTTTTACATTTAATTCGTTTTTGGTACACTTCTGTCTTTCATATAATCTAATCCTTATTTAATAGTCTCGATTATAATCCTTATCATTTTACATACAACGGTTTATGGTCTATTGCGATATATTTATTATATAACATTTATTGTTATGGTAGGCACATACATGCTATAATAATTTGAAGGGAATTCCAATAACATTTATTTTTTACTTTTTTAAGTTTTAAATACTATTAGTTACAACTAACATTATAGGGTTTTTTGGGTGATGCATGTTACTGAATAATAAATTATTACAGGCTTCGATAACTATTCAATATGATTTAAACAACATTTTATTAAAGATAGGTCATATACTCGAAAATTTATTTATTTCTTAAGTAGCATGTAAGTGAACAAAAATGCATCGAAATAAAGTATAGAGATAAAGCCACTTATGAAATTGTTGCGAAAATTATATATTTTTTTATTTTAGGCACAACGTGGACCCAAGAATTAGTGTGGCTGTTAGAAAATGATTTGGATTTCAAAAAAGCGAAAGAAAAACCTCTTTATGAACGATTTCCAATGTTAGAGTAAGTAAAGTGATTACTGTTTAATGGAAACCGTTATCAAGTTTCAGTATTTTCAAGAAGATAGAATAACATTACGAACTACCTATAATGATGAACGAACCTGTAATGACAAACGATTTCTCAGAATCAGTTTTCTATAAACTGTTATTTTATCAATTTGTTGCTTCTACACTAAAATTAAAATCAAAAATATAGGGTGCTTCAAGGTTCAACATTAAGCCCCTTTTTATTGGATATTTTCACCAAAATTTTAATAAACATTTATTTATTTTCTATGAATACAATTATTATATGCATTTTACAGGATAACATCGATGATACCAGACATCGCGTTCCCGTTGATAAAAGCCAATTTCATGAATCTTGGCAGCTTTCAAGGATTGAACCATGCAGCCAGATATCCAAGTTGGAAATCGCTCGAAGAAGCACCCTCTCCGCGGTTTATCAAGACACATTTGCCATTATCTCTCCTGCCTCCGAAGTTATTGAGTACCGCCAAGGTCATATATGTTGCTAGAGATCCCAGAGATGTGGCTGTTTCGTATTACTATCTCTTCAAAATGGTTGGCAAGTCTCTGACGCGAAACTCATTTGAAAATTTCTGGGAAGCGTTCAGGAAAGATTTATGTAAGTGAAAATTCATTTTATTAATACGTACGAATAAAATTAAGTAATCATTTGCGATGTCCCAATTGACTGCGCTTCTTGATTGAATATCCTAATTTATTAATATGTGATATAAAACTCAGGAATTGAGAAAAAGTCACATTTTAAAGTCAAAAATGTATATTAAGAGAATTTCGTAGTGTTATATAATGAAATGTCATTTGATACACTATTCAAGCTTAATGATCATTTATCAACCAATCCTTTTATAGTGATAGTATCGAGTGATAACATATCTTCAATTTGTTGATTGAAAGTTAAGCTATGATGCATCATGATGAATGATGTTCATTTACGTACATCGGTGAGTGTGTCATTAAGTATTGATGAACTAAAGTATATTATTCTTATTATATAAATTAAGTATAAGTTTATGATTTGTAAGTAATGATAAACAAATATATTAAATTCTTGATTTGATTCACCGTTTCAATCACATTCAATTTATCGAAACATATGTACAACTCTTGATAATTATGGACACATTTTGTTGTTGTGAAGGAAAATATATTTAGGAGTTCTACTTACATGAGTTTCTTAAATCACAAAAGTTAATCGAACAGCATACAATGCCTAAAACCTTCTTATTCTAAAAGGCAACTTATGCTCAGCATCCAGGCAGTAATGAATTCATGTGATGGATTAAATCGATAAGTTTGAATTATAAATAATTATTTATGATCTATTGCGTTTTCCCGAACAAGTGTATAGTATATTCAAATGTATTTAACTACAGTGTAAGCAATTTATTGCTTTTACTAATTTAAATTTATTATTTACAGTGCCCTGGACGCCGATAGTAGCACACACAAACGAGGCGTGGATGCAGAGACATAGATCGAATCTCCATTTTGTGTTCTATGAAGAATTGCTTAAGGTAAATTAAGATGCACATACACGTACGCTTTCTACACTCATAGCCCAACAGTAGGATTCTTTCCTGTATCGTGAATATCATGGACACACAAGACGAATACAAAAACACCCAGACCCAGAACAGGAATTTAAACTCATCATTCTGATACCTGTCTGGGCGGGAATCGAACCCTGAACCCAATGCGTCAGGCCGGTATAGTAACTGCTCCGCCACACGGGTCGTCAACAAGATGCAATTCTAGTAAAGGTTAATAAAATGAAAGGATATTAATATCGTATACATCCTGTACATAAATTGAAGATGAATTGAATTTTTACCAGATGGTAGAGTCAGTGTAGTTCGACAAGGGAGGTACCAACGCCACACTTATGTGTAGCGTACCAGTTGTTGCGTTTCACACATTCGTTTGCGTTGGCACACTTTTATATGCAACCATCTTAGTTCTCGGGATTAGGAACGCATCCACGATTGATTCAGATAGAACCTATATTTTAAGTGAAGTTGGGTACACATGTCAACGGGCGGCAGTAGCCATTTCCCATTAGGTGGTGCATGCTCGTTTGCTACTTCAATCTTATAAAAAACACTATTAAGATAAATCATCCTAGTTCAGGTGGAATATATAATGACAAGAACTTAAGCTTTAGTAAACGTGTTTTTAATATAATTTATTGCTCAAAACAATAATTTGGTATTATGTGCTGAGTCACTATTCAAAAGTGTGTAAGTGGTAGGAGTATCGATATCAGTATTTGTAGAAATGTTGAGTGGTCATAACAACCGATACTTGTTACCAACATCGAAGTGTCGGAATCGTGTTTAGAACTTATCTTAGATTGCTACCTGTTAGTATCTGAATATCTTCTTACCTGCCATCTTATCATCTTATATTGAACAGTGATCGCTTAATGCTTAAAACTCAAACTCAATCAAGAGTCCGAAGTATGAATCTTTGGCACAATTAATTTTTAAAAATTAATGAAGGTATAACAAATAGTTATCACAAGATTTACAATCAAAGTATAGAGTAAAAGGATACTTGTGCGTATCAATATGACTATGATTGTTTGGCGACTTTACTTTTGTCTTGTTACTATAAAATGGAAATTAGGTATGAGAAAACTGTTCCTATTTCGACCTATCACAATTGTACACTACAACTTTACTATTTTCTAACCTTCATCGTACATTACAATTCGTTAACCTGCCTACAAATAGAATTATTTAGCCCTGCCAATTTACTTAAAATATGGACAGGGGAATTCTGCTACGATCACTAATGATACGTGTATATTTCCAGGATCTGCCGAAAGAAATCCGAAAAATCTGCAAATTCCTACATCGGGAGTACTCAGATGAAAAGCTGTCACAACTCGCAGAACATTTAAGCTTCGATAGCCTTAGAAAAAATAAGACTGTTAACAATACTACAAGCGGGAAAGGAAAAGTTCAGTTTCTCAGAAAAGGTTAGTTGTCCTGATTTAGGATTTTATTAAGTATTACAAGTAGGGTTGTATTTTAATAACTGAGTATCGACACAGTCACGTAATAAATTTATACCCATATACAAGCTTATAGTGTGTAAAATCACTGAGAAAGTTAAGATGGTTCATGAATACTTCTTTGAAAAAATTAAGGATTTTAATTTTAATTTTGGGTGATTATTTCTGAAACTTACTATATAATTTATGGCGTTTATGAAAAGAATACATATTTTTAAGTAGACAAAAGAATTTAATGGTACTTGGAAACCAAATAGTTAACTGCTAATGAGCGGAAAAAGATTAATGATTATGACTGACAGTGTGTTCTAAAGGTCTTGAGTTCGAACCTTATGTGTGTCTTCAGTTTACTCCGGTTGCGTTCCTTTGGGGATCCCGGAGTCCATCTTGTAGCGTCAAAGGCGGCCACCGAGGGGGTTTTAGTGCGGTAAGATTCCCACATAACCCTGTGTCGCTTCTATGACGTCGGGTACCTTTTGAAGGCTTCCCTCTCGAAAACAAAATAAAAGGGGGAGGGGGAGGTTTCAAACACTCCCCCAGTAAAAATATTGCACATACATATATGGTTCGCTCATGGAGTCACCGCCATATTTATTTTATTTTTTAAACCCCCGAAACGAAAACCTGGGTCCGGGACATGCCATGACGTAATCCTACAAATTAGTTTTTATTTTCCTTTTTAGGAGAAGCAGGTGGCTGGCGATCACACTTCAACTCTGTGATGGAGCTGCAAGCCGAGGAATTCCTCTCCAGCCGTCTCCGAGGCCTCGACCTGGCGTACCCTTCGTTCTCATCACATGAGACTGAAATTTCTCACTTATAACTCTAATTAGTTCCTTGTATACCTAAGTTTGTTTAAGTTCCTTTACGATTGATTTGTGTGCATGATTGAGTTTGCTTGGTATTTAGTGAAGTGATCTTAAATAGTCATAGTTCATTTCTCACTTGTACGCATAGTTCTAAAAGAGGCCAAATAAATGTATGTAGAAGTAAACTAGAGAAGAATTATACATACAATAGTCAAGAAATGTTCATGAAAGCTTATGGACACGACAATTAACATATGACCAGAAAGAGTTGTGTATATTTCTGAATGTTCATTTATCGTTAAATGTATAAAAAAACTTATTACTTAAATGTACAAATGTACTAAAAGGCGACCAAAGACGATAATTTAATGATTAGATATTTTATTTATTACGTACTTCTTAAATAGATTAATTTCGTATAAATTTCTTTAAGTATCTTTTTCAATAACGTACAATATATTCGCCAATGATATAATTTTATGTTGTCTTAGAAATTTTATTAAGATTGATGATTCGTGATTCAATCAATTTTTTGATTAATTTTGAAATTTTAAATTTATTTTCTTTTTATTGATAGAAATATCGATAACCATTTACATTTTATTGTATACTTATATAATCAAGAACATTCAAATCTACGTAGGTACTTTAGATCTTTCGGCATTTTTAAACTAAAATTAATCTTTATTGCTAACTTTATCTCGTTATCTTTAGTAAAAAATGATAGACGGATTATTTGCATAAATTTAATCGATACTAATTTAACTATATTTTAAGGAACTCATACCTCAGTTGTCGTATTTAAAATTATTTGATTAATGTGTGTTAGCTAAATATATATTTTAATATAGACAATATTATGATTCCAGTGACTTAAATTAACTATCGAAATCATACAGAGCCTATAAAAATTACGAACAATAAATTGCGAAAAATGTTAAATATGTAGTTATTTTGTATAATTGAAATAAGTTTGTAATAATATATTTATAGTCATTATTTCTTCCGTAAAATGGTACAGATGTTACGCATTTTTAAACATTATTTTACAACACAAATATTTTTTAAACATTATTTTACAATACAATACAATAAAAATTGGATTGCATTAATAGCTTTTAAGTTTAATGATCTATAAGAAAATGAGAATATTAATTTTATAATTGTGTTATCATCAATTTTGTTATAAATATAATTTAATGGAAATTGTATCGAAGATTATTAGCATGTTGATTAAAAATGGAATGTTTTAATTTTGTAATCTGTTTTTAAGTCTTGGACAGAAACAAATTGAATATTGTGTGTGTGTTTGCGTGAATGTTATGGCACTCTACTGATTATAAGTATTTATAAGAAACTGTTTTTTTTTACTTTATTCACTTTTATGCATGTATTATGCATAAAAATCTTTCTTTCTTGAATCAATCTAGACAGACAGCGGACAGACTTACAAATTGTCAGTTACATTTATATATTTTTTTTTACACTACCACCGGATCGGAACACGACCTCAACTGAGAAGATCCGGCAAGAAACTCAGTGGGTTTGTCTTTTTTCTTTGTATATCTAGTAGTATGTAGTGTATATGTAGTGGTATCCATGAACTATAGTGTCAACTTACCATATCAATACATACTCGATTGTTATTTCTTTCTTTAATATTATACGGTAATCTAGGCTCTTTGCTCAAGTGTCCACTACTACATATTACTAACTACTACCACCACTATTGACTAATAAGCTTCAAGAAGATTTCCTGTTATGCACTGGCCACTAACTTTGAAGACGAACGCTAATTATTAGTTTTCAAAGCTAGCACAGTGGGCAACAACTTACGTGCCCGTGGGCGAGTTGATAGCGCGGAGTGACTTTAATAGTTGCAAATGCCCCACATCAATTCAGTTCCGAACTAGAAAGTTGTATTGAGGTAGTTTGTTACGCTATCTATGTTTAACAGACTTCGAGCTACATTGTTCCTGTTCAGGAATTGTATTAGTTACTGATGAAATTACCTTACACTGGTCAGTGTTGTGTTAAGCTGAGTTCTTACCGTTTAGTTGCCTAAGTTATTGACCACAATTTCGATTTTCTTATCAGTATTTACTGCATAGTTTTTGTAACTTCCAATGTAATGAGATCAATCACTATTCAAAGCTTTTGATAGGATATTTTGTCATATGCTATGTATTAAAACGAAATATAAATATTACTATATAAAGAGATACTACATATATATATATGAACTGTAATGAAATGTTTAATAATAATACGGTATTTTTAAATGACTCCTCAAGACACTTTTAAATGTATGCCTATTACATTGTCATTATGAAATTAGAACATTTCAATAGTACCAGTCTTGTCGTGCATAACGGCCACTAACTTTGAAGTCGAATGCTAATTATTACTTTTCAAAGTTAGCTCAGTAGTAACAACTTATGAGCCCGTGGGCAAGTTGATAGCGCGGAGTGACTTTAATAGTTGCAAATGCCCCACATCAATTCAGTTCCGAACTAGAAAGTTGTATTGAGGTAGTTTGTTACGCTATCTATGTTAACAGACTTTGAGGTGCATTGTTCCTGTTCAGAAATTGTATTATTTATTGATGGTCAATGTTGTGTAAAGCTTAGTTCGATACACCGCTTAGTTGCCTATCAAAGTTATTGACCACAATTTCGATTGTCTTATCAGTATTTACTGAATAATGGCTAGTTTTTGTAACTTCCAATGTAATGAGATCAATCATTATTCAAAGCTTTTGATAGAATATTTTGTCATATGTTATGTATTAAAAAGAAATATAAATATTACTATATAAAGAGATATATAAGATATGCAAGTTATATTTGTACTGTAATGAAATGTTTAATAATACATACAGCATCTTTTAAATGACTCCTCAAGAGTTATATTGTTATTATGAAATTAGAACACTTCAATAAATGACTTCACAGTCACTTATTGAAGTCACTTCACAGTCTTCTCCTGCGTAACGGCCACTAAATTTGAAGTCGAATGCTAATTATTACTTTTCAAAGTTAGCTCTGTAGGCAACAACTTACGAGCCCATGGGCGAGTTTATAGTACGGAGTGACTTTAATAGTTGCAAATGCCCCGCATCAATTCAGTTCCGAACTAGAAAGTCGTATTGAGGTAGTTTGTTACGCTATCTATGTTAACAGACTTTGAGGTGCATTGTTCCTGTTTTGAAATTGTATTAGTTATTGATGAATTTAGCTCACAGTGCTTGATGTTGTATGTGTATATCTTTGTTAAGGATGTACATACAACACCGGTTTGTTTCTCATCTTAGTTATTGAGAGGAATTGGTTTTGTTTGTAAAACTTATTGATCAGTATTTACTTTGTAATGATTAATTTTTGCACATAACGAGTACTTGCTGTATGAAATTTCGAATGAAATAAAAGTTATCTTTATTTGCGGCTTTCAAATTGCACGTTTTATATAAATATATAAAACTATATACAGTATAGGTATACAAATTAGTGTCTATTGAACTATTTACATTATTACATTTTTTTTATCTATCTGAAGTAACAAATGAACATGCAGTCCACTTGATAAGTAAGCGGTAAGTGGCCACTGCCTCCCATGGACATCAACTTCATACAGAACATGGGTTCTGTATGAAGTTATGATGGTCGCCTAATGTGAAAGTGTGCCGGCAACCACACCTTTCTAGCGACACGCAAAAAATGCTTCACGCTAGAAATAGGCTTGTCGGTGGTACTTCCCCAGTCGATCTAAGAATATTATAAATTATTGCATAAAATTTATTTATGTACATTACATACGGCATCGTAAGTGACTCCTCTGGATTACACGTGTATTCAAATCTTAATTATAAACAGAATATTAAAAGGGTGGTTCAAAAATATGCCTGATATATTATCATTATGAAATTAGTAAATTTCAAAAGTAGGTACTTCTTGTCGTGTACACTGGCCACTAACTTTAAAGGCGAATAATTAGCAGCGCGTCAGGCACCAACTTGGGAGCCCGTGAGCGAGTCGATAGCGAGGATTGACTTTAATAGTTGCAACTGCCCTGCGTCGATTCAGTCCCCAACTAGCAAGTTGTATTAAGGTAGTTTGTAACGCTATCTAAGTTATTGAGGTGCATTGTTACTGTTTGGAAATTGTTCTTGTTATTGATTCATATTTACTGTAGAGCAACACTGGCCGTGTTTGTGTAGAGGTTAATAATGTAGTGGGTAGCAGTTTACGTTTAGTCCTTGCTATTATGATAATAAGGATTAATTCATAAAATATCACTGTATTCAAAATTTTCATTTGGGAGGAGCTAGGCCTTTTTTTGTATCACTGACGATACAAAGAACGGGACATGAAAATAAAAAAAAATACTTTTTTAAATAAGTTCAAAATCAGTAAAAAACTCCTTCTAAATCTGCCTCTCAAAATATCATCCGTGAACATGTTTTTAAGGTTAGCGACAAATATGTCCACCAATTCGCACTTGGCCAGCGCAGTGGACTATGGCCTAAAACTCTCTCATTCTGAGGGAAGACCCGTGCCCAGCAGTGGGACAATAATGGGTTGACGATGTCGTCCATTTGTGCTTCTTTAAAAAGTCACTAAATATGATTTTAATGGAGTGAGGAGAAAGAGAGACACTTCCTGTATTTCTTCGGGGTATTCCAAGTTGCATAAGTAATCTGGCGAGAATTAATTCTATAGCCAGATCTAGAACATATTACATCTAGAAATAGAAATAAAATTAAAGAGCCTGAGAATTTCATTTATTTGTACAAAACATTTGCCTCTCCAAGGACGTTTGATTGATGATTCTTGAAAATAAGCGCTACTTAAACAATCCTCTGAAATATTGCGTCTAAAATTATAACGATCCCTTTTACGATGTAAGTTTGTATAATATTAATATGTAGGCGGTATTCCATATTAATTCTTGTTCCCACACATCACCGCCCCTGTCTCGAGTCTCCTTACGAACGCGATAAATCATACAGGGGTTTTGTAATAATCTTGGCGATAAATCAGGGAACTTACACTATTGTGGGATTCCTTGCTGAGGCATGAAATCATTTCTGCTTTCGCAAATTAAAGGAAAAACGCGGAACGGACTTTTGAACTAGTTTAAAAGTAAATGTCAGTCTTTGTGTACGATATGCAGGATAGGCATCCTGAATAAGGGGACTGCCATAGCGCAATGAAGTAGAAAACTAAATAGATTAGACTTTGGCGACAAATTCTTGAAGTAGTGGTGGATTGGAATTCAATTTCATGGATGGAGATCATACAACGGCAAGTGGAGTGTATGACATGTTCGATATTTCGATGACCATAAGTAAGTAGGAAGATCGTATAGTTAATGCTGAGTGTATTGCGGCATTGATTGGTTGAGGTGATTTAGTCGATTTTTTGACGTCCACTGCTGGCTTGGTAAGATATTGTAAAATTCGTCACAACCGCGCCATTTAATCTCATTTGGGACTGTTTATTACAACAAAATTAATCGCAGTAAATGTTTGGTATTGTCTAGAAATTTCTCCTTTCGGGGAAACATTTTTCACTTATTTTAATCCTGTTAATTTTTTGCAGATTAAAGTCGTGATTAATGCCGAGACCCCATTGACAATTTTGTGAGATATTTCTAACCTCAACCAGAAATATTATAATAAGCAATATAATGTATATGATTTTTTTTCTAATTTGTGATCTTTTTATTTAATGTTTTGTGTAGTTTACTCTATGTCATGTTTATTATTATTTCTACAAAATAATGACGATGTATTGTATGCATTTGTCACTCATAATTGTACTATCACTTATTTATGCATCTTCGTCTTCAATTAATTATTTGTATGTATTAGTGCTTAGTCTGTTAGTGACCTATTTTAATAAATAAATAATTAAAAATATAAATAAATACTCAAATCAATTTCTACTTACCAATTTACACTTTTCGACGACCCGCGTGGCGCAGCGGTTACCATACCGGTCTGACGCGCAATGGGTCCCGGGTTCGATTCCCGGCCAGACAGGTATCTGATTGATGAGTTTAGATTCCTGTTCTGGGTCTGGGTGTTTGTGTATTCGTCTTGTATGTGTCCATGGTACCCACGACACAGGAGAAAATCCTACTGTGGGGCTATGAATGTAGCAAACGTGTTTTTTAACACTTGGTCAGCAAGTGGTCTATGGCCTCTCTCATTCTAAGACAATGTTCAGTATATACGTCGAACAACAATGTCCGATAATCACTACATAGTATAAAACAAAGTCGCTTCTTGCTGTCTGTCCCTATGTATGCTTAGATCTTTAAAAATACGTTACGTCTAATGAAGTTTTTTAGATAGAGTGATTCAAGAGAAAGATTTTTATGTATAATACATGTGTATTAGGGAAATACTGATAATTTTAGTTTTTGACTTTTGGCGGAACGGAGTTCGCCGGGTCAACTAATAATGAATAAACCGTAGACTTTGATAGTACTTGAGCTTCTCTTAGAATTTTAAAGGTGGCAGAACGATGGTTCGTCCAGTGAGGTAACCCAAGCTAATAATGAGCGTGTTACTCGTGTTGCGTGTGCCAACCTATTTTCTTGCGTTACGGTGGAAGGGTGGGGTTGCCAGCTCGCTTTTATATGAGGCAAACATCTTAGACCTCGGGAGTGGCAATGCATCTGTGATTGGCTTCAGATTGAACCCATGTTTTATATAAAGTTGCAGATAAATGTCCATGGGCGCCAGTGACTGCTTGCTGACTGCATGTTCGCTTACTACTTCAAAAACAAAATCTTATGTTTTGCACAACTTTTGAAACTATATATAAAAATCTTTTAGATGTGATATCAGATATTTTTTTAGATACTCTTACGAAAAGTTAAGCATACCAAGAATGAAGTTAAATGTTTTTGCAGGCTTTCTGTTAAGGTACGTGCTTGTAATATACATATAACTAAGTACTAATAAGGACTTACATAGAAGAATTTCGACCACATAAAATCATGAAATATTGTCTACACGATAAATTTTCGTAGGAATTGAAAATCATATCTTGGGCCTCAGATACTGAATCCACGTTTTTCTGAGAGGCGGCAGATTGCCTCAGGGTTTTTCCGAGATAATAAACTGCCGTTTTCAACTATAATCATAACTAACAGTTAACAGGGCTGAAGTTCCGAACACGAAACACGAATGCGCCGTGGAACTTCTTGATTTATCGTCCTGATTATTACAAAACCCGGAGAGATTTATAGTTCTCGTGCAAGTCGAGACGTGAACTAGCTAATGTACTGACACGGCTCTTTGAGACGCTTTATTTCCTGGCTCTTGAAGCTAAAAATGTAGAGAGATTTGCCTTTTGACCTCCCGAGCATTACGCGCCATCAGGGAATTTCACGTAATATTGTTGAAAATAAGGAGAGGGACATGTTTTACTTAATTTAAACCATTTTCTCGAAATTTTTACATAGTTTCTTGCTGAAAATACTTGATATTAAGCCCAATCGCCTATGTGAGATTGGATGAAATTTGACAGACCCTCTTCGTCTGAATGTTTTAATAATGACGATCCCTAAGGTTACAAGGTTACATGTCAGATTTGAGTATGTCCTGTAAGGTCGATAAAATTTGTAAGATGATAGGACTATCATCATAACCAAGGTGGTAGAATTCCAAGAGTGGTAGTAGTATTATAAGTAATTTCGGTACAGAATAATCAACCCGATTTTCCGGCGACTGATGCCTGAAAAGCAACAATAGAGGTTATATTAAGGAGTTATTAAAGGAATATTGTTGATGGTCAGTAATTTGATTAATTGATGGTGAGCGCGAATTGACTGCGAAATGTTTCGTGTCAAATACCTAATAATTAAATGATTTCTTAAAGATGTAACGCTTAGCAAGGGAAGATCTCCCGCCAGGCTAGGTGATCATGCCTGAGGAGCAGCCGTGCTCCGACAGTTGTTGTTTGGAACTTGTATATATGCCAGGTATGGAGAAAACTTCGTTGTCGTAATTCAAAAGCTCTTGATGAGTTGCGGAAGATGCGCCATCGATTGACTTTGTACTAGGTTGCCAACGTTATCTAGTGTTACGTATATTTTTATCCATTGCAACACGGCATGGACTTCGATAGAAACATTGTATAGAAAAAAACTATATGTGCGATGTCGAGTGTGATAATTCCAATGTCTGTAGACATAATCAAACACTAATAGGTTATACTGCGAGGAGTAACCACTGGTCTGTGGTTAGTCTACTGTTATTTTACCTTATTAATAAGCTTTTTATTAGCCTGGGTTGTACCTATATATGTATGTAATGGAATGTTTGAGCTCAATTTTCACCGGTTTCCAGAATTTTGGTTTATTTGAAACTTCGTACACGTATTAAGGACGGATGAGAATACAATAATATGAAAAAATATATGTATATAATATTTTTCACAAAAGCGTGTTTTTTTAGTTTTTACTAAGATTTGTTATTTATTTTAAACATTCGATGAACACTTTTAAACAAGCACGTGAATTATATTGAATAATTCCACATTACGAAAAAAGTATATGAACAAAAAGTAGCCACGTTTATTTTGTCCGGTATTATTATGAAATCCGGCGTCCCGGTAATTATTACATTATTCAAGCGATAAACGATGACAGTCTAAACTGGGGCGGTTCATTCCACTTGGCTCCAGCTGGTACGCTACTGTGTTATTGTTTTAATGATTGTTATTATTAAAATTTTATTACTTCTTATATTATAAGTTACAAGATTTATAAAACAATATATTTTATTTGCATTTTTCATATGAATAGAATAAGCATTGACTTATGTACTGGCAAATAAGTCTCTTACTAATAAGAAAAATCTAAGTACGTGTAGCTAAGTCTCTTAGTTTCTCTTTTTTAAACTAAATAAAATATAATAAAATCCATAGTATTTAATATAATATTTTTTTAAGGTAGAACACAGATGGTTATTGACCGAGGTATCAGCGCCACACTTATTTCTACTGTAAAGCGGTTTTCATGCTTCGATGGAAGTTTATTGTCGCTGGTTCTGTTTACTATGAGGCGACCATCTGAACCCTCAAGAGTGTAAACGCATCTTTGCTTACAAACTCACTTTAGATAGAATCATTGTTCTGTGCACAGTTGCTTATATATCAATGAGCGGCAATGATCACATATAAGTTAAAATGCATGTTCGTTTGCTACTTCAAGCTTTAAAAAATCTTCAATACATGAAATGAGTACATCTATTCTGCATCGTTTGCTTTGCCATCCATCCATCCATCCAAGTCCAAGCAAGTTTGATGTTAAATATTCGTTGCCACCCATAAGACCTTATTTAGCTTACTCCATATAAGGCAGGGGTTTCAACTAAAGCCAATCATACATGCATTGTTCTGAAGAATGAAATGGCCTCATGTGAAAATTAGGCAGTATTCACACTCTTTTACGGTAACGTAAAGACAATTCTTAACGTTACTGTGAAGCAGTCTTCACGATAGATGCAAGTATAGCGGTGATAATTTTTGGTTAAATTTCAGTTTCGTATTATTAATAGTAGGTACTATTAATAGTATAGTATTAATAGTACTGTACCTGTAAATATAAGTAAAATATATGTTTAAATTAAAGCTAGTTTTCCTTTCGTGGTTGGCTTAATACGGGATGAATTGCACGTCCATTTCAAGCCAAAGAAAGGTCTGAATACGCTGATGAACAATGGCGTAAACTTTAAATTCAAAAAGAGCTTTGTAGTTTTAGCAAATTGGAGTTGTTTGAATTTGAATTCATTGTTAATTCTTCCACCTTTTTGTTGTTTGAGCTTGAGTACTTGTCGCACTACGGAGTTGAAACGAGTAAAATAGTGTCTAGTTGAAGTAGATGAAGAAAATTTTTAAAATATAGAAATAGTAAATGGACACGCTGTCCTTCTTTCATAAAGTGATAACTACCGTAAATTGACATTTGCAATCAGCCCCAAGTAGCTAAGTAGCTGAGTAGTAAATAAAAAGTACCTACTCATACCTACTCGTACCAAATCAAAACACAGTAGATGTTGGACTGCGATTGTTGACGGTTGTTTTTTCGGAGTTGAATCATAAAGGGTTCTATTGCCTAAAAAAAATCAATAAGCTTTTTGAAAGCTTTTTAATAAGTAAGTGCAGTTAAAAGTAGAGCTGTTCTCGTCAGAAAATCTTAAAAAACAATAATCTAAATCTTATCTAATTAAATCAAAAATAAACAGGACTAGCTGTTGAATACCCAACATAGAAAGGCTTTTGTGTAGACATTTTACAGCTGATGCAATAGACAAATAGATGCATGCGTATGGATATTTCACCGATGGATCGCCGTGATATTAATTTAGTTAAATTATTCCACAAAACCCATTCTTAAAATTAGGGTATTGACTTTGCTTTGCTTAATTACCCAATTGAACAATCTTTTTTATTACACTCGTTACTTGTTAACCATGCAGCATGTGCCTTAAGGGAATAAGCTGAAAAAGTAAGAAGGATCTAATTAGCCGGTGCATTGTGGAGCAGACCTGGCCGCCGATGATGGCGGCGCATTCATTGTTAAAACACAAAGAGTCCCTCATAATTAAGATAAAACCAACAAATGTACTGTAGGTAATTTTATGTTTCATAGCATCGCTTAATATCGCGTCCGTGCCTGTTTGTCTTTGTAATTGAATGTTTTTAACGCCAATATATTTTGGTTGAGCGGAGTTTTCGAGCTGAAATGTCGCTTGTGTTGTTTGGCATTTTGAATTTTGTGAATTACGCGATTGCCTTTTAAACGAGGCTTTATTATGGACCGACGGTATCCGAAATTAATTATTGGTTTATAGAGAATACATACATTGCCTTATGTATGCCTATTTCTCTATTATTAAACGGGAATCAAGGATTTTGGCATGTCTTGGGCGTCGGGCTCTTGCAGACATAGATGAGTATATAAACACCCAAACCCCGACTAAAACTCAATTCTGTTGTGTGTGTGTATCCTCTTACACACTGAAAAGATCAAAATTTCATACGCGGTAATGGATAAAGGTAGTTGGACTTTTCATGGTTTTTCCGAGGCCCTTTACCTACTTTTCTGCCTCAACAAAAGACAAGCAGCGCTGTATTTTGATCTGTGATGTGTAGTAAGTAATTAGGCGTCTATTAATTATGGGAGGTTCTTTAGACGACTTTTCGACGCCCCTTCCTCCCTTGCTTGATGAGATGTAGTGTGATTTGATTTATCATTATAATTTTACGCGTTTTTTTACAAACCCCCTTCCCCTACTTAAGATTACGTAAGGCACTCGACGTGACTCTTCGTCCCCCTGAATACCTCAGGCAATCAATGAATGTTGTCTAAGAGTTCCTACGCACACGAAGAATATCCTACGGAGCGGTTACCATGCGACAGGTTACGTGTTCGAGTCCAACCAAACATGGTGAGCTTTCTGGTAAATGTATCGGTGTCTTTAGGTGTGTATATCTTTTTTACGTATTACATAAAGACGTAGCAAACGAGCATGCAGTTTACCTGATAGTAAGTGGTCACTGCTGTCTATGGACATCAGTATGTATAGTCATATCGAATAACACTCCTAATGGAAGAATGCGTTGCTACTTCCGAGGGCTAAGATGATCGCAACATACAAAAGTTCGACCGGTAACCACACTCCTCCATCGAAACGCAAGAGCTGCTTTCCGCTAGAAATAAGTGTGGCGATGGTACCTTCCCTGTCGAACCACACTGGTTCTACCACCTTGAAAACATTTAAGTAAATATGAAGTACCGTAACAATATATACCCTGTAACTGTATACTACACTGACCTGAACGAAATAAAACAGTGTATCATATAAAAGTGCCGTAATTTTTCATTAATCTCCGCCGAACTGTCTTTACCAGCAACAATAAACTGCTTAATTACTGAAGTTATTATTTACGAGTAGTTTTAACGGCAATCGGAAGGATGAAGTGCAATTAAGAGCCATTTAAAAATGTCTCCAAGTCTGCTAGGGCTGCCAAGTATATAAGAGAAATACAACACACTCGTACTATTTTTTTTTCATTATTACATTGAGGTAGCAATCGAGCATGCAGTCCACCTGATAGTAAGTGGTCACTGTCGCCCACAGACATCTGTAATCAACCACATTCAGAACATGGGTTCTATCTGAGGTCAATCACATATGCGTTGCTACTCCCGAGGACTATGATGGTCGCCTCATGTGAAAGTGTGCCGGCAACCACACCCTTCTATCGAAACGCAAGAAATGCTTCACTCTAGAAATAGGTGTGGCGGTGGTACTTCCACGGTCGAACTACGCTTCTACCACCTTAAAATTTGTGATCACCTTTGTGACTTTATTTATAAGTACTTACTATATGTTACGGATACCCTACATTCAGAATATACTATTTTCAGTCGAAAAATAAAATTGGCAACCATCGCCGAGTCCATGGAGCAAAAAGCGAATAATATCGGAGCTTTCTCTTCAGCTTTTTTAAGCTCAATGAAACTATGCGGATTAAGCTGTTTAGACTTTTTCGTTTTGAGCTTCGTTTGAAGTAGTTTTAGTCCTTTTCAGTGTTTACAGGTAAAATACCGGATGGATTTTATTTATTAAAAAGGTTTCCATTCAACATCGTGTATTTTCGTAAATATTGTATCATATCTCAACAGCTTTCGTCTCAAATGTGAAAAACGTGATTCAAAAACGTTAGTTCAAGATAGAATATATGGGTTAAAAACTACAATTACCGCTAAGGCTTACTGCTGGGCACGGGTCTTCCCTCAGAATGAGAGGGTTATAGGCCACAGTCCACCGCGCTGGCCAAGTGCAAATTGGTGGAATTCACACACTTCTGAGAACTTTTTTTTTAAAGAACCTTTGAGTGTGTAGGTTTACTCCCGATGTTCTCATTTATCGAAAAGCAGTGATAAGTAACTTCTAATACGCACATAAATCAGTGGTGCGTGTCAGGGTTTGAACCTCGGACCTCCCGATTGAGAGGGCAAGTTTCAACCATTAGGCTATCACTGCTCTACTACGTTATTATTTAATTAAGTACGTAAGTTAGGACAAAAGAATATTGGTACCTGTTTACAAAATAAATAATTTAAGCGCAATTCCACCAACGGAAGGTATAAATTATTGCTTAATCCAAGGCAAAACTAAAAGGTTTCGAAGGTTTTAGTAATAAAGTAAGCCTGGAATTTATTGACCAAATTAAACGTTAAATTTTACGACCGAAAATCTAGGCGGTCTAGGTTTCGGACCTTTGCGTGAAGCCTGTATGTAATTTTGTATATTTTTTTCAGAAGCGTGATCGGAAATTTAAGGTGGACAGAGATTCATGGCTTTTGAGCAAAGCGAGAAAGGTCCAAGTATATTGCTATTTATCTCTCGATCTGCCATCTGCCAGACAACTGAGGAAACATTATGACATCATTCGATTAATTATTTGAATCTTTTTTCGAAAATTCGAGTAGCTTTTTTAATTTAGAGGCACATATCCAAATATTCATTAGATCAATTTACGTAAATGTGCATGTAACTTAAAATGTAAAAGTAACATTAAGAGCCTTTTCAATCGTGAATTAATTCGCTCCAGTCTCTTCTCGGTCTTCATGTGTATGACACGCATGGCAGGAAAACTATGAAACGATAAGATTCAACAGGCATGCAACAGGAAAGGTCCTTTTTTTTTGTTCTCGAGGGGGAAACCTTCAAAAGGTACCCGAAGCCGTGGGAGCGACGCAGGGTTATGTGGGAATTTTACCGCACTAAAACCCCCCCGGTGGCCGTCCTCGGCGCCGACTCCGGGTACTCGGTCCGACCGCAACCGGAATCCTCTGAGCGCGTTGCCCCATCGGGCTCCTCTCAGATGGGTGGCTGGGCCCACCGCTCCGACTAGTCTTTACGTCTTTACGACGGTATGCGACCACATATACCGCAGTCCTTCCCGGGATCGCCTGACCGAACGGTACGAGCTCCCACTCTAGCCGCCTGCAACCCCGGAAGCCCCTTTTAGTTGCCTCTTACGACAGGCAGGGGATGCCGTAGCCCTATTCATATCTTTGAGTACCTGTGCAAATTTAAAGATAAGAAATGAAATGTCTTTATTTTGTATAGGCCTACGGGGCACTTACAAATTGTCAGTTACAATTTTTTCCTACACTACCACCGGATCAGAACACGACCACAACTGAGAAGGTACGGCAAGAAACTCAGCGGGTTCGTCTTTTTTGTAATTTATATCCATTGTTTTAAAGTATAATTACAATCATGTTTTTTTACATGGTAATGAAAGTTGAACATAATTTATATAAGAAACGAACGCACTGTATACAAATAATTAGGGACAAAACATAATATGACTCTTACATTTTATTGTCCCTCTCACCCAAAGAAAAAACTTCGAGATGTGTATGTGGCAAGTCAGTTTAGTCAGTATAGCCACGTGAGCCGTCAATAAAAATCAAGCTGATTTGGCTAATCAATGCTGATAAGGAGAAGATAAACATTTAAAACATAATCTCAATACTTTCTTTTCTGCATAATAACAAGATAAGTTAAGCTTGATTTCATGCAAGATTTATTTCAGCAAGGTTTGCCGAGATTTCTTAGTATTTACTTGAACTGTGTGTAGTCCCAGCTCCTAATGGAGACAGGTCAGGTGGTAGAATCAGTGTCGTTCGATAGGGGGGGGGGGGGGGTACTACTATACTTTTTGAAGTGAAACTTCTTTAGGCGCATGAGGGTAAAATTTTTACAGATGAAACGTCACGCCGGTATGCAACGGAAGTGTCGGAAAAGAGAGAGAGAGAGTGATCGAGACCGATTGAGAGAGAGTAAGACAGGGCGAACGTAGCATGAGCAACTAGCCGTGGAGTGAGAGTAGGGAGCAAGCGAGTGAGAAAGATTGAGAGAAAAAGTGAGACAGAGCGAACGTCGTATCACGCCTTTTTCCCTTCCTCTTTTTAAATCTCTTTTTTTAAGTTTTAAATTTGTATAAATATAAACAAGATTTATAAATTAGTTCGCCAAAGAAGTTTCACTTCTGACATGTGTACTTTGTACGCACGCATGTTTTTTTTTTCTAGCAGTTCGATGGAAGAGTGTGGATTCCGGCTCTTTTTTATATGAGGCGACCATCCTAGTCCTCGGGAGTATCAACGCATCTGTCATTGACTTTCGATGGAGCCCCAATTCTACACGAAGTTGCTGATAGATGTCCACGGGCAGTAGTGACCACTTGTCATTAGGTGGATCAAGACCGTTTGCTACAACCGGATAAAAAAATCTATTTTTGATACATGTAATTTAATCGTGTTTTTTTATAAAACCACGCCTCTGTTCCTCTTAGAAACAACTGCGTCAAACCGCGACCTTGGGACGCCCAAATCTATGAATAAAGAACGTTGGGTATTAGGTATGGAGTGATAAACGTTATCATGCGTTTGAATACTCGTACCAGTAATTTTGCACTTTATTAGCAATTATTTATTTTTTTAAATTGTTGAATTAATTTTTAGTTTACACTATATTTTTATTTACTTTTACAAATGACATTCTTTGGCTTCTCTCTGGAAAAGCTAAATAAATTATATTACGATTATAACACTTTATCCGACCGCGTCATGTAATAATAAATGTTATTCTAAGAGATTAGGTGTTAACTAGGTATCATAAATATTACCCTTATTAAACTGTTACTTTTCGTGTCTGCCCTCAAAACGCAAGTAATTTGATATATAACTATCTAGCTATTTATCCAGGTTTATTAACGCAGTGCATAAATTATCGTAAAATATATAGTCGATGCGAACAAATATTTACATCACATAACGTTAACATAATATATCCACAAAATAAAAAATAACTCAGAAGTTGTGAAATAATTTTACCACGTAAACTTCGTAGATTAGAGTGAATATTTCAGAATAACTGCGAATAAAACACAATAACAAAAACTACTGTGTATATTTAATCAAACTTTGTTATCAATTAAGAGGTAACAAAATAAAAAACTACGCTCGTTAAACAAAATGAAATTATTGAAAAAGCACGATGAACAAACACGTTCGAATTCCAATTTAAAAGTCGTATAGATTTAGTTATTTTTTATAGAGCAACTCGCTGCAACAACAACGAATCTGTTGTTTCTGTAAAATACGAACACCATTTCGAATCTCGATATATCGCAATTCTGAATTGACACAATTGGAATAAAGTCAAGTGAAGTCATCTATCCATTTAATGTTAACAGAAGTACCCGCTGACGACCCGCGTGGCCGAGCGGTTACCGTACCGGGCTGACGTGCAATCCCGGGTTCGATTCCCGGCCAGTCAGGTATCTGAATGATGAGTTTAGATTCTTGTTCTGGGTCTGGGTGTTTGTATATTAGTCTTTGTGTGTGTCCATGGCACCCACGACACAGGAGAAAATCCTACTGTGGGGCTATGAGTGTAGAAAGCGTTTTAAGTAGTAAGTACGGTGCCACTGTCAATTCAGCATTTAAATGTTTTCCTGAAGATCGTACTAGTAATCTCTTGCGTGGTCTAGTATGGTCACCGGCTTTACAATACAAATTACAATACGGCTTTACAATACACAGTGGTAGAACCAGTGTATTTCGACCGGGGGAGTACCACCGCCACACCTATTTCTACCGTGAAGCATTTTCTGCGTTTCGATGGAAGGGTGTGGTAGCCGACACACTTTTATATGAGACGACCATCTTAGTCTTCGAGAGTAGCAACGCATCTGCGATTGACTTCAGATAAAAACCATGTTCTATATGCCGCAGGTAGTTATTACACGAAAGAGTAACAAACATACATACATGACTACAAACTTTCGCATTTATAATATTAATAAGATAACATTTCATTACATGGCATACAACATTGACTATTCAATCTCGTCATATTATATATGTACTTTTATGATTATTTAATAATACAAATTAAATGAGATTTATTGTAATAAACATTACCGCACAGAATATCCGAACGCGCAACGTCAAACAAATCGGCCACTCACCGTTCAGTCGCGTTGCGCGGGCGCCAGCGATAGAACGTGGTATTTTAAAACAATTCAAGATGGCCGCGCGGTCGTTCACAACCCGGTATTTGCTTACAAGGACGTACAGCTCGAAAGCGGACAAAAATGTCGCGTTTCTGGGCCTTGGAAACATGGGAGGGTTCATGGCGGCCAACCTTGTGAAAAAGGTAAACAACTGATCATATGGCACTGTGTTTTAACCTATTATTTTGTGATGTGCATTTTAATATACTTTATTTGCATTACATGATAATAAGTACTTGTTGGGTGTTTTGAGGTCCGTATTCGATATTGGTAACAGTAATACCGGTTTCATTTCATAGCCTTTAGTTTTTGTTTTGTCAATAAAATGCTTTTTGTGATGCGATTCTGTGTTTGTATTCTGAGTTTAAAATTAGTACCTATTTAAAAATTGTTTTTACGGTTACGGGGATTCGCCTACACGAACTATTTTTGTTAATTTCAATTTGCTCTTGTGTATCAAACACTCACCAGTTAGGAAGTCAATATGTTTGAAATAGCGTAGTATAATACGGATCCTACGCCAATTGTATGGAGATATTCAAGTCAAATTGTGCTCAATATATGATACAGATTCTGTTATGGCTGTATGATCCTTGTGTAGGTACTATTGGCAATGAATACAGATCAAAAGATACATAAATACCTCATAATAGTATTAAGTGCTTAATAGCTTGGCCGCTGGTCACCTGATGCACATGGGATTTCACCAACTGTCCTGAAAGGTCCCGTGATCGCCACAGTATATTGTATTGATTCTATTTTGTGAGTCAGGCGGAAACAACAAACTACATAAAACATATCTTTAATCGTATTCCGGCTACGAAAAATACCAAAAAGGTACCATACATTGGAATATGAAAAAAGCATGTTAAAAATTACAGCATTAGGGCTCTCTACTAGACTTTACCTTATACTGCAACTAACGTTTTAAAAGCCTTAATGTCTCAACAAGTTGAAATTCTTTATTAATAAGTTTGAACAACTAAGTCCTTAGTAGAATAATCTCTTATCATAGTGATAGATGGGTTATTGTAATGGTGGCTCATAATAAACTGCATGTCGCTGTGCAACTCACTCAAACCTGATTTTGCTTAAGTATTCTTGATTTGGAAGTTAAATGTCAATTTCTTAGACATCTTTCTGCATGATTTAAGTATTGGTATAAAATATTAATAAAACTGTTAATATTACTAATATATATTTAATATAAATTGACGATGATCATTTGAATCTTTTATATGGACTTTTTTAAAGGTGTAAGTATAAAAGTGAAACAATGACGTTAATATTAAATAAAGATAAACATTTAAATCTCACAACTTCTAGAGATAACCAACTTGATTACTATTACGCAAGATTAAGGTAATTAAATGCCCTGTGCCCCTTTATAATATTGTAATTACATGTATTTGCGTCTTACATAGAGACAATGCGGACTTTGTATTTAATAGTAGACAAAAATCTTCACACAAAGTTATCTTTGAAATATTGTTGGATTCAACAATCGGAATTGAAATTGAAATTTGAAACGAAACAACATATGAATTATGGATATATCGAATAACAGATCTAGTGTGCAATGCAGACTATGTGAAAGATTGATATTAACTTAAGATGAATAGATGTGTTGCCACCTGTGAGCATTTTTTTAAAATTTTAATATAGAAATAGCTAGTGAGTTTGCAGTTCACCTGATTTTAAGTGACCACTGATATCCATGGAGATCTATAATCAACTCTAGATAGTACAAATAAGATAAATCTCATCTGAGGTTCATCACAGATGCGTTGCTACCCCTGTAGCTATGTTAAGAACGCCTCATAAAAGTAGGTCTCCTTTACCTCTTCGAACCAGATCACAGCAACTCTTAATACTGATGTTATTGGTTACAAATAGAAATGGCGGTGGTGCTGCAAGATTCAAACTAGTTCTATTACCATTAATAACAGTAGAACGCTTCACAAATTGCGTGTGATTGCGTAGTTGAAAGCTGATGGAGGAGAGAGAGAGAGAAAGAAAGAGAGGAAATGGAGACATTAAAAAAGACATATTTATTTGACCAGGGTTTGACGGACCATACTTTTTCCTTTAAGCCCAAGTGTAGTACAAAATGAATATCCGTGGTTAGTATCAAATAAGGTAGAAGTACTCATATAAAACAAGGTATTCATTCAGGACATGCTATTCAAACCCGAACACGAAGTGCGTAGTGGTGCTGCTATAATGAAATGATGATGACGGTCAAACTACAATACGATTTATATCACCCCCTGACTACAATACAAACAGTTCAATAGCGCGGTCCGTTGAAGAGTACCTAGAAATTGTTTTGTAGTTGAAGAAGAGCTAATTCAATACGATCTATATAAATAGGTTTGACAGAAATACCAATAAAATAGTTTTGTAGTGTTCGGGTCACATTATTAACCACAAAAATACGGGCGAGCAACTGAGCTGGCTCTCTATTTAATACTTTGTAACTCATCAATTGATGTGACTTTTTTAGGTTCAGCGTGTAAAATCGCTGTAAAACTGATTAAATGAATCTCCGAATTTTAAACAATCGCAAGTGTGATTCGTTTCTAGACGAATCTAATTACATTGCAGTAAGGTGGTGTCGAATAATTGCACCACGTAATTAATACAAGTCTCATGTATTTATCAGCAAATTCTCCAATAGTTAAGTAACTATCCAATAGTAAATAGTTTCCAATGGAACCGTGCTCTCGTAATATCGTACTGAATCCTAATGTCATTAGTACATAGCTATGCCATTCCACAAGGCATATAGCTTTAAATGATTAAGTGTCACAATATGTTGATTGTTGGCTTCAGCTTAATTAACTATGCATAACACTTATTAGTATGTCAATACATAATGGTTGCGATAACGAATGACCGACATGGCTGATTACATCGGAGCTCGTATCAGTAGGGCTTCTGTCAGCCCACTGTTACTTTGTATCGTATACTCGTAGATATCAAAGCATTGACAAAATTGAACAGAGCTCAATCAGCGATTCTGTGGTTTGATTTCTACATCTCTTGATTAGGTATCAAAAGTTATTTCCTATTACAGGTAAATTACTATTTTTCTAAACATGAGGAAATATACTGTGAAAGAACGGATCTTCGCAAATAAATTCTAAAATGTGGTAGAACCATTGTAGTTCGACCGGAGAAGTATCACCGCCACACCTATAGCGTGAAGCATTTTTTGCGTTTCGATAGAAGGGTGTGGTTGCCCGTACACTTTCACAGGAGGCGACCATCATAGTCCTCGGGAGTAGCAATGCATCTGTGATTAACTTCAGTGTAACCCATGTTCTGTATGTAGTTGATTACAGATGTCCATGGGCGGCAGTGACCACTTACCATCAGGTGGACTGCATGCTCGTTTGCTACTTCAGACAGATAAAAAAAAACAGCGCGGTAGACGATGGCCTAAATAAGTCTTACTCGGAAATTGTACTCTGTGCACCAATGGGACTGATACTGGGTTGACAACAAATTGCAATTTGAAACTTTTTGTAACATCACCAAGTACAATTTTTTTGCAATATCATCAAGTACTGTTGTCATGTTACAAAAATAGGACTGCTAATATCACAGTGATGTGGAATGACAAGAAAGCTTAGAAATATCCGGAGAAAAATTTAAGTCTATCACTAAGAATCCTGATCCTGATCTAGGTAGTGTAATTGCACGATATTTAATTCGAATGCAAAATATCGCAAAAATTACAATATTCGTAGTAAAACAACTTTGCTAAATATTTCAAATCTACAAAGCTACGAGAACATTTACCAGTACTCGTACTGGAATTTTCGTTGGGACGGACGGGGTAAATTATTTTTTAAAGATAATTTGTTTCCCGTCAAAAGGGCATTGGCTCCCGGAGGAGTACACTTAAAATACATTGAATATTTAAGAAAAATCGTAGACAAGCCATTTATTGCTGCTTTTACTGGTATTTAAATTAAAATCCTTTCAATTTATGCAAAGATTATGTTAAATTATGCAGATGGGTGCTTTTTGCGTAAAACATTTTCAGGTCGGAGGGGATTTGCAATGAAAAACACATTAAATAACTTTCATTTCATTAGATAAAAGGGTGGATTCCGCGCTCTTAAAGTTCAGTAAGCCGCTTCCTGAATAATATTTCAGTTTGGGGTTATGATAGATTATTTCGAATAAGACTGTTGTTTCTTGTATTTGTTTTGCGATTACATTTTAATTGTAAAACTGATACTAATAATACAATTTTCATTAATCATGAATCTTTTATAAGTATAAATGTATATACATATATCTATATCTGTAGATAAATAGGACGCTTTCATTTTCACAGTTCCATTTTCTGTTTTAAATTGTAAAGACAAGAAGATAAGAATCATTAGGAATCATTTATATGTTTCAGGGGTTCAATGTCCGCGGTTACGACCCGTCCAAGGAAGCTTTAACAGCCGCTGCCAAGAATGGCATCACTGGTGCCAACTCTATCGCCGCCGCGGTTGACGGTGTTGATGCTGTTGTATCTATCCTGCCAAGCAACAAAGTAGTATTAGACGCATATCTAGGCAAGGATGGAGTCGTGGCTCATGTTAGTATTGTTTTTGATGATGAAAAATTGTGGCCCTATTAGGATGCCCTGTAAGACTCATGACATTGGCAAGAAGTGCTATTTTGTGAGATGAATTATAATTTAGAAAGCTTAAATCGCAGTGGAATATTTAAATTCTATGCTAAAAAAGTGAAAATGCAGTTAGTGCAACAGTTTCAGGTGTAATTATAAGATTACATTCCTTATCGGTATTTGACAAGATAGCACTCGGTTGTCTCATTATTTTGATTTAGTCAATGGCTAATAAAAGATATGTGTTTTCTAGGCACCAAAAGGCACCCTCCTTATCGACTCAAGCACAGTAGATCCCAATGTACCTAAACAAATTTTCCCCGTTGCCATCGGAAAAGGAGTGGGATTCATTGATGCGCCTGTTTCTGGAGGTAAAGTTTTTACTGATTCATGAACTTTTCATAACATAGATCTAAATTGTTTACACTTTTCCGTATCTTTTCCATAACATTTCTTTTATGAATAATTTTAAAGATGAAATTAGTAATTAATCTTATTTTCTCTTATCTATATTAAGTCATTTTAAAGATCATTTAAAACATAATTGGAAATCACGTCTAAATTTTCGTAATTAATATTAGTCCAAATAAATTATTTTCATTAGAAGAAAAACGACTGGCAGATTATGTAATTAGGACATTATCTTAAACAGTAATTGCTATCACAATCTGAGATAAGCTTACCGAAATTAGATTTGAAAACGTCTTTTTCATTAGCTTTGCGAGATAAGAGATATCGTATGATGTTTCTTTACTTTGCGGTTTGTTTATCTCTCACGTCGTTTTTGATAATGTGATGCTAAGAGTCACCTTTATAGTTTAATTTATTAAAACTACTTCATTTAATGAAAATGATAACATCATAAAATGTTTACTTATTGACGTGATATCTACTTACTACGAACTGATGAAATAATTGACGAAAAGAAATACTTCGATCAACTTAAAACCCTTCCCATTAAACTTGTAAACGCGAAAATGAGGATGAATAATATAAATGTGAGTGTTACTCTTTTACGCAAAAAATACTCCTCAGATTTTGTTTGAATTTGGCACACAAATGGTTTATGACCTCTTTTTATCTGATCGAAGTAGCAAACGGACATGCAATCCACCTGATAGTAAGTGGTCACTGCCGTCATAGACATCTGTAAGCAACTTCAAATAGAACATGGGTTCTATCTGAAGTTAATCACAGATGCGTTGCTACTCCCGAGGACTATGATGATCGCCTCATATAAAAGTGTGCCGGCTACCACACCCTTCCATCGAAACGAAAGAAATGCTTCACGCTAGAAATAGATGTGGCGGTGGTACTTCCCTGCTCGAACTACACTGGTTCTACCACTTGTAACCTGCATTAACTCATGGTATTGTATTCATTATGGTGATGAACGACCGAAGCGGGCGGAGGCACGGGAATAAGCTAATTATAAAAGAAGAAATATTGTCTAAGACTGACATTTATCAAAGCGTTTCAAAGTAACCATTTTCAATTAATAACAGATAAGGACATGAAACGAACGCCACGCCATCGCTTGTTTTCATATCTTCATTTTCTAGGCCATATTTACATTAGAAAATGGAAAACAAGATTGACGCAATGTACTTGAAATAGAAAATAAATTTTATCAACCCCACACCAAACATTAGCGCAATAATGGCGGCCGTGAAAAACAATTCGATAAGATAAAACTGTTAGATGGAAGATTAATCAAACGTCACGACAGCTGTCTCGATTTCGCTCGACCGAATAATATTGTAATTATTATATTAATACGTGAAGCAAAAACTTGTGACGGATTTTTAAGTATTATGCCGCGGACGGATTAGTCTGAAATTTTGTACGGTTATAGTGGACGTAGAGAAGGAGTGCAGAATGTTAATATTTTTTTCAAATAATGCATATATCATATTATATAAAATCAACTAAAAACACATTACACACACTAACGTGCATTTGTCACAAACACATAGGTACATAGTAAATGAAATAGAACATTCAATGTCTTACTATGAAAACACATAACGTCAAAAATGTCAGATGTCTTTGTCAAAATACCGCTATTGCTTTTAAATGCGGCTTAGATAATTAAACCTCTTTTTATATTTAGCGAGCGCGTTCAAAATTACTTAAAAATTTTGATTTACATTTGATTTGAATTTGAGAATCGTACTGCTTTGGACAATATGAAGTTTAGAATTTTAATTTAAATTACGGTCGAATTTCGACCGATGCTACGGGTGACTAGTAATTATTATAAGAGATGATGCGGAATGTTTTCCTACACACATTTACTTGAAAGAACGCAGCTTTTAAGACATAATATAATCGACGTAGGTACATGGGCATACATTTAAAAAATAATGTTTGTCGGTCTGTTCTTTATAGAATCATAAATTATGCATTTGATCATGAGATGATCTTTAGCAAAGTTGTTGTGTATGAGCCCACGAAGGTTCCTGATTTTTTGTGGTGGGGTAGCAACGCGCGAAGAGTGAAGACGGTTATAAAGAAATTAAGATAACATTATGACTAATGCTTAATGAAGTTGATTGTAATTTTATACGGGTTGAGCAGTTTATGATTCCTTTTATTTGGCATTAATTACAAAACATTGTCGAATACCTTTTGTGTGGTTTAAATTTATCCAATCTTTTCTTCCGTCTATCGAGACGTATTGCTGTTTAGAATATGGTGAAAGCTTTTCTTAATCCTGAAGAGAGACCTATTTTTAAAGATATAATCACCCTGGAAGTTTCTATGAATACACATTTTGATAAAATAAGGTATTCGAGGCCACGGTACAAAAGCTAGTGCGTAACACAGGTCACGCTAAAATGGCTACTGACAGAAATATTTTCTCGATTGTTTTTTCCGTTATTTATTTCATTTCATTATAGGTAGACTATACCATTCCGTGATCCTTACTAATATTATAAATGTGAAAGTAACTCTGTCTGTCTGTCTGTCTGTCTGTCTGTCTGTCTGTCTGCTACTTATTCACGCCTAAACAACTGAACCGATCTTTATGAAATTGGGCACACAGATAGCGTTGACCTCGAGAAAGGACATGGGCTGCTTTTTATCGAAAAAAATGGGTTGAAAGCGTTAAAATCAGGCATAAATGTTTGTATGGAAGTTAGTTTTTGATAAAGTCCCATTTTGACAATTCCGTCAAGGGGTACGATAGACTTACTTAAAACCTTATCTAAATAATAAAACATAAAAAAACATTGATTTCGAGTCGACAACATATATCCGTAAAATTCGGATTGTTGTGTATTTTGTTAAATTCTAATGTAAACATGTGTGACATGACAGTAGTGTGACATGACAGTAGCCATAATGGCCGCCCGGATGCCATTCTGAATTCATTCAAAAATAATACGTATAAATCTGTAACTATCAATTATCATAAAAATAGATGTGATTCAAATTGATTTTAATTTAATTTATGAATTTATGAAATATTTCAATAATAAAAAAGCATCCGTTGACGCGCTGCGGCCGCGCAGCTTGCAACCTAATGTAAAATCGCTCTTAAAGTACAGGGATTCCCAATTGATATCAGATGGCGCGTCATACTATTATAGTAAAATAGTTATTCGAATCCAATAATTCAAAGGCGATAAAATGTTTTAACATTGTTTCAAAATAAAATTATCGACTCCATTTGTCACTCCATGTTCATGTTACATAAATAGTTTCATAACTATTATTGCATAAATAAAGTTATGTTATTGACCACACCCGTACATTTTTAGCGAAAATAAATATTAAGGACAAAATACAATTGATAGTCTTTTAAGCAAAATACTAACATTAATAAGTCGATCAGTATCTAAATAAGATATAACAAGTATCATGAATTATTATTATAAAGAAGCTTTTGCAACTTTTGTGATAAATAATTGCATTTATGAATATTGAAGCATGGTTGATGAACACTTGGCTCTAATTACAAACGAGCAATGTCAACATTATTGTTCTTTTTATATTTATGATATATTCATTATAAATAATGTTAAAGAAAACATGCATTTAAATAACAACATATTTAAAATTAATTTTAGAATAACAAAGTGTATCAAAATAAGCCAAAATAGATGATGTTCTTAACTCATAAGTATGTGAATTTCGCATCTGTTATTAAAATCGTGATAGCCGTGTGATGCCAAGTCGGGCGGATTAGGAACGCGAGGTCTGGGGTTCGAATCCAGTTGTCTTATGTCGTACATTATTCTTCTGTCGTACATTATTAAAATTATTATTATAATCTGTAGTTTTGATAAATACTAATTTTAGTATTATTTTTTTAATAACCAGCTCATTTTTAAATATTATTTAGTATCGGAAATGCAAAGCTTTCGCCCGCCTGGGAATCAATGTGTCACAAGGTTTATATTAAATTAATAGAGGTTTAACCTCTGTCAGGTAAAAGTACAAAATAATTTGGATTTACCTTGCCGACAAATTCAAATTTTAATGTAATGAACCACAAATAAGGCTTAATAAAGATAAACTATAAACATACCTGAGCGCCGCTTAAATGTAAGTAGAACCAAAATTAGTTTACGTATCATTGATACTGTCATTAGATTTTTAGTTTTAGTTAGATGCACTAGGGGGCACGGGTAAAACGTTTTTAATAAATTTACTATTAGCGAAAAATTTATGATCTGATAGAAAAATGTCTATTGACGTGGCGTCGTCCAGCGTTGCGCCCACACTTTTAAAAAGCGGTCATAATGCCTGCCTATTCACCTTTGAGCGTCCACTCAAGATTTGTAGCAACGATTTCTCTAACATTTTTAATATTTTAAATCAAAGGAATACTGGAAATTCAATGCGGGATTGTTATTTGACTATTTGGGATGAAGATTCTGTAGATACAGCCATGGAGATCGAAGACATTATCCAACAAAATTTTTGGATTCCTTCAACCCGCCTCCCGGTACTCCTCCACACAACTGTTTTTTTAATAAAAATACGCTTTCTACACTCAATAAAATAGAAAATTTCAATTTCTGCAATAGCCCCACACTAGGATTTTTTCCTGTGTCGTGGGTACCATGGACACACAAGACGTATATAGAAACACCCAGACCCAGAACATGAATCTATTCAGATTCCTGTCTGGCCGGGAATCGAACCGAGTGTGGTAGCAACGCGGGTCGTCAAGGTTGTCAAATTAATGTTAAAAGTAGGTTCACCTATATGTAATCTTACTCAGAAATTTAAAAGGACCAAAATTACTTAAAATTGTATTTTTCAATTCATAAAAGTTAAAATCCAACTTTATAATCGATGCGCTTTGGTTTAAATGTGGGGGCGTTGTTTGAAAAGACGTATTCCGATATTGTTAATGTGACCACTAAGACCGTAAATTGGTTCAAAAAAGGGGTTTACGATATTCTGATTCGTCTTATTTTCATAACATTTTACATAACAATATGCACCTACCCACAAATACACACTTAAAATTTCGTTTTTTCACTCTGTGTTTGTCCGGGTAATCCTTGACCGGCTAAACCGATTTTTACAGGTTTTTTACTATAGAAAATGTTATGGAACAACATGTAGACTACTTTTATCGTAGAATTCCCACTAGGTGGAGATTTGCGCGGGAAAAACTTTGCGATAAATTGATTTGCACGCGGGCGTAGCCGCGGGTACAGCTAGTATTATATAAAATCGAATATTAAAATATTGTATAAATATTTCATAAGGATACTTTAATTGGTCTACGATTTATATTCTATAAAATTATTTGAATCACTCTACTCAGTAGTCTTGTTAAAGCTTGAGTGAGATTAAAATTTCATGAAAATATAAATATTCCACTCGTCACATAGTTTTTAATGTTTTAAACTAAAAAAGTAAGCGAGATTCGATCCATCTTATGCTAGTAACCAATGAAGCCTAAAATTAATCGAAACCTAAATATATTGAAGTTTTAAAGCAATAGAAAGATGCTGCCGTTGTGTCTGTCCTGATTACAGATGACCATAGACGGCAGAGACCTTTTGTAAACAAGTAAACTACATGATCGTTTTTTCTTATAAAAAACCAACTGATGTATTTTAAGTCACTGGTTGATAATATTAAAATCTTTTTCTAACTTCAGGTGTAATGGGCGCCCAAAACGCGACTCTAGCATTCATGGCTGGTGGCCGTAAAGAGGACTTCGATAGGTCCCTGCCAATGCTCCAGGCGATGGGCGCTAAGCAATTCCACTGTGGGGAGATCGGTGCTGGTCAAGTCGCCAAGCTTACGAATAATATGCTCATGGGTATCACTGGCATGGCCACCGCTGAGTGCATGAATATGGGTATTAAGTAAGTATATTTCGTCATCTTGATGAGGTTTTATTGTGTGTTGGTTTGCTTTTCTTCGAATTTCTTTGTTCCAGTACCTTTCATCAACTTCATCTTAATAAGATTTTGGTATTTGTTTTGCTTCTTATCGCTTCTTGTCTGTTCCTTGTTTATAGTATTTGTCTTTTATCTACTGGGTCTTGATAAATTTTGGTGTGTGATATTTTATCATCATCATTATTCATCATTATCATCATCATTAATTTACTTCTTTTTCTCGCTTGATTCGTAGCGTTTCCACATTTTGAAAATAGCTTGTTTAGATAGTTGGTTGTTGAAGTTAAGATTAGTAGTTGAAGTTAAAACAGTTAAAATCGTATTTGGATCACGGATGGTTAGTAGCCTAATTTTATACATCAATTTTTAAGCCCCTCGTAGGCCTATACAAAAGTAATAATAATGCCATAAAGCTCTTATTTATTCTTTAATGCGCGCACGACTTGAAAATTTCAATCCAAATTCTAATCAGTACCTAACTTCTATAGGTAGACGAAATACTTGAATTCCTCTTTAGCCTTCAGTTTAAGTTATTGTTTCACATCGTTCCAACGTATAATAATACAAACAAAAAGATCTTACAAAATTTATTAAATCGCGACGAAGCTCGATCGAGATCGGTCTTTAGAACTTCAAATAAATATTGTTTCGATATTTCAAGTAACAAGTAACGTCTAGAGGTCACGCCTTAACATATTAACGATTCTCGTAACGATCTAGCCATTAGTAATTTAAATCAGAACCATAGCTCTTCATTATCCTTTATTCGAGTATTAAATTGCTGAAAGTAAAGTAGTCACGTATATTCACGAATTGAAGTGATTTGTAAACTGTATCAACTTATCAAATTTAGGTGAAGATATAATTTTGTAGTAGTACCCTTTATAAAATAACATATGCTTAGAGGATTGACCCTTCGTTGCTTCATTTGAAATGCATTACAAGTGAACAGTAGTGCTTAATACTACCGTTAGCTTTTTTATCTGATTTAAAAGAGTAACCGAACATGCAGTTCACCTGATGGTAAGGAGTCACTAGCGCCCATGTACATGTGCAAACAACTTCATATAGAACGGAGATTCCAGCTAAATTCAATTACAGATACTTTGCTACTTTCGAAGACTAAGATGGTCGCCTCATATAAAAGTGACACGGTGTTCCTATGGAAGGGTGTGATTACTCTTCCAACGCGAAAACTGCTTCACACTAGAAATAAATTAGGGCGACGTATATACTCATAGTCAAACTGTAATTCTATTAAACTTAAATTATTAATGCAGCAAATGTTAGTTATATAGTATTGGGTCCAAATTAAAGAAAGAATATCCTGTCATTGTCCTATGCAAATGTATAGGACAGGCGTACGATCGTTCTAAGAAAATTGACGATTCCCAATTTTATTTCAGTGGTAGCCGAGCCATCTATCTGAATGAAACCAATCATATTTATATGTAAATGAAAGGGTTGAGGGTTCGTTTTTATTAAAGACGTTAGAGGGCGCCATTCTTCGTCAATTTGGTAGAGATTTACGAGGGATGGAGTCATTTCGGTAATTGTATACGGAGTCTAAGACTGAATAGAGACTTTCTGTATCTCGTTACCGTTTACGGTGGAATATAGATTGGGTTCTTCCATCAACTTTATTTCGCGTTTGATCTATCTCCGGTCGCATTGTCTCGTGAATTTTATTGATTTGATGAGCACGTTGCTCGTGGAATTATTGTAAAGTGTTGTGTTTTAGGGATCATATGTTCTTGATTTAAAGGGATCTGAAGTGTACTGGAGATTGACTATGAGCAGGATATTTGTAGGCGACTTCAAAAATAAATTATTTCGGAATACTTTGATCACATATGTCATGAATATAAATGCCCAAAATGTTGGTATTAGTTAACGTTAACGTTAAACGTTAGTCTACTGATTGATACTGTAGATTACTGACGTGTTTGATAATGGGAAGTAAACATTGAAAAAGTTAAAATATCTTTTTTCCTATATTTTCCATGTTAAGCCAATGATCTGGAAGATAAATGCTTACGTTGTTTTGAAGTTACCTGTGATCACCCAGGTGATTATGTCTCAGGCGATAAATGGAATTCACTCAAAATGAAATGACCAGTATTGTCACTCAAAAAAAATCTATAGAAACATTGATCATTATCATGTTCATAAAGTGTCACAATTCAACCAATTATTTCTCATTCTGGGAGGAGAGTCACATCTAACCTGATCATTTGTTTTTGACTTGAACGGGACATCGGTTATGTAATTTAATATATGATTCTTTAAAAGAAACTATTGAAATTTCAAGGCAACAAATATTTTCAAGGAATTTGTCTGCCATCGTCTTTGAATGCGTAGGTCCTTAATTCATCTTAATTGTCATCACTACAAAAAATTGTAGTAATTTACAGACAAGATTTTGGTAGCTAATTTACTAGTTCGGATTTTTGCTTCGAGACATTATTCGCAACGATGAAATCCGTAGACGAATAAACCTTACCGTCATAGCGCTCAAAGTTAGCAAGCTAAAGTGGCAATGAGCCGGCCACATCGCTCTTAGGACCGATAACTGATGGGGAAGGAAGGTCCTTAAGTGGCGACCACGTTTAGGCTAAAGGAGCACAGGTCGGGAGGTAGACCTGAAGAAGATAGGAAACCGTTGGATACAGAGGGCACTGGACCGGTTTGAGTGGCATAATTTAGGGGAGGCTTATGTCCAACAATGATGGATGGATGATGTCATCCCCATCATTTGATAAAAAGAGTGTTTTTTGCCAAAAACTGTACAATTTAGCGTCCACTATTTCCACAATTTTCGTACCGAGGACGAAGCACCGCAATGGACAATCCCATTCAAAATGGGGCGTATATGGTATATGGTCACTTTAGTCATATTCGCATTCAAAATTAATTGTCTTTTATTTCAGAATGGGTCTAGACCCTAAAGTTCTTCTGGACGTCTTGAATAACTCGTCAGCCAGGTCATGGTCTACGGAGGTATACTGCCCAGTACCCGGATTGGTCCCCACAGCGCCCTCCAGCAGGAACTACGATGGTGGATTCAAAAACGAACTTATGGTTAAGGTATGTACAATCAATTAAGGTTTGACTGTGACTGTACTTTTAGTTGAGGTGTAGGAAATAGGTCCACCAATTCGCATATGGCCAGCGCGGTGGCCTATGGCCTAAAATGCCTATGACAATAAAAAACAGTGGGACATTAATGGGTTGACGAAAGTAGAAAATAAGCAGTTTACTTGATGTTTTAATCTATCACACAGAAAGAAAGGGTCTTGAGTTAAATATTGGAAAGTAGTCCTAATATGTGAACAGTGAACGCCTAATGGTTGAAACTCGGCTTTTCAGTCGGGAGTCCTAGTTTCAAATCAAAGTCACCTATTAATGTCGTTTTTAAAATAGTGTGCGTATAAATATGATCTACTCTGAATTAATGAATACGGATGCGAATACGGTTTAATACGATTTATTTAAAAAATATATTGTGAGCAGAACTAGTAATCTGAGAGCTCTTAAAAGAATTCTCAAAGGTGTGTGAAGACTATCAATTCTTGAGAGGACACCCGTGCCCAGCAGTGGGACAACAGTTGACTATTTTAGATGTTTTACTACAACATTTCTATGTTTTATTAGAATATATGCCTATATCGGGTCTATTACTATTACTATGTGTAAGTTGTTTTTGTAACCTAGTCACTTTTAAATTATCTTAAATATTTAAATCTTCCGCCTGTTAATAGAATATTTTTCATCACAAACACATTCATGCTAGAACTCCATCGATTTCGATATATCGAATAAAGATGCATCGATATGCTCGACAGTAAACGTATCCAATTCAGGTCGATGCAACGTATTGTCAAAAAACTGCAGTTGAAAAATTGAATTCAGTCAAGCGTTACGCCAATACATACAAGTGTGCAAAAACTGTGATCGTTCGAAATTGCATCCGGCTTGAAAAGTCTGGAATACCTGTTTTTTACGTATTCTCTCGAACCATGTGTCAATGTAGGACATTATGAAAGAAAGAAAGAAAGATCTTTATTTAGTCAATTTTTGGGTTACAATAATATTGATTACATAAGATGTTTAAAAAAAAAAGAAAAGGGCGCCAAAAATTGAATATGCCGGTTAAGGCGTTCTAAATGTATGGCACTCACATACTCGTATTTATCAATAAAAGACTTACAATGCTGATAACTTTAGAAGATTAAATATTTTTTGTATTTTTTGTATGGTGGACATAACATTTGCTCAATACGATATAAGCATGTCATGAGACTATAGAGCAGTGATAGCCTAATGGTTGAAACTTGCCTTCTCGATCGGAGTCCGAGGTTCAAACCCAGGCACGCACCACTGATTTATGTGCGTGTTAGACATTAATTATCACTGCTTATTGGTGAAGGAAAACATCGTGAGGAAATGTAGGTTTCCTGAGTTCTTGTTCTCTTAGAAAAAAAAAAAAAAAAAAACTTCTGGGAGGTGTGTGAAGTCCACCAATTCACACTTAGCCTTCGCGGTGGACTATGGCGTATAACTCTCTCATTCCGAGAGAAAACCCGTTCCCAGCAGTGGGTCAAAAATCTAAAATTATGTGTTCCTCTACTATATTATGCATGTGTTATACCTTCATTTGTAGTCCACCAATTCGCACTTGGCCAGCACGGTGGACTGTGGCCTATGCAGTGCTCAGCAGTGGGACAATAATGGGTTGACATGGAACACATAGGGACAGACAGCGGGATGCGACTTTGTTATAAACTATGTAGTGATTGTCCTTGAGACTAGTTGACTAAAAGTTCGTTTTACAATTTCAGGATTTGGAGCTAGCGAGTGGCATGGCTCTTGGTATCAGATCTCCAATTCCTTTGGGAGCGGTGGCCACTCAATTGTACCGTATCGTGCAGTCCCGTGGATACGGGCAGAAGGACTTTTCGTTCGTGTTCCAGCTGTTAAAAGAGGAGGGTCAAAAGTAGAATAAATGCTTTGTTAAGTTACCTGTAGTTTTATTTCGTAATTTTCTTTTGTCTATTATAGGTAGAACGTCCGGGGAGGTACCATAGCCACATCTATTTTTTTTTATTTGACTAAAGTAGCAAACGAGCATGCAGTCCACCTGATGTGGTCACTGCCGCCCATGGACATCTGTAATCATCTTCATACAGAACATGGGTTTCATCTGAAGTCAATCACAGATGCGTTGCTACTCCCGAGGAATATGTTGGTCGCCTCATGTAAAAGTTTGCCGGCAACCACAAACTTCTAACGAAACGCAAGAAATGCTTCATGCTAGAAATAGGTGTGACGGTGGTACTTCCCCGGTCGAACTAACTGGTTCTACCACCTTGAAAATTTATGTATAATTTTATATATCATTTTATAGAAAAATTATATATAATTTTGAAATTATTTCTAGCGTAAAGTAGTCCTTGCGTTTCGGTGGAAGGGTGTGGTTGCCGGCACACTTTTATATGAGGCGACCATTACATAGTCCTCGGGAGTAGCAACGCATCTGTGTTCTCTGTGATTTCAGATAGAACCCATGTTCTGTATGAAGTTGATTACAGATGTCCATGAGCGGCAGTGAGTTACCATCAGGTGGACTGCATGCTCGTTTACTACTCCAGTCAGATAAAAAAATACTATCGTGAAGCAGTTCTATGGCAGTTCTATAGCAGTTCCATCCTGAATAGTGTGGTTGCTGTCACGACGATATATTGTCGGTTTAAGGATTAGTTTTATTTTATTCTGTTTTATATATTTAATATCACTCAGAGAACATTAAAGTTTTTTATGAGTCATGAGATTGACAATACGTGTTCATTGCGCAATATCTGAAGCTCGTGTTTATCACAAATGTTTTTACAATTGAAAATTCGGCTGTAAGACAAGAAACTAAGTCTCTTTTTTTATTAAGTCAACGGTGAAGAAAACATTGTGAGAAAATCTATACACTGAAGAGTTATTTTAAAAAAGACGATCAGACTGGAATAAACTCTGTAATATTAAGAGAAGATATATATATTAAATGGATGTTGATAGTAAAAGCTCGATGAGTAATATTTAATCTATAATGTAGCGGCCGAATTTTATGTGTCAATGCACAGGTACACTATAGTTATAATCGATTTAAAAAATGTATCGCAGCTGCGCTTAAAGTTACTAAAAAGATTCCATATCAAATAATACCTATCTACATTCTATGTGAAATGTAGATAGGTATTATTCGACTCACTGGCGAGTTTAAATCACACCGTGCCCAGATGACGGCGTGACAAAAAAAGAAATAAAAGTCATTTTATTCAAATTTAGAGCAAATGTCGCTCTGATTTCGCACGATCGCTGGATTTTCAAATTTGGAAGGAATTGTTCCTTTTTTGTAAAGCAGATTTTAATAAATGTTGTAGATGGCCAGATTGAAAAATGATTTGAAATCAGAATGTTTTTGGGTTCAAATGTTATTTGAAATCGGGACGCTATTATCTACAGAAATTACTTTTATTTTTTATTCTTTCAATAATTCTCCTATTGCTTTACTATTCAAGTTAGAGTAAAATGGTGAAATCTAGAATTTAGAATTATAAAATATTCTCTTAGACATGACATAGAAACATTAAATATAAATTAGATTTTAGTATACTGTTATTTGGATCTATCATTTTATTTATTACTAAACAAAATTTTTGACAGTTTTATGTGAAAAAATAAAATTCTCACCTTCCGGCATTAAGCAAGATAATCGTGTAAAATGGCGGCCATATTGAGTTTTTTCACGGAAAAAATCGAGCAAAGGACAATAGAACGGACGGTCAGTGTCATAATCATATTTTTACGACACAAAGGACTTCTTACGTTAATGTGCCTGTAATAAATGAAAGTCTGGCGCATATAGGCGCGTTTTTGTGGCTTTACTCCGGCTTTAGTAAGGCGCTTGTCGCACTAGATTTGAAGTTTATCCTTGCAATTTGCCCTGCCAAAACGGTTGGTAGCTTTTATATGGCGTGATTAGGTTATTTTCAAATGAGGTTAATTTCTTATGATCTTTATTTTTATTATAAAATAATTAATTCATAGTATACATATAAATATATTAAAATTATATCAAAAAACTGTTTTTTATCGGAACTGACCAATCACGACTTATGCCGTAACATATCGACAGGGGTTTTTTACCCTTGCGTTAATATTCGTATTTAAAGAGTATCTTAGGGATGAGATGGTAATTGTTAGGTTTTGTCACATTAACTTTGCTGAAAAGTATTAAATTATCATATCTTGTCGCCTGTCGCTACCAATAAGGCAAGTGACAATACGTTTTTACGTTTATCAACTCAACCTGGCACAGATCGTCACAGAAAAAGCAGGGTAAAGATGTAATCTTGTCGCTTCATCGCTTCAAGTGGAACCAGTAGCTAATTCGGGTGTTAGGAAGTTACTTGTTTATTATCTGGACTAAGTGGGATCTTCATATTTTGTAGCCTGTCAAGTGAGATGTGGGTATTTGTTTTGACGAGTGAATTCAGTATACATGATAAATTAGCAATGGACACTGTCTAAATTCTTAAGCAAACTTTTTAAATTATATAGTTGCACATCAACCAGTACCAGTAGTATCTAGTTTTACAGTCCACTAGCTTTTAAATTCATTCTAAACAAATGAAGTCGGCTGATGATTTTTTGTTTTTTTTTTCACATTTAAGTGCGTAGTTAGTTCGTTGTTGCGTTTTGTACAAATGTATATTCAGTGTGAGTTTTAAATTAGTAAAATTACAATTTATACGAATATAGCACGCATTTCATTTAGAAAAGCCACTCCGATAGTAAACGTGAAAACACCGTATTGCAATAAACATACACCTTGCCCGCTTATTCCATATATAAGAGTTGGTTTAAAACTTTAATAATGGTCATTTCCTTTCATTTACAGCTATTATCAACCATAAACGGATTTATTGCTCAAGAGTCGTTCAGTAAAACATCAGAAATTAGATTTTACTGTATGTCCCGTGTAATCAAGACTGCACGTAAAATTATCTATATGACGGAGGGGGTGGTTCTTTTTCGCTCATCGTATCAGGATAACCTACTGTGGGCTCTGATAGGGAATGTTAGCACGAGAATAAATTGCAGACTTGATTTTAACACACAGTATATTGCCGAATTAAACTTGTTACAATCACTGAATCAAACTAAATTAAGTAGGCAAGTAATCGTAGCACTAAGAACACGGGAGGATTTTAGAGTTGTCTGCTTCGGCCGACCGTCAACGATAGACTGAGGTGTCGGCCATTAAACTGGTACAACCCTAACTTCATCGAACGCTACTAGGTGGCGCTGGCGTTCCGGTGTTGCGACAATACCGCCATTTACGACATATAAAAGATTTGATTCAAAGTACCCTATCAAATTGCAGTTCTAATATGCAACATGACCCGATAAAACGTGTAAATAATGACTTCACTACATAGTTAAAACAAAGTTGCTTCCCGCTGTCTGTCTCTATGTGTGCTTAAATCTTTAAAACTACGCTACGGATTTTCATGCACTTTTTTTTAATAGATAGAATGATTCAAGAGGAAGGTTTGTATGTATAATGCATAATATAGTGAAGGAACACTGATAATTTTAGATTTTTGATCTTTTAGGGGGAACGAAGTTCGGCGGGACAACTAATCCGTACAAATATTATGTGTGAAAGTGTGTTTGTTTGTTCTTCTTTCACGTCGCCACATAGTTATTATATGATATGGTTTATATGCTGGGAGATATTTAGGATGGCGGAGAGTTACGTAGGATACTTTTTACCGCGCTCTCTCGTTCCCATGAGAATATCGATGTTTTGTTAGTTGATACATATTTAGTAGTTCTAGGCGTTGTTAATAGATGGCGTTAGTAAAATTCATTTGCAAGTTCTGAATCACGCTATCCAATGCTAATGTTAATTCCCTTTGACCGTGCGGGCATAGCAGCGGGTAAGAGATAGTGTAATATAATTCATAGAAAAAAGGTGAGCTTGGAATTCTGAAGTTACCACTATTGCATTGCTACTCTTGATTACTTGCGCTATAATAGGGTAAGCAAAGTTTTCTATTGAACCAGTACGCAGCTCTTCCTTAATAAACGACTAGCCTCCTCACCATAAGGTTATCTGGAAGAAATCGCTGTTTAGCGATAAGGCCGCCTTTTGTATCGTTATTTAAATTTGCTTCTTTGTCATTTATTCCTTTTGGGTACAATAAAGAGTATTATTATTATTATTATTAGCTTTTACTCGAGGCTTCACCCGATTTGGTGGTTTAGCAGGATAAAGAGTGCTATGTGTCAGTCCAGGTCATCAGCTCTATGTGTACAAAATTTTAGCCAAATCGAATCTGTATTTTTTGCGGGAAAGAGTAACATACATATGATCATCAATTTTTGCCTTTAATATGTTAGTTAAAAGTAAGATAATTGAACAGAATTTAACAAAGTTATTGAGACCATATGTGCTCATAAATACGTAATTTTTTATTAGATCGCAAACAAATTAGCAAACGAGCATGCAGTCCATCTGGTAAGTGGTCACTGCCACCCATGGACATCTATAAATATCTTCATACTCTCAATCAATCTCAGATGCGTTGCTACTCCCGAGGACTAAGATGGGCGCCTCGAATGAAAGTGTGCCGGCCGCAACCGAAACGCAAGGACTGCTTCACGCTAGAAACAAGTATGGTGGATGTACCTCCTCGAACCTTCGTCTACCACCCTAAAAATGTCATGATTTGCTCTTTTTTACCATCGAAGTATCCAACGATCATGTAATCCAACTGATAAGTAGTCGCTGCCATGGGCACCTTTTTTTATCTGACTAAAGTTGCAAACGAGCATGTAGTCCACCTGATGGTAAGTGGTCACTGCCGCCCATGGACATCTGTAATCAACTACATACAGAACATGGGTTCCATCTGAAGTCATTCACAGATGCGTTGCTACTCCCGCGGACTATGATGGTTGCCTCATGTGAAAGTGTGCCGGTAACCACACACTTCTTTCTAAACGCAAGAAATGCTTCACGCTAAATAGATGTGACGGTGGTACCTCCCCCGTCGAACTACACTGGTTCTACCAACTACATCAATTTAACACTTAACACTTTCTACACTCATAGCCCCACAGTAGGATTTTCTCCTGTGTTGTGGGTGCCATGGACATACACAAGACGAATACACAAACACCCAGACCCAGAACAAGCATCTAAACTCATCATTCAGATACCTGTCTGGCCGGGAATCGAACCCGGGACCCACTGCGTGTCAGACCGGTATGGTAACCGCTGCGCCACACGGGTCGTCAATTTAGATTAGATAAGAATCTACGTATGTTCGAACATAAACATGTTGCTACCATTAAATAAATTGGAACACTCCGATCATGGGCGTAGCCAGGTTTTGGTTTCATGGGCGGGGGGTGGGAGTGTGTGGGTGGGGGGGTCAAAAAATAAACCGAACCATATAAGTTCTACTATGAATGTTAGTATATTTACATTACCACAATCCTTTAAATAGAACACAACTACGATTATCATTGATGAGTAAAAAATGTGAGACGTGTCACCATATTTTTCGGATATTAACAAATATTGATTGTTGTTCATGATTATTATGCTAAAAAAATACCAAACTCTGGATAAAATAAAGTAAAAACCAACACTGTCGATCTCCAAAAGGTTCTAGGGCGATTAATCAAAGATTTTCCGTTTGATCTGCCGGAAGAACGATAATTATTTTTAAATTCGTTCCATCGACTATTTCAGTCACGTAGGTACAAAAGGAAATTAAGGGAGTTTCGGAAATTCTTGTACCTATTGTGCGGAATTGCTTGACTGGCTTTACCACAGGCGAGGAAAGATGGTAGAAGAAAGTACAACGAGCGATGAAAAAAGGTGATGAGAGAAAGGTGCCCCAGTACCGTTCGACCAGGAATCAACCGCCACATCCATTAATATTTTGTATTGTAACGCTCGTCAACCCATTATTGTACCACTGCTGGGCACGGGTTTTCTCTCGGAATGAGAGAGTTTTAGGCCATAGCCCACCGCGCTGGCCAAGTGCGAATTGGTGGACTTCACACACCTCCGAGAATTTTTTTAAAGAACTCTCGGGTCCTCAAGATGTTTTGCTTTCATCGAAAAGCAGTGATAATTAATTTCTAATAAGCACATAATTTTATGAAAAATCAGTGGTTTGAACCTCGGACCTCCCGATCAAGAGGGCAAGTTTCAAACATTAGGCTATCACTGCTCTGCTGACTTACATTACGTTTTTTTATCTAATTGAAATAGCAAGCGAGCGTGCAATCCATTTGATGGTAAGTGTACACTGCCGCCCATGGAAATCTGTAAACAACTTCATAAAGAACATGGGTTCTATCTAAACTCAATCACAGATGCGTTGCTACTCCACGGGCTAAAATGGCCGCCTCATATTGAAGTGTGCCGGCAACCACACACTTCCATGGAAACGCAAGAACTGTTTTACGCTAGAAATAGGTGTGGCGGTGGCACAACACTGGTTCTACCACCTTCAAGCCGTACGTTAAAGCTTATCGCTTACACGCGTTTAATAGGACATGTGCCGCTTTAGATTGCTCTTTACCTTTTCTTGTACAATATTGCTTTTATTGCGTAGTAAGGTACGTTTCGTATCTCCTATATGGTGTTACGTGTAGATATATACAATTTGTTATATCGATCGAGTTGTAGTCAAGTTATGTGTTTGTAAAATTCATGACGTACATTTTTGAAGTAGCAAACGAGCATGCAGCCCACTTGATGGCAAGTGGTCACTATCACCTATGGACATCTATATGTCTGCAGAACAAGGGTTCTATCTGAAGTCAACTAATCGTTGTTGCTCCTGAGAACTAAGATGGTTGCCACATATAAAATTAATCCGGTTACCATACCCTTCTACGGAAACGCAAGAACTGCTTCACGCTAGAAACAATTGTGTTATGAATAAGTTAATGCGTATACAGCTCATCCTAATATTCTAGTTTCGCCTATCGACCGGTCGTCTGAATAGTTGCAGATTGTTTTTTTATCTGACTGAAGTAGCAAACGAACATGCAGTCCACGTGATGGTAAGTGGTCACTGCAGCTCATGGACATCTGTAATCAACTTTATACAGAACATGGATTCTATCTGAAGTCAATCACAGATGCGTTGCTACTCCCGAGGACTATGATGTTCGCCTCATATAAAAGTGTGCCGGCAACCACACCCTTACATCGAAACGCTTCACGCTGAAAATAGGTGTGGCGGTGGTACTTCCCCTGTGGTAGAACCAATATAGTTATGGTTCTACCACCTACAACTGATTGTTTAGTCAAGGCAATACACATTGAAATCTGTGTCGATATTTTGTTATGGCTTACATTCCCACATAACTCGGCGCTCCCACGATGACGAATAGCTTTTGGAGAAGGAGGCTGGAAAACAAAGAGTCCTTACGCTCACAAAATAAAATAAATATTGTAATATAAGTTTTTTTTTTATAATTTATTTATTTTTATTTATTAGGTTCACCAATGGTTACATACAGTTACATCATTCATCATCATATTCTAAGCTATTACAGAACAAGTACGTGTGTATCTTTTAAGAAAAACACGGCAAGCATTGAGTAGTTGACAAGATTAAATTTTTAAATTGAAATAAATATATATCAATCGGTTTTTAAAGCAAGATACTTCTTAAGAGCATTGTGATATGATTTATCATCCATCCATCCATCCATCAGACCTTTGAGGTCCACTGCTGGACTTAGGCCTCCCCTAAATGGCACCACTCCAACCGGTCCTGTGCCCTCTGAATCCAACGGTTTCCCGCTGTCTTCTTGAGGTCATCGGTCCACCTGGTAGGGGGGCGACCTGTACTCCTTTTGCCTAAACGTGGTCGCCACTCGAGGACCTTTTTTCCCCATCGGTTATCGGTCCTTCGTTGGTCATGTCGGTAACTTCGTTCGTCTACGGACTTCATCGTTGCGAATTATGTCTTGTAGCGAAATTCCGAGCATCTCTCCATAGCACGCTGAGCGAGCCTTCGAATGAGGCCTACAGTAAAATACCACGTTTCGGCGCCATAGGTCTTCACTGGCAACACACATTGCTCGAATTCGACTTCATAATCACAATTTCGACTTCATATTCATTAAAAATTAATTAAAAAAAAATACTTTATTCAAAACATTTTTTCCGTTACAGCACATAGACAGGGCCCCTGTACTGGGTAATCCCGTATTACTGGGTGCCCCGCTCTAAACCTCCTAGTGGGTACAGTTATGGATTGCAAATGGTCATATGGTTTATAATTTAACTTTAAACTACGTAAAAGCTTAATACAAGTCTGATTTCATAAACTAGATCTATTAACGTAATACTTAGAAGAAGTCTTGAAACGTACCTGTATCAATGCCTCAGCAGCACAATTTCGCCAACCTATACCGATATAGGTATCGTTAGACTAGTATCGGCAGAATATAAATAGGTAGTCCCCTCACGATTCACCATTACTCTGACAGTGACTTCCAATTCCTAACACTTGCAATATAAAACGGTACATATATTAAAATTAACGCAACACAAAATCAACCGTTTTCAAAAAATTTACGGTCCAAATTCGAAAAACTATACACTATTTTACGCCGTTCCGTAGTACGTTGCAATACGTCGTAACGTGAAAATTTAAAATTTCGTGTTTAAGTGAAATTTTATTGGGAATGCCTATTTTTATTTGGACGTGTCCCAAATCGTTGCAATGAAATAATTTATTACTGTTTCCCTTTGTCCGAGATCAGTTTCCATATTCGTTATTGAATTTTATGAAAAGCAAATATTGACTGAACGTTAAAAATATCTTGATTTAAAAATATATGTATACTAGCTGTCCCGACAAACGTTGTTTTGCTATATAAAAAATAAAAAAAAATGTTAAGGGTGGACAACCCTTAAGGGGTATGAAAAATAGATGTTGGCCGATTCTCAGACCTACTGAATAGGCATATAAAATTTGGTAAAAATCGGTCAAGCCGTTTCGGAGGAGAATGGCAACAAAAACTGTGACACGAGAATTTTATATATTAGATTCTGGGATACTGTGGAACTTAACCTTCTCCCTTAATCTGAACTTATATTCATCTGTCTGTCATATTTTATGGGGACGATATATTTTCAGCAATCCTCCTTGTTGAAAATATATCGTCCCCATAAAAGATGTCTCCTTAAACCTAAAATGATGTACTCAAGATCTTGTACCCTTTATTTTACCATTCCATTCATCCATCAGCCTTTTGAGGTCCGCTACTGGACGTAGGCCTCCCGTAAATGACACCACTCTAACCGCTCCTGTGCGCAAATCTCCTGTCATCGGTCTTCCTTCTTCCTGTCATCGGTCTACCTGGTGGGGAGGGGTGCTGTGGCGACTTGAATAATCAGTATTAAACTAGTACTCATTAGGTTTGGTTTTCGCACGCTACCTTTCCCCGCAAACTGTTGCCTTAGTTCCTAATACTTAGTGAACTATACAATAAATAAGAAAGTTTGTGAGGAAGTATGTTTGTCAGTCTTCCACGCAAAAACTACAGATCCGATCTCGTTGAAATCTGGCACACGGATAGTTTAGTACCTAGTTTCATACATGGGATACTCATTACTGCGATAGACATGACGAAACCGCGGGATTTACCTAGTATATAATACTAGAACTTGTTGCATTTTAACTTTCCTCAGGCGTTAATATAGAAATACGTTCTTTGTCTATTAAGTTTGTTAACATTGAAAGTTTGTATCGATCGAAACAACTGCATGCAAAAACTTGGGTCTATTAATAGGAATAAACGCAATGCAGTATACTGAACCGCGACTGGTCTTCATTTAATTAATAGTTTGCGGACATCCACAAGGCGATTTGCATACTTTCTATCTTTGTCACGCTCGTTTGATTAGAAAGAGATAGAAGTTTACCTAATATTTGTCTAGGCACTCTACAACACATCCAATCTACAATAGAGAATGAAATAGGTAAATGATTTTCTGTTCGAGATTAAATTAATATATAAAAAGCTTTGATAACGTTGTGATAGGATTCTATATGAAATAGGGACCATAAACTCAAACACAAACCTTTTGCCGTATTTATATGTATATAACTAGGTGACCCGGCGACGTCCCTGTAGCCTCGGGGTCAGAATAGGGCTACGGTATCCCCTGCCTGTCGTAAGAGGCGACTAAAAGGGGCTTCCGGGGTTGCAGACGGCTAGAGTGGGAGCTCGAACCGTTCGGTCAGGCAATCCCGGGAAGGACGGCGGTATGTGTGGTTGCATACCGTTGTAAAGATTAGACGGAGCGGTGGGCCCAGCCGCCCATCTGGGAGGAGCCCGATGGGGCAGCGCGCTCGAGGATTCCGGTTGAAGTCGTTTCGAGATCCCGGAGTCCTCCTTTTCAGCGCCGAGGACGGCCACCGGGGGGGTTTTAGTGCGGTAAAAATCCCACATAACCCTGCGTCGCTCCCACGGCGTCGGGTACCTTTGGAAGGTTTCCCCCTCAAAAAAAAAAAAAGGTGATCCGGCGAACTTCGTTCCGTCTAAAAGTGAAAAATGTAAAATTATCAGTGTATTAAAAATGTCAGTATTTCTCTACTATATTATGCATGTATTATACATAAAAAAAACCTTCCTTTTGAATCATTTTATCTATTAAAAAAAATTACATTAGAAACCTTAGCGTAGTTTTAAAGATCTAATCAAACATAGCGACAGACAGCTGGAAGCGATTTTGTTTTATACTATGTAGTGTACGGAACTCTTCTCTACGCGAGTCCAAATCGCACTTGGCCGATTTATTCAACAAACAAAAAGAACTAATCACAACGACATTGTACATTATAATGCAATAAAATATTCTTTTGAAACTGCCTCTTCAGTTGAATATCGTCTGAAAAAACAACGCTGATTAGGCATAAAAAGATTATTGCTCAATTTGGGTAGAATAAATCTGGGCTTCCCATTCATGTCACGTCTCCTTTTGTTCGCGGCGTTTGAATACTTATTACTAAGATTTTTTGGCACACTTCAACTTCAGCTTCTACTTAATATTAGTTTATTCCATTGTCTCTCGCGAGGGTAAAAAAATTGATATTTGAAGATATATTTTTGATATTGCAAGCTTCGGCGTTTTGCATCTTATATTTTGTTTCGATATATTTTTTTATAAGATTGAAGTAGCAAATGACGATGCAGTCCACCTGATGGTAAGTGCCGCCCATAGACATCTGTAAACAACTTCATGCAGAACATGGGGTTCCTATCTGAAGTCAATCACAGATGCGTCGCTACTTCCACTACTTTCGCTATTAATAAAAAAAAATAATAAAAAAATACATTTATTAAAAATAATAGTACTTTACTAAGCCAATTCAGCTTCGTAGACTACACGCATACTTCAGAACAAAGGAATACTCAGTATTTTATTTCCTTATATATTTCTAGTCGTTACAAATGATGTCGCAAATAAAAGATCGGTGTACTAGAATTCTATGCCCCTAATTCTAATTATAAGTAAATCTTTGATAAGTAAATTTTTGAAGGTGGTAGTTCGATCGGGGAAGTACCACCGCCACACCTATTTCTACCGTGAAGCATTTCTTGCGTTTCGATGGAAGGGTGTGGTTGCCGGCACACTTTTATATGAGGCGACCATCATAGTCCTCGCGTTTAGCAACGCATCTGCGATTGACTTCAGATGAAACCCATGTTCTGTGTAAAATTGATTACAGATGTCCATGAGCGGCAGTAACCACTTACCATCAGGTGGACTGCATGCTCGTTTGTTACTTCAGTAAGATAAAAAAAAAATCGTTAGTACAAAGGCTTTCAAATTTCAGTCACGGATTCACAGCTCCAAGACAAACGATTCGTCGCGGCTTGCAAGCAAATTTCGAACAAAAAATTATACTCGCACCGCTCTGAATGTTAAATGCGGTCTGTGAAAAGGGAATTAGGTTTTAAAGGTATGTTGTTACTGAAATAACTATGCAGTGTTTTTCTAGACATTAACAATAGTGGCGTAACATTCTTGTGATGTACTGGAAGGCTATCAGGGATGATGCAATTACGTCATATAAGAACAATTTTAAAGGTAGAATCAGTACGGTCATGCCGAGTAGGTACCATCCCTACACCTATTTCTGATAAGAAGCAGTTGACGAGCGTAGACGCCGGTTGACTGAAGTACAACCTTGCATGCTTGTTTGCTTTTTATAAAAACGTGAAATACAGGTCGGAGAGTAAATAGCTTCATCAGCTTGCTATGCATTGAAATATATGTCGGCGCGATACCGCGTATTTATGAAAAACACGTCGCCGATAATAATTATTTTAGTTAGTTTAAAGATCGAAAATTGTTTGTTTATTGAATTAGCAACATTTAATGATTTTTAGAATTGTAATTTAGTTTACCCTCCATAAATTTGTTATTGTCGCACCACCAAACATTGTTATAAAAAGGCGAGCGAACGCCGGTAGAAAAAGATTTCTTGTTTAATCGTCGAAGCGATCGTACCTAGTCAATTGTGAATAAATCGAAGAAGTTTACTCCGGTGTTTTACTTAATATCTTCTAGAAAGGACAATAATGAAGACTCCTCGAACATCCTGATGTCGCATTTCACGCTGTCTTCGTTATATACAAAACGGTTGGTGAGAAGACAAGTAAGAGTAAGCTAATGATCATCTACACTCCTTATTTACTATGGAAGGACTGTGAGCTTAATTAATAATTATATTACACTATCATTGTTTGTTAACATCTTGCGGATACCATTATAACTAATTATATTTCCATTGACTATATCCGTTACATAAACGGCATATTATGACTTTACGAAAAAATTATGTTAGCATAAATATTATATTTAAAAGTGTGGGAAGTGCTTAACAATCCTCTTGAACGATTCTCTACGGATGACATAAACAATGACCATAGACAATGTCATACATAATCTGTCATAGTAATAACACTTTTTTTTTTGTAGTCGAGGGGGAAACCTTCAAAAGGTACCCGACGCCGTGGGAGCGACGCAGGGTTATGTGGGATTTTTACCGCACTAAAACCCCCCCGGTGGCCGTTCTCGGCGCTAAAAAGGAGGACTCCGGGATCTCGAAACGACTTCAACCAGAATCCTCTGAGCGCGTTGCCCCATCGGGCTCCTCCCAGATGGGCGGCTGGGCCCACCGCTCCGTCTAGTCTTTACGACGGTATGCGACCACACGTACCGCCGTCCTTCCCGCGATCACCTGACTGAACGGTTCGAGCTCCCACTCTAGCCGCTCGTAACCCCGGAAGCCCCTTTTAGTCGCCTCTTACGACAGGCAGGGGATGCCGTAGCCCTATTCTGGTCCCGGAACTACAGGGTGCCGTTACTGGCGGCCGCGGCGGATCCTTCTCCGAGAGGGTTCAGCGCGCTCTCTGGCCCTTTCAGCGTCTTCCTTCGCTGACATCACGTCCTCGCAGAAGGTGATCATGCCGTTCCAGGCCTCTCGCCGCTGAACCATCGCCGCAACGACGGCCGCCGGTGAAAGGTTCGCTCCAACCTTTTGGACGAGGATCCGCCGCTGAGACTTCCAAGCTGGGCAGTACTCGAGCGTGTGCTGTGCGGAATCCTCGTCGTGCCCGCAATGGTGACAGGGGGCTGTCTCCTGTCTCCCTATCCTGTTCAGATACTGACCGAAACAGCCGTGTCCGGTTAGTATCTGAGTCAGGCGGTAGGTCACTCGACCGTTGCTTTTCATCCATGCGTGGAAATTCGGCAGGATAGCGTCGACCACCCGTTAGCGTATACTATGCGGCTCCTTGAGTCGCTCACGCCAGCACCTCATAGCGCGCCATTTGGCTCTCCTCCGAAGAGCTTCGATCGTCCCTACGTCGAAGGGTTCAGTCCCCTGACGGAGGACGCGGATCTTAAAGAGGACCCGTGCGTCCATATCCGCCAGGATGTCCAGAGGCGGAAGCCACCCCAGGACAAACGCCGCCTCGTATAGTAATAACACTTAAAACGTTTTTTTATAGTAATAACACTTAAAACTTTTGTTATTGCTAAACTTCATCAAATTCTTAATTTAATTTGTTCATTAACATTTTGCGATTCTTCCGAACCAAAGCGTAATGGCATGGGAGAAAAACCATTAGCATTCATAACGGGATTTATGAGGAAATTAATGCTACAAATCCCTTCCACTAAGCTCTGTTTCTTATTCATTGGAGCCGATTTTTAAGAAAGTAAATTAAAATGTCTTACGATTTTCAGATAAATAGGTAATTCTTATATCTCGATACTAGGGTCCCTTAAACATTGTTTTTCACGTATAATCCTGTACGTTAGATTTTTTTGAGGTGAATATTGGTACATACAAAGATACGTATAGAATTGATAGGATACGTATAGATAGCAGTACATTTAAGAAAGAAGAAAACAGAATATGCAGACAATATAACATTGATGTTGTTGGCACGTTGTCAATTTGTACAGCGTGCCAACAGCATTGGTACAAACATTGTTTATGATATGCTGTACCTGTGCTATTGGCATGTAGTACCAATGTCTGAGAAACCTGCACCAATGTTGTTGGCACGTTGTACCAATGTCTATGAAATACCGCACCTATGTTGTTGGCACATTGTACCAATGTCTATGATATGCTGTACCAATGTTGTTGGCACGTTGTACCAATGTCTATGAAATGCCGCACCTATGTTGTTGGCACATTGTAACAATGTCTATGATATGCTGCACCAATGTTGTTGGAACGTTGTACCAATGTCTATGAAATGTCGCACCTATGTTGTTGGCACGTTGTACCATGTCTATGATATGCTGCACCAATGTTGTTGGCACGTTGTACCAATGTCTATGAAATGCCGCACCTATGTTGTTGGCACATTGTACCCATGTCTATGATATGCTGCTGGTGCAGCATGCCTACAACATTGGTATGTTGGCATAAATATTGGCACGTTGTACCAATATTTATGCCACGTTGTACTACTACTAATGGCACGTTGTACCAGTGACTATGATATGCCACACCAGTGCTATTTCCAATTGGCATCTGTGTATGTGATATGCTGCAATATAATTTATGGTACGTTGTATTAATATTGGTATTTTCTACCAATGTTTGTCCAAACATAAACAAACGAGGGCGTATTTCTAAACTCCTCGAATTAAAACTTTCCAATTTCTAACCCGTGTCATACGTAAATCGGAGCAGACATCCAATTTGGCGTCGTCACGTGGGTGGGGGAAAAAATTGAAAATAAATTGATCTCGTAACTCGAGCGTGACGCAGGCAATGGCTTAGAAGGAATGGGATTACGGCCGTGCGTCGAATGTCGTGCGGTTTGGAAATAACAACCCTTCGAGTTGCGGGATGTGAAATGTTTATTGCGAACGTGATTTGTCAGGTTTTGTGTAACGTGGGACGATGTATGAAATGTGCGGTGATTTCGTTGTAATCCCTGCTAATGTGGAGGTAGAGCCATGGTTTGACTATAAGGGTAACACCTACGTATTTTATTGGAAAAATATGACTATTCTTATTCCGAGACTAAATCAGGAACGTGTATTTTAAGTACAATCTTTACGTAGTACTTTTTATTTATAATAACTTGACAAATTATGAAGTCAATGTTATAGAAGTAGGTACATTATTATGTTATTAAGTACTATATTTAAATCCATCAAACTGGTCTATTGAACGTACCAATGAAATAAAAATACGTACGTATTAAGCTCACACTAGAAAATGTTAAAGTTATTTTGAAAAAAATAACAACAAAATATGTTACTCTGAAATAAAGTAATCATTTAAATAAAAAAAAAAACAAAACAAACCCACGAAAAGCGGCTTCAAAATTATTTTTTAAATTTTACCGGCATTTTTAACGGCAATATATCTCTGTGACACGTGGGCTCTTATGAACATCGTCCCTTATAATGAGCAATTAGACGACACGTGCTCCCGCTAATTCCCGTGACCCGGCGCCATGTTGAAAAAACGACGCTCGCTGATTGGCCAATTTAAATTGCTCGGCGTTCAGGGAATTCCGGTCGAAACCCCAATTATTTTGGCAAAAAATATCGCGAAATGACCGACTCGATGAGAAAAGCTGCTATTTTTGAACAAGGAACATGATGAACCTTATTTTTTTGTTAATTCTTAAAACAAATGATAAGTAGGCCCTAGGTGACCTTTGGAACAAATCTTAGCAATGACATATTTTTTTTTTGTTTTATTCCTAATAATAAAGTATGATGTATGTTTGCAGATATCTTTACTTTATAATTATCTACTAATTATAGTTTGAGGGATATTATATAAAAATAGGAACTGATTCATTATTTCACACGCTTTGTGGCTTATTAAGAAATAAAATGAGTTTAAATATTATGGAAGTTACTTTAATTTAAGGGACAGTTCCAGCGTTAGTGGACACTAAATGTCTAAGATCCATAAGTTATGACTAGTGCATTGTGCCTTTAGGATGAGTTTATTGAGTTACCTCAAAACAATAAACGAGTAATGTATCTTGCAGTGTTTGGGCAAAAACATAAAGGAATATTGTGTTAAGGAAATGTAATAAACTGATACTAAGAGCACTTTTACAACGTGCCAAACCGGACTTCTATCTGCGCGTACGTTTGAAATTGATTAACTTGACACTCCCGTCAAAAGCTCTCGCAGGATGCTCGGAGCCGTCATTCGTCAGTCAAAAATAAAAAACGGGACATTTTGCAGCGGAGAGACAGTCCGCGACAAATTCAATCAACACGATGACATCGTTTCATATTTTCAAGTGCTGGCCCTTTGGTGATCGTTCTATGCACGTCAGATGGCGTGACATGGAATATGCAGTTAGACAACAAAAGTGATTTTTTTGAAAATTATTTGTGGTTTATTTAGAAAAAAAAATGAGTTTAAATATTATGGAAGTTACATTAATTTAAGGGACATTTCCACTGTTAGTGGACACTAAATATCTAAGCTCCATAAGTTGTCAGTGCCTTTAGTACGAGTTTCTTGAGTTACCTCAAAACAATAATCAAGTAATATATCTTGCAGTGTTTCAGCAAAAACATAAAGAAATATTGTTTTCAGGAAATGTAATAAACTGATACTAAGAGCACTTTTACAACGTGCCAAACCGGACTTCTATCTGCGCGTACGTTTGAAATTGATTAACGTGACACACCCGTCAAAAGCTCTCGCAGGATGCTCGGAGCCGTCATTCGTCAGTCAAAAATAAAAAACGGGACATTTCACAGCGGAGAGACAGTCCGCGACAAATTCAATCAACACGATGACATCGTTTCATATTTTCAGGTGCCGGCCCTCTGGGGATTGTTCTACGTACGAGTACGTCAGATGACGTGACACGGAATATGCAGTTAGACGACACAAGTGAATTTTTTGGAGCTATTTGTGGTGTACTTCGAAATGAATTAGAAAGAAATATTATGTTTTGGGTGTAGATATAACGAAGTTTAATTTAAGACACTAAAATAAAAAAATAATAATACTACAAGTTATGAAATTATAGATACACGGCACTGGCCCTTTGGGGATAATTCTATACGTAAGTTAGATGACGTGACACAATGTATGCATTTACATAACACGAGTGTTTTTTGGAATTGTTTGTGGTTTACTTAGAAATGTATTGGAGAGATATATTGTTGTGTATAGAAACAATAAGTTATGAAATTACAACGACATGGCAATGGACCTCTAAGTATAGTCCTGTGGTGGCATTAACCTATGAATGCACTTTGTACTCACGCGTTCTAAATACCAAAAATATGACACGTTGCAATAAGTTTCATTTGCAATATCTCATATATAAAATTCTCGTGTCACAGTTTTTGTTGCCAAACTCCTCCGAAACGGCTTGACCGATTTTTACCAAATTTTATATGCTTATTCAGTAGGTCTGAGAATCGGCCAACATCTATTTTTCATACCCCTTAAGGGTTGTCCACTTAACATTTTTTTTTAATTTTTATATGGCAAAACAACGTTTGTCGGGACAGCTAGTATTATATATAATAAATTAGTATGAAATCAAGTTTGGTGTGAATTACTCGTGTGTTCCCTTCATACTCACTAAATACCAATATTACCATCTCAACATACAACACAAGCTACACACCAACAGTCCTATGCGGACGTTAGTTGACGTTGAGAGTGTATATGCATTTCTAATAAACGAGTAGATTTTTGAAGTTTTTTTGATGACCAACGACATGAAGTTCAATGGTCTAAATTATAAAGTTAAATTTAAGGACAACAAATCAATAAATTATTAAAAGACAGCTATATATAGTACCGGCTCAAATAATTCTATCGACGTTAATTTGGATATCAGATGATGTGATAACATATGCATTTGGAGGAAATATGTTTTGATATTAGTAAATATTTTGGTTTTTGACAATTTTCCAATGGTAGAGATGGGCATGCATCTTAAATGATATAAATAAAAGCATTGACTGTATGATATAAAAGTCCGGAAGACTAAATCAATGACTATGGTCACCTTTCATCGAAACGTAATAAATGGTTCACGCTAGAAATAGGTGTGGCGGTACTTTCCCGGTCGAACTACACTGGTCCTACCACCTTCAAAAAAAAAGAAAAGAAGTGAAACTTATTATGAGTTAGAACTTATTTATACAATCAAAGTAATCGCAAATGTATCTGTAATAATATAATGCAAGTGTTTTATGTACAAATCTTCGAATTTTTTAAATCCTTTCTCGATCCGTAAAAGCTCTAGCGAATCGGTTTGGTTCTTAAAAGATCAGCGGGTTTAGTAAGGAAACATTTTAAATGAGTATTTTAAGAGCATAAAAAGTGCTTAAAGTAAAGATTTTGTAATAAAAGTTCATTTTTTGTATCTAAAACAGCCAGAAAGTTAGTTACTCGACGTATATTTAATACTAGCTAAACCCCGCAGCTTCGCCCGCGTTAAAGAAATTCGATGTGTCGATTGTCCTGTGGGAGTAAGATATTTTCCCACAGTAAAAAAGTAGCCTATATATTAATCTAGAGTGTCAGCTAACTCCCTACCAAATTTTATAAAAATCGCTTCAGCTTAGACGTGAAGAAGTAACAAACATACATACTCACATACTTTTGCCTTTATATTATTAGTATGATGATTTGATATGACACAATTGAATAATAACACAACAAAAAATCGCAAATAAAACTGCCTTTTGTTTTTTAATTAAATTTCAATAGAATAGAATAATATATTCAAAAGTCATCTACGGAATACGAAGTTAGGGCACGAAATATTAAATTCTAGGATTATATTGGATAGAATTGCATCTTTAACTTAAAATTAATGAACTTTAAATTGTACGAATTCTGCAAAGCTACCAAATACCGTATGGAAAAAAAAAGCGATGACTATTTCGTACTTCAACTAAGAAAAATTTAAAAGCTGAAACCTTTTACGCATTCGTAGTGTTGTAAATGGAGCGGCGCTGATGAAGATTGATGTCCAAAGTTGGGATAAAAAACAAAAAGGTTGGCAAAGAACAAACAAGGGAGTATCGAAAAGCAATAATGTATTGCAAGTTTTGTCGTTAGCAGTTCGCAACTCAAACGGAGGCGCGGCTCCAGTAGTTTCAGTTTGGGTTTCTTGTTGTATTGTTTGGGTCGAAAAAAGGAAAGTGCTAAATAATGGCTTTGTCGCTCTCTGGTGCCTCTGAATTTAAAAGCGCTTCATTGATTTAAATTCAGCTCGTCTTTTCTCTGGATCTGTGAAAAGCTTTAGCTTTTATTTGGCCCGGATCAGAGATTTCTATAATAGGTGGACATTGGTGAGATAATCGTGTTTTGCAGCTTGGTCTCAATTCAAATTAAATTATGAAGATGCAAGAAATAATTCCAATCATCACTAAATAGTATAAAACAAAGTCGTTTTCAGCTGTCTGTCCCTAGATATGCTTAGATCTTTAAAACTACGCTACGGATTTTAATGCAGTTTTTAAATAGATAGAGTGATTCAAGAGGTAGGGTTTTATGCATAATACATAATAAAGTGGAGGAACACTGATAATTTTAGATTTTTTACTTTTAGGCGGAACGACGATCGCCGGGTCAACTAGTCCATAAATAAAACCTCTTAAAAACCACCGCTGCCCTGGACATGTGGTAGGTCTCTCCTTGTGACTACATAATGAGTAATCGCATCATGCGTGTTAGTGACCGCAGTTATTTCCAATGTTGCCAGAAAGACGCGTTGCCCGTCTACTGGATTTTGTCCCTTAGCCGCTTAGTGTAACATTAACGAGAAGAGAATGAGAGATATAATATTCATGATCATCGAGTAATCGCATCATGTGTGTTAGTGACCGCAGTTATTTCCAATGTTGCCAGGAAGTCCCGTCTGCTATGTGCAACTTTATAAAATTAACAATAGTTCTATCTGAAGTCAATTACAGATGCGTTGTTACTTCCGAGGACTAAGATATTGCGTCATATAAATGTGAGCTGGCAAACACACCTTTTGAGCAAAATGCAAGACCCGCTTCATGCTAAACACACGTGGCAATGTTGTCTCTCCCGTCACACGGTCATACCATAAACGTTTTAACACCTTGTGAATGTGTGATGTGAAGAAATTTGCTGAATGTAGAATAAAGGTCGTTTTTTCCGTTCAAAACTATAAATTACAGCCAACCGTTGCAGCCATTATTAACGAGTATTGGAGAGCGGACGCAGTGGTCCACAGAAACATTAGGGTGACCGAACTAAATACATATATTAATTAAAACTTGGGTGAAACCGCCAGGGATCGTTCTTCCGTAACGAACGTATTTATCGTTTGTTATGAAACTGAGCGTGCATGTATAATAGCGATTTGTGTTTTTGGGAATGTTTTGTTGTTCACGCATTTGACTTACAAATTGGTTAATGTTTTCTCGTATTTCTGCTATTTCTGCCTAATATTAGCAGTGATTAGCGTTATTCTACTAAGCGCATTCTGGTTTAAAGGGTGCAGTAAAATCTTATTATCGTAACAGCTTAGGAGTTAAACTTATCCGAAGCATTCCAATTTGGACCTTAAGGTCACAATGGCCCTGGTGGCAAATCGAGTGTTCTCGAAACTTGAGATCCTGGGTTCATATCCAGTGGTCTCCAGACTCCAGTCTCCATACTATTTGTCCCTGTAGATCTGGGACCAGACTAGAGCCACGGTATTCCCTGCCTGTTTTAAGAGGAGACTCAAAGGGTCTTCCTGAGTTGCTAGAGAGTGAGCTTGAACCGTCCAGCTAAGTGACTCCGGGAAGGACGGTGGCATGTGTGGTCATGCTGCCGTAAAGAACAGAAGGTCGGCTGTGACATACCAGGTGGACTGCTCGTTTTCTGCTTTTATAGCATAGAAAACGAACTCGTCTTTCATAAATACTGTTCCATAATGAACAATTAAATAGCACGTGTCGGGCTAAGTCCCGCGAGTCGACGCCATGTTGAAAAATGTACACCAGTTTAAATTGCTCAGCGTTCAGGGAATCGTGAACTGAACAGGAATTTTGGCGGTAAATATCCAGCGAGTTATTGTCGATGCAATTTGTATAATTCATAATATGGGGTACAACCCATTAATACAACCCACCAAATTGATATTATAAGTATTTTCAAACAAACAACCAAACAAATTGACACTTCCATTTGTCCGTAACTACTGTTTCCTTGTTTCGTATTTAATGATAGTTTCTTTTAAACTATAAGTCTACTTAATACTTTCTTTTTTCTTTTTTTACCTTAAATTTGCAAAAATAAATTTGACATTTGGGAGCAGTATAAACTTTGAACTACGTATGCACGACTACTGTTACATTAGACTACAAGAGATAGACATTATGCAGTGAAACGGGTGCAACTAATACTAGAGAGAATTTGTCACGGGAACGTGCCTTGCTGTTTATCCCGGGGCTATTTTCAAGCATAACATAGTTTGGGGACGTGTGCAATATCGCTATGAATATGAGCTGTCATACGATGAACATAATACTACGATATATATTTACTTACATTACATTGTACAATATCGCTGGTCTCTGGATTTAGAATTTTCCGGAATATATGTGTAGGTGTATGTATCGGTTTTCCCTGTAGTTCCGGGTTCAGAATATGGCTACCGTATCCTCTGCCTGTCGTAAGAGGCGACTAAAAGGTGCTTCAGGGATTGCGGGCGCTAAGAGTGGGAGCTCGAACCATCCAGGTAAGTGACCCCTGGAAGGTCGATGGCTTGTGTGGCAGTTGCAATTGGTCACTGTAGAACGATCTAAAAAATAATACTGCATAAATAAATCAATAATTATAATTGCATAAAGTGATAAAAATGTCATGCAATAGCTTTACCGCGGCAGTCCCCGAGTGCCGCACGTTTTTTATACGATTTTAGACTATTAATATCGTGGAATTAATACATCTTAATACTTAACCGGTACTGAGGGTATGCGGTTTTTTTTAATTCTTTTAGAATTACTTTGGCCATATTTCGACTCAGTTGCATGTATCGTGTTCACGGCGAAACGCGGTGGCCGGGGAGGAGCCGTTGACAAGCACTAGTGACAGATTAACATATCTACGTTCCTTTTTCTTTTTTAGGTTCCAAATCACGACACACTACAGGAACTGCATCCTTACGTACCGAACTTTGAACTATATGCGATTTATATAAACTAATTAACATCACTATCTACCTTAACAAACTAATTTATTATTATAAATGGATTTTCTTTGTTCCCTTTTTCTTTCTTCATTTTGTACAGGCCTTTTTTGTTTTCGAGGGGGAAACCTTCAAAAGCTGCCCGACGCCGTGGGAGCGACGCAGAGTTATGTGAGATTTTTACCGCACTGAAAAGCCCGGTGGCCTTGGCGCTAAAATGAGGACTCCTGGATCTTCAAAAGAACCTGCCCGGGGTCGTCTGATCGAACGGTTCGTGCTCCCACACTAGCCGCCCGTATCTCCGGAAGCCCCTATTAGTTGCTTCTCACGACAGGCAGGAGATACCGTAGCTCTATTCTGATCCCGGAACTACAGGCACGATTTTATACGGGAGTACTTATAAATTGTCCTTCGCAATACTTTTCTAACACTACCACCGGGTCTGATCCATCCATCCATCAGCCTTTTGATGTCCACTGCTGAACATAGGCCTCCTCCTAAATAGCGTCACTCCAACCGGTTCTGTGCTTTCTGAAACCAACGGTTTCCCGCTGTCTTCTTCAGGTCATCGGTCCACCTGGGGGCGACCTGTACTCCTTTTGCCTAAACGTGGTCGACACCCGAGGACCTTTCTTCCCCATCGGTTATCGGTCCTACGAGCGATGTGGCCGGCCCATTGCCACTTCAGCCTGCTAATTTTGAGAGCTATGTCGGTAAGCTTCGTTCGTCTACGGATTTCTTAGCCTTCGAATGAGGCCTACAGTGAAAGACCACGTTTCGGCGCCATAGGTCATCACTGGCAACACACATTGCTCGAATAATTTCGATTTCAGTTCAGGACCTCGTAAACAGATACAAATATACACATAGCAGCAGATGAATAAGATATTCCGTCTGTCATATACAAGCACGCTAGATACGTAACTAATGAGTTCTAGCTTTCCATGTCAAAGCTCGACGTGCATAATGTAGCGAGAATTGCGATAAGCTCAAAAGCTTAGGAAGTTGCGGACGTGCCAAAGGACACTAATTTGCGAATTTAATCTTAGGTTTAAAGTTGTTGTCCCTGTAGTTCTAGGATAAGAAAGGTATTGCTTGTCGCAAGTAGCGATTAAAAAGAGGGTTTTTGGGGTTGAAGACGTCAAGTAGGAGCTTAAACCGTTCGGCCAACTCTGGGTGGTTTGTGTGGTCGCGTACCGTCATAAACAAATTTTGGTATGGTCTTGCCTGCCTGGTGGACATGACGGGTCTATGAGCTTAGAGGACTCTGGTTACGTTCCTTCGGATATTCTGGAGTCCTCTTCGCAACGTCGAGGTAGATCTACAGGGTTTCTTAATAATGAGTTTAGATATGTTCTGGGTCTGGGTATTTGTGTATTCGTCTTGTGTGTGTCCATGGTACCCACGACACATTAGAAAATCCTAGTATGGGCCTATGGGTGTATAAAGCGTGTGTGTGATAATCATTCCACTTTGTATCATGATTTATGGAATCTGAAAACAATTTATATCATATTTATTTACGGAAAATATCTCATGTCGTACGTAATCAGAAGTTTCAATACTCAATCTACGCGAGATATCACCCCTCATCCGCCATTTTGTTTCATGAACTCATTCATGTCGTGAACGAGCAGTTTATTTTCTTCAACAATTTCTTTTAAGTATACCAATACGTGAATCTGTCCATTTGTATATTTTCCTTTATTCTTCCTTTTAAATTATTGTTGAAGTCATAAATTATAATAATAAAAGCTTTCCACACCCAAGATACTTTATTCACACAAGATCCAGTGTCGTGAAATGAATACAAAGACAAATATTTTTATACGATTGAAGTAGCAAACGTATAAGCCGTCCACTTGATGGTAAGTGGTCATTGCCACCCATCTGTAAGCAACTTCATATAGAACATGGGGCTCTATCTTAAATCAATCAGATGTGTTGCTACTTCCGAGGACTAAGATGGTTGCCTCATATAAAATTGTGCCGGCAACTACACCCTTCCATCGAAACGCAAAAACTGCATCACAATAGAAATAGGTACGGCGGTCGTACTTTCCCGGGCGAACTACAGTGATTCTTCTCGTCAACCCATTATTGTCCCACTGCTGGGCACGGGTCTTCTCTCAGAATGAGAGAGTTTAGGCCATAGTCCACCGCGCTGGCCAAGTGTGAATTGGTGGACTTCATACACCTCCGAGAACTTTTAAAGAACTCTCGGGTGTGTAGGTTTCCCCACGATGTTTTCCTTCACCGAAAAGCAGTGATAATTAATTTCTAATACGCACATGAATCAGTGGTGGGTTTGAACCTCGGACCTCCCGATCGAGAGGGCAAGTTTCAACCATTAGGCTATCACTGCTCTTGTGATTCTACCAACTATAAAAATCGAGGGAAATCTTCAAAAATCTGTCGGCATGGGAGCAACGGTGGCTTATGTTTGATTCTTACCCACTCAAAACCCCCAGTGACTATCTTCGGTTCCGCGTTACACCGATGACCTCCGCCTAGTTGGACGTACAAGTTCACTACACCATCCTAAGTTAATGAAGGTATGCGACTACAAATACCACCGTTTTTTCCACGATTGCTGGCCAGGTGGTACGGCCTCCCACTATTGTCGCCTGTTACCCTGAAAGACCTTATTGTCGCCTCTTATGATATTGTAGTTCTCTACCGGTCCCGGACACAGGCAGAAATTTAGATAATATTTATGTCTTAGATCAAATACTTAGATCTAAAACATCTCGTCAACCCATTATTGTCCCACTGCTGGGCACGGGTCTTCTCTCAGCATGAGAGAGTTTAGGCCATAGTCCACCGCGCTGGCCAAGTGCGAATTGGTGTAAGACATACATTTTATCTAAATTCATCATATCCGTACAATGTGGGTCATTAGACAAAAAATAGACCCACTTGAAAATATTGAATCAGCTGAAATTGATTTTGATGAAAATGAGATAATTTTACGAAATTAAAGGTATAGACAAATAAGAAGAAATAGAAAACAATGTGGGCAGAAATCCGTAAAGCGGTGATAGTATAAAAATGTTTATCCTGCTTTTAAAAATAAGATCATACTGTTTATGTTTTGTGTATGAGAAATTGGAATACAAATTCAATAGAGCGGTACGCGTTTAGTATTTCATCTTTATAATATTACACCCTCATATTCAATTTCAAGGTATCTACGTTTCAACGATAATTTACGAGAATTTATTGTTTCTATAAAGCTTCTAAGGAACCTTCTTGGTTCGACTTGTGTGGTTGTGGTTGCCGGTAGGTACACTTTTATTTGAGGCGACCATCTTTATTTCGTTTTCGAAGGGGAAATCTTCAAAAGGTACCGGACGCCGTGGGAGCGACGCAGGGTTATGTGGGATTTTTACCGCACTAAAACCGGTGGCCGTCCTCGACGCTATAAAGAGGACTCTGGGAACTCGGACCGACCGCAACCGGAATCCTCTCAGCGCGTTGCCCCATCGGGATCCTCCCAGATGGGCGGTTGGGCCCACCGCCCCGTCTAGTCTTTACGGAGGTATGCGGCCTCTTACGACAGGCAGGGGATGCCGTAGCCCTATTCTGATCCCGGTACTACAGGGAGCGAACATACATACTATCTGTGAAACCTTCGCGTTAATAATATGATTGATTAAAGATGCCCTGCTAGTTTAACTTTACAATAAAAATGTTTTTTATATGTAGTATTTATATAAGTTTCTGCAAAAAAGATATATAAATACATTATTCCACAACCTCTAAATCCAAATCTCTTTATGAATAAAAGTAAGTTGATTACGAAAAAGACGCAACATCACAAGATTGGGAGGTAAGTAGGTTTGTGAGACAGAATTACATTAACTTTGCGTCTTGACTACATAGTTAATTGTATTAGTCTGAAGTTCTAGTGCTTAGTGCCGAACTAATTCGTAATAAGTTATTTATATCTTTTTTATGATTTTGATGTAGTTATGTAGATGGATGCTAGAAAGTCACTATTAAAATTAAGTCTCACTTTGGTTGTGGTCCTCATCACGGTCACTTTCTTCCGCAGCTACCATAAGCTTCCATTTGTGCACTAGTGCCCAGGCGGCCATTTGTTCTCGAGGAGAAACCTTTTAAAGGTTCCCGACGCTGTGAGAGCGACGCAGGGTTATGTGGGATTTTTACCGCACTAAAATCCCCCTGGTGGCCGTCCTCGGCGCTATAAAGAGGATTCCGGGACCTCGAAACGACCGCAATCGGAATCCTCTGAGCGCGTTGCTCAATCGGGCTCCTCCCAGATGGGTGGCTGGGCCCACCGCTCCGTCTAGTCTTTACGACGGTATGCGACCACACATACCGCCGCTCTTCCCGGGATCGCCTGACCGAACGGTTCGAGTTCCCACTCTAGCCGCCTGCAACGCCCGGGCGGCCTGCTCTACCTCCCCAGGCGCCTCACGGAGGTCATTCACTGTTCGACCCACTCTAGTCTCTTGTAGGTGCTGTACTGTTACTCCCAGACTAAATAATTTGTTAATGCATTATATGGTCTGGAATTTTTAAGAGGATCCTCTGTCAATTTGTAAGATTAAAATCTTCTTAGCATTTTAATCTTTATAGGTAAAGTAACAATCACTAAACAACTAAATTGAAAAAGTTGTTTAAAAATTAAACCAGTTAAAGTTAACCAGTATTTCTATTTAAAACAACTAAGTTGATAAAGTTGTTGAAAAGTTGTAAATAGAATTACTGCTAACAAATATTTATTGCTTTTCATATTCTTGAACTTTGCTTATACAATTATTTATCAAACTTTCCATCCATCAGCCTTTGAAAGTCCAATGCTGGACATAGGCCTCCCCTAATCTGCGCCAATTTGACCGGTCCTGAGCCATCTGAATCACAATTTATGGAAAATTAAATTGATCATTATAAATGTGCCACAAAGTATAATTACTTATGGTTTTCTTTGTCTTCTTAAAAAAAATCTCATCCTCATTTGTTTTTGTTTGTAGGTGTAAATGACGCTACCTACTACGTATACGATTACATATTATAAATTATTATTACGAATAAAATCGTCGGATAATTCAATATGCAATAATCCTGTATGTCAGGTCTACGATAAACATAGCTACGCTTCGGTTCATAATATTCGTCTAAATAGTCTATTCTACATGTAACTAAACGTGTAGTAGAAGGTAGACAATCGTTCGACAGCGGAAGTACCACTGCCACACATATTTCTAGCGTGAACCTGTTCTTGGGTTTCGGGTGTGGTTGCTGGCATACTTTTATATGAGGCGATGTCCATGGGCGGTAGTTACCACTCACCATCAGGTGCCCAGCATGCTCATTTACTTCTTCAATCTTATTAAAAAAAAGGTTATGAAAGGTGTTAGATCCTTTGTTAACCGACTTCCAATTCGTCTGTATTTTTTATTTTTTTTATTTTTTTATATTTGTTACCTCATTTCTCCGGACTGGGTGAACCGATTTGGATGATTTTTATTTTATTTGAAAGGTAGTGCGTGTCATGGGGTCCCATTTATTTTTAGTTCACTTTTGACAATGGCATCTATAAGAAAAACGCATAAGTCTTAAATTTGCATTTTCAATGTGCGCGATAAATGTACGAATAACTCAATGTCACGCCAACCGATTTTGGTGATTCTTTCTTTATTAGAAAGGATGTACTTCAGGGGTAGTCTGATAAGAGTTTGATAAGGTTTTGATCATAGGATCTATAACAATTTAATGGAAATCTTTAACTTTTTGGAGCAAATTATTGACTATAACTTAGCGTCTACACGACTGCACCGGAACGCTAGAACTGTTTCTCACTATGGCTACAGAAACCTAAATCTTATTCCTCGGGAGTAGCAACGCGTTTGTGATTGACTTCAAACAGAACTCTTGTTTTGTATTAAATTGCTTACAGATATCCAAGGGCGGTGTTGACCATATTGACCACTTATTTTTTTCTTTCTTCTTTCTTCTCTTTATATCTAATATATAAAATTCTCGTGTCACAGTTTTTGTTGCCATACTCCTCCGAAACGGCTTGACCGATTTTTACCAACTTTTATATGCTTATTCAGTAGGTCTGAGAATCAGCCAACATCTACTTTTCATACCCCTTAAGGGTTGTCCACCCTTAACATTTTTTTTAATTTTTTATATGGCAAAACAACGTTTGTCGCGACAGCTAGACCTCTATAGAATCGTAAACCATTTGATCAAGTAATGATGATCTTTAGCAAAGTTGTTATTCATGAGCTCGCGAAGGTTTCTGGTGTATTTTTTTTGTGATGGCATAGCAATGTGCGCGGGATACAGCTGGTAGAAAATAAAATATAGAATTATCTGTGCGGAGCCTGACTGGGCATTGAGCTCGTACGCTGTGTTCCTGCGGAGATACCGGAGCCGTGTTCACAATGACACGTCCACCGGGGTTCGTTTATTATGTACAACCCATTATTGTCCCACTGCTGGGCACGGGTCTTCTCTCTGAATGAGAGAGTTTTTAGGCCATAGTCCACCGCGCTGGCCAAGTGCGGATTGGTGGACTTCACACATCTCCAAGAACCTTTTTTTTTTAAAGAACTCTCGGGTGTGTAGGTTTCCTCACGATGTTTTCCTTCACCGAAAAGCAATGATAATTAATATCTAATACGCACATAAATCAGTGGTGCGTACCCGGGTTTGAACCTCGGACCTCCCGATCGAGAGGGCAAGTTTCAACCATTAGGCTATCACTGTTCGTTTAGTGGGTAAGTTCACAAAAACAAAATTACTCGTCAGTAGTAGGTAGTTGGTAGTATCCTCCACAGCAATGCAACATAACGAAGGTTTCAGTCAATGGGTTGATGAAAGTATACTTTCAAAACAGCCTGAATGCCTTGAATTTCTTTTTAAATAAGAACAGTTTTTTATAATACGAAAGCGGAAAATGAAATTGTATGGCACAATAAGGCATTTTTAAGTACAAATATTGCAGACGGGCCGTCTCTTAAGAGATTCCCTCATAATTTGCGTGACTTGAAACGTTGATGTAAGAATTTAGTAAAGAACGCATTTTTTAGGCATAATGAATTGCAAACGAGCTTGAAGTGCGGTGATGGTAAGTGTTAAGTATGCAGTGACCCAGGTTGACGATGCGTAGCGGAGGGGCCACAGATCGGACACGCAGTGAGTTCTGGATTCGATTCCCGGCCGGAACGGTATTTGAATGATGAATTTAGATTTCTGTTCTGAGTCTGGGTGTTTGTGTATTCGTCTATGTATGTCAATGGCACCCACGACACAGAAGAAAATCCTACTGTGGAGCTGTGAGTGTAGAAAGTGCGTGTAGTGGTCACTGCACCATGGACATCTCTAGGTTATTTCATGTAGAATAGGAAATCTAACTGAAATAATTATAGTTGCAATACTACTAGCGAGGACTAGGATGGTCACCTCGTAAGAAAGTAAGGTGGCATCCACACCTGTCCACCGAAACGAAAGTGGTAGCACACGCTAGAAGTAGTACCTGCCCGTAGTCAAACCATACTAGTTCCACAGTCTCAAATTGTCTCACCTGAGGTTGATCGCTGCTACCTCTGAGGACTAGGATCACATCGGCTTAGTGTCTTTCCACATTGTTTATAGAAAAATACAGCAGCATTTAACGTAGCAATAAGTCGGAAATAAGCGTTGCGAAAGTACCGCCAGAATCGTAAGTAGTAGGGATTCACCGGTTCTGGGTCGGGCCCGGCCTACCCCTCCTACCCCTCTCCGGGCGCTCCTTCCCTAACTTAGGGGGGAGCCCGGCTAAAAAAAAAAAAAAAAAAAAAAAAAAAAAAAGTTTGGTGTCAAAATGGGGGTTTTGAACCATGCCCAATCGATAGCACGCATTTATTTTACGCTATCTCCTTTACTTACGAAGTTAGCTTTTATGAATAGCGACCTCTAGTTCATTATCTAATCACTTTCCCGTCTCATTAAGCTCACTACGACCATACTTATCTAATTACCGCTCGCTGTACTCATAACATCAGATGGGTCATTAGGGCTGTGGGGTAATTACCGAGGTATGCGCATGATAATGCAATAAAAAATCTTTTTACTGACAATGTTTATTATTTCCAAAACAACTTTTTAAACAATTGCGATACTACAATATCGTTCAACAATTTATCCTCACAAAACAGACTTAAATAATCTCTGAGCGTATTCCCATAATACATGTAATGCAAGTATGTAAGACTATATTCTCCACAAACTGAAGACAAATCAAATTGTATTCTATATCTATTAAAATCCCAATGCCTTGCGTTCCTCCTAAAAAAGTCTTTGTGTTGGCCTGTTGGCGGTCGACCGTAGGAATCAAAATACCCGCCGATTCTATTGCTGTCTATGTACATGCCTACCCAGTGAGAGCCTGGCTCACTATCAGGATCCAAATTACTTATCAAGTACATTGGAGTCTTAACGTATAACGGTAATCGGTTTGCTGCATATACATTGTTTTTCAAGCTACAATGAATTTTAGTTAAATGCTTCTGAATCTCAATTGTATTCATCATGTATGCCTACTTATTGATACCTCTGATAGGCACAATACACTATTTACAAATGGAGAGCTGAATTATCCAAGCTGATATTTAAAGGGATGCAAAGTGGTTTAAATCGAATGAAAGACTTCAAATAAGTATAATATGTTGCATTTAATCAGGTTTCACTTACATCTAAGTATACAAATTTATCTTAACTACTGTAGTCGACAGTTACATTTCGGTTCTTATCAATTTCAATAACGTTATCAAACTCCGCATACACTATACAGTTAATAGTTTCGGTTAGAGTTGATTCAAACCGAACTTCTACCCTTACACTACCATGCTTTATAAGATTCCAATGAGTCATAGAGTTTGCTGACAAATCAGGTGTTAGGTCAAATGCTAACAGGCAGTAACCTTTTGCATATTGCTCCCTAGATATTGCATTACCTTCATTTAGAAAATGTATACCAGTCCCCGAAAATAAAGTGTGATAGGCTGCGGTAAAAATATTATTCTCGAATGATGGTTGCAATGCTTTTGAAGGTATTTGTTGGCCATCAATATATAAACAAAATGTGTTCATAGCATAGTTTTCAAAATTGAATGGATTTTTAGTAAGACTTCCATTGAACGCTGTGTTGTTTACAAATCCAACTATACATCTTTTAGGTACTTGACCCAGAAAAATGTTGTCAAGAGTCTTTCCCTGAACCCCTGATGGTATAGTTAAAACTTTGACTTCAGCTCGAGTAATAGGATATTTTGCTGTAGTAGAGGCTAAGACTTTTTGATGTGCGAGGAGTACACTTGGATTTATTCGTGCTCTACGAACAATAAGACTTGCATCCGTAATGCATACTTTACATTTTAAATAACTCTGAACACTGATAAGCTACATACAATAATAAAGGAGAAATATTTGTGCATTAGTGCATCATTATGCGGTGAGTCAATAGTATTGGAACTCTGACCACAGATAAGGGACTGACAATAATGATAAACTAATATTTCCGCTCATTAAAATGTAGTTAACAAACCAAATATATTTAGACACTGATAAGTGAACGCTTTATAAGTACGAAGGGAGGAGTTTGCTTTCATAGTTCGTTTCGTGAAGTAACAGTGAACAGTTTCATTTGTGAAGTGAAGTACATTCAAGTGTCAACAATGGAGGTAAGTAAGTATTGATTAAAACGTATTAATTTATGTCAGTTTCCAATTTCAAACACTAACTTTATGTTTGTATTGTTTTAGAATATATATGAAGCAAATACATTTAAACAGTATTATTACGCACTGTCTGATGAGGAAGATAAGGAAGATAGATCTCAAGAAACAAAGAAAATAAAACCTTTAAAACGAAATATGTCTAATGATAACTTGGACTCAATATTTGAAGCGCCAAAGACAAAAATAAGAAAAGTATCATCGTCAGTTTCTAGAGCTCAACGAGATGGTGGAACTGTTTATATAACATCCAATAGAGACGATGAAGCACATTCGTCGCATTTAATCAAAATTGAAATTTATGATTTGAAGAAACTATCCAACGTTCCACAGTCCCAACATTGGAAGCATGCAAATATAAGAATTAAATATTATACCGACGAAAACAGTATTACATACAAAGAAATGAATCATGTGATTTACAAAATATGTACAGACATTTCAAAAGCGGAGAATAGTAAGAAATACTCATTTAATAATAATAATTAGTTAATGATCTAATCGTTTTAAAATATTTACTTCTACTATAACTATTAACTAAGACTCGATTGTCATGCTAATTATTTTGTTTTGATGTATAATTACTTGCTAAGTATATAAAATGAAAGTGCCAATTTCAAATCATTACCAGTTGGTTTACAACTTCGTACACATACAAACGACCTCCTCTGTAACCTTGTTGTACACATCATAATGGATAGTTTCCAACAAGTTTGTACAAGTATTTTCTTCGATGAAAGTCAAATTGAAGAAGAACTGGCAAATGTTTGTGAAGAAATAGAAATCAACAATGAACTCGTTGATATATGCAGACAAGTTGAAAGTGCAGTAATACTTGAAAGTACTCAACACGATGAAGAATTGCATCAGGTTTCCTGCTTGTTTGAAAAATCTACTATGTATGTATATTTTTTATACTTTTGTTTCTATATTACATTATTTAAATCTTAAACCATAGATTAATTTTATTTTCTTTACAGTCAGCCACAACAAGTCGGAGGTGCAATGAAGAGGAGGAGCTATGATGTCGACAGCCCAAAGGCTAAGAAAATAAAATTAAATGAAGGTGCTTCAACGTCATATGATAACAACTCCAAAGACAGTGAAAAGGTTATGTGTGATATTTGTCAACGACTTGTGAGTAAAAGATATTTTGCCAACCATATAAAAAGTAACGTTCACAAAAATAATGTTTTTAAATCTCATAGTACTCAAGATAATGTGTCAGTAATCGAATCAGCTTTTGGTCAGCGAATTGTTTCATACAAAATCAAAAGTAAAGAAAATGAATCAGTAGAGACCCTTAAAACGCCCGAATTATTTTTAAATTCAATAAAAGATAATATTTGTTCATTGATCGAAGAGTCAATTAAAGTGCATATTTTGTTTAAAGTGAATTTTATATTACATGCAAATTTCATACAACAAACTAAAAATCTTACAAACACATTCGACTTTCAAACTTGTAACTATACTATTTCTCAAGGTGATGACTTAAATGTTTTTCTTACATCATTAAATGAGACGTTATCAAACAAAATCAGTTCATTTGAGAAAAAAGATAGCGGTTGGAGTTTAACACAAATCAAACATTTAGAAATAAATATAAACAAATTCAATCCACTTCGCGGCAGTTCATATATAGACTTACCTCATGACATTAAAGTAAAAAAAGCCGTAATCAATGTCCAAAATGCTGACAATATGTGTTTCAAATGGGCATTGCTTTCTGCCTTATATCCTACTACTAGTAAAACTAATAGAGTTTCATCGTACAGCATGCATTCAAATAAACTAAATTTCAATGGCATCCCCTTCCCAGTAAAGCTCACAGATGTACCAAAAATAGAAAAACTAAATAATATAAGCATAAACGTATTCGGATTAGAATATAATCGGGAGAAAAAAAAACATACTGTAATTGGGCCATTAGTATTTACTAAATTTCGTAAAAGTGTACATATTAATTTATTATACCTTAAGAACGGTTTAAATGCTCATTTTTGTTATATTAAAAATATATCGCGATTGGTAAGTAAACAGATTTCTAATCAAGAGCATGCAATCTTTTTATGTGATGGATGTTTATTACGTTTTCCCACTCAACGGCGATTAGATGATCATCAGGAAAATGATTGCGCTCATATTAAAACCGATATTCCAGATGGTACTAACACAATGAGAGACTGGTTCGGAAAACCAGCGGCAAATAATAAAATAAAATTTGAGAATTTTAAGAACAAGTTAAAATTGCCCTTTGTTATTTATGCTGATTTTGAAGCATTCTTAAATCCCATACATATATGTTCTAATGATCCGTCTAAGTCTTACACTGATAATATTCAAAAGCATGATGTGTATAGTTTCGGTTATTATATAAAATGTTCATATGATGACACCTTATCAAAATTCGAAACGTATAGTGGGCCAGATTGTGCAATAGAGTTTATGAAACGTTTATATGAAGATTTAAAATTAATATGTACAAAAAATACTTTTCAAAGAAGTCCCAAGTTTTTATCTAGTGATGATGAAAATAATTTATTATCGGAATCTGAAATTTGTCATGTATGCGAAACGAATTTGAATGAAGATAAACATTTATATTTTGACTTCCATACTGGCACTATTAGAGGGGTAGTTCATGAAATCTGTTTAAAAAAATTTAAGACTCCGCGTTACATTCCTGTATTCTTACATAATCTGAGCCATTATGATGCACATTTTATTGTTCATGCCCTAAATTTTGCTGACGGAGATGTAAAAATAATTCCGCAAAATAAAGAGAGGTACATTTCTTTTTCGAAATCTTTAACAGTAAATAATAATCAAATAACTCTAAGATTTGTAGATTCTTATAAATTTTTATCTTGCAGTCTAGATCAGTTAGCTAAAAATCTCAGTGATGAACAATTTCATGATTTAAAAATAAACTTTCCTTGCAATGATGACTTTACCAGATTAAGGAGAAAAGGAATTTATCCTTATGAATTCATGACTTCTTATGATTCATTAAAACTCACGTCGCTTCCAACTCAGAGTGAATTCTATAGCTCGTTAACAGATTCTAATGTCTCCGATGATGATTATAATCGTGCAAATGAAATTTGGAAACATTTTCATTGTCAAAATATGTTAGATTACTCAAACTTATATCTTAAAACTGATGTATTGCTCTTGACTGACGTTTTCGAAAACTTCAGAGAGCTTTGTATTAAGACTTATGGGTTAGATCCCGCTCACTACTACACTGCTCCAGGGTTAAGTTGGGATGCAATGTTGAAGTATACAAAGATTGAACTAGATCTATTGATAGATTACGAACAAATAGCGTTTTTTAAGGCCGGTATTAGAGGTGGTGTGTCTCAATGTAGCAGTCGTTATGCAAAAGCAAACAATCAATTCATGAATGATTACGATAAAAACAAACCTCAATCATATTTAATATAATAATAATAATAATAAAAGCCTTTATTCACTGACCAATTTAACCTTATAAACTAATAACAAATAATTAAAGTAAGTACTGCACTATAGTAAATATTTAGCAACCACTCTGTTGGTCAGGTTGTCTATCGACATAGGCCTCCCCCAGTTTCTTCCATTTCTCTCTATCTCTAGCTGACCTTCTCCATCCTTTTGGTAAATCGTCCTCCCATCTTTTGATTTGGCCTCCTCTTCGCCTTTTCCCATTCCTAGGATACCATTCTATTACGTCCTTCGTCCACTTTTCTTTGTTAGTTCTCATTACATGTCCAGTCCAGTTCCATTTTAGTTTTCTTATTTTTTTCAGTACATCGCTGACCTTTGTTATTTTCCTTATCTTTGAAGTTGTCCACCGATCCTTTAATCTTATGTTCAGCATGCTTCGTTCCATATTGCGCTGGCAAACTATAAGTTTTTGGTTGTTTTTGTTCGTAGAAGGCCAGGTTTGACATCCGTACGTAAGACAAGGGAGTATGCATGTATTATATAGCTTTCCTTTTAATGCCATGGGGATTGCTTCGTTTTTTACTATCTCTTTAAGAGACCAGTAGCGTTTCCAAGTGATGCTTATTCTTCTATCTATTTCCTTAGGGTATTGGTCGTTTACTGAAATAGTTTGTCCTAAATAAATATATTCCTCTACATATTCAATCCTGTTTTGTCCTATTACAATATTTTCCCTCACGGCATTTGTCATTAATTTGGTCTTGGTTGGATTCATGGATAGGCCTGCTTTCCTGCTTTCCCCTTCTAAATGTTGAAGCATAGTTTGTAGTGTACCTGGTTTCTCGGCAAATAGTACTATATCGTCGGCAAATCTTAAGTGATTTAGGTTTGATCCGTTTATATTGATTCCAAAGTTTTTCCAGTCTAAATTCCTGAATATATCTTCTAACACTGCTATGAAAAGTTGTGGGGAAAGCGGATCACCTTGCCTTACACCTCTTTGAATTTTGAATTCTTCGCCTTGCTGTTCGAGTTGCACTGTTGCTATGGAGTTTCTGTAAATCTCTTTTATGATCCGTATGTATTTTCTTTCCACACCCTGTTTTTCCAGCGTTTTCCAGATATAAGTATGACTCAGAGAATCGAAAGCCTTGTTATAGTCGACGAATGCTATATAATATATTTGTCCGTATTCATTGAATTTTTCTATAATTTGTTTTACAACATGAATGTGGTCAATGGTAGAATAGTCAGCGCGGAACCCAGCCTGTTCTCTTGGTTGGTTTTCTTCTAGTTGTTTTGTTATTCGGCTAAGCATTATTTTAGAAAACACTTTATATAAATTGGGCATTATACTTATGGGTCTGTAGTTATTTATATCGTTTTTGTCGCCCTTTTTATGTAATAAGATGATAGTTGACTTCGTCCATTGTATTGGTATTTGTTCTGTTGCTATTATTTCATTAAATAGACTCGTCACAAATCTGGATATCTCGGTCGAAGTTTGTTTCAGTATTTCATTCGATATTTTGTCATCTCCAGGTGCCTTTCCGCTTTTTAAAGATTTTATAGCTTTTATTACTTCTGATTCTAATATACAAGGTATTTCGTCTTCGTGAATTTCCTGTTCGTCTTCTGCTGGTAAAGTATTGTCTTTCTCTGTATACATTACTTTGTAAAATTCTGTCGCTGCTTTTGCTATTGATATTCTCTTTGCCGTCAGTTTTTCATTATAATTGTTCTTACCTTTAGTTTTTATGTTAGGTATCCATTGTGTATATTCTTCTAACTGCTTTAAGCCTTTGTTAATTCCACCTGTTTTCTCTATTTGTTCTCTCAATACCCTCAGCCTGACTTCTTTCCTGTGTTTTCTGATCGATTCTTGGATCTTTTTACTAATGCTTGATATTTTTTGTTTGTTATCTTTTCGGTTACCTAACAATTTGTTTCGCGTTTCCATTAGCTTTAAAGTTTCTTCTCCCAATTTATTTGTTTTATCCTTTTTGGTTCTCAATTTGCTCAAATTAATCAGTTCTTTTTGTAATAAGTTGTATTTTTCTTGTGTTGATTTAGTTTCCTTAATTTCTCGTATTCTGTTTCCTAAATCGTTTAAAATATTTTTTGGTATTGATGTTATAGTTATTTTATTAGTGGTGGAGTTAATAATGTGTTTTCTTGATTTGCTATTTATGTTGCGTATAGTTCCTCGTACCATTCTGTGATCTGTATTAAAATTTAACTTATTTAATACATCAATATCCATAAACATATCGTTTTCTTTTGCAAGTATAAAATCAATTTCGTTTTTATCTCTGCCATTTGGGGCTAGCCACGTCCATTTTCTTGATTTTCGCTTCTTGAAAAAGCTATTCATTATTTTGAAATTATGAGCAAAAGAAAAATCTATAAGTCTCTGCCCGTTGTCATTTCTGTCACCGGTACTGAAATTTCCTAAGACAAATTCGTCTTTGTTTGATTTTTTTCCAACTTTGGCATTGAGATCTCCCATGACGATTACGTTCTTGTTATTCTTGTGCATCAATTCTGTAAGATCGTCGTAGAATTTCTCTTTAGCTAATTTTGTATCTTGTTCTCTTGGTGCATGAACTTGGATAATCGACCATGGATGTTTGGAGTTGGTTAGTTGTATATTGAGCACTGCAATTCTATCTGATACTCCTTGAAAACTTACTATTTTGTCTTTCAAATGTTTTTTCACCAAAAATCCCATCCCATACATGCCTTGTGTTTTGCCATAAAAATAAAAAATAAATTCTTTGTATTCTCTTATATCTTCTCCTATTCTTCTTACTTCACAAAGTCCGATTACGTCCCATTTTATAGTCTTAATAGCTTCTTCGAGTTCTTCTAATCTGTAGTCCGACATTAGTGTTCTAACATTTAGTGTAGCGATATATACCTTATTGTAGTTTCTTTTTTGTTGTGAGGTAGTATTATTTTGGGGGGGTAGTGGTCTTTCAACCCCACGGAGACCAGCCGGATTGGGGTTGTTCTGCCTGTGGTTGCTAATATTCAGTTGCTACTTAGATTGCTTTGGAATATTGGGAATTGAGTTTGCTCTAGGTCTCAGCAAGTCAAATGCATTTCTTCTATTTTCTTTTATTAATGAGTTGTTGTTCACTGGTTTCTTGGCTTGGTTCTGTGTTGTCGGTGAAGTAGATTGGTCTCTCTTTCTTTTTTCTTTGATTAGATTTCCTTCTTTTACTACTAATTGATCATACTTAATATACGCAATGTTTCCTTTCGCCCGTTCTTCTATTAGTTTCGACTTTAATTCCCTTCTTTTTTCTAAAACTTCTTTGGGGAAATCTTCAGTGATATAGTAGTCTTGTAGGCTCCTCTTCAGTTTTAGTACCATATTTCTTTTCCAGTTATTTGCAAAACTGATCAGAACAGGTCTTATTTTGTTTTCTTTGGTGATGCCGATACGGTGGATTTTTGATACATCATTTGCTTCGATAGTAATATTCAGATCTTGTCTAAAAATATCCCGTACTTTCTCAAACAACTCCGCCGATGAATTCTCTTTCTCAACCAAACCAAAGAATAAAATGTTGTTTTTCTTCTGTTCTTTCTCAAAATACTCGATCTTTTTCTCCAATATTTCTATTTTAAGTTTTAAGCGTTCGTTGTCTTTAATTAACGGTTGCAATTTTTCGTCCATTTTTTCGAATATCATATTTGTTTGTTTATCCATCTCTATTTTCATCTGATCGAAAAGTAATTTAAATTGTCCTTCCATTTTCGTTGGGTTTTAACAGTGGCAACACTGACCTGATAATCTGCGCTGTATATAATGTCGTGCGGTGTCACTGTCAATGACTTGTTAATGTCATGCGCTGTCACTCGTTAAAATCAATTGAAGATGTTGGAGAACAAAATGATGATATTTACGTTTATTTTCTTTATAATTATTACTGATTCTATTTACCGGGGTGTTCAGTGCCTCTTGATGATTTTGCTTGCATCAGCTGATGTTGGAATAGCGTAAACAAACTAATGATTTTCAATTATTTCGGCGGACGAGTTGCACGGTAATGTTTACTATTTCACAACCACCCGCAGAAAAAAAATTTTATTAAAAATATTTAATATACTTGGATGCAAATAACTTGTACGGTTGGGCTATGTCTCAATTTCTACCCACTGGAGGCTTTGAGTGGGTAAACCCTGAGACAAACTTTAATGTATCCGATACATCGGATATTGGTTATGTTTTAGAAGTTGATTTAAAATATCCTATTGATCTCCATGATTTGCATTCTGACTTACCTCTATGTCCTGAAAATATATGCATTGGTAAGTCAAAAGATATAAAATTAATTTCAAATCTAAATGACAAAATTAAATATAAAATACATTACAAAAACCTTAAGCAATGTCTGAGTATGGGGATGAAAGTAACTAAAATCCACAGGATACTAAAGTTTGAACAAAGTCCTTGGTTGGAGAAATATATAGATTTAAACACAAATATGCGAACATTAGCAAAGTCTGTTTTTGAAAAAGATTTTTATAAACTAATGAATAATTCAGTATTTGGTAAAACTATGGAGAATATAGAAAAAAGAGTAAATGTTAAGTTGTTAACACATTGGGAAAATAGGGGTAAAATTTTAGGCGTCAACGACTATGTTGCAAGACCAGATTTTAAAAACTTAAGTATGTTCTCATCAGACCTAGTAGCAGTACAAATGCTTAAGTGTAAACTTAATTATAATAAACCAATATATTTAGGATTTTGCATTTTAGATATTTCAAAGACCCTCATGTATGATTTCCATTACAACTACATGATTCCAAAGTTTCAAAACAAAAATAAATTATTGTATACGGACACAGATAGTTTAATTTACCAAATTTTTACAAACAACTTCTATGAAGATATAAAACCTGATCTTAAGATGCATTTCGATTCTTCTGATTATCCAACTGACAACATTTACGGTTATCCACAAGTTAACAAAAAGAGAATAGGCTTTTTCAAGGATGAAAATAATGGCAAAATATTCAGAGAATTTGTGGGTCTAAGATCTAAAATGTATGCTATAGACGTTGAAAATAATTTTGTTGCAAAGGCTAAAGGTGTTAATAAAAGCGTTACTAAAAATATGCAAATGCATAACTATAAGACATGTCTTTTCAATAAAAATATTCACTTCGGAACAATGTTAAGATTTAAATCAATTAAACATACAATTTATACACAAAAAATAAATAAAACTTGTTTATCATACAGTGACACTAAGAGGCATATTTTACCTAACGATATTGACACATTAGCTTGGGGTCATTACAAATTAGATAACAACGACTAATTATTAATTTACTTACAAATATGTTTAATATAATTCTTTGAACTATGTATATATTATCTTAATTGTGTTTATAAAAGTGTACTTCTAGTTTATGATTGTAACTTTGGTAATGTACTTCAATGTTTGTTTCTGTAAATAATTTAATGTATGTGTTCTAATTTTAAGATAAATTATACTAGATTATTATAAATGTGTATTATACTTTAAACTATGTTCATTGTTAAATAAATAGTTGTGCAGTGTAGTCGTCATGAAAATGTTTCATTTTATTCATCCCTTTACTGCAATAGTCGCTGGCCCAAGTGGGTGTGGAAAGTCACAATTTGTTACAAACTTCTTGAAATATGCAAAAGATATTTGTAGTACAAGTTTTGATCAAGTTACATGGTGTTTTGATGAAATGCAACCTTTATACAACTTGAAACTTGTTAATTACCATCAAGGTATGCCAGATCTTAGTATGTTTGATGGAAAAGGTCCCCAGCTTGTTATCATCGATGATCTTATGAGAGAATCAGATGGTCGCATCGTGGACATTTTCACAAAAGGAAGTCATCATAGAAATTTGAGCGTATTTTATATAACTCAAAATTTATTTCATCAAGGTAGAGGTCAGAGGGACATTTCTTTAAACTCTAGTTATATAATATATTTTAAAAATCCGCGCGATAAAACACAAATTCGACACTTAGCGAGACAAGTATCACCCGAAAATACTAAATTCATGGAAGATTCTTACAAAGATGCAACGAAAGAATCTCATGGATATTTACTGATAGATTTAAAACAAAATACTAGTGATATGTGTAGATTAAAAACAAAAATATTTCCTTCTGACTGTTACTGTACTGTATACTTACCCACAAAGGGGTTTAAATATGCAAAGCATCAAGAAATTTCTATCATTTATTAATAATGTCTCGAACCTTAAAGACACATAAAAAGTTTTTAGAAGCTCTTCATATTCTTAAACCAAAATATCAAAAAGCACTCTTAAGATCCTGTAACGAACAAGAGATAAATTGTATTTGTGAATGTATCTATAACGTTTTACAAGGTAAAGTACCTCTCCCAGACAAAGAAAAGAATAAATTAAAGAAATACAAAAACCTACTTCGAAAACTGGTGTGCAAAACTACAAATAAAATCCGTAAAAATATTATAATTCAAAAAGGGGGATCATTTTTACCAATAATATTAGGTTCAGTTCTGAGTGCACTAGTAAATAGTCTAATATGAACATGGAACACGCTAAGAAAATGTTACTTATAGATCCAAGTTTAATAGAAAAAATTAATCAACAAAAAATGTTAGACAGCCCCATGTCTAGACTGGATACCGAAATGCAAAATATATTGAAAAGTAATATTGACGACAGAGAAAAGTGTAAACTCTATTTACAAATTTTACAAAGGTACCTACACCATACTCAAGAAGACCGGAAGCCTTATGAGTTACCTATCCTTACTAATTTTCCTGATGTTAATACTGATGCTGATATAGATAATATCAAAATTAAAAGTAATAATAAGAAACTGGAATTAAATACGATAAATAAATATAATTTAAAGAAAGATTTCGATGATATAAAACTACCGGAAGAACCTAAGACTAATATAGTTGCTGAGCAGACTCCAACACGAACAATAGTTGAAAACGAAAAGGTTGACTCACCAACTTATACACCAAGACAAATATTGAGAGTGATACCTAAAACATATTTAAAGAAAGGTGAGCTGTTGCTAGGTTTCTTATCCGATCACAAAGATAAAATCAGTTGGGATGGCGAGGGCACTGTATTCATAGACAAAGTTAAAGTTCCTGGAAGTAACATAATAGACTTAGTCAGTGATTTTATTAGACCAAGTAGAAAAAATGATCCTATAGGGTGGCAGCAATTTGCAACTTTATTAAAAGAAATTAATACACCAGTTACCTACCTCGGTAATACTAAAAGAAGTGGCTTCATAACTCAACTAATAATAGATGATCATAAGAACTTCACACCAAACAGGGATCAGGCTTCAACAGCAATAAGTCCCGAAAGAGAAAAGGCAAAACCCAGGAAAAAATTAAACTGGGAGAAATGGAGCCCTTATTAGAAATAAACAGTATATACTATAACCCTTCTCACCCTGCTGCATTCGGTAGTATTGATAAATTAGCCAAAGCTATGAAAGGTAAAATGAAAAGAGAAGACGTAAAAGATTGGTTACGATCACAAGAAACCTACACACTACATAAACCTGTAACAAGAAAGTTTCCCCGTAATAAATACATACTGTCAAATTTCAATGTACTCTGGCAAGTGGATTTAAGTGATTTGAGAACATATTCCAAGTACAATAACGGATTTAACTTTATTCTTTGTGTAATTGATGTATTTAGCAAATATGCGTTTGTACGAGCAATGAAAAATAAAAATTCCTTTAATATCAAAGAATGTTTTGAAAGTATTTTTAATGAAGCCAATGCGACACCCATACATATTCAGTCTGATAAAGGCACAGAGTTTATTTCCAAAGATGTACAAAATTATTTAAAAAGTAAAAATATAAATTACTATACTACTAATAATCCCGATATTAAAGCAAGTGTTGTTGAAAGATTTCAAAGAACTCTAAAAATGAAAATGTGGCGATATTTTACACATAATAATACTTATAAATATATTGATGTTTTACAAGACTTGATATATGCATACAACCATAGTTATCATTCAAGTATTAAAATGTGCCCCTGTGATGTTAACACACGTAATATTATGACTGTATGGAATAATTTGTATGATAAAAATAACAAACAAACAGAAGCAAAGACACAACTACCAAACTTTCATATAGGTGACTATGTAAGAATAACCAAGTATAAGCATATATTTCAAAAAGGATATGAATCTAATTGGAGCGATGAAATATTTATTATATCATCAATTATAGATCGCTCTCCGTGGGTTGTATACACTTTGAAAGACTTACAAAATGAAACAATAAGTGGAACTTTCTATGAAAAGGAGTTACAAAAGGTATCTTATAATCCTACCACAAGTTATAAAATAGATAAAATAATTAGTACGCGATATTCTGGTATCAGAAAGCAAGTGTTGGTGAAGTGGAAAGGTTATCCAGATAAGTTTAATAGTTGGGTATTGGCTTCTGAATTAGAAAAAATATGATGAAAGAAAGTTTCTATTTAACATTGCTAAGTAACAGTTCTATGGAATACTTTCCTGATAACAAAACAACGATGTTTTCAACAAAACTACCTAAAGCCTTAACGCTAGATGGGGAATGGTCAGTTGGAGTTGCTGAATTTCAATATCCATGTACCATGTTTACTGTACAAGAACACGAAAATATTATATATATTACAAAAATCACAACCGTCCCAGGCGATGATATACCATCTCTAGTATACTATAAGACTCATATTCCGGCAACGAATTATGATAACATAGATCATATTTTGGTAGCTTTAAATAATACAAAGGAAAATATAAAATTTCGTTATGATGAAGTATCAAAGTTAATTTGTGTTTCTGTTATCGATGAATCAATAAGATCAGTGAAGCTGTCTCCTAAACTATCTTTTCAACTTGGGTTTGAGTCTGACAGGCATCTCGTTGAAAGGGGCATAGGAAAGTGTCCTGCTAATTTGCATTTAGGTCTACCGTCGCAATTATTTGTATATTGCGATATAGTTGAACCACAGATAGTAGGTGACGTCATGACTCCTTTACTTAGAATAATACCATTAGATCCAATGAAATATATTTATGGAGCGAATAAGATGCATGTTTTTTCGCCTATTCACTATTTACCAATCATGCGACGAGAATTTGACACTATTGAAATAGATATAAGGTCAACCACAGGTCAAAAGATACCATTTCAGTTTGGAACTGTGTGTATCAAACTTCACTTTAAAAAACACAAAAATGTATTCCCATAATAATAATAATATATCTTGTCCCTACGAACATTATTATTCTCATCAAGCTGGTTCTGGTATTGGAGTAATATATAAAGGAGCCGCGTTTCAACGTGGTCATGGCATTGGTAGTTTTTTAGGGGGCTTGTTTAGATCAGTTTTACCTTTGCTTTCAAGGGGTGCTAGAGTTATAGGAAAAGAGGCATTAGGTGCTGGAGTTGGTATTTTATCGGACTTAATGAATGCACGACCCATGGAGGATTCAATCAAATCTCGCCTTAAAGAAGCTAGTTCCAATTTAAAACGAAAAGTTGATGAAAAAATTGATAGAATAAACATGTCTGGATCGGGGTATATAACGAAAAGAAAGCGTCTTTCCTCATTCAGTCCATGCTCAGCTGCTAAAGTGAAAGCTATAAAAAATTGGCAGCATCTCGGGCTAACATAAAAGATATATTTTCATAATTAATAAATTTAAGAAATTATGTCTTTCTTACATAGTCATTCTTGTGAGTGTGTAAAGTCAGAACTAGATTTATTTGCATTGCCCTCAACACAAACGAGTATTGAAAATGGTATTTGGATTCATTACAAACCCATTTCGTCTCTAGCTGACGATGGGCCAATAGAATTTCAAGTACCAGGATCTGGTGACGATTACCTAGATTTATCACATACGTTAATACATATTAAAGCTAAAATAGTTAACTTGGATTCATCAAAACTGAGCGCAGCCACAACTATAGCACCAGTAAATAACTGGTTACACTCAATATTCAGCCAGTTAGATGTATATTTAAATCAAAAACTTGTGTCACCACCCAATAATACATATGCTTACCGTGCTTACTTGGAAACTCTTTTGAACTACTCTCCTGCAGCGAAAAAATCGCATTTGACTTGTGGTCTTTGGTATGAAGATGAGGCTGGACAAATGGATTCAACTGACGACAAAAATTCGGGATTTCTGAAAAGACAAAAACTAGCATCTGAAAGTAAAGAAATAGAAATGATTGGACATCTACATGGCGATATATTTAATCAAGAAAAGTTTATGATTAACGGGGTTCAAATGAGTGTCAAATTAGTTCGTTCAAGAGAATCGTTTAATTTGATGGGTTCTCCTACTGATTTAAAATGTAAAGTATGCATTACGGATGCAAGTCTTATTGTTCGTAGAGCACGAATAAATCCAAGTGTACTCCTCGCACATCAAAAAGTCTTAGCCTCTACTACAGCAAAATATCCTATTACTCGAGCTGAAGTCAAAGTTTTAACTATACCATCAGGGGTTCAGGGAAAGACTCTTGACAACATTTTTCTGGGTCAAGTACCTAAAAGATGTATAGTTGGATTTGTAAACAACACAGCGTTCAATGGAAGTCTTACTAAAAATCCATTCAATTTTGAAAACTATGCTATGAACACATTTTGTTTATATATTGATGGCCAACAAATACCTTCAAAAGCATTGCAACCATCATTCGAGAATAATATTTTTACCGCAGCCTATCACACTTTATTTTCGGGGACTGGTATACATTTTCTAAATGAAGGTAATGCAATATCTAGGGAGCAATATGCAAAAGGTTACTGCCTGTTAGCATTTGACCTAACACCTGATTTGTCAGCAAACTCTATGACTCATTGGAATCTTATAAAGCATGGTAGTGTAAGGGTAGAAGTTCGGTTTGAATCAACTCTAACCGAAACTATTAACTGTATAGTGTATGCGGAGTTTGATAACGTTATTGAAATTGATAAGAACCGAAATGTAACTGTCGACTACAGTAGTTAAGATAAATTTGTATACTTAGATGTAAGTGAAACCTGATTAAATGCAACATATTATACTTATTTGAAGTCTTTCATTCGATTTAAACCACTTTGCATCCCTTTAAATATCAGCTTGGATAATTCAGCTCTCCATTTGTAAATAGTGTATTGTGCCTATCAGAGGTATCAATAAGTAGGCATACATGATGAATACAATTGAGATTCAGAAGCATTTAACTAAAATTCATTGTAGCTTGAAAAACAATGTATATGCAGCAAACCGATTACCGTTATACGTTAAGACTCCAATGTACTTGATAAGTAATTTGGATCCTGATAGTGAGCCAGGCTCTCACTGGGTAGGCATGTACATAGACAGCAATAGAATCGGCGGGTATTTTGATTCCTACGGTCGACCGCCAACAGGCCAACACAAAGACTTTTTTAGGAGGAACGCAAGGCATTGGGATTTTAATAGATATAGAATACAATTTGATTTGTCTTCAGTTTGTGGAGAATATAGTCTTACATACTTGCATTACATGTATTATGGGAATACGCTCAGAGATTATTTAAGTCTGTTTTGTGAGGATAAATTGTTGAACGATATTGTAGTATCGCAATTGTTTAAAAAGTTGTTTTGGAAATAATAAACATTGTCAGTAAAAAGATTTTTTATTGCATTATCATGCGCATACCTCGGTAATTACCCCACAGCCCTAATGACCCATCTGATGTTATGAGTACAGCGAGCGGTAATTAGATAAGTATGGTCGTAGTGAGCTTAATGAGACGGGAAAGTGATTAGATAATGAACTAGAGGTCGCTATTCATAAAAGCTAACTTCGTAAGTAAAGGAGATAGCGTAAAATAAATGCGTGCTATCGATTGGGCATGGTTCAAAACCCCCATTTTGACACCAAACTTTTTTTTTTTTTTTTTTTTTTTTTTTTTTTTTTTTTTTTTTTAGCCGGGCTCCCCCCTAAGTTAGGGAAGGAGCGCCCGGAGAGGGGTAGGAGGGGTAGGCCGGGCCCGACCCAGAACCGGTGAATCCCTACTACTATCGTATTATAATTGGTTCTTGTACCTTAAAAAATTCTACAAAATTGTACAGGTCATATTCGTTAGTAGTAAGTCTACACTTAGTTCCGTTTCTCTGCGGGTGTGTCGACATTTTCTACATGGAAGTGATTAAGAATCAAAAAACCTGCTAATTAATACGATATTACGACTTATGAGTATTTTTACGTCATTCTATATATTCTCTTGCAATCTAGCAAACAGTTGCATACGCGAGTAAGACAAAAATTCTGATATTTGTCCAGGTCAAGTGGTAACCTCCATTAAGGCTTCGTAGCTCCGTGTAGCGTGCCTCCGAGAATGCCTCTTTTATACTTCAGACGTTACGGCGAGGGAGATTGCCAAGCGACCCTCAGTAGGCGGACATCTATAAAAACTCTTGTATGGCAATGTAAAGAAATGTTTGCGAATTAAAATGTGAATTAACAATGTTTTTTTGGTTAAAAAATATATTTTATAAGAGGGCTTGTATTTGTATGTCCAAATTCAAATTCATTTTATTGCACATAGTAAAATACATTTCAGAACATAGTTATACTTTATATCTTCGTCCACAAATGAGTCATATATAAAGGTATTTGTTAAGAAATTTGATATTTTTGATGTTTTTTTTTAACTTAATCTAAGAAGAGCGGGCCCACCGTTGTTCTCAAATTGAGCTAAACTTAGTGCACAACGAATAGATATATATGTATATAGCGTAGGTGCCTGTCTATTTGTTATTTTACTTAATGCTAAGACTAATTTAGTTATCAGGGGTAGCAAAACATCTATGGATAATCTCAGGTGAAACACTGATTTTGGGTTGATTACAGATGGCCATGAACAGCAGTGGTCACTTACCTTCAGGTAAAGTGCAAGCTCGTTTGGTATTCGAAATTATAAAAATGTGTCTTTTTAACAAAAGCTTATTTCGTTTGACATTATACTTTGTCAAAGGGAGGTCTCCCGCCAGGCTAGGTGATCATGCCTGGGGAGCGGCCGTGCTTCGACAGTCGTTCTTCGGAACTTGAATATATGCAGGGTATTGAGAATACTTCGATAGCGTGTTTCAGAATACTAGTAGCGCCATCTCTTGATGAGTAGCGGGAGGTTGCCACAATACAATAGGTAAAGTTGGATAACGAACGTGCATTTGACTTATTTACAGTCATAATACCTCAAATGATACAATGTTCGTTAATATCCCACAGTTTATTTCAAAACATAAATCATGTTAGAAGGTAAATATTATGTTATATTTACCCGTTCCGGGGGTTTAGGAGTTAAAAAGAACATTTTTTTCATTTGCCCACTTGGTAATGAATGACCACACCTGCACCGTCCCAGATTTAAACACTACATTCTCATTCAGAGGAAAAATGGAAGCTAGAAATCCAAGCGCCCGTGAAATTATGAGTGTTTCCAACTAGTGTTTGAAATAAATGTATGCGAAAATGTAGGGAGAATGAGTATAGTTCGGGGAGGTAACACTGTCATACCTTTTGGTGTGAAGGTTCTTACGTTTTGTTGCAAAGATGAGGTTAATGGCTCACGTTGATATGAGGCGGATATTTTCAAGGTGGTAGAACCAGTGTAGTTCGCCCGGGGAAGTACACTACCACACCTATTTCTAGCGTGAAGCATTTCTTGCGTTTCGATAGAAGGGTGTTGTTGCCGGCACTTTCACATGAGGCGACCAGCACAGTCCTCGGGAGTAGCAACGCATCTGTGATTGATTTCAGAGTGAACTCATGTTCTGTATGTAGTTGATTACAGGTGTCCATGGGCGGCAGTGACCACTTACCATCAGGTGGACTGCGTGCTCGTTTGCTATTTCAGTCAGATAATAAAAGAAAAAAAGGCAATATATTTGATCCAGCCCTTGATAGTGGCAACGCAGCTGTGATTAACTTGAACACTGCAAGCTTGTTTGCATTCGTTTTGTATAAAAAACTTCTTCGTAATAAAAAATCTTTATACTAAATCATACATCAATCTTCGGCACGTTACTCATTACGTACCACTGCAAGGACCGCATGCTCGCTTGACGACCCGCTTGGCGGAGTGGTTACCATACCGGTCTGACGCCAATGGGTCCCGGGTTCGATTCCCGGCCAGACAGGTATCTGAATGATAAGTTTAGATTCGTGGTCTGGGTGTTTGTGTATTCGTTTTGTGTGTGTCCATGGTACCCACGACACAGAAAATCATAGTGTGAGGCTATGAGTGTAGAAAGCGTGTGTCGTCTTCAATCGTAAAAAAAACTTAAACTGGACATCCAGTCCAAACTGGATCGTTGGCGAGAAACGCTACTGAATATCAACCGGCATTAAGTCAAATTAACTGAATTTTCCAAGACATAAAACTCCACTTCTATCTTATCGTCACAATTTTGTCGCTACGTCTCTTCAGAAAATTCCGTGGAGTCTCGAAATATAAAACTGTTCCAGTCGGCATAAATTTACAACAATGTATTTTAGAGTGCATGTAAAAACTCCACTTATATGACTACTGAGTGCTAAGGCGGACGCATTCATTTCGCTAGCTATTTTCATGCGCGTTTACTTCAATTTTAACTATTTTTGGAAAGTTGAGGGGTACTGAAGCTATTTTACTACTTGCGGCTCGACTTATGTGGTTGCTACACACAAATCTATGTTTTTTTAACTGACTGAAGCAAATGAGCATGCAGTCCACCTGATGGTAAGTGGTCACTGCTGCCCATGGACATCTGTAATCAACTACATACAGAACATTTATTTTTTAAAGGTGGTAGAATCAGTGTAGTTCGACCGGAGAAGTACCACCGCCACACCTATTTCTAGCGTGAAGCATTTCTTGCGTTTCGATAGAAGGGTGTGGTTGCCGGCACACTTTCACATGAGGCGACCATCATAGTCCTCGGGAGTAGCAACGCATCTGTGATTGATTTCAGATGGAACCCATGTTCTATATAAAGTTGATTACTATATTACATGTCCATGGGCGGCAGTGACCACTTACCATCAGGTAGACTGCATGCTCGTTTGTTACTTCAGTCAAATAAAAAAACAAAAAACATGGGTTCCATCTGAAGTCAATCACAGATGCGTTGCTACTCCCGAGGACTATGATGGTCGCCCCATGTAAAAGGGTGCGTGAAAATGTTTTAATGTTATGGTAATAACAAACAAAAATGTGGATGATAAGAGGCCATCGGCATGGATGGCCAAACTCAAGAACAGTGCTTCTCTTGGGGAAATTTATATAATAATCTCGTACTAACTGTACGAAGTGTAGAGCAGTGATAGCCTAATGGTTGAAACTTGCCCTCTCGATCGGGAGGTCCGAGGTTCAAACCCAGGCACGCACCAATGATTTATGTGCATAGTAGAAATTAATTATCACTGCTTTTCGGTGAAGGAAAACATCGTGAGGAAACCTACACACCCGAGAGTTCTTAAAAAAAAAAAAAAAAGTTCTCGGAGGTGTGTGAAGTTCACCAATTCGCACTTGGCCAGCGCGGTGGACTATGGCCTAAACTCTCTCATTCTGGGAGAAGACCGTGCCTAGCAGTGGGCCAATAATGGGTTGATGCGAACTGTACGAAGCGATTAACGGTTAAAAACCTGTTTGGTGAACTTAGAGTAACGGTTAAACTGACTAGCAGATTTAGAATCGCCAACTATATGTATCTGAGATTGTTCTTTTTCCAATGTCCTATAACTTTGAGTATTGCTTTTCTCGCTAAGTCAATATGTAATTATAGTTCCACTAGCTGACCCGGCGAACAGCTAGTGGAACTATATAAATTATCAGTGTTTCTCCACTATAGGTACTCCATAGGTACTATACATAAAAACCTTCCTCTTGAATTATTCTATCTTTTAAAAAAACTGATTTAAAATCTGTAGCGTAGTTTTAATGATCTAAGCATACATAGAGACAGACAGCGAGAAGCGACTTTGTTTTATACTATGTAGAGATTTACAGTTAGACTTAGTGGCAGTAGTGTATTAAACACAGGGTACGCTATAACATAAACAAGCAATTAGGATAAAAATGAGGAAATAACTCACAAATTAAGCCATCGGCTTCGTCATAAAATATAACAATTAAAATTGTTTCAATTCTCACGCAAAGCGGCGCGGGCGGAAAAGTGCTTGGAATAACTTTTTTACGCATCGACTTTCAAAAATTCGAGTAAATAAATTTTGCAAAATTTACGATCGGGTTCCGGAGCGTGTGGGTATGGTTAGGTTTTTCGACCCTGTGTTTATTAGTCCGTTCGTTTATGAATTCGTTCATTTCTCAATTCGATCATGCAATCGTTCATTCTGTCAACCAAATTCGTACCTTTGTTTATTGTTTTAGGTAATTAATGAAATTCATTTATTTTTTTCTTTCTTTTCTTGATTTGCAAATGGATTCGTGTAATCCTAGCGTCAAACAATTGTTATTGTTTGGTGATAGGGTGTGGTTGCCGGCTCAGTTTTATATGAAATGAAATGAAATGTCTTTATTTTGCATAGGCCTTCGGGGGCGCTTACAAATTGTCAGTTACATTTATATATTTTTTTTACACTACCACCGGATCGGAACACGACCTCAACTGAGAAGATCCGGCAAGAAACTCAGTGGGTTTGTCTTTTTTCTTTGTATATCTTTCTTTTTTATTTTTTTATTTGCCATCTTGTTTTTACATGGGTAACAAAAGTTGCGCGCGATCATATCAGACTTGAGCAGTAAGAACGCTTCTCCGATTGACTACAGATGGAATCTGTGTTCTGAATGAAGTTGCTAGTTTCATTCAGAACAGAGACACTATAAGGTGGACTACATGCTCGTTGGCTGCTTCTGTGGTAAAAATTAAAATTATATATCGACGATCTTATACGAGTACGCGTTCACCAACTGTACCCTGCTGTAAAATTTAAACGCTTTCTACACTCATAACCCCACAGTAGGATTTGCTCCTGTGTCGTGGTTGCCATGGACACACACAAAGACGAATACACAAACACCCAGACCCAGAACAAAAATCTAAACTCATCATTCAGATACCTGTCTGGCCGGGAATCGAACCCGGGACCCACTGCGTGTACGGTACGGTAACCGCTGCCACGCGGGTCGTCAAATATAAAATAACTATTCCAGCGTAAAATTAAAACATGCCATTTCAGTTTCACTTCTCACGCGGTACGAACGAACAAAACATGCTTGAAATAACTTTTTTACGTTCCAACTTTCGGAAAGTTCGAATTAAAAAATTTCGCGGAATAAATTCAATCCACCGCCGCTTCCTCGGCTGTCGTTAAAATGTTTCGCTGGTTTATATTTCGGTTTTATTTTCGTGGTGGATCTGATAAGGGGATGGAATACCGTCATGCTAGGGTTTGGTTAGGTATAGTTAGAAGTTATTTGACTTTTTACTTAAGGAAGTGGGTAAAATTTTGAGCGTATCATTTTTTTTTATAATAATGAAGTAGCAAACGAGCATGCAGTTCACCTGATGGTAAGTGGTCACCGCTACCCATGGACATCTGTAATCAACTTCATATAGAACATAGGTTCTATCTAAAGTCAATCGCAGATGTGTTGCTACTCCCGAGGACTAGGATGATCGCCTCATATAAGTGTGCCTCATATATTTCATTTCGGAAGGCTCTACAGCAGAATCGGCTTGAAGGATTATGGTGTAATTATGACATTGTATTGGTGGAGCGATCCCCATTCCTTAAAAACTTATATTTCGCAGTGGGCTTAAATTTAACAAGCCAATAATATTGGTTGTTTTTTATTTTGTACATGAATAGCAGACTGTATATATATTAGTAAAGTTTTATCAACAACCAGAAGTACTTTCCAAATAAGTCCTTACCAAACTTTTAGGTTAGACATGCCTTAAATTTGAAACTGAGTCGGGAATTTCAACAACCAATTATTCCCGGGGGCGTCGTTGCGAAGTTGCTACCAAATCACCGCTTTGGTGAACATCACTCATTTCTCTTAATTGATAATGTTCGAAACAGGCATTGGAGTACTCGCCCTGCATTTGCTTTTAAGTTTTATTGTTGTTTGATAGTTATTTATGCTGTAGACGAGAGAAGAGAAGGAATTTCTAAATACGAGTTAACTATCAGCGGTGGCATATATATGAAACAAACTCAAAATTACTTTTTATAGTATAGAAGTCAACGAGCAGGCAGTCCATCTGATGGTAAGTGGCCACTAGATATGGTAATTAGCCCCAGAAAAGATAAATCGCATTTGATTGATTTTGGTTAATTTTGGTTACGTGATTACCATTGCGTTTTTCAGGGGACTAAGTCAGAAAGCCTCGGATAAATTTGTCTCCCTTCCAACACTCTTCAAACCAGCGCAGCAGCACATAATAATGTTGTCCCTGTAGTTCCGGGATAAGAATAGGACTACGGTATCCCCTGCCTGTCGTAAGAGACGACTAAAAGGGGCTGGCGCATACCGTCGTAAACACTAGATGGAGCGATGGGCCCAGCCGCCCATCTGGGAGGAGCCTGATGGGATAACGCGCTCAGAGGATTCCGGTTGCGTTCCTTTGGAGAACCCGGAGTCCTTTTTGTAACATCGAGGACGGCCAATGGGAGGGTTTCAGTGCGGTCAAAATCCCACATAACCCTGCGTCGCTCCTACGGCTCTGGGTACCTTTTGAAGGTTTCCCCCTCGAGAACAAAAAAAAAGCACATAAGTAGCAATGGCTGTAGCTGTGGCTTTCGGACTTAAACCACAAAGGTTTACGATTACGATTTTAAATCGAATTTACATTTAAGTATATAAATTATTTGCCAATTTGTGCACGTTGGATCGATTTTAAATTAACTTTATGAGTGTGAATCTTTGTCTCCAGTTGGAAAGATAGTTTGTACTCATTGTACCCAGGTGACTTCAGCGGATCGTTTGGTCTACATCGATGTAATATGTGGTGTGGTGGTCTTGAATAGTATTGCTCCCTCTTTTCCCGTGGGTGTTGTTGGTGATAAATGATAAACAGATAAATGATAAAGACAAGATGAAGTCATTAGTGAGGTAGAGAAATATGACGTATATTAAGTAGATGCAGTCCCGTTTTGTACATCAATGGAAAAAGAAAAAATCTTAGAATCAGGTCGGCAAAAGATGCTTACAGACTTCCACAGGCAGCAATGACCACTTAGTATTCAACGTAAAAATATTCCCCTCCTAATAAGTAATATTCCTTGGAAAAATCTTAGGATCCATTCAACTACGTAAAATTGAGGATCGCTAGCATCCACTTGATCTAGATGGAACATTATCCTTCGAACCTCTGTAAGGGTGAACCCTTAGTTTACTCGAGTTCTTGAACAAAAGAGCAATTCTATAAAATATCTTACCTTCGTCAATCGCAAACCATTTCATTTCTGAATTCGATTAAAACTAGCACGGAATGAAATTGAAAAAATGAGTTTATTTTCCATTCCGTCGCAGTTCTTCCAATTTTAAAGTGAATTAAAGTCTCGGGATGTATAACCGCGAAATTGAACTAGGAGATGGCAAATGGGAAAGTAAATGTGTCACAAAACGTATATTGTTAAATTTGTAAAAAAGTTTATTGTTTGTATTCCATTTTTTTATAAGACGAGAATGTAGGCACCTTAAGGTAAGTGGTCGCTGCCGCCCATGGACATCTATGAAGTGATGAGCCCAGAAGATTTTTCTACTACAAGGAACTAAGACATCATATTAAAGTGAGCTGGCAACCACAATACTACCCACGATATTCGAAAATGGCTTCACGTTAGAAATATATGTCTGACTAACATCAACTATGTCAAAATATATCTATATATTAGGCATTACTATTAATCGGCATTTCTAATCTTGTTGATGATTTAGATGATGTAGATTTGTAGTAATTTCCGGTTTATAGTACTTTTACATAGCTCGGACGTTTGCAAAACGATCCATCAACATATTCAAGTGTTGATGGTAATAGTCACTTTGATGTTTACAACAGCCATTAATGTGAGCCGCAGCTCACAAATCGTCCCGTCAGTCATAAGAGCTCAACCGCGTTCCATAACATTCTGCGGTTCGCAAAGTTAATTATAGTTTCGACCCTTATTTCTCTTTTAATTATTTCTAGCGGGTTATTGTGGTATACTGATGGTTATAAATGTGTAGTATTAGGTGTGATAATAGAATGTTATATAAATACAATAAAACTAGCAGTCTAATGGTAAGTAGCCACATCTTCTTTGCCACACCGTTGAAAGAAGAACTTAGTAGCGCAAAACACTGCTGTTATTAGGCTTTCATCAAATGGTAGAACCAGTGTAATTCAACCGGGGTAGTACCACCGCCACACTTATTGCTAGCGTGAAGCAGTTTTTACGTTTTAAAAGGGTGTGGTTTCTGGCTCATTTTTTATCAGAGGTGAACGCCATCGTCTTGTTCATACTATTTTCCAGTTTGTAGTAGGTGCGTATAGCTTGGACGATTGTAAGCCTCTCCATCACTATGTTGATGGTAATAGCCACTTTGATGTTTACAACAGCCATTAATGTGAGCCGCAGCTCATAAATCGTCCCGTCATTCATACGAGCGCTCAAGCCGCGTCGTTTCATAACATTCTGCGGTAAGCAAAGTTAATCATAGTTTGGACCCTTATTTCTATTTTAATAACTTCTAGCGGGTTATGTTGGTATAGCGATGTTAATAAAAAGGCTGGCAATAGGTGTAATAATACTACATAATATAGTGACAGCGAAACGTTATGCCGTCTACTGGTAAGTAGCCACTGTAATTAATGTGAGTGTAAGTGGACACCTAAAGAACCAGAGTCAGGACAAGTTTTACATGAGTTTAGCTATTGATGCCTTGCTACCTCTGCAGCCTACGTTGGATCGCCTCGGGTAAGTATCTTCTTTACAACACCCTTTAAACCAAAACACATCAGCATTTAAGATTATTGTTATGCAGCACAGGATGTGGCAGAGGTGCCTTTCAAGTCTAAAAATCGAATACAAACAAAAATTAAAATAGAAAGTTGGTTAAATAGAAATAATAGGGAGTAGAACCAGTGTAGTTCACCCGAAGAAGTGCCACCGCCTCACGTATTTTTAGCGTGAAGCAGTTTTAGCGTTTCGATGGAAGGGTGTGGTTGCCAGCACATTTTTATATGAGGCGATCATCTTAGTCCTCTGGAGTAGCGACGCATCTGTGATTCACTTCAAATAGAACCCATGTTCTGTATGAAGTTGCTTACAGATGTCTATAGACGACAGTGACCACTTAACATCAGGTAGACTGCATGCTCGTTTGCTACTTCAATCTTATTAAAAAGTTATAAAATAAATAAATAGATTAATGGAAACATAATTATAATAATATCTGCTCTAACAGCGATGTAGACATCTTCCACACTGTTAACATAAATAAATTTATACATTTTTGTTCCATGCATTTATAATGGTCCCTTTTAAATTATCATAAATACCTATATTTAGTTTTTATTTTGTTTTATGTTAATCTTTTTTTTTCTTAGATTTAGTTAGATATTACACTTCGTACACATTAGGTGAGTTGTATATACCTGTAATGGCGATTCACACTGAACCAAACGAATTGTATTTTTTTTGTTACAATGTATAGTGATAAGTCAATGGTATATCTAAATAAATAAATAAATAAATATAAAGAAAAGTAAACACCAGGCAAGTATCTTTCTATAGTATAAAACCATTTAACACTTGTCATATAGGGAGATGCATACATGTAATTCTAACCCTCGAAAACAGAAAAAAACTCGTTTTCCATACTAAACGAAGGCAGGCCGCGGGGCTCTATTTGCATACAAAGTGGCAACTTTCTAGTCAGCTGATTTTATTAGTGACGCCATTGTACGTATGTGAGGTGAGGTGCGAACGCGTAGAGGTTACACGGTTGTAAAATTGAGCGATTTGTTTTCTTTTATAAATTTGTATTTAACCGTCTTTTAGTAGGTATGGGTCAAATCTTGTAATTGAATTGTGAACCAGCTCATTGTGATCTTTTGAGCTGAAATTTTGCCTCCACGTTTGCTTTTGTTTATAAGCATCATAGGCTTACGGACGTCAAACAACGAGTAAATCCAACATGGCACCTTGAGGTGGTGGACCATTAAATTAAAAAAACTGTATTTTTTTATCTCATTGAAATAGCAAACGAACATGCAGTCCACCTGACGGTAAGTGGCCACTACTGCCCATGGACATCTGTAATTAACTTTATACAGAGCATGGGTTCCATCTGAAGTCAATCACAGATGCGTTGAGTAGCTACTCCCGAGGACTATGATAGTCGCCTCGTGTGAAAGTGTGCCGGCAACCACACTCGTCCATCGAAACGCAAGAAATGCTTCACGATAGGCTTAGATGTGGCGGTGGTACTTCCCCGGTCGAACTACACTGGTTCTACCACCTTGAGTTTTCATATTTAATGAAAATTATATATTTTTTATTATTACACAAAAACTCCACAGACTGATCGTCTGTGCCTTTTGTCACAATAGTTCTTCTTTTTTTTAACAATAATTCTATATCTCTTAGCTCCACGTTAGGCCATCACTGTCACCATCACGCTGTCGTGCGCGGTGGTGACTACGTTGGCAATAAAATCTTACAATTACGCTTAATATATATAGGGCCATTTATCCTTTCATATTTACGTGGTATGTATAATTTGGTGCATTGTACATAGATGTATAAGTGTTATGATTTTGTTTTTTACGTATAATGCTAAGCTATTGTATATAATTCTAAGGACACTACACTCTAATTACATTGTTATTACTGTAAGTTGCGATTTAATTCTTTCCGGAGGCCACTTATTAAATTATATTAAAGGTAACAATGTTGTTACTATAAAACTTGCGTTTGAAGTGTTTTTTAAATACGATAATTTTGTTTTATTGTTATAACCATTTTCCAACTGTATATCTTAGACTTATTTGGGAACTTATTATGAAAACTTTACAAAAAGGTGGATAGGACAGATACAAATAGATACAAATAGATACAAAATTTAAAGATATAGGTACAAAAGTTAGATATTAGTCTAATACATAACGCATTTCAGGTTCGATTATTTCAATTTTACAAGGAAAGTTTTCGGTGTTAGATTTAAAAAACACAAGTATCTTTCAGTATCAGTATCACTCGTTGAATACAATCAATTTAAATTAATGTTCTTGGTTTAAGTGATTATGTGTCAACCTTTTTATAGCTTCACATGTATGTTTGTTTGTAACCGATTTCTTTGGGCGCGATTTTGACCCACTTTAAAAGACCGATGACAATACACTAATTTGATAAAATTATTCCATTTTTTATTTGACTAAAAAGTAGAAAATAAATTATAGTTTAAAAAGACTAAAAAACACGCTTTTTATAGAAAACCGAACTAAAAAATAGAAAATAAATTTAAATGAATTTAAATTAAGAAAATAGTGTTATTAATTTCAATGAATATAAATTAATAATATTGTGAATAAAAAAGAATATTTTATTTTTAAAAAAGCGTGGGGTGCTTTTTAAGATATTATCGAAATGATAATCACTCTACTCATATCTGTCCATAAAATATCTATAACCATTGACACCATGCACCCCACGCTTTTTTTTAAATATTTTTTTTTTATTCACACTATTATTAATTTATATTCATTGAAATTTTTAACACTATTTTCTTAATTTAAATTCATTTAAATTTATTTTCTATTTTTTAGTTCTGTTTTCTATAAAAAGCGTGTTTTTTAGTTTTTTTAAACTATTATTTATTAAAACCAAAATAATGACGGCGATATTTTTACAGTAATAACCGTAATTTAAGAAAGTAATAAAATTTATTTTACGTTATTTAATTAAATGTGTGTTTTTATATTCGTTGATACTTTCCTCTTTTACTAAATATTTACTTTCTTAATGCACCTCACCTATTTTAATATTAATTTGTTAAATTAACTCCTTACCTTAAGGTTGCCTGGAAGAAATCGCAGTTTAGCGATAAGGCCGCCTTTTGTCGTTATTTAAATTTGCTACTTTTTGTCATTTATTCTTTCTGGGTACAATAAACAATATTAATATTATTAAGTAAATAAAAAATATAATCTCGTTTTCGTCGACCCATTATTGTCCCACTGCTGGGCACGGGTCTTCTCTCAGAATGAGCCCACCGCGCTGGCCAAGTGCGATTGGTGGACTTCACACACCTCCGAGAACTTTTTTTTTTTTTAAGAACTCTCGGGTGTGTAGGTTTCCTCACGATGTTTTATTTCACCGAAAAGCAGTGATAATTAATTTCTAATACGCACATGAATCAGTGGTGCGTGCCTGGGTTTGAACCTCGGACCTCCCGATCGAGGAAAAATTACATTATGACAATATAATTTAACACGCCAAACAACATTTCCGTTGATTAGCACGGTACAAGTTACAACGGTTCCCGTATTTGCATATAGAAAGGCTTCGCTGAAAGTGGTTCTGATTATTTCTATTATTTGCGCTCCGCATCTTCATTTGCTTCGTAATGTTGTTACGGGATTTGATAGTGTTGATAATTGTTTATTTTAACACTGGTTACTAGTCTATACCCATATAAATGGGGGAGGTTTGGATCTTGAAGGTGGTAGAGCCAGTGTAGTTCGAACCGGGAAGTAGCATCGCCACCTATTTCTAGCGTGAAGCAGTTCTTGCTTTTCGATGGAAGGTGTGGTTGCCGGCACACTTTTATATGAGGCGATCATCTTAGTCCTAGGGCGTAACAACGCACCTGTAATTGACTTCAGATAGAACCCATGTTATATATGAAGTTGTTTACAGATGTCCATGGGCGGCAGTGACCACTTACCATCACGCGGACTGCATGCTCGTTTGCTTCTTCACTCAGATTAAAAAAATCTTACACCAATCAAGCTCAGCCTGCTCATGGTAGAACTAGCGTAATTCGACCCAGTGGGTACCACCACCACTTTTCTAGCTTGAAGCAGCTCTTATGCGTGGTAAACGTGACCCAAACGGACAGAATTCCGAGAGAAAAATTATACATCTTTATATATAAAAATGAATCTTTATCTGTATGTCCTACATAGAATCGTAAACTATTCATTTAATCAAGTGAAGATCTTTAGCAAAGTTGTTATTCAAGCTCGCGAAGATTTCTGATGTTTTTTTTGTGATGGCGTAGCAACGCGCGCAGGGTACAGCTAGTCCTTAGTATAAGGTTTCTCTCGGGGATAAACTGTCGTTTTAAATATACAGATAGGCATAGATAAAAAATAATGTACGTAGGTACTTACTTTTAGTCGGGCAAATTTTTGTTATGTCCGTGCTAATTTACTTAGTAATGGCTGCATAAATTTGTTATTTAATATGCTAACGCTACACGAAATGGTGGCAGGTACACATTAAACTTAATAATGGCTTCGTTTATTAACAGTATTATTAAAATTTAGGCGGTTCAATATTTGGTATCTACTAGTTAATCCCGCGATTTAGTGCCCTGGACTAGCGAACTACCCCGTGGATTTTGTACAGCATAAGTAGTTAATAAAGTTAAGCACCATTGGGTATAGTTGTAGGCTGGATGGGTGATCCCATCAGTGATCACTCATCTCTAAAGACGATTCTACCACCCTTAAAAATACTAAACTTACTTAATCATGATTACAACATTAAAGACGTTATTATTATTGGCAGTGACAGCCCAAAGGGTATCAAGTGTCCGGGATTCGAAACAAAAGCACGCACCAATATTTTTTCTAAAATGATGTGCGTGTGCGTGAGGAAAACGTGGGGAAACCTATGTACCTGAGAGATCTTTAACAAAAGTTCTCAACGGAGTGTGATTCTACCAAATAGCACTTGTTTAGCGCGGTGGACTATGGCCTATAACTCTCTCATTCTGACAGGAGACCCGTGCCCCGAAGCCAGTGCAACATTCCTAGCTCTGTACTATATTATTATTTATTTTTATCTGACTGAAGTAGCAAACGAGCATGCAGTCCATCTGATGCTAAGTGGTCACTGGCGCCCATGGACATCTGTAATCAACTACATACATGGGTTCCATCTGAAGTCAATCACAGATGCGTTGCTACTCCCGAGGACTATGATGGTCGCCTCATGTGAAAGTGTGCCGGCAATGTGTGTGAAATGTTATAGAAACTTTACTGACTCCCTTGTTTACATTTATCATGGATACACAAACGCTTCTATCTAAAACAATCTTAGTTGGTTCAAAAAATATAGTAAATAAATTCAAAGTAACTGTACAAGATAAAACAAAGTGAATAATAAAAATAATTAAGTAGGTATTGGCCAGCTGTAAGGAAAACTCAACAAACCTTAACATTTATTTGTTAGAATAACAGAATACAGACAGTAGCTGCACTTTTGTTCAAGAAAGCTCTGTCTTGTTGACCTTACTACTGTTTCTCACTAAATGTACATTCGAGATAAAGTCGAAAGTCGACTTGTCATGGTGTGTTATATGCGATACTTACAAAACTTATTGTAAGTTTTGTATTGTATTAGTATTTTATAAGATAGAAGTAGCAAACGAGTACGCAGGAACCCCTGTTCTATGTACAGTCAATCACTGTTGCGTTGCTATGAACTACGACTATAATGGTCGCTTCTTATGAAAGTGAGTCGCTAACCAAACTCCTCCATCCAAACAAGCAAACATACGTATCTACATTTTTTGTACTACCCAGGTGACCTAGGGCCTTTTTTGCTTTTAAGGAGAAAGAGAAAGGAGAAACTTTCAAAATTGACCCATCGTAGTGGGAACGACGTCGTAAAAGAAGACTCCGCAATTTTCAAAAGATCGCAACCGGGTCCTCTGACCGTGTTGGGCTCCGCTCAGTTGGGTGTAGATATCCACATAGCGCCAGCTTTCCGAGATCCTTAGCTGAGCGGTCCAAGCTCCCACTCCTGTCACCTGCAACTCATGGAGCTAACCCTTCAAAACTTTTATTCGCTTTTTGTAACAGGCTACGGTATCCCTTACCGTAGCTCTTTTCTGCTTTCGGAATTACAGGGACGAGTAATGGTCTAGTACAAAATTTTATAATGTCATCTAGATTTATCTTTAATTAAGAATTGAACCTTTAGAGGCAAATGCAAAAACAGGTATGAATAAGTTATTGAATATAATCAACTGTTTTAAAAGTGATGTAATGAAATGCAAGTTTTTTTAGGAATTCATTGGTCAAAATGATTTTTTGCACAATACTGGGAGTTCCTTGGTAAGGACTAACTAGCTCCTACAAACGTATCGAAAATAAAAAGCAGCCCGCTCAGACAAAACATTCACTTCTACGTTTTACTTTCACAAGTCCCTAGTTCTATTGTCAAAGACAAGATTTACGGGTACTAGTTACAATTATCCGGGAGATACCTCCAGGATAATATTCCTGGAGATACCTCCAGGATAATTTTAGACATGGAGTATTCCGACTTTGTCTTCATCTTCTTCTTCATCTTTGTCTTCATGGAGAGTTGCGCATTTATAACCAACTTAAAGACACCCATACTATTTTTTGATTCAAATTTCTAGACAAAGTAAACAAATACACACCAAATGCTTGAAATTAATATAGTATTGTTACTCACCACATTCTCTATCTCTACGATCGTATATGTATACCATCGACCACACATACCGCCGTGCTTTCCAGGGTCGTAGCCAGGGCGGATTTAGCTCCGACTCTTACCATTTGTAACTCTGGAAGCCCTATTTAGTCGCCTGTTATGACTGTTAGGAAATACCGTAGCCCTGGAACTACAGGTTGCTAAACAGGGTTCTCTTTTACTGAACTGTAAGGCAAGATATTGGAGCTAACTTTCATTACCATGTAAAAAAACATGATTGTAATTATATAAAAAAAAATATAAAAATGGATATAAATAAGAAAAAAGACAAACTCACTGAGTTTCTTGCCGGATCTTCTCAGTTGAGGTCGTATTCCGATCCGGTGGTAGTGTAAAGAAAAAAAAACATGCGTGCGTACAAAGTACACATGTCAGAAGTGAAACTTCTTTGGCGAACTAATTTATAAATCTTGTTTATATTTATACAAATCTAAAACTTTAAATTTCCAAGATTAAGAGGAAGGGAAAAAGGCGTGATACGACGTTCGCTCTGTCTCACTTTTTCTCTCAATCTTTCTCACTCGCTTGCTCCCTACTCTCACTCCACGGCTAGTTGCTCATGCTACGTTCGCCCTGTCTTACTCTCTCTCAATCGGTCTCGATCACTCTCTCTCTCTCTTCCGACACTTCCGTTGCATACCGGCGTGACGTTTCATCTGTAAAAATTTTACCCTCATGCGCCTAAAGAAGTTTCACTTCAAAAATGTAACTGACAATTTGTAAGTGCCCCCGTAGGCCTATACAAAATAAAGACATTTCATTTCATTTCATTTCATTACAGGTAACCATACTACTGCATGCATAGAAAAGCAGACCTCAAATGATATAAGAAATAAAACTATCCGCTCTTTCTTCTTAGAATATCTCAAAGATCGTTGTTAGATGGGCCTGGAACAAGTACCTTCCAGAAGAATGTCTCGCCTTTACTTTGTGTCGGTGCAATAATAAATAGTTTGAGCGAGTCCCCTTCTATTTTACTTCAGAACGTTAGATTGTTCAGACGTATATTGCTTTTGGTGCGAAATGAAGATAGATCTAATATGTTACGATAAGAAACATTGTTTAAGGTTCTAAAGGTCCCATTACTTTGAAAAGTAATTTGATTACACGAGTCTTCGGGATAATTTACCGAAAGAATGCATCAATTACTTTGATGCATTAGTAAGAAATGCTATTACTTGACGATCCGCGTAGCGGAGCGGTTGCCATACCGGTCTGATGCGCAGTGAATCCCGGGTTCGATTTCTGGCGAGACAGTAATCTGAATGATGCGTTTAGACCCATGTTCTGGGTCTGGGTGTTTGTGTATTCGTCTTGTGCGTGTCCATGGCGGCCACGACATAGGAGAAAATTCTATATCGTGTGGCAATGCGTGTAGAAAGCGTTCATTTATTTAGTTTATCTTCGTGTAAGGCATTGCTTAAGCTTGTGTTCCTCATTGCTCACAAGTGGTTTAGCAGGAACATATATCAAAATGTTGTTTTTGCTCTTGTATGTCCTGTGAGATACAAGATTGCAAGCAAAATAGCATATATTATATAGTCAGAAACATTTGATTAGTAGTACTGAATGAAATTGTAGTAGATGTAGATAATAATAATTCCAAAAAGAAAAAAACAAGATTTAAATAAAATAAGAACTTAGTCAATAAGAACTCAAAAATTCATCCACGTATTTTTGTTGGTAATGTAATTTTCCTTTTGATTTTATAAATGGAATAATTGCATCATACAATGAATAAAGACAAATGACCAAACGATTGAATTAATGACAAACCAACTGGCATAAAATATAAAATAAAAATAAAATAACGAATAATAAAAAAAAAATATTTGTAATAATTACATCATAGACCATGGAAAGAAAAAATAATAATTATTATTACAATTTTGATTATGTAAATATTAAGACAATTAAACAAATCTACGTTGTAGAAAAAAAGAGGAATATTTGTACCAATCACTATATAAAACTTGGAAAAATAACAAGAACCTTTCATTTCCATTACGGGAAGGTCCGAGTCCCTAATTGATTGTTTTGGGCCGCTAAGCCTCTCACAAAGGCAGAAAATGTAAAAACCAACTTTTTCAATCAAGCGCCCAGGAATAAGCCTAAAAGCAATCGAAATTAAACTAAAGCTGTCCGTGACAGAAAAATATTACTTCGTTATTTAAATCGCGGTCGGAGATATTGGTGGCCTGGAAGTGGCTTGGTAGTATTATTTGTGTTTAAAATATTATTTTGTTATGTACAGTCAGCGTCAAATAGTTAAGGACATTCAGGGTATTCAAATGAATAGACGCAACCAAAAAGTCAATAATACCGGTACAAACAAAGTTTCCTTATTGTTGTCAACAATATAGTTACAACAAGCCAAGACGTTTAAAATGTCACATACATCGGTTCAGTCAAAACGCCATAAATATGGGTACAATCATCGCACCAATAGTATCCAAGCATTGTAAGCGTTCAAAAATATGAAACATATTAACAGATAAACTTCATAACTTGTTATAGAAATAAACAGTTTCTCAAACCTCTTTAGGCTACCTAATATTATTTGCTTGTCATTTTATTATTATCAGCTCGTACTAGCTGTCCCGGCGAACTTAGTTACGCCTAAAAGTCAAAATTCAAAATCATCAGTGTTTCTCCACTATATTATACATGTATTCCATATAACAACCTTCCTCTAGAATCACTCTATCTATTAATAAAATCTACATCAAAATCCTTAGCGTAGTTTTAAAGATCTAAGCATACATAGGAACAGACAGTGAGAAGCGACTTTGTTTTATACCATTTAGTGAAGAATATAAAAATATAATTTTCCTTATGAATATAACAAAAGTACCAACCAAGCGTACAGTCAACCTGAAAATAAGTGGCAACTGCCTATATATAATCAATTTTCGATAACATTACGTTCGTACCTGCGGTCGGCCATGCGTTGCTCCCTAAGGACTAAGTTCCAACACCCTTTTACTTCGCCTTATACCCTTCGAAACACCCTTAAAGAGTTCATTCATCATAAAGTTAATTTAGTATTTTCATTTCATATAAGTCATATTTTTATTGGTACGAATATTCTAGAAAAAGTTTCATTTATTACATTGGATATTTTTTGGTACTTCAAAGGGATTAGAATTTCATGCTCTGGATGTCAAAAGCACACATATGTTATAAATATTATAAACTATGTTATAAATATTTTAACTGCAGATTCGCTTGCGTTGAAGTTGAATTCCAAAGATTATTACATTACATTCTAACAGAACTGAATCAATATGATTCAATATAAAATTACTACAACCAAAATATTTTTTCAAATATAATGTATCCTATGTTTTTCTAATATCTCTAAAAACATGTGTACAAAATTTCAGAATAATCGGTTGAGTAGTTTTGGCCTGAAAGCGTAACAAACAAACGTTCACATTTTTTTTATATTTGTACCTAACGATGCAGGCGGGCCACCTAATGGAAAGTGGTTACTGTCGCCTATGGACATTTGCAACAACAGAGGAGTCGCCAATTCATCGCCGTCTTTAAAGGAGAGCTGGTTTTGCACCATTTTTGAAGAGCCCCGTGTCATAGCGCTCCCAGAATACCTCAGGAGGAAGATCATTTCACATTTTACACGTTCGTGGCAGGAAAAAGCATGCAAACCGAACCGTGGAGCACCGCCAGGTCCAGTTGATGCGGATGGAACTTCATCATTCGGCGAGTAGTGCGATGGCGGAAGGGTGACGTAGGCATCAGGTCAAAAAGCTCCTCGGTACACCCACCATTGTAAGGCCGATAGAATACGCAAAGGGAACCTATGTGCCTCCTTAAGCTTAAGGATTCTAATCCGTCGGAGATTCTTAGGTCGTTGACGATTCGGAGCGCGCATTTATGATATTACTACGAAAGCGAAAGTTTGTATGTGTTTTTACTCTTACACGTAAGAACTACAGGTCACATTTCGATGAACTTTGCCACACATATAGTTTATGATTTTAGACTAATATTATCGCGGAATTGATACATTTTAATACTTAACTCCATGAAAACAGCAAAATGCCGTGTCCAATTAACCGTATTAAAATAAATAGTTTTGATCTGGAAGCAGGCGAAACTGCGGCAATAGTTAGTAGACAATAAGATAGTCCCACCTCACTACTAAGCGTCGATTACTTTACTTCGCTATAAATACATAGAGCCTCAACTATTCGGAGTAACATCTGTAGCGAAAAAGTTACAAATTAAAACCTTAAAAAAGATGACAAAAAGAACAAGAATGAAGAAAAACGTAAAAGAACAAACAGAGAAACTAAAACAAGCGGGAGCCGGAAGCCAAGAGCGTTTTAAAAATTCTAGATTTTTTTCCTTTTACGCTGATGGCTTTGAACTTTCGCAATTCCATAAAATAAAACGTATGCAGACTCGATACCACCGACACCTCTGTAGCAACGAAGAGTGTGTTATTCTTTGAGTTGCGTTCTACTATTAGGAACTAGCATAGTTGGCTCAGGAGGTATCATTGTCATAATTATACTTATCGTTAGCTGTGCTTGCGTTTCGGTGGAAGGGGTATGAGGTAGATTAATATGAGGTATAGGAGGAGACTATAGTCTTTAAAAGTAGCAACGCATCTGTCAAACTTCAAATAGAGTCGCTGTTCTATATATCTGATAGAGCATCTGTTGCTTACAGATATTCAAGGGGGGTAGTAATCACATACCATCAGGTGGACGCTCGTTTGCTTATTTAGCGTGATATTTAAATCGAAAATCCATCGAAGTAGTATTGAGTCGGTAAATGTAGCTTAAATTTGAGAGAGGAGCCCAACCCTGGAATATGAAAAGTTGCATTGTTATTTGACGACCCGCGTGGCGGAGCGGTGACCATATCGGTTTGACCGGTTCGATTTCCGGCCAGACAGGTATCTGAACTATGAGTTTAAATTAATTTTCTGGATCTGGGTGTTTGTGTAATCGTCTTGTGTGTGTCCATGGTACCCACGACACGAGGAAATCCTAGTGTGGGGCCACGACTGCAGAAAGCGTGTGTCTTTTTAAAATATACGGATAATTGGCGATCTGCAAAAAGTAATGATTGGTTCTTCCTGTGGCGTTAGCCGCTTAGGTTATATGTATTCTGTTAAACTAGTGTGTTAATCTGAGATTATTTGTGGCAAATTATTGTCTATTTGCTTGTAAGAGTAACAAACAAAGTTATATCCTCACAGGCGTTTACATTTAAAGTATGAAACAAGATAAGGCATTTACGTAGTTTATCTATTTACAGCACCAATAGCCTTTTTATATCAACGTTGACTATGTTAATGTAAAGCAAATATTTGAAAGGAATCAATGAACAAGTTTACCGTTTTATGACCAATAAACTTAATTGTTCAACGCTAAATTTGAACGGCCACAACTTGTCAAATTAAGCGAGCGTAACGACGGATCATTGCTCGAGAACTGTTTATATGACTGAAGTAAGACATTAAACTGAAATGTTTACTGCTGTTTCGTACTGTTTGGTCATGAAGGCCGAGAATAATACAACTCTGAGGTCGTAGGGGACTAAAGGTCTTAAGTGGATGAATAGTCTGGGAGAAGGTAAAAAAACGCCTACATACATTTTAGAGATAATTAAGGTAATATTTAATTGAGTGACATATATATTTATGCCATATGAGTAATATATGTTGTTGTATTCAGTTTAAGGAGGTAAAAAGTCAAATAACCATATACCTTTTTTCTTAGCAAAGAAAGAAACAGATTTTAATTAAAGTGGTAGAACCAGTGTAGTTCGACTGGTACTCCACCGTCACATTTATTTGTAGCGTGAAGCATTTCTTGCGTTTCGATAGAAGGGTGGGGTTGCCGGTACCCTTTCACATGACGGGACGATTCTCGGGAGTAGCAATGCATGTGTGATTGACTTCAAATGGAACCCATGTTCTGTATGAAGGTGATTACAGATGTCCATGGGCGGCAGTGACCACTTACCATTAGATGGACTGCATGCTCGTTTACTACTTCTGTCAGATAAAAAAAAAAGATTGAGAGCGCTTCGAAGTAGTTTTCAGAAATCAGGTCAGACTATAATTTGTTATCCATTTTCTTACCAAATGAGATATAAATAAATAGAAAGTGGGCATTTAATAAAAACTTTTTAACAAAAAATATCTACCGACTTCCATGTCACAAAAAAGTAAAAAATAATTTAAATATATTTTGGTCTAGAACATACTCAGTACTTAGTACATAGTCCTGAAGTCGGTGCTCGACATATTTCGCTGGACGACGGTAACTACGTCCTATATGAGCACCGACTTCAGAACTATGTACTAAGTACTGAGTATGTTCTAGACCAAAATATATTTAAATTATTTTTTACTTTTTTGTGACATGGAAGTCGGTAGATATTTTTGTTAAAAAGTTTTTATTTTACACTTTTTAGTGACTATATTTTTATGTTTGTATTTAAATAAAGCCTCTAAGTTTGCTTTGTGCATCTACATATTCACAAAAATTAAACATAAAACACTTTTACAATTCATACAAACAGGGCGCCCCCTCTGGAAGTACCCCTCCATCATCAGGGTTGAGGAGTTGAAGGTCAAATTTTTCATCTTATATTGTTGCTTAGTAATCTTATAACATATACGTTAGTACCAGGTGGCTAACTTCTATGGCTCAGGCTTGCAGTACCCTGCATCATCAGGGTTTAGGAGTTGAAGGTCAAAATTTTAATTTTGTGCCTCTGTTTGGTATTATTTTTACATACCCGTAAGCACCAAATTGCCAACTCCTATGGTTTAGAATTGAAGTACCCCTTCATCATCAGGGTCGAGGAGTTGAAGGTCAAAATTTTAATTTTGTGCCTCTGCTTAGTATTATTTTTACATAACCGTAAGCACCAAATTGCCAACTCCTATGGTTTAGGATTGAAGTACCCCTTCATCATCAGGGTTGAGGAGTTGAAGGTCAAATTTTTGATTTTATATTTTTGCTTAGTATTTTCTTTACATAACCGTAAGCACCAAATTGCCAACTTCTATGGTTTAGGATTGAAGTACCCCTCCATCATCAGGGTTGAGGAGTTGAAGGTCAAATTTTTCATCTTATGTTTTTGCTCAGTAATCTTATAACATATACGTAAGCACCAAATGGCTTATTCCTATGGTTTTGGCTTTAAGTACCCCTGCATCATCAGGGTTGAGGAGTTGAAGGTCAAATTTTTGTCCCATGAATTTGCTTAACAATTTCATTATATATTCGCAAACATCAAACGACCAACTTTTATAGTTCAGGCTAGCAGTACCCCTGCATCATCAGGATTGAAGAGTTGAAGGTCAAATTTTTCATAGTAAATACCTACATAGTAATTTTATTCTATATTTTACTCAATTGGACTTCTCCAGCTAAGGTTCGGCCGACTATCACTAATTTTATTATTTTGCTCCAAAAAGTTGAAGATCCTATGATTAGAACCTTATCAAACTCTTATCAGACTACCCCTGGAGTACATCCTTTCTAATAAAAAAAGAATCATCAAAATCGGTTGGCGGGATATTGAGTTATTCATACATTTATCGCGTACATTGAAAATGCAAATTTAAGACTTATGCGTTTTTCTTATGGATGCCCTAGTCAAAAAAATACTAAAAAAAAATGGGACCCTATGACATGCACTACCTTTCAAATAAAAAAAAAATCATCTAAATCGGTTCACCCAGTCCGGAGAAATGAGGTAACAAATATAAAAAAAAAAAAAAAAAAAAATACAGACGAATTGATAACCTCCTCCTTTTTGGAAGTCGGTTAAAAATAATCTTGCGAATACAGATGAGACTAAAATCATATTTGAAACTGATTTTATTGATGTGTTGTTCTGATTATTACCATGTATATGGTTATAAATAAAATTTTGAATATTATTATTATCAGCAGCTCTATTCTGTTTCTAATACAGATATGATTTGACTATTTGTTCAAAATATATAATGTTAGGTTAGGTTAAGTTAGGTTAGGTTAGGAATATTCCGAACCTTCGGACCAAAGCTCGGATACGAAATCCTTACTTCTTCGCAGACATACTAATTTGACCCTATTCTGAGTGTTGATTTTTCAACTATTCTCTTCGGTCGTGGTCACACGATCACAAACGAGAGTGTGACAGAGAAAAGCGGATCACCACTGCTTCGGTTTACATGAAATCTTGTGTGTATAAATAACAAACAGACATACAGCATCTCATTTTTATAAATTAATATAGATTTCACATCGCTATGTTTGGGCTTTTAATTAATGCACGATCATTTCAACGTGGTTTTCGTGTGAAATGAATGGCCTACGGAGGGACTTACAAATTTTCAGTTACATATATATTTTTTTACACTACCACCAGATCTTAACTGAGAAGATCCGGCACGAAACTCAGTGTTTTTTTTGTGCCATCTTGTTTTTACATTGGTAATAAAATTTGGCTCCAGTATCTTGACTTATAGTATCAAAGTGATTATCAAAGTCCAATTATCAAAGTCGTTGCAATTAAAATCACTCGTATATCACAAGTTTCAATGTGTTTTGCAAACAAACAAAACGTTCAACTGACTTTAACAATCCTTGCGAGCTGCATTAGAGGTGAATAGAAAATTCTAGTCACGTGTTAAGTGTAAAAAAAAACTAAAAGCAGGTGTTGACGACTGACGACGCCGATCCTTTGCGTCGCCACAAAGGTCCCACCAGCATTGTGTTTCGAGCATTACTTGACGATGTGGTACGGTCTAAGTGATAGGCGGTAGCGATTAAATAGAATATGAGTAAACGTTTATGTGTGCAAAACAGTTAATTTAAAGACGTTATTGAAAATGCAATATATTAAAATATGTGTACAAAACTTAAAAAAAACTTGAATATGTAGTAATTTAAAAGACAAAAATGCGGTTATCAATGACGCGTCATAGCCTAAAATGTAAGGGTAGCAATGTATTTGTACACTATTTCAGATACATTTTTTAAAACATTGATGTAGCAAACGAGCAAGCAGTCCGCCTGATGGTAAGTAGTCGTCCATGGTAACCCGGAAATCATACTCTTTAGCGAAACACAAGAACTGCTTCATGGTAGAAATTAGTGTGATGGTGGCACCTCCCCGATTGAACTACACTGGTTTTACAACCTGGTTTTCATTACAACTGACAATTATACCTTTCCACTGGAACGCACAACTGTTTCACTCCAGACATCGAGCCAGTACCTCTATAAACTATATGCTTTTTACAACCATACACTAATGCGCTATTTGGCATTCCTACAATTTATTACTACCTAAACCCTGCAGCTTCTCCCGCATTAAAATAAGTCGATGTATGAGGAAATGAGATATTTTCCCACACTAAAAAATAGCCTATATTTGGTAAAGAGGTAAGGAAATTTTACGAAAATCGATCCAGTCGTTTAGACGTGAAGAAGTAACAAACATACTCACAAACTTTCGCATTTATAATATTAGTATGATATCCTCGTTTGATGATTTCATCTAACTAAAAGGGTATTTGTACATATTGCAAATTAAGCTGATCAAAACAAACAAGTTTATTAGCGGAGGTTAATTAAATTAGGATTGATATAACCATTTCATATTACCAACAATATCTGACCGTTGTTAATTATTATACCTATCAGAAGTTACGTAATAGGTATATCTAAATTAAATGAGAATATAATGAATGAATATTGTTGTTTATAAGAAGTCGGTTAAAAAGAAAGACTTAATCAACACATACACATCAATAACATTTTTTTACTGTGAAACATACGGCTGATTCGATTATGACCTGTGAATAAATTGCATTCTATGAAAGTAATATTGTTCGCGCTGTCGAATAGAATTGCAAACAAAAGGTACCAGTCCGATTGTTACTGTCATGTTCATATAGATTATAGTTCATATACACATAGGATAGAATGTATTCGTATATACTATTTGTTTGTATCGGTAACATAACTTCGCGAATGTGTCATGCGTGAACAGGGTGGCCAATTTTTTGTAGTTTCAATACGAAAAAACAAAAGAATTAGGATTAAAATACTCTGTTTTAAATTCCAAATTCTTTTAACAAAAAAATTATAGTGTGTATTCAGCATCGGCTAACATTTCATTTTGCTATTATCAAAGCTTGATTCAAACACTTGAATCGATAAATAGTTTTGTACTGATTAATAATTGCTTCGTTTTTCAGATCTATGTTTATAGTAAAGATGGAAAATAAAACTTAATTAAATGAAAAACAAATATTCATAGTTGCGAAAAAACCATTACAAACTCAATGAACTTTTCATATTCATTTTTATAGTGTCAAACATACGGATGATTCTATTATGACCTGTGAATAAAATGCATTATATGAAAGTAATATTGTTCGCGCTGTCGAATAGCATTGCAAAAAAAAGGTACCATTTCGATTGTTACTGTCGCGTTCATTTATGTCGCGTGTATATATGAAAAACACGTCGCCGAAAATGATTATTTTCGTTAGTTTAAAGATCAAAAATTGTTTGTTTAATAAATTAGCAATATTTAGTGATTTTAAGAATTGTAATTAAGTTTACCCTCCATAAATTTGTTATTGTCACCTCACCAAACATTGTTATAAAAAGTCGAGCGCCTGTCGGTAGAAAAAGATTCTTGTTTAACCGTCGAAGCGATCAAGTGTGAATAAATCGAAGAAGTTTACTCCTGGCCCTCCTGACTTCACATTTCACGCTATCACTTTGTCTTATATGATATAGATCATATTCATTTGTTCATATACAGGATAGGGTGTATTCGTGTATATTGTTTGTTTTTTGTATCGGTAACATAACTATGCGAATGTGTGAATGTAAGTATAGTGGCCAACTTTTTGATTCTATCAGACATGGTTTTAATATCAAGAACAAAAAGTTCAGATTAAACTATACTTTTAAAGTCCCTAATTCTGTTAAAGAAATTGTGTAATTTATGTGTATTTAGCATCAGTTAACATTTTATTTAGCCATAATCAAAGCTTCTTATACTTGGATCGATAATAAGTGTTTCGTTTTCCAAGTATATTTATGAAAAAGATTGAAAATAAAAGAGAACTTAATGAACAATTAACATTCAATTTTGTAGAAAAAAATCTCAATTTTAAACTCAATCTACTTCTCACATTTTTTTCTAGTGTCAAACATACGGATGATTATATTATGACCTGCGAATAAAATGCATTGTATGAAAGTAATATTGTTTGCGCTGTCGAATAGCATTGCTAACAAAAGGTAGCAGTCCAATTGTTAGCCATGTTCATATATAGGGAGGATGTATTCGTATCCTATTTGTCTGTATCGGTAACATAACTATACGAATCTGACGTGCGTAAACAGGTTGGCCAACATTTTGATATTTTTTATGAAACATGGTTTTGAATGTGAAATAAAGAATAAATGAAAATCTCTTTTCAAACGATTTCTGATAAACAGAAATTTTCATTAATCATCGAGTAACATTTTATGTTTAATGTTTCAAAGCTTGTTGCAATCCTTGGATTGATAACAAAGGAGAATGGCGAATTTCAATACATGCTTGGCTCTAATATTTTTTTAAACGTATACTGTTATGACGTGTGTAATTATGTAGATTATCATATTGTAAATGCATTAAAAATATAATATTTTCTTTAAAACTTAAGGTTTTTTTATATAACTTAAGGCATGTTATACTTTGCAAGTCAAATTAATTATACATAATTGTTTTGTTCTTTGTAATTATTACTCCGTTGACTTCGTCTGGTAATTAGCTAACATAAAAAATAAAAAAATATATATAAAAAGATTAAAACAAAAAAAGTTTCAATTTTTTAAGTTCTAATCTTGTTTGAGGTTAGATGTAGAAATAAAAAAAAAGTGAACAATGACAGTAATTGGTAACTGACAGTTGACGCTGACATTTCGTAATTTTCGTAAACATGCGTTTCATTCCACAGAGAAAATGTATTAAAGATTTAAAAATGTGTGCGTGTACTAGCGTACACTCGTAAGAAGTGAAACTTCTTTATGACGTTATTTTTCAAAAAAAACCCCGATAAACCCCCGATAAAGAAGTTTCACTTCAAAAACTGTTAATTTACAACGAAACGTATACCTGACTGCGTTCCCTTTCACATGCAAGTTCTAGAACAAAAAATAAAATGTATTCTTTCATTTTATGCACTACTGCGGGATGTAAAAAATATTCAATTACGGTATAAATATTAACTTAATATAAGGTTTTTTTTCACACTGTCTTTGACTATATACGCAACTAAGGCCAAACTCGCCATTCTCCTTTAGTACTGATATGTTTCGTTTTTCAAATAACAGCAAAATATTGAAAATTCACCCATTTTTGCTAAATTATAGAGTACCGTTATCGGAATTATCGATGATAAAGTAGAATAAGTGAAATATAATTAGTAGTTCTATGCTTGAACGATTTTCGTTACATAAACGTCGCGATAAATTTATTAAGAGTAATTTAAGTATAATGTGTACATTTACGAAACTGTTGTAAGGTAAGTTTCAAGTTTAAAGAGTATTGCTCTACATTACGACCCATTGATATATTTTGATTATGTCTTTAATTAACATATACATTTATTGTTTCTTTCTAATGTTTTTAACCTTTTTTTTTGTTTTCGAGGGGGAAACCTTCCAAAGGTACCCGACGCCGTGGGAGCGACGCAGGGTTATGTGGGATTTTTACCGCACTAAAACCCCCCCGGTGGCCGTCCTCGGCGCTGAAAAGGAGGACTCCGGGATCTCGAAACGACTTCAACCGGAATCCTCCGAGCGCGCTGCCCCATCGGGCTCCTCCCAGATGGGCGGCTGGGCCCACCGCTCCGTCTAGTCTTTACGACGATATGCGACCACACATACCGCCGTCCTTCCCGGGATTGCCTGACCGAACGGTTCGAGCTCCCACTCTAGCCGTCTGCAACCCCGGAAGCCCCTTTTAGTCGCCTCTTACGACAGGCAGGGGATACCGCAGCCCTATTCTGACCCCGAGGCTACAATAATGTTTTTAACCTAGCTGCATTTAAATAAGCGTTAAATAGATTTATACTGAAATTTTACACATTTTTCTTTGATTAAATATTGTGTACTGGACTTAAATTCATATTGAGAATAATAAAATAAATGTAAACTCTGATAACGTATGTAACTAAACAACAAGATTTATTACATAACTCACATCAGCAATAGCATTTTGTGGTTACCCTACTTTATTCAGTACATAAAATGTTAGGAACGCGACTATTCGGAGTAATTCAGTAATAAAGTGTTAGCACCAATTTTAACTGCCTTTATGAATGTGCACTCACAGTTTTTTTCAATTATTACATGGTTATGTTAATTATTATCAGAAATACAATGGGAAACCGGAAAGGTGAAAGCGCTTATTTCTTGCAAAAACTGTTCTAAGTTGAAGCAAAAAAGCAATTTTCAATGTAGATCGACTGACATATTAGATTATCATACTGATTAGAAAAGGCACAAAATGTGGGCTTGGGTTTAAAATATAACTTAGTATTTACTCGTTTTAACTCATTTTATCGCAGTACCCAGTTAAAACAAATATAAAAAAAACATTTTTCTAACATAATTGCTATCATCTTAATGATTAGGAGAGGCAACAAATATGCGATTGGTTTGAGACATAACCTAGTACAGTATTTCTAAGATGTAACCTATTGTATTCGCGTTACCCTGTATACAATATTAAACTCTCTTTGTTCTACATTTTTCGTACAAACTGAATCCGCTGTCGCCTATAACTAGAACCATACAACGGCTCCTATACAGCGTGTTTGAGTCGCGGTGAAGTGTGACGTGCAAATTATGAGGCGGATACACGCTACGGATTCTCTTCACTTCCAGGGCGCTGTCACTTCTAGTTTTCTTATTGTTGTGTATAACAACAATGTTACATTGTACACTGAAAACTAGAAGCGTCAGTAATAAAATTCTGATTTTATTGAGCTATTTAATTTGACTGAAGGTATTGTGTTTTAGAGGCGAATAGGAGCCCTGGTGTTCGTCGTACCAAATCGTAACACTATTATATTAATACGTGAAGCAAAAACTTGTGACGCATTTTTAAGTAATATGCCGTGGACGGATTAGTATGTAATTTTGCACGGTTATAGTGGACGTAGAGAAGGGGTGCAGAATGTTAATATTTTGTTTCGAATAATGCACATATCATACATAAAATCAACAAAAAAAAATGACACAAATGCACGGTGCATTTATCGCAAACACATACATCATAGTAAACGAAATAGAACATTCAATGTCTTACTATGAAAACACATAACGTCAAAAAGGTAATCATTTGGAATATGAAGTTTAGTTTTTTAATTAAAATTACGGTCGAATTTCGACCGATGCGAAGACTGACTAGCTTTGATAAAACCGCTTTAGTTTGGTAAGTTAACATAATTAGAATTTGAATGTAGAGTGTATGCTATCTCTGTATCTTAAATCTTAAAATATTTACCACTAGCTTGTGCCCGACGCTTCGCCCGTTTCAGTAACGTTTATCGCAAAAATAGTATTTTATGGGTTGTTCTACGTCATAAACTATCTGCGTGCCAAATTTCAGCTAAATCCGATCAGTAGTTTTTGCGTAAAAGAGTTCCAAACATCCATCCATCTCCTCAGACCACAAACTTTCGCCTTTATAATATTAGTAAACTTGTGGTGTGGAAAAAGCACTATGTAAATACTTTTATCATTGGAGGCATAATTGGTTCGATGTAGATCTTTATCTCATCGCAGCGTTAAGCGTGACTATGGTTCATTTTGATCATATTGAGTATAATGTGACTATATACTCATACCGATCAAATGGTCAAAATGAATAAGAATGGACTATATAATAGTCCATCGAAATGTTACATGAGCTTTGCATTTTTTAGAGGACGCAATTTTATTTTTGGGACATATGTGGGTCAATAGAAGTTTCACCTCAAGTTTGTGGGGCCGCCACCCTTAACCTCCGGCCACCATATAGGAAAAAGGGGTGAAAACACTTTTTTCGTGATATCTCGGAAACTATGCATCTTACAAAAAATTGTTAAGGCATAATTTGTAGCACATTGTTTTGCCTACACATATGTTTATATAACTTAGAAGTTATAAGCAAACAGTAAGAATTTTATTTGTAATAAAAGTATTGAAAATAATAGCGCAAAGATACTCTCGTCAACTCATAAAAGTCCCACTGCTGTGCACGGGTCTTCTCTCAGAATGAGAGTTTAGACCATAGTCTACCGCGCCGGCCAAGTGCGAATTGGTGGACTTCACACACCTCCGAAACCTTTTTTTAAAAAAAATCTCGGGTGTTAGCTCCAGTATCTTGCCTTACAGTTCAGTAAAAAAGAGCCCTGTTTTGAGGCACTTTGACATTTATTAAATACTAGCTTTTGCCCGCGGCTTCGCTCGCGTGGAATTTAGTCTGCCACATAAAGTTTGTAAGGTGGTAGAGCAATGGTTCAACCAGGGAGTTATCACCGCCGCACCTATTTCTACCGTAAAGCAGTTCTTGTGTTTCATTAGAAGGGTGTGGCTGCCGGCTCGCTTTTATATGAGGCGATCATCAAAGTCCTCGAGAGTAGCAACGCATCTGTGATTGACTTCAGATTGAACCCTTGCCCTACTTCCTAAATCTGTGTGTTCAAATTTCAAATCACAGGCACGTATATTAATTTGAATTAGTTTTGTCGGCAACGGATATTAATACTTATTCTGAAATTAAAAGTTTTAAGAAAGGGTCTCAAAACGCGTGACGGTTACCAACGCGCAGTTGGCTAGCGTGGTCAACTACGACCTAAACTACTGCTAATCTGACATATGTGCCGAGTTGTGTAACATTAAAAGGTCGATGACGATTGAATGACATATCTAACCTTTTCCACTGTTTCATTCTTAGTGACCTTTTTTTGTCGAGGGGGAAACCTTTAAAAGGTACCATACGCCGTGGGAGCGACGCAGGGTTATGTGGGATTCTTATCGCACCAGGACTCCGGGATCTTCAAAGGAACGCAACTGGAGTCCTCTGAGTGCATTGCCCCATCGGGCTCCTCCCAAGTGAGCGGCTGGGTCCACCACTCCATCTAGTCTTTACCACGTTAAGCGACCACACGTATACCACCATCCTTCCCGGGATCGCCTGGCTGGACTGTTCAAGCTCCTTGCATCCTGGCTCTCACGACAGCATGCGACCACACATGCTAACATCTTTCCCGAAGTTGCTGACTGGGTGTTTCGAGCTCCCAGTCTAGCCGCCCGCAAACCCGAAAGCCCCCTTTTAGTCGCCTCTTAGCACAGACAGGGGATACCGTAGCCTTGTTCTGATCCCGGAACTACAGGGACGTCATTCACATCGACCTTTCCCATTTTGCTCCGTGATTTATAACCATTTAAATATTAATTTCATAGAACTTCGTTGTATACGGCGGCGGCACACGGCGCGTACTGCCGGTCAATCAATTGAGTACGCAATATGTTATACTCGTAATATCTTCTAAACTACTTATCCAATTTACATGGTGTAATAAGTAGATTTAATCTGTATTAGATGCTTGATTTTTTGAAATCATTTATTTTGATAAGGATTAATATTTAGGTTGTATAAAACCCATGGAAATATCAACTTCGTATTTTTTAAATTTTCAAAGTATAAAAAGAGTTATTGTGGGTTATACATAAAATATAGATATATGCTGTCGCGGACTTTTATTTAGATCTATGTGAGCCAAACAATTCCACCGTACATTATATTTGGATATCTCCAACGGTTTAGGCAGCGTACGCGAAGATAGCCATCAGAGGACAATTTTTTTTGCGACTAATCTGATATTTCTCGTTATAGTATAACCTTATTACAAAAAAATCGGTATAAATTATAGTCCATGTGTTATTCTGATGTATAACCTATACTACTGTAAAGTTTCAACCAAATCCGTTCAGTAGTTTTTGTGTGAAAGAATAACAAACACACATACATCCTCACAAACTTTCGCATTTATAATATTATTAGTAGGATACTATAGTAATGTATATTATTGCTCATTCCCAAGCTGTTTTGTCTTCTATGTAATCAGAAATTTAATTGATTACAAAGTCCATTGAAGACCAGAGCAACTATCAGACGAATAGTGCTTTCGTTTCAGTTTCGTAGAAATATATTTAACGTAAAAAATATGTATCAGTTACATCCATTTCAATATTAAAATAAACAGCATGGCTCGTTTCGAATGAAATGGAAACACATATACTATGGTCATGCGTTTACATAGCGCCATATTGGCTGACTGATTCCGATATAGCGGGCTTCCGTTAACCTCGCGTTTCAATTAACAAAAATGTTTAACGAACTGTATATGGAGATTCGAATGACGGTATTACGTCTGCTATGTAGAAATACAAACAATACGATAACATGTTCTGCCTGGAATTTGAAAATGAACGTCAAGTTCTACGCTTTTTTAGTATGCGCTCTTTTTTTGTTTAGTTATATTTTCCTTTCTTTATATTTAGCCAAAATATATAATCCGTTAAATAATAATCGATGATTTTCACTTCTTATTGAGTTTTTTTTCTTCAATCATTTATTTATTTTTGTTTATTTTTATGTCTTGTATTCTCGTTTTTTTTTGTTAACTTGTTTGCCCGTTCGTTAACTTCTTAATTAAAACAAATGTAATGTTTGTAAAAAACATCATTGTAATGAATAGCCGAGGTGATGTCATTTTTTTAATTTATATGAATTTGAATACAAAATTGCTATTAATGTAAACTACAATTACTTTCATACATTTTTTCCAACGCTTTCAAGCTAAATTAAATAAAACAACCTAAAGTTAGACAAAAACATTTGCTGTTTTTCAGGGTATCAGATTTTGTCCTTTAGTCTTTACATTATTATAAATGGGCATTTATCTCAAGAAAAAAAACAAACATCACACGAAAGAAAACCAGATAAATTTCAAATAAACAAGTAATACTAAACGTTATCCTTTGACGACCCGCGTTGCAGAGCGGTTAACATACCGGTCTGACGCGCAATGAGTCCCGCGTTCGATTCCCGGCCAGACAGGTATCTGAATGATGAGTTTAGATTCCTGTTCTGGGTCTGGGTGTTTGTGTATTCATCTTGTGTGTGTCCATGGTACCCACGACATAGAAGGAAATCCTAGAGCGGGGCTATGACTGTAGAAAGCGTGTTTTTTTTTTAATCCTCAAAATAGTGAATTTACCTTAGTTTAAAAACTTAAAGCTAATTAAACTTAAATAGTACTGATGTTGACGATGAAAGCGATTTATATTCTTTGATTATTATACCTTTGATTGGTCTTTTAATGTTTGATAAGTGCTTTATCAAGAGTAATTAACGCAAGTTGCCTAAAATCTTAAAAAAAACAGGCGAAACATCAAAGAAACTAAAGGTTAATTAATTGGAATCGTCTGGAGTTTCTCAAAGCGTCATTCTTTGTCCTGTAGTTTAAATACCTGTCAAGAATGAACAGCGTAAACTGGCTTTTAATCTAATTTACGATGAAAAGGCTAGGCCCAAGTAGGGATGGTGAATTGAGATCAAATATTCGATATATTATTGGACTACTTAATTTTTAATAGGCACTCGATGCTAAGTGACGAATCAATCTAGCAAATCGAAATAATCGATAGCGGGCGCGAGTGTCTTCTTAAAATGAAAACGAGTTTTTACATAACTTCGAGAAGTTTTTTATAGAACTATCAGTTAAAAAAGTTTGACAAATATTTGTTAGATTGTAATATACGTATTTTTTCGGCAACAATATTTCTAGTTGATAAATTCCCTAGCTTCATTTTCGTTGCCATTTCTTATCCCCAATGCAATCTAAATAGATAGAAACATTGATTTTTTAAACATCGTCAACAGTCTTACGTCTTGTTTAGGCATTGATTATTATAAAAGTCGATTTAAATGGATATAAAATCGATTTTGTTGAAGAACCGCCATCCCTACGCTCAGGATTATTAAATTTATAATAACAAAATAACATAGAAACTTAATAGCTTTGAAGTCGCTTCGGGGTATATCTGCTAAGTCTGTAATGTTTCTACGAAATCGGCGGTCTAGTCAATTTATTACAAAATACTTATGAAATAAGAATTGATCTTTATAATTTAATCTAATACTAGCATATATTTAAATTTTAAATTAGCTTCTACAAGATTAAAGTAGAAAACAACCTCACTTACCAGCACCGCAGGTAACCACGACTATCTGCAGCAATTATTTATTTGAAAGATGGAGTGTAGTTCGAGCAGGGAAGAATCATCGCCACACTTATTTCTAGCGTGAAGCATTTCTTGCGTTTCGATGGAAGGGTGTGGTTGCCGGCACACTTTTATATGAGGCGACCATCATAGTCCTCGGGAGTAGCAACGCATCTGTGATTGACTTCAGATAGAACCCGTGTTCTGTATGAAGTTAATTACAGATGTCTATGAGCGGCAGTGATCACTTACCATCAGGTGGACTGCATGCTCGTTTGCTACTTTAGTCAGTAAAAGTATACATCGTCAACTCATTCTTGTCCTTCTGCACGGGTCGTGGACTATGGTCTAAAACTCTTTTATTCCGAGAGGAATAAGAGAGTTTTAGGCCATAGTCCATCGCGCCGGCTACTACACTGGCTCTACCACCTTGTAAAGTTCATATTTTAAAGTTCATACATAAGTTCACACCTTACAAAATGTTCATACTTTAAAGTGTGTCAAACTATTACATATCATACTTACACACACTACAAACTGACTACAGAAAAAAGCGTTAAATTCCTGCAACGCCATAACCAGTTTTAATGACATATTATATCTTTTACACACACGACTGTTACCGCACGTGTATAGACGCGCCATAAATTGAAAGTTTTCCGAGAATTTTCAATGTGAGCTCCTTTGAATGTGCCCGCTCTCATTGCACTCATTTTCCGCGTTTTAAATAAAATAAATGAGGGAAATTTCTACTTTAACTGCGGCTAGGAACTGTGCTTTCTGGTTAGCGTTTTGTTTCAGAAATACTCGCATAGAATCGGTTGCTCGGATTGTCTGCTGAGTATTATATACTTAATTACAGATGCGCTTAATACTATTTTCGGTAGTATTTTGAAATATTTTTGAAGTGAAAACTTCTTTTAGCGCGTTGAACTTTAAGCGCATTTTTTGAAGAGACAAATATTACAAGTTCGCGTCACCAACATGCTGAGACGTATTCATACGTATACGCTTCGCATACGTATGAATACGTAAGATTTAGGGAATTTAACTTTGAAGTGTGTTATTAGTTCTTTTTTACTATGTTTTTAATATTAGCTGAAGTGGCGGTGGGCCGGCCACATCGCTCGTAGGACCGATAACCGATGAGGAAGAAAGGTCCTCGAGTGGCGACCACGTTTAGGCAAAAGGAGTACAGGTCGCTCCCCCTACCAGGTGGACCGATGACCTGAAGAAGACAGCGGGAAACCGTTGGCTTCAGAGGGCACAGGACCGGTTGGAGGCGCCATTTAGGGGAGGCCTATGTTCAGCAGTGGACATCAAAAGGCTGATGAATGGATGGATGCTTTTAATAAATAATGATCTCATAATTTTATTTTTTTTATTTTTATAATAGTTATCAAATATTGCCTTATATCATATGTATGACATAACCGAATTTGTCATGTGTATATGTAAATAAATTATATGGAAGCTGTAAAATAAAAATAAATGTATAACATCTGGATGCAACAATGTTTCTTTACCTTATTTTACTTCGGTTCCCTGATAGTTGGCAAAAATAAAATTCACCTTAAATACCTTCTGATTCAACCCATTGGGGCTGATTTATTAATATTTTTTAATATGTAGTATATTCTTAAAAAATAATAATAATAAATGTCTTTTTAAAAATAGATCGAGGGAGATTAACTTTCTTTCGATAAGCATGGCTCAAATAAAGTTGAGTCAAAAGTCCGTATCATCTCGCGACTCTTCAAGGATTGCGTTCATCGGTCCATGGCGACGCGGATAGTTCGGAAAACTCCGTCTTATTTAGTTCTATTAAACTTTGATTTGCTAAAATTACGCAAAAGCGAAGTCATTTAAAATATAATTTTTAACGTTATTTTTCTTAGATTACACCCATTAGAGTGCCTAATCAGGTAAGGCTGTACGTACAGAGGAGTCAAAATCAAAAATCATAATTTTCTTTATTAACTTAAAAGACTTAAATTACACGTGAAGTACACCCCTGTTAAGTTCGCAAAACTTGTGTTAGAGGTGAACGCTCTTTTCTGATTGCATAGAAACCAGTATTATTAAAAATATAATAAAGATATTAAATTTTAAAATAAAAAGGTAAACAAAATTTACTTATAAAGCAGAATAATATAGTCGCATGATGCGATGGCCAACAACACATAATTAAGCAAGCAATTTTGTTCTATATCATCTTACCAGTAAAGTTTAGGTTTGAAGTTGTCATGTAAACAATCAGACGCAATAATAATAAAAATCAATGAATATAATGTAACAAAAATAATATCGAAAAAGTGTTTTCGGTTGTGGTGAGAAATAAAGTAATTGTAATTTATAAATGAAGTCGTAGGCACATAAGACATTAATTAGATAGATAGATAGATAAAACATTTATTTCATAACTTATGATACAACACAAAATACATATACAAAACATAGAACAAAAGTTGGTACATACAAAAAACAAACATAAAACAAAAAAAAGTAAATTACAATATATTTTATTTTATTTCATAAATCCATTTTTCATTTTTAATCACACAATTCAAATCCAGAGACGGTAAAGAAAGATTTTTGTAATATTTGAAAGCGACAAAGAGTACCGAATTCTTAAATAACTTTATTCAATCTGCAAATGGGTGCCGAGTCTCGAAGCAATTCTGTAACATTTAGCCAAGACCTCGATATTGATAAGGCAGGACAAAGGCTATACAAAAAGTGTTTAATTTACTGAGTAAACTGCCGGTTTAAACAGGAATGGATAGAACCTGAATAAAATAAAGGCCAGAATAAAAGCGAATTGACAAAAGGTAACATAAGGATGTTGTCTCAGTAAGCAAGATCACGAGTAAGTCACTTTCCTTACTTAATTTGCAAATTTGCACTTTTAATGAAAGAGGTTTCCGCTTTAACAAACATATTCCAATACAGACCATGATGAAACAAAAAAAAAACAAACGACTTTAAATAATCATGCATGAAGGTTATAAGTTTTGCGGACATACAAATATATGACGGAGGGGGTGGTTCTTTTTCGCTCATCGTATCAGGATAACCTACTGTGGGCTCTGATAGGGAATGTTAGTATGAGAATAATCACTGAATTAATCAAACTAAATTAAGTAGGCAAGTAATCGTAGCACTAAGAACGCGGGATGATTTTAGAGTCGTCTGCTTCGGCCGACCGTCAACGATAGACTGAGGTGTCGGCCATTAAACTGGTACAACCATAACTTCATCGAACGCCACTAGATGGCGCTGGCGTTCCGGTGTTGCCACAATACCGCCATTTCCTTGATGACTTACGCCAAGAAAGACAATCTACAGAAAATCATTGTAATAAATAGCTAAATAGCTATTACAATCAACAAAGCTTCATACCGTAAATTGGTAAATTTTGCATATACAATTTGTTCTAGGGCTCCGTCGGTTTATTCGCAGCATCCTTTAAATTTCTAAACCCTATGTTATATTGAAAGGCATTATGGTTTCTGAATCTTCAGTAAAATGCTTAATCGCTTATCGTCTGTTCCTCCTTACTGGAACAAGTCAGTACTCAGTACAAAGGGTGAATCGGGGAGAGTTTGCACGGGAATCGAATCTGCGCCGTTCGTGAATACGAATTGGCTCTATTTGATTTTTGTAATTGCGAATTTTGGAGTTCCGCCGCCGAGTCAATTTGTAAATGAATCACGCAGTTCCGGACGTGCTTTATTTAAACTGATTGCAACAGAGCCATATGCAAATAAGTTTCGTTTGCAAATAATATACGCTCGATACGCTGACAATTAAATGTATTTTTTGGTTGATTTCCTGTCGTGAATATGTGGGAAATTAGAACCAGCAATTTTTACTCGTAAATTTTGTCTGGCGGCACGACAGTGCCCCAGCCAAGTCGAGCATTTGGATATTTCAAGTAATCTTTGGAAATAGATTTGCAATGAAAAACTACCCTCTCAAACAACCTTAGTGGTCGGCCACGAAACTTTCCAATCAGACTGCAAGCGTTTTAATACGTTTTAATACGATGTCTATAATATGTGATTATGAAGTATACAATTATAGAATAGAATGTTTAAATTTTTTAAAATGTAATATTGCCTGTACTATCGTATTGGGTGATCAGGATAGATGTTAGTTTGTATAAATAAATAAATAATAATTATACATACATTTGAAGTCTACCCTAATTGGACTCGTAAAAAGGAGGACTACTACTAAGTACCTACTGTGTATGCTCTAGACCAACATGTATTTAGATTATTTTTTACTTTTTTGTTGCATGGAAGTCGGTTGTATTTATTGTTTAATTTTTTTTTTATTTACAAATGTCGTTAATTGTAGAAAAGTAACACTGTTTTGATCGGGTTTTATTTTCGAGGTCCGATATTGGGTCGCAATCCAATATTTGAAAAACGCTTCCGTGAGCATCTGAAACTTTTGTGTGGAATCCAGCTTATCATCAAGTTCAGACATTTGGAAAAAAATACTTTTTGGCGGTCATACATGATTCGTGTGTCGATAGAAACAATAATTACAAACAGAATTCCAGATAAGATATCGTAAGTACCATATATTCCAGATTATACCAGATTCCAGATAAGATACACTTTCGATTTTAATTTTTTTTCCAACTTTTCTTTGTCAAAATCCTTAATAACAGACGAGGTCGCGACAATAAGTTAGTTAATAATATAGATGTCATTACGAATCTGTCGTGAACGGTGAAGCCGGATATACGTCACTCCCATGTCTTCTCCGATTTCCTCGTTACGTTGCTTGGCATTATTCTCCGAATAAAAGTATTTTGTATTGTGCTCTATTGCGATTTCCGAATGTATAGTAATAGTATTTTATCGGCATGTTTTTAAATGTTCAAATAGCAAATCCTATTTTTCACCCCCACTAAGTCAGTATGAAAGTAATGTTTTTCGAGCGCATATATGTTTATACTTGTATGTAGGTATGACCATTTCTTTTGTACGCTTTTCAGTGGAAACACCTTGACGGATAGTAACATGTGACGTATCATTGGAAGTATCTCAGTTGTTATAGTGACAAAGGCTGTATATAATCAACTCAAGGAAAGATAACACTCTTTCTATACTCATAACCCCATACTAGGACTTTCTCCTGTGTCGTGGGTACCATGGACACACAAGACGATACGCAAACACCCAGACCCAGAACATGAATCTAAACTCGTCATTCAGATACCAGTCTGGCTTGGAATCGAACCTGGAACCCATTTCGCGTCTGCCCGGTATGGTAACCGCTCCGGCACGTTGGTCGTCAAATCGATGAGTTTTACTTGAGGTTGGCGTTACTACGTCAGCTGCAGTGTACTCCTTAGGACATAGTTGGAACTCCCACGTCACGTACATATCTCTTAAGCCTTTTGACCAAAACGTAGCAGCGCCTAAGGGATGATTTTCACATAAACTTTATATAATATGCGAACCACCTCTGGGTCAAACCACAAACAACACTCATTTGGTCCCAAAATGTATACAAAATACTAAATTGTTTCAACATAAAGATAAAAATATGTTGTATATTTTCCGCACTCATATGGACATTACAAACGCTCATAGTATCAACATGGAACATTTGCAAAAACAGCGAGCAACGTGCTTGCGTCCGGTAAATACCGGTTTTTACAGGATTAAACCGGCCCGAGCCGGATATGCAAATAAGCTTGTATGAGAATTTACGGGCGCTGCATGCAAAGTAAAGTTTGAACGAGTTTTAAAAACTAAATACTGAAGTGGGTGGAATGTTTTAGTGCTTTTTTCCGAAGAAAGGCCCACAGGAACGTGACTTAACAAAATAGCCGCGAGAAGTAGGGCTGCGGACAAGAGGTAGGAGACAGGTAGCAAATGAAGAAATATAACAAATAATTTTAAAACTTTACTAAACCCTAAAATTGAGCGCAAAAGTGGCTTTATGCTCGATTTGTTATCTATCACTATACTTTCAGGCTAAACAAGAAACTTTAATGCAGCAGTTAATGTAAAATTATAAAAACCTGATATACATATTGTTTGAAAACAATTATATGTTTTCAATTATTGTTTGAAAACATATAATTGTTTTCAAACAATGTATATCAGGTTTATTTATATGGATATACAGGGTGTAAATGACAGCGTACCGAATATTAAAAATATGGATTCCTGACACGATTCTGGTGCTTATGGCGTTGGAATTTTTCATCGGATTTTCCTCAGATTTTCCATTTTTTTATGCACTTTTTTTTACAAATTTTGGTAGTATTTCAATACTACTGCATAATGCAACATGAATTTAAAAGAAAAACACTCATTATAGTGTTTTTCACGAAAACTAGCAATGTATAACGAATGCGCTATCAGCTGTTCGACGTCCGGTCAATGACGCCGCGCGGCTGAGGCCGTGCGGCGGGCCGCCCCGCGCTCCGCCGCACCGACTTACACCAATTTAGGAACCAAGTTTCCAAAAAACATTCAATACCTAATTCAAACATTTTAACGCAAATAATAACTGAAAACATTATTCGGAAAAATACTAAATACCTATTCTTTTGTTTATTTTTGTGTACCTAATGATTGAAAACTTCTTCATTTACTTAGGGCAAATAAAAATAAATCACAAATAATGATTAACATTTTAACGTATTTGTTTCAGAAGCGAACATAAGGGAAACATCATTAAAGAAATGATGTAGGTACATAAGTATCATGCAAAATTCTATTCCACATACACAGTACACTCACACATACAGTGCGGTGCGGCTCTTCAGTCCTTTGCCGAAAGGCGGGATTAACGCCGCACACAGAATAAACAATAAAAAGATAACTCCATGTGGCTAATAAAGTACTTGTTCTCCGTAGGTCATGTACTCGAGATGATGAGTTAGTTTCTGTGATAAGAATATCAATAGTTATTGATTGATATTATAATAGCTTTTTATACTTTCGTTTTTTTTATGTTGTATGTTGTTATTTTATGAAATTTTAATTTGCTTTTATGTATTTAAAGTATTTAGAATCTTGAAGTAAACCAGTCTAATTTGAACTAACATGAATAATGTTTATAATGTACCTAATTTGGTATTTTATTAAAATTACAAAACAACGAGTGGACAAGTAAAAGTAATTGATTTGTCAGTTTTAAGTTAAAGGTTGTGTCATATCTGAATTTAATTGAATCTGTGTAAAGCACTCGCTTAGTAGTAACTCGTCACGGAGCGGCGTATTGGCGGTTTTCTTTGATAGTTCGGATATTATTTAAAATTTGAAAAATTGTCACAGTTCGTGATTTTCGCTTGCGGAAGACGGATGCTCTGCAAATTTCGGTTTCGTGTTAGTCGTGTCGTGTGTGAACTGTTATTTATTATTACTTGTTATTGCTTTAGTTTTGTGTTTTTAGTGTTTTTATTGTTATTTAGTTTTTGCAAAATGCAGTTCAGTGCTCGTGAATACGGGGAAATGTTAATGTGTTATGGTGAAGCACGTGGGAATGCACAGCAAGCTCTGCATCTGTACATCCAGAGGTACCCTTATGCTCACCATCCAACGGACAGTCGTGTGATTACTCGGGCGTACCAACGAGTGTTGGATAATCAGCCGATTGTACCGCAGCAGGAAGGTGCCGGAAGAATGTTGAGAGCACGTGTGGTGGGTAATGTTTTGGAAGCCGTGCGTCTAAATCCGCGCTTAGGTACACGCACCGCAGCTCGAGTATTGCGCAATCGGCACGGGTCTTAGTCTAGGTAGGTACTAAGTTAATAAAAAAGAATAAGCGATTTGTTGTTAGATACGTGCGGGGAATAACTACTTATAATACAATAAGCGATCGGCGATCGGTACGCGGGTTGTTCGATGTACATTGCGCGCTCAAAAATGACCAACTCGGAAACCAATAATTTCCGAGGAAAATTGATGAGTTATTTTTAGTTCATTTAGTGTCACAAATCTACCATTTAAGTTTTCGGTACGCTGTCATTTACACCCTGTATAAGGGTTAATCGTTGCAATTTATGTTTTTAAACGTGATCGATATTAGTTAGGTATCCTCTATTTGTGATTATGTTTGTAATGGTAACCGCTATAGTGAGATGCATTTTTACTTACTTATCCATTTATTTATTGTGTACAATTATTTATATTTTACGAAATTCTTTTTTCTTCACATATCTTTCTTATACTACAAATCCTTTCCTACTTAAAAAGTTCCATACAACTTGACTATTAACTCTGTAAGTTTTTCTACTGAGTTTCTACTATTTTATAAAAATTCTCTCTAAATTGGTTTAATTGCTTCGATCATTTCTCTTTTATCTTGTCCACCAATACGTACTTGGCCGGCGCGGTTGATTGTGGTCTACACTCTTATTTTGAGAGAAGACCCGTGCCTCTGTAACAACCTCTAATAACATGTAGGCAAACTAAAAAATAAAATACGGTAATTAACAGGTAAATGAATCATGACCCTAGAACAAAGCCATTATTTCCAAATTATAAACATACTGCAATTTCATATTGTTACGAAATTGGTAATAGAAGTTGGCAACCCTAGTGGGAATGCAAAAAGTTGTCCGAAACGCGAAACATGCCACATTATTCATCCCAAAGTGAGATTCAGGAGAGAAATTCCTAACTTTCTGGAGTTTACAGTAATAAAGTGAAACTGTACAAATAGGTAAATGTTTGGTTGGTAATGTTGCTTATACTGTGGTTATTATAATTTAGTTTAATCTTTTGACTTATTTTATGTAGCTTTTGATTGTTAATTTGTATGGAGAAATATAAAATTTTGATAAATTATAATAAATTGTTTATTAAATACACATTAAGTTACGGTCCCTTAAATCTTCGGCTTACTTTCATGTGAAGCGACCTTCTTAGGTCTTCTACCTGGTTATGACTTCAAATCGAACATCTATTACTTATACCACTTACTTATACTTACTGTAACTACTTCGTATATGAAGAACAGATGTCTATGAGCGGCAGTGAATTACCATCAGGTGAGCTTCATGCTCGTTTGCTACTAAAATCTTTAAAAATTAATAAACTGCGGTTTTGCGCTCAGATTCGTCCACAATTGAAGTGATACTGGTCAAAATGCTACAATAGTGTTAGAGCCTTTATTTTCTCGAGCAACAGAGCATACGTCGAATCTTTACTATCATAAATATTTGGATGTTAAATAAAAGCTAGGTAACAGAAAATTACAACAATATGTATACTATAACACTTTTGTGTTGGTAAATTAGTAAATTTTGACACCGACTCCTAAAAAGGGTTCAATTAAATAAATTATTAAAAATGCCCGTCTGCCAATTTTGGTTTTAGCTGTCGGTTTTTTGTATTAATAATTCCTTGCTTCCATTAGTGTAAAACAAAAACCAGCCGTCCACAACACTCCAATTTTGGATGTCCGCTCTAAACACAAACGTTTTGCAATGAAACGGGTGAATGGGTCTGTCCACTTAATTAGACTCGTAATTCACGAAAGGGTGGATAAACGATTTGCATAACGGGGTTGGATGTCCCTTTAAATCCGAACTAGACTGGGTAGAGATTACGTAGGTTAGTGTTTATGACTATAGGCAAAGTGTAGCTCATTATGTATTGCTATATCTTGTACCTTTTTTATTATTTGATTTAAGTAGCAAACGAGCATGTAGTCCTGATGGTAAGTGGTCGCTGCCGCCCATGGACATCTGTAAGTAACTTTATATAGAACATGGGTTCTATCTGAAGGTAATCACAGATGTGTTGCTACTTCCGAGGACTATGATGGTCGCCTCATATAAAAGTGTGCCGGTAACCACACCCATCCACCGAAACGCGAGAAATGGTTCACGCTAGAAATAGGTGTGGCGGTGGTACTTCCCCCGTCGAACTACACTGGTTCTACCACCTGAAAATGTTTTAAAGGTGTGTAAACGTTTTCGATACGCGTTTTCGATATAAAGAGTTTTTAGCGGTGTGTGAACAATTCTGATCCGTGTTTTTAGTATACATTTATTACGTTACCCCGTAACAATCAATACAAGGTATTGCCGAAAACGTAAACAGAAACGTGCGCTGTATTCGTACATTGCATTGTGTGGACGAAAACTTAAGAAATAATTATTGATCATCCTACCAGCGTGACGTACTGCGATACATTGTAAGTTGACTTTGACTATCTTGGGTCTGAGCACTCGTCCATGTGGTATCGGGATCAGAATAGGGCTACGGCATCCCCTGTGTTGCAGGCGGTTAGAGTGGGAGCTCGAACCGTTCGGTCAGGCGATCCCGGGAAGGACGGCGGTATATGTGGTCGCATACCGTCGTAAAGACTAGACGGAGCGGTGGGCCCAGCCGCCCATCTGGGAGGAGCCCGATGGGGCAACGCGCTCAGAGGATTCCGGTTGCGGTTGGACCGAGTTCCCGGAGTCCTCTTTATAGCGCCGAGGACGGCCATCGGGGAGGTTTTAGTGCGGTAAAAATCCCATATAACCCTGCGTAGCTCCCACGGCGTCGGGTACCTTTTGAAGGTTTCCCCCTCGAAAACAAAAAAAAGGGTCTGAGCACTGGCTGGTCCAGAGAAATGCGGGGTTCAAATCCGCCCTAACCTTCAGATCTGAATCCAAGTAGTTGAGTCCATTTGTTGAACGTAATAAGGAGGACCCAAGCCCCCACCATAAATTAAACAAAAATATATTAGATCCTGCTTGTCAGAATATTTTATATGTTATCAAAATCCATTTTTTAATAAATAAAACTTTGCCTGTTCAAAATTTTAAATACACCTGTGCCTAGGTATACATATGTCTTATTTCTCTCTCTCTCTCTGTTTGTGTATAGAGAACCAACTAGTAGCATGAAGAAGATTTAAGGGTGTTAAAAGATTAACCGTTCAATTATGAGTTAAGAAGTTTACCCCCATTTTCTTCCCACCTGGACTATTCTCTATTTGAATATTATTTCGCCGCTGCATAAGTTTTAATGAGCGCTTGATCAGCTTAAATACTTCATAGTCTCGCGAAGATAGGTAAGTTTATTTCCATCATTAAGAATTGTTATTTTTTATCACCATTTTTCAAAGTTTTAATTGGATTTAGAGCCAGATTTAGCCTATATCTATTTTGTTTCAACTAGATTTCTATTTTGGTAGCAACATCGTTGGATGATATGTCTTCCTTATGAGAGAAATACTTATCCTAGGTGTTTAAATTTCGTCCCTGTAGTTCCGATCCCGGGAAGGACGGCGGTATATGTGGTCGCATACCGTCGTAAAGACTAGACGGAGCGGTGGGCCCAGCCGCCCATCTGGGAGAGGCCCGATGGGGCAACGCGTTCAGAGGATTTCGGTTGCGGTCGGACCGAGTTCCCGGAGTCCTCTTTATAGCGCCGAGGACGGCCACCGGGGGGTTTTAGTGCGGTAAAAATCCCACATAACCCTGCGTCGCTCCCACGGCGTCGGGTACCTTTTAAAACAAAAAAAAAAAAAAAAATTTAGTCCTCAGGGTTAGCAATGCACATACGGTGGACCTCTGGCAAGTCCTTAATCTTATCTGAAGGTTGATTTTATAGAAGATCGAGGGACATGTATTCATACTAAATTAAGAGATATTTCTAGCGTGAAGCATTTCTTGCGGTTTGATAGAAGGGTGTGGTTGCCGGTACACTTTCACATGAGGCGACCATCATAGTCCTCGGGAGTAACAACGCATCTGTGATAGACTTCAGATGGAACACATGTTCTGTATGAGGTTGCTCACCGATGTCCACGGGCGGCAGTGACCACTTACCATCAGGCTCGTTTGCTACTTCAGTCAGATAAAAAGAAGAGAAATTAAGCCTGAATTTACAACATGGAAGTGGGCATAGACCTTTTTTTTTTGTTTTCGAGGGGGAAACTTTCAAAAAGTATCCGACGACGTGGGAGCGACGCGGGTTATGTGGTGTCCTCAGCGTGGGCGTAAACTGCTCACTGCATCTTCTGGTTTTTACGGCAGTATGCAACCACACATGCCGCCGTTCTTCCCGGGGTCGCTTGGCCGGACGGTTCGAGCTCCCACTCTTCCCGCCCGCAACCCCGGAAGCCCCTTTTAGTCGCCTCTTACGACAGGCATAGGGGTACCGTAGTCTTATTCTGGTCCGACCGAAAAGCAGTGATAATTAATGTATAATACGCAATCAGTGGTGCGTGCCTGGGTTTGAACCTCGGACTTCCCGATCGAGAGGGCAAGTTTTAACCATTAGGCTATCACTGCTCATCCCCAGTAGTATTTAACCGTAATGATCACTGTGGGATTGTAGTAGGTATTGCAAATAATAGGAAATTATACTAAAAGTTTATTATCCAATACAAATACAAAAACAATATATAGTAAATCAAGTTACTTCGCGACTAATAAAACTTTTCTAGTTTTATTCAACTTCATGAAGTAGTTTTATTAGCTCGTTATGTTTTATAATAAAGATATTTTTTGAATTCGTAATTACAATTTTTATTTTAAAAATTCGTTTTGAGCGTGGTAAGGCGCTGTTCCTGTCAAGCGTGTATATGTATGCATGCCCGTCTCGTGCATTCTGTAGTTTCAAATGCACACGCATATGGTTCGAGAAGGGACTGCAGCAAATTACTCGTATCTCGTAAGACGCATGTGCGGGCGTAACCACGCGTGACATGAAAAAGTCGACTCAGTACGAGTTTATTACGGTTCCTTGAAACGAGCATTGTTCTTGTTTTTACTTATCACTTCAAAAGTACATTGCTAGTTATGGCCGAAAAAGAATACTGTAACTGTGCACATTTGTTAGAATGTTCTCAAAATTCCAATGACTCTTCAAGAACGCTTTCTGGCTGCTGAGTAAGGACGTTTTTCCTGTAAAAATCTCGTAAATGGTCTCACGAATAGATCAAAACCATCCAGTCATTGGGTTCATCAGATCAATTGGGTTGACCTGTCTTCTTCATCTTTTTTTTTTTGGTTTCGAGGGGTAAATATTCAAAAGGTACCCGACGCCGTGGGAGCGACGCAGAGTTATGTGGGATTTTTACCGCACTAAAACTCCCCCGGTGGCCGTCCTCGGTGCTATAAAGAGGACTCCGGGAATTCGGTCCAACCGCAACCGGAATCCTCTGAGCGCGTTGCCCCATCGGTCTCCTCCCAGATGAGCGGCTGGGCCCACCGCTTCGTCTAGTCTTTACTACGGTATGCACCCACATATACCACCGTCCTTCCCGGGATCGCCTGACCGAACGGTTTGAGCTTCCACTCTAACCGCCTGCAACCCCGGAAGCCCCTTTTAGTCGCCTCTTACGACAGGCAGGGGATGCCGTAGCCCTATTCTGATCCCGGAACTACAGCGAGCCTTCTTCATCTAGTAGCATATTACCGTAGCATGTAGTCTATGCGTCAGATTTCCCAATGGTGGTTTCCAATTTAAACCTAATTTCCTCAAAGCGTATTTGCATTAGACTCCGTATAAACAAAAATAAACTACATGCATATCTGTGTTAACTCCATTTGAATTAGAGACCATCCCGCTATGCTAATTTCTCTCACGCGTAAATTATTTCTCTAATTAAGCCGACGGCGATCCAGCCACTTCATTGCACTAACAGTTTGTTTATTATGCAAATGTATTGGATTTATTATGTATAAACTGAGTACTTTGAGAATGAAGCTTATGCTTTGTCGTTTGAAGTATTTTCTTGAGCAGTTTGTGTGTGTAATGGTATATATATACAAGCTGTAGACAGACTTAGAGCAGACATTGACAATTATTAGCCCGCTGATTACCTTATCAGTATCTTTTGTACGACTTTGTATGCTTCTTCAAAACAAGCATTGATGTTCCTTACGGTCATTTCAAAAAACATTGCGGACTGTGGTCAAAAAAGTAAGCTTGTAATATACATTACAATCTATAAGCGAAGACAAGAACATTGTTTGTTTTTTGAAACGTAATAACTCATACTAAGTGTATAAGAGTCGGACCTAGAATTCTCTGCACAACGAGGACACAAAAAAATGCCGTATTTATCGGTCGGTTTAAGTAGGTAGGTGTGTAGGAAACCTTATTTATTAATATCTAATCTAGTGTTGGATCTATTGTGATACTACGAGTATATTGGGTTATTGTGTAATAATATGCCACTGGTGTAGCTATGAACGTAGAAAACGTTATTTATTAAAACATTTATATTGTGTCATATAAATGAAAACATATGTAAAATTAGATTTTAATCTAAAATAAAAAATGGTTAAACCTTCCTATCTATACTTAAGTATTTATAGCGCGAAGTAATTCTTGCGTTTCGGTTGATGCGTGTGGTTGCCGGCTCATTGTTATATGAGCCTACGATCTTAGTTCTCATGAGTAGCGACAAAACTATGATTGAATTCAAATGGAACTCCTGTCTTATATGAAGTAGCTTAGATGTACACGGGTAGCACCTTCTTACCAAATGGGCTGCAAGCTTGTTTGCCACTTTAATCTTATATTAAAAGTACGTGTGTATTTGAAACTATAGAGTACAAAGGTCATGAATGCGTGCATTTCACGCACGACAGGAACGGCGCCACAGACTATTCCAAATTTATAAAGTAAACAGGTAATGCGTAAATATTTTATAAAACAACAACAAAATAAAATCCTAAAAAATATAAAAGATCGTAAAACACAATTAGTCCTTTTATGCTTAAAAGCAAACATTTAAAGGCCATGAATGTGTGCGTATAAACGCATGACAGGAATGGCGCCCTACCACAAGTAAAAAGATAATGCGGAAATATTTTATATATGTTTGTATTGCAAAAAAAAAGAACAATAACAAAATAAAATCCTGAAAAATATAAGAGATCGTAAAACACAATTAGTCCTTGTAATTCGATAGTAAATCAGATGGGAGCGTAAAAAGCAAACATTTGCGGTGATCGCGTTGCACTTGTCCGGCGAACACGGGAATGCTTTTATGTGTCTAAGGCGCGAAGCATGGCCGCCATTGCGATGAAATATCTATTACATTACTTATTTCAAACTAGGTTATTCTTATGCCTTCGCCCGCTTTGGTCTCATCTAGCATATACATACACTAAACACACTCATTCTCACACGGGAATGAGTGTGTTTAGTGTATGTATGTAAGTTTGTTTGTTTGTCTGTTTGTCTGTCTGTCTGTCTGTTTGTTTGTTTGTTTGTTTGTTTGTTTGTTTGTTTGTTTGAATGTCTACGGTGACCTGAAGAAGATAGCGGGAACCCGTTAGATTCAGAAGGCACAGGACCGGTTGGATTGGCGCTATTTAGGGGAGGCCTATGTCTAGCAGTGGATCTCAAAAGGCTGATGGATGGATGGATGTCTACGGCGATTGCGATGCATTTGTCCAGCGAACACGGGAATGCTTTTATGTGTTTAAAGCGCGAAGACGAGAAGTAAATCTATGTCTATAACTATATGTGTGCTAAATTTAAGAGAAAATATTTAAAAAATGATAGGATGATATGAGCACCAAATAATGTTTATGACGACCCGCGTGGCGGAGCGGTTAATCTACCAGTCTGATGCGCAATGGGTCCTGGGTTCGATTCCCAGCCAGACATGTATCTGAATTATGAGTTTAGATTCCTGTTCTGGGTTTGGGTGTTTGTTTATTTGTCTTGTGTGCTCATGGTACCCACGACACAGGATAAAACCCTAGTGTGGGGCTATGACTGTAGAAAGCATGTTTTTTTTTCAAGTGTTTGGAAGTAACTATGTTTGTATGTTGTACGTATGTCCATTTCTTCCACACGTGCTGCAGTCCTAACGAATTTAACGTATGACGTATCGTTGATTGGACTCAGGAGGGACATAGGTTATATAAGTTTTGAAAACGTGAGAGGAACGATTTTTATAATTATAAAATTACAAAAAATAATTACATTTTATAATAGTTTTGTATTACTTTTATAATACAAACTCCAAAATGGTTTAATTAAATAAATGATTATACCTACACAATATCCAGTCCACCAATTCGCACTTGGCCAGCGCGGTGGACTGTGGCCTATAACTCTCTCACTCTGAGAGAAGACCCGTGCCCAGCAGTGGGACAATAATGGGTTGACGACAAACAATATCTGATTACAATTTTTAGTTTTAGCAGTTGGGTTAACTTTCATAACAATTTATTCTTAGTTAGTTTCAAATAAGAGTGTACCGGTAACTACTTGTGGCTGTAATTTGATAGCGAAACAGATGAACGCGAGTTAAAAAGCAAACATTAGCGAAATGTATTCGTCCGGTGAACACGATACGGCGTTATAGAAACGTAAAAGCCTTTACGTGTCTATGGCGAAGCACAACCGCCATTAGTGGGAAAGAGTTTATTCTGTGACTTTATTCAAAATTCTTAGGTCTTATTTAACATATAACGAATACATATCCCTTTTGTTTTGTACTGGTGAATTTCCAATAATATAAATGTACGTTTTTTTTATCTGACTGAAGTAGCAAACGAGCATGCAGTCCACATGATGGTAAGTGGCTACTGCCGCCCATGGACATTTGTAATCAACTTCATATAGAACATGGGATCCATCTGAAGTCAATCACAAATGCGTTGCTACTACCGAGGACTATGATGGTCGCCTTATGTGAAAGTGTGACGGCAACCACACCCTTCTATCGAAACGCAAAAACTGCTTCACGCTGGAAATAGGTGTGGCGGTGGTACTTCCCCGGTCGAACTACACTGGTTCTACCACCAGCAAATACACATAAATATTACGTTTCTTAGTATTTACTACTTAATAGTAAAATTTTGAAAAATCTGTCTTACATACAATTTACTTTTTATTTTTTTAGTAAACCTTCCGTGGTTTTTCTTTGAAAGAATGTATTAAGGCTTTATTACAGTGTAAATGAGATGCAACGCTAAGAATTCACAAAATAGTGCCGTTAAATATTGGTTCTCCTTGCTCTTTGTAGAAGAAATTAATTAAGCAATGAACTTTGTGACATGAAAAAAAAATTAAAAGCTACGATATATTAAAAACGTCATGTTTTTTTATCTGATTAAAATAGCAAACGAGCATGCAGTACACCTGATGGTAAGTGGTCACTGCCTTCCATGGACATCTGTAAGCAACTTCAAATAGAACATGAGTTCTATCTGAAGTCAATCACAGATGCGTTGCTACTCCCGAGGACTAAGATGGTCGCCTTCCCTCGAAGGCGTACCACCTCGAAACCACACCCTTCCATCGAAGCGCAAAAAATGCTTCACGCTAGACTGCACGCAAGCTACACTGGTTCTACCACCTGCAAATACATATAAATATTATACTCAATGACCTGTACATTTTTGATTTTATATATATATATTTTTTTATGTAAACCCATTTCACCCACTGTGGTACCCTATCCAAATCCAGGGCTCCGAAGAGTTCCAGCTACAGCTCCGAAACCGTTTCGCGTGTCTCGATTCTTGCATTTCTGTGGACGAAATTAACACCAAGGTTTACTACCTTGGTGTTAATTTCGTCCTCAACTGTCCACGAGGTGGGGTCTAAATACTTTAAGACCCACTCCAGAGGTGGCTCTCATGTTCTCTCAGAGCATACTTTCGGTCTTATGAGGGAGAGGCGAGAACTATGTGTGCAGTCTCCAACCTAAATGTCGAAATACAGACTGCTCAATAAACAGATCTCTCAGAGTAGGCGACGTGATTGGCGTGCTCACAACACCCGACGCGTAAAAGACGCTATTGAGCGAAACCGGGGCTCAAGAGTGTTCGCCAGGGATCTGCGCGTTGGGCAGAGCCTGCTAAAGCGGTTGAAGACCGAATCGGGTACCATAGATTCGTCTCAACCCGATGTTCTGGGTCTGGGAGTATGTGTCGTCAATCGTCTTGGTGGATATGGTACCAATAGTACAGCTTCTTTGGTTTGTAGTTATGAAAAGCATTAGTTTTCCAAACTTATCAAGCAATTAATTAGTAGTCTACAAATTTATCGTTACAACTTAAATAATTAATCAAATATCAATAAATGAATCCAAAGATTCATTACAAGTGCTCAAAGTTTCGAGTAAATCTTAACTAAACCAAGCAGAATCAAACTAATATTTCACTTCCTTACAAAGAGCGAGTGTGGTTAAAACAATATTTTACAATCAAGGTCTTTTTATTAGATTTCCTTCGATTCCATTCGACTTACAATAACTTACAATAGGTAATTAATGCGGCCAACTTCCACGAAAGAAAGACAAATACCCAAAGTTCGGAGCGAGCGCTAAGTTTCCACAATTTCTTCAGTCAACAACTGTAAGAACATTTTGATTTATAAATTTATTCAACCTCGAAATGCTTTGGAATTTAATGTCAGTTGTCCCATATATAGATACGTTTTTTAAGTATTAATTATTCGAGTACATTAATATCAACTTATCGAATACTGGTACGCCTGTTATAGCATTTGGTACAACCCATTATTGTCCCACTGCTGGGCACGGGTCTTCTCTTAGAATTAGAGTTTTAGGACATAGTCCACCGCGCTGGCCAAGTGTGATTTGGCTGATTTCACACTTCCGAGGACTATTTTTTTTCTAGAACTTTCGGGTATGTAGGTTTCCTCACGATGTTTTTCTTCATCGAAAAGCAGTGACAATTAATTTCTAATACGCACATAAGTCAGCGTGCTTGGGTTTGAACCTCGGACCTCCCGATCGAGAGAGCAAGTTTCAACCATTAGGGTATCATTTCTCACTAGGCTATCACTACTCATTTAAATACATATGTTAGAGATAATTAATCAATTTACCATGGTATACGACCTCATTCATATTATAAGAATATTACCTACAACGTCAGTTGCCAATGTCAGGGAATCAGTCAATAGCGCTTGTGGTGGTGTTGTCAATAAATACGTACACTGATTTAGAATTAAACAAATATCGATATGTTCGACGGCAATGGCGACCATTCAGATAAGAATCCATTGGATTCTGCGACACATATATAGATAAATACGATCGTTCTAATTCATTTGATAGATCACACGACAGTATACCTGAAATATTCGTTATAGTAAAAGTAAAAGTTGGATAAACGACCGTGTAAATATATTACTGTCACCTATAATTACGTGAGATCATTACTGAAGGCTGATTGATGGCACACCGAGGCCCAATCAGTCAAAGTGAAGCAATCATTGGCCCCAAGCGGTGATAAACAGGGCCATAAATCAACGATTTTGTGGCGCGTCTTGCTACCGGTTCAACCTTATTCTAATAAGCCTATGTTTATAGCTGTTTGTCGCTTTGTGGAGCCCATTGCTGAGTACGGGACTCTTCTTAGCGAGAATGGAATTTCAGGAGAACTTTAAGTTAATACAGGTTAAGGTAGAACCAGTGTAGTTCGACCGGGGAAGTACCACCGCCACACCTATTTCTAGCGTGAAGCATTTCTTGCGTTTCGATAGAAGGATTGGTTGCCGGTACACTTTCACATGAGGCGACCATCATAGTTTTTTGGGAGTAGCAACACATCTGTGATTGACTTCAGATAGAACCCATGTTCTACATGAAGTTGATTACAGATGTCCATAGGCGGCAGTGGCCACTTACCATCAGATGGACTGCATGATGGTTTGCTACTTCAGTCAGATAAAAAAAAAAAAAAAAACTTTAAGTTCTCCTGAAATTCTTAAAATTACTTAAATATCTTCTTAGGTTTTGACTATAGTTAGACTATTCCCATTGGTTGGTTGTTTGTGAAGCCCATTGCTGAATATCGGTCGCGTATTAGTCAGAATGGAAAACCTTATGTAAACTTAAAGTTCTCTTGAAACTCTTAAAATTATATTCTCAGTCTCGAATTAAATAGTAGTCTTTGGTTGCTTTAGTTAGACTATTCCGGTGCTGAACCCAGATGGTTCATTTATAAGGTAAAAAAATAAAGTAAGTTTTGTTGATTCCGAAGTGGGATGCCAAATTCAATTCACCTAAGCGGCTACACCCGCCTCAGTGCCCATAACGCGTAGTTTCCGAATACAATAGAACGCAGATGTCTCTTTCTTAGCATAATTCTGTATAATGTCCAGCCATTATTTCTGTTATGGGCCTTCACCCTCGCAGGATGCACGGACATCTTGATAAGGGTAGCATAATTTGCACCCCTGTCACTATATGGCATATTTATGACGATAACTCGCCTTAAATGATATAATTTTACAGGCCCCTTATGTTTTTAGAAACTGTTATGTAAAACAAGGTTAAGTGTGCGAGCGAGTATCGTTGTTAATGGAACCTTTTTGTTATACTTACGAATATGTGTGAATTATTTTAGCAATAGATATTCATTATCACTGCTTTTCGGCGAAGGAAAACATCGTGAGGAAACCTACACACCCGAGAGTTCTTTAAAAAAAGTGGTGGTCTTAAAAAAAAGGAGGTGTGTGAAGTCCACCAATTCGCTCTTGGCCAGCGCGGTGGACTATGGCCTAAAACTCTCTCATTCGGAGTCTTCTCTCAGTCTTCCGTGCCCAGCAGTGGGACAATAATGGGTTGTAACCACATGGGTTATAAAAAGGTGGCTTTGGACCTTCCAACCTTGGACCCTTGATTGAGGACCCAAGTTCCAATCATTGACTCAAGTAACAAACACAAACTGTACATGTAACTCGTCTTCACAAAATTATTATTTTTTTTATCAATGAATACACTTTAATAACAAATTTATCATATTATTAAATCAAAATCTTTGTTGATAAATTAGTTCAAAGCATTTAATAAAATCGAACTTCTGTCATAAAATACAACTCATAATGCGAACCGTTAGAGAGTTATTTATTACTGAAAAATCCCGTTGAGAATCAATTTCGCAAATATTTAATTATGTACGCGATTGGTAATCCACGTAATCTCCTTCATTTATGCACTATTTTATAGATAATTAAGTACAGAGAGTAATTCTATCACTCACTCTCAAAGTGGGGTAATATATTTGTTATGGCCTACTTATTGGCTTTTATTTGAGATTCATATTGTTAGGGTAGTCAAAAAATTTCGTCCCCCCTTTTACTCTGACCGCAAGTCCCATGTTTGAAACTATATAGCCTTAGTTACTCCCATAACTGAGTCGTTTGGAATGATATGTTGATAATTTCATTTTACAATCCGTCAAGCCCTTTGGGCAGTAGCGCGTGCAAAATAAATGGACATACAAACGTACATACTTTTGAATGTATGTGTATACTCGTATGTTTGTACATACCAGTACATGCGCTCAAAAAACACTATCCTGCTGCAGTTGGGTAAAAGCACGGTATTAATATCATAAAATATTCTAACTCAGCCCAGTCCTTGAATTTTACACAAATAATGAATATAAGTAATAAGTTTGAGACTAAATAATACTTTACAAACCAATTTTAAAAAAGTTACCTCTGGATGTGTTTATATACAATTAAAGCAACCAAAAACAGCACAATATAGTCTATCGGCACAACGGCACAATCTCGTCCTGTTGCGTATCGAGTACATACCGAAATCGAACCGCTCATGTACAAATTGCGTTTGTCTGAAGATAGAATACTGTAGACACTATTACTGCGGTAAAAGATAAGCTCACTGACTCTCTTGCAGGATCTTCTCAGTTAAGGTCATCTCAGGATCCGTGGTATTTAAAAAATATATATTGTAACTGACAATTTGTAAGCTATACCTACCTTTATAAAAAAAATGTGTTATTTTTATATCATTTTCTTTTATTTCATTTCAGTTCATTTCATTTCCCTTCATTTCATTTCAAGGTATCACTGCTCTTATATGACTATACATACACTCCAGACTAAAAATTCGCTAATCGATGCCCAAAATCCAAAAACACGAGCAACAAGAACTCGCTGGCGTTACGCCAACTAGTTCATTAGCGCAGTACTAATTGAATGTCGCCGGACTGAGCTTAAGTCATCTTCTAAAATGTGGCTGTGGTGAGGTAATCTATTTTAAATTTGCTATAAACAGTGGCGAACAGCGAGCTTTGTTGTTTATCTTCAGTGGAGGTTCAAATTAAAATTGCTTTTTTTCTTTATTACATGGGAATAGCAAAGGAAAACTCCCGTCCATCGATTCGTATTTGGCCTCTGCCGTTCACGTGTAATATATATTGGAATGTATGAACAAAAACAATACCAATACTTATTTTTTTATCTGATTGAAGTAGCAAACGAGCATGCAGTCAACCCGATGGTAAGTAGTCACTGCCGCCCATGGGCAACTGTAATCAACTTCAAATAGAAAATGGGTTCTAGCACAGATGCGTGGCTACTTCCGAGGACTATGATGGTCACCTCATATAAAAGTGTGCCGGCAACCACACCGTTCCACCAAAACGCCAGAAATGCTTCACGTTAGAAATAGGTGTGGCGGTGGTACTTCCCTGGTTGAACTACACCGGTTCGACTTTGTTTTGAAGATACTTAATAACTCGTACTAAGAGCAGGTACAGAGTGGAAACACGAATAAGTGTACAACCTTCTATCTCAAAGATTGCGTAAATCCCAATACCTAAGACATAACCAACCCGAATATACACACGTAATTTACCTTAATAAACGTGGGTTTATGTGTGTCTAATATGCAAGTGAATATTTAATAAGCCTTCCTGACCTACTATTAAGTAAGCGCTTTCACGTTGAATAAGTAAGTAGGAGCGTGATCTAGGCTACTCGGACGAAACCTTTAAAACCGCAGTGCTCTTGGTAATATTGTGAAGCTAAAACGGGCCATGGCGTAAGCTAAATAGAAAGCTATTTAAGATGCCCATTTTTATCTTCTTGATTTAATAAAGTAATTTTTGAAAATAAAATATCTGCTTTCGTATATTTTATGTTCATGTTATTGCATTATGTCTTCCATTGTGGTGACAAGCTAAACCGAACACCAAGTTATTTGAGATGCCCATTTTTTAACTTTTTGACAAATTGTAAAAAGTATATAAAACATGTTTGTAAGAAAAATATTTTTACCTCTATGTATTATGACATGAAAATATAAAACTAGACAATAATGTCTCGAAATTTTGCATGAATTTCTGTTCATACGTAGTACCTACATATATTCCGAAGTTGCTACGAAAATTGAAACAGACGATTTGCGTCACCGAGGTATGAATTACGCACACTCGAAACAAATCTTGACAATTTCTTTTAATATAAAGAATACTAATATAAAGAATAATAGAAGAAAGAAGAAAGAATAGAAGAAAGAAGAAAAAGAAGAAAGAAAGATTTTTTTAAAACGCGCTTTCTACATGCATAGCCCCACACTAGGAATTTCTCCTGTGTCGTGGGTACCATGGACACCACAAGACGAATACACAAACACCCATACCCAGAACTTGAATCTAAACTAATCATTCAGATACCTGTCTGGTCGGGAATCGAACCCGAGACTCACTGCACGTCAGACCGATATGGTAACCGCTCCGCCACGCGGGTCGTCATCCTGTTTTTATAATAAAATAAATGTAGACATCGCTACATTTATTTTGTAAGTGTTGTAGACGGACTTCGAACATCAATATTGATGCTTCGTAGAAATTATTACAAGATACAAAATCCATACCAAGAATATTTAAATGCATAAGCCATCAAAACTGTTACTAACGACGTCCACTATTAAAAGCCTTATATTTACCGGAGTCTTTATCTGATAAGCACTGCATAATACATAAACTACGTTAAATGGCTTCAAAGGTATTAAAGATCCCATTTAAAGTAATGAAACGAGGCCGTTTTAGTTATAAAGCAGCGCTCGAAAGAGACGTAACATAAAGCATTAAATATTTTGAAATAAAATAAGAAAAAAAAGCTTAAAACGTATACCGCTAATACAAAATTGGATTTGGGAAAGTGTTCTATGTTTGTCCATGCAACAAAAAAATATTTAAATAATCTTATGTTTTGAGAGAGATAAATTAAAGATATCCGTTTTCCCTCCTTAGATTTACTGATTTTTTCAATATGCACAAACTTTTTCCAAGCATATCTTTGTTAACAACATCTCTCTACATACTTGGAATTGACAAAGGTTTTAAGTTACCTAATAAAATAAAAATATGTCACAAGGTCATCAGCTTCAGTATCGCGCTGACTCTAGTTGTTATTATTATGGAAGACAATATAAAGAAAACCTTCGAGATCATTTTGTGGAATTCCATCTACAGTTTCCAGTATCTCATACTTGTCATCCACAACGTTTTTTTTGAAGAAAATATGATAGCAGATACTTTCATGAAGATAAAAAAAGTGGACAAAAATCTCAATATTGTCAAAGAAATAACATTGGGCTTTCAAATCTCCGCCCTGACAACATTAGTTGTAGGAATGAAGCTCCTTCTATCGTTTGCTTTGATTTATGGCCGGGACGGAAAAGCATCATCGCTAAGAATTCACAAAATAGTGCCGTTAAATATTGGTTCTCCTTGCTCTTTGTAGAAGAAATTAATTAAGCAATGAACTTTGTGACATAAAAAAAAATATATTAAAAGCTACGATATATTAAAAACGTTATGTTTTTTTATCTGATTAAAATAGCACACGAGCATGCAGTCCACCTGATGGTAAATGGTCACTGCCGCCCATGGACATCTGTAAGCAACTTCAAATAGAACATGGGTTCTATCTGAAGTCAATCACAGATGCGTGCTACTCCCGAGGACTAAGATGGTCGCCTCATATAAAAGTGTGCCGGCAACCACACCCTTCCATCGAAGCGCAAAAAATGCTACACGCTAGACAGCTCGCAAGCTACACTGGTTCTACCACCTGCAAATACATATAAATATTATACTCAATGACCTGTACATTTTTGATATAACACCAACGTCCAACCCAAATGTCGAAATACAGACTGCTCAATAAACAAATCTCTCAGAGTAGGCGGCGTGATTGGCGTGCTTACAACACCCGACGTGTAAAAGACGCTATTGAGCGAAACCGGGGCTCAAGAGTGTTCGCCAGGGATCTGTGCGTTGAGCAGAGCCTGCTGATGAGGTTGAAGACCGAATCGGGCACCATAGTTTCGTCTCTGCCCGATGTTCTGAGAGAAATTGAGAAATACTACGGACAGTTGTATGCTTCCGCACGAGCTCCCGCCCGTAACAAGGCGGACGACAAACGTGCCAAACTGACCCGACATTATACTGAGGACCTCCCGGACGTTAGCCTGTACGAGATTAGAGAGGCTCTCAAACAGCTGAAAAACTGCTGCTAAAAGCTGGCGGTAATCCGTACTAGTGGCGCTCCAAAAGTTGTTCGATTCCGTCATTACTAGCGGGACAATCCCGGAAGCGTGGAGCAGAAGAGTAGTGGTGTTGTTCTACAAAAAGGGCGATAAAACCCTGCTGAAGAATTACATTCCCATCGTGCTTCTGAGTCACGTGTATAAGTTGTTTTCGAGAGTCCTCACTAACCGTATTGCACGCAGGCTTGACGACTTCCAGCCTCCCGAACAAGCCGGATTCCGAAAAGGCTACCATGGACCACATACACACGCTTCGGCAGGTTATACAGAAGACCGAGGAGTATAATCTGCCGTTATGTGTTGATCTATTTCGATTCTATCGAGCACTGGGCGGTGCTGGAGTCCCTTCAGCGATGCCAGATCGACTATAGGTACATCGAGGTGTAGAAGTGTGTAAACACAGTCGCCACTATGTCAGTCCGAGTACACGACCAAAGCACGAACCCCATCCAACTGCAGCGGGGAGTCAGGCAAGACGATGTCATATCGCCGAAACTGTTCACCGCTGCGTTTGAAGATGTGTTCAAGCTGATGGAGTGGAAAGGTCTTGGCATCAACATCAATGGCGAACACGTCACACACCTTCGATTTGCCGACGATATAGTCATCTCGGCAAGTTCGCTGACGGACCTCAGCACAATGCTAGGCGACCTCAACAGTGCCTCACAACGGCTGGGTTTTAAGATGAACATGGACAAGACGAAAATCATGTCAAATGTCCATGTCACACCCGTACCGGTAGTTGTTGACGGCACTCCTCTCGAAGTTGTCGACGAGTACATTTACCTGGGACAAACGATCCGGATGGGTAAGTCCAACTTATCAGAGGGCACAGGACCGGTTGGAGTGGCGCCATTTAGGAGAAGCCTATGTCCAGCAGTGAACATCAAAGGGCTGATGGATGGATGGATGGAATGGGTGGTGTAGTGAAGTAGACACCATACCGGTATGACACACATGGGTTTCCGGGTTCGTTCGGCCAGGGGATCAGATAGCTATCTAAATTATAGATTAAAATTTCTGTTCTGGGTCTGGGTGTATGTGTTTGACGATTGACGTCGTCTTGGTGGATATGGTATTCATAGTACAGCTTCTTTGGTTTCTAGTTATGAAAAGCATTAGTTTTACAAACTTATCAAGCAATAGAAGTCTACAAATTTGTCATTACAACTTAAATAATTAATTAAATATCAAAATAAATGAATCCAAAGATTCATTACAAGTGCTCAAAGTTTCGAGCAAATCTTAACTAAACCAAGCAGAAGCAAACTAATATTTCACTTCCTTACAAAGAGCGAGTGTGGTTAAAACAATATTTTACAATCAAGGTCTTTTTATTAGATTTCCTTCGATTCCATTCGACTTACAATAACTTACAATAGGTAATTAATGCGGCCAACTTCCCGAAAGAAAGACAAATACCCAAAGTTCGGAGCGAGCGCTAAGTTTCCACAATTTCTTCAGTCAACAACTGTTAGAACATTTTGATTTATAAATTTATTCAACCTCGAAATGCTTTGGAATTTAATGTCAGTTGTCCCATATATAGATAAGTTCTTTAAGTATTTATTATTCGAGTACATTAATACCAACTTATCGAATACGTACGCCTGTTATAGCATTTGGGGGTGCAACCCATTATTGTCCCACTGCTGGGCACGGGTCTTCGCTTAGAATTAGAGTTTTAGGACATAGTCCACCGCGCTGGCCAAGTGTGATTTGGCGGACTTAACACACCTCCGAGGACTATGTTTCTTTCTAGAACTTTCGGGTATGTAAGTTCCCTCACGATGTTTTCCTTCTACGAAAAGCAGTGATAATTATTTTCTAATGTGCACACATCAGTGGTGCGTGCCTGGGTTTGAACCTCAGACCTCCCGATCGAGAGCGGAAGTTTCAACCACTATGCTGTCACGAGCAGTGACAGAATATATAGATAAATACGATCATCCTAGTTCATTTGATAGATCACACGACAGTATACCTGAAATATTCGTTATAGTAAAAGTAAAAGTTGGATAAACGACCGTGTAAATATATTACTGTCACCTATAATTACTTGAGATCATTACTGAAGGCTGATTGATGGCACACCGAGGCCCAATCAGTCAAAGTGAAGCAATCATTGGCCCCAAGCGGTGATAAACAGGGCCATAAATCAACGATTTTGTGGCGCGTCTTGCTACCGGTTCAACCTTATTCTAATAAGCCTATGTTTATAGCTGTTTGTCGCTTTGTGGAGCCCATTGCTGAGTACGGGACTCTTCTTAGCGAGAATGGAATTTCAGGAGAACTTTAAGTTAATACAGGTTAAGGTAGAACCAGTGTAGTTCGACCGGGGAAGTACCACCGCCACACCTATTTCTAGCGTGAAGCATTTCTTGCGTATCGATAGATTGGTTGCCGGTACACTTTCACATGAGGCGACCATCATAGTTCTCGGGAGTAGCAACACATCTGTGATTGACTTCAGATGGAACCCATATTCTACATGAAGTTGATTACTGATTTCCATAGGCAGCAGTGGCCACTTACCATCAGGTGCACTGCATGATGGTTTGCTACTTCAGTCAGGTAAAAAAAAACTTAAAGTTCTCCTGAAATTCTTAAAATTACTTAAATATCTTCTTAGGTTTTGACTATAGTTAGACTATTCCCATTGGTTGGTTGTTTGTGAAGCTCATTGCTGAATATCGGTCGCGTATTAGTCAGAATGGAAAACCTTATGTAAACTTAAAGTTCTCTTGAAACTCTTACAATTATATTCTCAGTCTCGAATTAAATAGTACTCTTAGGTTTTGGCATTAGACTATTCCGGTGCTGAACCCAGATGGTTCATTTATAAAGTAAAAAAATAAAGTAAGAGTTTTTGTTGATTCCGAATTCGGATGCCAAATTCAATTCACCTAAGCGGCTACACCGCCTCAGTGCCCATAACGCGTAGTTTCCAAATACTATAGAACGCAGATGTCTCTTTCTTAGCATAATTCTGTATAATGTCCAGCCATTATTTCTGTTATGGGCCTTCACCCTCGCAGGATGTACGGACATCTTGATAAGGGTAGCATAATTTGCACCCCTGTCACTATATGGCATATTTATGACGATAACTCGCCTTAAATGATATAATTTTACAGGCCCCTTATGTTTTTAGAAACTGTTATGTAAAACAAGGTTAAGTGTGCGAGCGAGTATCGTTGTTAATGGAACCTTTTTGTTGTACTTACGAACTTGTGTGAATTATTTTAGCAAATAGCAAAACGAGCATGTACACATGATTGTAAGTGGTCACTGCCGCCACAGGACATCTATAAACTTCACATATAATATGCGTTCTATCCGATCTGCGATGTGAAGTGCGGGGAAATTGGTAGACTCTGAACACTGTTGAAAACTTTCTTCAAAGACTTATGTCGGTCGACAAAGAAGTATGTCGGTCTTTAGACGATATTTTTTACTACGTACATGAGTTATAAAATCAGTGGTGACTTTGGACGCCAACCTCGGTCCTTTGATTGAGTACCCAAGTTCCAACCATTGACTTAAGAAATAAATATGCGCCCTGATCGTATGAATTATAAAAGTGTTTTATGTTTAATTAATGTGCATATGTGGATGTACGAAGCAAATTTAATGACTTTATTTAAATATAAATATCACTATATAGTCACTAAAAAGCGTGATATAAAAACTTTTTAACAATAAATATGTTGATAATCTCATGTTACAAATGTTACAATCCGTTAATCTGTTTAGGCTGTAAGGCGTGCAAGATAAATGGACATACAAACGTACATACATTTAAATGTATGTGTATACTCGTATATTTGAACATATCGGTATATGCGCTCAAAAAACACTATCCTGCTGCTGTTGGGTAAAAAGACAAGCTCACTGACTCTCTTGCAGTATCTTCTCAGTTAAGGTCATCTATGGATTCGGTGGTGAAAAAATATATATTGTAACTGACAATTCTTAAGCTTCCGTATACCTTGACAAAATCAAGATCCGGTGGTAGTAAAAAAATATATATTGTGACTGACAATTCGTAAGCTCCCGTATACCTTAACAAAAAAGACATGTTAGTTCATATCATTTTATTTCATTTCAGTTCATTTCATTTCAGGCTTCCACTGCTCTATAATATACACTCCAGACTAAAAATTCGCTAATCGATGCCCAAAATCCAAAAACACGAGCAACAAGAACCCGTTGGCGTTACGCCAACTAGTTCATTAGCGCAGTACTAATTGAATGTCGCCGGACTGAGCTTAAGTCATCTTCTAAAATGTGGCTGTGGTGAGGTAATCTATTTTAAATTTGCTATAAACAGTGGCGAACCGCGAGCTTTGTTGTTTATCTTCATTGGGGGTTCAAATTAAAATTGCTGTTTTTCTTTATAACTTGGAAGTAGCAAGGGAAAACTCCCGTCCACCGGATTGGCCACTGCCGCTCACATGTAATATATATTCGAATGTATGAGCAAAAACAATACCAATACTGTTTTTTATTTATCTGATAAAAGTAGCGAATGAGCATGCAGTCGACCCGATTGTAAGTGGTCACTGCCGCCCATGAGCAACTGTAATCAACTTCAAATAGAATAAGGGTTCTATCACAGATTCGTGGCTACTTCCGAGGACTATGATGGTCGCCTCATATAAAAGTGTGCCGGCAATCACACCATTCCACTGAAACGCGAGAAATGCTTCACGCTAGAAATAGGTGTGGCGGTGGTACTTCCCCGGTCGAACTACACCGGTTCCACCTTGTTTTGAAGATACATAATAACTCGTACTAAGAGTAGATACAGAGTCGAAATACGAATAAGTGTACAACCTTCTACCTCAAAGATTGCGTAAATCGCATTACCTAAGACATAACCAACCCGAATATACACACGTAATTTACCTTAATAAACGTGGGTTTATGTGTGTCTAATATGCAAGTGAATATTTAATAAGCCTTCCTGACCTACTATTAAGTAAGCGCTTTCACGTTGAATAATTAAGTAGGAGCGTGATCTAGGCTACTCGGACGAAACCTTTAAAACCGCAGTGCTCTTGGTAATATTGTGAAGCTAAAACGGGCTATGGCGTAAGCTAAATAGAAAGCTATTTAAGATGCCCATTTTTATCTTCTTGATTTAATAAAGTAATTTCTGAAAATAAAATATCTGCTTTCGTATATTTTATGTTCTTGTTTTTGCATTTTGGCTTCTATTGTGGTTAATGATATAAGCTAAACCGAACACCAAGTTATTTGAGATGCCCATTTTTTAACTTTATACGTTTAACGTATATAAAACATGTTTGTAAGAAAAATATTTTTACCTCTATGTATTATGACATGAAAATATAAAACTAGACAATAATGTCTCGAAATTTTGCATGAACTTCTGTTCATACGTAGTACCATATATTCCGATGTTCCTACGAAAATACCCGTCTAATTAATACCGAAAAATTAATGAGTTTAGTTAATACAACAATACAAACATATTGAAACAGACGATTTGCGTCGCCGAGGCATGAATTATGCACACTCGATACAAATCTTGACAATTTCTTTTAATATAAAGAATACTAAAATAAAGAATAATAAAAGAAGGAAGAGTTCAGATTATTAATCTTTCACATGATCCACCAAATCATACGCGGAAACCGTATTTCAATGAATTTTAAGGCGATGTTCTAAATCCTGTTTTATCACACTAATATTATAAAGGCGAAAGTTTGTGAGTGTATGTGTATGTTTGTTACTTCTTGACGTGTAAACGGCTGGAGCGATTTTCATAAAATTCGGTAGGGAGTTATTTGACACTCTGGATTAACATATAGGCTACTTTTTACTGTGGGAAAATATCTAACTCTCAGGGGACAATCGATACATCTGTTTTTTAACGCGGGCGAAGCTGCGGGGTTCAGCTAGTAATAAAATAAATGTAGCGATGTAAGTGTTGTAGACCAACTTCTAACATCAATATTGATACTTCGTATTATTACAAGATACGGAATCCATACCATGAATATTAAAACGCTTATGCCATCAAAACTGACTGTTACTAACGACGTCCACTATTAAAAGCCTTAAATTTACCGGAGTCTATCTGATAAGCACTGCATAATACATAAACTACGTTAAATGGCTTCAAAGGTATTAAAGATCCCATTTAAAGTAATGAAACGAGGCCGTTTTAGTTATAAAGCAGCGCTCGAAAGAGACGTAACATAAAGAATTAAATATTTTGAAATAAAATAAGAAAAAAAGCTTAAAACGTATACCGCTAATACAAAATTGGATTTGAGAAAGTGTTCTGTGTTTGTCCATGAGACAAAAAATATTTAAAGAATCTTATGTTTTAATAGATATAAATTAAAGATATCTGTTTTCCCTCCCTAGATTTCCTGATTCTTTCAATATGCACAAACTTTTCCCAAGCATATCTTTGTTAACAACATCTCTTTACATACTTGGAATTGTCAAAGGTTTTAAGTTACCTAATAAAATAAAAATATGTCACAAGGTCATCAGCTTCAGTATCGCGCTGATTCTAGTTGTTATTATTATGGAAGACAATATAAAGAAAACCTTCGAGATCATTTTGTGGAATTCCATCTACAGTTTCCAGTATCTCATACTTATCATCCACAACGTTTTCTTCGAAGAAAATATGATAGCAGATACTTTCATGAAGATAAAAAAAGTGGACAAAAATCTCAATATTGTCAAAGAAATAACATTGGGCTTTCAAATCTCCGCCCTGACAACATTAGTTGTAGGAATGAAGCTCCTTCTATCGTTTGCTTTGATTTATGGCCGGGACGGAAAAGCATCATCGTTATATATTTTGTTTGCTTCTCAAATTTGCGTGACTGCTATAGAGTTAGAGGAAGTTTGGAGAATATTTCTCGTGTTGATAGTGATGTACAGATTACATTACATATGGATAGCGTTAAAAAGGATATATCATATAGAATGGTTCAAGGAACCTGTTGTAAATGTTCTATTGCCAGAAGTAAGAGTAAAAGAAGAGAAAAATTCAGAAATACATAAATTAGTAGAAGCCTACCAAGCACTAGTTGACACGGTCGACGCCATTTCTAAAAACATTCAGATGGCTGTAAGTAACAAAATTGGAAATCAAAGTTTAACAAGTTGGCTCTGTAACTAAATTAAGTTTCCGTGCCAAGGAATTCGATTTCGACGAAAGCTAATGAGAAAATATATGTCCCAGTCGGTCCAAACAGCGCAACTTTATAATTTCGTATTTTGTAGTAACATTTTTAACGAAATGAAAATCACGGACAGGAGTAGTTTTTTGACTTTTGAATTATTTGAGTATTTTTTTGTCTTTGTGTCTTTCTCTCTTTATTTTTGTAGGAAAATAATATTATTTTGTTTCAGTTAGCTTTACGTCTATTTTGCAATACGGTGAATTTATTCATTTTAATATATCGCTTCATGTCAAGCAGCGACGATGTGGTAAGTATTAATATTGTAGGTCTAAAACTAACTGTTGACCATCCTTTAAGTTCTAATTCATTTGAAATTTTAGGGTAACTTAGCTTCCGTTCTGGCGTCTTTTATAATCGGGATAGTAGTGGCTTTTATCCTGACTTTATGGCCATGTATTCTGGCCGAGTATTGCGAGAGCAAAACGAAGGATATCAAAAGAATTTTGGTACAACAAGCATTACGTACAGGTTTGTAATAACTATCAGTCAGTTTCCTGAATTTGTACGATGAATTGTACTGTTATGTTTGTGATTTCACCATGTTTGTCTAAGTGATTATTTCTAGTGCGGTAGGAATTCCACATAACCAGACGCTCCCACGGCGTCGGGTACCTTTTGAAGGTTTCCCCCTCGACAACAAAAGGTTAGCCACAGACGCGTTGCTGCCCCTGAGGACTAGTGTCTTGTTAAAACGCCTTTCATGAGTATGTATCCCTTATCACATCCTTCAGACCAGAGAGCAGCGCAAAAACCTGCAGATATTTTATAGGAAGTTGATGAGTTGATTTGACTCTACCGCTTTAAAAACTTGGATCAAAACATACAATTGATATTGTCCATATAAAGTCCTAATTAAACACAGACATTTTGCCTTAAACATAACAACAGACTATACTATAAACATAACAAAATTCATTTATGATTACAGATATCAAAGAAAACGAAAAATCAATAGTTCATCGTTTTATAAGCCTGATTAACGTGCGGCCAATCTCCTTTTACCTGTTCGGCGTGTACAAAATTGATGCAACTCTCATTGTCGACGCATTCAACGTTTGTGTTACTTATACAATATTTCTTTTGCAATCTATGAATGCGCAATGGTGAAACTTGGTATGATTACAAAATTTACTTTTGTGCTGTAATCGTAAGCAACTTTCGGCCATTTGTTTTTTTTTTTTTAGTTCACAAGTAAAGGCTTTTTGTTGTAAAGTCTATAAATCTGAACCGTAACATCTTATCTAATTAAATTAGTATTTATCAAGATAAAATGGACGGTAACATATGTGAATTAATAAAATGTTATTTACATTTAATTAAAATTACAGTATGAAAAGTTATCAAAAGGTACTTTTAGATAGTGCTTAATTATAACATAGTATAATTTAATATCATTACAGAAAAATGTTATCCATTTACATAATCTTATCTTGTTTTTTAAAACATTTGTCCGTGAAAAATGGTTATCAATTTTTCAGATGAATAATTGCATTCTTTCTGTCTTTATTTGAACTCGAAAAACAGAAGCTTATTTAACCTCTTGACCCAATTTAATGAAACTGGGATGTTCAATGTTCCGGTATTTCCATCAATGGCATGCTCCGACACCTGTGACCTCCTTGTCAATAGGCCACCTGAGATTGGGTTCAATGGGCCCTTACGGAAGGTTTTTGTGAAGCTTGCAAAAGCTGAAGCTTGAAAGGCCCGTATCTGATTTGGAACATCAGTGAAGCTAATTATGAAGATTTTTTATTGTATAAAAAGCAAATGAGCGTGAAGGCTACCTTTTTCAAATAATATGGAAGTAGCAAACGAGCAGACAGTTCAACTGACGGTAAGTGGTTACTGAACCCTCAATAAGGTCAGTTTTCCTGAGATTAACCACAGATAAGTTTCTACTTTTGATGACTAAGTTAGTCTTATACCAGATAAGCATATACGTCATTCACTACACCTTGTAGACAAAAATAATATTTTTGCCTACTAACAATATTGTTATTAGGCAAAAATAGGTGTGATATGTATACCAGAACATAACTGTGTCAACCAGTGTTGTTATAAAGCAAAAATACATAGGTATCCCTCCAAAGCAAGTTTGCCATAGTTGACCGCGCTGGCCAAGTGCAGGTTGGTAGACTTTCTTAGGTAGACACAACTTTGATAATTTAAGTGTGTAGGTTTCCTCTAGAGGTTTTTCTATACCTTAAAGCATAATGAGTTTCTAATACTTACGTACTTTTAATTGTACGTACATAAAATCAGTGGTACGTGCCTGAAATTCGAGGCTTATTTGTCTTAAAGTACGAGTTTATATCATTATGCCTTACCCCACCACTTTTTTACACTCATAAGCCAACACTAAGATTTTTTATCTATTTCCGGAGTCATGGACACCTGGAACAAGAATTTAAATCATCATTCAGATGCGCGTCCTTGGAAATCGAACACAGAGCCCTGTGCGTGTAAGACCAGTACGTGACGTACTCTACGCTACAAAATATCCATGAGACAATCACAACTTAACATAGTCTTCACATCCGTTAACCATTTTGAAGTGTTTATGCCACATTGACGCATCTAAATTTGAGAAGCAAGACAAAGGTAGCAAACAATATTGGCACCATTCGCATCGATAAGTAATTTGGCCATTTGGAACGCAAATCCGGAACAATCCGGTTATTACTGCTCTGTTCCGCCTAGCTTGACGTAGGGCTGTCAGGAACTTCGTAGGCAAAGAAATTAATCTTACGTTTCATTGTTTTACAAAAACAAATTAGTTACATGACATAAATGAATTGAATGAATTACCTAAATGTATCCCAACGGTACCATGAATTACGTTCAACTATTGTAATTAACGATTTATGTGGCATATGTCTGAAGAAAACCTCATCAAAATCGTTTAAGTTATTCAGAAAGAGAATTCACATGTAGGGTACATACGTGTAAAATTTGGAGCTTGATGATGAGAAAAGTAACAATGAAAATTTTATTTGAGTTTTGGCCATAGAATGGAAGAGTGAATAAGTATTAATTTCTAGATGTACTCGTATAGAAGTGTGAGGTCATTCATTCATAAAAGTATAAGTGGAGGTGTAGCCAATTGTTCCGCAAACTTACCACTTTGGTTTACTGTTCCTTATTTCCTTCGCCACTGCAACATAATAAATTTATTTTAATACATTTCTCCTCGCCACCGCAATTTGGTCAAAACATCATCAGTAAATAAATTAACGCGTATCGTCAATACCCGTTACCTATTAAAATACTCGTTACAGTCGGATGTCGCTGAAATTCCGCACAAAGATAGTTGATTATCTGGATTAATACTCGGGATACTCATGACTATGGTAAACGTGATCATAGCGGGCGGGGCCGCAGGAATAAAGTAGTCTTAGTTTCTATACATGTATGTATAAATGATTTTTTGTCTTTATGTCCTTTTTAGAATCGTAAAGTATACTGATAACTTTGCTACGATCATGTGATGATTTTTAGCAAAGTTGTTGTGAATGAGCCAACGAAGCTAAGCCAACACAAAAAAAAAACAGAAACTTTTTTACAGTGGCTTAGCAACACTCGCAGGGCAGGCTAGTAATTTATAAGTTCCTTGAGAGTAGACAGCCCTACGTCAAGCATCACACCGGCCGCACATATTGATTCGGCCAGATTCGATAGCAGTCCAACTGATTAGAATCGTACGAACGTTGAATTTATAATGCATCCATGAATCGAATTGTTTCAACTGAAAGGAAAAAAATGTTATGTCAGCATCATCTTATGTCTCACCACCGCCACATCTATTTTTAGCCTGAAGCAGTTCTTGTATTTCGGTGGAAGGGTTTCCGTCTTACAATTATGTGAGTCCTTGGAAGTGGCGTCGTATCTGTGATTGATTTGTCACAAAAAAAAACATATTGCGGAAACCAGTTTTCCTAGAGAAGTTTTCCTGCCGAGAGATCTTGAAAAAAGTTCTCAAAGGAGTGTAAGGCCTACCAATATACACTTGGCCAGAGCGGTACACTATGTATTAAAACTCTCGCACCGTGAGGTGAAACTGATGCTAAGCAGTAGAACATTATTTGGTTGGCGACGACGATATACTCACTATTTTGTATGTATCATTCATAGTGTTTATTTAACCTAGTTTTTCAATTGATTGGGGACAAACCCTTTCTGTATTGTTTTTCTGATGTTCTATGGCTGGTTATCTTAATATATATAAATTACGTGTCACTTTATTTGTCCGCAATGGACTCTTAAACCTCTGAACCGATTATAATCAAATTTACACAACGTGTGCATTTTGATCCAACTTGAAAGATAGGATAGTTTATATCTTAATTTATAGGTTTAATTGCAAATATTTTTTTTTAGCTTCAGCTGTTAGCTTTATATAATCCTAATAACAGATGGCGGTGTAATGTTATCTGTTAACTTGATTAAGTAAGTAATGGCGCTTTGTTAAAATTACAAATGTTTCACTTAAGCTACAATTTAATATCATGACCAAAGATAAGTATAACTTACTAACTTCGATCAGTAATATTGGTGATCAAAGGTTACTAAAGTACCTATTACATAGCCATCTCAGTATATTCTGCGTTGATACACAACCTTACCGCCAAATAATGTATATGAGATATTAGATGGCGCTCTTTACAATACATTCATCTACATGAACCAAATGTATTGATGGCGCTTTGTTTAAATTTCATATGAGTAGACGTTTTATATGAGCGACAATTTAATATTATAACCAGATATAAATATATCCATAAAAGTTACTAAAGTAATACAAAGCTATCTCAGTATATTCTGCGATGATACGCCACCTTACCGCCAAATCGAAATAGTAATATGTCTGAGATATTAGATGGCGCTGTTTACGTTACGGTCATCTACATGAACCGAATGTATCGATAAATCAATACCGTTTCACTTATTCAGTTTTTTTATTTTAAATTCGTATTAACTACTTCTTTTAACTAAAATTGACAAATAATTTTAAAAGCAATATAAGAGATCAAGGAAAAATATTTTATTATTAAATAAACCTATCCATACAATTTTAATTTATTACTGGCAACAATGCATGTATTAAGACTAAACTAATATTGATGCCTTTACCTGACTGATATACATTTCCCTAAAACAAAGTGTAAAATTATATCAATCGAACAGTGGACTTAATATTACATAATTGTTATTTTTTATTCATAGTTTACTGCAGACAATTTTTCTTTATTTAAGGATAACATTTATTTTGATGAAGTATTTTTGAACGCAAATTACATTTAAATTCGTACTGATGTGACCGTTAGGTGGCGCTACCTAACCTATTTTGTTTTTGTTTGTGGATGTCACTCGATGTACATATTGTAGGAAAGATAGACTAACGTGGTTTTTATGTAGTGGTGACCGCAATACAGTTAAATCTCAATATTCTTGGTTTTTCAATTTTTGGAGTTATCAAAGACGGCTACGTGTTACTTAGACTGAAGTATAGTATAGTGAACAATAAAACTATTCCTGCTTTTTTATTAATAGTGCTTCATTGTTCAACATTTTAATTTAAATAAATAAAGACAGGTTAACTAAAAATATTGTACACCGAGAAGTGCTGAATTAAATTGAATGTCAATTTTTTTAATAAAAAATTAAAAATGTCATTATTGAAAATTTAATACCATCTGCCCTTCTTACCTTATTTATAAATTTATATGTTACATGTTGTCTACTAACAACTTTGTAGTATATTAATTTCTTACAAATAGGAAATAATACAATTTAAAATTTGTTTATGTAACATTTCTTTAACCACAGCAACGCGTGGCCGGGTCTGCTGTAGTAGAAACTATAAAAATGTAAGATTGATTTTTGATTCAAAAAGTCAATCCTGTTTAAAATTGCATTATGAATTTAATATTTGTGACATTGATGAAGTACTGATCTTCAATCACTATAATATAATAATAAGGTTTATTTGCTCTGACATAACGACGGTCCCTACGTATATAAGGACAAGTCAAAAATGGCATTTTTTTATTGCGTATATGGCTTTAAATTGTCCATACGCTCATACCTATATTCGATTTTTTCTTAAATATTATGTATTTAACCAAATATACAAATCGTATAAGAGAACAAGTATTATCATTACAAGGAATAAGTGTCATATATGCGGATATCTGTACTTATCAAATATACACATATCTATAAATACCATCATAAAATCCCTAATTGTAATAAAATATTACAGAAAAAAACAATATTCATAATTGTTTATAGAATTATTTCTAGGGCGGTTTGAACATAAAAAACGCTCTCCTGAAAACCTCGATTTTGACTTGTCCTTATGTACGTAGGGACCGTCGATAAGGTCTTTTATTATGACAATACAGTAACCTTACTTAGTGAGAGCCTGGTGCCTGTTGTAGGCTTTTCCAAGCCTGTGATACAAGTCACCAGTGCCCTCCCACGGACAGTTTATGATTGTATTGTAAGTACCTAAAGTCTAGTTAAATGCAGCGTACACAAAATTATACGTTTTAAATTTATTTAAATATTTCTAATACATCTATTTTGTACATCACGTATGAATTTTTTGTTAAAATGTATTTAGAGTGTTTTATGTATGTGCTTAATTGTGTTTGTTTGTGTATGGGTGCGTGTATGTGTATTATATATTTCAGACGTGGTCTTTATTATGGTAGCATAATGTATGATAAGATTAAGAGTTAGGATAGTTAAATATAACGGTAAATGAAAATGATTATCAACCCCGGAGGACTAGGTTAGAATGCCTCATACAGAGACATCACATAGAGACATCCCGGACTTAAACTAAAGTTTAGTCCTTTGATGTGCTTAAACCACAAACTGTACTCCGCTTTGTTTAAATAAGTAAGATTTAGCTAGCAAAGGTATTCTGAATTGCTCGGCAAACATCGGATTTGAAGCTTCTGCAAATTTGCTTACAGCGTTTGCCTTGCCTAGATTAGGAATATCTAGCATATTTTACTGTAACATAAGTTGTGGAATTACAATTTATAATGTGTCTGTCTAACATTCTTATTTGTCACTTTTTTATCTGACTGAAATAGCAAACGAGCGTGCAGTCCACATGACGGTAAGTGGTCACTGCCGCCCATGGACATATGTAAGAAACTTCATACAGAACATGGGTTCAATCTGAAGTCAATCACAGATGCGTTGCTACTCCGGAGGACTATGATGGTTGCCTCATGTGAAAGTGTGTCAGCAACAACAACCTTCCAACGAAACGCAAGAAATGCTTCGCGCTAGAAATAGGTGTGGCGGTGGTACTTCCCGGTCGAACTACACTGGTTCTGCCACCTCGCAAGCTTACTATAGAAATGATTCTATGAAGTATCTTCATTTCGCCAACTTGTGGTAGAACGAGTATGTTTGGACCGAGAGGTACCACTGTCACAACTATTTCTGGCGTGAAGCAGTTCCGTTCAGTAGAAGGGTGTGGTTGCCGGCAAACTTTATATGAAGCGATAATCTTATTCCTCGAGGCAACGCAAAGGACTTTGGCCTAAAACTCCAATTCTACAATAAAGCCTCATACCCAACAATGGAGTAAAACTCTCATCAACCATTATATGCCCATAACGGTTGATGAGAGTATACTCAAATGAATGTAGTCCTTACGAACCAAGTGGCGCATTGGTTACTATACCGGTCTGACACGCAGTGGGTCCCGGGTTTATTTCCCGGCCAGACACGTATCTGAATGATGAGTTTAGATTCTTGTTCTGGGTCTGGGTTTTTGTGTATTCGTCTTAGTGTGTGTCCATGGCACCCATGACACAGGAGAAAATCCTACTGTGGGGCTATGAGTGTAGAAAGCGTTTTTAGTCTCGACTCTTTTTGGCGTTTTACTAATGATTTCTACCGACAGTGCTGTCAGAGAAAATATATGTTTTAACAGTTCGAACCGAAACAGGCTCATCTTTCTTCGTCATTTACTAATATTCTGTTTAAAAAATGTATAAATATGTTAAATAACGTTTAGGAGGTCCATTCATTTGCCGTTTTTATCCATTTGCAGTAGCAATAGAGCATGCAGTTCATCTGATAGTCACTGCTGGCAGTTGACATCTGTAAGTAACTTTGTACAGTCAATCACATCTGACACATTTTGCAGGTGGTAGAACGAGTGTAGTTCGACTGGGGAAGTACCACCGCCACATCTATTTCTAACGTGAAACATTTCTGCGTTTCGCTGGAAGGATGTGGCACACTTTGATATGAGGCGACCATCATAGTCGTCGGGAGTAGCAACGCATCTGTGATTGACTTCAGATAGAACCTGTGTTCTATATGAAGTTGAATACAGATGTCCATGGGCGGCAGTGACCATTTACCATCAGGTAGACTGCATGCTCGTTTGCTGTTACAATGAGATAAAAAAAATCTACTCCCGAGCTACTCTCGAGGCCTAACATATAAGTGAGTTTGCAACTACATCCTTCCATCCAGCACTGCATATTACCTCCCTGGTCAAAACATGTACTCTCTACCTTAAAAATAACATAAAATACCTAATAATATTAATAGCATTCTAATAACAATTCATAACATTTCTAATTTCCAGCAGAACTAACACTACAGTCCACATTACAATACTCGCCGTTAATTGCAAACCACACACGTGTGTAATTGTGTTATAATTATAATTATCAACCTTGAATAGCATTACCAGTGTGCCTTGAGTACTAATTAGATGCTTCGCTCCAGTAACTAGTATTCACCAGTATAACCACAAATCCACATTGGAGTGGTTCATGCTTCAGGACTTCCAAATGAGGTGACTCGTGTCTACTAGTGTTGAATTAATGGGTAACATTTCATAAGTCCGGTACATAATGTAAAATCTCAATTTGTACAACTTCAAACTATTTATCGCGTTATAGGATGAGAGTGACATGAGATGTTTTGAGATGCTTGAAATTTTGTCGCGCCGTGACAGGTTCGTATTGAAAATGTACCTTTAGTCTGTGTTCACCTCGCCAGCCTCAGTTCATTTGAAGTGGGGACATAGTGCTGGTCCAGTACAAAAAGAGGCCACTCTCAGACTCATTTTATATTGATGTTCTACTCAACATCAATGTAGTTTTTGCGGAGAGGGAGAGAGAGAGAACCTCTGACCTCCCTATCTGCGGATGGAAAACCGGGCGTATAAGAAGGGTTCCTCATGCCCTTCTTTCACCCCCATAACGGAGGCATTGGTGCAGGACACGGGGTTATCCTATGCCAAAGTAATTAGCCACAAGGTGGCGTGCGCGGTGTTCCCGCGCTCAACTCATAGACGGTGGAATGGAGAAACTGCCGGGCCTTCCCAACGAGAGAAGGGATCTGTTGTGGGCAGACGCCACCGGGATCGCGGAAGAATGCTACCAGCGCACCCGCAGTCCCGGCACAGGGCGTACAGAGGAACATCATGGGGTTTTAGCCGGTAGGAGTCCGGCGTATTTTCTCAGCTGCCCAGAGGAACACATGATGGGTATCGCCGTAGTTAAAAAAAAGAAGAAGGTAGGGATAGTTTGTAAACGTATAAGCGTAGGATATGGGTATCTGCGTCAAACTAACAAGTCTAGAGGTGACACGCGTGGTTCCCGCGCGCATCTTAGTGATGGAGCCAGAGATGGGCTTGGGCATGGGGAAACGCCACACCCATGGTCCTGACAGAGGTTTGTTTGCAATGTTTGCTATCATCGTTAAAACAAGTAATGTTTGTTTAATCTTGACTGGTAGTTCTGTTACTCAACTTTCTACTATCTCATACTAAATGTATGGGATTTTTTTAATTTTTTTGGATATTTATCGTTATATTTTTAAAAAGTTATTAATGTCATTTTATTCATTAGGTAAATTACTTTTGATATCAGTTTCAAGTGTTTTGATATCTGTAATAGTTACGGAATAATCGCCTGTGTTACCTACACAGGCGATTATTCTATATCCATATCCCATAACGATTACACCTGTATAGATCTACTCGTATTAACCATATACAAATATTGTTAGGTATAAACAGTGTGTAATTAAAAGCTATCTAGTAGGTATCTCAAGATCATGTTACGTCAATAATGCGGACAGAGTCCTTTGATATAATTACTATTTAATTGTATGTAGTAATTCAATGTTATTATTATTTGGCTATTGATTTTATGCTACTAAAAAGATGACCATGCCGTTCATCTAATGATAATAATTACCTCGGTAATCAATTTCGAATAGGATCGATATTCTGGTTACGGATGCGTTGTCATCTTTGAGTATTCATAAAAGCATGTACCAGCCTTTTGAAGTTCCCTGCGGGAACTAGGCCTGTTAAGTTTTTGTACACATATAATTGCTACACTCATAGCCCCACACTAGGATCTTCTCCCGTGTCGTGGGTACCATAGACACACACAAAGACGAATACACAAACACCCAGACCCAGAACATGGATCTAAACTCATCATTCAGATACCTGTCTAGCCGGGAATCGAACCCGGAACCTATTGAGCGTCAGACCGGTATAGTAACCGCTCGGCCATGCGGGTCATCAACTAATTAGTATTTGTTAATTTTTGTGTTAAAAATTGTATCTATTCTTAGATCACTAGAATACACGCCTATTGCGTGTAGTCAACAACAACTAACGAGTAAAATGTGATATTTCTAACAAAACGCTAGATGTAAAGTTAACGAAAATGGCTTGTAATGACAGCGTTGACGTGTAACTTTCAGTGCGGCGAGGGACATGCCAAGCGCTCGTCAGGAACTCATAAGGCCCAGTTATGTTTAATAGACCTTTGTTTGTACTGTTGTTATGGTATAATTGTCAGTTTGGCTATAAACTGTATAACTGTTTAAAGGTGGTAGAACCAGTGTAGTTCGACCGGGGAAGTACCACCGTCACACCTATTTCTAGCATGAAGCATTTCTTGCGTTTCGATAGAAAGGTGTGGTTGCTGGCACACTTTCACATGAGGCGACCATCATAGTCCTCGGGAGTAGCAACGTATCTTCGATTGACTTCAGATGGAACCCATGTTCTATATGAAGTTGATTACAAATGTCCATGGGCGGCAATGACCACTTACCATCAGGTGGACTGCATGCTCGTTTGCTACTTCAGTAAAAAAAAAAGAAAAAAAAAATGTATGTATGTATGAATGAAATGTAAAGTTAACGAAAATGACTTGTAATGACAGCGTTGACGTGTAACTTTCAGTGCGGCGAGGGACATGCCAAGCGCTCGTCAGGAACTCATAAGGCCCAGTTATGTTTAATACACCTTTGTTTGTATTGTTATTATGTTATAATTGTAAGTGTGGCTTTATAAACTCGCTTGCTTTTATTTTGGGACGTCAGTGACACGAGGCTATTTTTACTCGAATGTGTCAGAAGGAAGATAATATTTTTCGAGCATATTTTTGTATGTATGTATGAATGTGAATTACTTTGGCGCCTGAATTCGGTAAAAGGAGTTAGAGGCGGTTTTTATTATTATCATAACAAAATAGGTAACGATATGGGTAGTAAGTAGTACTTTTGAGTGTGATGTTGCTATTCCCACGCAAATCCAAAAAATGTTAAATTAAATAAACATCAAATAAAAATTCCGACTAGTCAAAAAAATCAACTGAAACTGAAGGTAATTAATTAATCATTGTTATATTTGATACTTATAGTTTATTTATAAATAATATTCCTATCACTGAAACTTAATATGTCATCTTTTAATAATTCAATTAGGATACTTATTTTTAAGTTTATAAATAACATTTCTGTTACTAAGATACTTATTTTCCTTTTGCGTGTCGTTAACAACTACAAGTAAAACGTGATATTTCTAACAAAACGCTAGATGTAAAGTTAACGGAAATGACTTGTAATGACAGCGTTGACGTGTAACTTTCAGTGCGGCGAGGGACATGCCACGCGCTCGTCAGGAACTCATAAGGCCCAGTTATGTTTACTGCTACTTACAACTTTGTACTGTTATTATGTTGTTAAAATTATCAGAGTAGCTTTATACATTAATATTGTGATGATTATGGTACCTTTGTTCTACCACATTGAAAAATGCTGGCACGTTGATGCCATGTGCCACCATTTTGTAGGTTGATAGAACAATAGTTCGACTAGGGAGGTACCATCACCTATTTCTAGCGTTATGCGATTCGGTGGAAGGGTATGCTTAATTTTTAAATGAGACGACCATCTTAGTCTTGAGGAGTAGCAACGCATCTGTGATTGACTTCAGTTTGAATCCTTTTTTATGAAGTTGCTTACAGATGACTTTTGGCGGCAGTGACCACTTACCATCAGGTAGACTGCTCGTTTGTTACTTCAAACTTATAAAAAAATCGCATATCATGAGAACTCATTAAGTATTAAATTAAAGTACCGTGAAGTATTAACAATATGCTAAGCGACAATTCTAAATTTTTACACTCAACCCTACGTACTGTACTATAAAATTCCACATTGAAATAGTGTAATATTTGTGAATTTCGAGATAAAATTAACGCTAATCCCGAAGCGTTAACCGGCGTTAACCGTTCCAACGTAACGCTTCTGAAGATCGTACCGATTAATTGCGTTACAGATTTTAATTAATGAGGTAGTAGAGCATACGGTAATTTGCTGGGTTGGCGGTCTAAGTCAGACGTAAGAGCGATTAATAATTATGATGTGGTTATGAAAAAAATTTTATTAAACGATTTACTTTAGCAAACTTAGGTTTTTTTTGTTAATATTTGAATGTAGGATAAAAAATATTTTATGACTTCGCTTTTATTATATAATATCTTATATACCCGCAAGATATATGTGATAATATATATCTGGAATCTGGATGTTTAGTAACGACAGTTTTATGTCTGCTGTGCTTTGGTTTGAAGGGCTTTATCCTTCAAGCCAAAAAGGACCCTTCACCTTAAGGGAAAAATACTTGTTCGAGGCTTCTCAAATTATTTCTCAGGTATAGCAACGCAAGTGGACGACCTTGGGAAGGACTCTAATCTTATATGGGGCTGACTACAGATTTCCATAGATGGCACAGGCCTTACCCAGGTGGATTTGACCCACCTGATACAATTCTGCATTCACGCATGCTCTTCTATATAGGGCACGTGCAATGAAAATAAAATGTAACATAAATTCCTGCCTGATTCTATCAACTATTCAATAATTTCTGTTATTGATTCTATCGGCAGTGACAGCAGTTCTTCGATATCTAAAATTGGCTGTTAATTAACTGTTAATTTGGTGTCCTAAATAGGGGATACGTTCTTACACTTGTTATAAGAGTGAAATATTTAGTGCAAGATACTATGTTAACTTATTCTATATACCGTCAGTCAGATATGACAATATTTTATCATTTAAGTATTTGTAATGTACACGATGAAGAGATGTTTTACGCATATAAAAACTAAACTTTTTATAACCGTAAATACACATTTTTTATATATTGCAACTACAGTAAAGACGTAATATTAGTATTATGCCCACATTTCTTCATAAGGACCATTTAATACCAGAATATTTAATTTAAATTAGCTCATGGCTTATAACTTGTACCAAACATGAAAAAAGCACTTTAACACACGTGCTCCCTTGTAACTGCTCAATAATCCTTTCAAATCGAGATGATTATAAATAAATTGTAGCATTTATTAAACGGGAGATTCTACATAAATTATGACATAACATTAGCTTATGTGTCGTGTTTTAATTAAATTATTTTAATTTGTGTACGTTTATGCGTACATATTTTAGAAGGTATTTTTAACTGGATAAGCATTTTTTTTGGATGGTAAGTGGTCACTGCCACCAATGGACAAGTAGATTGTGGGTATCAAGTAGATTATGGGTTCCATCATAAGTCATTTACAGATATAGACTACGATGGTCCCCATATATAAAAGTGAGCCATGGTGTCAAGGATATTTGTGATCATTCCACGACAGAAATAGTGTTTACCTTAAGTTAAATATAGTTATTCTTGAAAACTAAGTTGGATTGCCTTTGATACGTATGTCTCCCTTATTGTGCCGTTCAATCCAGAAGAAATCAGCGTTTTATTAGGACAGCGCTTTATTAGGACTATTATTAGGACTATTGTTATTAGGTAGTAATACTGTTATTAGCCAAAAAGCGTTTTTTGGCCGTCCAGATATAAGAATGTTGTGAGTGAATTACCACTTTATTCGAAGGTGGTAGAACCAGCGTATTTCGAACGGAAAGAACCACCGCCACACCTATTTCTAGCGTGAAGCATTTCTTGCGTTTCGATTGAAGGGTGTGGTTGCCGGCGCACTTTCACATGAGGCGACCATCATAGTCCTCAGGAGCAACGCATCTGTGATTTAATTCAGATGTAACCCATGTTCTGGATGAAGTTGCTTACAGACGTCCATGGGCGACAATGACCACTTACCACTCTGTATGGCCATAAAGTTATATAATAAACTACCTTACCAATTAAAACAAATAAAGAAAGACCACATATGTGCCAGAAAATTAAAAAAATATATTAATAGAAAAATGCTATTACACGTATGACGAATTCTTGAACGATGATTTAAAAATGTAAAATACAAAAAATATTTAATCTTCTAAAGTTATCAGCATTGTAATATAGTGTCTAATTGTAAGTCTTTTAATGATAAATACGAGTATGTGTGTGCCATACATTTAGAACGCCTTAACCGGCATATTCAATTTTTGGCGCCCATTCCTTTTTTTGTTTTTTAACATCATATGTAATCAATATTATTGTAACCCAAAAATTGACTAAATAAAGATCTTTCTTCCTTTCTTTCTTACCATGAGGTGGACTGCATGCTCGTTTGCTACTTCAGTCAGATTTAAAAAAAGGTAGAACGTATAAGGTTCAACCGGAAAGATACCACCGATACAACTATTTTTAGCGTGAAGCAATTCCTGCGCTTCAGTGGAAGGGTGTGATTGCCGTTTCATTTTTATAAGAGACGAACATCTTCATTCTCGGGAGTAGCAATGCATCTGTGATTGACTTCAGACAGAACGCTTTTGTTGTATAAAGTTGCGTACTGATGTCCACGGGCGTCAGTAGCCACTCACCACGCTTTACACTCTACACTCATAGCCCCACAGTTTTCTTCTGTGTCGTGGGTACCATGAACACACAAGATGAATACACAAACATCCAGCCCTAGCACAGGAATCTAAACTCATCACTCAGATACCTGTCTGGCAGGGAATGGAACCCGGGATCCATTGCGTGTCAGGCCGGTATGGTAACCGCTTCTCCACGCGGGTCGTCAAACCACTATCAGGTAGATTGCGCGCTCGTTTGCTATTACCGTTGTTAACAATACATAATATATATTTTTCTTAGCTAATTGAACAGTAGTTTAAAATCAAAATGTAAAATGTACAAATCCAGTCGTATTTTACTAATTTTATTTGGTTGTGGTTAATAATAACCATTAATTAACAATTAGCTTTTCGCTAGCTTTAACGTACTGAATGAATAACTAAACAAGCCACAACATATTGACAGTTCATAATTAATATTTCAGTTCTGTTAAAAACAATGTATTTATAGTTTGTAGGGAGTTATTATAATACTGGTGTTTCGTATAACTTATGTAGGGATTAGCGTTGTTGATTTGGTTTTTGTGATTAAGGGTAAGAAAAGCTTATACCAAATAAAGTATATTTTCTCTCATATTATATTATAAATTTTAAAGTTGAATAAATACTGCAAAGTTAGGAACAATAAATATTTTCGAAATAAAACACGGAACTCGTGAACGTAAAATCGAAATAAGTCTCGCTGCCGTTTCCCACTTGACCCGCCTCACTAATTAGCCCTCTACAATTAGCAGAAACCATTGAACCACCATAAGAGCGACTTTACCTTCTTTCTTTAAAGTAAAAGTACCTCACTTGGACTTCTTTCATGTACTTAAGTTCGTACATTGCCAAATTTTGCGTGGCTTTCAGAAGTCTGTTAATAATTTTTATGTGTATTTTAGGGAGAAGTAAAGGGAAAAATCGGTAAAAGAACTCTTTGTAGTAAGGTAAAAATTAAAAAAATGTAATACGTAAATCACATTTTGTGGAAATTAGAACTGTATTTTCATTATAAAGACGTCCTTAAAGCGCATGGTTATTAATTGGAGGTATTTTTTTTATAATTTTCTAGCACGAAATCGTTCTTATTAACTTGTCTAGGGTCTAGACTGCGTTATTAGGAGTGGTGTCAAGTATTGAATTAGAAATTTGGGCGAAATTTTAACTTCCGATGCTTACGTTCTCACTGTGCAGACATCACTGGAAATCAATGTCTATAAAAGTATTAAAAAAGATAAATTTAACTAGTTGAGCTATCCTGGAGATATTATGTACTACTTTATAGGTAGGTCTCTTGACTACTTTATAGGTAAAATAATAAGATCCGTTTGATAGTATCAATAAAATTAACAAAACTACATCTTACAAAAGCTTTTAACACTACAATTAATAATGTTTTTCAGAGACTTTCTCGATACGTTTTTGTGTGAAACGGAATGTCTCTAATGTTTATTTTGGATATATCTAGTAAACCATACAGCGCGAATCTAAACAACTTGGGCAGCTCAACGTTAATCCCTATCCCTACTAATATTATAAATTTGTAAGTTTGTTTGTCACGCTATCACGGCACTACTTAACCAATTATCATGAAGCATTTTACTCATATTCTTAGAGGTACAAGAAAAAACATAAGATACTTTTTACGAAAAAAAAAATGTATGCAGTAACTTTTAAATACTTAATCACATTGATTCAGGTCTATCGGAGTGTAATGATCTTTTATATTAATTGAAGGTATTTAACGCGAGCGAAGTCGCTTGTAAAAGTTAGTACTATAATACTTTAAACAAACTCTGAACACTTTAATTAAGTAAGATTGTAGCATATTGCAAGGAATAAATATTATTGTGAGTAATAGGTATCCGCTTTTCATTCAAAATTGCATTTTTCAGTTTGATTTCGCTAAAATTTATCACACACATATTTAATGACTTAAATTAACAAAAATATTGTCATTACCTTGATAGACGTGAGAAAAACATAAAATTGATATAATTGCTCGTTTGTTGTTTCATATGAAAATCTATAGGTAGAAATGAGTGGTTTCCAAATATAATTACTACTAATTTTGCCTCGAAATGTCACCTTAAAAACAATCATTTTGTATAAACTTTCGATAGAATTGTAAAATACAAAATAACAACAATCACTTTTGAATTTTTTGTGTAGTTAAATGTATTAACTTTTCATCAACCCACAAAAACCCTACGCTAATTAATATTGTTTGGTATATTGTATGGTAATTTTTCTGCCAGTGGAATTTAAATATGAATTTAATCTCTTAAGTTAAATTCAGCTTTTTTTTAATTTTATTAAATATTATTTAATTTCATATTAAATAATATTTAATGAAATTAATCAAACTTTTTATTGATTTTTTTTTTTCAGAAGCAGAAAAGATTAAACAATCAATATAAACTTCTTTAGGATCTATTTTCAATCGTTCAAACTTTTCTAGAAATAATATGCTACTTAAAGTCTCGCAAACTTTCATTTTCATATATAACGCTTTCGACACTCATAGCCCTACAATAGGATTTTCTCCTGTGTCGTGGGTGCCATGGACATACACAAAGACAAATACACAAGCACCCAGACCCAGAACAAGAATCTAAACTCATCATTCAGATACCTGTCCGGCCGGGAATCGAACCCGGAACCCACTGCGCGTCAGTCTGGTATGGTAACCGCTCGGCCACGAGGGTCGTCACTTATAATACCATTAGTTATTATTATCTACTTTTAGAGCAATGCCCCAACTTTTCCTTTCGCACTAACACCACTTCAAATGGTGTAAATCTACCCAATTAGAGTAGCTTAGGGGTAATCTCATAGAACAAGTTGGAGATACACGTTACTGTAATACCGTGTGAGAAACCCTGTAAGATGTAAGTAAGAATAGGCTTGGCAATAATGCGGGGGGATATATTCCTCTCTATTATTTTTAACCGTTTTATTTAGCTTGCCTTTGTTTGGATCTTTAGTATTAAAATGACCTCCTTCCTGTCGACAGATTGATATGATATTTGGTACACACTAATGATGTAACGAGTGTTTTTGCCCGACTGAAGTAGCAAACGAGCATGCAGTCCACCTGATGGTAAGTGGTCACTGCCGCTCGTGGACATCTGTAATCAACTTCATACAGAACATGGGTTCCATCTGAAGTCAACAGATGCGTTGCTACTCTCGAGGACTATGATGGTTATTTGAAAGTGTGCCGGCAACCACACCCTTCAATTGAAAAGCAAGAAATGCTTTACACTAAGAATAGGTGTGGCGGTGTTACTTCCCCGGTCGAACTACACTAGTCCTACCACCTTCAGCGAATGTTGCTACTTGAACAATCTCAAATGTGAATATTCCTTACCAACATAGAGCTTGAATACTAGAATTATATTATATTATATATATATACGGCTACACTAATTATTTAACTACCAATATAACTTTGTAATCCCATATATTTATATATGATTACAATTTTACTTATGCAGTTGACGTATCTAGGAATCTGAATGGAAATTGAAAAATATTTCAGTTTTTCCTCAATTCATACACCAAACACTAATAGTATTCTAAATTTGAAGCTTCTATATCTCCTAAAAGTGCCTTAAATTTTTGATGATCGGTCAGTGAGTGCTTGAGTGAGTGAGTGACAAAATAAGGAACTTTGACTCGTTATAATTCTTAAACTACTGGTTAAAATTGAATGAAATTTTAAATATACCGTGTTTATACAGTGCCTTTTTGGGTATTAAAATTTGGGCTTCTACTTTTATCCAGAACGAAGTTATAGGGGCTTTTATATTTGAAAATGGCCCGAATTGCTTCGAGAAAAGTATGGTACGGCCGTGCCGCTTTTTTGCTGGACTTGGCGGGGGCACTGCCGTGCCCCCAGATTAATGAACAAAAATTATACTTACCTTATTATTGTTCACCCAAATGCTATAGGTATAAAGGTATGAAGGAGTATTCTCAACAATGAAATCTATAAATATTCTCTATAATATTTTTAAATACTTTTTAAACATAAAAACCTTGAAAATAAAGTAATAATCATAAATTACTCCTTTGAAAGAAGACTGTTTTAAATCCGCTTGGTTTCCCTCTAAATATAACTTATATAAGAAGATATGTTTAGCAAACATTAAAAGAATTTCCTCGGAATTACACATTCGCACACTGGCGCAAATCAAACGGCGCAAATCTGCCCAATTAGAGCAGCTTAGCGCAAATCCCGCGGAACAAGCTGGAAATAACTATAACACTGTGGGAATAAGCGAGCGCTGTAAGGATTAATGCTTGTATGTGCGAGCATCAGAGGATTGTTACGTAGAAAATGTATACAAAAGATCATCAGATTAAAAGGAAAATAAACTTAGTATAGAAAATATCTCGTTTTATAAAGGAACATTAAATTTAACGTGTACATATGTTATGTTAATGTTTTTTTTTGCACATAAAACATAATGATGTATTTTTCTTTATATTTACTTGAAATTTAAACCGCAACTGTAACTTTTATTTGTATAAATACTAATACAATAGTCGGTAGAATCAGTGTAGTTCGCCCGGGGAAGTATCACCGCTACACCTATTTCTAGCGTGAAGCAGTTTTTGCGTTTCGATGGAAGGGTGTGGTTGCCGGCACACTTTTATATGAGGCGACCATCATAGTCCTCGGGAGCAGTGGCGCATCTGTGATTGACTACAGATAGAACCGATGTTCTGTATAAAGTTGCTTACAGATGTCAATGGGCGCCATAGGCCACTTACCATCAGGTGACCTGCATGCTCGTTTGCTACTGCAATCTGATTAAAACAAAGTAATTTACATAGGCGTTGCTACTTCTGACGAATGAGATGGTCGCCTCATTTGAAATTCAACAACCAAACTCTTCCACTGAACCACAAAAGTTACTTTACGCTAGAATAAGGTGTGGTGATGGTACCAGCAATGGATCACTAAAGACTGATGGATGAGATGAAAGGCGTAACAGACTTAGGTGGCAAAATTAAATATTACTAGTCGAAATTCAACCGTAATTTAAATTAAAAAACTAAACTTCATATTATCCAACGTAGCACGAATATTTCTTAAACTCAAATTAATTGTAATAGTTTTCAAGTTATTTTGAACGTACCCGTTAAAGGTAAGAATAGGTTTAGTTAGCTAAGCTGCATTAGCAGTAGCGGGCAAAAGCAATAGCGGGTATTTTGACAAAGACACCTGACATTTTTGACGTTATGTGTTTTCATAGTAAGACATTGAATTTACTATTTCGTTTATTATGTATGTGTTAGTGTCAATGTAATTTAGTGTGTGTATTGTGTTTTTAGTTGATTATATGTATGTTTTATGCATTATTTGAAAAAAATATTATCATTGCGTAATTCTTCTCTACGTCAACTATAACCGTGCGTACCCTTCTGTCTGCGGCAAGTATCTTAAAAACGGATCACAAGTTTTTTCTTCACGTATTAATATAAAGATACATATTTTTAATGAATATATTCATAAGTCAAGAAAGGATTCGACAGAGCCCTGTAATAACGTGATATCGCAGAATATCTGTCGACGTGTAGGTACTCATACCAAATTGCTATCGCATAATGCCTTGACGTGTACTCATAGTTAGTGCAAACAAGGTATCAGGTGTATGCATTAACTAATGAGAAGCCTATACCCTTCAAATGCTTGACAGTTTGAGGGCTTATACACATATCCGGATCATTAAACATCAATATCTTAAATGACGGCATATATATTTCTCAACTAGCTCTTACCGGCGGCTTCGCCCGCACGGTGAAAGGGAATTAACATTAGCATGTGATAGCGTGATTCAGAATGTGTCGTGGGTGCCATGGACACACACAAAGTCGAATACACAAACACGCAGACCCATAACAAGAATCTAAATTCACCATTCAGATATCTGTCTGGCCGGGAATCGAACCCGGGACCCACTGCGTGTAAGGGTGGGACGCGGTTCGTTACGTTAATTTCATAAGAAAAATATATATACATATTATATTACCTAACGTACTAAATACATTTATTACGCAATCTTGAACATTGTCACTATCGTTTAGCAGCTCAGAAATATCAAGACATATTACCCAAAGCGTGTCCTCTACAAGTATTATCTAATTACATTAGATGATATGTCTGTTACCTAATATTTCTAGACAATAGCTCGTATCCTTCGTTACTTAGTGAGAACATAGTACCACCTGATACCTCGTGAAAATGTCTGTCCCAATTTGCTCAGAAACTGTCTTGGCGTTGCTTGTTATATTTATTACCAGGGATGTTTTAGAACCGAAAATCGGATGAATGAAATAAAAATGTATTCGTGATCGTAACCGAATCGGTTACAAAAGTTTTGATTCATTTCATATATTGACGACCCGCGTGACGGAGCGGTTACTATATCGGTTTGATGCGCAATGGGTCTCGGGTTTGATTCCCGGCCACACACGTATCTGAGTGATGAGTTTAGATTCATGTTCTGGGTCTGGGTGTTTATGTATTCGTCTTGTGTATGTCCATGGTACGCATGATACAGGAGTAAATCGTACTGTGTAAATAATCGAACCTTTACCTAAAAATATAATTGATAGCTTTAATAACGATTCGACTGATATAAATACTAAATAAGAACAATAAAATATAACCATATTACATTACCTTTGTGTACCTATTTTACTTTTTAAATTCTTTCAAATCTAATATCGATTTCGTAATCGATAATATTATCGTAATCGAAACTATCCGAAACTAACGAATACTCCGAATTAATATGTTCGGATATGTAATCTGTACCCGTATCCGAAACCTGTACAATGTTATTCCCATATCCGTATCCAGGTTCGATATTTCATATTGTGTTTATTACTCGTATTTCTTGTATCGATGTTGAAATTCAAATGCAGAAGAGTACAGAAGCACAGGCTTGTTCTGATTTCTGGGGTAGCAACGCATTTCTGGCTAACCTTAAGTAAGACTGTCACTATGGCTAATTTCGGGTTAATGACAAATATCTGTAGACGGCAGCGGGCACTTACCGTCGGGTGGAATGCTAGCTCGTTTGCCACTCCCATAATTTTTTTGTAACATTGAAAGAGCAAACGAGCATGCTATACTCTGCCTGTCGTAAGAGGCGACTAAAAGTGGCTTCCGGGGTTGCGGGCGGCTAAAGTGAGAGCTTGAACCGTCCAGTCAGGCGATCCCGAGAAGGACGGTGGTGTGTGTGATCGCATATCGTCGTAAAGACTAGATGGAGCGGTGGGTCCAGCCGCCCATCTGGGCAGAGCCCGATGGTGCAACCCACTCAGAGGATTCCGGTTTCGATCTTTTGCGAGATCTCAGGGTCCTCTGTGTAGCGCCGAGGATGGCCATTAGGGGGAGGGTTTTAGTGCGGCAAAAATTCCACGCCGTCTCAATATTGGTCTGGTGATTACGGGTGAGATCACTAGACACCAGAACTACGAACTTTTAATTTTTCCGAGTCCAGATGTTAATATATCAGTCTTCGTGTATGTTTATGGTCACAACACAAAAATCTTTGTAACGCTATAAGTATATAAAACATCGTTTATCATTATCCTCAATCCTGGATTGGAACGAACCGGATCGGACGGCAATAATATGTATAAGTGTTTAATGGAAGGATAATAAGAATACAAAGGGGATTTCGTAGCAATAAAGCGCCTGAACAGTTTGAGCAATGAATGTTTAAGCGAAGCAAACACCTGAGCGAGGTTCCGCTATTGAACGTTTATTTATCCGTTTACAGCCGACACGGATGTTTAGAGCATTTTTTACGAGCGCCTGAAATTACTGAAAGTGTGTAGTATACTTTATAGAAGATAGCGTTCTATTATTTATAAAAACATAGCTATTACGAATGTTTACATACGGTAAGAGCAGTGATAGCCTAATGGTTAAAACTTGCCCTCTCGATCGGGAGGTCCGAAGTTAAACCCAGGCACGCATCATAGATTTTTCTTAAATTATGTGCGTATTAGAAATTAATTATCACTACTTTTTGGTGAAGGAAAATATCGCGAAGAAACAAACATACCCGAGAGTTACTTAAGAAAAAAAAATCTCGGAGACGTGTGAAGTCCACCAATTCGCACTTGGCCAGCGCGGCGGACTATAGCCTATAACTCTCTCATTATGAGAGCAGACCCGTGGATCAGTAATAAACACCTCCTTACAGACCTTTTTTCGCGAAAATAAAAACTGAATATCTAAATAGCTGAATATCGAATATAGAAACCGTGAATGCGGAAAAGTTTAGAAAACTATAGGGAGTTGACAAGCAAACCGAAGGCGCCTAACCTTTTTACTTGTATCGAAATCATGAACATAGAAACCGTGAATAAGGAGCCGTTACTGTACAGTCATAATTGGAATTGTTGTGAAAATACAGCTGCATCATCACCATATTTATTTCTGCTTTATATCGCTTGTGGTCTTGTTCTGTGTATCTACATTAAACCATAAAGGTATCGAATTCTTATGTAAAGCTTTACCGAAATTTTGATTTAATGCCCCATATATAGGCAAGATACTGGAGCTAACTTTCATTACCATATAATAAACATGATTGTAATTATATTTAAAAAAATGATATATTAATAACAAAAAGACAAACCCGCTGAGTTTCTAGCCGGATATTCTCAGTTGAGGTCGTATTCCGATCCGGTGGTAGTGTAAGAAAAAAAATGTAACTGACAATTTGTAAGTGCCCCCGTAGGCCAAAATAAAGACATTCATTTCATTTCATATTAGTCTCAGCACTATTTATTCATATATTTAATGCACCTTTACAAAAGTTACAATAGGGCAAACTTAATGCCTGATGGCATTCTCTACCAGTCAACCCTGGGTGGCTGGAAAAATTTGTGGCACGTGTTAATTTTAACCGCGAGCAATAGAAATATTTAATATACCTACTTAGCCATAAATACTTATACATATATCATAAATAAATGTTTATATTATAAATACATATAATGCACACAATAAATATATAAAATACATAAAATTATTAAAATAAAATAAAATAATAGATGATTAGGAGACAGTAGTAGTGTTCAGATAATGCTCTCCTTTATATGTAGTTATATTTATTTATATGTATGAATAAAAAGTCAAGTCAAGGATACACGAAAGCTAGACTGTCATACTAAGAAGATTTACGAAAATATTTGAGGTATTTCATAAAATAAAAGAGAACGGCTCTTTTATGTTTCATCTTGGTTGAAAGCGTTGGAAAGCTACTTAATAAAGATAAGAATCCAAGTGGAAAATAGTAAGCGTTTAAAAGTGATACTTGATAAACGCTGTCTCTTATACCTTACGACGGAGCTTTCAGAACAGTCATTATAATGGAGCTGAATCGGCAATATTAATTTTTAGTGCTGCAATAAATTGCTACCAATTCTTTATCACTCGCTACCTGAGAAAGGCAATAAAGACAAATATTTATAGCAACTCCTAAATAGGAGTGTATTACAACATTTTATTAGGTATAGTAAAAGGAAATGAGTTTCCTAAGTAATTACTGCATTATTTTACACGTCTGTAAGAAAACTGCTTCGGAGGTCATTCTGATCCGGCTTTCTTTATTTTTATCATTGGATGCTGAGTTGTTTTTATTATAACAAACTTTTTATTAGCTTCACTTATAATTGAGAACAATTTTATCGAGTGTAACAGTTGTGATGAGATGCTTTAATGTGGAGAGTTGTGGTGACGAAGGGTGTGCTATGTGGTGGTGTGAGGAACGGCATAGTGATTGACGTTAGCAAAGCCATCATTATTATCACTACATAGTATAAAAAAGTCGCTTTCCCCTGTCTGTCACCGTGTATGTTTTGATATCTTTAAAACTACGCCACAGATTTTAATGCAGTTTATTTATAGATAGAGTGATTGAAAAGGAATGCTTTTATGTATAACACATGCATAATATAGTAGAGGAACTTATAATTTTAGATTTTTGACTTTTAGGCGGAACGAAGTTCTCCGGGTCAGCTGGTTTTAAAATAAATTGGAAAAACATAAAAAAATATTTAAATATTTGTAAAAGTGTATTATTATGAACATCGTTATATACGTCTTGATAGTCAATATAAACCTTCTTTTAAATATCGTAGTATCTTCTCGTCCACAATTCCTCAGTGCCTGAAGTCGAAATTGTTCGAGCAATGTGTGTTGCCAGTGATGACTTATGGCGCCGAAACGTGGTCCTTCACTAAAGGCCTCATTCGAAGGCTCAAAGTCGCTCAGCGTGCTATGGAGAGGGCTATTCTTGGAATTTCGCTACGAGAAATGATTCGCAACGATGAAATCCGTAGACGATCGAAGGTTACCGACATAGCTCTCAAAATCAGCAAGCTGAAGTGGCAGTGGGCCGGTCATATCGCTCGAAGGACCGATAACCGATGGGGAAGAAAGGTCCTCGAGTGGCGATCACGTTTAGGCAAAAGGAGTACAGGTCGCCCCCCTACCAGGTGGACCGATGACTTGAAGAAGACAGCGGGAAACCGTTGGATTCAGAGGGCACAGGACCGGTTGGAGTGGCGCCATTTGGGAGAGGCCTATGTCCAGCAGTGGACATCAAAGGGCTGATGGATGGATGGAACCTTCTTTCGTGTGTCGCAAAAATGAAAATTGGTACGTGTGACGGATGCACGGATGACAAAACAATAATTTTGACCTGTTCAGTGGTTACTAGAAAACCTCTTGACTTTGGTTTTATCTGGCTCTCTTTGACGACCTCACTTAGGCTTACTAACTGAGATCTGATGATGGGTTCAGGTGGTGGACAGTGCGGTGACACTTTGTCAGTAATGGTATCCATCCCATCCGCAACCGGGCCTTATGTCGATTAACTTTGTAAATCCATGCTATCCATACTAATATTATAAATGTGAAAGTGTGTATGTTTGTTCGTCTTTCACGTCGCCACATTTTATGATATGGTTTATATGCTGGGAATTAGTTAGGAGGGCGGAGAGTGACGTAGGCTATTTTTTACCGCGCTCTCTCATTCCTATGAGAATATCAATGTTTTGTTAGTTGATACATATTTAATAGTTCCAGACGTTGTTAATAGATGGCGTTAGTAAAATTCATTTGCAAGTTCTGAATCACGCTATCAAATGCTTATGTTAATTCCCGTTGACCGTGCGGGCGAAGCCGCGGGTAAGAGCTAGTAAATATCTATGTAAGCTGTACAAACATTGTACGCGCTTCGTACACTGGCCACTGCCGCTCATGGATATTTTCAGTCGGTAGGTATAGTCCACATGGACTGTAAGCTCGTTTGTTGTTACACCCATATTATAAAAAGATTACAATTTAGTATTAATACTTCTAACTGCAGCCATAACAGATATCTGTGGTAACATCGCTTAAAAGTTTTAAGCGTTAAGGATTATGTAAAATTCGTTCATAGATTGCGGGTATCAGCGAACAGCGCTCGAGGGAGAGATGATGCGAGAACCCAATGTTTTACGTAACTCAGAGGGTAGACCATGTTTGTATATTTTGGTGATAAAAATTGAATTTATCGAAATTAATCATGGAATCTTTGCAGTTAGACTCTGAATTTACCACTGCCCAACTGGTATGTCATCTTTTTCTTCTTTATAAAAGTTTGTCTGTATGTTCTCTATAGAATCGTAAACCATTCAATTGATCATGTGATGATCGTAAGGTAAGTTGTTTGTCATGAGCTCGCGAAGGTTTCTGGTGGTTTTATTTTTTTTGTGATGGCGTAGCAACGCGCGCAATGAACAGCTAGTTTTAAATAAATTTACTCTAATCTTATTATTATGAGTGTGAAACTTTGTGAGGATGTGTGTTAGTTACTGTTTCACGCAAAAACTCCAGTTATGATTTCGCTGAAATTTGGCAAAGGCATAGTTTACGACATAGATTAACACATAAAATATTGATTATCAAGGAAGATGTAACAGAAGCTTCGAGGTGGTAGAACCAGTGTAGTTATCAAAGTAGTAGAACCAGTGTAGTTCGATCGGAGAAATACCACCGCCACACCTATTTCTAGTGTGAAGCATTCCTTGCGTTTCGATAGAAAGGTGTGGTTGCCGGCACACTTTCACATGAGGCGACCATCATAGTCCTCGGGAGATGCAACGCATCTGTGATGGCCTTCAGATGGAACCCATGTTCTGTATGAAGTTGATTACAGATGTTCATGGGCGGCAGTGACCACTTATCACCAGCTGGACTGCATATTCGTTTGCTACTTCAGTGAGATAAAAAAAGCGGGAGAAGCCGCGAGTATCCTACCTTTTAATAGTTGTAAAAATATTCCAAGTTCTTTGGTACTTCTTATAGAAAAATGAAAACTTTCCCTACGAGAAGCAGTGACATTATGAACTTGAAATATCCTTTTAACATGCTTCGCGACTTACTTACGAAATGTCTATCATATTGACAACCCTATCAAAACTTCCATCATACTCACATTTATTATAAGCACTCAACTTTGTATTAGGTTTTAAAGTTCGACCGCTTCATGTTGAGATCTGATGTATGAATACGTAATGAAACCTTGGGTCTTGGGCTTACTGAATGAATAATCTTATTGGAGCTATCCTTCAAATGAAACGCTGGGAAAAGTCTGAATGTAAATGTTTAACTTAGTGTTTCTTGAACTCTTTGTATAGGATTTTCGTGATAGCCATTTTGATGTTAAATGATATCTGCTCGATTTTCTCGTATTAATTTCTTTAGTGCATTGATTCAAAATTATTTACATATTGTTTTTTGTTTCTTGGTTTAACATTTTTGTGATAGCTATTTTGAGGTTATATGATATAAAGATTCTCCTCGATTTACTCGTATTAATTTCCATAATGCACTGGTTCTTAATCTTTTTTAAATTTTGTTTTTTGTTTCTTGGTAAAGATAGTTGTTTTTTACGGTTGATGTTGCATCATAGGACAGCGATTTGGTACGGTACTTTTTTTTTGTTTTCTAGGGGGAAACCTTCAAAAGGTACCCAACGCCGTGGGAGCGACGCAGGGTTATGTGGGATTTTTACCGCACTAAAACCCCCCGGTGGCCGTCCTCGGCGCTAAAAAGGAGGACTCCGGGATCTCGAAACGACTTCAACCGGAATCCTCCGAGCGAACAACGAATCAAATATTACCGACTACATAGTTTTTGTAATTTCGATCACATCTTGCATACTAGAGGAACACAAAATTCTCATATTCCTACTAAACCACTTGTAAGCAATGAAGTAGTAAGCTTGTGTAACGTTTCAAAGGGAGGTTCTACGAAAGTTACCAACGTAAAGGTGTTGTCGGGAATTTAATGGGTAACTTATAAGAAATTTCACTATCAACATGTCGTTACTATTTAGATCCTATTCAAAAGACTAGCCGTATTTATCATTTAAAAATATGACGTCTGCAATAAGAAAGATAGAGATTGTTACATGATAAAAATAACATGGATGTGAAAAGAAACCAACTAAATAGACCACTACAAAAAATAACACTTTTATGTTATTACTTTCATCCAAATAAGCATTAAATTAAATCCATAATTATTAAACTAAAACAAACCTACTGCTTAAAACAATCAACCTAACAAAAAATAATTTTCTTTAAGTTGATTAATTAATTTGACGACCCGCGTGGCGCAACGGTTACCATACCGGTCTGACGCGCAAGGGGTTCTGGGTTCGATTCCCGGTCAGACAGGTATCTGAATGATGAGTTTAGATTCTTGTTCTGGGTCTGGGTGTTTGTGTATTCGTCTTGTGTGTGTCCATGGTACCAACGACACAGGAAAAATCCTACTGTGGGGCTACGAGTGTAGAAAGCGTGTTATGTATTACGAATACTGTTTTAAATAGTTTTTTTTTAATTTTAATAATGTTACTTGTTATAACTATTAACCTATGTTAGGTCTAGGTATCGTTCGCAGTCAGGTCGCCGTAGTTTTTAACTATTCAAACGCTAACGTATTCAAAGGTCTAATGAGCGTTAAAATAAAAGTCCTCCTCCGCTTGGCCCCTATATGACAAAGTAAACTAACTAACTTATCTAACTTACAAGCTTGCTGGTTCACATTTATAAGAGGCGTCCTCACGAGCAGTACATAATTCATCTGTGATTAACTTCAGATAAGACCACTGTTCTTTGAATGATGAATTTGACAGATGTCCATGAGTGACTGTGTCCAGATACTTTTAGATGGACTGTAAAACCTAACTTTAGCGTCATGATTTAAGTCACGATTTAAGCAGTGGGATCTTACTCGAATATTTTAAAACGTACAAATGCCAAACATTTGCCATGCTTGCAGCGAGAACCAAATTCAAAAATTCTCGGAGTCGGTCGCCGGCCGAATAATAAAATGTAAATAAATCCACGTCAATAGCTCCCAGGTGGTCTAATATTTATCGGATGCCCTCAACAGTCATGCTTGAGAGTAGTTTTATTGAAGTAAAAATCGAATTTGGATTTATGTTGGTTACCTAGTAGAGCAGTATAGGTTGAAACTTGCCCCCTCAATCGGAAGGTCCGAAGTTCACACCCAGGCACGTACCACTGATTTGTCCCTGTAGCCTCGGGGTTAGAGTAGGGCTACGGTATCCCCTGCCTGTCGTAAGAGGCGACTAAAAGGGGCTTCCGGGGTTGCAGACGGTTAGAGTGGGAGCTCGAACCGTTCGGTCAGGCAATCCCGGGAAGGACGGCGGTATGTGTGGTCGCATATCGTCGTAAAGACTAGACGGAGCGGTGGGCCCAGCCGCCCATCTGGGTGGAGCCCGATGGGGTAGCGCGCTCGGAGGATTCCGGTTGCAGTCGTTTCGAGATCCCAGAGCCCTCCTTTTCAGCGCCGAGGACGGCCACCGGGGGGGTTTTAGTGCGGTAAAAATCCCACATAACCCTGCGTCGCTCCGACGGCATCGGGTACCTTTGGAAGGTTTCCCCCTCGAAAACAAAAAAAAAAAAAACACTGATTTATATACGTATTAGAGATTAATTATCACTGCTTTTTGGTAAAGGATAAAATCGTGAGGAAACCTACACACGCGAGAGATCTTTAAAAAATAAGCTCTCGTAAGTACGTGAAGTCCACCAATTCGCACTTGGCCAGCATGGTGGACTACTACCTAAAAACTCTCTTATTCCGAGCGAAGACCCTTGCCCAGCAGTGGGCCACTAATGGTTGACGACGACCTAGTAGATTAAGTGGAAGTTAATTCATATATCATTGCTTTGCGTTACGCAGATTTCATTTAAATTGGCTACTATAGTTTTAGTTCTATGATTTGAAATGAATGACATTTTCTCGGCACGAACTATGGAACACGTGTCTCTGGCCGTAACTATTCACACTTCATCTGTTTCTAGCGTGAAGCTCTCAAGTGTAGTGTTTCGTTAGAATAGTCTGGATGTGTCACTTAAATAAAAAGCGTTCATCTCAGTCCTCGGGAGTAGTAGCGCATTTATGAATGACTTCAGATACCGAACGGTTATTTTGCTTAAATACAACCAAAACTCACACTTTTGTTTTGATGCTGCCAAAATTAGTGGCAGATTTGTTTTGCCAATTTAATTTTCAGACTGTAAGAAGTATACCTATATTTGTTTGTTTATGAAAATAATTTACTTATTAATTGTGGTTGCCGGCACAGTTTTATATAGGGAGACCACATTAGTCCTCGGGAGTAGCAACGCACCTGTTTTTAGATAGAACCCATATTCTATGTAATGATCTTTCTATGTAAAGTTGTTTACGGAGGTCCATGGGCAGCAGTAACCACTTACATCTATCTATCAGATGGACTGCGCGCTCGTTTCTTACTTCAATCTCATAAAAATTACTCGTGATAGTAGTGCAAGGCAAAAAGTTAGTCCAGAAAATCAAAAATATAACTAGGTTAAGTCCGCGGCTCCACCCGCTTCTGTCACATCCACCTCCACCACAGTAATAAGTATAATATGTGCTAATGAAAATCCTAACAATGTATGTAACAAGTTTCAGCGAAATTTGAGCGATAGTTTTAGCTTGAAAGAGAAACAAACACAAAAAATATCTTTGCAAATTTTGCATTTACATTATGAAACGTAAAAATTTTTCTTACATTTTTTCAAATATTTCTTGTGAAAAAATTTCAAAATGTCCACTATTTGAAACCTAGTTCCAGAAGCAGAAATCGGGATAAATTCAAAAATTCTTTCCCGTAGCGGATTCCCAGGACCGGTCGCCGGGTGAATAATAAAACGGGAATAAATCTCAGGCAGCGCCCTCAGGTGGCTCAATATTTACAGACGCGCATCAACGCGCCACCGACATGCAGTTTTTGAAACTGTAATTGAATGCGAAAATAGAGAAAAGGTTCAAAATAACTCTGCTGTTATGATGCAGTAACAGTTAAATAACAAAAAGTTCTCAGACCTTGAACCATCAGATAAGGTGGTAAGTTGCCACTGGCAGCCATGAATATTCAACTCCACTAACACGAATGAGAGATTGGTCACAGATGCGATGCTATTGGTGAGTATCACCATGTAATGTCGTCAACCCATTACTGTCCCTGCTGGGCACGGGTTTTCTCTCAGAATGAGAGAGTTATAGGCCATAGTCCACCGCGCTGGCCATTTACGAATTGGTGGACTTCACACACCTCTGAGAACTTTTTTTAAGAACTCTCGGGTGTGTATGTTTCCTCGCGATGTTTTCCTTCACCGAAAAAAATCTAATACGCACATAACTTTAAAAAATCATTGGTGCGTGAGTTTGAACCTAGGACCTCCCGATCGAGAGGGCAACCATTAGGCTATCACTGCTCATCGAGAGGGCAAGTTTCAATCATTATGCTTACTTAGGATACCTTAACACAGGTCTCGTACCTAGTATAGGGCTCCAACGACCTGTTCAATGTGAATTTGTTAAATCAATAAGATATTTTTATTTTTTATGTTTAGTTAATACAAAATCATTGTCACTTGTAAAGGGACAACGGTAAGGAAAACATTTTAAGTAAAGGTTTATCTAATTTATTTTAAACCAAGTACAAGGTTAAGGGTGTGTAAAGTCTACCAATTTACTAGGCATATTATAGCCTGCAATTTCGTGGCCCTTTAGCACTCTAAGGGATCTCGTGCCAAACAATGGAACAGAAGGGTTGATATCGATTTTTTTAAAGAACCTCTATAAAGGTATTAGTATAATTTCGCGGAAATTTTCTGCAGGTAAGTTCCGATATCATCAGCAGCGATTATTTTTAACTTTGACTCTTGTTATATTCAAAAATTTTAGAAGATACCCATGGTGTCGCTTGGTATTACTCTTCAAGCAAACTCCCTTTCTCCCCCTAGGTATTGTAGGAGGAATCTATGGGACTAATTTAAGAATTTTTCATGGTAGATATGGTTCAACCGGGTGCCACCACCACACCTATTTTCAGTGTAAAGCAGTTCTAGGGTTACCGTGGATGGGTGTGGTTGTCGGCTCACTTTTATTTGAGGCAAATATAGCAATTCTCGCGACTAGCAACGTATCTGTTATTGTTATTAACATTATTATTAACATTATTATGTGTTGTATTAACATTATTATTGTTATTAACATTATTATGTGTTATTGACTTCAGTTAAAACCCTTATATTGTATGAAGTTGCTTGCAGATAACCATGTGCGGCAGTTATCACTTACTTCTGGTGGACTGTTTGCTCATTTGCAACTTCAATTAGTTGAAAAAAAAAGGTTTTCTGCCAACTGAACGGCTCGGTAACATTGACAAAAACCCCATTAAAAGGGTCATGTGTTTAGCATTGTATATAAAAAAAGGTGATAGAACCAGTGTAGTTCGCCCGGTGAAGTACCACCACCACACCTATTTCTAGCATGAAGCAGTTCTTGCGTTTCGTTGGAAGGGTGTGGTTTCCGGCACACTTTTATATGAGTCGATCGTCATAGTCCTTGAGAGTAGCAACGCATCTGTGATTGTGACTTTAGATAGAACCCATGTTCTGTATGAAGTTACATACAGGCGTCCACGGGCGGCAGTGTCCACTTACTACCAGGTGGACTGCATGCTCGTTTACTGCTACAATCAGATAAAAAAATTAGAACTTCAAATGACCTAATTGACCTTCATAGCCATAGCCACTGGTGGCTATTGGGCCTTTTCTTAATTAAATATAACTCGTTACGTAAATGTTCTGTAATGAAACTACAAATATTTTGTACAAAATATATTATTACTTTTTAACATTTCCAATTGTAACTTGCGTCTTTTTACAAAACGATTAAAGAAATTGACAAAATAATTTCTTTACGTTCATACTATCAACAATGATGTTAAAAAAAACAAAAAAAAATGAGAGAAATACAATCCTTCTATTATATCGTAATAAATAATATTAAATTAAATATTTCAATTACTTTTGAGCCTATTTAAGTATTTTAACAGATTTTTCACATTTAGTATTTTTTTATTTATTTTACAATTTTATATATCAACTAAAGCCAGTGATCATTAAAACTATAGTGCAAAATAAGTAATAATTGTACAAAGATTTAAAAAATGAAAAAAGTGAAAATTCCATTTAATAATACACATAGAATGGTGGTGCTCAAATAAGTTACGTAAAAATACATATTCTAAATATGTATTTTTACGTAACTTATAATAATATTTAAGTAATATTTAATTAATAAAGTATTAATTAAATATTTTGTCATAACATATAATAGATTAAATTAAATATTAAATATTTTGTCATATAATCAGAACATATGATCATTTTTTTAACATTTAGATGTCCGATTCAGAGTTGAACCAGAAATCATTACGAGACAGACCTATGTGGTGATATAAAATAATATCAATAGTAAAATTTTGTATTTTTTCCATTGCGTCCAGTGGTAAGTGTTTAGTAAAGAAACAATGAATTCTTCGAGTCTGTTTACCTTATTTTAATTATCTTATTTAGTATTTACATTATGATGTTTTTATCGATTATATTAAAATAAATGCGAAACCCTATTTTTATAAACAAAATGTAACAAACGTATAATATACTCGTATTTAACTGAATAAAAAAAAAACTTAACTTGAAATAGTTTCTTATCTTCAATTTACTAACAATTGAGCAATCTCTTGTTTGAACAAACAGTGTTAATACTGAACCATTCATAAGTCACAGAATGAACTCATAATAAAAATATGTCATATCATATCGATCTAATAGACCGTTACATCGATTGTTAGGAGTCTATTCTGTTACTTAGTCTTCAACTAAAAAAAACACTTCGTCACATTTTTAGTTTTTAAAATTATAAGTATTCTGCAGTACATCTTTGTTAACATTTTTTCACACATCAGACAATGTTTCTCTTCAATTTTACCATTTAGTTCCAACAACCCAATAACAAATAGATATTAATTCCCTTCCTCACATTATTACTTTACTTCCCCAACATTTTCTTTCTTTTTTCGTCAACATTTACAAAACTACCATTTCCAAATTTACTATACACAACACACACTTCCATCACAAATCTATCATCTATTTTCATTTAGCTCAAAATTATTTAACGTGCAACTAAAATCCTTATGTTTTAATTCACTCTCTTCTTTAACTTCTGAAAAACCTACTCCATACAAACTCAAGGGTATAACAGATTCCAAATCACTTAACATTTTTATCACGTTATCAAAACCATTACTCTACTGAACTATATTTATGTTGATGACTTACACAATACGGCTACTATCACCTTGTGCTAACCTATGATCGTTCGTTCAAGCGTCCATTAAATGTAGGGTTTAACTATAGGATTATATACAATAATTACAAAACATTTCATTTGAGCGCCTGAAAATTTTCCCACCCGAAGAATTTTTATTTGATTACGAAACGAGGCTTTTAGAACCACTTAAGAGCTTAAGGAGAGGAAAACAAGTCATACGTTTCGAATTTTCAGCTATCTCATTTAGGAATTCGTGCGAAATTCTTTAGATAAGTATTTTGAAATTCTAATAAGGTTTTGCTAGTAACATCATTTTTAGGACAAAAAAGCGCTCCGAATATAAAATTACATTTATAATAGGTATTTAAAACTATATTTTAAATAACAACAAAGGAGGGGTCAGGTGCTCAATATAGCGTCTGTCAATGCAGACTCCAGTCCAAGGGCAGATCCCTTGAAGTGGACCTCGAATGAAGAGACGGCGGCGCGTGAGGTGCGCCGCGGGCCGCATGTCAGTAATCCAGAGACTCCTCGTCCGGAGACCTCTTGCGGCAGCAGAGACGCCACGCAGCGCCTAAAGCGCACAGACCAATCACTATGGCCAACCCAGCACCAAGAGCTGGAGCCATCCAATCCCCGCTCCCAGCGTTTCTCGCTCCAACACACAACTCCGGCGCTTCGTCATGAAGCTGACCCAGAGGGATTCCACTCAACAGGTCCAAATATCCAAGCCTGCGTAAACTGTCTTCGGAATACGCTTCTCTAGCACGCTTATCTTCAGCGGTCCAGAATTTTCTTTCTCCCGTAACAGTAGTTACATTGGGACAATTGACAACACCATTACAAATTAATCTAGCAGGAATGCAGAGAGCTTCTTCACCTGGGCATATAAAATCGCATCCTTGACCAGACCCTGACTGAACCGATCCGCTGTCAGTAAGACGCGAAGTCATTAGAGTACCGTCAGAATTCTTCGGTAAATGGTACAAACCGGTCCAGGCAATTTTAAATGTAGCCCGAGCGGGAGAAGCACTACCGATAAAGACAATTCTAATTGATCTGGTCTTTTCCTTTTCAATCACAAGTGGATCATCTAGCGATTCGAATCCAAGTTCACCTGCTGACAATATTGGGAGTTCACGTGCCAAAGATACATTTTCACCGCACACCGATAAGTAGGGTTCAACCCTACCTGGCAAGTATATTTGAATATTGCCATCGTCACAGTGTCGCGATGCAAATTTGATGCTGTCGAAATGCAGCCAAATGTCTCGCTTTTCTTCAATCTCCAAATCCCAAATACATTGAATACGCTTCGGTGGTTCCGTGTAGCCTAGTGCCTCGAGATGCGGGTACACAATCTCCCCGTCTGACGCGGCTGCCAAAACCGCTGGGCCGCACAATGGGCCGTGAACGAATTCATATCGAGCTTCAAAGAGTGGGGAGGGGTTTTTGAAGTACGAGGCGGCGGCATGAGCATTATCCACGATAAGTTGTAGATTTAGTGATTCTCCAGACGAAACTACTCTGTACGGTCGCACGCGAGATACGGTGTTCGCGTGTTTGGCGCAAAGACAAGAGCCAAGGGACCGTTGGACGGCTAAATGAAGAGGCAACGGAGTGGTTGTGACTAACGAAGCATTGTATGTTTTGCCCCCTGGTGACGGTTCCCAAATGATCAATTTGTCAGCTCTATCTTCGTAGCAGTTTTGGCAAGATACTGGAGTATATGGATGCTCCTGTAACAAAACAGAGTATTGGATAGTTTGTTAAATTACGAGTAAGTTCTTGTTTTAAAATTATCTATTATTTTAAATTATCGATAATTACGATAACTGTAGATTAAAAGCATTACATATTGAAAACCAATTTAATTAATAATTGATGTATTATTTATAAAAAAATTGACAACTATATATATAAATAAGTTAAAATAGAAGAATAATAATTCAGGGCCCATAGAAAGAATGACTCTATAAATCCAAATAGGTACCTAGGTAAATATTACTTTTAAAATTGTCTCAATGAACTGTAACAAGTCTGCAGTAAAGTTACCTTAAAATTCACATTCAGGATGGTAAGAATAACTCTCGCGTAGATCCTTTTATCGGTGACAAATCTGTACAGGCAGTGCACATCCTCGCCAGGAGGCGCCTGCTTGTACACCAGGGTGTTGAGTGGAGACCGCAGCCTGCCAGCTCGTTGCTTCCACGAAGCTATCACCTCGTCACAGGCGGTACCAGGCACGGGCTCCCCGAACCGCGTGTTGTTGAAGAAGTCGTAATGAGCCCAGTAGTAAAGGGACGAGCTGAGAACGAAACCATTATTGTAGATCTGATAACCGTTAACGATTTATGATATAACTATTATTGTAACCTTTATTTGTTTTTAATTTTAAATAACGATTATAAGCAAATAACGGTAACAATAATAATGACGTGTTTCTATCTAAATATAAGTACAATACGGATAGTTAACGAGGGCAAATTAAGGCTGTGAAGACTTTTTACATCCAATTTTATTTATTTGATATTGAAAAGTCTTTAAAACTTATTTCTGATACAATTATTTTTATGAGAAAAAATATCTATTTGAATGTAGGAGAGGTTGACAACATCAAGGTCAAAATTATTCATTCATAATTAATTTAAAGCAAAAAATGCAAGTTTAAAAAAACATCATCGTCTACAACTATTTTAAATGAGTTTCACTAGAAATAACACGTACTTATGTTTTTTTTTAACAAAAGTTATTATCATTGATGATTAGGGTTCCGAAATTGGCCGTGACTAATCAAAAATAATGTCCACCAATTCGCACTTAGCCAGCGCGGTGGACCATGGCCTAAAAACTCTGTCATTCTGAGAGAAGACCCGTGCCCAGCAGTGGGACAATAATAGGTTGTAATCAATCAAAAATAACTGGAAATTAGGCAACACTAAACAACTATTACAAAAACGACATAAAATAGGCATCATGTGAAAGCAAACAATAAGGTTACTTCATAATAGTAGCTTCGGGCAGTTAACTAATACGGTTATAGCCATAACAGTATAATTGAGTTTCATTATGACATTAGCTTTGTTGCTTTTCCATTATATCGTGGCTTCAAATCTGTGCTATTTTCATTGACACCTATATTTGTTACGTTATACTTAGTTTGATATTAAAAATAAATTTATTTATACTGTATTGGAGCGGTACCCTTATTGGTGGCATGCAATGTGTTCTGGGTTCGATCCCCGACTGAACAGAAATCTGAATATTTTTATTCTGAGTCTGGGTGTTTGCATATGTCCATGGCACTTACAAATCAGGAGAGATTGCAGTGATATATTATGAGAGTAGAAAGCTATATGGTATGATTAGATATATGTTGTAGATTAGATACATAAAATAGATAAAAAGATAATAGAGATAAAATATCGTTTATATTTTAAACCGTAGCTTAGCCATAGCCCGGGCTTTACGTATAATAAATTAAAGTGATTATAGCAGAAATGGAGGCCTTCATGTGTCATTAGTTGGTACTAATATAACTATTTATCACATCTTATAAAAACGTTTACAAAATCTATTGACATGCTTAAAATAAACCTTAAAATGATTATAGACGATTAACTAATATTTATAGTGCGCGTATGAAATAAAGCTATTATTTGGTAAGTTAATTACGATGTATATAAAACTGACCCTACAGTATTATCGTTATTGAATAATAGTGGTTCCGAGATTAGCTAATAACGATACCCATAACAGTGTAATTGAGTTCCATTATGATATCAGCTTTGCCTACGACATTAATAGATTCGGCAGAATTTTCCTTACAATATCCCTTTATTTTCCTTATCGGATAATCTTGCCATGCAACCGTATGTTTGTAGCCGTTATTTTAAACGGTTTTAACCGTATATTTTAAACTGCGTTATTATCGAGGCAATCCCTTTACTCACGTCTACGACGGTAATGAGTATCCTATGTCTTAATTTAGGTTATACACTATTTGTTCGACAAACTTCAGCGGAATCTGGTCGATGAAAAGTAAAAAAACATTAACAAATAAAATAGTACAATTTTACAATTTAGAAGTTGAAACCTCACTGCACTGTCATAGTTACCCACAGTGAGACCACTTTTTTTTGCCATAATAAGGTTTTTTTTCTCTTTGAAGTGAAACTTCTTTATCGGGGTTGGAAAAAAATTTAGTGTCACATTTTTTCGTTACGCGCCATCTTTTTCTGTTACGCGCCATCTTTTTTTTTCGTTACGCGCCATCTTTTTCTGTTATGCGCCATCTTTTTTTGGTACGCGCCATCTTTTTCTGTTACGCGCCATCATTTTCTTATCCCTACCACGCGTGATATTAGATAGATTATGTGTGCGTGTACTAGCGTACACTCGTAAGAAGTGAAACTTCTTTATGACGTTATTTTTCAAAAAATAATTTACTATATGCAACTTTACAGGAATTGGTTAAATAAAGTTAAATTAGATAAAGTTTAATAAACTTTATCTAATAATCTAATCTTTTTTTTTATCTGACAGTAGTAACAAACGAGCATGCCGTCCATCTGTTGGCAATTGGGCACAGCCGGCCATGGACATCTGTAAGCAACTTCACTTAGAACGTGGGTTCTATCTGAAGTCAATCGTCAGTCAGTCAAACCGGCAACCCACTTACGTAAAGTTATGTATTTTATCGTTCGTTATTTTATTTTTTAAGTCTGCTCGGTATCGTGCCATGAATATAAATAGTTGCGATATGCATATATAATTGCCATAGAACAGATAATAAAAATCAAATAATATGAGGAAGAATTATGTTACCCAATCGACGTCACAAGGCTAATGTCATAATGGAATCCAATTACATTGTAATGGCCCTAATATTATTAGGCATCTGCCCAAAGAAAGTACGTAATTTGTACTAATGTGCTTAGATTTCTAAGTGTTATTCGCCTTGACTTGAATATAACCTGGGAGCTACATTTTGCCGTCGTAATGGGAAATAGAGTATTTGCAAAATTATCGTTTTGAAAGTAACGCGTTTAAGTGTTTTGTTAGCCTTTATTCATTGATAACACGCATTTAAGTTTTTTTTTCAAATATCTACTTTAACACTATTACAGTAAAAATATATCTGGTTTGAAAACCGGTTATATTTTCTCCCAGCTAAGGAAAGCTAAATGAAGAATAAACTTATTAATTCAATTTTTTTCTTTGATACTATATACTTTCTCACAAACAGCTGCTTACATATTCGTCCGATTTCCGAGCAGCTCGATATCCGTGCGAGCTTCGTATTTTCGTACCATATACATACACATTAAGCGAACGCTCGGCCGCGCTACAGCGAGGTAGGCGGAGTGGAGGGTGTTAGGTTTTTTTCATTACGGAATTTCTTGATTCAGTCGCTGCGATAAAAGCCATGCAATAACTTAAAAATAAAGCAAGTAAGGTAAAGTAACCTCTAGTGCGGTAAGAATTACTAGGTGTCGTTCCCACGGCGTTGGGTACCTTTTTAAGATTTGTTCCTCAGAAACAAAAAAATAACGAATGGTAATTAACCTAACTTTATCTTACCCACTATAGCTGCCAGTTTTGCTCTCAAACCGCACGAACATGGCGTTTCCGGTGGACACGAAGTCGTGCTTCTCCATCGGCCTGCTGAAGGTGTCGCAGAAGGTCTTGATGATCTTCGCGTCATCAGGCCGGGGGGCGTCGTAGAGCGTGAGGGACTCCCCACAGTCGCCCGTCCAGGGGACGATGGGGGATTCGATGCGGTTGATCCGGAAGCTAATGAAAATTATATTGATTTCGTTATTACATTTCTATTATATGCTTTTCTTTAACTAACTTAGTAACTTGTATTTTGCTCTGATCTCTAATCTGATTGTGCACCCTATCTCTTTTTTCAGTTTATACTAATTTCAACTTCGCACTCTATAGTTGTCTGGAAGAAATCGCTGCTTAGCGGTAATACCGCCTCCTGTATTTTTAAATTTCCTCTTTTCTGGATAAATAAAATCACAATATTATAACTTTGTCTTTTCGTGTTAGTCAAAATATAAGCCTAATAGACGCATCTTAAGGGCTTTTATTGATTTAAAATTAAATTATACAAAAAAATTCAAAGTAGCGAAAAGTGGTCATGCAAAAATATGTATTTACTTGAAAAAATACTTTGTATAGCACTATTAAATCGAAAGGAATTTACGAAAAAAGAAAATAGCATGTATGCATATGCACGCATTCTGAAATAGGTGCCAAAAACTGCTAATGCCTTGTTTTCGCATTAGTTGGCCACATTGCAGGTCAGACAATTAATAGATTACAAAATACATCACTCGAAAACAACACGACAGACAGATTCAGAGAAATCTGTACACAGCAAATCGAATATTAGATACTCGTAATTATAATCACTACATGGTATAAAACAAGGTCGCTTTCCACAGTCTGCCTCTATGTATGCTTAGATCTTTAAAACCACGCTACGGATATTAATGACATTTTTTAAATAGATAGACTGATTCAAGAAGAAGGTTTGTATGGTCAATACATGTATAATTTAGAGGTAGAACACTGATAATTTTAGATTTTTGACTTTTAGTTGTAACGAAGTTCGCCGGGTCAGCTAGTAATTAATAAAAGGATGTACTGTACTCTAGTATTGTATTAATGTAGTATTGTATTCACAGACTCGGTAGAGTCTGACACCAAGTTCAAGGTCAGACAAACCGAGTATGTCTTTACTGTAATAGGTTAAGTAATGACCAAAACACAATGCTCATTATATCGGCAAATATAGTGTTAATAAATTACAACACATACTGCTTACAACTCATACAACAAATTATTTGTATTTGCTAATAAAAATCAAAGATAAAAATATAAAAGTGCATTCAAAGCATATCTCAGAAACATTTACGATATTAAAGATATTGCTCGTACGTTATTTATTGATACTGTCTGTATCATATTGAATATTCTCGGAATGTAATTACTGAGAGAGTTACAAAAAACGTTGTTAGTTATTGCAAGAATGTAATATATTACCCTTTATGAAGATTTATGAAGCCCGAGAAAGTTACTATGAAGGAGTACGAACTAATATTGAAATAGTAGTAAAATTCTTGCAAATATAAACAAAATACATTATTATTAATGTGACAAATTATTTTTTGACTCATAAGAGACATTAGAACACAAGAACAATGTGTCTACCCCTTAATATTAGAACAAAGAAGTGCAGTGTCAATGGACGCCTCCTTCAATAAACAATGATTTAGCAGTTTAAGATAGATTAGAATTACTCATTAGCCTTATATAAAGCTAGATTGTAATTAATATGAAGTACCCAATTATTTATTCGGTACTTTATATATAACATAAACAAAATAAGAGACATCAGTGTATGACAATTAGTATGGTTGATTCATAAAATTAACTACTTAGAATATTAGATTATGATATTGCATTACAATGAGCTCACTTTCATTTGAGGCGACCATCTTAGTCTGCAGGAATAGCAACGTATCTGTTATTTACTTCAGATTAAAACTTTCTTCTAAATAAAATTTTTAAGGTGGTAGAACCAGTGTAGTTCGACCGGGGAAGTACCACCGCCACCACATATTTCTAGCGTTAAGCATTTCTTGCGATAGAAGGGTGTGGTTGCCGGCACACTTTCACATGAGGCGACAATCATAGTCCTCGGGAGTAGCAACGCATCTGTGATTGACTTCAGATGGAACCCATGTTCTGTATGAAGTTGATAACAGATGTTCATGGGCGGTAGTGACCATTAACGATCAGGTGGACTGCATAATCGTTTGCTATTGCAATTAAATAAAAGAAAATCTCACCTTGGAAAGTACAACCTCACGACTTGACCAGGAAACCCTTGCATCAGGTAAGTACACGAAGTATGAGGAGGGTACCAGTGCGCGACGGACAAGAAAATGCCTTCAGTATCACCAGACTTCTTCAAGGCCTCGGCTGTGAGGAGCCAATCGCAATTGCCGATCTTAGACCCTGGAGCCTCGACGTGGCCGGGCCAGTTACCCACGTTGAAGTGGAAGCCAGTGTTTAGTAGTGGACCTGAATAATAAATAAATTTAAATTTCGAAGTAATGAGATATATTAAGGTCTTACTACAGTTTCTATGTACTTGTGTCCGTAGTAGGAGTTGTCCTACAGCTGGGCATGTGTCTTCTCTCAGAATGAGAGAGTTTTAAGCCTTAATCAACAGCGCTGGCCAAGTGCGAATTGGACAGCTTTGGTCTAACTAGTTCTTTGTTATAAGACTCGCGTAGCATCACGAAGTTGTTGTAGCACAACCGTAGACCAGTCGTAGCACTACCGTAGACCAGTCTTGGATTTTTGACTATTAGGCGGAACGAAGTTCGCCGGGTTAGCTGTATTTAATAAACTTCAATGTTTTTACGAATACTCAAACCTTAAACAGAAATTTAATTAAATTTCAAGTATGTCTGTTACGTTACATCCATGTTATGGTTCTTTTCGCAAACTTCATTTCGACTTTGATTTCTTCTTCTCATAAGGCTTATTGATAGATGTTATAGTAAGAGTTTTTGTAAAGTTTTCTTACCAGCAGGTGAGCTCACGAACTCCACAAACAAATCCTGCGAAGTCCCGATGATGGAGTACGGGAACTTGCCCATCCCACAAAATGTCCCGATCACCGACGCAGACTCGTCTTTGCCGTCGTATATCCTTATGTAGTCGTATGGGCAGTTTTCTGAACCTGTGTCAAAGATTTTTTATATTATAATAAGAATAAACGCTACTGATCCAAGAGAACATTTATTGTTACGATTTGATATCTTTAAAATGGTTTAATACACAAATTCTCATTTAACATATGCTTTATGTTAAATAAATACATTTATACATACATACATAGCCCTTGTACAAAGAACACAATTAAATTTTTAAGTAGTGTTCAGTAATTTCGAATAATTTGTGTAATGAAACTTCATTACAAGAATATATTTAGTTACAACATTTTATCGTTTTTACTGGAATCAATTAAGAAAGTTAGAGAAAAAGTTTAATGCCTTCGAAACTTAACACGATTTCACTAAAGTTTTATCAAAGAATAAAATTATTACTTGAATTAACATTTTTATCTATTCAGGGATTTTAATAGTAACAATTTTGACGATTTCTGTCGGGTTCATTACAAAGTTAAACTCGACTAAGCAAGTTATTTAAGTGGCAGCCATTTGCCAGTTCCATCTAATTAAAATACGCAGAAAGTAAAGCGGGAGTTAACTTGTGTGTACTGAACGCTAGTACCGCTAGTATGAGTTTATTAAGTTTGTTCACTAAACGTAAATAATTGTTGTTTACGTTTTTGATATTTTATATTAAATGAAAAAGCAAACGAGCATGCAATCCACATGATGGTAAGAGGAAGTGCCGGACATGTGTGAGAAATTAAAAAAAAAACGGTACAGACAACCGTTTTTTTTCGGTTTACTGACGATAGTTGACCGTGACAACGTCATAACAATTTTTTTCGTTCACAATTTTCTTATATTTCAAATTCTGGTGCTTTTACGGGATGTGCATTGTAAGACAGCTTTACTAATAATGTATCATAGTCCTTTGACAACTAAAACAAACATAAACTACTATCAGCCGTCCGAAAAAATAAAGTGATTGAGTTTATACTATATACTTCTGCGTATGGTGTAAGTCTGAATAAAGTCAATAAAGTCATCACTTTTATGCAATAATAATATTGCCGAGGACAAGAGTTTAAAAATAAATAGCGGGTAGCTAGGATATCAGTGAGAGGTAATATATGTGTCAGAAATATGTTGTAGCTAACAGACTACAGCTAATCTTTTGTTTCACGAACGCTTTACACGCTTACACGCTTTCTACACTCATAGCCCCACACTAGGATTTTCTCTTGTGTCCTGGGTACCAGGGACACACAAGACGAATACACAAACACGCAGGCCCAGAACATGAATCGTACCCGGGACCCATTGCGCGACTGATCGGTAACTGTTAAGCCACGCGGGTCGTCGTTTTAAGGAGGTACTGGTCCAACAGTACGCGGATTGTTAAGAAAAATTTTATCGGAGGGATTCAAAGATTTCGAGGGAATCGAATTTTCGAGAATATTCGTATCCAGTTTTGTTACGGATCCCTAAATATGATATTTGGATTTTAGTTTTGAACTAACACGAATCTAATTTACATAAACGAGTCGCTTTTAACATTTACGGATTAGGATTAAGTTTCGTGTTTTAATATTTATCTTTTTAGTGTATATATACCGCGGCTCTACCCGCGTCGATCACGTTTTACCAGGGTTTCACGTATTAAGAGGGGTCGTAATCTTTCTGTGTGCTAAATTACGGTGAAATGCTCATGTAGCATGCGGCAGGCTGAGAGGCGGGTGTTAGGTTTTTTTCATTACGGAATTTCTTGATTCGGTCGCCACGCTCAAAGCTCGATAAAAGCTATGCTATAGCTTAAAACGTGAATTAGAGGCAAAAAATATTCTCAAGTCCAAGATCGGAGTTGAAAGTGTTCAAGGATGGATGGAGGTGCAAAAACCGAGTAAGCTATTGGTACACAAATATTTGTGTTTTAAACAGTTTGCGAGGGTAAAAAAATACACGTATAATTTACCCTTACTATACTATTACCGTACTTCAAATGAAAGTAAATAAATGTGGTTAAAGATCATTTAAAAGGATTGGTTACAATTCACTTAAAACTTAAGAATAATAAATAACATTCATAAGTAATTAACATGAGGGTAGACTGCAAGTATTGTAAATAATACAAAAAAAAACTTCATGCATGCCTGTACCCTTGTGCGAGTGTGAAAATAACGGATAACTATACCCTTATCACACGAAAACGATACCACAGCCACAAGAGATTCTACTTATTGCAAAAGTTCTACTAATATTATAAATAACTTATCCCGTTATAAGCGATTAATTCTTCCATATATCACAAACAAAGGTTAAACAAGTGAAGATTTTCAGGAACTTTGTGTTATATACGCGACAGCCCTTATATTCCCGTTAGGCTTTTTACGAAGTATCCGATAATTTTCCCCGTTATTCCGGGGTGAGGTGAGCGTAATTTATTGCGATCGTAAATAACGAACGTCCAATAATGGACATTAAATCTGAACGCTTACAGAAACTTCGATCTGATATTACGTTCTTAGGAGCTGTCAAAAGTTTGCGTACCCTCGTTACTGTGTACCTAATTAAAACCGCACGTTTTTGAAGTCATACCAATCTTCAGAGCAATATTTTGTGAGAAAATTTAAGCCAGGGATTTTTATATGTGTATAGCAATGTTTTGGACTGAAATTGTTGGTAGGAATTGATATTTAGACTTTCTACGAATGTTTTGCAGTATGGAATAGTTGCTAGTGCCTAGCTATTGAAATTAACGGTTGTTATTATACTTTCGTGTAATTTAATCTTCAGAGCAATATTTTGTGAGAAAATTTAAGCCAGGGATTTTTAATATGTGTTTAACAATGTTTTGGACTGAAATTTTTGGTACGAATTAATATTTAGATTTTCTACGAATGTTTTGTAGTATGGAATAGTTGCTGGTGCCTAGCTATTGAAATTAACGGTTGTTACTATACTTTCGTGTAATTTAACTATAGTAAAATATGTAAGCTCTTTAATCCATCCATCCAACAACTCTTTGAGGTCCATTGCTGGACATAGGCCTCCCCTAAATGGTGCCACTCTCACTGGTCGCGGTCCTGTGTCCTCTGAGTCCAATGGTTTCCCGCTGTCTTCTTTTGGTGATTCCCCATCGATTATCGGTAAGCTTTTTACTTATCTTTAATTTGAAGTATCTAATATTTTTCTAATCGTACCCCTCGTTGTAAACAAGTGAAGATTTTCACATAACTTTGTAGGATATACCGGACAGACTTCATATTCCTGTTAGGTTTTTTACAAATTTTGCAATAATTTTCCATAGTTATTCCGGGGTGAGGTGAGCGTAATTTATTGCGATCGTAAATAACGAACGTCCAATAATGGACATTAAATCTGAACGCTTCCAGAAACTTTGATCCGATATTACGTTCTTAGGGGCTGTCAAAAGTTTGCGTACCCTCGTTACTGTGTACCTAATTAAAACCGCACGTTTTTGAAGTCATACCAATCTTCAGAGCAATATTTTGTGAGAAAATTTAAGCCAGGGATTTTTAATATGTGTTTAGCAATGTTTTGGACTGAATTTTTTGGTACGAATTCATATTTAGTGTTTCTACGAATGTTTTGCAGTATGGAATAGTTGCTGGTACCTAGCTATTGAAATTAACAGTTGTTACTATACTTTCGTATAATTTTATTGCAGTAAAATATGTAAGCTCTTTTCTCCATCCATCCATCCATCCATAAACTTTTTGGGGTCCACTGCTGGATATAGGTCTCGCCTAAATGGTGCCACTCCAACCGGTCCTGTGCTCTCTGAGTCAAACCGTTTCCCGCTGTCTTCTTTAGGCCATCGGTCCACCTGGTGGGGAGAGGGGGGGGGGGCGACCTGTGCTCCTTTTGCCTAAATGTGGTCGCTACTCGAGGACCTTCCTTCTCCATTGGTTATCGGTAAGCTCTTTACTTGTCTTTAACACATGTGATTTTCATATAACTGTTATTTAATAAACGGGACAGCCCTTATATTCCCGTTAGGCTTTTTACGTAGTATACAATAATTTTCCCCGTTATTCCGGGGGAGGTGAGCGTAATTTATTGCGATCGTAAATCCAACGGTTTCCCGCTGTCTTCTTCAGGTCATCGGTCCATCTGGTAGGGGGGCGACCTGTACTCCTTTTGCCTAAACGTGGTCGCCACTCGAGGACCTTCCTTCCCCGTCAGTTATCGGTAAGCTCTTTACTTATCTTTGAATTGAAGTATCTAATACTTTTCCCGTCGTATCCCCTATTCGTGCAAATAAGTGAAGCTTTCCCATAACCTTTGTATAATATACGGGACAGTCCTTATATTCCCGTTAGGCTTTTTACGAAGTATCCAATAATTTTCCCCGTTATTCCGGGGTGAGGTGAACGTAATTTATTGCGATCGTCCAATAACGAACGTCCAATAATGGACATTAAATCTGAACGCTTCCAGAAACTTCGATCCGATATTACGTTCTTAGGAGCTGTCAAAAGTTTGCGTACCCTCGTTACTGTGTACCTAATTAAAATCCAACAACGTTTTTAGTGTTACAGGAATATTTTCGGGCGAATATTTTGGGTGAAAATTTACGTCAGGGATTTTTATATGTGTATAGCAACATGGACTGAATTTTTGGTACGATTTAAAATATAGATTTTTACGAATGTTTTACTGTATGTGATATTTGTTCACAGCTACCAATCGGAATTAATTTTTGTTGATATACATTCGTGATATTTAATAACAGTAAAGGAAATGTTAGTTCTTTTGTTGTCTTTATTTTGATGTATCTAATATTTTCCCCATCGTATCCCCTCATCGTAAACAAGTGCAGATTTTCATAGATTTTGTAAAATACACGGGCTAGCAGTTGTATTCCCGTTAGGATTTTTACGTATTCAATAATTTTCCAGAGTTATTCCGGGGTGAGGTGAGCGTAATTTATTGCGATCGTAAATAACGAACGTCCAATAATGGACATTAAATCTCAACGCTTCCAGAAACTTCGATCCGATATTACGTTCTTAGGAGCTGTCAAAAGTTTGCGTACCCTCGTTACTGTGTACAATTAGCTAGCGACTGGTGAAACGTGGTGAGTCACTAAATGAAGCTTTGTAACGTTTTTACATTTTTGAGCTGGCAAATTAAACAAAAAAAGCATTATTTTTTTTCTCAAGGTAGAACTAGTACAGTTAGACGGGAGATGTAGTACCGCCTCGCCAGTTCTTGCATATCGGTGAAAGTGTGTGGTTGCCGGTTCAAATTTATATGGGCCAATCTTAATCTTCGGGAGTAGCAACGCATCTGTGCTTGACTTCAGATTGAACTCTTATTCTATATGAAGATGCTTACCATGGGCGGCAGTGACCGCTTACTAGCAAGTGAACTGCATGCTCGTTTGCTGCTTTAAACTAAAAAAAATGTATATTGACGCGTGTTCTCAGTGAAAAGATAATATTATATTTAATTTTATGGAAGTGTCGGTTACAGCGTTTTAACGCCATAAAGGTGTAAACAAGGATAAACGGAGATATATTTAGCATTTACGGGGTGGTTTGGGGTAAAATGAATCACGAGGCTGTCGAGCCCAGCTACCTACGAGGAAGTTCGCATTTTATTTACGGTACACATGTTTTATTTCGAGGGGAAGCCTTGCAACCGCGCAACGTTTTTGAAGTCATAGGAATATCTTGGACGAATATTCAGTGTGAAATTTTACGCTCGGGATTTTTATGTGTGTAGCAACATATTTTTGTACCGGAATTTTTCGTTTGTATATATTTAAATTTGAATTTTTACGAACATTTTACGGAATATTTTTTCGTGCCTAGCTATTGGAGTTAATGTTTGTTGCTATACTTTAAGCTTATAAAATTGCAGTATAAATATGTGAGCTTTTTAATCGTCATGGATTTTTTTGTAATCAGTACTTTTTGATAGGCAACATTAACCCACATTAATATTAAATTTTCACCTGCGAAGTTTATTGTTTTTATTGAACATACTTAGAAATAGTATATATGTTTACGTGTAGCAATCTCCTGTAAACTGTAATCTTATTCACGTATCATGGGAGACAATGAGTGCAGTGTCTGATTACTACCAATTGGGCTTAATGCGCGTTTGCATCTTATTTATATTAAAAAAAAACTAGTTTGAAATAGTATTTGAATTATTTAGTTGAGGAATGTCATATAACAAAATAACAAGCTTACCTGACGTTATAGGCCTCATAGGACAAGTCATGATATTTTCACATCGCTGGCCGTCAATATTGAATTCTTCATTTTCTATATACAGCTTGATGTATGGAAGTCGGGTGTTTAGATGATACCTGGACAAAAACAGATATACATACATATATTACAAACATTAAAAGAATCCCTTATCAATATTTTTGCATTAATTTAAGAAGAAGCGTACAATAAACTTTTTAAAAATTATTTTTATGAAATCCTAATCAGACAACCTGACGACATAGTAAACATTAATATCGTAAAGTTACAGTTTATTAATTAAATGATTATTTAACAACCTCGATTTGTTACATCAAGGACCGAAAATATTTAAAGATCATAGTACTTTAAGTTCACATATGTTTTCGACAAAACTTTCATATATAATCAGAACTTATAAACCCAACCATAAAAAGAAAAGAACCAAGTCTTTGACAAAATGCTAAAAACTTTTTCACACGTCAAAATTTGCTTAAAACGCGCTCAGTTGCGCAACTAACCAGTTTACCCCTACCTACTCACTTTACAATCGTCCGCTCACATTTGGCTTGGTGCCAGGGAAAGATAGAAAGAATAAAAAGTATGGAGGATAAAAAAGTATTGGCAGTAGCGACCTCTATGTTACGTAGGCCCCTGGAGGTAGGACAAAGTGCTTTTTATGGCACAGAAGTGACAGGCGTGCAGTTTATGTGCACTTTAACCGTAGGATGCATTATCGTTCTCTTATGCTCTTTTTTAATTCTGGAACGCCAAAGTATACATTGGTTTGTTAAGAATTTTAAAATGACAAAAATATTGACCTTTGCAGTAACATGATTATAAAAAAAAAAATCTATCTTATAATTTGATGAGTCTCTCAATGGTAAGGGATTAGCTCAAGCTAGACTTATTATCATAAGGCCCCTATTTTTCACGAAAGGTCTTTTTGGTTACTTTGATAATGGTATAATATTACCTTGTGCATATATACCTAAAGTGGAGTTTTCATAAGTTCGTCGTCAACAACCCATTATTGTCCCTCTGCTGGGCACGGGTCTTCCTATTAAAACTTTTTTTTTAATTCTCGGGTGTGTAGGTTTCCTACACGATGTTTTCCTTCACCGAAAAGCAGTGATAATTAATTTCTAATACGCCTGGGTTTGAACCTCGGACCTCCCGATCGATAGGGGAAGTTTCAACCATTAGGCTTTCACTGCTCGTAAGTTCACTAAAACTGATATGTTACTAAAAGTGTCTTTCTTTCATTATTAATCGAATTAGGTGCTTTGTATGCAATAGCCAAATGTCCCTACCAATTAAATGCATAAGTGCACTTAATTCTACGTAAGTACAATTGCACTAATATTTTATGTGTTGTCAGAGAATATGTGTCTTTGTTTAGGAGCACACTTGGTTTCTTTGACCCTACTTAATTCTTAATTTCTACAAAAAGTTTGTCACCCACTCGGAGTTTATTTATTTCATTAAAAGGAAATGTCAGGTTATTTGATGTCTAGTAGCTACATACCTGCAGTGCAGATTCCTGGGATATACGCCGGGATACGCCGCAGACTGGACGTAACAGGTCTGAAGACGACAGTCCCGGAACACGCGTTCGCAGTATGACCTGGGAAGATGGAGGGGTTTGAAAAAGTTGAAACAAGACTATATAATACTAACTGAACCCCGCAGTTTCGCCCGCGTTAAAATAAATCGATGTATTGATTGAATATAATATTTTTCCACAGTAAAAAGCAGCCTATATGTTAATTCAGAGTGTTAGCTAATTTCCTACGACCATCTCAGTTCGGGAGTAGCAACGCATCTGTGATTGTCTTCAGATACAGCCTTTGATGAGTATGAAGTTGATTACAGCTGTCCATGAGTGCTACTGACCATTTCTTTATGTATATACTTCTCCCTCCGGCATGGAGGCCTCAGACTGTATTTGCTGGTTTGGATTTTGTGCTTAAAATTTTTTCCTTCTCCCATCGGCAGAGGTTATCGGTATTCTATCGGCTACTGACTATTTATCAACAGGTAGACGTCATACTCGTTTGCTGCCTCAATCATATAAAAAGAACAGTGTGATTTTAATTGGTTTTTATATACGCTATAGTATTATAGTGATGCTTCTTATTCATCATAATTAATTTATTTGATATCTATTGGGGGATGGAATCGAAAACCTTTGTATTACATCAGTTCCTGCATCAATCTACCACGAAGTGAAAGTTAAAAAAAGTTCTTACAAATCTTTGAAAATGCAATGTACTTGTTAGTTATTTATGTAACTGTAAAATATAAGGTATTATAAAATAACACGTAAATGAGTATTTTTTGGGTAACACTATAAACCGTTTTAATTAGTAGCAGAGATATTATCTATTATAATCACCATGTATACTACAATATCATCAAGGAAGTCATTAATTTAAATCTAACTCTCCCAAAACGATTAAAAAGTAGTGCTTGAAAAGAACCACTGCAATATTTGAACTGGAAAGGTTTAAGTGTTAAATTACGTGAACAGTGAAAGCAAGATCAATAGCTACCATAGTCTCCAGCTCCTAACACTCGGCATTTGATTGGACGCATAAATCAGTGGGACGGTAATAATGGCTGATTTATTTGTGTCGTCGTCGTCAACCCATTATTGTCCCACTGCTGGGCACGGGTCTTCTCTCAGAATGAGAGAGTTTAGGCCATAGTCCACCGCGCTGGCCAAGTGCGAATTGGTGGACTTCACACATCTCCGAGAACTTTTTTTTTTTTTTAAAGAACTCTCGGGTGTGTAGGTTTCCTCACGATTTTTTCCTTCACCGAAAAACCGACACCGAAAATTGACAACCCATTACTGTCCCACTGTTGGGCACGGGTCTTCTCTCAGAATGAGAGAGCTTTAGGCCATAACACACTTGGTCCAGTGCGAAGTGCTAGACTTCACACGCCTTTGAAAAAATATTTTTAAATATCTCTTAGGTTTGTAGGTTTCCTCATGGTGTTTTTCTTTTCTATAAAGCAGTGATCATTAATTTCTAATCAGCACATTATTATGAACAATCATTGGTGCCTGGGTTTGAATCACTGACTCTCGCCTGAGAGGCTGATTCTCAACCACTAATTATCACCGCTCGTCTCAAAAGTGTTCAAATTCAAAAACAGGAAAAGCAAGATCAATAACTACCATAGTCTTCAACTCCTAACACTCGGCATTTGATTGGACGCATAAATCAATGGGACTGTAATAATGGCTTATTTAGTTACAGTACGGTATCGTGCAATATCCTTCGTCGACAACCCATGACTCTTAGGTATGTAGGTTGATCACGGTGTTTTTATTTATTGTAAAGCAGTGATCATTAATTTCTAATCAGCACATTATTTTAGAAAAATCATTGGTGCCTGGGTTTGAACCACTGACTCTTGCTTGAAAGGCTGTTTCCAACCACTATCACCGCTCGTCTCAAAAGTGTTCAAATTCAAAAACAGGAAAAGCAAGATCAATAACTACTATAGTCTCCAGCTCCTACGACTTGGCAATTTGATTGGACGCATAAATCAGTGCGACTTTAATAGTGGCTGATTTATTTACACTAGTCACCCGTAGCATCGGCCGAAATTCGACCGTAATTTAAATTAAAAATCAAATGTCATCTGACATTCTTGACGTTGTGTCTTTTCATTTTCATTTACTAAGTACATATGTGTTTGTGACAAATGCAAGGCAGTGTGTGTAATGTGTTTTTAGTTGATTTTATGTATGAAAAATGCATTATTTGAAAAAAATATTAACATTCTGCACTCCTTCTCTACGTCCACTATAACCGTGCAAAATTTCATACTAATCCGTCCGCGGCATATTACTTAAAAATCCGTCACAAATTTTTGCTTCACGTATTAATATAATAATTCTGAGCACGTGCTGAGTGGTCGCTATGTTGCAGCCATCAGAAAATGATTTTGGAGAGAAAACAATTTTCTGAAAAAACTATTCATGATTTTTATAAGCACTAGGTTATTCCTGCAGCTTTACCCGTTTTGATAGCGTTTAGCACACTGTATTGTATGCTAATTCAAGGCAATTATATCATAATTTAGCCTAATAGTTAAAAAAAGTTAAAAAAATCTTCTTTCGGAGTAAGAGAGTTATTGGCCATAGCCCACCGCGCTGGCCAAGTGCGAATTGGTGGACTTAACATACTCGTACCTCCGAGATTTTTTTTAAAGAACTCTCGGGTGTTTAGGTTTCCTTACGGTGTTTGCCTTCACCGAAAAATAGTGTTATTTAATTTCTAATACGTGGATACGTTAATGGTGCGTGTCTGGGTTTCAACCTCGGACCTCCCGATCGAGAGAGCAAGTTTCAACCATTAAGCTATCACTGCTCTACTAATATAATTATAAAAATAAGATAGATGTAAAAAGATAAGGACTTTAAGTAAATACTCCTTTATTATTTGTATAAATATTTAGTTTATTTCTCGTAAGTGATTTATCTTAAGAGAAATATTAATAAAGTTTTAAACTTTTTCATAAGATATTAAATATTTTATGATACATCTGTCCCGATTTCTTAATTATAATTCGGAAGTCAGTTAAATAACAAGGCTATATTTCATCGAACACCAACAAAATCCTCCAAACTTTAAGCAAACAACCCAATTATACTATAAATTTATGATCTCGTAACAGATCCTATGTAGAGCATGAACCTTAATATTAAGAGGTACGAAATTGACCGTTTAACGATATTATCAAATCGTACAAATCATACAAAATCTGGAACTTTCTGGGATTTTTCTGGAACGCTACGACAGTCGTTACCAATCATATATTGTCCACTGCGGGGTATAGGTCTTCTTTAAGAATCAGAGCATTTTAGGTCAGTCCATCGTAAGGGCTAAGTGCGAATTGATAGATTTGAAACACCTTTGATAAATTTTTTTAGACCTCTCAGTGTAGATTTCGTCATTATTTTTTCTTCGCTAACCAGTGATAGATAAATTACTAATAAGCATATCATTTTAGAAAAATCATTGGTTGCATATCTGGCATTCGAAACCTTGGACCCGTGATTGAGTGGCGGAGTTTGAATCATTAGGCTTTCTCAGCTTTTAACACTATGGCATAAATTGCTGCAAAAATAACAAATGCGGTGGATATTTTGGTGGATATTTTATATTAAGTACCTCGAAACTTATTTATACGTTTAGATAAAATGAGTTATTTTTATATGATGATATGATGTATTTAAAAATTCATTGTTGTACGTAACTGATATTGAAGTAGCAAACAAGCATATAGCCCACCTAGGATAGCAGTATAAAATTCATTTTATATTGAATTGGAAATTTACCTTTGAGAAATAAGTTGATGTCTAATGAAAGTCTCAATCATATAAAAAATAGCGAATAGTAGGTATAAAGAAAAAATGTTTTCACTTCTAAATCATTTTCAGATGGGAGTAGGTATATGATGGCATGTCAGTCTGACAAGCTATGTAGCACAGCGGTAACCTGGTTTGATAAGAATTGGGTTCAGATTTGATCCCTGGCCATGCAAATATTGGAACAATGAATTATAATTACTGTTTGACGACCCGCGTGGCGCAGCGGTTACCATATCAGTCTGACGCGCAATGGGTTCCGGGTTCAATTCCCGGCTAAACAGGTATCTGAATGATGAGTTTATATTCATATTTGGGTCTGGGTGTTTGTGTATTTGTCTTGTGTGTGTCCATGGTACCCACGATACAGGAGAAAATCCTAGTGTGGGGCTATGAGTGTAGAAAGTCTTAGTGCTTCTATGTTCTTGTATTTGTCTTTTTATAGCACCCACAATGCAGGTAAAACCCCAATGTGTGACTATGCGTGTTATAAACGTTAATATTGCTAAGTATTCCTCTCTAACCATATAACCGAAATCAAAATACCCCAAAGCATTACAAAATTAGTTCAGAACAAAGCTTTTTACTGGCAGATAATTTAAACATCGAAATCCAATTTAAATAAGTTAATTCTGCTATTCTCAAAGTAAATAAATCGACTTCATATCCTTAACACTTTCGGATTGATTGCGAAATATACTCGTAAATCAGTGTCATCGACCCGTTATTGGCCCACTGCTGGACACGGGTCTTCTCTCAGAATGAGAGAGTTTAGGCCATAGTCCACCGCGCTGGCCAAGTGCGAATTGGCGGACTTCACACACCTCCGAGAACTTTTTTTTTTTTAAAGAACTCTCGGGTGTGTAGGTTTCCTCACGATGTTTTCCTTCACCGAAAAGCAGTGATAATTAATTTATAATACGCACATAAATCAGTGGTGTGTGCCTGGGTTTGAACCTCGGACCTCCCGATCGAGAGGCCAAGTTTCAACCATTAGGCTATCACTGCTCTGTCCGTAAATCAGTACGAGTATAATAATGGGTGATTTATTTACAATTCCGGTCACGTCGCAACCAGAGTGCTGGCCATTTTGGCGCCGAAAATGGTTCGGAGAGGTTTTGTGACACTTGAAACTGTAAAGCAATTTGTAAGTTCCAATTTGATTTGCTGTCAAGACGCCATTTCGACTTAATTATGGCTTGGAATATAAATTTTATTCAATAATATGATTACAGTGACATTATTATAACTTTAGTCTGTCATGGAAATCGAGATGAGAAATGTAAACAGGGGTGTTGCTATTTCAAATAACTATGTCTTGTAGTTAGTTAATGAGCCGGCCACATCGCTCGTAGGACCGATAACCGATGGGGAAGGAAAATCATCGAGTGGCGACCACGTCTAGGCGAAAGGAGCACAGGTCGGCCCCCACTAGGTGGACCGATGACCTGAAGAAGACAGCGGGAAACCGTTAGATTCAGAAGGCACAGGACCGGTTGGAGTGGCGTCATTTAGGGGAGGTCTATGTCCAGCAGTGGACCTCAAAATTCAAAATAAGCACTTAAGATTATACTTGTGTCTTGAACACATGAATATTGAATCATGTTTTCAGCGTTGTAATCTAAAAAACGTTTTGGGCTTTATATATTTAAATATTACACGAAATACAAACACGATTATTTCATTGTATACTTCGTATTTTTAATTGTTTTTTTCATTACATTAAAGCTGAAGAATGCGTGCCACGTTTTGTATGTATGTTTTATATGCAACTAGCTGACTTCATTCCGCCTAAAACTCAAAAACCTAAAATTTCGGTGTTTCTCCACTATATTATGCATATGCATATAAAGGTCGACGTCGACGTCGTCGTCGTCGTCGTCGAAGTTCGGTAGTCGAAGCAGTTTAAACTGATTCATTTTGGCAAAAGGCGTTTTTTTCTAGTTAGAACAGTTAATTCTAGTTTTAACAAAGGCGTTTAGTGAGAACTACTTTTAACTAGTGAAAACGCGATTAAACGGGTTCTAACGGCAACATATACATAAATAATAGACGTTATTTTAAATAACAATTTTACAAATTCATAAAGCTATTAGTTGGAATTTTAAAACGAGTTTCTTTCTAGAAAAGTGTAAAATCATTTACAATTTTTACGTTGAATTTACTTTACTTAATAAAATTGATGAAGAAAAAGATGACATATTTTAGTTAAGAAAATATCTTGGAGCGTCTAATGGATTCTATTAGTCGTGTTCTAGTAAATTTCGTTTGAGCTTACATAAAGATAATGTTTTTAGAAATAGATTTAAAAACACTAACGCATTTGCGGACATTAATGGTATTTCAACTTAATGTATAATCTATGGAAATAATAAGTTAATTATATTTAATTAATTAATAAGCGAGTGACTGAAAAATGTGAATGTGTGCAAAATAAAAGAATGTTTGAAAACTATCTGAATAACTAATTTTCATTTAACCAAACACATACATAATAAACGAAATAGAACATTCATTAAGTTACTATGAAAACACATGACGTCAAAAATGTCAGATGTCGTTGTCAAAATTTGAAATTGCTTTTAAATGCAGCTCACTAAAATAACCTCTTTTTACCTTTAACGGATGCGTTCAAAATAACTTAAAAAATATTAAAATTTATCTATATTAGAGAAATATTGGTGCTACTTTGGACAATATGAAGTTTAGTTTTTTTATTTAAATTACGGTCGAATTTCGACCGTAGCGAGGGGTGACTGGTACTCGTAAATGATAATCGAAACACACGTTCGAAAAACATTACCGTCCTCCTCACGCAGTCGGTGATAAATAACTAATAGTTTAAAAAAACACGCTTTTTATAGAAAACCGAACTAAAAAATAGAAAATAAATTTAAATGAATTTAAATTAAGAAAATAGTGTTAATAATTTCAATGAATATAAATTAATAATAGTGTGAATAAAAAAAAATATTTTATTTAAAAAAAAGCGTGGGGTGCATGGTGTCAATGGTTATAGATATTTTATTGACAGATATGAGTAGAGTGATTATCATTTCGATAATATCTTAAAAAGCACCCCACGCTTTTTTTTTTTTTTTATTCACACTATTATTAATTTACACTCATTGAAATTTTTAAGTGGGTCAAAATCGCGCCCAAAGAAGTCGGTTACAAACATACAAACATACAGGTGAAGCTAATAAAAAGGTAAAATTTCGTCAAACTTATTATTTTGTACCATTTTTGATGTGCGTAACGCGTACGTCCGTGGGGATAAACACCTTTTTCATTCATTCTGGTCACGTCATATCAGCGGTGGCCGTTTTGACGCCAAGAGAAAATAATTTAGTAACTTCGGTCAGACCTTAAGTAATTGGGGAGTTGGGACTTGATTTATTCCCAAGGGAACCCGCCGAGATGGTATTAAGTTAGATAATAGTTTTGCGAGACTTGTTTGTAGTTTGATTTTGGGTATAAGTTCGGTTAGCTTGGCTTTAGTTTGCTGTCAAGCGAAATTTAAAAACATTTCGCTGTTTGCATTGAACAGAAAAACGCTAATGTTCCAGAAGAGGCAGATAAAAGTTAAAATAATGTAAAGTATATAAGGCTGCTAACAGCAGAGTTATTAAAGTACCAAATTTTTGATTCCAGACTTTTTTGGGTAAAATCTTATCTTTAACAAAAAATAATGATTTGATTGATTGTGGTTATTAACGCAAAGCAGCTTGATATATGGGATATTTTTTGATAGAGATGTATTTACCAGAGCAGAGATACATTCAAATGATATAGCTAAAACTTTATACATCTTAATAAATCTTTATACTGTTATAGTTAATTCAAGTTTTGATAAGACATGGATATGGTTATGTATTACAAAATATTTGTTATAAATTTAAAAATGCTTAGAAAATACCGATTTATTTTTTGCCACGTAGACAATTACAGGTTTTTTCGATACTTACGACATATAAAGGTATTTTTAAAAGAATTTCAGCAAAAGTAGTACTGTTTAAGGCATACGCGTATATGTTGATTATAATAATAATAATTTATCACTATCTCAGTTACTACAAGTTATAGTTCTAAATATCCTTTCCATACCAAATATATCAAACACATAGAACTGATAACCGACGCACGATAAATAAACCTAAGCAGTAAAACGGAATTAGCCCTAATTCAACAAACTGCAATATACGCATTTCTATTTGGAAATGCAAACTACTGAAATACAGATGAAATATTTACCTAATTCTGTCACGTCGTCGGCCATAAATTCAGCCACCAGTTTGGGGATTGTTCCACTAATAACGATGAGCGAGGAATAAGTACCGAATTAATACCGTTCGGTATCAGCGTGGCGTTTGTCATACTGATTTGGCTGCTTTTTTATGAGCTGCTAAAATGAAGACTGTTTTTAGGGTCTTTTAATACAACCAAAGGATATCTAATTCGTATTTGCTTTCTTGTCTTGTCTTGGATGTCTAGCCTAATGCAGAATATTTATCATGTCTTCAAGGTGGTAGAACCAGTGTAGTTCGACTTGAGAAGTACCACCGCCACACCTATTTCTAGCGTGAAACATTTCTTGCGTTTCGATAGAAGGGTGTGGTTGCCGGAACACTTTTACATGAGGCGACCATCATAATCGTCAGGAGTAGCAACGCATTGTGATTAACTTCAGATGAAACCCATGTTCTGTATGTAGTTGATTACAGATGTCCATGGGCGGCAGTGACCATTAACCATCAGGTAAATTAAAAAAAATCGCAAAGTGTTAGGACGAGCGTGATTTGACCGGGGAGAAATCAACGCCCAACAATTTATATTGTGAAGCAGTTCTTGCGTTTCAGGGGAAACGGTGTGGATGCTGGTCCACCTTTTAGGACGTAGCCGTTTGACTTCTCGGGAGTAGCAATGCATCTATCATTGACTTTAGAAAGAACCCCTTTTCTATATCAAGTTGCTTTAAGATGGTTTGGAGATCAGTTACTATCAGATGTACTGCATGTTCGTTTGCTTATTCATTGTATAAAAAGAGACAAAAGATACAGCGTATTCGACATGTCTAATGTTAATCCGCCTACCTCAGAAAAGGTTTACGAATAAATTCAAGATTATCAACCAGGACCGAAAGAAGTGCAAATTAAGATGTGCACTCCCAATCACGGAAACGCACATGAACGTCTGCCAATATTGCTCACCTATTAAATTACTGACAGTGAACTATGTTATATCAGTTTTTAGAATTTCAAAAACTACGTTTTTATAAGACTGAATTAGCAAACGAACATGCACTCCACCTGATTGATAGTGTTATCTACCGCTTATTGATATCTGTAAGAGATATCATATAGAATAGTTCATATAAAACAAAGGGCTCTATAATAAGTCAAGCGGATGCGTTTCTACTCCCGAGGACTAAGATGATTGCTTCATATAAACGTGAGACTAAAATACATACGAGGATATCAGTGCTAAAATTCAAAGACAACTAATTGGACCCACTGTCATTTCTTAAAATTTAAAATGAATTATGGCATAGGTATTTAAAATAACAAAAGCAGTTTATTCCCGCAAGAAAATAAAGATGTCTATACCACTTTTTTATCTGTCAAGCTGGTAAAAATTATAGCATTTGAGAGGGCTTTTAAAATTCTATCGGGACGTAACCTTTTCGCTAATGGAACCCACGTTCTTTGTCTAATAATAAATGGAGGTTGACAGCTTATACAGCTTTCATTGTCCTGTCGTAAGAAAAATATAAGCATTTGTGGCAAAGAAACAAACATTAGTACAAAGTCAGCTGTATTTTTACAAATGGACATGAGTGATTGTGTGACTAGCTTTACGCTCGTGGCTTTATCTGCATTGTATTAAACATCTTTTTAATAATCATCATATACGTATTTTTGAGATATAGTGAAGATAAGTTACCGAAAATAAAAAGGTTTAGTAGACAATATTTATTCGAGGCTTGTCAAATTTTGCCTGAGATTATTATCTAATGTCCTTAGTGGCAGTGGCCACTTAACGTCGGAGGTTTGCCTATTTCGTACTTGTTAAATAAAAAATCATTACAAATATAAAAATGTAATGTAGAACATACACCTATATCAAATTTACTTACAAACTAGGAAAACACAAAATATATTAAGAAAGAAAAAAGGATGTATTAAATATTGAATATAAATAACAAAAATGAATGATCTTCATCACAAATTATTGTTATTAAAAGAGATTTTAGCTTCTGTGTGTGTCTTGCTTCACATAATGAAAAACGAGCGAGACGGAAATACGCCATTATTTCGGATTACATTCTTTATCGTATGTATACGACAGAACAGAGCGGCCATTTTGTAATTGTATTCGTAATGTTTTGTTTGAAGTGCAGCTCTGTTTGTAGTTATTAATGATTTTCGAATGTTCACTTTGGATATGATAATGCCTGTAATGAATTATGGGAGCTTCTGTTGACTGATTACTATAGAATTGACGAAATATCATGATTCAAAGGATTGATGGTATTTGCAGTAAATCGATAAGTTGAGGCTCTTCAACCCATTATTGTCCCACTGCTGTGCACGGGTCTTCTCTCAGAATGAGAGAGTATAAGCTATAGTCCACCGCGCTGGGCAAGTGCGAATTGATGGACAGTGGACTTCACATACCTCCGAAAACTTTTCTTTACATATAGGTGTACTGACGATGTTTCCCTTAACCGAAAAGCAGTTATAATTAATTTCTAATACGCACATAATTTTACAAAAATCAGTGGTGCCTGGGTTTGAACCTCGGATCTCCCGATCGAGAGGGCAAGTTTCAACCATTAGGCTGTCACTGCTCTGATAAGTTATATTTGTTATGTAAGAATGAGAAACTCATCTATTGCAGTTTAAAGATTATTCAAATATTACTGTCAGTATATAACAGTCTATATGTTTCAGACTTTATATTATAACTAAACAATTTATAGCTAGTAGTAGTAGTAAAACTAAAACTTGGCAAAAAAATACATATTTGAATGAAAACAAATCTGTAAGATTAGTATGAGTTTATTACGTTATATAAAACAATCAAACTTTACGTTTTACGCATACATTGTACTGTATATTGCGCTTATGTATCGCTTTCTGCGTCACCTTGCATTTAATTTCCAAAATAGGTCAAAACATAAAAAAAATATTGTTTGAAGAACACGTATTAAAGTTGTACTAAGGACACATTATTACTTTCCGGTAAACTTCTACACTTTGCTTTTATGATATTCTATTAGAATATTCTACGTTTTAATAATGAAGTGAGTTCAAAAAATGGAAATGAGTTAAAAATATTAAAACGTGTAATGGCGATATTTGTATAATATCCCTTGTGACGGTAATGCATGTTGCATACTTCGCAATGCTTTGAGGGAACCCCTTGGGAGGTACAATTTCTCTTCACAATTGCAAGCTTTAGTATGTGTTCAGTGATACCTATTTTAATCAGTTGTTAGTTAAGTATAAAAGTTATGGAATAGTAGGTAATCCATACCAATATTATAAATGTGAAAGTGTGTTTGTTTGTTCCTTTTTCACGTCGCATAATATTATATGATATGGTTTATGTGCTGACAGATAGGAGGGCGGAGAGTGACCTAGGCTACTTTTTACCGTGCTCTCTCATTCCCATGAGAATATCGATGTTTCTTAGTTAATACATATTTAGTAGTTCCAGACGTTGTTAATAGATGGCGTTAGTAAAATTAACTTGCAAGTTCTAAACCTCGCTATCAAATGCTAATATTAATTCCCTCTGACCGTTCAGGCGAAGCCGCGGGTAAGAGCTAGTACTTGTATATAGGTGTAATAAAAATGAACATTATTCGAGTTTTTTACTCGGATATACTACCGTTTGCAAACAATATAATTTGGTGGACCGGTAATAAGTAATACCTCTAATATTTTTTTGAGTGTTTGTCGACCTGTACGTTTGATTCGCATAAAACCAAGACTGTTCAATTTATTTTTCCGCATATATTTATAATGACAACAATAAATATAATATATATCAGATATTTTTACTCCATATCCCAAGTTTTATCTGTATCTATCTACACTAACAAAAGTAATTACAATTTAAATTGTTGTTATCCTTTTTAAACGAGTGAAAAACGCGGGGCTTATGTAGTATACAAATGAAAGAAATTTCTGAAATCTTAGTTAAAAACACAAAAACAAACAGACCAAAACAAAAATACTGTACAAAGTTGTGGTGGAGCAGAATCAGTTCCATGCCCAAAACGGGAAAAGAGTTGTCAACATTTTTTTACTCACCCGGCAACGACTTCTCCTCTTCTGTTGGGATACAGCTCAGGATGTTGCCCGTACCGAAGATACACTTCGAATTGCTGCTCTGCCCTGCGAAAAGTATTTATAATTTAGATGCAGACATAATACCAATTTTATGTGTACATACACTATATAATCAATAATTATGTATAGATTCGTATTCGTATTCAATAACTTATTTAATACAAAGAATACAGAGCCTTAATTAATACCATGAGGTGGTAGCATCTGTGATTAAGTCCACATAGAACTCTTGTTCTGTGTGAATTGCTGGCCACCAGTGTCTAATTACAGGTGGATTGCATGGTCATTCGCTACTCTTCAATCTAATCTTATAAAAATAGTAAATAAGAAATTCCATGTTATAATAATAAAATAATGTTCATTGACTAAAATAAGACGTTTGAGATAGCACGGATTTATCCATACATTAAGATTGAAACTTTATACAGGAGTTTTATATAAAGGTGCGTACAGACTATATAACAAAATATGTTATAAAACATACTTAAAAACATGTTTTATAAATGTGGACGATTTTTGTTACAAAAACAAGTTATATAGCATATTATTAGTTTGTGGAACAAAAGCAAAACATCAGAGTTACCGCCTTATGAGTATCTACCACTTGGCCAGCGCGGTGGACTATGGCCTATAACTCTCTCACGCTGAGACCCATGCCCAGCAGTGGGACAAAAATGGGTTGACGACAGCAAAACATCTTGTGTCGACATTGTGAACAGCACTGCAAAACTGACACGTATTGCCTTGTCTCATAACACTGTTATATTACAATGTTATTTTAATGTGTACAGTTTGTTATATGTTTCATTGTGATACAATAACGTTAGATAATGTGGACGTGTTATATAACAGAAGTTATAAAACATGTTACTTAATCTGTACACACCCTAATAATTTAAAATTAATTCCCTTTGGATAAGAGAGACGGAAACAGAAGCTTGTAAAACAAATTCTGATGCTGATTAAACAAATTCTAATTAAATTTGTGTTAATTAATTTTAATTAGGCTTTTGAATAAGGTATATTGTATTTTTATGTTACCAAACCTATTAAATAATGAGACATTGAAAATGTTTTATATTATCAACAAACATTAATGAATTTAGCAGGAAATAAAATTGACTGTTTTATTATTAATTAAGTAGCAAACGAGCATGCAGTCCACCTGATGGGAAGTGGTCACTGCATGGACATTTGTAAGCAACTTCATATATAACATAGGTTTTATCTGTCATCAATCACAGATGCGTTGCTACTCCCGAGGACTAGGATGGTCGCCTCATATAAAAGTGTGCTAGCAAACTGAATATGTTGAGAAAAAACACGTAGAAGTCGCGCTCAAAGGGTACCATTATTACCATTTATATTAACTGTATTACATATATTTTCTTTATTGTTTACTTATTATCATCTTTGAACACAATTACATTAATTAAACTTAGGTGTTGCTTATATGTTTTTTTTTAATACTCGGTGACCCGCGTAGCGGTGCGGTCACCATACCAGTCTGACACGCAGTGGGTTCATTTATTGCAAATTGTTTGTATCATATGTAACCGTGTCATATGTAAATGTAATAATCGTTGGTGAATTTGAATAAATAATCTACAAAATTTTGGCAAACAAGGTCTTCCGGGAACTTGTATATATGAAGGTATTGAGAATACTTCGATAGCGTGTTTCAGAATACTAGTAACGTCATCTCTTGACGAGTTACGTGAGGTCACCAAATAAATTAAGTATAAAAAGTTGCAGGTCTATTGCCAATGAAGTTTGACCGGGGAGGTATCATCACCACCTTTATTTCTAGCGTCTAACAGTACTTACAGTAGATGAATGTGGTTACCGGTTGATTTTTATATGAAGCGACCAACTTAGTCCTCGAAAGTAGTAACGCATCTGTGATTAACTTCAGATAGAACCCCTGTTTTATATAAAGTAGCTTACAGATGTCGATTGTCGGTAATGTCTGGTAGACGTTTGCCACTTCAATCAGATATAAAAATAGTACAAAAATCACACTTGCTGCACAGGAGCTTTAAATATTATCTTTTATATGATTGAAGTAGCAAACGAGCATGAAGTCCACTTGATGGTAATTGGTCACTGCCGGTCATGGACATCTGTAAGCAACTTCATAAAGAACATGGGTTCTATCTGAAGTCAATCGAAGATGCGTTACTACTCCCGAGGACTATGATGCCTCATATAAAAGTGTGCCGGCAACCACACCCTTCCATCGACACGCAAAAAAATCTTCACGCTAGAAATAGGTAAAAAAATTAAAATAATAATAAAAAATAAATATTTAATTTAATTTAAGTTTTAGTCAGGTAAAAATCCCACATAACTCGGCGTTGCTCCCACGGCGGCGGGTATCTCCTGAAATTTTCCCCCTCGATAGCAAAAAAAGAAAAATAGAGACAGCGGAGTCTTTGTAATAAAGTCCCGTTTTTACCTTTTGGGTGCGGAACCCTCAAAATGAACTAGTGTTTAAACAACTTTAAAATAACGAAGCGAGGACGAAAGAGTATTAATATCGCTTGGCAAAGGCTTGCGGTGTACTGAGTTAGATTTTACATAAAATATAAATGAAATTTTATGGCTAATGTGCTGGTTAAATAAAAGTGAGTTGAAAAGTAAAGTTATGTTTAAGAGTTACAATTCAAATTTGAATGAATTTTTATATACTTGAAGTAGATAGATAGATAATCATTTATTCGATCTGATACACGCACACATTAAATGAAATGAAATGAAATGTCTCTATTTTGCATAGCAATTCGGGGGCGCTTACAAATTGTCAGTTACATTTATATATATATTTTACACTACCACCGGATCGGAACACGACCTCAACTGAGAAGATCTGGCAAGAAACTCAGTGGGTTTGTCTTTTTTCTTTGTATATATTTTTTTAATTTTTTTATTTGCCATCTTGTTTTTACATGGGTAACAAAAGTTAGCTCCAGTATCAGTATTAGGTTATTATACAAGAGTACAAAATGACAAAAAAAAACAGAAAAGAGGGTGCAAAACATCACGAAATGGATACTGCTCAGCATTATGTTGGCATCCGAACACTGCCAGCGCTGATCGTCCGCAGTGTCCAATGTAAAAAAATTAAGTAGTAAATGAGCGTGCAGTTCACCTGATGGTAAGTGGTCACTGCTACCCATGGATCTGTAAGGAACGTATAATTTCTGGGCATTTAGGTCCTTCGCTGCTCCTTTACTGTTAAGGCAAGTAGTAGTTAACATCTACGCATATGATTTTTAAAAATCACAAATATGTATTGGTTTTAAACCTGGGACCACAGATTGAGAAGTCGGGCTTTAACTACTAAACTAGCATTGCTCTTGGTAGATTTAAAGCAGATGAAGATTTTCAATGTGGTAAAATCAGTGTAGTTCGACCGGGGAAGTACCACCGCCACCTCTTTCTAGCGTGAAGCATTTCTTGCGTTTTGATGGAAGGGTGTGGTTGCCGGCACAATTTTACATGAGGCGACCATCATAGTCCTCAGGAGTAGCAATGCATCTGTTATTGACTTCAGATAGAACACATACTCCATATGAAATTGCTTACAGATGTCGATGGGCGGCAGTAACCACTTACCATTAGGTGGATGCATGCTCGTTTGCTACTTCGGACAGATAAAAAAAGATGAACAAAAATATTTTAAATTTAAAAGACACCAAAAACAAATTATGTAAAAAACGACTCACGACATCATTAGAAATCATTCCCCGTGTAGAAATCGGGAATTTATAAGTCTACAAATCTAAATAAATCAGTGACTGTAATAATTACCAGTTAATTTAGTCAGTTTGTGTTTGTATGTGTTTGTATCAAATGTTCTCCATTTGATACAAACACATACAACCAGAGAAGTAGATATGTCTCATCAAAAATAATATTTCAAGTACAAAATTGTAGCAGACTTAACCACCCACAAATAAAATTTACGAACCAAGTACTTGGCATTTCATATAAAATTTCTAACTTAAACATAAACGAGATAAAATGGCCACGAAACTTTTGGGGCAAATAATCGTTTGAATGAAATTTCAACGAAAATATTCCAAGGTAAATAAACGTTGAATAACAAAACGAAGTAAACATTACTCTATTACTGGAGTATTACTCTCGCGTCACGAACCAAAGGCTGCAGATGTGCCCGCGGTCAGTTTTAATCAGTCTCCGTGTATGAATCGGAGAATTATATGTCTACAGATCTAAATAAATCAGTGACTGTACCAGTTAATTTAGTCAGTTTGTATTTTTATGTGTTTGTATCAAATGTTCTCCATTTAATACAAACACATACAACCAAAAAAGTAGATATGTCTCGTCAAAAATAATATTTCAAGTGCAAAATCCTAGCAGACATAAATTTCCCACAAATAAAATTTACGCTAAGGAACTTGGAATTTCATATAAAATTTCTAACTTAAACATAAACTAACTTAAACATAACTATGGGTTCCCTTCGCAAACTGAAAAATGTTTTACCTATACCCACAAAAATTACGCTTGCGCAATCTCTACTTCTACCAATACTTGACTATGCTGATGTGTGTTATCCTGATATTACCGAGGAGCAATTAAATAAGCTTGAGCGTCTTCAAAACATTTGTATACGGTTCATATTCGGCTTACGGAAATATGACCATGTGTCAGAGTATCGCGCTAAACTCAAGTGGCTCCCAATTCGTCTTCGCCGAAATGCTCACATTCTATCTCTTCTGTACTGTATATTATTTAATCCGACCTCTCCACCATACCTCAAGGAACGTTTCCCCTTTCTCCACCTATCACATGATAGATCCCTTCGCTCCACTCATAACCTTACTCTTTACACTCCTTCCCATTCAACTTCATTTTACAAAAACTCCTTTACTGTTTCAGCTATACATTTATGGAACTCCCTTCCTGTTTCAATCCGTCTTGCCCAATCCCTATACTCGTTTAAAAATCTTGTGAAGTCCCATTACCTTAAGCTCTAATTTTCCAATCCTCTCCTTACGCTTTTTGCTATCCTTAAACTGTATTATTTTCACAATTGTTGTTATTTAAAAAACTAGTTTCGCTTTTACTTTTTTTGTTTTTTATTAATCTGTACGTTGCTTTAAATTCATTAACCTGATTTTTGCACCCTACCTATTCTTTATTTTCACCTTAGTCTTAACTCCTTAACCTTAGGTTGCCTGGAAGAAATCGCTGTTGAGCGATAAGGCCGCCTTTTGTATTCTAATATTAAGATTTCATTGTATTATTTTCCTTGTTGGGTACAATAAAGTATATTATTATTATTATTATTATTATTATTATTATTAAACGAGATAAAATGGCCACGAAACTTTTGGGGCAAATAATCGTTTGGATGAAATTTCAACGAAAATATTCCAAGGTAAATAAACGTTGAATAACAAAACGAAGTAAACATTACTCTATTACTGGAGTATTACTCTCGCGTCACGAACCAAAGGCTGCGGATGTGCCCGCGGTCAGTTTTAACGAAATATTCGCATGTAAAGCAAATTTGAGAGCTTTTTCACTAGAATTTCGAATTGACGTGACTTTTGAATGGCTTAGTCCGGTCCCGCTGGCAAAGGTTTACGGTTTTACTGGTTAAATGTTGGTGTGTTTGTTTTGATATGAAAAAATATGTCGTGGTTAACTACGTTGTGTGTAAGTTGGAAATTTATTTTAAATTAAGATAAAATTAAAATAATTTTTAAATACTTAGTACATAGTTCTGAAGTCGGTGCTCATATAAGACAAAGTTTCATCACCGTCATCCAGCAAAGTATGTAGAGCGCCGACTTCGGAACTATGTACTAAGTACTGAATATGTTCTAAACCAAAATTAAGAAAATATTTTTTACTTTTTTGTAACATGGAAGTTTGTAAATATTTTTTTAAAAAAAGTTTTTATTGTTGGTATGTCCATTAAAATTAAGGTTAACCACACACTGAACATAAAGACGGCAAATGCTTCTAGACGATAGTTTAAAATTGAGGGTCCATTCTATGACTGCTTTATACAAAGTGATGTAAGAATATATTAAACATTATTTATCTTAGTAATACAATTGTATACATTTTATGAAATGAAATGCATTGCTTATTTGCTTATTTTGCATAGGCCCACGGGGGTACTTACAAATTGTTAGTTACATACTTTTTTATTACACTACCACCAGATCGGAGCACGCCCTCAACTGATAAGATCCGGCAAGACACTCAGTGGGTTTGTTTTTTTTCTTTGTATATCTTTTTTACCATCTTGTTTTTACATGGCTAACAAGAGTCAGCTCCAGCATCTTGCCTTGCATTGGCTTTAGGGTTTCGAACCCAATGGATGGAATCCTGTTACTAAGACTCCACTTCTCGTCTGTCCGTATGCCTGTAGCTAGGCTGTATCTCACAAACCGTGACAGCTAGATAGGTGATAATTGAAGTGAAACTTCTTTATCGGGGTTGTTGAAGTGAAACTTCTTTATCGGGGTTGGAAAAAAATTAGTGTAACATTTTTTCGTTACGCGCCATCTTTTTCTGTTACGCGCCATCTTTTTTTTCCGTTACGCGCCATCTTTTTCTTATCCCTACCACGCGTGAGATTAGATAGATTATTATAGATTAGATTATTAGATAAAGTTTAATAAAAGCCTTTTATTAAACTTTATCTAATTTAACTTTATTTAACCAATTTCTGTAAAGTTGCATATAGTAAATTATTTTTTGAAAAATAACGTCATAAAGAAGTTTCACTTGTTACGAGTGTAAGCTAGTACACGCACACATTTTTTTACAGATGATGTATTTCTGTTTCCGTTATTACAACTAATACTAAAAACAGAATAAAATAAACTAGTCACCCATCGCAACGGTCGAAATTCGACCTTAATTCAACTCAAAAACTAAACTTGATGTTGTCCAAAGTAACACAATTATATCTCAAATTAAATAAAAAAATACTAATTTTAAAGTTATTTTAAGTACACCCGAGAAGTAAAAAGAGGTTTTACTTAGCTTAGAGAATTTACTTAGCTACATTAAAAATAAATAACGAGTATTTTGACAGAGACATCGAACATTTTAGATATTATGTCTTTCCATAGTGATAATGAAAGTTTTATTTCGTTTATTATATGTGTTTGTATCGAATTCGAGGTAGTGTGCGTAATGTGTTTTAGGTGATTTCATGTATGTTTTATGAATTATTTGAAAAAAATATTAGCATTCCGTAATCCTTCTCTACGTCAAATACAACCGTGCGTAATTTCACGGCATCTTAAAAACGGATCACAAGTTTTTGCTTCACGTATTAATATATAGATATTTAAGGGGGGCTTTCGTACAAAAAACCTGATTTTTTTGCCGTATTTTAGAGACGGTGGTACAGAACCCTCCGTGTACCACTCCGATTCGCACTTAGACGGTTTTTCCTTTTTATTCCCGTTCTAAATCTACCTTCATAATGTTTTTGTAAAGCAAAGGCAACATGGAGCAACTTTTGCGATTCGTGCAAATCTTTAATTAAATTTCAACGTTTTCTTCTGTTTTAGTTTTAATTGAACATCCTTAATAAAAGTGTACGGCATGTTCGTAATCGACTTAAAATAGAATTGAAGTTATTTGTAAGTTTTCGAACCGTTTCGTTGATACATTGAGATACTTTCTGAAAATACTGTTTTCCAATTAAAGTAGAAATACAAATACTTCACGTGTAAAATCAAAACTGAATTTAGTTTTGGTGGGTGAAGTTATTAAGACGAAAGACAATTCAATCGATTTTATTTTACGAGATGATCTGGGGTCGTATTTGTTTCTATAATATAGAAGTATCAAATGAGCATGTAGTTCACTATATGGTAATTGATTACTGGGTAGTAGTGACCAATTATCATCTGGTGAACTATATATATTTGTCATAAACTCCTTATAATATTAGTTCTCGACTTGAGTTCACCCACAGATTGTTATCCCTAAATACTAAAGTGATAAGCATGATTCCCTTATTACACTTTTTAGAGCATCCATTGGCCCTGCGTTATTAAACACACATTGGTGTGGCAGTAGTGTCTCTGGAGTTAAACTACGAAAAGTTTGACCACCAATATTCAATTTTGTTGCACCTCGCTGCAGTAAAAGTCTAATTAGGAACATAAATCTACCTCTAATCAAAACTGACGTAAGTTTGATCGGTGAAGTAGTAAGCGTACAAGACAATCGTTAGTTATTTGGACTCCAGGTCCCTGTAGTAAGAGACAACTAAAAGGGGCTTCTAGGGTTAAGGGCGGTAAAGTCCAGCGAAGTGACCCCGGGAAGGACGATGGCATGTGTGGCCGCATGCCGTCGTTAACACCGAGAGGCACAGTGAGCATCATTCGATCACTGGGGAAGGGCCCAAAAGGGGCATTGCGCTCAGAAGACTCCGGCTGTGTTCCGTTGAATATTCCGGAGTCCTCCACGTGGCGCTGAGGACGGTTTTAGTGAGGTAAAAATCCCACACAACCCAGCGTTGCTCCCACGGCGGGTACCTTTTGAAGGTTCCCCCGATAACAAAAAAAAGCTATCTGGACTCCAAAATAAAGATCTGAGGTTATTATATCTCGCTGCAGAGAAAGCCAAAGTAAAAATCTACGTAGTTCAACTCCTACCTTGAATCAAAACTGAAGTAAGTTTGATCGGTGAAGTTATCAGCGTGGAAGACGATCTTGACAAAGTTGGTCTCCGAGATGAAAGTCTGCGGTTGTTCTATCTCGCCACAGAAGAGGCCAGGCTCCTTTCGGTTAGAGACGTCAGTTTTAGCATTACCGTCGACTATCTGTGGACAATCGTTGAGGTCAGTTAAGCTAATAAAAATTGTGTAGGTATACTTATTACTACAAATATTACGTACGAACATAATGATGTAGTAATAGTTTTTATTTTTAAATTATTAACGTTGCAGAATTTTTGTAAATATATAAGAAACAAATACAAGATTTCGGTTGCTTTCGAGATTTGTGAAATGTTGAGGGTAAAGTATTTACATTATATTTAAGGTGTCTTGCCAAAACACAAACATCTCGTCAACCCATTATTGACCCACTGATTGATAGGCACGAGTCTTCTCTCCGAATGAGAGAGTTGTGGGCCATAGACCACCGCGCTGGCCAAGTGCGAATTGGTGGACTACACACAGACATATTATTATATAAAGAATATTTTTATGTATGAGAATAAAATATATAAAAAAATAAAGTTACTTGTTATAAGTCCGCTGTGCGCAGTTTAATAGCCAAAAATTCGATAAAATACTTTGGCAAAGTGGGAGTATAAAAGATAACAAAGGTAACTTCCATTCAACTCACTAACTGAACCTGCCAATCTTATTTAAAAATCAAACAAAAATAAAAGCGATGGGCGAGTGATCCGATAATTATGCTTTTAAATTGGCTCGCAGTTCCGGAGTTGTTCCGCCTTGGAGTTCAAAAATTAATTAGTAGAATTGGTAAAGCGTTCGTCGACTTAATTACCGGCTTCATCGCCGACTTCCGAACCTCCTGATTTTTGGCATAAGATTTGTGATTTTATGATATCACATAATTATCGATATGTTTATTTTTTGCCATATTCGCAATTGACTTCAAACAAGGTTACATGGGGTAATTAAAATTTGGAACCTGAGCGGGAATATGAATGGTAATTTCAAGGGTAAAATTTTTCATTTCATGATATTTTAAATTAAAGAAAATGTGATAACACGAAACTTTAAATAACTGAATTTGTTAATTTTGTTTAGGAGATAGCAATAAGATTTAACTTATAGACTAAGCAACTTAACTAAGAAATTGTCAGATTATTAGGAAACTACAAATTACCAATCGTTTTAAATCTAGTTTCTATTTCGCAGCGCTGTTTTTAATTTTGTTTCATTTTACGTCTTAACAAATTGATTATGATTAATGATGATAAACTTACTTGCATGTATCCCTTATGACACGTTGTACCGTTGATAAGAGTACCCACTTTGAACTTTTTAAATCTTATTCTTAAAATCCAGTCTTTTGGAGATCCTCTGAAAGCTCTAAACCTGCAAGAAAACATTTTAGGAATATTTCACTCTCTTTTGTTGCTGACACCGAATTAGGAGTAGGTATATTTACGTACGAAAGATTATTATTATGGTGTTATCTGACTGAAGTAGCAAACGAGCATGCAGTCCACCTGTAAGTGGTCACGGCCGCATGGACATCTGTAATCAACTTCATACAGATCATGGATTTCAACTGAAGTCAGATGCGCTGCTACTCCCGAGGACGAAGATGGCCGCCTCATATAAAAGTGTGCCGGCAACCACACCCATTCCATCGAAATACAAGGTATGCTTCACGTTAGAAATAGGTATGGCGGTGGTACTTCTCCGGTCGAACTATACTGGTTCTACCGCCTTCAAAATTATCAAAAATAAATAAGATTAAAAATGTTGATATCACAATAAACGTTTGCCTTGGGTCATTAAATAGCAAGCCACCTCTATGTTTATTAATTGTTTTTATTTTTTTACAAAATCTAGAATTTAACAAGCGCGTTCAAACATTTGCGAATCTCAATGAAATGCCAGTGGGAGAGTAATAAAAATAAAATAAACGTAATCTTTCGGCACGGGACTCCTCAAGGGAGACATTTTGGGGCCCATTTACTACTTTGTGTCCATTGAAAGCACTTTCACTTAGAAAATTGCAGTCCTTTGTATTAATTTCCGTTTTATAGTTGTTTGTTTTCATGGACGTAGTTTTTTTTTTTTTTTTTTTTATTTCACTGAAGTAGCAAACGAACATGCAGTCCACCTGATGGTCACTGCCGCCCATGGACATCTGTAATCAACTTCATACAGAACATGGGTTCTATCTGAAGTCAATCACGGATGTGTTGCTACTCCCGAGGACTAAGATGGTCGCCTCATATAAAAGTGTACCGGCAACCACACCCTTCCATCGAAACGCAAGAAATGCTTCACGCTAGAAATAGGTGTGGCGGTGGTACCTCCCCGTTCGAACTACACTAGTTCTACCACCTGTTAAAACTTTTATATAAAAATAAATATATCAGATTACTCATTATGCGAAGGAAAGAAAATATTATAATTATGATTTTTTTGTAATTATTTGAATTTCAGTTATCACTGTATCACTATGTTAATATCCCCATCGATAACATACACATTTTGTTTGAGTACTCAATTACTTTTTGTTAAAGGATTTGATTTCTTGTCTTGATTTATCATTATCATTATATCACTGATTCACTAACGTTGTTTAAGCAAGCGTTGATTCTATGCACGCAATATCTATTTTACTTTTCGCAACTTAAAGGTGGTAGAACCGGTGTAATTCGACCGGGAAAGTACCACCGCCACACCTATTTCTAGCGTAAAGCATTTCTTGCGTTTCGTTAGAAATGTGTGGTTGCCGGCACACTTTCACATGAGGCGATGATCACAGTCCTCGGGAGTAGCAACGGTGTGATTGCCTTCAATTGAAACCCATGTTCTGTAGTTGATTACAGATGTCCATAGGTGGCAGTGACCACTTACCGTTAGGTAAACTGCATGCTTGTTTGCTACTTCAGTCAGATTAAAAAAAAATAGTTCTCACTGTGTCATTATATTAAATATCCCATTCGATAACATTTTGTTTGAGTACCCAATTACTTTTTGTAAAAGGATTTGATTTATTACTATCATTATATCACTGATTCACTAACGTTGTTTACGCAAGCGTTGATTCTATGCACGCATCTATTTTACTTTTCGCAACTTACCTATATGTGCAAGTGAGTGGTCTTCCAAAATTTTCTGGCGTGACTGGTGGTGACGATACGTCATCATATATGTCCACTGTCTTATTACAATGATCTCTTTTTGGATCTGTAACAAAATGAAAAGAAATAAATAACAAGAAAGTCAGTTTAGTCTAATCTCAGCACTAATCTAAACCAAATGTCTGATGATGTTTAGCATTAAAACAAAACACTTATTGACGGGGATTTGTAAAGTAGTATATAATTATTATTATTAGTATTAAAGTAGTATATAATTATAATTATAATTATTGTCCACCAATTCGCACTTGGATAGCGCGGTGGACTATGGCCTAAACTCTCTCATTCTGGGAGAAGACCTGTGCCCAGCAGTAGGCCAATAATGGGTTGATGCGAATGCGAATATAATTATTTATGTGTAAACACATAGAGCAGTGATAGCCTAATGGTTGAAACTAGAGCAGTGATATCCTAATGGTTGAAACTTGCCCTCTCAATCGGGAGGTCCGAGGTTCAAACCTAGGTACGCGCCACTGATTTATGTGCGTATTATACATTAATTATTACTGCTTTTCGGTGAAGGAAAACATCGTGAGGAAACCTACACACCTGAGAGTTCTTTATAAAAAAAAAAGTTCTCGGAGGTGTGTGAAGTCCACCAATTCGCACTTGGCCAGCGCGGTGGACTATGGCCTAAACTATCTCATTCTGAGAGAAGACCCGTGCCCAGCAGTGGGACAATAATGGGTTGACGACGAAACACGTATCTTATGTACGAAGGAGTGTGATCAATACAGTTCGACACATCATGTAATCCAAATGAAAATGTTACACTTGTAGCATTTATAATAACCACGGTTACCAAGATTTTACCAATTTGGTTATTTTTGTGTGAATAATAAATAGTAAATACACACAAACACGCTTTCTATACTCATAGCCCCACAGTAGGATTTCCTCCTGTGTCGTGGGTACCATGGACACAAACAAGACGAATACACAAACATCCAGACCCAGAACATGAATCTAAACTCATCATTCAGATACATGTCTGGCCGGGAATCGAACCCGGGACCCATTGCGCATCAGACCGGAATGGTAACCGGTCCGCCACGTGGGTCGTCAATAATGCCTTTATCATGCATATATTTGTCTAAACAATATCCATTTAGATTAATTTAAACTGTAATATCAACTTCACTTTAAACACCATCTACAGGTCTTCACGTTTTCCGCGGCTGTCGTTGCGGCGATGGTTCAGCGGCGAGAGGCCTGGAACGGCATGATCACCTTCTGCGAGGACGTCATGTCAGCGAAGGAAGACGCTGAAAGGGCCAGAGAGCGCGCTGAACCCTCTTGGAGAAGGATCCGCCGCGGCCGCCGGCAAAGGCGCCTCGTCCCTGTAGCCCCGGGGTCAGAATAGGGCTACGGTATCCCCTGCCTGTCGTAAGAGGCGACTAAAAGGGGCTTCCGGGGTTGCAGACGGCTAAGTGGGAGCTCGAACCGTTCGGTCAGGCAATCCCGGGAAGGACGGCGGTATGTGTGGTCGCATACCGTCGTAAAGACTAGACGGAGCGGTGGGCTCAGCCGCCCATCTGGAAGGAGCCCGATGGGGCAGCGCGCTCGGAGGATTCCGGTTGAAGTCGTTTCGAGATCCCGGAGTCCTCCTTTTCAGCGCCGAGGACGGCCACCGGGGGGGTTTTAGTGCGGTGAAAAATCCACATAACCCTGCGTCGCTCCCACGGCGTCGGGTAGGTCGGCGTCGGGTAGTAGCGTCGGTCGTCCTTTGGAAGGTTTCCCCCTCGAAAACAAAAATAAAAAAAAAGCTCTTCACGTTTTAAGCTCATAAAAAGTATTACCTCTAACTATTACTTCTAGTGTTACACCATTCAGCGAGTTGTAGCGCTTTCCCAACGGTAACGGCTCATAAAACTCTTTCCTTCAGCACTTGAAATCATGATAAAGATCTTGGTAATTTAGTTTAGCTGTTGGTACGTCATATTAGGCATCATTCATTAAGTTTTATAGTGTTGAAACGTTCTGGAGTGTATATTTTTTCATCTAAATAATTCTGATTCTTTTCATATTTATATTTATCTATAGATAAGTTCTTGGCTATGCTATATATGCTAGTAATACATACATAAGATAGTCAACTACTGCCCTATATACATTAGTATTTTGTCTTGTGATTTGTGTGGTTTAATGATATGGAAGTGAATACAATTATATTTGTGACTGTGTGTTATGATTTAACATTATCATAAAACACCCAATTTTTCTGCACATTTGAGTAAAATATTACTTGCATTGCAGTAACTTTTTATGTCCTATGCAATAAATTAGCACTGTTCCATGATATAATAAGGAATATTTGGAATAATTTATGCAAACAAAATAACGAAAAAGTAAAAAAAAAATGCAATGGTCTACTGCGTTAAAATTATGCAAAAATTGCACACAGAATAATAAACTAAACAATTAGTTAATTAGTCTTAGTGTATTACAAATATGCTTAGATGTTGCGTTTATTGTAATCAGAATTTAAAGATTTTGTAGTTTTCCCCCTAAAATAAACCCTACAGTTTTCGTCATAAAACAAGAAGGTTTACAACAGATCACTTGTAGCGCCATAAGTTTTTATGTCTCGTGCAATAATTCTACAGGTTCCGTGACATTACACCGGATTTGGGGAATTTTATCTTGAACCCAAAGATCGTATGTGTGGATAAGAACTGCGTCTCTTGTGAAAATTCGACGATTTTTGTTGTTTATAATTTTATTGCACAGTATGTTTTTATTTAATTTTTTATAAAGTAAAATTAATTAGGATATATATATAGGCATTTATTTAGGATATATTACTAAATGGGAAATTTGGCGTCGTTATAGCAGGTACAACATTTTTTTAAGCAAATACATATCTATATTTAATTTCCTTCTATTTATTATTTAGATTAAATGTCAGGATTAGTGATTTCTTTTTCAAGTTTTTATTAAAATGTTTTTATGATGTTGTTTTGCTTATATTATCATTGTTTAATAATACATATTATACATAAATATAGTCAATTCATATAGATCACACACATCATAAATTTTCTTTACTAAGAAACACAAATGAGCAATAAGTAAAAGTTTTTTTTTATTTTCACTAGTTTTGGATTCCGTAAACTGTACGAGTTTAAAAAAAGTGCTGTCATATTTTTTATATCACATACCTAACTAATGATGATATGGCTAAGTTACTTGAATATAGTTGTCCCATATGATACTCATTATAATGTAGTAGATAATTCTACTACATTTATCCCATCCACTAATCAGGCATTTCAAGTCCACTGCTGGTCATAGGTCTCCCCTAATGGGAAATGTATCCAACATTCACTAATCTTTCAATCATGACATGGACATTTGTAATTTATGAGTATTTTAATAATTCTGTACGCAGTGTTTGTTACACGGTAAAATATCTAGCTTAGCTTTTATTACATTTTTCAGTACTACATACGTTACCATAGAAAGTTATTTTAGTCATAAACCACCGCATACTAAATGTCGCTCGTACAACAGATCACTTGTAGCGCAATAACTTTTTATGTGTCGCGCAATAATTCTGCCGCCGTTCCGTGACATTACGCCGGATTTGCGGGATTTTGTCACGCGATGGAAAGGTCGAATGGGCAAATACAAATTGTACATTTGAATAACGATTGGCGTTTTTGTTATACGAGTGTAAATAAATTGTATGTTATTGTGTTTTTGAAATAGACTATTATTATGATGACATTGTTAATTACTATAGTATAAAATAAATTAACTTAGTAGCAATACAATAGCTTTACTTAGTAGCAATACACTAGCTTTAAGGGTAAATTTACAAAATACTGTCATAAAATGAAATTTCTTTATTTTATATAGGCCTACGGGTACTTACAAATTGTCAGTTATACATTTTATTTTACACTATCATCGGATCGGTACACGACCTCAAGTGAGAAGATCCGGTAAGACACTCAGCGGGTTTGTCTTTTTTGTTATGTAATATATCATATGAGCATCTCGAAAAATATATCCTGACATTGTTTATAAAGGAGGTGTTAAGTGTATGACATACTTAAATCTTTTATACAATAGATTAACAACAAAATTTTTATATACAGCTTTTTATTAGTTTCGCTAAAGCAATATGCAAGTTTTATAATGATATATTGCTATTAACTTTAATTTATTGTATCAGTTTCCAAAGTTTCAGTTTCACATAAGTTTTATTTACCTATTTCAAAATAATTTTAAACGTAAAACACCAAAGGTACTAAATGTCACTCGTACAACAGATCACTTGTAGCGCAATATCTTTTTATGTCCCGCGCAATAAGTCCGCCGCAGTTCCGTGACATTACGCCGGATTTGCAGCATTTTGTCACGCGACCTTTCCTTCTATGCCGTACCGAAAAACACGCACTTTAAGCATTGGAAAATTACCTTAATTTGACATGGATATAATAAAAGTATTATTCATTGTATTCGTTATCTAGAAAGAAAGTAGTTTGAAAACAAATAATCAAAACATATGCTTAAATATACAGTTTCTAAACGGATTCTGGTTTTTTAAGTTAAAATGTGTGTAAACTGAATAAAATTTTACCTCTGAAGTGAAAAAAGTGAATATTTTTGTGAAAATTCCAATAAATTTTAGGTCTTAACCTAAAATTTATTTTTCACTTCTAGTAGGTAGTAAATACTTATATTTACTACCTACTAGAAGAATGTTTTAGAGAGTAAATTTAATTATCTTTTACATAATAATAATTATTTTTACTAAAGTTTAAATAGCTCACAGACGCTTATTTGAAAATCGAAACTGAAAACTAAAATAAATGAATTTTATTTTTATATTACGGTTAAGGTATCTAATAAAATACATTCACTTGTATAAATATAAACATGAGCACTACTCCTGTTTGAAAAGTAAATCTTAACAGAGCAGTATTTTAAAATTTAAAATGCATGAAATAATTATATAGTTTAGTTTATTTCAAATATAAGTATACTTCTCGTATCTTTAAAAATAAAAGAATAATCCTAAAATTTATTTCATAAAAAAGTTAGCGACAAAATTGTGTTGATAATATTTTAAAATTGATTCAGAAAACCGAACACAAGAAAGTTTGTTTAATGCCAGTGTGTGCTAAGCTCTCCGTGGAACTGTTTGTAATCGAATTGCGCGACATTTCGCATCTGCACCCTTAGAACGTGTTCACATAAGAAGCGCTTAACGCGCGTGTTCTACTACATACATTTTATTCTGGCTATACACCCGTAAAGGCGCGTTGAACGCTACGCTAAGATTGACTTTAGCCAAGTCGCGTGAATTCGCGGTTTGAGGTCTTTAGACGTAATTTTTGAGCAGGTTTACATGACAAGTGCTTAAAGCGCGTTTTGATAACGCGCGTTTATACCTATATACATTTTATTCAAGTCGTAAAAATGCTAATGCACGTCTTTGTAAAGCGCTTTAAACGCTGCGCTAGCGCACGACTGTTGTCAGGGCGCGTCAACGCTATGAGATCATTGGTTTCTAAATTACAATTCAAGTGAGATAGACGTAATTTTGAGGTTCACTCAGTTCATACAAAAATCGCATGAAATTATAAGGGAATCTTGCAACGCGATTTCAATTCTTGCCAAGCGAGAACCATGTGAACCCTATACAAAAATTGTCGTGTCAACGCTTGTCGTGTGAACCTACCCTTAGTGCAATGTACATTGGATGTTTATGTTTTCGTTTTCGGCCATAAATTGCAATATACTTTGAAATCATATCAAGTCCGTTTATTTGTAAATAAGGTACAGTTGATGTGAAACATTTTTGTTCCATCACTTATTGTGCCATTAAGTGGCTTACGAATAACAGAAGAAGAAATATAATTATAATTGATTTAAAACGCACAATTCTTGTTTCAAGGAAATACAATAAATTCATACTAAGGGCTCTACTACTACTACTGCTCACAAATGATGGAGTAGAAATAGATACAATATTAACATTTTATCACAGTATTGACATCTTAAGTTTATCAGGCTTATCAGAGAAGACGATCTTCAGCAATGAAGGTAAGATTAATTTATTACTAGCGTGAAAAATGTTCTCAACTTCCATCTATCCAACCCTTAGGTCCTCTGCTGGACATAGGCAACCCCTAAATGACGCCACTTCAACCAGTCCTGTGCCATCTGAATCCAACGGTTTCCCGCTGTCTTCTCCAGGTCATCGGTCCACCTTGTCCATCGACCTGTGCTCCTTTTGCCTAAAGCCGTCCTTAATACATCTGTAATCAACCTTAGACACATTGCTACCCTTGAATACTCCGTTGGAACTCCTTGGATAAGTATGTGCCCCTTGTTACCAGTAATTATATCAGTGTAATGAGTAATTATATTATTGCACTTTAACAGGTACAGTGTATATCTTGGACTTTTAAATTTTTCCTCTGTTTATGCCCTTTGGGCGTAAAATATTAGCACATTAAAAATGATAGTATATATATCAATAAAGAATATACAATATACATATATGTCAAAAATTAAAAAAAAATGACAAATAGCATAACAAAATTCGTATATATAAAAAATAAGGAATAATTAAACAACATTTTAGGCATACATTAAATTACCAATATCTTACATTTGTCACAACATATCACAAATTAGTCATTCCTCCACCAAATACACAGCTGTAATTAGCACTGTAGTTATAAGACAGAATAGGCGTAGGAAAGGCCATAAAACAAATATTTAAAATTTAAAACAATCTATCACTGTTTTGATGAAAGTTTGCCCACGAGTAAAATAAGAATCCAGAGATTTTCAACTTCTAAACCTCTGAGAGTCTAAGTACTCTTCAACAGGAAAGTTTCTGCAATACAAAACCCTCGAACAGAAACCTACGTACATGCGAACTTTGGAAAATATTATAGTGTTCCTGTGGCTTCCTTATACTTTTATTGGTGTCCCGGGAATCGAAGTTTCCGGAGCGGATAAAAGAAAATGCGCCAACTTTACATACTGTTATATCTTGTATTAACACAGAGCGGTGGAATTGCTCAAAGTAATTGGGTTCATGTTTCTTTGGTTTGTATTTTTCCTCCTGGGTTTAAGGTTCGAATCTGCGGCCGTTTAGAAGTTATGTGTGTATTAACCAATTCGCACTGTCCACCAATTCGCACTTGGCCAGCGCGGTGGGAAATGGCCTATAACTCTCTCATTCCGAGAGAAGACCCGTGCCCAGCAGCGGGAAAATAATAGGTTAAAGATGATGTGTGTATTAAAATTGCTAATTTGAAGAGTTTCCTCTCATCGATAATTTGTTTTCCTCGTAATAAATAGTTGAAAATGTTACGAAAGTATGCATATATGCTGTACTTCTGAAAAACAGTTGTAAATTGTTTATGACGTTCACTTATGCACTTAGTGGTCATAACCCCTTTTGGTAGGAGAGTCCCCTTGTCGTCGTCAACCCATTATTGTCCCACTGCTGGGCACAGGTCTTCTCTCGGAATGAGAGACTTTTAGGCCATAGTCCACCGCGCTGGCCAACGACGAATTGGAGTCCCCTTGTGCAGAGGAACAATATTGCTTTCATGATGAGATTTGTGTTTATGACTGCAATCCGGATACTCATATCATATGCAGTGTTCTAGTGTCATAACATTGTTACATGTTATTTCAAATGATATGTTATAAACTTTATTTCCCTTCGAGTACAAGTCTATTTTTTTTGTGGAAAATGAAAAAGTAGTCACTGCCGCCCATATATATCTTTAAGCACCTTTATATAAAACAAGGATTTTATCTCAAGTCAAAGACTAATACGTGGCTCCTTCCGAGGACTAAGATGGCCGTATGAGCCTTTCAATAAGTTTAGCTTAGTCTTAATGTACTAATAAGTGATATATTTAAAAATAAACTCCTTTATTTATTTGACTGAAGTAGCAAACGAGCATGCAGTTCACTTGATAGTAAGTGGTCACTGCCGCCCATGGACATCTGTAATCAAATACATACAGAACGTGGATTCTGTCTGAATTCCATAGAAATAGGTGTGACGGTGGTACTTCCCCGGTCGGACTACACTGGTTCTACCTTGAAACTCTCTACCACTCCTATGCTAAACTATATACATCTAAGCTCATCAGGTGTTTGTTTTTCAGTAGAAACACTGAAATTACTTAAGGCCTTAAACGAAATCTAATTATATCCACAAAATAAAAGTGATTTATAATTCATCGTTGGCAAGACAATAATAAAAACAATTTAACAATCTGTATAAAAATGCCAGGCTGATTCTGTCAGACACAGAATAACGACAGAATAATGGATATGTCAGTCTTGCATGATTGCTCGAGGGAGCGAAGTTACAGAAAAAGTCAACGAAAACAAAGAAAAGAAAATGGCGGAGAAAAGAATAAAGTTTCATATAAATGTTGGTTGAAATTGCCTCTCTCTAATGACTTTGTTATATTCAAAAATTTCTTTCAGACACTGAGGGAGTTTGGTGAATTAGTGCACTTTATTAAGAGACTTAAAGCAGTGACAGCCAAATGGATGCTTGCCCTCTCAATCGGGAGGTCCTAGGTTCAAACCCAGGCACACACCACTGATTTATGTGCGTATTAGAAATTAATTTATCACTGCTTTTCGGTAAAGGAAAACATCGTGAGGAATCCTACACACCCGAGAGTTCTTAAAAAAAGTTCTCGGAGGTGTGTGAAGTCCACCAATTCGCACTTGGCCAGCGCGGTGGACTATGTCCTAAAACTCTTTCATTCTGAGAGAAGACTCGTGCCCAACTGTGAGATAAATGGGTTGTACTTAATTAGGAGACCGAAAAAAACTATGCTTTTAAGTTTTGGGACTGTAAAATTTTTATGTCATTGTTTTAATAACTGCGTTGCTGTTTATCTACTCTTAGATCTTGTTTAATGGTTTGGTTTAATAGCTGTTTGGAACAGACTTGCATAGATAAAAGCTATTAGATAAAAATCTACATACTTTTTTTAAAAGTAAAATAATGAAATCAACTTTCAAGTTTCATCTCAGTTATGGGTATAAATGTCCACATTATAATTTAAATAAGCAGTTTAAATAAACTATTAAAAGAAATAAGTATTCAATTACAATTAAACTATCGGTATATAGCGTCGTTTATTATGTATTATAGGTTGAAAATATAATGAGAAGTTAAAAATATAATAATACTTGCCCGTATAAACCAAATATTTATTTACATTGAAGCGAAATATGGCTCTTATACACACTCAAAGGGTATTTCATCTTAAAATCAATACAATCTTCAAAACTTTACAGAACATCATCAATCACCTCGCAAATTGAGAAAAACACAACTTTTGCTTGTAATGGAAACATAATAGAAGAGAAGATACGTTAGATATACGAATAGTGATGTATGTTTGTACGGCTCGGGAATATAAAGTTAGCAAGAAACTCCCAGCGGAATCAATTCGAATACAACTGATGTTTGGTTTCCATTTTATTTTGGCGTTAAAATGTTTCTGCGTTATTATATTGGATAGAAAAGATGCTGTTTATAACTTGCGATATATTGATATCATAGTTGGAAGTGATTGATAACTTATTCATTTCTTTGAAAGATCTAGAAATAAGATATAAAAGTTATACGTGTACTGTATATAGCAGGGTTTCTCAAACTTTTGGCTCCACGTACCCCTGTTAAACTTTCCAAGTGAAAGCGAACCTAGAGGGTTAACTTACCTAACTAATGAACCCCTCCCCCCAAAGAAAACAATAATATTGATTGTTGAAGAAAATAATGTTTTTATTTCAATAAAAGATAACAATATAGTGCCGAAAGAAATATAGTTTTACTACTATTAATGTGATGGGTGTGCATGTTTGTTGTCACAAATAGAGTCAATTTTAGGAATAATTTTGGACAATTAAGGTTAAAATTATTAATAAACTTAAAATAATTAAGGTTAAAATTCGGACTCGGCATCAAGTCGATTTCTACCATACCAACTGCCAAGCCACCATGTGAGCCGCACGTGCCTGCCAGTCATCACGCCACCATTACGTAACTCTTGTTGCGAACCCCCTGCCATGGAACCCCTAGGGGTTCGCGTACCCCACTTTGTGAAACACTACATACTATATAGCATACTTTTCGAATTAAAAAATAAAATTAGAGACTGAGAATAAGTAAAAAATGCTATTATTACTGAATTAAAAATAATGAATACATTTTATAGTTCATAAAATGTACTTCATTAAATCATCTATTGCATTAAAAGTTATTAAGCTATGTTATTTTTTTTAAAACTAGTGAAACCGCGAAGCAATGTCAATGCAATTGAAAATTTACATGAATTTGTCATCGAATTTAATGCCATTTAATATGTACAACTTCATTGACATAAATTTTTTTTCAAGTTCCAAATCAATAAATTAAAAAAACGACTTCATTATATCGTGGGTACAACCCATTATTGTCCAACTGCTGGACACGAGTCTCCTCTCAGAATAAGAGATTTTTAGGCCATAGTCCACCGCGCTGGCCAAGTGCGAATTGGTGGACATTATATTGTCTTAACGTATAAATAGTATAGGTAACAGATTTTGACAAACGACCTGTCTAACTTCCATCTTGAATTCAATGCAATCTCGAAAACTATAGACACAGCCGTCATCAATCACCTGGCAAATTGAGCAAAACGCCAAGTTCTGGTAATAGAAATATAATAACGAGGAAGATACGTCGAGTATAGTAGTGATGTATAGTGTGATGTATACGCCTCAAGGGACGTTATGGGAAGTTAGCGGAAAATTCTCAGCGAAACTAATGGAATAACGCTGACGGGAATTTATTCATTTCGATGCTAAAAGTTAACTCATGTTGTGGTTTTGGAAAATTGATAGAGTTACAATTTCGATTCTAATTCATTTTTTATAAATATAAAATGAGTATTTTTTTTATTTTTAATATGCTAATTAAACTTTTACACTTAAGGTTATGGGTATATGTAAATATATATTGAAGTATATTCCCGTGTTTGTTTTCGGACTTAATTCGAGAAGTAAATAAAATTCATACTTTTAGATCGGAAAACACAAGTCTGTAATCAATTAAATAAAGAAGCGTTTGGGAAGGTGGTAGATATGAAGAAATCTCTAGAGTACCCTAGACCTTTCATTAAAGAAGGTTGTTTTTATTGTTTAGTATAGACATGAGAGTAAGCGTAAAATTCCCTGTAAAAAATACGCGTGTGACAAATACATCACCTTGTTCCTTTGACAGTTGGTTAAATTGACTGCCTGTTTATTCAAGATAACTGTAATATATATTTACTAAAACAATCTGATCCTATTCATATTATAAATGCGAGAGTATATGTGAATGTGTATTCGACGATCCACGTGGTCGGTTACCATATTGGATCCCGGGTTCGATTCCCAGCCAGACAGGTATCTGAGTGATGAGTTTAAATTCATGTTCTGGATCTGGGTATTTATGTGTTCGCCTTGTGTGTGTCCATGGTACCCAGAACACAAGAGAAAATCCTAGTGTGGGGCTATGAGTGTAGAAAGCGTGCGTGTAGAATGCAAGTATGCTTGTTGCTTTTTCATTTAAAAACTACGAGTCGAATTTCGTTGAGAATTGACACATACTAGTATATGACCCTTAACACATAGGATCATTACCGTGGCTGAAGTAAAGCCACGGTAATGGCGAGTTAAATAAATTAATCATTGACTAACAAACTTAATCATTACAGAGCCTTGCCACATTATGCAGAATTCGTTTTAAATTCGAACAATTTTGTGAAATACGTACATTAATGTCGGTGCAAATGTGATCTAGTTACATGGATTGTGGTCTCGGGAGACCACGAATGCTGTCCCCATTGTGGTCTAGACCGCAGTGTCCGCAAATACTGTGCGGTGTGACTGGATCGGGTATAACTAAACAGTATAATTGGGTGAATTAATATTAACAAGCTGATGTTTGTGCAATTCGATTTATGAAACGCTATCTACACTCATAGTCCCATAGTAGGATTTTCTTGTGTTGTGGGTACCATGGCCATATACGAAAATCTATACATAAACACCCAGAACCGGAACAAGAATTTAAACTCATCATTCAGATACCTGTCTGTCTGGGAATCGAACCCGGAATCGACTGCGTGTCAGACTGATATGATAACCGCACCGCCACGCAGGTCGTCGTGGATGAAAAGAATTATGTAGGTTTTTATACTCATTTATATGTCATTGATGAGCAGTGATAGTTGTCACCCATTATTGTCCCATTGCTGGGCACGGGTCTCCTCTCAGAATGAGAGAGTTTTAGGCCATAGTCCACCGCGCTGGCCAAGTGCGAATTGGTGGACTTCACTTTCCGATATATTTTTTTCTCAAGAACTCGCGAGTGTGTAGGTTTCCTCACGATGTTTTCCCTAATCGAAAAACAGTGATAATAAATTTCTAATGCGCACATAATTTAAGAGAAATCAGTGGTGCGTGCCTGGGTTTGAACCTCGGCCCTTCCGATCGAGAAGGCCACTGTTTTAACCATTAGGCTATCACTGATCTTAGTGATAGTACAAGGTTCAAAATCCCATGCTCGTAAAGGTGAAGGAAAATATACATACATATCTGGCTAAGGATTGAACCTACTGCGTGTCCGTTTTCAATACCGCCCCGCTACACCGATCGTCGGATGAAAGATGTTGATAAAATCTCAATTATCGAATTTGTTATACGCAAAACATAAGAATATCAAAAGCTACTTAACGAACATGATATAAAAACTCCTATCCCGAGACTTGAAAACTTTGGCAAGAATAATAATGTGTATGAAGATCTAATGTCAGGGGATGCCCGCATATCTGGGACAGTAAATAAAAGTTATTCCCAGGGGCGAAATGATCTTTTTTGTTAGAAACTTTGGAAAGGAAGTGTAAGAAGTTGCTTCACGGCAACTTGGTCCTTGCCCCCGATGGGAAAGTTTCGCGCTAGTATATTATGTTAGCCATTGACAAATTGTTTGTATATACTCTTAGAAAAGTAAATAAAAAAACATGCGTGCGTACAAAGTACACATGTCAGAAGTGAAACTTCTTTGGCGAACTAATTTATAAATCTTGTTTATATTTATACAAATCTAAAACTTTAAATTTACAAGATTAAGAGGAAGGGAAAAAGGCGTGATACGACTTTCGCTCTGTCTCACTTTTTCTCTCAATCTTTCTCACTCGCTTGCTCCCTACTCTCACTCCACGTCTAGTTGCTCATGCTACGTTCGCCCTGTCTTACTCTCTCTCAATCGGTCTCGATCACTCTCTCTCTCTTTTCCGACACTTCCGTTGCATACCGGCGTGACGTTTCATCTGTAAAAATTTTACCCTCATGCGCCTAAAGAAGTTTCACTTCAAAAAATCTTTTCATTCTATGGTTTGTATTTGTTTTCTATGTTGTAAATTGAATATTATAAAGTTTTCGTTAAAAGAAATACCTGGTGTTTAGGCATTATTACAGACGAAATACATCGTTTCACTACATAGAACAAAGTCGCTTCTCGCTGTCTGTCCCTATGTATGCTTCGATCTTTAAAACTACGCTACGGCTTTTAATGAAGTTTTTTAATAGATAGAGTAATTCAAGAGAAAGGATTTTAAGTATATTACATGTATAACATAGTAGAAAAACACTGATAATTTTAGCTTTTTTACTTTTAGGCGGAACTAAGTTCGTGTCAACTAGTGTTCAATAAGGAAAGTGATCTTTTGTTTTGAAAATTTGAGACGTTTTTGTATAGATGTTAATCTACTATTGTTTACTAAGAGGGCAATTTTAAAAATCAATTCTAATTTATTTCCTAAAACCATCAGACGTGACGTAATTCCACTTAACTACAGCCTTGAAATTTAAGAACTAAAGGCTTTTATACGTTTATTTTCCTTAGAGCCAGACTCACGCTTAGGTATTTAAACAGTACGCCGAAAACACTTCCATAATCTGGACATATTTGTTAAAAGCACTCTATTTAATTTAAAAGAGGCCGTTATAGACAGACCTTCCCGGAAAACAGCGAAATCCACTATAATTAATTAGTTGATATAAACACAATATTCCAGCGTAAAGTAGGGAAGCGACTGTGTAATCCCGCGTCCCGCGACATTGCAGGCCCTGCGTAATTAGGGCCTGTCGATCCGCGGGCCCGGGATTAAGACAGATAGGTTGCTAAGTTTGCGAATTCATTCGCTTTACAACTAAGTGATGTAATTTTTGCGTCCGGGATTCTAATAAAACACTCCACCTCTATTTATCAAAATTAATTATTTAGGTTATTGACGCGGCTTTGCCCCCTTCGGTCCTGAGTATCCCAGATGTTAATCAAGGTCTATAAACTATTTTTGTGCTAAATTTTAGCTAAAATTGACCAGTAGTTTTTGTGTGAAAGAGAAACAAAAACACATACAGCATTTAACATCAGGTGGACTGCATGCTCGTTTACTACTTCAATCTTATATAGAAAAAGAAAATAAAGGAAAAAACGTACCTACATACAAATTGTAGCCTTTATGATATTAATAAGATATATCTAGGAACATCAACAAAGTAAACGAGTCCACCGGATGGTAAGTGGATATCGCCTGTGGAAATACCTATTTAACCTTAAATAAGATTTGAGTCCTACCGCAAGGTTCTATGGCATAGTTTGCCACTCTTGATGCCTAACTTGGAACGCCTAATTGAAATGGCTTACTTACTATAGCTATAGACAAAAATATACCAACGATTAAAACTAAAATCTTTTAGCAGGCAAAATTATTGGTTAATATAAACAAATTATTTCATAAAATTTCAGTATAAGATTAAAATAATGAATCCCGTGCCCCGCAAACGTTGCAAGCCTTGCATAATTAAGGCCTGTCGATCCGTAGGGCTGTGGTTTAGACGGATTGATTTTGTGCGTGGTCATTTTTTTTTCGAAGTAATAATAGTTACTTCGAAAAAAAATTGATGTTTATCTCAAAGATGTAAGATAAAAATAATAGGTTTAGGTTTAATGAAATTATTCTCAAAAAGACACATTGTCACTTACTTGAAAACAATAGCATCATAATAGTTTGTCGTTCGTTACAATTAAAGTAACAAAGTTTCTTTTGTACATGTTTCAATCTTAAAGTAATGAAAAATGATCTGTAAATGGCAAGTTGTTTTTTAATTGTTTAGGTGAAGTAATATTATTTTTAATGATGAATAAGAGTGAAATCAAAGTAAAAAAAAAACGAGTATATAGCCCCTTCGATAGTAATTGGTATGGCGTAACGTCTTTTAAGGAAAATATCTCATGGTAGAACGTTAATGGCTGAATTTCATTTTCACTTTGTTGATCTTGCAGGAAACAAGATTTATTAGGTTAAAAATCATCCGACACGCACTGGTGTCATCAATTTACATTACTTCACCAAGCCGTACTGGATAAGTAATTAAAAAAGAAAAAAAATTGCTTGATTGCTTAATAAGGAAATTATCTCTTACACTGACCTTAAGGTGTCTACCCCGCTTATTGCTGTATGTAACCGTGGTCCTTCAAAAGGTACCCGAAGCCGTGGGAGCGACGCAGGGTTATGTGGGATTTTAACAGCACTAAAACCCCACCGGTGGCCGTTCAGCGCTATAAAGAGGCCTCCGGGATCTCCGAAGGAACGCAACCGGAATCCTCTGAGCGCGTTGCCCTATCGAGCTCCTTCCAGATGGGCGGCTGGCCACTCCGCTCCGTCTGGTCTTTACGACGGTATGCGACCACACATACCGCCGTCCTTCCCGGGATTGCCTGACCGAACGGTTCGAGCTCCCACTCTAGTCGCCCGCAACCCCGGAAGCCACTTTTAGTCGCCTCTTACGACAGGCAGGGGGTGGGATGCCGTAGCCCTATTCTGATCCCGGAACTACAGAGACGAACCGTGGTCGCCCGCTGGTGTTCTGTGGAATTTGAATGAGTATACTTCAAGTCTCCCGTATAGGGCATAGTCTTTGTCCAGTGGTGGTACAAAAGTGAGCGTACTCCAAGGCTTTACTTCTCGGGCAGAGAGAATGATTGCTATTAATCTCACAACGGAAATCCAATTTACGAAACGTAACTAGTTTAAATTAGTCCAGAAAACTCTTAATTTGAGCGGAATTACTTGTTCTCATCTAATTTTCTTGGCAAGAGAATTCGTGCTAACACAATCGTTATGTGTTATATGGCGATGGCTTTCACTCAACACAGGACTTTCATGTGTTGGCATAGGGTAGATTTTGAGATGGTGAGCGTGCTTTAATCAGCTGATTGCGAGAACTTTTATTCCGTTGTAAAGAACGCTGGACGATGAAGTGAGAAACTATTGTTTGGATGAGGCATCTTGCCGTATTTTATACTAGCTTAGTTTTTTAGGGTTCCGTATAAAGGGGTAAAACGGGACCTTATTCAGCCTCCGTGGTTGTTGTCCGTGTTGTATTAAATACACACCTGAATTTATTACACGGTGTAGAATAAATTCAGGTATATATCTATTACCTTTTATGACCTCTTTAACAAGGAACAAACCCTTATATTATTCATCCATCCATCAGCCTTTTGATGTCCACTGCTGGACATAGGCCTCCCCTAAATGGCGCCACTCCAACCGGTCCTGTGCCCTCTGAATCCAACGGTTTCCCTCTGTCTTCTTCAGGTTATCGGTCCACCTGATAGGGGGGCCACTTGTTTTCCATTTGCCTAAACGTGGTCACCACTCGAGGACCTATCTTCTCCATCGGTTATCGGTCCTACTAGCGATGTGGCCGGCCTATAACCCTTCTATAACATAACAAAAATATGAAAAAGATAAAAATAAAGGAAGTTAAGAAACAGATATTTCGTTTTCCGGTTAATCTATTGAACTATAGTCGGTAAATAAATAAATTTAAGTGTATAATGGGTATGATAACAATCACAAAAAATAAAAAGTTTTAAAACTTGTATGGTATCTAACCCTCCTCGAGTTAGTTCAACTCGTTCGAGTCGTTCACCAATTATATTATTGAAAACGACCTTGAAGCCCACTTCTACTATATAAAGAGGACTCCAGGATCTCCAAAGGAACGCAAACTCAGTTCGTTGCCCCATCGGCTTCTCCCAGGCGGCTGGGCCCACCGCTCTGTCTGGTTTATACGACGGTATTCGACTACACATACCGCTTTCCTTCTCGGAGTCGCCTGATCAAACGGTTCGAGATACCACTAGCCGCCCGCAACCCTAAGCCCCTTTTAGTCGCCGCTTACGACAGGGGATACCGTAACCCTATTCTGATTCCGAAACCGGGTCCACCTTGCTGGCTTTATAAAAGCGTTTTCTTTTCTTTCTATACTTCGATACATAAAAGTAAATAAGATTTACACTTCAAGCAAAAGTAATAAACTTTAAAGCAGTAGCCGGTGCGCCTGACTCGGTCCGCAAGTTACGAGGCGACATCGACTTCGAACTCCCAAAGAAATTATTAGTTTCGAGCGTGCTCCAAGTACCGTAAGAAATTGTAGTTTTAAAACATATTTCAGTTTGCTATTAGATCCTTTGAAAGTGCAGATACATTGAAGTTAAACACAGTGTAAAGGCGATATACCCTTTGTGGTTTAAATCTGCACGCTCCTCCTCTCCATCTCTGCTTTCTTGTTAACCCATTATTATCTCCCTTGCTGGGCACGGGTCTTCTCTTAGTATGAGAGAGTTTAGGAAATAGTTCACCGCGCTGGCCAATTGTGAATTTAGCACATATTATAAGGAAATATGTTAATCTAAAGCGTTCTACCTAAGTTGTAGAAGATAGTACTGCTATCTGAAGCCATATAGATGTCAAATCATAATAGTTGTCAACGAATGGCAGTAGCCCTGTACTATCAGATAATCGATCTTTATTTTTATCATATTGAAGTAGCAAACGAGCACGCAGTCCACCTGATGGTAAGTGGTCACTGCCGACCATAGACTACTGTAAGTAACTACATGTAGAACAGGCCTATTAATTCTGTCACAGATGCGTTGCTACTCCTGAGGACTAAGATGGTTGTCTCATATAAAATTGAGCCGGCTATCACATCTTACCACCGAAACGCAGGAACTGCCTCACGCTAGAAATATATGTAGCGGTATTAACTCCCCGGTCGAACCTTGCAACCACCACCTGGCAAAATCTTGTTGCACCAATTTGTATAAAGGATTGAGTTAAGTCGTAATTTACATATATAATCAGTGAGGGTGAGCCTGCGATATACGTTTGTAAAAGATCACTAACATTTTACAAAATGCAAACTGTAGCAAACTCCTATAACATTTTCAAACTACAGCGGCTAAGTGACACATTAGAAGCTTTTAAAGTTACAGCAACATCAACTCCATTGACCTCAGTAATTCATGTTCGCTTATGCTCGCCAGAACTGCGCCAACAAGTTAGACACGAGTTTGAATGTTTTGTCGACAACCAACACATTTTATAAGGGTATAACTTTCATTATGTTTATAGTTACGTATATTTTGAGCTCTTATATTTAAGTTTCCTTTTCTACAATACTAAAAGTATTGATTTATTTTCCTTTTTGTTACGAATACGTAAACATACAGTAGAAAAATATGTAACAATTTAATTGAAATGAAACTTCTTTATCGGGGTTGGAAAAAAATTTAGTGTAACATTTTTTCGTTACGCGCCATCTTTTTTTTTCCGTTACGCGCCATCTTTTTCTTATGCCTACCACGCGTGATATTAGATAGATGAGATCATTAGATAAAGTTTAATAAAAGCCTTTTATTAAACTTTATCTACTTTAACTTTATTTAACCAATTTCTGTAAAGTTGCATATAGTAAATTATTTTTTGAAAAATAACGTCATAAAGAAGTTTCACTTTACGAGTGTACGCTAGTACACGCACACATTTTTTTTTCTAGTACAAAAATTGTAAACGAACAGCGAAAAATGTCTAATATATAATAAAATATATAAAACGGGGAACGAAGCGATCTTGTGAGTAAAACAAAATGTAAAGGAGCATATGTGAGCAAAGGAGCAATTGTTTAATAGAATGCCTTAGCTGTAAATAACTTGAAATGATGAGTGTATTTTAGAGTGAATTGAATAGGAATTTGTATACAAGCGACGCGCCCGTGGTTTATACGGCTCGTCTCAGCCATTTTCGACAGTATATATAAAATATTTCCTAATGTATCTTTAATTATCTTCAAGAAAATGGTATGACATCCATCGCAAAATTTAGAAAACAGACAGGCAAACAGCGAAACGTCTTTGTTTTAAAGACGCCAAAACTTAAGAAACACGTATAAATTTCAGTAAAATAATAGATACCAGCATAAAAATATTTCTTTTCCACAACTTAAGTAACAATAGTTAACTTTTCCTCGACTTCACGCAATTGATTAATGAAGAAGTGGTCGGCTACCATTTTCATTAACGATCTTCCAAGACAATACAAAGAGTTGAGGCCAAACTTGATCTAATCACGGAGATAGGAAGGGACGAAACAATAACAGCTGGATATATTATGGGAAAGGGTTGAATAAAGAAGTGAATTTCGGGAATCAAAGTTTCTTATCATTTATCTGGGATTATTGTCCTGATATATTCGCCTTAAGGCTGCTTAAGGATTCAATTATCTGGAATGTGTTTAGTTTTTTGTGGATAAGAGAAATCGTTTTTTTTTCGAGGGGGAAACCTTCAAAAGGTACCCGACGCCGTGGGAGCGACGCAGGGTTATGTGGGATTTTTACCGCACTAAAACCCCCCCGATGGCCGTCCTCGGCGCTGAAAAGGAGGACTCCGGGATCTCGAAACGACTTCAACCGGAATCCTCCGAGCGCGTTGCCCCATCGGGCTCCTCCCAGATGGGCGGCTGGGCCCACCGCTCCGTCTAGTCTTTACGACGGTATGCGACCACACATACCGCCGTCCTTCCCGGGATCGCCTGACCGAACGGTTCGAGCTCCCACTCTAGCAACCCCGGAAGCCCCTTTTAGTCGCCTCTTACGACAGGCAGGGGATGCCGTAGCCCTATTCTGATCCTGGAACTACAGGGCGATCTTTTTTATGTCTTATTGAGTCGCTCTTTGAGGCTATATCTCAGTATTTTTAAAAGATTGCAGTAGCAAATAAACACATAGTTCACAAGATAACAAATGGTCATTGCCATCTATAGATCTTTATACTACTCTATATGAAGTATCATACAGGGGTGTTAGCTGAAGCCAATCCCAGAAGCTTTGATTTTCCCAAGATCTAAGTCAGCTAAATCTTGTGAAAGTGATTTAACACTCTTACAGTAAAGTGTAAGAACTTGACGCTAGAAATAGGTATGGTGGTAGTACGTTTCCTCGGTTTTTTTATCTGACTGAAGTAGCAAACGAGCATGCAGTCCACCTGATGGTTAGTCTACCTGATGGTCACTGCCGCCCATGGACATCTGTAAGCACCTTCATACAGAACATGGGTTCTATCTGAAGTCAATCACAGATGATGGTCGCCTCATATAAAAGTGTGCTGGTGTAAAAAAAAATCTTGTTCTACCACATAATAAAACGCTATGTTTTATTATGTGGTAGAACGAGAATAATTGATATTTACCAAAAACATTTCCATAACCGCTGTTACATACGATCGTTCATATCCGTATATTTACTTTGAAAATATTAGATTCCATTCAATTTTAAACTATGAAAATTGAACGTCAGGACGTAATGGAAAACTTTTGTTTTTCATACAAACAATGTCTGGACAGAAATGTTTTCCGGCGTGTTAATTGGAAATTGATTTGGAAATTCAAGAGTTTTAATGTTGTTGTTCACTCCGGTGGCACAAATGAGGTACACGGTATCGGGTTCGAATACCAGTTAAGTAAAAATTTTGATGATAAGTTTGCTTAATATATAAGTCACTAGTTGACCCGGAAAACTTCGTTTCTTCTAATAGTCAAAAATCTAAAATTATCAGTGTTTTTCTACTATATTATACGTGTATTATATATAAAAACCTTCCTCTTGAATCAATCTGTTTTTTAAAAAATCTGCATTACAATTCATAGCGTACTTTTAAATATCTAAGCATACATAGGACAAGCGACAGACAGACAGCGAGAAGCGACTTTGTTTTATACTATGTAGTGATTAGCTTGTGCTGTTCATGAATATCAACTATCAACTCCAAATAATAAGATTGGTGGTCACAAATACGTTGCTAATCCTGAAGGCTACCTGGAATGTTTTATGTAAATGATTCTCTTAACCTGGACGACCAGCATGGCGGTGCGGTTACCATACCGGTCTGATGCAAAAACTAAAATTTTCAGTGTTACTCTACGATATTATACATTTATTATATATAAAAACCTTCCTCCTGTATTCCTTCCTCCTTCCTATTAAAAATATGCATAATATCCGTAGCGTAGTTTTAAAGATCTAAGCATACCTACATAGGGACAGACAGTGGGAAACGACTTTGTTTGTTTGTTGAAGCTAAATAGTTACTTAATGATAGTGACCAATCATTGACCTTGAAAATCTAAGGGAATTTTCGGGGTATAGTCAATGATGTCCTTTCAATATAACTGCTTGACACACAGCGGGTTCCAGGTGTGATGTCCGGGTAGACAGGTATCTGAATGATGAATTTAGGTTCTTGTTTTCGTTCTGGGCGTCTGTGTATTCATTTTTGTGTGTATCGATGGCACCCATGGCACAGAAGAAAATCCTAGTGCGGGGATTAATGCAGAAAGAAATTTGTAAGAATAATTATTATACCTTAATTATTTTGTTTTTTTTTCTCTGTAACTTTATCATTTATACAAAAGACAATATTTTACGCAACAATATACTGACATTTGACGGAAAATAAGAAGAAGCAGCAATGCCTTTCATATGATGTCTCCACGGGTACGATGCAAAGGAAAATATATAACAAAAGGACTTGGAAACTATTCAAGATCGCCATAAAGCTGCAGGAATGAGAATTTCCAGGGAAAACGTTGAAATAGAAATATATCGAGATAAACCACATATTTTTTCCATGATATTAGAGTATATATAATATTACTTTAATTATGTAATGCGATGTTAAAAAGTCAACGTTATCCAGAAATAAAACAGACTTAAAACGTCAAAAGTTTTATTTTAAAGATATATGTATTTTTCAAAAACGTTTGTGTAAATAAAATGTACTTGCGCATAAATGTTACACTGTTCTGGTTAACTTATTATGGACAAAAATAGATTGCAAGTGGCATTGATGGGTAGAGGTATTCATCAGAAGGAGGACGGTTTTGGTAAAAGTCCACCACGCTGGCCAAATGAAACGATATTTAATTTCTAAAAATACATCACATTTAGAAAAGTCAGTGGTGCCTGTCTGGGTTCGAACTTGGCCTTTCAAATAAAAGACCAAGTTTCAAGCATTAGACTTACTACCTGTACCAGAAAATAAAATATATGTAGTAAAGTGGAAGTTATCTTAAAACACGTAAAATGTATCTAACAAACTGCACTAAAAATATGTAATAATTTAAAAAGACCCTAATTTTAAGTCGAGACTACACAGACCCTCCTATAGCGAAATGTTACCATTGTTATTGTTAAATAACATTAAATTAATAATAGGTAATAAGTTTTTAAAACGCACAAAGCATACAACTGTTGAAGCTTTGATTAAAAATATTTATATGAAACATTAATTTGTAATAATTACATAACTTCATAATACAATCAAGATAAAATGGTAGGTATAATAAGAAGGCCCTACATGCCTTAGAATTTAAAGAGAAGTCAGCATTATGAAGTCTTACATAGAATACATAAAGATTCTCAGAAACCTTTGCAAAGCGGAACGAACCAGCGAACAACAAAACAAGTCCTTGGAAATGTATTCAACAATGAAGGTTCAGAAATGACAGACATTGTTACGAGAATCTTAATAGATACTGCCATAATTGGAATTGTTTTAAAGAAAATATTGGTCTGTAATAAGTACTTTAGATTTGCAGGGATTTCATATAAACGTTTTGATACGAGTATAAGACTGAAGTAGCAAACGAGCGTGCACTCCACCTGATGGTAAGTGGTCGCTGACGCACATGGGTAAGCAACTTCATACAGAACATGGGTTCTATCTGAAGTCAATCACAGATACGTTGCTACTGTCAAGGAATATAATGGTCGTCTCATATAAATATGGCGTTTAAATATAGGGCCATTTTTGTGAGATTCATTCCATTCCATTTATTTGTGAGATACTTTAATTAATAAGATTGTTACAATTTTAACATACAATTAAACCTAGTCTAATTCCTATCGATGCTAGATATAGAATAGAATTTTATTAGTTAAAATTTGCAAATAGAAGACATATCTATTGACGTCAATCAATTGCCGAGTTGCACTTCTAGCAACCGAACTAATGTCCTATCCGCATCAGCGATCTTCATAGGGATGTACTACGTAATTATCCAGTTGTCGAAAAGGAGAAAATAAATATACAGTCCACTTGAGAGGAAAGCGTACCATTTCCTTGGATCCACACTCACTCTTCTATCGAAACGCAAGAAATGCTTCACGTTAGAAAAGGTGTAGCGGTGGTACTTCCCAGGTCGAACTACACTGGTTCTATCACCAGTCAGTTGGTACCAGCCAGAAACTAAATGACAAATTTTCGCTAGAAATGGGCGTAACATTACTATCTCCCTGTTCAAACCACACTTGTTCCACCTTCAACATTTTATATTTATCAAATTGTGTTTTATATAATAAAATCAGATCAAATAATAAAATCAATGCTAACAAAGTAATTCCGTTTATGAATATTTGAGCGTTTTGAATGTTTTATAATATGGCCGCCGGGACGGCTAACAACATTGGTTGAATTTTCATGAATTTATTCAATATTTTATTCAGCATGCCATATTTTTTATGGAATTACAGTAACTTTATTTATCTGTGGGTTTTGCTAGGTTCCATGTCGCCGGCCAGGTATTAACGAATAACGAAGGTAGTAACGAATTAAATTTTTGCATTGCTTTTGTGAAGTCAAGTAAAACATAAATTAAAGGTGTGACAGCTAAATCCTAGCTAATATTAGTATGGGTTTATATTTTGTTTTTTATAAAAGAAACAGAAGTAGATAAAGTCGTATATCTATTAATTATCAAGATTTTGTACACCATTTAGCTGGAAATTTTCATAATTTAATTTTAGACATAATTTATGTAGTATCAAAATGCTGCTCTATGACAAATTCCCATACGGACTGGTGGCAGATTGTTGAAATTCAAAAATAAATCTCTTTAGGTGAACCCTAAAGAGATTTATTTTTGACCAAATATATTTGATTTAGATTTTTTTAAAAGAATTCTCGTACGAACTTAATTTGCTAAGTCTATCAGTCAGGGAGCGGTGGGCCCAGCCGCCTATCTGGGAGGAGCCCGATGGGGCAACGCGCTCGGAGGATTCCGATTGAAGTCGTTTCAAGATCCCGGAGTCCTCCTTTTTAGCGCCGAGGACGGCCACCGGGAGGGTTTTAGTGCGGTAAAAATTCCACATAACCCTGCGTCGCTCCCACGGCGTCGTTTTGAAGGTTTCCCCCTCGAGAACAAAAAAAAAGTCTATCAGTCAGAAATCGAGTTCGATTAGGAGGAATCATTTGGTGAGAATATTTTGTTTTTCAGGGTGACCTATTTTTTTTTTATCTGATTGAAGTATCAAACAAGCATGCAGTCTACCTGATAGTAAGTGATCACTGCGGCCCATGGACATCTGCAAGCAACTTCATAAAGAACATGGAGTCTACCTGAAGTCAATCACAGATGCGTTGCTACTCCCGAGGACTATGATGGTCGCCTAATATAAAAGTGTGCCGGTTACCACACCCTTCTATCGAAACGCAAGAAATGCTTCACGCTAGGTGTGGAGGTGGTACTTCCCCGGTCGAACTACACTGGTTCTGAACTGAACTACAGATGAAATCCTTTTCTGTATGTAGTTGATTACCAATGTCCATGTGCGGCAATGACCACTTACCATCAGGTGGACTGCATGCTCGTTTGCTACTTCAGTCAGATAAAAAAGCCACATATTTTCAACTGTTAGACAGTAACCCAAATTTGGACCAGTCGAGATGAATACCATTAAATATTCACAAATTAATTGAATATTCTGTTCGGTGCATCCCTTTGTGTGTTTATTAAAAGGGGAGGTGGCTTTGTTTATACAAAATTGTGTTAACAAAATAGTGTTATTTTTGAAAAAACATTGCCTTTATCAAATTTAACCAGCGCTTTATGTGAATTTCGTTTTAACGCTGATTAATCATGAACCCACTATTCTGGCATTGTAATGAAAAATTAACTTATATCATACTAGCAGAAGCCGCGATTTTGTTTGCATGTCCATGGCACCCACAACACAGGAGAAAACCCTACTGTGGGGCTATGAGTATAGAAAGCGTTTAATTGGCCTTAGCATAAGTTTAGAGCGTTTCTCTAGACCAATTACAGTTCCGGTTGAAGTCGTTTCGAGATCCCGGAGTCCTCCTTTTCAGCGCCGAGGACGGCCACCGGGGGGGTTTTAGTGCGGTAAAAATCCCACATAACCCTGCGTCGCTCCCACGGCGTCGGGTACCTTTGGAAGGTTTCCCCCTCGAAAACAAAAAAAAAAAGACCGATTACAGTTACGTTTTCATCCATCTTCAAACAACATTGCAAGGAATGATCAAAACCGAAAACGATATCGAGCAATACTCATTGTAATGTACTACAAAACATAAGCAGTGTTTGTTTTATTGGAACGTAATAAACTCGTACTAAGCCTACAGCCTTAGTGGGAGCAAAAATCGCATTAGCAATTGAAGGCATCTGTTGAATTCGCTTCATTTGTCTCCTCATCGGCGACAGCAATAATGTTCGCACGTGACTATTCTGTACACTGGTATCGTTAACGTTAATGGTACGACAATTTAAGCTCTGTCGGTATGCTGCTCTGTGATTATTATGTTTCACATAGCCATACGTCAATAATTGTTTTTCAGATATCAAAAAAACTAAAACTATGAAACCTGACTGCATGAAAACGATTGTCTTCGTTTCCGTTGATCGTTTTAAGCAGTCGGTTCTTTGCTTGTTGTTATAATAATATATTTAATTTTGCTCTTTAATACGACACACGTACATATATACGCGCGACAAAAAAATATTGACGTTTCGATGTAGTCAGGTAAAATATACCAAAATTGCTGCCTACGTAATGTCAAATTTATAAAACCACAATAAGTATATCTATATCTAAAGATTTAGACAGATTCTTCAAACAAAATTAAATTGTGTAGTAATTAAGCTTAGTTACTTATTCACTTGCCTTACACTCAAGAACACTTGTAGTAGCAAACTAAGTTTGAAATCCTATCTGACGTTGGCTACCATCAAAAAATATCTCCAAAGATCCAAATCGAAATCGAAATTTTGCAATAAATATATCAATGTTTTGTATTCGTGTGTTCGTATACATAAACAATGTTTGTTTTAGTGGAACGTAATAAACTCGTACTAAGCCTCGTACTCGTACTAAGCCTTAATGAAAGCAAAAATCGCATTAGCAATTGAAGGCATCTGTTGAATTCGCTTCATTTGTCTCCCCATCGGCGACAGCAATAATGTTGGCACGTGACTACTCTGTACACTATCGTTAATGTTAATGTTCCGACAATTTACGCTCTGTCGGTATGCTGCTCTGTGATTATTATGTTTCACATAGTAGTAATTTATAATATTTGAAATTTTATTTTGTTTTATTTTTATTTTATTAGAAACATTGTATCACATATGAAGTAATTTATAAAATTTAAATCTATCTTCAAAACTTGTCTGTCTGGATGTAGCTCTGTGATTATTATGTGTCACATATTTGTATGTGTTTTTATGATTTTTTAAATGTATTTTTTCAAATTAAATTTATATTCAACACCTGTATTCAAATGTTAATTCTTAGTTTACACCAATAACATACTAATATTTTCAAAAACCGTCTGTATAAGACCGATTGCCTGTCTGAAACTGTATCAGTTAATCAGCAATTTCTGTTTTTATAATATTTTCTTTATTTTAACGCTGTTTAATTTTATATTCACTGCACTGTGTCCGAAAATTCTCATTCACACCCACTCCGGAAAAAATTGTAAAACTTTTTTTTTATCTGAAGTAGCAAACGAGCATGCTGTCCACCTGATGGTAACTGGTCACTGCTGCCCTCCATCCAACAATTAACTACATACAGAACATGGGTTCCATCTGAAGTCAACCACAGTTGCGTTGCTACTCCCGAGGACTATGATGGTCGCCTCATGTGAAAGTGTGCCGAATGATGCCTTTATCGACGTCTAATATCACATTTATAGACATATATAAAACCTTATACGTATCTTTATATCCAAATAAGATTTCATTATGTTACCCTAATTGTATTTGATAAATTAAAAAAAAAGATAATGTAACTTAATATTATTGTGTTCATTAGTATAAGTGGTATTGTTTAGTTCTAATTAACAATAATGAATAAAATAATATAAAATAGAATAAAGATTTACAGGAATTCTTCAAACAAAATTAAGTTATTAGTCAAGTAAGCTCAATTACTTAATAACTTGTCTTACACTCAAGAACATTGTAACTAGCAAACTAAGTTTGAAAGCCTATCGGACGTTGGCCACAGATGTGCTCCTGACTACTAAGTACCTCGTGTAAGAATGCTACCCTTATATCCTTTAAATAACAACCCAGCTAAACTTTGCTGTTAAAAGCAAAAAACAGGAATAAGTTTAGTACCACACTAAACCTACAATAAAAATCTTTATTTTTTTTATCAGACTGAAGTAGCAAAGGAACATACAGTCCACCTGATGGTAAGTGGTCACTGCTGACCATGGACACCTGTAATCAACTACATACAGAACATGGGTTCCATCAATCAATCCCAGATGTATTGCTACTCCCGGGGACTATGTTGGTCGCCTCTTGTGCAAGGGTGCCGGCTACCACACCCTTCTATCAAAACGTAAGAAATGTTTCACGCTAGAAATAGGTGTGGGGGTGGTACTTCCCCTGGCGAACTACTGGTTCTACCACCTAGTTACAATTGGCTACTTACTTTCAGGTGGACTGCATGTTTGGTTGCTTCTTTAATAGTTAAAAGACCAAAACGATTGCGAAGCAGAAATTGCCCATTAAAATACTTAGTCATTACGGAAACCGGCGTAATTATATTCTTCGAATTATATTTAAATCAAGCTCATTTGGAATTTGTTGTCCTCTGAGGATGGCGCGGTTTAGTGGGTAATAAGACGCCGTAATAAGCCCTGGGAAATTTGAGTACTTCTGGGAATAATTCCCGATTATTGTGTTTCTATACCTGTTGTACATAATGGATTCGTTATAATATAAACATACACTAGGTACTTATTCTGGCCACAGATTACAATAAAATTATGTTTAAATCTAGCTCATTTGGAATTTGTTGTCCTCTGAGGATAGCGCGGTTTAGTGGGTAATGAGAGGCCGCAATAATTCCTGGGAAATTTGAGTACCGCTGGGAATAATTCTTGATTATTATATTTCTATACCTGTAGTACATAATGGATTCGTTCTAATGTCGGAGAATATAATATACTAGCTGACCCGGCAAATTTCGTTCCGCCTAAAAGTCAAAAATCTAAAATTATCAGTGTTTCTCTACTATACTATTCATGTATTATACATAAAAACCCTCCCCGTGAATTACTCTACCTATTAAAAACTGCATTAAAATCCGAAGCGTAGTTTTAAAGATCTAAGCCAATTTGTTTTATACTATGTAGTGAGTACTTGATCTGGCCACAAATACTATTACAATAAAATTATGTTTAAATCAAGCTCAATTGGAATTTGTTGTCCTCTGAGGATGGAGCGGTTTAGTGGGTAATGAGAGGCCGTAATAAGTCCTGGGAAAGTTGAGTACCGTTGGGAATAATTACCGATTATTGTATTTCTATACCTGTAGTACCTACATAATGGATTTGTTATAATGTCGGAGAATATTTTTAATATACTCGATCTGGCCACAGATTACAATAAAATTAAGTTTCAATCAAGCTCATTTGGGATTAGTTGTCCTCTGAGGATAGCGCGGTTTAGTGGGTAATGAGAGGCCGTAATAAGTCCTGGGAAATTTGAGTACCGTTGGGAATAATTCCCGATTATTGTATTGCTATACCTGTAGTAGTTAACATTTTGTTCCAGTAATGGAAAACAAATTTTATGACATAGGTTAGGTTAATAGCTCAGTTAATGTGCATAAAAAGACTAAAACTATATATTGCTGTATAAATAACTCCATGATTATTATATGATACTTTAAAGATTTTTTTTTTCAAAAAAAGCCAAGGAAAAAAATATGGTTCAACCAAACCATGGTTAATGTCATTTTAATATACTTTTACTACTTTAATTCTATTCTATTAGAAGATAGAAACAAAAAGAATAGTTTACTTTTTTATCTGGATTATTCAGTTTTGTTATTATTCAATCCGAGCAGATATTTATAAATCGTAGGTGTATACATTGAAAATGACGACTCGCGTGGCGGAGCGGTGATCATACCGGTCTGACGCGCAATGCGTCCCGGGTTCGATTCCCGGCCAGACAAGTATCTGAATGGTGAGTTTAGATTCATGTTCTGGGTCTAGGTGTTTGTGTATTCGTCTTGTTTGTGTCCATGGTATCCCAAGACACAGGATAAAATCCTAGTATGTGGCTATGAGTGTAGAAAGCGTATTTATTTGTGATACGGCGTATTAATGAAAGAATAGGTGTTTAAAATTTCTGCATATTTAATTAAATACCTGATACTTAAGATGAAAATTTTAAAAACGTAGCAACTCATCTAGCGAATTAAAATAAAAATGTGTGCGTGTACTAGCGTACACTCGTAAGAAGTGAAACTTCTTTATGACGTTATTTTTCAAAAAAATAATTTACTATATGCAACTTTACAGAAATTGGTTAAATAAAGTTAAATTAGATAAAGTTTAATAAAAGGCTTTTATTATATATATCTATAATAATCTATCTAATATCACGCGTGGTAGGGATAAGAAAAAGATGGCGCGTAACGAAAAAATGTTACACTAAATTTTTTTCCAACCCCGATAAAGAAGTTTCACTTAAAAGAGCTAATTTCCTTTCGTTACGATCCTTTAATAACCGTACTCTTTAAGAATCTCCTCAAAAAACGAATGTAATTATATATTTTACGTCGAGTATCAAAGTAGTAGAATCCTTTGAAGCACGATGTGTCGTCATATACGGTGTACTTGTCTCATAACTCTAGTGTAGCGGAGCTTTGTTTTAATGTAAAGGGACTAATAATTGGCGCTGTTCTTCGAAATATGTCACCATACTGTCTAATATAGAGCGTCGTTGCTTTCTAGCTTGGAGGGTTATTTTTTTCTATTCTTCAACATAATCAAGCAGTTTTTTTTTTATAAAAGTCGTTAACACTTAACGGTAGTGTGAACTTTATGCCTTTTTTCGGAGCAATACGAGGCAACGCGTTCAGAGGACTCAGAGGATCCCAGAGTCCTCCTCGTAGCGTCGAGGACAGAGATAAGTTTTAGTCGATAAAACTGCAAAAAATCCGGCTTTCCCATAGCTACGAAAATAAAATAAGAGGTGTGACATACCTTTAAAAGGTATGTCACACAAAGACAATAAAAAAGGTTAGTTATGTCCACTACAGTCAAAATCAGCCAATGGCTGTGACAGCGGATGGGGCTACGGTACCCTCTGCCTGTCATCAGAAGCGACTAAAAGGGGCTTTCGGGGTTGCAGACGGCTAGAGTGGGAGCTCGAACCGACTAGACGGGGAGGTGGGCCTAGCCGTCCATCTGGCAGGAGCCCGATGGAGCAACGCACTCAGAGGATTCCGGTTGCGTTCCTTTAGAGATCCCGGAGACCCGAAGTCGGGTTTAGTGCGGTAAAAATCCCACATAACCCTGCGTCGCTCCCACGGCGTCGGGCACCTTTTGAAGGTTTCCCCCGTTTCCCCTCGAGAACTAAAAAATGAAGACACCAAATAATCCGGCCTTCTCATGGCTACGGAAACAAATTAAAAAGTGTGCTTACCTTTAAAAGGTTTTCACACAAAAACAAAAGGAAAGGTTAGTTATGTACATTACAGTCAAAATCAGCCATTGGCTGTCACAGCGGATATGTGTTAATTTTACGTAAAATGTTAAGACAAAATGTATGTATTTACATCGACATACTGATAGATATGTCACTAAAATATTGTACAAAGCAGTTATCAGATATGACTGTAAGTCAGATTTCCCAGAACTACATGTTCGCTGAAAAGCACAAAGCTTGTTCACAGTTTGGAATATATTTGAGTTGATTTTTCCTCGAAAGCACAGCTCTTCAACTTTGCTCCGTTTACCGGAAAACCGATCGATGAGACAAGTCGAGTGGACTCGGTAACTGATTGAACTAGTATTATATTTGCTAGGTTTAAGATACATCAAAGTTGAATATAAAAAGATATTTAGAGGTTGGGAACGGGGAATACTTCTTAGAAAGTGCACCAAGTCAAGTGACAGCTAAACGTTTGTTTGACAGACCCTAAATACGTTTCAAGTTATCCACATGAAAAATATCTAAAGTGTTTCGAGTTACATTGAAGAAAATTAATTGTATTATCAGGGGTAAGAAAAATTGGATTGACACTGATTGTGGCAAGAGTGGTTTTTAAAATAAGAGTATGCAGAAAATGTCGTTGGAATCGTGGGTATCAAGCTAGAGAAAATATAATGCAATTGGATACATTACTATGAATGAACAAGGTATTAATAGTGAATACTCGTTACATACTAACGTATATATAATGGCTTAACAACGCGTGAAAAAAAAAACATTTATCATTATTATTCCTTCTGAATGGCGCTGGTTACCTTCCTTGAGAACAAAATGTACAAAAATTTACAAAGCAAATTGACGCAACCAGACACAAATCCAATAAACTTCAATCCGTAAGTCTTCTAGATCAAAATTGTTCTAATAGAAAAGAAAAATTAAAGGTAAACAGACAAGTAAATTAAATATTTTAAAGCTATTACAAAAATAGTTTCTAGTTAGGTGAAATAGTTCTTGTGTTTCTTTCAAAGGTTATGGCGTGGTCACTTCCACATAAAGTGACCACTTCAGTCCTCAGAGAGTAACAATGTATCTTTGATTGCCATGATTTTTTTTTAACTGCCTGAAGTAGTCCATCTGATGGTAAGTGGTCACTGCCGCCCATGGACATCTAATCAACTTCATACAGAACATGGGTTAATCTGAAGTCAATCACAGATGCGTTGCTACTCCCGAGGACTATGATGGTCACCCCATATGAAAGTGTTCCGACAACCACACCCTTCCATCGAAACGCAAGAAATGCTTCACGCTAGAAATAGTTGTGGTGGTGGTACTTTTCCGGTCAAACTACACTAGTTCTACCACCTTCAATTACTCTTGCTTTATATGTAGTTGCTTACAGATATCCATGGGAGTAGTGATCATTAATCATCATGTGGATGTCTTATAAACGCAAAGAATCCCTCCAGGAAGAAAGTCAGTGAAAATAATGTTCAAATTGATAAAATAATCCGCTAATACGCATCGAACCTCACGTAGACACACAAATCCATACGATATAGTATCCATTCCTTGTAATTTATACCCGGCTTGGTTATGAGGTTCCCGCAGATATAATATTTTATTTGTACGGTAATGCACTCGAGGAAATTGACTTCGGTGCTATAAAATTGAGGGTACGTGAATCAGCGGTACTGTGCCGTGGAGATATTAAGAGTATCCGTAGAGAGGTGTAGTGAGTGGAAATATTAAGATTAGGTTTGTCAGTATGTTCTATGTGTCTACTACCGTGAAGCAGTTTCTGCGTTTCGTTGGAGGGGTATTTTTTCGAATTGTGTAGCTGTTGGCTCTTCTGGCTTTTATAGCTTCACCGTGTTTTAGTGGCGAGCCTAGTGCTCAACAGAAATGTGGTTGATGATTTCTGGATCTTCTACCTTCACTAAAGACAAGGATGGTTGCAGCTATAGCTGTTGCTGGAGTCTGAACCTTCTAGTTCTTATGAAATTTTACCTTACAAGGTATGGTTGGCTCAAGGACGAACCTTCTGTGAGCTTAGGACCTTGACTGGACGTAATGTTGTTGATGTGTACCTTGGCTTAATGTAAAGGTATGGATGTGGGTTGACTTAAATACGAGGAGACCATCTTGGCCCTCAGTAGTGACAACGCATTGATCACTAACATCAGATAGAGCCTCTGTTCTATGTAGACTTGATTACCAATTTTCACACGTGACAACATCACCGGTATAGCATGCTCGTTTGCTGTTTTAATTTTATAAAAAATCATCAGTAGTTCTGAAATAATAATAAAAAGAGTTCAGGTAACTAAACCACGTTTGTGAGTTCACGTCACAACATTATAGAGAACTGTACAATGTTTAAATTTTTCATTCAATTTGTAATATATAAATGATTTCCTACAACGTTTATAAAATCTTTTTATTCCTAATCTACTTATTCAACATAATTACTAACTCATAAACTATGTGCAGCTTGAAACAGTACTAACGTTAAATTTTGTAAGAAAATTGTTTAAAATTAATTTTCTGAGGAAGCTAAACAGAGGATGAAATTCGTTCCTATTAGGTTACTAATTAGTTTCTTTAGTATCAAAAATAAACATGTGTAAGAGAAAATAATATCTTTTTATAAACAGTTTTTCGATATTAAACATTTAAACGCGTTGAAATAATTATCGTTACGGTATTTACTGTTTTTGTTTATTAAGTATTTGGGGTGATTAAATGCTTTACAATTTTCTGCCGCTAATGACTGCATCTGGTTTGCGTTCTGATGATCGCAAAGATGAGTTTTACGAAGAAAGACACTGCTACGCATCACCAAGATTTTGTCCCTTAGTCACCTCGTCGTCAACCCATTAGTGTCCCACTGCTGGGCACGGGTCTTCTCTCGGAAAGAGAGAGTTTTAGGCCAAAGTCCACCGCGCTGGCCAAGTGCGAATTGGTGTACTTTACACACCTCCGAGAACTTTTTTTAAAGAACTCTCGGGTGTGTAGGTATCCTCGCGATGTTTTCCTTCACCGAAAAGCAGTGATAATTAATTTCTAATATCAGTGGTGCGTACCTGGGTTTGAACCTAGGACCTCCCCATTAAGAAGGCATGTTTCAACCATTAGGCTATTACTGCTCTACGCCTTAGTCACCTGCTACTACATTTATGAAGAGAAGAGAGTGAATGATTTTAGACTAGTATTATCGCGGAATTGATACATTATAATACTTAACGGGTACTCACGATATGCCACGATACGAGTTTGGCCGTGACCACGATCTATGCAACTGGTTCGAAATATCGGCAAAAGAATTCTATAAGAATTCATAAACCACATATCGTGAGTACCCGTTAAGTATTATAATGTATCAGACTTAACACTCACTCGTATTCTATTTACGTACAGAAACGACAGTCGTACTTTAAATAAACACTTCCTGAATAGTTTTTGTTTAATCTGACACGATTACCGCTTATGAAACCACACAAACAAATCAGTAGCCATATCGTGTTCGTTCTTGTAATTAATATTACGGTTTTAGTTATGAGGATTTTGCTGATATTTTACATGTAAGGTATGCACTTCGGAAAATTAACTATCATAAAATTCAGACAACACGGTCTGGCGGTTTTGATCCGTGATTAGATTTTTGGCAAACTCATCATAGTATAGTTTCACTTTGAATATAACAGCATAATTGTTAAAGTGGGGGTCAAATTCGGCCGATGGTGAAATGGAAAAACGGCCGGTAAGTTTGAAATTATTTGTCACTCTATACTGAAATGGAGGACCGGAATCAATGGAGTGCAGAATTTGTTGACAAAACCCAAACCAGTTCTATTATTTAACGAATATTCTTTTCTCATCAATCTCAAGGGGGAGCAGGGTTCAAAGCTCCTATACCCATTATATGGGTCCATAATACTACAAGTACCTACATCCTATGTCGCTAGTAATGAAGGTCAGCTTTGCTTTTAAAAATGTCTGTTTCAAACACGTTACAAAACGAAATCTACATTGGCATGATAGTTATTATAAATGCATTAAAAGGTCGTGTAAGCGAGCATTTTGCGTCCAACAAGCAACTCCGAGAAAGACGGATGTATGTGTGGTTGCATCTCGCCGTAAGCACCGGATGGTGAAGGGGGATGGTACACGTCCCCCAAAAGATTAGCCCATGCGGGGCGCCGCGCTAGGGGATAAATGTACGTTTCATTGGAGATTCCGGGGTCCCCTACAAGCCCTGAGGAAGGCCACCGAGGAGGTTTTAGTGGGTAAAAATTCCGCATAATCCGGAGTCTCTCCCAAGGCTTCGGTGTACCTTTTGAAGGTTTCCTCTCCGTCAAAAAAAGGCTAGGTGTGACCTAGGACGCGGATATGCTTCGACAGTAGCAGTGCGGATCTTATATACATGCAAAATGTTAAAAAAACTTTGGTAGTGTAATTCAGAAATTTAATAGCGTCCTCGCTTGACACGTGAAAACTATTAACATAATACGTAAATATGTATCTCTTAACAAAATATCCTAAATCCGTTTCTAAATCTCAGTAGTCCTTGAGATATTGACCGAAATACATATACATATAATAGAGATAAGACCTCCCTATGCACGTCACCCAAGCTTTTTTATGTACGTCAATTTAAAATTATTTTGATATCATAAGACTGAATAGCCGTATTTTCTTGCAAACGCTTGTAATAAAATAATTTAATTTCTTAAAGTTGCTGTAAAAAGCGAAATGCTTTTCATTCGTTATTTTCTGCAGCGGTTGCTCTACGTTGTGTTTCAGTTATTAAGCAGTCAAGCACGTTTCGTGAGCTTAAATTATATTTTTGTTCTTTATTTAGCTGGTCTTTTTTAATTTCGTATATTTAAATATTTTGTAGGTGAGATGATACTTCTTAGTAGGTATGTAGTGCGATGCATCAAAAAGTAAACTACAGTCGCCTCGGAACACTTTATATGAGGTGACCATGAGGTGAGGTGAGGAGTAGCAACACATCCGTGATGGATTTCATGACCACTTACCATCAGGTGAACTGCATGCTTGTTTGCTACTTCAGTCAGATAAAAAAAAAACATGTTTCAAAAGTTTAATTTTAATTTTCATTGTTGGATATACAAACATTCATTCGAAAAGTAGTTGAACCAGTGAAATTCGATCGAGAAAGTACCACCGCCACACCTATTTCTAGCGTGAAGCAGTTATTGCGTATCGATGAAAGAGTGTGTTGCCGGCACACTTTTATATAAGGTGACCATCATAGTCCTCGAGATTAGCAACGCATCTGTGATTAACTTCTGATAGAACCCATGTTCTTTATGAATATACTGATTTCCAGAATTTCAGTGACCACTTACTATCATTTGGTGCTTCAATTAGATAAAAAAATCATGTGGCTTATCTGAAAGAAAGCGGCCATTGCTTTCCATCGGTTTCTTAAATTAACCCCACGTTAAATAAGGATTGGTCAGCCACCGATGTGTTGCTACCTTGCAGCGCGTAGTACTATTGTTATTAAATAGAAATATATAATGTCTCCGGAGAAAGCCCAGATAGTTACTGGTTGTGAAGATTCCCTATTTCTAGAGTGAAGCAGTTCTTGCGTTTCGATGGAAGGGTGTGGTTGCCGGCACACGTTTATATGAGGCGACCATCTTAGTCCTCGGAAGTAGCAACGCATCTGTGATTGACTTCTGATAGAAACCCATGTTCTATATGAAGTTTCTTACATATGTCCGTACCCGGCAATGACCACTTACCACCAGGTGAACTGCATGCTCGTTTGCTAAAAAAAGATCGGACTTGGCTATATAGGTTGTTACGTAGCTTTATAGGTTCTTATTCGCTATTTCGACAAAACTATAGTATGACTTAGGTTATAAAATAACTACCAGATACTGCCCAGATACTATATATATTACCCAGATCGTTCTTTGTATCGCGTTACCGGAAAATCAATTTGCTATCCACAGTTGCCATAGCAACAGAAATAACTCCAATAGAAAGATTAATCGACCGACATCTGGAAGAGGCGGGTGGAGTGGTCGAAGATTAGTCATTTCGGATTAGGAACTTAGTCGCTAAGCATCTTTACGTCTATCTTAATAAGGGCGGTTTTGCCGTAGCAAACGGCAATAAGCTAAAAACGAAATAAGTTCTACTGTTTACTTGGTCCTAATTTATGTGGATGGCGTGCTGCGAGCAATGGCTCTGTCATATACAACCATTTCGTTTCGTGGTTCGAGAAACGGTCGAACGATATTAATTCCAGTGATTTAATAACAGGAACGATTTTTCTTTTATAAGTAATGATGCTTGATACTTACGCTTTCTGCTCTACGGAATCATAAAGTCCTGCTATGCGGAACCATAATGTTTCCTAAGTCTTGGTTGCCATGAATAGTGACGAAGATCTGGACACCGTCCATTAATTGAAGATCAAATCTAGAAAACTCTGCTTAACAGTCAAACTAAATAAAAGTTTAGCAAAATAGGTAAAAGTAGATATTGAGTGGTAAAAAACTGTAATCTTTATCAAAAATCCCCACCGTACATAAATTTTGCAATAATAGACAACGGAGGTCGGTTATTAAATTTGTTATTATTACATTTCACATCAGATGGCCGGCGCTCCCATAACCATCCACAAAACGCGAATATAAAAACACAAGCCGAGACTAATTTAAAAATGAATGAAATTTTAATACGAAGAAGCCAACGAAATTACAGAGTTATTTTACTGAAGAAAGTAACGTGGTAAGCAAAATTCTCTTTCAGACGAAGGTAATAAGGTGTCACTTTAAATTTACGTGAAAACAAAGGACTTTATAGTCCTTCGAAAAAGAAATTTTAATGTTGAATCGCGTTTAAAGGCAAAATGGCAGCTCCCATGCACTTTGTCGGAGTAAAATAGTAAGTTGTCGGTTTTAATGAATTAAGTTTTTGCTTCACATTTTTTACGTTTGCTGACTGTACTTTTAGTCTCGGTTAAATGTCTACTCTTCTGTCTGCTTGTAAATATTATATTTTATCTTTTTGCTTCATTGAATAAAACACTCTCTTTGTAACATTAATATACGGGTGACGTTTTAATAAAAAGGCAAATTGTTGATGGTGAGGTTAGGCAACCTTAAGCAAATCATAAAGACGAAAGTTTGTGAGTGTGTATGTTTGTTACCTCTTCACGTGTAAACGGCTGGAGCGATTTTCATCAAATTTGGTAGGGAGTTAGCTAATACTTTTGATTAACATATAGGCTACTTTTTATTGTGGGAAAATATCTTATTCCCACGCAGGCGAAGCTGCGAGATTCAACTAGTAAGTTAAATAAATAGCGGTTGCTGTTCAATCTCATAGGGTCTAGTACGAGAAGCCGCTACCTATAAATGTAGATGGTGCTTCCGCGGCCTCATATGGTCACCCATTTGGGCGGAGGTCATGACGAGGCAAAATATAATCCTCTTGAAGAGACCACAGAGGGTGATGGACGTTGGGGTCATACGTGGATATCGTACCATCTATTTTGAGGCAGTGTGCTTACATACTCTCTCATTCTGAGAGAAGACCCATGCTGAGGACAATTATAATGGGTTGACGACATCTCAAAATTTTAACGGAAGTAGGTACTAGAGTGTGCCATTTGTATGTTTTTGAAGTGAAACTTCTTTAGGCGCATGAGGGTAAAATTTTTACAGATGAAACGTCACGCCGGTATGCAACGGAAGTGTCGGAAAAGAGAGAGAGAGTGATCGAGACCGATTGAGAGAGAGTAAGACAGGGCGAACGTAGCATGAGCAACTAGCCGTGGAGTGAGAGTAGGGAGCAAGCGAGTGAGAAAGATTGAGAGAAAAAGTGAGACAGAGCGAACGTCGTATCACGCCTTTTTCCCTTCCTCTTAATCTTGGAAATTTAAAGTTTTAGATTTGTATAAATATAAACAAGATTTATAAATTTGTTCGCCAAAGAAGTTTCACTTCTGACATGTGTACTTTGTACGCACGCATGTTTTTTTTTGTCTGACTGAACTTCCCCAGTCGAACTACACTTGTTCTACCTTCTAAATGTTATCAGATTTGGGATACCCTCAGTCTATTACTTACGTGGTCTGTGCATGTAGATAGTGTTACATTCACTCGCTTCACCTCCATTGGTGAAACAATGAGAGAAGGGGATTGTAATACCGTTCACACGATGGCTAATGGCCCGCATCCGAGGCCGCCGGATGACGGAGTCGATCATCTGATTTCCTGCTCATTCGAGGTTATTGTGTTGCGTTGATGTGTTTATTGTGCCTTTTCGGGGTGTGAAACGGTTCGGGCCACTTCGGTTTTATCGTTACAAGTGGATTGTGTATTCGTCTTTGTGTGTGTCCATGGCACCCACGACACAGAAGAAAATCCTAGTGTGGGGCTATGAGTGTAGAAAGCGTTTTTTGACGGCTTGTTTAATTGACAACTACTATTACAACAATTATGTTACGTGATGCCCACACAGCAGTGATAGCTTAATGGTTGAAACTTGCCCTTTCAATCGGGAGTTCCGAGGTTTAAACCTAGACACGCACCACTGATTTATGTGCGTATTAGAAATTAATTATCACTGCTTTTCGGTGAAGGAAAACGCCGTGAGGAAACCTACACACCCGAGAGTTCTTAAAAAAAAATTCGGAGGTGTGTGAAGTCCACCACTTGGCCAGCGCAGTGGACTATGGCCTAAAACTCTAGAAGACCCATTCCTAGCAGTGGGACATTAATGGATCGACAAGAGATGCCCACAGAAGGTTAGACCAGCATGATCTGACACGCAGTAGGTTTTATGTTTGATTCCTAACTTAATAGATATCTAAATAAATAATTTAGATCTCTATTAAGTCAGGTTGTTTGTGTATTAGTCTTTGTGTGTTCATGGCAACACGATATACCAAAAGATCCAAGTGTGAAGCTATGTGTAAAAATCGTAAAATAAGCGAGAAATTTATACATTGCGTTATTTTATTAAAATTATTAAGCTGATATGTTTAATGTGCCTTTTTGAGCGGATTGTCGAGCTAATTCAATTAATTACATTAACGATAACTATATGAACCACATGCTTTGATTGCCTTGTTTCATAATATGTTTACGAATTTAATAATAAATTATACAGAAATTTATACGAGTAATTATAAAATTAATAAATTGCACGCGTGTTTACATGTTTATTGTTGTTATATAAATGGAATTAGGGAAAGCTTATGTCCCGCTATAAATCTCAAAAGGTTCATAGATCGATAGATATACTAATAGATACAACTTCGACGTAAAATCAGATGCACTTCTTAGGAATTTAAACCAAGGAATCAAATAAACGTCGTAAATATGTAAGTTTATGTAATAACTACATATTTATGGCGTTTGGTGTAGAAACACTGGGACCATGGGGTCCAGAGGCTTGGCAGTTTTTTAAATTACTGTCCAGTCGTTCGGTCGACGTTACTGGTGACCCGAGAGCTGGTACGCATTTTGCTCATCGAATTGGTATTGCCATTCAGAGAGAAAATGCTGCCAGCATTTTGGGAACCTTGCCCAGAGACTGCGATGGTGATATTTTTTTATGGTAGTGTTTTTGTTTTTATTTTTAGTATATATTATGTACATTTTGTAAATAGTTTTTCTGTTTGTACTTTATTAATTTAAACAATAAGTTTACTGTTTCGTTGGTGCCAATTGTAATCTATACTTATAAATAAAATTATATCCGTGGATTGAATCAAATTATACGAAATTATAGGTTATTCTCGTATTTGTGCCATAATGTTGAATAATATCATCTAAATTTAATATAAAGTGACTTATCTGTCTTTGTCAATAAGACAACTAACTCGCTCAGAGGTTTACATTTGTAAACTTTGACAAACAAACAAATTAAAGGGATTAATTCAAATAATAGGCACTGAATACTGTAAATAACGAAGGCTATGTTTGTTCGGCATATAAATGGCGTACGAAGGGGGTAGACTTTGGGGGGTGACTTATATATTAATACTATTTAATAGGCCCGATCTTACTAAAAAATCTTATGGGTACTTACTATCTAGAGTGAAAACATCAGTCTTATAAAGAACCTTTTTTTTCAGTACTCTGACAGAAGTTTATTAATAATAAACAAAAAAATATGATTTGGAAATTGTGCAAGGCACTCTTACCAAATCTCTATGGAAACCATTCAATCTATTACCGACTGCAATTACACTTCTCACCAAAATACGATGTTTAAAGACGTCCATGTGGCTTGTTTCTTCCATCGTAAAGATTGTAAGGACCTCGTAAAATTCGCTAAGTCCCGTCCAAAGCCCCATTGTCGCTGCATGTTATTACTTGCACCACAAACAGACTCGTGCAATTTTGCGAGCTCGCACTTAAGAGTGGCATTGTTTGCGACTCTCCAGCTACGGAATAAACCCCTCTATACCTATAGTACGTAGACCTAAAGTCGTGTGAGCGGAGGTAAGTAATTTTGCCTAGTATATGTTCTTTGGCGAAATTTATGTTGACTGATGAGTTAGTTATCAGATCTCGTGTAAGATTAGAATCTAGGACGATTCAGACTTGATTAAAACTTAGTTTGATAATTGACTTCTAGCCAGGATAGTGCATGTAGATAATCTAGATGATCTAGTTGTGATTAAAGCTTAATTTGATGATTGGCTTTTAGGATAGTACGTGTTGATTGAGTCGATGTCAAAGCAAAATGATAAGATGGGAAGGAGTGATAATGTAGTGATTGGAAACTCGGCTTTTGAATCGTTATCCCGATATTCGAGTTATAGGCACGTGAACCTCCGATTTCTAGTGGTATAAGACCTGTGATTTTTCTAAGTGTGCTTTATAGAATTTAATTACCATTTAGTCAAGCATTGAAGAAAAACATAGCTAGAAACGTGCTCATTCATTCTGCTCGTCCGAATGTATTTTTAAAAAGATTTCAAGGATGCATGAAGCCTTCTATATAAAAATAACAAAAATACATACATAGCAGTACGTGAATACATAAGCTGGAAAAATATTACACTTTTTCTAATGCAATTGGGTAAAAATATAGTATGAAATCTTTCTGATTTTTATAAATTACTAGCTGTACTCTGTGTGCATTGCTACGCCATCACAAAAAAATAGAAACCTTCGCGAGCTAATGAATAACAACTTTGCTAAAGACCGTCACATGATCAAATGAATAGTTTACGAACATACAAACACACATTCATTTTTATAAATAAGAAGATTTTTAGAAGAAGAGTTACTTTAATATACAAATCTACAATATAATTTCTTTATAGTATTAAGCAACATAACGCGTTTAACTTTAACTACACGCGTATAGGAAAAAAGAAAAAACAGAAACACAATATTTTTTAAAAGCAACACTCGAAATCAAAGTAATGTATCGAAACATAATAAATCAGTTCAAATAACCGTAAAAGGTTTCCGATAACTGTAAATATGTCATAATAACGAACATAGCCCGAGTGCCTGCGACAGATATTGCTCTGGGCTTTTACCGAATTAAAACTATTACATTCCGATGGAAGTCTGTTATGGTATCGGAAATATAGCAAACAGTAATAAAAGTGAGCTTTCGGGCTGTAAGAGCTTTTTGTGATAACAACCTCAGTATTTTTAGCTATTGCATAGCTTTTATCCCGGGCTTTGAGCGCGGCGACCGAATCAAAAAATTCCGTTACGAAAAATCCTAACATCCCCCACTCCGCCTACCATGTATCGCGGCCGAGCGTTTGCTTAACGTGTATGTATATGGTACGATAGTATGAAGCTCGCATGGATCGAGACGAGCTGCTTGGAAATCGGACGAATATGTAAGTAGACAAGTAGAGAAAGTCCATCCATCTGCCTTTGAAAGTCCACTGCTGGACATAGGACTATGCCTCCCCTAGTAGAGGGACAATAATGGGTTGAAGAGAGAGACAGGTTTCCATGGGTGGCAGTAGTTCCTTGCGAGGTAAATTGTATGCTTGTTCAATTCTGCTATTATAAAAAAACATGCAGTCCACCCTATGGTAAGCTACTACTGCTGTCTATGAATATCTTAATTAACCCCATATAAGATCAGAGTCTTAGTTGAGATTAGCCGCAGATACGTTGCTACTACTGAGGGGTAAGTTAAACGATAACAATAAAATTAACAATAAAATTATTACTGATAAGTATTTCTCTCTTACAACCGTTTTTGTCGAAATTTTATAAAAGGTGTACCTAACAAAAGTGTGAACAAAGACTATAATCCTATCCTACTAATATTATAAATGCGAAAGTTTGTGAGGATGTATGTGTATGTGTTATTCTTTCACGCAAAAACTACTCAACTGATTAGGTTGAAACTTTACAGTAGTATAGGTTATACATCAGAATAACACATGGGCTATAATTTATACCGATTTTTTTTGTAATTAGCTTATAATATAACGAGAAATATCAGGTTAGTCGGAAAAAAAGTTGTGCTTTGAGAGCTTTCTTCGCGTACGCTGCCTAAACCGTTGGAGATATCCAAATATAATGTACCGTGGGATTGTTTGGCTCACATAGATGTAAATAAAAGTCCGCGACAGCATATGTCTATATTTTATGTATAACCCACAATAACTATTTTTATACTTTGAAAATTTTAAAAATATCAAGGTGATGTTTCCATGGGTTTTATACAAACTAAATATTAATCCTTATCAAAATAAATGATTTCAAAAAATCAAGCATCTAATAAAGATTGAATCTGCCATTTACACCATGTAAATTGGATAAGTAGTTTAGAAGATATTACGAGTATAACATATTGCGTAGTCAATTGATTGACCGGCAGTACGCGCCGTGCGCCGCCGCCGTATACAACGAAGTTGTATGATATTAATATTTGAATGGTTATAAAACACGGAGCAAAATGTGAAAGGTCAATGACGTCTCTGTAGTTCCGGGAATAAGGCTACGGTATCCCCTGTCTGTGGTAACAGGCAACTAAAACGGAGCTTTCGGGGTTGCGGGCGGCTAGACGGAGAGCTCCAAACACCCAGTCAGCAACTTCGGGAAAGATGTCAGCATGTGTGGTCGCATGCTATCGTGAGAGCCAGGATGGACGGAGTTTGAACCGTCCAGCCAGGCGATCCCGGGAAGGACGGTGGCATACGTTTGGTCTCATATCGTGGTAAAGACCAGATGGAGTGGTGGGCCCAGCCGCTCACTTGGGAGGAGCCCGATGGGGCGATGCACTCAGAGGACTCCAGTTGCGTTCCTTTGAAGATCCCGTAGTCCTGGTGCTATAAGAATCCCAGATAACCCTGCGTCGCTCCCACGGCGTACCTTTTGAAGGTTTCTCCCTCAACAAAAAAGAAAAAAAGTCAAGGAGAATGAAACAGCGGAAAGGTTAAATATTGTATTCAATCGTCATCGACCTTTTAATGTAACACAACTCGGCACATATGTCAGATTAGCAGTAGTTTAGGTCGTAGTTGACCACGCTAGCCAACTGCGCGTTGGTAACCGCCACGGGTTTTGAGATCCTTTCTTAAAACTTTTAATTTCAGAGTAAGCATTAATTAATATCTGTTGCCGACAAAATTAATTCAAATTAATATACATGCCTGTTATTTGACATTTGAACACACTGATTTAGGCGATAACAACACGGCACCGCGCACCGCCGCGAATAGCGGTGCCCCGCGCGGTAAGGCGGTTTACGCACCTGTACGCGCGGATAGACCGATCATCAAAATAAACTTTTTGACATCGAAATGCATTTTTGCTTCAACGATGATCCGCGCGGTTAGGCGCCAGCCCGTGTGTGAGGCCGCGGCCTCCTTTTTAGGCGCCGACCCCCCGCACTGTCGTTCGCGCGGAGACACGGTGGTGATGAGAACACCGCTGGACCGCGCGGCCAGCCGGTGTACGTTTGTGAGGCATCAACGGATTTATTAGACCCCAATACAACATGAGATCCGCTTCACCGCCTACCGTGGCAGTGAGCGGTACCGTATGTTAATCGCCTTAGGAAGTACGGCAAGGGTTCAATCTGAAGTAAATCACAGATACGTTGCTACTCCCGAGAACTATGATGATCGCCTCATATAAAAGTGAGCCGGCAGGCACACCCTTCAAATGAAACACAAGAACTGCTTCACGGTAGAAATAGGTGCGGCGGTGATGCCGCCCTGGTTGAACCATTGCTCTACCACCTTGCAAACTTTATGTGGCAGACTAAATTCCACGCGAGCGAAGCCGCGGGCAAAGGCTAGTAATATATAAATGGGAGTAAAATAATGGTTTCCTACGAGGAAAATACTTTGAATTCAGTGCAAAACGAGTGCCAGGGATTCCAGCGTAGAATGCGAGCAAGGGATTCCAAAGAAGAGCGTAGCATAGACTTAAATATACCCACGTCATCAAAAGAAAAATATTTTAATGAAAGAAATATTTCCCTATTTATTTGCATGGTCAGTATAATTGCGGAGTACTATAAAATTATGGAATGAAATGAAATGTCTTTATTTTGTATAGGCCTACGAGGGTACTTACAAATTGTCAGTTACATTTTTTTTCTTACACTACCACCGGATCGAAATACGACCTCAACTGAGAAGATCCGGCAAGAAACTCCGCGGTTTGTCTTTTTTCTTATTTATATCCATTTTTTTATTTTTTTATATAATTACAATCATGTTTTTTACATGGTAATGAATTATATGCTGTGCAGTTAATAAAAATAAAGGTTTCGTGTCTCTGAGGCCGTAATAAGTATTTGTATAAATTTTAGAAGTTCAGACTGTCGGTTCGTCTATGTTATATTCGTATGGTAAGTTGAGTTACCGCAAATCTTAATCCTAGACTATTGTATCGATTATATGTCACTACGCATTATAAAACAAAATCCTTCACTACGTCTGTCTGTCTTTTCAAGACAGACTAAAAAACTACTGCACGGAATTTAATACGGTTTCCACCGATAGACAGAGTGATAAATGAGAAAGGATTTCGTATATAATTCGTCAAGGTAAATTGGATAGTATTTAATGATAATAGATGTCTTAAATTATGGATGAAAATGGCTTTCGTTGAAGACGCTGCCCGATCTGTTTGGTATATAAGTATAACAAAACGATATACCTATGGTGAAATATTTTTTTACAGATGTACACAATTTCGAGATGACACATATCTTTAAAGTAAAGCTTACGATACGCGGTATAACTTTTAAAATTAGTAGGTACAATGCTGTTATTGAAAAGCTATTTAGATGGATACAGTATTAATACTTAACAACTGAACCTATTTAAGTTGTTAATACTTTTTTTTTATAGTAAGACTTAACGATAAGGCTGACGGGCCACCTGATGGAAAGCAGTCACCGTCGCCTATGGACATTCGCAACACCAGAGGAGTCGCCAATGCATCGCCGGCTTTTGAAGAGAGCTCTTTTTACACCTTTCTTGAAGAACCCCATACTGTAACTATTATAAGTAACTGTAACTATTATACTTTAAATATTATAAGCACTTCATGAACATCATTATCATTTTACCTACTGTATAACCCGTGCGAACTCGGGTTGGGCCACTAGTTTATATAATGAAGTCCCTGTAGCCTCGGGGTCAGAATAGGGCTACGGTATACCCTGCCTGTCGTAAGAGGCGACTAAAAGGGGCTTCCGGGGTTGCAGACGGCTAGAGTGGGAGCTCGAACCGTTCGGTCAGGTAATCCCGGGAAGGACGGCGGTATGTGTGGTCGCATACCGTCGTAAAGACTAGACGGAGCGGTGGGCCTAGCCGCTCATCTGGGAGGAGCCCGATGGGCAGCGCGCTCGGAGGATTCCAGTTGAAGTCGTTTCGAGATCCCGGAGTCCTCCTTTTCAGCGCCGAGGACGGCCACCGGGGGGGTTTTAATGCGGTAAAAATCCCACAATCCTGCGTCGCTCCCACGGCGTCGGGTACCTTTGGAAGGTTTCCCCCTCGAAAACAAAAAAAAAAAAGTTTATATAATGAAAGGCAGAGATTAAGTAAATTCCTTGTAAAATTATACTAAAGCAGATTACAGTACTTTTGTGTACTATACTGACTGCGATTCGTGGTAAGGGTGGTTTGTAAAGTTTTACTTAACACTAAAATTGTACTAAAATGAACCAAGTGTCTTTACGTAGTTATATCACGGAGTTGGGGGCAATTATGTCCCGACTTTAAGATATAAATTATAAGTTGCCGCTGAGACCGGTAAAAATAATCTTAACGGGTTAAGTTAGTCCTACGCCAAAGGTATGGACTTATGAACAAAATCTTATGACAAATTCTCCTAGTATTTATAATATAAATCAAACGAGCATTAGTTAATTTGATAAAAAGAGGTCACTTAGGTAATTTCCGAATTGATTACTTGTTTAATTCCTTATAAAACTTTTTTAGAGAAAATTCAGTTATACACCTGAAAAGTTTCCTACTTACTTTCACTGTAAAGTAGTGATAAATAATTTCTATTACACGCATAATTTAGAGGATTCAGAGGGCACGGGACCGGTTGGAGTGGCGCCATTTAGAGGAGGCCTTTTTTTTTGTTCTCGAGGAGGAAACCTTCAAAAGGTACCCGACGCCGTGGGAGCGACGCAGGGTTATGTGGGATATTTAGAGGAGGCCTACGTCCAGAAGTGTACATCAAAGGGCAGACGGATGGATGGATGGCATAATTTAAGAAAAAATGTGGTGTGTGACTTTAGCGCGTGGCTTGAAATCGAACTTCGAACTCTTAAAATACTGAGTTTAAACCATAACGCTATCACAGCCTGATAAAATAATGAAAAGCAAATAAAGAGCTAGCCCCATCAAATTTAAATATATTTTATATTCGTTACAATCACTTAACGTCACGCTGAATCATTAAAACTGACATTAATTGCTTGAAGCGTTGACAAGTTGAGAATAATAGTAGAGTGCAACCTCTGAAATTCTGTCATTGAAATTTAATTAATAATTGTTGGATATTTTGTTACATTACTATAATTGGTAAAGAGATTTAAATAATTTATGAGTACTAAAAATTTATCAGGTAAACGAACTACAGATTTCATTAAAAAAAATCTCTTTTTATATGCGTTTTATTCTATATATTGCTATTAAAAATAGCAATTTTTTACCTTATAAATGGAACCTGTTATTTTTCGTTCAACGCTGTTCAAAGTTTGACAATAAAAAAAAATCTTAATGTTACATTACCTTTTTAATAATCGCCAGTGTAATAAGACATAACATGTACATTTTAAAAGGGTAATATCTTTTGTGTATATATAAAACTTAGTTAGTTTATAAATGATATGTTTATAAATCGATTTCACACAATATGTTGACTGGTTATTTTCTGCTTAGCAGGGTCCAAATATTAGTACAGATATTTTTGCTAATTACGACGTTAATTTGATATTCAACGTAACGTATTTTTAATGAATGTCTATATATTTGTATCTTATAAATTTAGAGAATATTGAATTTAGGCATTGTGACAATAATTAGTTTCTAACCAGCGAAATATCAAGACGCTTTTAACTGTGTGTCACATATGGAATTAAACTTAAAACTTAAAAAACTTAAAACGCTTTCTACACTCATAGCCCCACAGTAGGATTTTCTCCTGTGTCGTGGGTGCCATAGACACACACACAAAGACGAATACACAAACACCCAGACCCAGAACAAGAATCTAAACTCATCATTCAGATACCTGTCTGGCCGGGAATCGAACCCGGGACCCACTGCATGTCAGACCGGTACGCTAACCGCTGCGCCACGCGAGTCGTCAAATAAATTAAGTATTACCTTAAAAGTTAAGCGAAAACAAGGTAACATATCGACGCAAGTTAACACACTCATATACTTATACATATGTTAATATTAGAATGGTATAAAAGATCACATAGAAAAGATTTTGATATAAAATATTTTTTAAAATAAAATAACATTCTCATCTGTCATCCCTTTTCATGTTATCCATGTTATCTCTTCTAATTTTAAAGTTATAAAGTTTTTAAATAGTTACTTTGGTTTGTGAAGAGTTGTTTTATCGAGAAAGAACAAGATTGTTTTCCGGTGTCGACGTATACACCCCGGATTAAATCATAAGACAACCTATCTTTTGACTTTCCATAAAATTTTAAGTAAATATACATTTTTAGAAATTAATTATCACTGGTTTTCGGCAAAGGAAGACATCGTGAGGAAACCTATACACCCGAGAGTTCTTTAAAAAAATAGTTCTCACAAGTGTGCGAAGTCCATCAATTCGCACTTGGCAAGCGCGGTTGACTATGGCCTAAACCTAAAAGTCTCTCATTCTGAGAGAAGACCCGTGCCCAGCGGTTGGACAATTATGGGTTGTTCCCATACATTTTTAACTGAAAAAGCTCGAAACCGTACATTTACACGCCATTAGTCATATGCGACAAAATAGTCCTATCAAACGAACATTCTCAAAATGGAACAGCATAGTAGAATAGAATCATGACGTGTGAACAAAATGGTTTAGTGTTACGAAAATTGGATTTGGGGCCAATGTACGTTACTATATTGGACCAATCAAAATGTCAAATGAAAACCGCTATCGAATACGATAAAAAGTGCTACGTTTGACAAACATAAGCTTAGTCTAAGGGCCACGAAAACAACCACTTGATAAGCGCCAGCGTTTTGAGACTTCGTAAATTTCTCTGTAATTATTTTTGTGGTCTTCAGGGCAACGCATTTTCTCTGACGCGGTTAGTTAACGTTTTGAGAGAGTGGGTTTAGGCTAATATGGCAAGGCGACATTTTGACTATGTCGCAACGGTTGTATACAACAAATTAAATAAAATCCTACAAATATATCCACTTAGGTATGGGGAATGCAAATCTAAACTAACGATTTTTTTTGCAAAATTTGACATATAATGAGACTGAGTCACTTATTTCCTAAATACTAGGGGGAGTAGAATACGGCTACGGTATCCCCTGCCTGTCGTAAGAGGCGACTAACAGGGGGCCTCTGGGGTTGCGGACGGCTAGAGTGGGAGCTCGAACCGTCCAACAAGCAACCCCGAGAAGGACGGCGGTATGTGTGGCTGCATCTCGCCGTAAGCACCGGATGATGAACGGGGATGGTACACGTCCCCCAAGAGATGAGCCCGTGAGGTTCGTTCCGTTGGAGTTTCCGAGTCCCCTACTACAAGCGCTGAGGAAGGCCACCGAGGAGGTTTTAGTGGGTAAAAATCCCACATAACCCTGAGTCTCTCCCAAGGATTCGGTGTACCTTTTGAAGGTTTCCTCCCCGTAACAAAAAAAAAAGATATGTCACACAAACACACACACTCTCTCACACACTCACACAAACACTTACACACAATTCTTAATGCTTAATGTGTAATTGTTCTGTAGTTTCTACATAGTCTTTATTTTAATTCTGTAATCCGAGGTGGGCGTAAATAGTGGCGACACAGTCTATACTATTGCCGCTGTTTACGACAATATAAATGTATAATTGTTTTTGGTGATAATAAATTTTTAAATCTTTAATCTTAAATATATGTCATACTTTTTTATTTTTGGAGGAGGGATCTCCAATGTATATATTTTTAAGAAAAGTCCAGCTATGATATTGGTTGCCGGCACACTTTCACATGAGGCGACCATCATAGACGGGAGTAGCAACGCATCTGTGATTAACTTCAGATGGAAACCATGTTCTGTATAAAGTTGATTACAGATGTCCATGGGCAGCAGTGACCACTTACCATCAGGTGGACTGTATGCTAGTTTGCTACTTCAGTCAGATTAAAAAAAAAGATGTATACTCACTATGATTTCGGTGGCCTCAATGCGCAAATAGGGAAACCCCGGTATCTCACATCCTATCTTCAATTTTAATTTTTTTTTACGGAATACTCACAAATCCTGATTTCACGTTGTTTTCCATCATCATCAAGGCACATGAAAATTTATTTCTAAAACCTTACATCGCAAAATAAAACACGCTTTCTATACTCATAGCCTCACACTAGGATTTTCTCCTGTGTTGTGGGTACCATGTACACACACTAGACGAATACACAAACTCCCAGACCCTAAACAGGAATCTAAAGTCATCATTCAGATACCTGTCTGGCCGGGAATCGAACCCGGGACCCATTGCGCGTCAGACCGGTATGATAACCGCTACACCAAATTACGATCTAGGATTCGAACCTCGGCCTCTAGCGGCAGAAAATCAAAACCGCTAGGCTTAACATTGTTGCAACAAAGTTACATAAAGTTATATTTATTATGATGTCAACAATAGAGGCTATTATTAAGCGACTTGCCGACTCGGGAATTTATTCCCGGGAAGTTCAACGGAACTCCGACTTCGTAATGTTAACTTTACGGAAATGCCGTAACTTTGCAGTTTTACTATTTCACTGTTAAGATTTTACAGCGCATTTTACTAACGTGCTTTGTACACAATGCGTAATAAATTTGCAGTGTGGCTTCGGTTTTGAATAGATTTCTACATTTTCTACAATCATAGCCTCATACTAGGGTTTTTTCTGTGTGTGAGTGCCATGGACATACAGATGAATATAGAATCACCCAGACGTTGAACTTGTCTGGCCGAGGATCGAACCTGAAACCCACTGCGCCACTTTCTGCCTGGATTCTGTAGGCAACTAATGGACAAAATTCAGGAATATGGGGTCTTACTGTCTAATATAACCTAGTGCGGTCATAAGTATGTGATTATGACTTATGAATGCACACATGCCAAGTAGGACGACTACTGTGTTAAAGGTAGTGACTATCAGCAAAAACACATACGGGGCAGCCTTAGCAGTGGAAAACAAATATGATCACACATAAAACGAATTGTATCTTTTGTACGATTTAATTATATTTCCTCAAAAAATTATTCCTTGTTTCATATGTTGCACGCATACGTTTTTATTTTAGGCCATAATTTGTATCATACTTTGAAATTATGACAGAACAATGCATATTTTGAGTTAGGATAATGAAGAAATCTCCAAGCTAGTTTTTTGCTTCTTTAATGTCAGTTAAATTTCCATTTATTTAGCATCTATAGTTGGTTTGGTGAGAAAAGTATTTTTTTGTGACAAATGCTTGCTATCATTAGATGCTCGTGATCAAAGTTTATAATGTAAGGAAAATCAATAATTATTTCGGTAAAGCCGATTCTCGCGTGCAGCTACTGGCTGGTAGCTTCAAACTTAAAGCTACAAGTAATAAGCTTATAGTAACTACAATCTTTAAGCTTCAGTCACAACTTTAAGTTTTGGGCTTAAAGCTACACGCTTTGCGATGGAAGCGACTATCTTAAACCAGCCATTTAGGGAGCTAGAGCTTAAATTTAAACAAGAAATAGATGGAAGCGAACGTAATGTTTTGTTATTTGTAAAAATTGATGATTATTTTTCTAAGTATTTGGGAACGGATAACTAATATTTATCTACACGCTTTCTATACTCATAACCCCATACATCTATTTACTATACAAAATAAAGTAATAGTCATAGTCACAATCATAGTGTTAGTCATAGGTACAAATATAAACGTTACACAACCACTCAGGCTCAGAAGAGAATTTTTTATTCATTGTATGCATATTGGTCTTATATTTTAGACTAGTATTATCGCGGAATTGATACATTATAATACTTAACGGGTACTCACGATATGCGGTTTATGAATTCTTATTGACGATATTTCGACCCAGTTGCATGGATCGTGGTCACGGCCAAACTCAGTACTAGTGTGGCCGTGACCACGATCCATGCATATAAACCGCATATCTTGAGTACCCGTTAAGTATTATAACATATTGGTCTTGTCGAGCATTGAACCCAAAACCCATTACGTATCAGACCAACTTACTCCATACAGATTATGGCAAAAAATGTTCAATATTAGCAATATTTTAATGTTATATCATTATGATTAAGCTGCATCTATGTATAGGAACATTGTCACCCGCAAAATTCAAAAAGCAGTCGACGAGCAACTTGAAACGACATAGTACCTATTTATCTCAAACTTCCCACGGGAACGTACTTTTATTAATGATTAATATCAAACAAAGCCATAGTGAAGCATGGCCGGATTTAGCCAGTAGCCTTTTGTTTGGTAAATTATAATAAAAACAAAAACCTGACTGCTTAAAAGTAATTAAGTGAAAAGGGAAAACAAGTAACGTGGGTGGCTTTCATTACCTTTTTCCTTCCTCTGTAGATGTTATTCCTCCAATTAATTTAAAGGTGGTAGAACCAGTGTAGTTCGACCGGGAAAGTGGTACCATCGACACATATTTTTAGCGTGCGTTTCTTGCGTTTCAATGGAAGGGTGTGGTTGCCGGCACACTTTTATATGAGGCGACCATCATAGTCCTCGGGAGTGGCAACGCATCAGTGATTGACATCCGATAGAATCCATGTTCTCTATGAAGTTGATTACAGATGATGGGATGTTGATAATAAAATAAAATTTAAAAAATCTGTGATTGATTTGTGATTGATTGAAATGATGTGATTGATTGAAAAATTGTTCTACATCAAGTTGCTTATAGTCTATTGCCGGCAGTGACCACCTACCGTCAAGTGGCCTGCATGTTCGTTTGCTGTTTCAATTTTGTCAAAAAAGAAAAGTATGTTACGTAACTGTAATTTTCCATTCCTAATTCTCTAAAAAAACATACATTCGCACGACTTTACGATTACAGAATTATCAATTTGGAAACTTTCATTCTTAAATATAGAAATACTAACTCTTACCCGCGGCTTCGCCCGCACGGCCAAAGGGAATAAACATTAGCATTTGATGGCTTGATTCAGAACTTGCAAATGAATTTTACTAACGCCATTTATGTATTAACGTCTGGAACTACTTAATATGTGTCAACTAACAAAACATCGATATTCTTATGGGAATGAGAGAGCGCGGTAAAAAGTAGCCTACGTCACTCTCCGCCCTCCTATCTCCGAGCATATAAACCATATCATATAATAGCTATGTGGCAACGTGAAAGAGGAACAAACAAACACAATTCACATTTATAATATTAGTATAATTCCATGTACAAGTTGTAATTCATTCCTCGGAAGTTGTCGACAACGGAAGCGCAACTTCCTAATGCGAATAGAAACTTAGTTAGCGGTCCCAGGTTCATATCCGTCGTATTTTAGCTTAGCTTATCTGTGGTAGTACAGTCACATAATATATTTAAACCATAGTTAACTATTTAAAGTTGTACAACTATAGACGTATTTTTTTAAATCTCGTATATATACTAGGAATAGTAATAGTATACTTATTGAAGTGAAACTTCTTTATCGGGGTTGGAAAAAAAAATAGTGTAACATTTTTTCGTTACGCGCCATCTTTACGCGTGATATTAGATAGATTATTATAGATTAGATTATTAGATAAAGTTTAAATAAAAGCCTTTTATTAAACTTTATCTAATTTAACTTTATTTAACCAATTTCTGTAAAGTTGCATATAGTAAATTATTTTTTGAAAAATAACGTCATAAAGAAGTTTCACTTCTTACAAGTGTACGCTAGTACACGCACACATTTTTTTTATTAATAGATTACTAATAAGATAGGATCGTAATCTACTTGAACAATTTTTTATCCCATTTAAGTAACCACCATACAGTTCACCTGATGGTAAGTGGTAATTACCGCCAGTGGACAACTGTAAGCAACTTTATACAGAACAAGGGTTCTAGCCGAAGTCACACATAGATGAGTTGCTACTCCCGACATTTTTTTTGTCTTTTGGCGGCACGCTTTAATATGCGGCGACCATCATAGTTCTCGGGAGTAGCAACGCATCTGTGATTGAATTCAGATAGAATCCATGTTCTATATGAAGTTGCTTACAGATGTCTATGGGCGGCAGTGCCCACTTACCATCAGGTGGACTGCATGCTCGTTTGTTGGTACAATTAGATAAAAAAAATCCACCACACCCATCCACCCAAGGACTCACCCAAACGCAAGGACTGCTTCCAGCTAGAAATAATCAAATAAGTGTGACGATGGTACCTCGTTTGAGCTACACTAGTTCTACAATGTAGTCAATTAATTTTCTGATCATCTTGCTTATTATATAGATAATGAAATCTAGTTATCGTATTACCTTACATTTAAATAAACAAAAGCCATGTTTATTTCCGCAAACCAAATATCAGACCAAGTTAGAACCGTGTACGGATTTAGTTATAAATGTGATTAGTTCTAAAACACAAAAGGTAGTTTAAGTGCTTAAAACGCTTTCTATACTCATAGCCACACAGTAGGATTTCCTCCTGTGTCGTGGGTACCATGGACACACACAGAGACGAATACACAAACACCCAGATCCAGAACAAGAATCTAAACTCATCATTCAGATACCTGTCTGGCCGGGAATCAAACCCGAGACCCACTGCATGTCAGACCGGTATAGTAACCGCTGCGCCACGCTGGTCGTCAAGTTACACATCACAAATTAAAATTTTAAAAGCTAGTAAAATCTTTTAACTGCTTTTATTTTGAATGGCGTGCAGGCGTTAAATGAATGAGCTTTCTAATTAAAGTAAACCGTCAGACCGGGTAATGACATTACGGTAAATGCTTGCTTTATTTGTTCTACGTCCGTTACAGCGTGTCGTGAGGCACGCCACTGAACGCAAGGCGCTTGGACAAAATTCATTTTATAATTCGTGGTGATTAACCTTTGGACCGAAGCGTGTATAGGTTTTCGATCTGCCAATGAGTTAAGGAACGTTCGCGTTCGCTTAACGTGTATGTAAATGGTACGACAGTACGAAGATCGCGCGGATCGAGACGAGCTGCTGGAAATCGGACAAATATGAAAGCTGCTGTTTGTGAGAAAGTATATAGTATCAGAGAAAAAACTTGAAAAAATACAAAGAAAAAAATACTGCATAAATAAATAAATAATTATAGTGGCACAAATTGGTAAAAAATGCTATGCAATAGCTTTACCGCGGCAGTCCCCGAGTGCCGCACGTTTTATGTTTTTAACCGACTTCCAAAAAGGAGGAGGTTATCAATTCGTCTGTATTTTTTTTTTTTTTTTTTTTTTTTTTTATATTTGTTACCTCATTTCTCCGGACTGGGTGAACCGATTTAGATGATTTTTTTTTATTTGAAAGGTAGTGCGTGTCATAGGGTCCCATTTTTTTTTAGTATTTTTTTGACTAGGGCATCCATAAGAAAAACGCATAAGTCTTAAATTTGCACTTTCAATGTACGCGATAAATGTATGAATAACTCAATATCCCGCCAACCGATTTTGATGATTCTTTTTTTATTAGAAAGGATGTACTCCAGGGGTAGTCTGATAAGAGTTTGATAAGGTTCTAATCATAGGATCTTCAACTTTTTGGAGCAAAATAATAAAATTAGTGATAGTCGGCCGAACCTTAGCTGGAGAAGTCCAATTGAGTAAAATATAGAATAAAATTACTATGTAGGTATTTACTATGAAAAATTTGACCTTCAACTCTTCAATCCTGATGATGCAGGGGTACTGCTAGCCTGAACTATAAAAGTTGGTCGTTTGATGTTTGCGAATATATAATGAAATTGTTAAGCAAATTCATGGGACAAAAATTTGACCTTCAACTCCTCAACCCTGATGATGCAGGGGTACTTAAAGCCAAAACCATAGGAATAAGCCATTTGGTGCTTACGTATATGTTATAAGATTACTGAGCAAAAACATAAGATGAAAAATTTGACCTTCAACTCCTCAACCCTGATGATGGAGGGGTACTTCAATCCTAAACCATAGAAGTTGGCAATTTGGTGCTTACGGTTATGTAAAGAAAATACTAAGCAAAAATATAAAATCAAAAATTTGACCTTCAACTTCTCAACCCTGATGATGAAGGGGTACTTCAATCCTAAACCATAGGAGTTGGCAATTTGGTGCTTACGGTTATGTAAAAATAATACTAAGCAGAGGCACACAATTAAAATTTTGACCTTCAACTCCTCGACCCTGATGATGAAGGGGTACTTCAATTCTAAACCATAGGAGTTGGCAATTTGGTGCTTACGGGTATGTAAAAATAATACCAAACAGAGGCACAAAATTAAAATTTTGACCTTCAACTCCTAAACCCTGATGATGCAGGGTACTGCAAGCCTGAGCCATAGAAGTTAGCCACCTGGTACTAACGTATATGTTATAAGATTACTAAGCAACAATATAAGATGAAAAATTTGACCTTCAACTCCTCAACCCTGATGATGGAGGGGTACTTCCAGAGGGGGCGCCCTGTTTGTATGAATTGTAAAAGTGTTTTATGTTTAATTTTTGTGAATATGTAGATGCACAAAGCAAACTTAGAGGCTTTATTTAAATACAAACATAAAAATATAGTCACTAAAAAGTGTAAAATAAAAACTTTTTAACAAAAAATACCTATCTACCGACTTCCATGTCACAAAAAAGTAAAAAATAATTTAAATATATTTTGGTCTAGAACATACTCAGTACTTAGTACATAGTTCTGAAGTCGGTGCTCATATAGGACGTAGTTACCGTCGTCCAGCGAAATATGTCGAGCACCGACTTCAGTACTATGTACTAAGTACTGAGTATGTTCTAGACCAAAATATATTTAAATTATTTTTTACTTTTTTGTGACATGGAAGTCGGTAGATAGGTATTTTTTGTTAAAAAGTTTTTATTGTTATAGTTTATTAACACGTTCCATGCGAAACCAGGTCGAAAACACCTGGTCCATATCTCGCTTGTGGTGCGGCTACGAAAAGTATAGACTTCTCTGTCGTGCGAAGAGCGTAACTTCAGATTGGTTCAGTGTAGGAAAGAGATAAATACATATATGAGATAGGCTATTAAAATAGAATCTAGTGGTGTGCCTATCTTAATACCGGATATTTTATACCTGGTACCGCACTGAACAAATAAAATTTCATCACAGTGCGGGACCAGGTTGAATACACCTAGTACCCTCGCTCACCTGGTACCGCACCCCGCGCTAGCTTCGCACGGTTAGAGTTGTGTAATGACTTCAAGACGGTATCGTAAAATAATAAAACTGGACCATATTGAAGACAGTGATGATAATATTGAAGACAATGATGATAATAATGAATCAAAGTATAGATTGATTTATCCAAAACGGGTGAGTCGTCATTACTATTTATTGCATTTGCTAAAAATTACGTACAATAACACTCACGTAAAATCTTTCAAAATAATTTTATTTGCAGAACCCGCAATAAAACCAAATAAACACCATTTAGTAAAGGGCACGAAGAAGAGAAACTGTGTTGGATGCTATGAAAAGCTTCGAACAATTTTAACAAGTCGTCAAGCTGACAAAAAAGTTAAAAAAAAATTAACTGAATGTAACGCATGGAAAAAAACTTCTGTTTGGATTGTTTCAATGAAAAACATTAATGAATATTATTAAAATTCTAAAACATTAATGAATATTATTTAAATTATTATTGAATAAAACTTAGGCCCATCGATATCTGTTTTTCCCATCCCTAAAATATGCATAAACATCCTCTTGTTCAGTGCGGCACAGGGTACATAAAACCCTGTATTTTATTTTAGCTATAGATTCTAAACCAAAAACGCTGTCCACGTACGCCGTCAGGATCTCTTCAATCAATTTATTAATACTAATACTCAAAGCAAAAAAATATGTTTTTTCTTTTCATGAAGCCAAAAAAAGGATTAAAGTTTTTTTAAAATTACAGGATATTATAAGCCTTGTACCGCCGCAATGGTAGTTTTAGGTCCAGGTGTAAAACGCCTGGTACCGCAGGAATAGAAAGAATAGAAAATTTTGTGCCGCTTCGAACGTGTTAATCATGCGCGTTTCCGTGCTTTCAGTACACAAGTTAATTCTTATGGACGTAATAATGAAAAAATGTCGTCGACTACACACTAGGGTATTCTTAGCTGTCGGGGGAAACCGCTGCTCAATAGTGGCATGTTGAAAGTATTGCAGACAATTCTTTGCGCTTAAACCGTGAAGATTCTTTTTGTTTGTTGACTTAAGTGGTAAATTTTATTGCTTTATCAACGCGTTACAATAACACTATATTCAACTCGATGCCAAAATCAATCACCGTTACAAAGAAGCAATACAAAATATTACAAGTAATAATATTAAGTATAAATTTATTGCGATTCAAATCTGTTCAGTGATTCAAAGTTAGAAATAATTGTGCCTATAAATTTTTGTACCTATGTTTTAAGATATCTTAAAATCTTACGAACCAGTTTGTCGAGCGCCTCGCCAGTTTTCGTCTTTCAAGTAAATTTGAAGTGTTTACATGAAAAGAAACGGGTCAAGTGTTTTGGATACGTTACGAATGAAAGCTTTGGACTACAACTTACATATAAATGAAAACACATAAGGGTTCATATAAAATAATGAAATAATATATGTATATAGCAAATGGTCTTTAAGATTACTTGAAACGTTATACCCGTGTAATACATTCAAAGGTTTTATAGAACTTTTCGAACTTTCATTGTAAGAAAGCTCTAAACACCTTTACTTGCTACAAGATTTTTTTACTGAAACCTTTTTCCTAATGACTTAATTATTTAGTTATATTTGGCGCATGATGCATTCAACTTGGCTACAGGGGAAAAAATAAATTGCGACAACTATTCACATAGTCCTGGTTTAAATCCTGTCAATTAAGTAAATAAATATAATAAATAATATGTTTAATTAAGTTATGTTAACCTTTTAAAAAAATGAATAATTGTCTACGGTATCGTATTGGATGCTACCTGTAATGATAGACGTAAGTCTGTATAAATAAATAAATAAATAAATAACTAAGTATATGAGGCTTCTCGCGATGCTTTCTTTTTCAAAAAGCAAGTGATAAAATTAAGAAATTTGTATGGAGGTATGTATGTAGGATTCTAGCTACCGATCCCATTAAAATGACTAATTATAAACGATTAGACTACCACTGCTTTTTATGTTAAGACATAAAATTTGTACATTTGATATTTACTTCCAAAAACTGCTCCTATATTGAAGTAGAATACAAGCATGCAGTTCAATTAATGATAAGTGGTCACAACAATGATAAGCGGCAGTGCCGTTTACCGATGAAATACTCCGCCGCTTTTTTTCTTCTGACTGAAGTAGCAAACGAGCATGCATTCCACGTCCACTGATGGTAGTGGTCACTGCTGTCCATAGACATCTGTAATCAACTTCATATAGAACTTGGGTTGCTACTCCCGACGACTATGATAGTCGCATCATGTGAAAGTGTGCCGGCAACCACACCCTTCTATCTATATTTTCTATATAAATGCTTCACGCTAGAAATAGGTGTGGTGGTGGTACTTCCCAGGTCGACCTACACTGGTTCCACCACCTTATACCTTCAGTGTGGAACGAGAGCGGATTCTACCACCTGTACTGGTTTATTTTATAGTGGAACGAATCTTAATAAAAACTAAAAAGTACAATACGTTAATGGCTAGACATAAATTAAACTTAAAGTTTTAAGTTTAATTAAATCCTTTATCTTAGACATCAGGTGTGTCTGAGTTTGAAACTACCACTGTTACTGAGCAGTATTTTGAAGTATTAAAAGTTTTATAGTCTAAGAGTTCTGTGTAGCGTTGTAAAAAAGACAGACAGATAGAATAAGACACGGAGTAGATTATTCTTAGTCGTTACGCTCTAGGCAGAGCGGTCGTGGTCGTCAAGCAGTCCTTTGGTTGGCTGATGTAGCGTGCCTCACGATGTCTCGCCATTTTTCACGGTTAGCAGACAACCTGGTACACTCAATGGTCTATCAGATTTGATTTGGTCGGTCCATCGTGTGGGTGACCTGCCACGTGCTCTTGTTCCCTCTATGCTTCCTTGCACGACCAAACGTTCGATAGCATCATCACGGAGTAGTATTAGAATCTATAGTCTAATGGTTGAAACTTGAGCAGTGAAAGAATAATGGTTGAAACTTGCCCTCTCGATCGGGAGGTCCGAGGTTCTGACCCGGGCATGCACCACTGATTTTTCTAAATTATGTGCTTATTAGAAATTAATTATCACTACTTTTAGGTGAAGGAAAATACCGTGAGGAAACATACACACCCGAAAGTTCTTAAAAAAGTTCTCTTCGGTCTAAAACTCTCTCATTCCGAGAGAAGACCCATGCCCAGCAGTGGGAAAATATTAGGTTGGCACCACCATAGTCTATTCTATTCCATATTGTAAGGAATTCATCATTTTACATTTAATTATTACATGCTTTTTACAAAATTGCAAGATTTTAAAATATGATGGATAGGTACCTACCCACTAACGATACGCGGTTTTGAATATTTTCACCGTGAAAATTAGCATTAACACATTTTTGTCCCAACAGCTGGGTAAGAGTAAGATGTGTCGTCTATTATCACTTCATCTATGTCAAGTCTCAGTACCTACTTCTGGGGAAGAGTCTTCTGACTCTTCCCCAAGGCTTAAGTCACAGTCCAAAGCGTCTTTTTATATTTTTAGGTAGATTTTAAGTAGGCACTCATGTTTCCTCATGACGTTCTTCTTTAACTATGCGCATAGCTAAAGATCCCCCCCTTCAATTAAACTAAATATTTTAACACATCAAGCGACATACAAAAACAAAAAGTTAAATTTTTAATGTACCTACTTACTAAACCACTTAGGAACAATAGAGAACACATGCTAGAGAGCATTGACCTCAGTCAGAACTTTCGTCCTATTTAGCATTGATCAACTTTGCAAATATATCAACGCTTTATTAAATTCCATATCCTTCGGCATAAATTGGCACAAAAAAGACAATCAAATCCAATTCAAGCGAATCGTTCACTCAATTCCTTTTTTAGACGGCGTGATTAACGCGCGAATCATTCCACGTCAGCCAACATAAACCGTTCGCGGCCTATTTGTCCGTTCACTCACTCATTCGTTCGTCCGCTTAGTTACGTCATTAGTACCGCCGCACATTTTCAGGGTTCCGTATCCCAAAGAGTGAAAACGGAACCCTATTACTAAGACTCAGAATAGGGCTACGGTATCCCCTGCCTGTCGTAAGAGGCAACTAAAAGGGGCTTCCGGGGTTGCAGACGGCTAGAGTGGGAGCTCGAACCGTTCGGTCAAATCCCGGGAAGGACGGCGGTATGTGTGGTCGCATACCGTCGTAAAAACTAGACGGAGCGGTGGGCCCAGCCGCAAATCTGGGAGGAGCCCGATGGGGCAGCGCGCTCGGAGGAATCCAGTTGAAGTCGTTTCGAGATCCCGGAGTCCTCCTTTTCAGCGTCGAGGAGGAGTTTTAGTGCGGTAAAAATCCCACATAACTCAGCACCGCTCCCACGGCGTCGGGTACCTTTACCTTTAAAAATTACTAAGACTGGTGTCCGTTTGTCTTTCACCGAGCTGAATATAATGAACCATGATAGCTAGAGAGTTGACATTTTCATTGAAGATGTATTCGTTGCCGCTATAACAAGAAATAATATAATAATATACTCTTTTTTATCTGATTGAAGTGGCAAACGAGCATGCAGTTTACCTGATGGTAAGTGGCCACTGCCGCCCATGGACACCTGTAAGCAACTTCAAATAGAACATGGGTTCTATCTGAAGTCAATCACAGATGCGTTGCTACTCCCGTGAACTATGATGGTCGCCTCGTATTAAAGTGTGCCGGCAACCACACCCTTCCATCGAGACGCAAAAATGCTTCTCACTAGAAATAGGTGTGGCGGTGGGACCCGGTCGAACTATACTGGTTCTACTTCCGAAAACTCAAAGTAAAATTTATATTTAACTGAGGCTCTCATACAACAACCGCGATTTGCGGTTATAGATGCTACGGAACCCTTCGTGCGCGCGTCCGACTCACTTTGCCGGTTTTTTCACTCGCTAAATGTACACGATTTTTTACAGCGGCCCAGTTAATTTGTTACCGGAATGAGTGCTTAGATAAATGTAGGGGCTTAAAAACGAGTGTTTCTGTTCTGTAAACATGTCAGTTTGCTGTGACGTTAAATTTAAAGTAATTAAGGTTACGTGTACGCCCTAATGCTTGTAATAAAGTATGTGGAGAATTGCTTAATTTTTAACACAGTTGACTGACGTTATGTTAGAGGGTATATCTAATATATAAAATTCTCGTGTCCAATTCGTTCCCGTACTCCTTCGAAACGGCTTGACCGATTCTCGTGAAATTTTGTGAGGTCTAGGTCTAGGTCTGTGTAGTCTAGGTGTAGGTGTATGTCTGAGAATCAGCCAACATCTATTTTTCATATCCCTTAGTGATAGGGGTTGTCCACCCTTAACATTTGTTTTTAATTTTTATATTTATATTGGTAATTTTATATAAAATTATTTATAATAATAATGTTATATTTTATTTAAAGGAGTGCAGGCCACTCCCCGACCCGGTGGACTGATGACCTGAAGAAGACGGCGGGTAACCGCTGGATTTAGATGGCTCAGGACCGGTCGAAGTGGCGCAGATTGGGAGGCCTATGTCCAGCAGTGGACTTTCAAAGGGTGATGGATGGATGGATATAAAATTATTGTTAAAGCTGTTGTGAATTGGTAGTTACTTCACTGCTTGTAGACCTCATACTGATCCACATGTACCTGTAACAAATAAAAAAGGATTAAAATATTTTCAACTACTTTTCAGTTTAAACATAATCAATAAGAATGCAAAAACTGTAGATATAGCGAGTGTTACGGTTAAATAATATAATTAACCTTTTTTTTTTTTTTTTGTCGAGGGGGAAACCTTCAAAAGGTACCCGACGCCGTGGGAGCGACGCAGGGTTATGTGGGATTTTTACCGCACTAAAACCCCCCCGGTGGCCGTTCTCGGCGCTAAAAAGGAGGACTCCGGGATCTCGAAACGACTTCAACCAGAATCCTCTGAGCGCGTTGCCCCATCGGGCTCCTCCCAGATGGGCGGCTGGGCCCACCGCTCCGTCTAGTCTTTACGATTGTATGCGACCACACGTACCGCCATCCTTCCCGGGATCACCTGACTGAACGGTTCGGTACGAATTATCAGGGGTTGATATGTGATGTCTGTGAATGGCAATGGCCGTTTATTATCTGGTAGACTACATGCTCGTTAGCTATTTCTTTATTACGACACAAAAATATGAGAAGAATGAAGCGTGTAACAAAATTATGTAACCTATCGTGATGTCTGATTATAATTTTAAGAATGCTGCATTCTACTAATGAATCCGTCCATTTATCCATCAGTCTTTGAAAGTCCACTGCTGGACATAGGCCTCCCCTAATCTACAGAACCTCACCCATCTAGTAATTTTCTACCCCATCGGTTCTCCCCTAACCGATGAGATAAAAAAGTCATCGAATGGAGACCACGTTTGGGCAAAAGGAGTGCAGGCCGCCCCCCGACCAGGTGGACTGATGACCTGAAGAAGACGGCGAGTAATCGCTGGATTCAGATGGCTCAGGACCGGTCAAAGTGACGCAGATTACTAATGAATACTAACTACAAAACTCATTAACATTCCACAAATAGTAATACTACTATTTTATAAAATAAATATTTAACTACGGCTATATATCTAATCCCTATTTCGTCTATAAACAAGCGTGTAACATTTAATTCAACGGGCAGATTATGTCCCCTGGGGAGAGCGGGCACGCGCGGGGGAGCTAACTAGTTCCATAATAGTCACTAATTGAACGGCCCGTAATATGAGCCTGGGGATTACGGGGATCGTGCTTGATCTACTTTGTAATCTGAAATGTGTTTAAAATAATACTGGCATACAGGTAAATAACTGTAAAGCAGCAGTTGCCATTTTTTTATGATATGAGTAATACAGTAGCTAAATGAATAATGGCGCGTCGCATCAGAAGTACTTATTTCTGCCTAGTAACGGGAGCGAAGAGATCTTCATTACTCTGGTTTAAAGGGTTTGGTAAGTTTGGCGTATACTTGGCGTAGTTTATATATTATGTAGTGTAAATCGTATAGCGGATGAGGTATTGAATGTAACGACTGTATCGCAGAAGCGAGTGAAAGCGACTGGTTTATTTGTTCACATAAAAATTACAAAGTGCATGCGGCACAGTAAGGAAGACATACCTACCCGAGCTGTTTAAAGTAAGTACTCTGAGATGAACCTTTGCAAAACTAAGCTTATATGAGATTTTATATTAATCCATATTAAGTATTCCATAAACTAAATGTATAACTTTGGCAAACGTAAGGGTAGATATCTAATCCGTATTTCGTCTGTAAACAAGCATGTAACATTTAATTCAACGGGCCGATTATGTCCCCTGGGGAGAGCGGGCACGCGCGGGGGAGCTAACTAGTTCCATAATAGTCACTAATTGAACGACCCGTAATATGAGCCTGGGGATAACAGGGATCGTGCTTGATTTACTCTGTAATCCGGAATATGTTTAAAATAATACTGATACACAGGTAAATAATCCTTTGAAGCAGCGGTCGCCAATCTTTGGATATGAGCAATACAGTTGCTACATGAGGTAATGCTGAGCCATATCTGAATTACCTACTAACATACTAAAGCGTTGCTTTTTCTGGTTTGAAGGATTTAATAAGGGTGACATACTTAGCAAAGGCGATCGAACTTAGTCATGTAAGACTAATTTTATCAGGGGTTAATTTCAGTAGCTCCACTCTGACTTACAAGAGTACTGCCAAGTACTTCATGTTCTGGTTTAAAAGATGTGGTTAGCGAAACTCAGTTACTTGACTGGTATAAAAACCATGTTACCTCAGGGTATAGACTGTTTATAGGTATATCATAAATTCCATAAATTCATTTCAGTAGTGTTGGTTTGATGCGCTTTCAAAAACATAAACACAAAAATTTTAAACTATAGAGACTTTTGGACTTTCTTCCAGTCCTTACAACTTCATTTTGTATGAATGTAAGGATTTCCAAGGAGTAATTTTTCATTACGTCTATTTCCTATTAATTCTTCAGCAAATATATACGATTTAAAGACCAAACATGCGAAACTTTCATTTTAATGGATGAACTTCCTAGAAGTTTGACGACCCGCGTGGCGCAGCGGTTACCATACCGGTTTGACGCGCAATGGGTCCCGGGTTCGATTCCCGGCCAGACAGGAATCTGAATGATGAGTTTAGATTCCTGTTCTGGGTCTGGGTGTTTGTGTATTCGTCTTGTGTGTGTCCATGGTACCCACGACACAGGAGAAAATCCTACTGTGGGGCTATGAGTGTAGAAAGCGTGTTTTTTTTAAGTAATACATTTTCTATTAAGTCCAAAAAGGTGTCTACATTATCCGTATATAAAAATCGCTTCAAGCGAGAAGCACCCTTGGCAACTTTTATAAGGCGCTCAATAGCTTAAGAAATGACTAGCAGGAAAATATGGAATGGTTAAGGTATGTGCTCCACCGCGATGTAATTAGCTAGTATATAGTTAAGCTGTATACTTACAAATCGTCGGGTGACAAGAAAAACTCACTAACTACAAAATTGTATAATGTAATTGTATTGTATAATTTAATGATATAACTTCAGGACGTTTAAAATAAATGAAATTTTGGGATCAAAATATTATTAAATGATAACTTCATGTTGCTAATTGTGAGTTTTTCTGTCACCCAAGCATACAGTCCTCATAGTAAGTGATGGAAGTCGCCCACTGATACTTAAAAGCAACTTCGTATAGAACAGGGCTTATATTTCTGAAATCAATTACAGATACCTGGTCAGGATTTTTTGAAACTATCATTTTAAAGTGAATAAAAAAAACGTTTATTTGTTAATATTACGCCATTACATTGAGACACTTTTTATGCATTGTTACAGTTATGATTCGATCGATTTATAAATCCTAGTTTATCACCTGACATACCGATGAGTCTAAAGCTATACATTAAACTATTCTCGCTTATCGCTGGCTAGTCGTCTATATGACATGTCGGTCACTCATCCGCCATTGAAGTAGGTTAAACTTGGTCAGACGGTGTAAGCTACACTGGAGAGCTTTGAAAACCCGCTCAAATAGGGTTCTTTTCATAAGGAACCGTTATCCAAAGATCTTAAAGAGACGCTGAGCTGGAGTTATTAATTTTGAAGATAGACACGACTTTAATAGAGAATGTTCTGAGCGACTGTCGGGAAATTAAAAATTTTAAATGAAAATGCTCTTCACATATTAGAAGTAATCCTTCGTGGTTCGACTCCAAGGCACCATCGTGTTACCTATTTGTGCCTAATAATGCAATGGAATAAACCTCATTCGAAGGCTCAGGCTCGCTCAGCGTGCTATGGAGAGGGTTCCGCGGAATTCCGCTATAAGACATGATACGCAACGATGAAATCCGTAGACAAACAAAGCTTAGCGACATAGCTCTCAAAATTAGCAAGCTTAAGTGGCAACGGGCCGCTCCTCGTAGGACCGATAACCGATGGGGAAGAAAGGTCCTCGAGTGACGGCCACGTTTAGGCAAAAGGAGCACAGGTCGCCCCCTACAAGATAGACCGATGACCTGAAGAAGATAGCGGGAAACCGTTGGATTCAGAGTTCAATGGAGGCCTATGTTCAGTAGTGGACATCAAAAGGCTGATGGATGGATGGAATGCAATGTTACATTCCGATTTGAAGAGTATAGTAAAAGGGGCATACTAATCAAAGGCATTCTTATCTAGCACTAAGAAGTAGAGCAGGAATAGAGTAATGGTCGAAACTTGCCCTCTCGATCGGGAGGTCCGAGGTTCAAACCCCGGCACGCACCATTGATTTTTCTAAAATTATGTGCGTATTATAAATTAATTATCACTGCTTTTCGGTGAAGGAAAACATCGTGAGGAAATCTACACTCCCGAGAGTTCTTTAAAAAAAAAAGTTCTCGGAGGTGTGTGAAGTCCACCAATTCGCACATGGCCAGCGCGGTGGACTACGGCCTAATACTCTCTCATTCTGAGAGAAGACCCGTGCCCAGCAGTGGGACAATAATAGGTTGACAACATACAACAACTAAGAAGTAACAAGACACCTGTGGCTAACCTCAGGTATGGCCACTGGTCACTTACCATCAGATGGATGCAACAAGAACAACTCTTGTTAGCTCTATACGGTAAGAAACACGTTGCAGTATGGAAATATCGGCAAGATGTGCGTCTCTTGTGCTATGGTTTTTATTGTGTGGGAATAGAGTATGTTTGTGCGGTTGCCCCACAGAAAATATTTTTTTTACTTCAAACGTGATAGAATGAGCTGTGACCCACAAATTCCTACGCGCTGACTATAAACCAAGAACTAAACCCTTTAGGGGTAAAATATCAAAACATTCTTTCCTATTAAGTGATTACATAGTAAAATGTCCTATGGCCATAGTAGCATTCTAGCTTTAGTAGTTCAGGGTTCGCGATAATTCGACAGAAGTAAGTATCTTTTCGGTTTTGTCCTTATCTTTATTAATAATGTTGTTACGGGAAATGATAGAGTCGATTGAAACCTTACCGAAATAAAAAAAAAGATTTTGATTGATTACATATCCACAAAATTCGAGTTGTCAAGTATTTTGTTAATATATGTAGTGCAATTGCTACTGATAGTCGCCATATTGGTAACATGGACGTCATCTTGAGATCGTTCAAAAATGATACATATTTGTAACAATTAATGTTCATATAAGTCGACATAATATTAATTGAATTTCAATTTACCAACAATATACGAATATAAATAAGAAAGATGCAATTACGAGGATTTCTCGACGAGTTAAACATTAAACGAACGCCATCTATCACTCGTGTTGAATTACTTTGGCTGTATACTTGGTAGATAGTTCCATCTACGAAACAACTATTAAGCATTATTGATAAATTGAATCTGGAATGAGCACCATTTAAAAATTTGGATTTTGGAAGGTGTCCATATTTTTTGGTTCAACTTCACATATTTTTACTATACTTGTGTCCATATTTTTTGGTTCAACTTCACACATTTTAATATAGGAAGCCGGCTGTTTCCAAGGTAGAACCAGCGTAGTTCGACCGGGGAAGTACCACCACCACATCTATTTCCAACGTGAAGCATTTCTTGCGTTTCGATGGAAGGGTGTGGTTGCGGGCCAGTTTTATATGAGGCGACCATCATACTCCTCGAGACTAGCAACGCATCTGTAATTGACCTCAGATGGAACCCATGTTCCATTTGAAGTTACTCACCGATATCCATGGCAGTGCCCACTTACCATCAGGTGGACTGCATGCTCGTTTGCTACTTCAATCAGATAAAAAAAATAGTAACTTTGAATTATATTATAAAAAATCGATATGCATGAAGTCGCGGCTATTTATATTTCAGATATTCATTTCACCAAAGCGAAGCCGTGTTTTCATCTCGTACATACATAAACAAGTCTCTAAAATAAATATAAATATAATATATAACCAGCGTACTAAATCTACTTATCAATGTCAATCACATCCCCACATGCTTATCGCCCTATAACGTGTTAGCAAATGATGTGGGGGACTTATAACTTTCCCCCCATCCCTACACGTCAGGGGACCCTAATCACCGTTATTAATGACCAGTTGTAATCCCGGGACAATAGAAATCAGGGGTGCCTTTTAAATAGGTGTATCATGTGTGAGGGAAGACATAAAAAAGAAAAATGGACAAAAAGGAAAAGAAGAGGCGTTTTGTTAGAGTTATTATATCTTTTTTCAGTTGTAGCCTTTGTTGAAACTGAAATAATACAGCGCTTTCGGCTGTGATTTATAGTAATTTAAAGTATTTATCATAGTGAATGTCTGGCTGGAAATTAAAACTTAAAACCTTTTTGTATAAGGCTTATCGCAATGTGCTACAGATTTAAACTATAGGACTAAAGGCTATACAAATTAATTAAGGCGAAATACTCTCTAGAACTTTGTTTTTGGTAGTTTTTAGTCTTTCAAACCAACTTTTTTGGGAATATATGCAATGTAAACATACGTGTAACATTATTATTTACATGTTAACTTCAGTCGTGATAAGGAAACTAACTTCACTTAAACCAAGCTGTGACCTCAAAAAAGTACTTTAGCTTGAACTGAAAAAAGTAACGAAGTCAAACGAAGCCGTGCTTCGGGGAAGCGTGTTCAATTACTTCCATATTACCTGCCTACTTTGACCTAGATTTTTCGGCCTTGGCTCCCAAGAGTCTAATTTAGATGGTTAATACTCAGAATACACTATGTTCCTTTTTTATTGGACTGAAGTAGCAAACGAGCATGCAGTCCACCTGATAGTAAGTGGTCACTGCTACCCATGGACACCTGTAATCAACTACATACAGAACATGGGTTCCATCTGAAGTCAATCACAGATGCGTTGCTACTCCCGAGGACTATAGTCGCCTCATGTGAAAGTGTGCCGGCAACCACACCCTTCTATCGAAACGCAAGAAATGCTTCACGCTAGAAGTAGGTGTGGCGGTGGTACTTCCCCGGTCGAACTACACTGGTTCTACCACCTTGAAAATATCCGGCTTCTTATAGTTAGAATATGTGAAGTTGAATAAAAAATATGGACACAAGTAGTGTCATATACATTTCGGACGGGCTAGTATGTAAGTTCGCCGGTTCACACGTCTTCAATCATATGGGATGACCATCTTTGTCCTCAGAAGTTGCAAAAGCAACGCATCTGCGATTGACATTAGATGAAAGCATTGTTCTTTGAAGCTACTTACAAACATCCATAGGCAGTGACCATTTACCATCAGCTGTTCGTTTGCTATTTCAATCTTACAAAACACACACAAGGTTTACCCACAATAACGTATGAAACAGGTGAATTTTTCAAACAGCTTTTGCAGTTTGGAAACTTTGGGGTGGTTCGTGATTCGGAGGGCACGTCGAGACGTCAACGCGAGTTGTTAGAATCAAATAGTACTTGTTAAACGTCCAAGCGTTTGGGCGCTACCTAAAAGTATCCGACTATCCGTTACATTTTGACCGCTAACTCACAAACGCACGTCAACAGTCAATCCATTCGGTTAAAGAATGTTTATCCGAAATTTCAAGTAGATTTGGCCAAGAAATTATGTTGTCCCAAACAAACTTTACCCGCGTGTTTTACCTCGTTAAGGGGCAAATTTCCAAAAATCCTTTCTTAATGCTCACTAACGTCATGAAAAGAACCTGTGTACCAAATTTTAAATTTCTAGGTACAGTAGTTTCGCCTGTGCGATGATATATCAATAGTTAAGTCAGTTTCCCTTTTATATACATAGATATACTACAGATATTTCCCAATATATAGAGAACAAATAAAACAGAACACTATAATAATAACTTTAACGCATCCTTCGCAAAGCTTATTGACATTTGTAATTTAAGTCGAAGCAGGTCGCAAACTCTGTGCACTTGAGCCGCCTCTTGCGCCAGTTTCCATTAATGCAAAGCGGAACTTGTCTAGAATAATGTGCTTATGTTTCCAACATACCAACGTTTTTACATATAAGTGAAGGAAAACAAACATGCAGTCTGTCTAATGCTAAATGTTCACTGCCGCGTATGGATATGTGTAAACATCATTAAGGAACACGGGTTCTATATAAAATACTGACCTACCGTTAAAGCGGCCTACCGTTAGAGCAGTGATAGCCCAATGGTTGAAACTTGCCCCCTCAATCGGGAGATAAGAGGTTCAAACCCCGGCACGCACCACTGATTTATGTCCGTATTAGGAATTAATTACCACTGTTTTTCGATGAAGGAAAATATCGCGAGGAAGCCTACACACCCGAGGGTTCTGTAAAAAAAATAATCTCGGAGGTGTGTGAAGTCCACCAATTCGCACTTGGCCAGCGCTGTGGCCTAGGGCCTAAAACTCTCTCATTCCGAGAGAAGACTCGTGCACAGCAGTGGGACAATAATGGGCTGTACCCCTCTACCGTTAAATAAGATGGTCGCATCATATATAAGTTAGTCGGTATCCACACCCTTCCACCGAAACGCAGGGAATGCCTTTTGCTAGAAATGTATGTAGCGGTGGTACCTCAGGTTGACTGCATGCTCGCTTGCTACTTCAGTCAGATAAAAAAAAATATCAAACAAATATTTTTGGGAATAGGTAGAGGAATGTTGCTCTGGTTGTGTTCTGTTGGAGATCCCGGAGTTCTCCTCGCAGCGCTGAGGACGCCGGGTGGGGTTTTAGCGAGGTAAAATCCACATAACTTGGCGTTACTCCTACGCGTCGGATACCGTTTGAAGTCCCCCTTGTTAACAAAAGAAAAGGTAGGGGAATACTAGTCATAAACATTTCCGTGGAATAATTACAAACGTTTACTTTTATGAAGGGTGTCAAAAGGGCGCTAACGTGCAAGCACGCACGCATGCAAACACGCAATAACGACACGTATGCAACCTTCCTATACTTATTATTATATTATTATTCGTTACTTGAGTTCAGTTCTACAGGTGGTAGAGCCAGTGTAGTTCGACCCGGGAAGTACCACCGCCACACCTATTTCTAGCGTGAAGCATTACTTGCGTTTCGATGGAAGGGTGTAGTTGCCACACACTTTTATATAAGGCGTCATAGTCCCCTGGAGCAGCAATGCATCTGTGATCGATATCAGGTAGAACCCATGTTCTATGTGAAGTTTTTTACAAATGTCCGAATTGGCTAGTGACCATTTACCAGCAGCAAAACCAAATATCTGCGAAATCCACCTAGTAGTGTTTGCATGAAATTATAAAAACACATACACTCTCACAAACTTACGCATTTATAATTTAATTATTAATGCGGTATTAACATAATATAATAATACGCATTTATACGCGTTAATAATAGTTCCCATATTATAAATAATAAATATATTCATTTTATCATGCATTTAAAATCTAATAAACTTTTCATTCAATCAACAATTAATCCGCTTCATCGTACATTCCTTGTTAATTCGTACATACTTTCATTCGTTTATTTACTGACTATAATTAAGTCCGTCCCAGGAATCGTCAACATTCTAAAATTAGGAGAGAAAGTTTTGAAAACTCATTTCGTAAATGTGAGTTTAGTTTTCTCTCAAAAGTTGTAATCAGTGCCGCAGAGATCGGAATTATGATATCGAAACGGTCGCCATATACAATTCTTATCAGAAAACGAGCGCACCGTGTATGATACTAACATAAACGTTAGAACAAACTGCTGTGCTCGTAAGCAATAAGTGACACTAATACTGCTTCAACCCGCGTGGCGCAGCGGTTACCATATCGGTGTGACGCGCAATGGGTTCCGCGTTCGATTCCCGGCCAGACAGGTATCTGAATGATGAGTTTAGATTCATGTTCTGGGTCTGGGTGTTTGTGTTTTCGTCTTTGTGTGTGACCATGGCACCCATGACACAGGAGAAAATCTTACTGTGGGGCTATAAGCGTATAAGCGGTTTTTTTTTAATCCTAAAAATTTTGGCTTTAAAGTTGTATAGTTGGGACACTAAAAAGCGAACTGCTTGTTCGCGATTATAATAACAATATATCTTCATAATAATACGTAATATAATATAACGTTATAGCAGCTATCGTTGTATATAATGTAACGATTATTAATTTCGTCCTGGCTCGGAACGCGAGGGTATTTGTTAAATATTCATAGCCTAAGCACATTAGATCGTATAGCCTGTATTGTGGTTCAAGTTATAAGCGCGATGTTTTATTTCATGCATTTTTCAAGTGTCCCGTGTCTAGTTTTTAAATATATTACGGTATGTAGTTAATTGGTAGATATCTTTTTTTTAAAAAAAAACGTAATTTTTGCAGTACTTTGATGACCGTAATAGATTAATTTAGCAAAACAATGATGATATTATTTCTCTTGAATTTGATATAAAAAGAATGGAATGGCGACTATTGGCCATGTTACAATAAATACGAAATTTTAAATAACTAGCCTACTCGGTAAACTTCGTTCCGCCTAAAATTCAAAAATCGAAAATTATTAGAGTTTCTTCACTATACTCCATCTATTAAAAAATAGTTTTAAGTTCTAGTAGTTTTAAAGATCTAAGCATACATAGGGACAAACAGCGGGAAGCGACTTTGTTTTATACTATGTAGTGATACAATACTCATTAAAAACGTTAGATTTCTACATTTATACACATCTCATTCTATTGCCTGTGAATTTCAATTGAAAGCGTAAATTAAAACGTGCTTATCTATCGTGCTTAAATTTTTTCCATAAAACATCAATTATTAACAACAAAATGAATACTATGAGACTATTGATTAGAGATAAAACAATGATTGGCAATTTAGTAGTACTTTACTTAGAAACGAATCGAAAAATTGTTAGCTATGCTCAATGGCTCAGACCGCTGACGTCCATAACACGGACCGGTTATAATCCTTATTCCTTCGTGCGGCTATAACTTGCACCCTGATCCAAGGCTGTCTGACCTTGGCCCATTTGCCAAGTATTTACCTGCGCATCCCGGTAAAGCGCCTATGATGGATTTCGTATGCTTACCCCCGGGTAAATTTATAAGCATGGAGCGCGGAATGGATTTCAGGATGCTGCAGGTATTATTTTCCGTTGTTTTTAAAAGATAAAGGGTTTATAAAAGTAAGAGAAAAAAAAACGCCTTCTACACTCATAGCCCCACAGTAGGATTTTCTCCTGTATCGTGGGTGCCATGGACACTCACAAAGACGAATACACAAACACCCAGACCCAGAACAAGAATCTAAACTCTTCATTCAGATGCCTATCCGGCCGGGAATCGAACCCGGGAATTACTGCGGGTCGTCAAAGGGTCGATAAGGGATGTAGTGTACGGAAAGTATTATTGAAAACCTCGTCTCGTCGATAGACTCATATGGTTTGATTACTCATAGCAGTGTTTCGGATTTGCTGTCATATGTCTTAGCGATAATTAGTTTTAACTGCTTTCATAAATATTTTGTTTACGCAATGAAACCATGTATTAAGTATTAAATATTAAAGTATTGTGTTACAAGTATTAAGTATTGAATTGTTATAGCGAGGTATGAAACAATGTTGCAATTGCTATTAACATTAGGTAAGTAATTACGACGTAAATCATTACATTTTGTAATATATTTTATCTTTTCGAATTGTTCAATAATATTTTTTGACATGTACAACATGGAATTCGAATTTCCCTGTTGGCAATTAAGGGTAGATTTTTGGATTTGCAAGTTCAGTTTTATATGAGTCGGTCATCCTAGTCTTCGGGACTTGCAACGCATCTGTAATTGACCATAGAATATGTTTTGTATGAAGTTGCTCACAGATATTTATGACCGGTAGTTACCATCGACTGCATAAGCGTTTGCTATTTCAATCTCATTAATAAAATGTCTATTACTAACGAAGAAAATTTAATATGCGACACGCTATCAACACGCTCGTTGTCTACTTTCTTCACGTAAAAAAACATACGCTTACTACTACACTCATAGCCCCACACTAGGAGTTTTTGAAGTGAAACTTCTTTATCGGGGTTGTTGAAGTGAAACTTAAGTGAAACTTCTTTATCGGGGTTGGAAAAAAATTTAGTGTAACATTTTTTCGTTACGCGCCATCTTTTTTTATTTTTCGTTACGCGCCATCTTTTTCTGTTACGCGCCATCTTTTTTTTTCCGTTACGCGCCATCTTTTTCTTATCCCTACCACGCGTGATATTAGATAGATTATTATAGATTAGATTATTTAACTTTATTTAACCAATTTCTGTAAAGTTGCATACCTATAGTAAATTATTTTTTGAAAAATAACGTCATAAAGAAGTTTCACTTCTTACGAGTGTACGCTAGTACAAGCACACATTTTTTTGTTGTGTTGTGGGTACCAAGGACACACGCAAGACGAATACAGAAACAACCAGACCCAGAACATGAAAAATTCGTCATTCATATACCTGTCTGGCCAGGAATCGTACCCGGGGCCTATTGCGCATCTGACCGGTATGATAACCGTTCCGCTACGCGGGCCGTCAAAGCTAAGCTTTTACTAATATTCTTAACAAATAACTGTACTAAGTTTTACGCATTACGTAAAACGCTGTTTGGCTCAAAACTGCCTATTTTCTAGACCTTCCACAATAGAACTGGCGTGAAGAAAGTAATTGGTAACAATACGACTTGTGAAGTAAAATGATGGCGAGTACGAAATATTAAACTGGCGAATGTACAAAATACAAACGGTCAAGAGCGAGTCACTTAAGGATGGTTCCGTATGAGATTCATTCGAATAAATAACTATTCAACGCTTAGTAGAACTTAATAAAGTTATTAAATTACTTATTTCAAAATATACAAAACGCACATTTATTACAATAATTAAGTAGTAAGAAAAAACATGTTTTCTAATAGCAAACTGTTTAGATATACATCATAATTAATTTTATATACTTGAATTTCGTATTATTATTATTATTAATATACTTTATTGTACCCAAAAAAACAGGAAATTCGTATTTATGTAGTTCTCTGTTTTTGTCATTATAGAAAAAAATAATGCTCTTTAGAAGTTGGCGTCAAAATTGTATAAATAATGAAACGTATACATTATACAAACGTTTCGTCAATTAATTAACATAATGGTTTTTCAAAATTAAATTTAAGATGTGCTTAACTCAATCGATTGTTGTTGCTGTTAGGTTTGTTTGATGTCATCAATCAATAGATGAGCATTATTTACATTAGAATATGCATACCAATCGGAGGGTAGTATCGCTCGCCTTGCTTCGCAAAGCAGTGTTGTGGTGTGAGCATTGTTAAAACGATCTCCGCTAATCGGCTCGTACAAAATCGTGCTTGTGGAACTTATTCCTTTTAATTCTATTAGTGTTAATTGTGAATATATAAACTAATTGTGTACTAAAAGTATGTAGGTTAAAGTGAACACTTCATATACATCGCTGGTGTGGGTGTGCGCACGTGATTTGTGGACCACGTGGAGCCTTGCCCGGATCCTGGAAGAAGGAGAAGCCACGGGCGGACCGTACGAGGCTAATCGTAAGTAAAATCTGTATTTCAACAACATGTTAAATAGTGCCAAAATGTTGTGTAACTGCATAAAATCAACCGAGGTTTCTTTTGACCGTATACATCCGCGGAATTTATGGAAAGGTGGTCCTCGCAGACATGTTTAGTGATTCAATGATATTTATGTATTTTAACTTTGTTTGTCGTAGTCTCTACGGAAGTAGTCTCTCTCTACTCTTAAAAATAAATCTTATAAAACCTAAATTGGTAGCCCAGTATCACGCAAGAATATTCAGGCTCAACTTGAACCGAATGGTTTAGTACGTGGTGATGGCAAGAGGCCCGACGGTATAACTCTCATCCCCTGGAAGAATGGGAGGTGTCTAGTGTGGGACGCTACTTGCGTTGACACACTGGCACCTTCTCATATTAATATATCTTCCAGGGCAGCCGGTGTCGTGGCGACTGACGCTGAAATCCGCAAGTGCCAGAAATATGGAGATATAATTAAAGATTACATATTTCTGGCATTTGGCGTTGAAACTATGGGACCGTGGGGATTAAATGCTAAATTATTTTTTAAGCATCTGTCCAAACGTTTGATAGAGTCAACGAATGATCAGAAAGCTGGCACATACCTCGGTCAACGAATTAGCCTTGCTATTCAACGAGGTAATGTTGCCAGCGTTGTGGGAACTCATCCTAGGGACAGTAATTTGGATGCAGCATTTTATATTTAATTTAGCAATTTGTTTTTTCTTTACCTTTTAAGTTATTCTTTTATATATACATATAGTTATAAAATAAGTTATTTAATATGTTCATATTGTTATTTGAAAATTAATAAAATTATTAAAATCTTTGGACAATAAAAAAAAAGAATATTGATTGGTTAAATGTTATGAATTGGATTTCATTGATGGTTTTTTTGTTACTACGTAACCCTGAAAGCGAGAATACGTCAGCTTTTTGTGCGATCGTTATCTTTGTCGTCAAAAGCCAGACTTGGTGTATACTAAGGCTTTTATATACCATTCAGCTCCTAATGTCTTATGTAAGGGTAGTTAAAGTCAAACTTTAGTGAAAAGAAGTATTATTTTCTCCGAAAAAAGTCACAGGAGACAGTTTAAGAGACATATTATCTAACTAGATTTTTCACGCCGCTTTGCCTGCGAGGTTCACGCTTGTCTGTGTAAAGAGTATATGCCAACTATTGACGTTTGTCATCAACCCCAGATACCTACGGTCAGTTATCTTCTTCTCTTCTTCTTCTCGTCAACACATTATTGTCCCACTGTTAGGCTTAAGGCTCTCGTTAGGTTATAGACTCTCGGGTGTCGATTCCTCACGATGTTTTATGTGAATTTAGAAAAATCAGTGGTGCGTGCCTGGCTTTGAACCTCAGACTTCCCGATCGAGAGAGCAAGTTTTAACCATTAGGGTATCACTGCTCTCATATATTTGTGTCGTTAGGCCGAAATAGGCATGTCGGTAGTGCCATCGGAGTCAATCCACGAAGAGTTCAACCTTGAAATTATATCGACATGATATCAACTTTCCTTCCATTATATTTTCTGCGGAGTTTTCACACCGATATAGATCAGAAATAAAAATTATCATAAAATCTTTTAAGCATTCCTCAGTCTCTGTAACAGATATTGCGATAAGTCGAGAGGTCAGGGTCGAGAGGCCTCTCACTGCCCTTTATTAAGGGCGGCGACACTTTCCTTCCCGCTACTACAAAAATAAGATCACACTGATTCCTCACTGTGAGTGCTTTATTTATAGGATTTTATAAGAAATTCTTATTTTTTGCGGATTCGTGGCAAAAAGTGTTGAAAGTGTGTCTGAGGCGAGCTGAAAAATAATAGGTATATATTTGTTATATCGACCTGAATATTTTTTTTATTTATTATCAAATTATAAAATCAAAGGTAAAATCATAGAATGGTTGCATCCTTTTAATTACGAAAAAGCTGAAAATGTATTGTATTACACATATTAATCCTTTTACGCAAGCACATACATCCACACACACGCACGCACTCACTCACACACACACACACACACACAACTTACATAGGTACTACTGTTCAACTATTTAATGTTTAATATTAGTGTTACTTTTTTATATATTTTTTTTCATTGGTTAACTTTGCATAGGCGATTAATAACCCTAGATTTAAGACTGTAACTGTAGCAATAGAATCGGGATTATATTAGCAATATTATCGTTATTTATATTATTATTATTTTGAATTTAATGACTATTATTATTAAATATAGTTAGTAAGTTTTGACTTTGTTTGCTGTACATTTTTTTTTATGTGACTTGATTTGTTATAAAGTGTAATTGGTGTCACATTGGATTGATCACATTGGATTTGTTATAAAGTGTAAGTGTAATTGGTGTAATTCGCACTTGGCCAGCGCGGTGGACTATGGCCTAAGCTCTCTCATTCCGAGAGAAGACCCGTGCCCAGCAGTGGGACAGTAATGGGTTGACGACGTAATTGGTGTATAACCGTTCTTTGTTACAATAAATAAACAAATTATTTGAAAATAGTTTTTTGTCTTTTTGTATTTTTATTTAAGGTGTTTGAAGAATGTGGAAAGAGGATAACCATCAAAAGCGAGATTCTTACTTAGTAATTAGATAAAAGATAATTATCGGTGGCAGTGATCATTTGCCAACAAGCGGACAAAAAGTATTTGTTTTGACGACAGTAAAAAAATAGACAGATTATTCAGTAGCTATCTAATATATAAAATTCTCGTGTCACAGTTTTTGTTGCCATACTCCTCCGAAACGGCTTGACCGATTTTTAGAAAATTTTATATGCTTATTCGGTAGGTCTGAGAATCGGCCAACATCTATTTTTCATACCCCTTAAGGGTTGTCCACCCTTAACATTTTTTTTTTATATGGCAAAACAACGTTTGTTAAAACAGCTAGTTAGTATAGATAATCCTTTCATTTCTCAGTTCATCCAAGCGAACCCACAGGTACAAAAACTCCGAACTGGGTCGAACCAAAAAGCTAATCAGCCATAAAAAGGTACCATAAGCACAAACATGAGGTTCCCGAACAAAAACGCTCCATTATTTCCCCCGATTGAAACCTTCAACATCCCGATTACTTTCCCATCGAAGCATGAGGAGCCATTGTCCTGTAAAATCGATAGACTTCGCTAAACCAACCTCCAGGGATATTAACTGCAAAGCCTTTGGACCATAAGTGTCTGGTACATTAGGCTTGAAAGTTATTTTAAAGGCACAGGTATAAAACTTGTCGATAAATAATTGTTAATTATGTATAAAAAGCTAATTAATGTTTTAAAAATGGCGTCCAGTGTTGATTATTAACTTTATTGTCCGTGAAGAGAAACATATTCGTGTTAATTTCTTGAACGTTTTATATTAGAAGTTATTGGAAATCGATCACTGAGGACTTAAATAGAGCGCCTCAGTAAAGTGATACCTCATACCCTTAAATCAAATATTTACGAGTAACTTTTAAAATAATCTCACAACCTTCAAACCGAATGTTTTTTCACTACTTAGTATGAAACAAAGTCGCTTCCAGCGATATGTCCCTATGAATGCTTAGATCTTTAAAACTATGCTACGGATTTTTATGTATGTTTTTTAATTGATAGAGTGATTCTAGAGGAAGGTTTTTATGTATAATACATGCATAATATATAGGAGAAACACTGGAAATTTTAGATTTTTGACTTTTAGGCCGAACGAAGTTCGCCGGGTCAGCTAGTTATTTATAAAACTTATTTTATAAAATTGAAGTAGCAAACGGGCATACGGCTACCTGATGGTATGTGGTCACCACCGCCCATGGACTTGTATTACCAACTTTATAAAGATTAGGTGTTTTGTATAAGATCAAGATGAGTTGAATCTCTTGTGGAATGAAATGTGGAAAATGCACGTCTCATATATAGGCAGGGTGGTGTAACCTATATCAGTCATGGTAGCGTTCACTAGTGGGCGTAAAAATTAAGGGCTAGGAGATAATTACGGTACTCATTTATAGTATTTATAGTATATCACACTTTAGGGAATTAACATTCGAAATAACGTATAACTGGCATCAACAAGACCAACACTCCGCTTAGCGGTGTAAGTCACACAGCAAGTCCAACAAAGTAATCCCTCAACTAACTCAGCCCACCCACTTTTTATGCATTCCGATCGCACGACATAGTCTACGCCTACCCGCAGAGCATTGCTTTCAGAGGAGGCAGGTGCTACCCTCACTTATCTATGTTAATAGATTACGAACTATAAAACTATACGGCGTTAATCATGAAATATTTAGATTTCTCGCCATCCACACTACAGTAGAGATATGATACAGTATGGAAACTATCTAAAAGCATTCGAAAACGGCACACTCACACAAACATGCGCATTTACCAGGCTTAGTTTCCATACTGTTTCATATAGAAATAGAAATAGAAATAGAAAAACTTTATTTCCAAACGCAACTCACATACAACATAAGGGCATTATAGTTAACAATAATTATATCAGTGAACAGAAGAGGAGATAAACAAGCTACAGTAAACTAATACATAAAAACTTAGCACTAAAGAATTACCAATATATATAATTATAATTTTAACATTTAAAATACACTATAATATATTTAAAGGCTCCCTATGTATGTATGCCGAGGTTTGGAAGTTGGTACTCACTCAGCGTTAATGCCGTGGCGCGTTGCACCCGGCGCTGGTTTTCAGTGAGCCCATTGAGTGACTCACGGAGAGAGTGGGGGGACGGGCATTGCGTCATGCGGAAATACTATGTTTATTATAACTGGCGGGTAGTTGTGATGGTGTGATATTCTGAATTAAGTTAACCGAAATGTAATTAAATAAATTATTCATGATTTTTAAATTTAAGTCATAACAATTGTGTTTCATTGGTGTGATGTGTATTGTACGTTAATGAAATACTATGGTTGCATCCAAGTTATGGAGAAGCAACAGAAAAATAAGAAAAGCTATGAAGAAATTTGAAATAATCTACTGTGATAAATATCAAATCTTCAGGTGAGTAATATTAGGAATAAGTGTTTGATCTTTATGTGTTTACCTGAAGCTCTAATAGATGTAGATAATATTTGTTTTTAAATGAGTTTACTGTTTTTAGGTTACGTAAAGGCGGCGGGACATCGTTCCAACACTTGGACGCGGCGTACTTAAAGCTACCTCGAAATGCATGAGTGCGGTGAAGAGGAACTATTAGAGGGTTACTTCGAGGACGCGTATTATACATCTTCTCATCACACGACCATATCAGTTTCTTGGCAAGATAGGAAGGCATGTTATTGTTTATAATCCCAAAAAGAAGAGTGGCTAGATGAAGCTTCCTACGTGAATCCATTTTTAATTTTTTTGCACTATTGATGTATGGAGTGACATGTGTACGGGGTGGTATGGCGAAGCAGTATCGCGCACAGGCGTTTTGTACGCGTTGCACTAACTGTTGTGTACGAGTCAGGAGCCGTGGGCCATATACCACGTCCATGTAATTTAATTTTGAGAGTATTAATGTCTCACATAGTTTTTCCCGCACGTTAACTGTTAAAAAATTGCGTATTTGATATAAAACTTTGAGCCTGTAAAAACAATTTCTACTTGTGTTAATAATGTGATTTTCAAAATGAAGGTTTTCGTCCATTAGTAACCCTAAATTACGTGCTTCATGGACGCGTTCAATAGCTTCACCTTTTATTTTGATCGAAGCGCCTTGCTCAGATATGTGCCTAATTTGAGATTTTGAGCCTAAAATTAAAAATTTGGACTTGTTTCCGTTTAACATAAGGCAGTTTAAGTTGCACCATTTACTTATTCGCTCTAAGTCCGCGTTAATCTTATCGACCGCCTCATGAGTATCGCGCGGATTACAATGAATGTAAACCTGCAGGTCATCAGCGTAAAGATGGTACTTACAATTTTGTATATTTTTTACAATGTCAGCACTATAAATTGCAAAGAGTATTGGAGCAAGATTTGAGCCCTGAGGTGCGCCTGTTTTTATACTTTTTGAAATGGACGTCTTAGTGGTATTTGCGTCATTAGTGAGTTCGACTGTTTGCATTCGATATCTAAAATAACTATCGAACCATTTTACCGCATTGTTACTAAACCCGTAGTAATGTAATTTAGATAATAAGAGATCAATGTTAATACAGTCGAAAGCCCTGGAAAAATCTAATAATACTAATAACGTGCCCTGGCTGTTATCTTGAGCAGTCAATATGTCATCTACAACCTGGGCTAAGGCGGTCGTGGTGCTGCGTTTTTTCCTAAAGCCTGATTGCATCTCCGGGAGTATATTATTTTTTTCAATATACTTCAAGAGCTGCTCAGTGACAATTTTTTCAATAATTTTAGATGCACATGGCAGGATGCTGATAGGCCGTAGATCATTTTCAGATATTGGGTTCGAAATTTTTGAGATAGGTTTAACTAAAGCGTGTTGCCAAATAGCTGGGAAGGTACATGAAGTTATTGATTTGTTTACCATGGCGGTCAACACTGGCAATGAATAAGGCAGTGTCACAAGTAGCATATCTAATGATATACCGTCTATGCCAATTGCATTTGATTTAAGTGTTTGTACTACTTTTAAAACGTCAGCTTCACAAACTAGGGTTATATTAAAGACATCGTTTATGCAGACATTAAATTCGAAGTAGCTTAAATACGATATAAAGACGCTGCGATTGCCCGGTACATTTAAAAAGTGGTCGTTTAGTTTATTAGGATCGTTAAAAATATTACCTGGAAGATCATGATGGCTTTTTATTCTGACGTTATATTTTATATGTTTCCACATGTCACGTGGATTCTTAAGGTTTTTATTTACATAATAGGTATAATAGGCCTGTTTTTCTCTATATAGGGCTTCTTCAACCGACTTTTTTAAATCTAAATAAAACTTTTTTTTATGGACATCATTCTTATTAAATCTCATTAGTTGGTAAGCTTCATCGCGCCTTCTCATCATTAATTTTATATTATATGTAATCCACGGGTACTTTTGACATCTAATTGTTATTTTCCTAATCGGGGCATGTACGTCAAATAATGAAAGAAGAGTAGTATTAAATACATTTACCATTTGATTTATATCATCATTAGATGCAATGTTTTTCCAATTGACTGCTATTAGATCCTTATTTATTTTTACTTCATTTATGTCCTGAATAGCTCGCCGAAGGAGTGTTATGGGTTGCGACTTATTTTTATATATATTTAGTTGGCACGTGATAAATGCATGGCTGCTTAGTTCACGTATGTGATCTATTTCGACTGTGTTAACCTTTACATCCGTGCATATGACGTCGATCAGGGTTTCGCTATGCTCTGTAAGATGAGTTGGGGAAGTGATACATTGGCTGAGTTTAAAGCATACCAATAGGTTATTTAACATTAGAGTACTATTATGTGTGGTCTTTAACATGTTAATGTTAAAGTCCCCCAATAATGCTATGTGATCACTCCAAGAAAAAGCACTAAGAGAAGCCGTAAGTGCATCAATGAAAAGATTAACATTGAGCCATGGCGGTCTGTACGCAGTTCCAATTACAATATTTTTGGCACCAATCATAGTCGATATCCACATCTGTTCAACAAGGGGAGCGGGAGGATGCGGCAGGGCTCGCGTGTTGATGCCACGCTTGATGTAGAAGCCAACGCCACCGCCACGAGAGCGCACGTCCAGCGGGCGCGGCGTGTGCCGCAGTCGGTAGCCGGGCACGGCGGGCGCGCGCCCCTCCTCGCCCTCCTTTAGCCATGTTTCGTTGATCGCCATGATATCGACATCGTGTCGTTGCATTGCCACTATAAATTCGTCATGCCTTGTACCTAGAGATCCTGCATTCAGTAGACCAACTTTTATATTATGCCTAGGAGAAATTGAGATTTTGTAATTTTAAGTCTTTAATTGTTAATATAAATGCAGGATTAATTAAAATGAAATTTTTCCTGTAAAATGTTTGTGGCACAATTTTAGAATAATTATTTATTTTTGTGAGCGTTATATTACAAATTGATTTAAATTTCACGTCGTATATATTGTTTTTATAGTTTTTATTTGTATAGATAATATCTTGTAATTGTAAATATATTTTTATTTTATGAGCAACCGCCGAAAACTTATTCCAATGATAAATATGGGAATTATAATTTTTTAAATAGTTATTTCTGTTCGACATTTTAATTATATAGCTGTTTCTAGGGAAATTTAGTTTTACATTGTAAATATTATTATAAGTATTATGTTTGAGATACATGTTGATATATGATATTTTATATCTATTTATAATCTTGTAACTGTTTACTGTGTAGTGTAAATGATGTAGTGAAAAACAACTATGACACACCGTTATCGCTGACAATATTGTGCGTACCACTATTATGTACGTCATACATACACAGGCAACGCAAAACAAATAAGTTGACATAATTAAAAAACTAGGAATTAAGGATGTAACCAAAACAATACAATACAAACAAAATATTATGCAATTGTTAATTAATGTGCTTAGGGTTAGTATCTGTGGATCCAACCAGGTCTTTCCCAAAAACCCTGTCTATGTCTATTGTATTGCGAATGCGATGGGCCATACTGCCATGGTCCCGACGGGCGTAAATTTTTCCATCTTTTGTCCAGATGTAACGCCATCCGAGACGTCTACCCAATTCTCTAGCTTTAAAAAATATTGCTCGATTATGCTTAGTGAGGTGTTCATTTACGAAGAACGGTTGAGAAGTCGCTCGAAGTCCAAGCCCCTCTGTTGTGAGCGAGCGGCGAACGCGCGCGGCGCGCAGGAGCGCATCGCGTGTGTGTCGGCGGGCCAGCCGCACCGCTATGGGCCTCGGCCTAAGCGAGTTGTTTTGTTCACCGCTGCTGCTGCGTAAGCGCCCCACTCGCGTACAATTAACTATGTCCCGCTCTTCTATTCTCACACCCAGTTTTGTTGCGCATGCAGTAATTATGTGAATCACATTTTCTTCACTCTCCTCTGGGATACCTGCGACCTCTATATCGGTCAACAGCAACTGCTGTTCTCGGTCGTTTATATCATTTTTTAATTCGACTATGATGGTCTCAAAATTCTGAATTTTAGTTTCTAACGCTTCATGACCGGGACATGTATCATTAATTGTTTCCAGCTTCCTTTCCAATGTATCCACGCGCTCCTCGCACGATTTAATTAGGTGACGTACGTCCGATAAATCCTGTCTTAAAGAGCGAAATTCGTCTCGAGTCTCCCGCATTTCTTGTCGAAGTATGCGAATCTCCCTTGCCAATTCTGTTTCATGAGATTGTTCGGTTTTATCCTGCTCGATGCAGTGTTGTGACTCTTGCGGCTTTTCTTCAGTAAGGTAGACTGAGCTAGATCCCTTGACAGGCGTATTGGAGTCAATCAATCTTGGTGTTAAAAGTTTGCATTCTGGACAGAGCCAAGAAGCTTGAATTTTTGCACCCTCAGGGATGTTAACACAAGCTCTGTGCGTCTGTTTGCGGCATTTGGGACAGGCAACGCCCTCTGCCGATGACATGAACTTTCCACACGCATTGCATTTAGCCATGTTTCAAAAGATGGCACCTCTGTAGCTCACTATGTTGAAAAGACTCGCAAGGGGTCTCTACTGTGTAACAAGATGTTGATGAACGCGAGGGTAATGTTAAACTGATGGTCAGTTTTGTTGAGAATTATACAAATGTTTATGGAATTTAATATAGTTTTTTTTTCCTTGTTACACGGCACTTTACACCATCACTTTTTAAAATCTATATCACACTTAGTCTTAAGTATTGAATATTCACTTTATAAGTCGCGGAGAATACTTTAAACACGGGATATTAATTAAAAATTATGCAACGACTAGGACTCCCAACCTCTTCACTGACGTCCGTGACGTCACACGTCGTAAGTACTGTGTACACCGACAAGTTTATAAGCGAACCGGCAAAACCATTACTTCCATCGAACCGCAAGACGTGCTTCTAGAAATATGTAGTAGCGGTGGCACATCCCCGTTCAAACTACTACCTAGCAAAGTAACCTTTATGCAAAATAAACCTGTACACATGTTAAGTGGCCACCCCAAGTGTTTAGCTTAGATAACACTCGACTATTTACGAACTTAATACATTACTGCGGTCTCTGACCTGGATTCGTGCCAGATGGCTAAATACGAGCAATTTATACAAATGCAAATACGGAAAACAAATAACTGAAGTATATTGGAATATTTACTCTGTGCTCACGTCTTAAATTAAGTACTCCTTGTTATTCTACCCTTTTTAGGGTTCCTTACTCAAAGGGTGAAAACGGAACCCTATTACAAGATTCCGTTGTCCTTCTGTCCGTCTGTATATTTGTCTGTCACCAGGCTGTGTCTCATAAACCGTAATAAGTAGTTCCAATTTTCAAAAATGATGTATTTGTGTTCCCGCTACCAGAACAAATAGTAAAAATAAATGTTTAAGGGGGCTTCCATATAACAAAGTAATTTTTTACCGTATTTTAAAAATAATGATACGAAACCTTTTGTGCGCCACTCCGACTCGTACTTAGACGCTTATGATTTCTTAATGTTGTTATCAGATCACATGTTTGTGAGAAGAAAGCGTACTGTATTGAGCTAATAATATGTATTTAATAAAAGTAATGACGTAATAATCGTCAACCAATTCGCACTTTGCCAGCGCAGTGAACTATGGCCTAAACTCATTCTGAGAGGAGACCCGTGCCCAGCAATGGGAATAATAGGTTGACGAGAAATAACGTAATAATAATTGCTGGAGGTATATAAATAGTAACCAAATCGTGGCAGTATTTTCAAAGCGCTATAAGGCTGTGGTTCCTTTTTTTTGTTTTCGAGGGGGAAAACTTTCAAAAAGTACCTGACGTCGTGGGAACGACGCGGGTTATGTACGCGGGACTCCGGGAACTCAACTCCGGACAATTGACCGCCGCTAGTGTCCTCAGCGTGTTGCCCCATCGGGCTCTTCCCTGGTGGGCGTGAACTGCTCACCGCACCTTCTGATTTTTACGGCAGCATGCAACCACACATGCCAGCGTCCTTCCCGGGGTCGCTTGGCCGGACTTTTCAAGCTCCCACTCTTCCTACCCGCAACCCTGGAAGCCCCTTTTAGTCGCCTATTACGACAGGCAGAGGGTACCGTAGTCGTATTCTGGTCCCGGAACTACAGGGAGAAAGGCTGTGGTACCTAACCTTTTCAATTTGGTAACCCTGTGACCTGAGATTAAAGCTAATTTTACCCCGCTTTTAATTAATATTCGCACTCGCATGTTTTTACATATTCGTAAATTCACACGGATTAGAACTGCAGTTTTACGATTTAAAAAGTCGCCAAATATACATTTTACTGTCTACTACAACACTTCTATAACGGCGCCTATGTTGGCGTCAAATTGCGAAAAAAACATTTGTATTTATCAAACCCTTTGTTACACCCCAAAGATACCTGATTTACTCCCACGGAGATATATAGGTTTGAACCCAAGTTATAAGGCTTGCACGACTTGGATTCTCACAGTCAGAGGTTTAGCCCACCGCATTGGCCAGCACTGATTCAAAGACTCATAAATTTACGAAAATCCATGTTGGTTATAGCGTAATTACTGTCATTCTAAGAATCGTGCCTCTGCAACTATAATAGGTTGAAGACATGCTATTAAATACTGGGAATATTTACTAACTTAGTATATTAGGATGTAACTGGAACCGTGCCAACTGTTACTTCGTATGCAAATGCAACTTCGGATGTAAATGTTTCTATAAATTGTACGCTTTATTGTATGATGTACAATAAAGCGTACAATTGTATGATGCAAGAGCAGTGATAGCCTAATGGTTGAAACTTGCCCTCTCAATCGGGAGGTCCGAGGTTCAAACCCAGGCACGCACCACTGATTTATGTGCGTATTAGAAATTAATTATCACTGCTTTTCGGTGAAGGAAAACATCGTTAGGAAACCTACACACCCGAGAGTTCTTAAAAAAAAAAAGTTCTCGGAGGTGTGTGAAGTCCACCAATTCGCACTTGGCCAGCGCGGTGGACTATGGCCTAAACTCTCTCATACTGAGAGAAGACCCGTGCCCAGCAGTGGGACAATAATGGGTTGACGAGAGAGAGAGAGATTGTATGATGTAATTCGTTATAACTAGGTTCTTCCCGTCGCTTCGATCGCTTCCTATTTATTAATCGAGTTCATACATTTTTTTTTATTAACAACTTTGACTCCACAGACGGATCGTCCGTGCCTTTTTTTAGTTTACTTTTATTTCTGTCTTTATCTGATTGTCACACTATGAGCCTTCGCCGTCGACATCGCCCTCAACTAGGTCCAGGACCATTTTTCTTATTTATTTTTATTTTTTTTAAAAGAGTTCTGGGTTAAAGAGTTCATACATTTTGTCGCTGTAAATTACAGCGAGTTCAGATCGATTTGCATGAATGAGCAACAACAACACGTACATCTTCGCAAACTTTCACGTCTACAATATGTATCATAATAAGATAACAAAATATTTTCAATTTTTTCCAACTTTGTATTCTAAATTACAAATCGCTGACGTTTACTATGTATAATATTTTGTTGAATTACTGTTTTTTATGCTGTACAATTATGGTTGAAATTAGATGTACTTAGCAACCTAAGACAATATTTTTATTTAAAATTATCTCTACATATTTCTCTTTGTACTTCAATGAATAAACGCTATTGAGTATGAAAATGGTAGGTATATATATGTTCAATGTAAACATTGGTATTTAAATCTACATTAAAATTATTTGTCGTTCTCGCGTTTATATGACAAAATCATATATTATATAACTGCTACTGATATTAATCTGCTTGGTTATTTAAATAATGGATAAGTGGAAGTCCACAAAATCAGAGTCACAAAACAAAGCCAGCATCAGTATCAGCATTGTTATAATTTTGAATTTAAAAAGCCACATATGTATAATCACTATGAAGCTATAAAGAGCGGATGCCACATTTGATAAACCCATATCGAATCCGAACAAATGAATGGCATTATATTAGTCCGCATTGTGTTCAGAAGGCTGTGTACACATTAGGCGGTTGGAACTTAGAATTGACAAGAGTTTAAGGTAATACAAATGTACGGTGTAATTAACTTCACTAAACTAGAACTATAAACACGCTTTCTACACTCATAATATGTTTTGGTTTGACTATGGTTTGAGTGACGTATCTGCACTGGGAAAATTAGTTTAAACGAGTAGGATAGTAGATGCCTTAAATAAGTATTGTGGCTAACTTCAAGTAAGACTTAGATCTTATCTGGGGCTGATTACAGATATCCATGGGCGGAAGTTTTTTTTAACTGGTTGAAATAGTATACGAGCATTCAGTTCACCTGATGGTGAGTAGCGCTCATGGACATCTGTAAGCAACGTCATGTAGAACACAATTTGTATCTGAAGTCAATCACAAATGCGTTGCTCTCCCGAGGACTAAAATACACGTCTCATTTAAAATTTGCCAACAACCAGACCCTTCAATCGAAACGCAAGAACTGCTTCGCGCTAGAAACCTCTTCTTATCTATCTACCGGTATGAAACGAAATGTTTTTATTTTGTATAGGCCGACAGGGGCACTTTGTCAGTTTTACATTTTTTTCTCTTACACTACCACCGTATTGGAATACGGCCTTAACTGATAAGATCCGGCAAGAAACTCAGCCAGTTTGTCTTTTTTGTTAATCATATCTATTTTTTAATATAATTACAATCATGTTATTTTTTTCAATAAAAATAACATGATTGTTTGCTACAATAATTTTGTAACTCGTTCCAACAACCTACTGAGCAATCAGCCTTAAAGGGGCAAATGCTACATCGGAATAACATAACATTGATATCTCAACTTCGCATTCACGTCGGTTTTTTTTCTCTTGTATTTCGCTTGAGTTTATATTGTTAAGGGTTAGTTATTTCAATAAGAATATCTGATTTTATAAGAACTTAGATATAGATGTCTATATATAAGTTCTTAAGAAAACTTATAAAGGTTTTCTTTTTTCTTTTTTTTATAAGGTTTTCTTATAATCAATTTACACATTATGTCTGTTTGTCAATCATGCACCAATTTTTGGCGTGAAGCAATTTCTTGCGTTTCGGTTGAAAGATGTGGTTATCGGCACACTTCTATATTAGGTATCTGTGACTGACTTCACAAAGAACCTATATTCTATATGAAGTTGCTTACAGATGTCCACGAGCGGCAGTGACCACTTACCATCAGGTGGACTGCATGCTCGTTTGCTGCTTTAATTTTACAAAAAACCCACTAAGCGATCAGCCTTAAAGGGGCAAATGATACATCGAAATAACATAACATTGATATCTCAACTTCGCATTCATGTTGGTTTTGTTTCTCTTGTATTTCGCTCGAGGTTTTATTTCTAAGTTTCTATGTCTGTAATTTCTGTAAGAGTATTTGATTTATAAATTGAGTCTTTATGAGAAATATAATGTAGTATAGTCTACCTAAGCTATAAGGCCTGCACGACTAGGAGTCTTTTTTTGTATCTGATTGAAGTGGCAAACCAGCCTGCAGTCTACCTGATGGTAAGTGGCCACTGCCGCCCATAGACACCTGTAATCAACTCCAGATAATATATAAAGAGCCTTACTTGAGGTTGGCCAAAGTTTCCATACTTTTAAGTGACTTCCAAAAAGGAGGAGGTTCACAATTCCTCTATATTTTTTTATAAATTCGTTACCTGATTACTCCGGACTGGTTGAACCGATTTAGATATATTTTTTTTTATTTTAAAGGTAGTTCGTGTCATGGGGTCCCATTTTTCCCTTTCTTCCCCTTCCGAAATATTAACCTTGATCTTGTATAGAGTTTGATGCATTTTTTAATGAACAGAAACAAAATTTTGTAAAAATACGACGACCCGCGTGGCGGAGCGGTTGCGCAATCTGACGCGCAATGGGTTCGATTCCCGGCCAGACAGGTTACAGAATGATGAGTTTAGATTCATGTTCTGGGTCTGGTTGTTTGTGTATTTATCTTGTGTGTGTCCATGGTACCTACGACACAGGAGAAAATCCTAGTGTGGGGCTATGAGTGTAGATAGAGTATAAACTATGACATTCTAAGCGAACTTATTTCCGCAAATCTCTGTAGTTACCCTCGAACGAAAATACCCTAAAACCAATATACCCTCAAACCAATATACCCCAAAACCAATATACTGAATATCGGCATGAGACGAGGGGTGGCAGATAGACGATACTTGTAGCTCATTTTTTATCAAACCCTATTGTCTCATTTTCTATTCTTTTAGTAGCGAGAACAATACCACGTTTATTTCATTTTTTATTAACCGACTTAAAAGTTTTTTTTTATCTGACTTTATCTGACTATCAAATGAAAAAGATAAATATATGATTTATACTTAGATATTTTATTATTGTTTTATTGGTATTTGTCACTTAATAATATTATATTCATAATATTCATAACTTACATAATATTCATATCTCTGCTGGATGAGGTCTAATTGGCAATACGTTCATCTCCGTTAGGTCAATCTTCTGTCAGGCAACATGTAGTATGAAAATAATATACAGCATAAATAAAAATACCTACAGCATGAAGACAACCATAGAAGAAGCAGGAACTCGGAATTTTACTAGTAACTTGGGAGTTCAACGTAAATAATAATCTTTTTCAGAATAATTGCATATTAAATAAATTATTCTTGAATGGCTTTCATTTGTGGTACACCCTTTAAATCAGCATTTAGAGAAATTACGAATAAGTTTATATACTTATAATCTTTTAACCATAACTTCATATTATATTTTAAGTTAGGGTTATTATTTTGGCTAGTCCTGAAGACGAAGTTGCAACGCCTTGGGTAAGTATGTCTCGCTTACCACTCCCTTCAAATCAGAACACAGCATCGCTTAACATTGCTGTCAAAAGGCAGTAATAGGTGTGGTGGTGGTGTTCCTGTATTACCAGGACCAGAATAGAGCTGGCTGTCGTAAGAGGCGACTAAAAGGAGCTTCCGGGCTTGCGGGCGGGTAGAGTAGGAGCTCGAACAGTCCTGCCAAGCGACCCCGGGGAGGACGGCGGGATGTGTGGTGCATGTTGCCGTAAAAACCAGAAGGGGCGGTGGGCCCAGCCGCTCACCTGGGAGGAGCCCTATGGGGCAACGCGTTTAGAGGACTACGGTTGCGTTCCTTTGGAGATTCCGGAGTCCTCTTTGTAGCGACGACGGTCACCGAACAGGTTTTAGTGCTTTAAATACCTATATAACCCTGCGTCACTCCCACGGCGTCGGGTACCTTTTGTTTACGCCTCGACATCAAAAAAATGGTAAACGTGATCGTAGCGGGCAAACCCTTGAGATTAAACTAGATAAATAATATGACAAGAAATAAATTAATAATCGTGTTATATTAGTTATATGAAATCGTTGCAAATAATATACTTGGCCTCATAAATTTCATTACGTGACAATTGCGTAATTATTGCAATCGCAACAAAGCATATTTTACGTATTGTCCAATTTAACAATTCCATTTTGTATTTTGTGTGTGTGTATATTCAATTTTATATAAACCTAACGTTTATATAAAATTGAATATATATATGATTAGGAGGATAAAATATGTCATTGGGCATTAAGCATATCTGTTTTTGCCTTCGATTAGAAACAATCATTCTACACCCATTGTCTTACATTTGTAGAGCCACTCAAAGATTTTTAATTTCACGTGGTTGCCACGTATACAGAAATGCCTACACAGAGAGCCAAACGCAGAACAGAAACCAAAATAAATAATTATAAATCTGTGTGGTCGGGGACGTAGTCTAAAACCCACACTGGAAATATCGAGAGAGTGTACAGAGTTTCCCATATACCCTCCGGAATAAAGCACAGCATAACACTGTTATTAGGCATAAATAGATGTAGCGATGGTGCTCTCGGGCTGCTGATATTAAAAACAGATGTGGTGGTGGTGTTCTCGAAATCTACCTATCTTTCTACATAACCAACAATGTAACTGATGTTGAGAACATAATTCCTAGAAAATTGCCAATGTATCAGGTGGCAGAACCAGCGTAGTTTGACCGTAAAGGTGCCACCGCCAGACTTATTTCTATTGTAAAGCAGTTCTTGCATTTTAGTAAAAGGGTGTGGTTCTCGGCTTACTTATACATGAGGCAACTATTTTTATATTGTCCACCAATTCGCACTTGGCGAGCGCGGTGGACTTTGCCCTATAGCTCTCTCATTTTGAGAGAAGACCCGTGTACAGCAGTAGGAGAATTATGGGTTGACGATAATCTTAATATTCGGAAGTAGCAACGCATCTGTGATTGACTTCAAATAAAACCCATGTTCTATATGGACTTTTTTACAGATGTGTATGGGTAGTAGCGACTACTTATCATCAGGTCGACATTTCTGTTTGCTATCTCAGTCAGATAAAAAAATCCCTGCCCCAAATATACATAGCTAAGTCAACGCCACCCAAAATCCCCAGGGCTGTCATTTCAATATAAGCTTACAAGACGTTGTCTCTGTAATAGACGATTCACAATACTGTCATATTTTTTCGCCTAACCTCGTTTGTTATTTGGTGACATGGCTGACGTTGACAAAGATTGGAAGGGGTGGGATTTATAGGGACGTGCATTAGGGGTTGTCAAGTTGCGAGCCTAATGCCTTATGAGATGCCGCAAATTTTAAGTTCAAAATATGTTCTCGTATTTATAATAAGTATGAGACAACAAAATTAATTGGTTATTAAGGTTGTTAATGTACAAAATTATATAGTCGTCGTCGTCAGCCCGTTACTGTCCCACTGCTGGGCATGGATCTTCTCTCAGGATGAGAGAGTTTTAGGCCATAATCCACCGCGCTGGCCAAATTGGTAGACTACACACACCTCCGAGAACTTTTTAAAGAACTTTCAGGTATGTAAGTTTCCTCACGATGTTTTCCTTTACCGTAAAACAGTGAAAGTTAATTTGTAATACGCACTTATTTTAGAAAAATCAATGAGGCATGCCTGAGATTTGAATCTCGACCTGCCGATCAATAGAACAAATTTCAATCATTAGGAGAGCCTAATGGTTGGTGGCCAGTGATAGCACTGGTCACTATTTTGTATAGAACTAGCTGAAACGTGCAGCTCCGCCCGCGTTAAAAAAATACGTGACATGCACATAATCAATTTTATACCTTCAAAAACTTTAACTTAACAAATTTTTCGGTAGGACTGGTAACAATTTTTATTTTCCTGTATCAAATAACATGCTAAGTTCAAGGAGGACTCATGCACGAAGGGTTCCATACTGTACATATGAGGACCCCCTTAATATTTAATATATTCTGTTTTAACAATTTGTTATTATAGCGGCATTAAAAATACATAATTTCTGGAAATTTTAACTGTCCAGCTATCATAGATTCACTTAAAATGTAGAAGTAGCAAATGAAGTTGTCCAATATAGGAGACATAACTATGGTGTGATACAGAAGCGAGGAGTAAACTGGATTGCTCAATGACTACTAAGAACGCTTGAGATGAAAATGTCTCTGTCGTCTATAAAATTGAAGTTACCATGGAAATAATTTGAATTATCTGAACAAAATTACTTGTCCATGTTGGAAATGAAGAATTTGGAACGTAACATATCTCCTGCTTCTATACTAATTCGATTTGTATAAAAACCATCATACTTGTTGATTTAAGGATGTGTGTTACTATAAAATGTAAGTTACTTATACCAATAAGCACGCTATAAAAATAATTGGAGCAATCTGAAGAAAATTACTTACAAATCATGTTGTTAAAGGCTAACTGTGATCCCCTATTTTTCACTTATTCCATTAAAAAAGCTTCATGTTTCTCGATTTAAGGATGTTTATTATTTTTCTCAGCGTGAAATCTAAAAATCACTCAAGTTAAGCAGATGCGGGAAATCTCTCATTTTAGGCTCACGTATTCAATTTGATATGCAAATCCATGGAAATCCTGACGAAGTCTTTAACATTTCGAGACGTGACTAATATATCAAAGTGGAAATTTAATGGGACCTCCTGAAATAAACCTGGTTTATTTATGATAAAAAGAGGTGTTAAGAAATTTCGAAAGTGATCGAACCGTTTGTGGTGTGATCCTAAAGGTCATGGCATCCCATTTTGATCTTATTGTTAGCAGTAATAGTTCTAAAAATACGGAGGACTAAGTTGGTATACCTTGGATATCTTCGTCTCCCTTAGTCACGTTGTTTAAAGCAGGTTACAGAAGCGCTCAACACTGATATTTTTAGGCAAATATAGGCGTGACTGTGGTATCACAGGAATCGAACGAATCTTTAAATATTCTATGTAATATAAAATATAGACACTACTGTTTTTCCAGAATAAATTTGGCAAAACACTACTGTGCTTTTTGACTATTCCATTCACCTTACAGCTCCTCTATTGGGTGTTCAATTTTTCTCAGTAGAGTCACTGGCTACTGGCTTGTGGTTTCTTCTACTTCTGGCACTAACTTGCCTATCACGAGGACTTTTGGTTTGACTAACATGTACAAGACGTAATAAACAAACCACATAATAAACATAGACGTTTGATCAAAAGTCTTGTATAAAAAATTCCAGATGTAGTTGCATCCACGTAATTTATTTTTACGTACATATTTTAAAATATACGCAAAAAATATCATTTAAATTTAGTCACTCTATGTAAAAAAGTAGATTAATGTTTTTGTTACATGCACATAAAATCAGCGTAGGTCTGGAATCGAACTTAAAACTGTCCGTACCTTTTACCGTATAGACATTTAAGTTTTACAAAACTGGCAATATATTATTTTCTCATGATTCTTTTTTATAAGATTGAAGTAGCAAACAAGCAAGCCCTCCACCTGATGCTATGTGGTCACTAACGCACAAGGTGGTAGAACCAGTGTAGTTTGACCGGGGAAGTACCACGCAAGGAATAGGTGTGGCCCACCTATTTCTAGCGTGAAGCATTTCTTGCGTTTCAATAGAAGGTTGTGGTTCCCGGCAAACATTCACATGAGGCGACCATCATAGTCCTCGGGAATAGCAACGCATCTGTGATTGACTTCAGATGGAAGCCACATTCTGTATGTAGTTGATAACAGATGTCCATGGGCGTCAGTGACCACTTACCATCAGGTATGCATTCCACTTGCTCGTCTGCTACTTCAGTGAGATAAAAAACACCCCCTATGTGTAATCAACTTCAGATAGAATAGGGTTCTATCTGAAGACAGTCATAGATGCGTTGTTACTCCGAAGGACTAAGACGGTCGCTTGAAAGTAAAATATTATTGGTTAAATAAGCTTATATAATGACATTTCATCAGCGATGAGAAACAATGAAAGAGAAACGAAAAGCATCGAGAGCAATCATAAATCAGGTATGTAGCAAGGTAAATTCAGTCTAATACCAGACCAAATTGAAAAGACTCTCTCACCTTATCAATTTACCTAACGAAGTGCACGCCCTAATTCGGCAGACTTGGCGCATCTCCAAAACTGTCGCGACTGTTGCTTAGTGCTGAAATTATAAGGTGACCTACTTGCTATACCGGAAATGTGCTTACGCGCACCTAAATTGAGTTTGCCTATTAATTTGGCGTAATGTTGATGCAATAGGAAATTCATATTTCCCGTAGGTGCACTTATGTGAGCTTCCGTTCTATTTACGAGGGATCTTCAGCTTTGAATTACGGCTACCGTAGGAAAATTTAATTAGATCCTATGTGACATTAACTAAGTTGTTTCCCATCTTAAGAATATAAATGCCGAATGTTCTCCATATTGGTTTAAGGCGTATTGAGTCCCGGGTTCGATCTCCGGCCAGTCAGATATTACAGTGACGAATTTGGATTTCTGATCATGGTTAGCGTTACTTTTTATATTTGTACCTGACAAGGCAGACGGGCCACTTGATGGAAAGTGATTACTGTGGACATTTGCAACACCAGAGGAGTCGCCAATGCATCGTCGGCTTTGAAAGAGAGCTTTTTTTGCACCTTTCCTGAAGAATGTCATAGCGCTCCGGGAATACGTCAGGAGGTAGCTCATTCCACAATGAAATGTCTTTATTTTCCATAGGCCTACGGAGGCACTTACAAATTGTCTGTTTCATATTTTTTTTTACACTACCACCGGATCGGAACACGACCTCAACTGAGAAGATCCGGCAAGAAACTCAGTGAGTTTGTCTTTTTTCTTTGTATATATAGCTATTCGTTACGTTAATAATGTTTCGATAATGGTAAGAGATATCACACAAAACTAAAAACGTATTAAATTAAATGAATAGATCAACTGAAACTGAAGCCCATCAATTGTTTTAAGCAGTCGAGTTTATTGTTTCAATAATTTAACAATGTTGCTTGTTATAGATATTTTTTATAAGAATAATGGTCCTGAGTATTGAACGTCTAAAAACTTTTAAAGTCCTTTAACAATGATCAATGATTAATGATTCTCTTTGTGATACTAAATTGGACCTAACTTTTGTTAATATTTTATATTCTTTAGAAATGGCCTGTCTGTCATTTTAGACTTATATTTCATGTGATGGAATTTACTGAGGTATTGATTTTGTTCTAGGACAAGAAAGTACAGGTTATATTGGTATGTGGTTACTACCAACCATGGAAATGTGTAATTAACTTCGAAGGTGGTAGAACCAGTGTAGTTCGGGGAAATATCACTGGCACATTTGTTTATAGCGTGAAGCATTTCTTGCGTTTCGATGAAAGGATGTTGCCGGCACACTTTTTTTATAAGGCGACCATCGTAGTCCTCGGGAGTAGCAACACATCTGTGATTGACTTCATATAGAACCCATGCTCTGTATGAAAAAATCTAATTACATAATGACTTCAGATGAGTAGACTGTTCAGTATGAACATACAACAATTATGTTCAATGTGACTGTTCAACAGATGTCTACAGGTGCCAGCGATCCGTTATCATCAGGTAGACTGCACACTCGTTTGCTCCTTCAAATAAGTAAAAATTATACACAAAAAAAGTTAATCACTACGTAGTATAAAACAAAGTCGCTTCCCGCTGTCTGTCTCTGTGTATGCTTAGATCTTTAAAATTAACCTACGGATTTTAATACCGGTTTTATTAATAGATAGAGTAATTCAAGAGGAAGATTTTTATATATAATATAGTTGGGGAACACTGGTAATTTTAGATTTTTGAATTTTAGGCAGAACGAAGTTCGGCTGGTCAACTAGTATTCTATACAGGCAATAAAGTTGGCGTTGGCAAACCAAAATTTCAAACTCCATTACCTTGGCAAGTCCCCTAAGAAGTATTAGCTCAATAAATCGATTGGTTTAACCCGGCGCCGTCCAAGACCCTGTATATGATTCATAACCCAATAAAAAGACACAAAGCCTTAAGGCACATGTTTTATTGTGCACGAGAAGATAGTGCGACAGCTATGTGCAAGGTAGTTTATTGCCAATGCTATAAAGGTTGAAACAAACTAGCATGCGATTCACTTATTGGTAAGTGGTCGCCATAGAGCAGCTGTAAGAAATATCGGCAAAAATAATTAAAAACAAAAACCGAATATCGTGAGTACCCGTTGATTATTAAAATGTATTAATTCCGCAATAATATTAGTCTAAAATCATACAGCTGTAAGCAACTTTATACTGTACAAGCGTCTGAAGTCACAATCACAATTGCGATGCTACTCCCGTAGACTAAGATCGTCTTCTTATATAAAAGAACTGCCACATTTTTTCTCTGAAACGTGAGAACTGCTTATTTATTTATTTTGATCACCTATATAGTTTACACCAATTATAATATAAAAATAACACAATTATACAATACGGAAAAGCTAAGTGTAACTACATTTATAGACGAAGACAGCTTGCAAAAAGGAGCGTTGTTACTCGCTCCTTAAGTCAAATGATAATAACAATAGTAATAAAGATAAGAAAAGACACATTTTTTCTGGAATAAAATTAAAATTAAACAGCTGTTAATAAATGTGTGATTCTTTTTGACTAAGTTTGGATAATGAATTATTATTTGAATATTTTGAAATTCTTTTTTGTGTAGTATCCATATATTTACGATTACTAGTGGCTGTTTCCATGTTTCCATTTGTTTAAAAACATTTCTTTGACTAATACTCTTTAATATGAGGATTATTCTTTAATGGAATAAATATTAACTTACACTTTGGAAACACAGTAAGCTTAATTTAAATTGGCTCAGGACCTTTCCAGAAAGGAATAGGATGTGTCAATATATTTATAACTAAAAATATAGTATTTTTTAAAACTAATTATCCAAGTAAAAAAGTTGTTTTAAAGCCAAGCTCGGATTATGATATTGTAATGGTATTATGTGCAATTATTTCTACATCCTCGCGTTCGCTAGAAATTTGACAAGGGCCTTACATACGACCTCGGTTCAGTTCAAAACATTCAAGCCTGGAAGCTGGCTGGGTTCCAGACAAAGAAGTTTAAGTCCAATAATTATAATTTACAGAATCGGACCCAGTTCAAAGGTAATCGTACTGAGTAGTCCGATAATATCCACTTGGTACATCATACTTTAGAGAAGGTCTTCTCCAGGTATGATTTGGGTGAGAAGCTACAGCCACAATTTTTTTATTCGATTACGTCAGAAAGAGAGTAGTTCCGAGGGTGCTTTTCATGCGTATGTATGTATGTTCTTTCATCTGATTGTAGCAGCAAACCAGCATGTACCTGATGGTAAGTGCCGCTCATAGACTGCAAGCAACATATAATAGAACATACTGTGTGAAGTCATTCACAGATGCATTCCTACTCCCGAGAACTATGATAGTCGCCTCATATAAAAGTGTGCCGGCAACCACACCCTTCCATCGAAACGCAAGAACTGCTTCACGCTGGAAATAAGTGTGGCGGTGGTACTTTCTCAGTCGAACTACACTGGCTCTAACACCTGCAGATGTGTCTATGTACGTCCATATATTTGGCACGCGCTATAGCCCATACGGCAAAACGGATTGTAACATGTGACATACTTATCATTGAAAAGACTCAGTTATGAAAGTGACATAGACTATACAATTTTTAAACGTCGGTATGTTTAAAAATTGTATAATCTATGTCTATGTCTTACAATCTGAGAAAAAGGGGCAAGAGGGACAATTTTTTATTGACCTAACAATATGAATCATATTCAATCAAATCGAAGCACACATACACAGATACACGTTTGTGTGTGTCTGTGCATGTCTTGTACGAGACATCGTACTATCACATCAGATATGGAATTCCAAATTCGAACACCTGATCTTTCTCGAACAATGGCTTACAGTCTTACACAATATTCGTAAGCTTGTAACAATATACTCCCATTACTCCAAGAGGTGACGGCTCGTTAAACATGGTACTCAGCTCCGAAAGGGGATACTTTGAGTACAGCTGTCAGAATCAATTTTCTGAAAACGGAGAAGGGCACGAAGACAAACGGAATAAACTTAGGTTCTTGTTTCACTTATATCAAGTAGCGACTTGTTTGCTGGTTGCGAGTATTTTTAACCGACTTCAAAAAGGAGGTGGTTCTCAATTCGGCTGGTATATATTTTTTATGTTTGTATGAATATGTATGAAAATTGTGTATGAATGTATATTATTATTATTATTATTATACATGCGTTCATGCGTTCACGCGTTACACGCGTTCTTCACTCATAGCCCTACTAGGATTTTCTCCTCTGTCGTGGGTGCCATGGATACACGCAAGACGAATACACAAACACCCGGACCCAGAACATGAATCTAAACTCATGATTCAGATACCTGTCTGGCCGGGAATCGAACCTAGGATCCATTGCGCGTCAGACCGATATGATAACCGCTCCGCCACGCGGGTCGTCAAATATCTTTATAAAAAAACATTTTTCGGATCCGAGTGGTCGGCACACAGGATGCTAGGTGCCGAGTACTCAGTTCCGAGAGCTAGGGATGGCAATAGGTTGGCTATGGACGGGATGCTCGTTCGGATCTGTGTGTGCGACACCGTCACTATGGCCCCGCTAAGTTCGAATTCGAGTGAAGAGCACTAAATGTGTTAAGTTAGGCACCTATTTATACCGTAAAGCAATTCTTGCGTTACGGTGGAAGGGTGTGGTTGTCGGCTCAACTTTATATGAAGCGACCATTTCGCACTTGGCCAGCGCGGTGGACAATGTCCTGAAACTCTCTCATTATGAGAGAAGACCCGTGCCCAGCAGTGAGACAATAATGGGTTGACGAGACCATTTAGTCCTCGAGAGCAACAACGCGTCTGTTTTTGACTTGAGATATAATTCTAGTTCTATATGAAGTTCTCGTGGCGGTCCTCCACGGTTCGGTTTGCACGCTCGTTTTGCCACGGACGGGCAAGTTGTGGAATGAACTTCCTCCTGAAGTATTCCCGGCGCGCTATGACATGGGGTTCTTTAAGAAAGGTGCGAAAAGAGCTCTCCTTCACAGCCGGCGATGCATTGGCAACTCCTCTGGTGTTGCGAATGTCCATAGGCGACGGTAACTACTTTCCATCAGGTAGCCCGTCTGCCTTATCGTTATGTTAAATTATAAAAAAAAAAAAAAAGTTACTTACAGATTTTGGATCGCATTTTAGTTATCGGCGTAGAATGAAAAACATTTAAGACATACTTTTTAACTAAAGTCTTGTTTCCAATAGGCACGTCAGTTACAAATTTCAGAATTTTACCAGACAACCCCGAAATATTCTCTCAAGAATCAAGAAGAAAAATCATTGAAATCAAATGTATGTGTCTGATCTTATAAAAACTCGGAATTTCGCTACAAATTGTAACAAATTTTGCAGAAATTGACTTGACGCTAATTCTTGTATTCGTAGCTCCAGGCGTTGTTTTGTAACACTTGGTTTAAATTAAGGCGGAAAATTCAAAACCTCAAACCACGAAAATAAATTGAGAGATGGCTATTTCTACTACTAAGCTGTCATTATGCTGTAAGACGACACTTTGGATCCAGCTGTCTGTCTGATAGAACCAATTTTCTTATAAATATAGAGACTGTTTGTAGAGATTGTTTTACTAACATCGGATAAAGATAAAATTCACGAATAAAAATACATTACGGTAGAATATGTAAATGGAATTTTAGTTGCCACACGTAGGCCGTCACATAAAAAGATCGGGGTCATAATTTTGTCAAGTGTTTTTATTTTTTTTCCAAACTTCGTTTTATATTTGTTCCAAACTACTAAAAATACTTGACTATCTTGATCCTGTCCACCAATTCGCACTTGGCCAGCGCGGTGGTATTTCCTAAAACTCTCTCATTTTGAGAGAAGACCCGTGTCTAGCAGTGGGACTATAAGAGGTTGTACCCATCTTGATCCCCGGGAGTAGCAAAACGTCTATAATTGACTTTTTTATCTGATCGAAATAGCAAAGGAGCATGCAGTCCACCTGATCATAAGTGGTCACTACCGCACATAGACATCATGGATTTTGTGTGAAGTCAATCACAGTTGCGTTGCTACTCCTGAGGGCTATGATAGTTGCCTCATGTAAAAGTGTGCCGGAAACCACACGCTTCCATCGAAATGCAAGAAACGCGGTGTTACTTCCCCGGTCGAACTACACTGGTTCTACCACCTTCATATTGGATTACCATTTACCATTAGATGGACTACGTTGTGTTGTGTTGTGTGTGTGTGCAAGTTTGCTACTTCGACTGTAAAAAATATATTTAGTAGATCTCAAATATAAATTCTAAGAATTTCGTAAAGTAAATCTGTAACGGAAGTTATAAGATTCGTCAGCTTGTTAACTTGTACACAATAGTGAAAGGCTGTAGTTTTAGTACAAGCTAGTACGTCGAAATCAATTTTCTACCTATAATAGAGAAGGGTAGACGTAGGGATAATGTTACTTAGCGGCTTATGGACTGGTTTCACTATCGACTTGTAAGCGATATGAGACGAAATGATATTTAAATCAGGAGAACGCAGTAATAATAATAACACGTGATATGGTGGCATTGCAATTTTCTGTGCTATATTATAATTAAAAAATAATAAAGTAATAAAGATACATTATAATATGTAGATAGACACTGCAAATGTACGTCTTAAATTATTGTAAATCATGTTAATGGCTATTATGACTATTAGTTATCATACATTTGGCATTGCTAAGTTATGTAACGTGACGTCACCAATTTATCTATCTATTTACGTTACTAAACTTTATCCTAATTTATTTCAAGTAAAATATCACATAATGTTTATATTATTTTGGCTATTTTAAATCTAAATTAAACCCAAAATCCTTTATTCAGAAAAAGAACTGATGATAATTTGGTACACCAATAAAATGCATAATCCATAGGTGCATAATGAGATGCTAAAAATCGTCTCGTTTCTCGTAGGCAGTAAAACATAGGCCTTACCGATGTAAGACATACCTACGTTTAATATGTTATATATAAATTTAATGGAACACTCCTCTTTGTTGTCACAGCACTTAGGTCTCGAGGAACGTACGTTTTCCGCCTCCTGCCTGCAATATTAATGATATAAGGCTGGTATATTGAAAACTCTAGTTTTCGGCGTTTTAGAGCGTTAACTTACTTTGTGTCATTGGATCTTATGTTTAATACCTTAGAGCTAACTTTGTTTTATAAATAAGGGTGGTAATAATGATCGAAATTGAGAATTAGAAGCTCATTAACATGCAATTAAAATAATAAAAAAAAAACGGTTAAAGCGCTTTCTACACTCATAGCCCCACACTAGGATTTTCTCCTGTATCGTGGGTGCCATGGACACACACAAAGACGAATACACAAACACCCAGACCCAGAACAAGAATCTAAACTCATCATTCAGATACCTGTCTGGCCGGGAATTGAACCCGGGACCCACTGCATGTTAGACCGGTACGGTAACTGCGCCACGCGGGTCGTCATGTTATTAACTCCACCAATTCGCACTTGGCCAGCCACTGTGCTGGCCTAAAACTCTTTCTGTGCCCGTGCAACAATAAGGACTTAACGACAATTACGTAGATTTTAATACAGACAGAAAAAAATCGTGCCTGTGATACTTCACATGCATTACATATTCATACCCGTGTCGAAAACCGGTATTAAACTATTCTTATATCCGGACCCAAAACTACTTTAATGTCCTTAATCAATCATTATGCTTACAAATACAACACAATTTCAGTGTAACATAAAGTATCGTCTACAAACTGTTTCCACGATACAAGCACTAACTGCACGTCAAGTGCGCATTGTCTCGAGGGCGCATTAGCTGCGTGCAGTGATAAATCGTTACAGCCTGGGAATGTAGCAGATGAGCATTTATGGGTTGCTTTCCGTGATTGATATGTTTTGTTCCTGCGATTTATCTGGTGCTACGGGCTGCTTAGGTTTTTGCATAATTACATTCTTAAGTACAAATGTACCGTGCGACCTACGTTTCTCACAATAGTAAACTATGGTGAAATTCTCGTTTATAGTATATTTTACGTAAAAATGTTTATTTTACTAAAATTATAAAGCCAAAAGTTTATGAAGATGTATGTTTCTCACGCTTTTAGGCGATAACTCAAAGTTGTATTTCGCTAAAATGTGGCACATAGATTGTTTATGATCTGAACTTGCACATAAGATGTTCATTACTTGATAAAAGTGATCAAAGCGGCCGAATCTGCGGGAAAAGCTTAATAGAACATACTTTCAGTGTAACGTACTATCTACGTTACAAACTGTTTCCACGATAGAAGCATTAACTGCACGTCAAGTGCGCATTGTCTCGAGGGCGCATTAGCTGCGTGCTGTGATAAATCGTTACAGCCTGGGAATGTAGCAGATAAGCATTTATGGGTTGCTTCCCGTGATTGATAGGTTTTGTTCCTGCGATTTATCTGGTGCTTTGGGCTACTTAGGTTTTTCATAATTACATTCTTAAGTACAAAAGTACTGTGCATAATTACATTTTTAAGTACAAATGTACCGTACAACCTACGTTTCTGACAATGATAAACTATGATGAAATTCTCGTTAGTATCTTTTACGTAAAAATGTTTATTTTACTAAAATCATAATGACAAAAGTTTATGAAGATGTATGTATGTTTCTTACGTTTTTGGGCGACAACTCAAAGTTGAATTTCGCTAAAATGTGGCATGCAGCTTGTATATGGTCTGAATGTGAATTTGCGCATAATGTGCTCATTACCGTGGTAAACGTAACCAAAGCGGCCGAATCTGAGAGAAAAACTTAGTAGAACATACTTTCAGTGTAACGTACTGTCTACGTTACAAAATGTTTCCACGATAGGTGCATTAACTGCACGTCAAGTGCGCATTGTCTCGAGGGCGCATTAGCTGCGTGCTGTGATAAATCGTTACAGCCTGGGAATGTAGCAGATAAGCATGTATGGGTTGCTTCCCGTGATTGATAGGTTTTGTTCCTGCGATTTATCTGGTGCTTCGGGCTACTTAGGTTTTTGCATAATTACATTCTTAAGTACAAATGTACCGTGCGACCTACGTTTCTCACAATAGTAAACTATGGTGAAATTCTCGTTTATAGTATATTTTACGTAAAAATGTTTATTTTACTAAAATTATAAAGCCAAAAGTTTATGAAGATGTATGTTTCTCACGCTTTTAGGCGATAACTCAAAGTTGTATTTCGCTAAAATGTGGCACATAGATTGTTTATGATCTGAACTTGCACATAAGATGTTCATTACTTGATAAAAGTGATCAAAGCGGCCGAATCTGCGGGAAAAGCTTAATAGAACATACTTTCAGTGTAACGTACTATCTACGTTACAAACTGTTTCCACGATAAAAGCATTAACTGCACGTCAAGTGCGCATTGTCTCGAGGGCGCATTAGCTGCGTGCAGTGATAAATCGTTACAGCCTGGGAATGTAGCAGATAAGCATTTATGGGTTGCTTCCCGTGATTGATATGTTTTGTTCCTGCAATTTATCTGGTGCTAAAGGCTACTTAGGTTTTTGCATAATTACATTCTAAGTTCGTGTTAAATTTCCATGTACGTACTACTACGTACGTATTGATCATTTTAATATAGTCGTTTTTAGTATATTTTTTGTTTTAATGTTTACCTTACTAATATTATAAAAGCGAAAGTTTCTAAAGGCGTTTGTATTGTTTGTACGGACAAATCTGCGGGAATAACCTAGTGTCTTAATGAATCATTATGCATACAACTCATTTTCATACAAACTGTATCTATGATACAAGCACTAACTGCACGTAAAGTGCGCATTGTCTCGAGGGCGCATTAGCTGCGTGCAGTGACAAATCGTTACAGCCTGGGAATGTAACAGATGAGCATTTATGGGTTGCTTTCCGTGATTTTTTTTTTTTTTTTTATAATTTAACCTAACGATAAGGCAGACGGGCTACCTGATGGAAAGTAGTCACCGTCGCCTATGGACATTCGCAACACCAGAGGAGTTGCCAATGCATCGCCGGCTGTGAAGGAGAGCTCTTTTCGCACCTTTCTTGAAGAACCCCATGTCATAGCGCTCCGGGAATACTTCAGAAGGAAGGAGGGAATACTTCAGGAGAAGTGATTGATATGTTTTGTTCCTGCGATTTATCTGGGGTTATGTGCTACTTAAGTTTTTGCATAATTACATTCTTACGGATTATTCCATATTCCATGTTATGTAACATTTGTTCCATGTTGAATAAATGTTTTTTGATTTCTTTCTTACACTCGTATTTTAAGTTAATCATACATTTCTCACAATAATTAAATTAAAATGAAATAAGTATTTAATGAAAGCTCCACCCAAAAAAACTTGATTTTATTGACGTTTTATATAGACTAGTCACCCATTGCGACGGTCAAAATCGACCGTAATTCAACTCAAACCTACACTTGATATTATGCACCACGAATAGGTCTCAAAAATTGAGTAAACTGCATTTAATTTGACAAAGATATCTAACACTTTTGACGTTGTGTTATCATAGTAATGAACGTCTTATTTTGTTAATGTAAATGTGGTAATGTTTGTAGTGTGTAACGTGTTTGTAATTGGTTTCATGTATATTTTATACATTTAGAAAAATTTGTAGCATTCTGCACTCCCTCTCTATATAAACTAGAGAGAGAGGGACTATATAAACTATAACCGATCCAAATTTCATACTCCTCCATTGGCGTATCTTTTTTAACAACGGATCCCAGGTATTTGTATAAATTAATATATTGATAATGGCACGGCACCCTTTGTGAACAGTCCGACTCGCACTTGGCCGGTTTTTTGGTACCTTTGTGTAATAAATCTAAATAATTTACGACATTTTCTTCGTTTGTTTTCAGTACTGATACAGAAAGGAAATTACGGGGTTCTTCGCGATGATTGATGATCATTTTGACCTTTTCTGTTTCATCATAAAAATAACGCTAGTTGTTCCCGCTCTTTGTAATTATACCTTGTTAAATGTGTGTAAATGTGTTATTTTCATGTTTGATCAGCGTATTAGACGGTACTTTGCTTTATCTGGTTATACAATCTTTCTCCATACTCCGGAGGACTAACATGGTCCCCTCGTATGATAGTGAGCCAGCATCTAACACTCTTTTAAGTAAAACGTGGAAATGTTTTTTCCACAATTACTACAGAAATAGTTGTTTTCCTAGTACTTCTTCAGTGGAACCACATTCGTTCTACCATCCTACTAAATTATTAAATTAAAAGATTATTTCTGCGGATCACCCGCTTAGATTGGATGTCTGACCGGTGGTTCTTCAGTGAAAGACTCACAAACGCATTTATTATATTAACAAGGTGAATAGTTTTAAGAAAGTAACGTTGTCTATGAAAAGTGTCTGTCATTTCGCACGCGATATCCCGCTTGTTATAAAATGCGAACAACAGACGAGCGTTGTGAGGTGTTTTGGCTTGATTGATGTGTGTTTTGTTTCCAGTTGTATCCATCTGCTGTCTTTGGAATTCATCTACTGCTTTTGTTCACCGTAAACAGCTTTCAATTCTTGGTAAATATAATCAATGCGTCAGAATTCACGGGAAAACACGGTACAACATATTTCCAGTGCAATATAGCGTCTACGTGATAATTAATTTCTAAAGAGATCTCTTAGAAATTAATTATCGCTGCTTTTCGAAACATAGTGAGGAAACCTACATACCCGAAAGTTCTTTAAAAAAAAAGTTCTCGGAGGTGTGTGAAGTCCACCAATTGCATTTGGCCAGCGCGGTGGACTATGGCCTAAAACTCTCTCATTCTGAGAGAAGACCCGTGCCCAGCAGTGGGACAAAAATTGATTGACGAGATAGCGTCTACGTTACAAACTACACTATGTTACAAACTGTTTCCATGTTACAAACTCTAACGGCACGTCAAGAGGGTTGAAAGAGTAAGAAACACACACATTCTTACAAACTTTTGGATTTATTAGTAAGATGAATAGTTTTAAGAAAGAACGTTTAATGATAAATTGTCTGACATTTCGCACGCGATATCCCGCTTGTTATAAAATGCGAACAACAGATGAGCGTTACGGATGTTTGGCGTGATTGATGTGTTTTGTTTCCAGTTGAATCCACCTGCTGTCTTTAGAATCCATCTACTGCTTTTGTTTGACCGTATACTGCTTTCAATTCTTGGTGAATATAATCAATGCGTCTGAATTCGCGGGAAAACATAGTACAACATATTTCCAAGCAACATAGCGTCTAAGTTCCAGATGTGTAGTCTGGAACTTAGAGTTACAGTTTCCATATCACAAGCTTTAACTGCACGTCAAATGGCTTATTCCTTTCTAGGTTATGCCCGCGGTTCGCCCGCTCCGATTATGTCTACCACTGTAATTTGTCAATTTGCCATAGGTAAACTATACGTTTGCCGAATTTAAGTGATATTTATAATAATAATATTATATTAAGGTTCACAGTTTTAAGAAAGTAACGCTGTTTAATGATAAATTGTCTGTGTTTCAAGCGATATCCCGCTTGTTATAAAATGCGAACAACAGCAGAGCGTTACGGGTGTTATGGCGTGATTGATTTGTGTTTTGTTTCCAGTTGAATTCATCTGCTGTCATTTAGAATCAATTTACTGCCTTTGCAAGTTTAAGGACTTTGAGGAAAACATATACTACTCGTTTTTGCAGTTGTTTATGTCTTAGCCGACTGCATCAAAAGGAGAGTAATGTTTTTCAAGCGCATGTATATAGGGATGTGTGCAAGCTTGTATGTATGTCTATTTATTTGGCACACGCTTTAGCCCAAATGGCTAGACGGATTGTTACATCTATATCATCTATTGATCATACATCTATTGATATATAAAAGGGGAAACTGACTTAACTATTGTGATATCAACGCACAACCGAAACTACTATACTTTTTTTTCTCTAGTCTACTTCAAAAGGTACCCGAGAGAGCAATGCAGGGTTATGTGGAATTTTTACCTCACTAAAACCCCTCCGGTGGCCGTCCTCAGCTCTACAAATCTCCAAAGGAACGAAACCGGAATGAAACTACTATAACTAGAACTTGAAATTTGGTACAGGGCTTCCTTTCATGTCGTAGGTAAACATTTCAAGTTTCTATGTACAGTAGTTTACGGCTGTAACTAAATTTAATGATAACCAATTAAATATTAAAGGTAGATATGTAATAACCAAAAAAGCGATTGATTAGGTTTTAAGCAGTGTTTTTTTAATTAATTAAACAATAGTACTTGTAAAATATGAGTTTAGCGGTCAAGATTATTGTCGTCATAATAATTTCTAGACGTCGTGGCAATACAGAGCGTAAATTACGAATTTATAAATTGTTTTAATATTGTATTTTGTTTATAAATAAAAATAAAAAAAAAATAAAGGGAAACCCTTTTGTATATCTGAAAATTAAAATTAATTTAATCAATTTATTCAACTAATAATTCCCTTTACTGCTCTGCTCCTATTGACTGTAGCGTGATGAAATGTTTAATATAACCAGCTCAGGAGTATGAAGAATAATCGTATCAAGTTCGATCCATCGAGTAGTTTTTGTTTCTATAACGGTTATACAGACAGACAGACAGACGGACAGACAGATAAAAATTTTATTGATTGCATTTTTGGCATTAGTGTCGATCGTTAATCATCCCCTGATAGTTATTTTGGAAATATATTTCATGTACAGAATTGACCTCTCTACAGATTTATTATAAGTATAGATAGTATGTATATTAATCTAACATACACGCTTTGTTATAATGTCAACTTTAAACTGAAATAGGTCTGTGGTTGTTTGTGGTTGTGTTTATGGTTGTGGTAGTCACCACATCCATACTTCTCGTGACGTGAGGTTAACATTTAATGGCCTATCACTCTTCACAATATATTTAACCATTTACGAAAATATTCAAACCAAACGCGTAAAATATTCTGCAATACGTACACCTGCGTACTTTTGTTGAAAATTCTAATTTGAAATATTTGCATAATTATGAAAGCCGCGCAAATATTTTCAACGTAATTGAATGGACAAATATTTAAACAAGTTATTGAAAACATTGTTTGTTTGTATGTTTAAATTTTTACGCCTACTTTGTTTAACTCGAACAATTAGTTAATCGTATTATAAACACAATCATACTATCATATGTCCATATCCATACACAAGATATATTAGCTCAGATTAAATACAAATATTTATTTATTTGCTTTATTATATTAATTACTGGGTTATTCCTGCGGCTTTGCCTGTTTCGAATGAGTATCCTATTTATAAATCTACCTCATAAGCCCCCTAACACATAGCGTATTTTAAACGCGCAAACGACGCGCTGGTAACGCACGTCTACGCGCTTCAATCGAGATTTGAACGCAAACTTGTAACCTGAGCACACAGGGAGATGAAACGTGTGTTTTGCGCGTATACGTGCAAATATAGCGATACAGATACACATAAAAGATGGGAATAAAATCATCAATATTGAATGTCATCGCGTCAAACGACATCGGAATGCGATTTACACGCGTGTTTGTATTTTTTTTTTTTTTTTGTATTTAGTTATTTTTTTTGTATTTGTATCGCGTTTTACCCGTGTTCGAATCTGTAAAAACACAAAAATCGGCATCTACGGCGCAGTAAACACGCGTACCTGAAACGCGCGTCGTCTGCGCGTTTAATATACGCAATGTGCTAGGTGCCTAACTTATGTGTTTTGTGTGCAAAATTTCAATAAAATCCGACTGGTAGTTTTTGAGCGAAAGAGTAATAAACACACACAGAAATACGTATTCTAAATGAAAAAGTTTAAGTTGAGCCCAAGATCGGGCTCAGCGGCACACTTAGGGAGAAATGAAATAAAATGTTCTTATTTTGCATAGGCCTATGGGTTCTCTTATAAATTGTCAGTTACAATTTTTTTCTTACACTACCACCGGATCGGAAGACGACCTCAACTGAAGAGGTCTGGTAAGAAAGAGAGGCATGCTTATATCCAGCACTGGACCCATACAAGCTGATGATGATATATAAGATGTAGACAGTAACACAGATACGATGAGAAGATAAGTTGTTGAGAAGATACGTTTTAAATAAATAGATTGACTCGGCAATCGCATTAAGCAATCTAATTTATATATGTATTACTTGTAAAATACAATACAATAAATAAATACAATACAATGCGATTGCCGAGTCAACGTTAAAACGTTAAAGATTTTTAACATTGATATGGTCACTATGAGATGTTGTTAGGTTAGAACATTACGCAAAAACTTAAGACAGAAAGTTCCTTTAAGCTGGTATTGAATAAATTAATAATCGACTTGGTATTATATGAATCTCACAACTTTTTTCGGTGGAAAAACTTACTTGCGAGACTTGGATTTTTTTTCAAGTATGTATTTTTACTGCCTTTAGTAATATTCTGTAGATTTATTGAATTGAACTTAGTTAAACAATAAACTAGTAAATAGCAAATTAGTGCCGAATATCCCATGTTTAATTAATTATAACCAAACATAAGCTTTTAGAGACTTCATAACATCCAGTTCGTTTATTTTAGAACAACTAAATTATTATCAATTATTTGATTACGCGTGACTGTTTATCAGGGAACGTACCTACAGTCTGTAATGTTTAAAGTATTATAGATTGGAAATTACTTACATGATGCAGTGCACCTGGTGCTAAATAGTAATTTTCTTTATATCATTGAAGAGCCACAGATAGACAGATATGCATGGGCGGCAGTGACCATCACTTTGACACTAATTTACCATCAGTCGGACTGCATGCTCGTTTGCTAATTCAATCTTAAATAAACATACACATACAACACAAACACAGAACACGAATTTAAAATTAAAAGTTAAAAGTTATCGAACTCGGAAATATCACACATTCACGGAGACGTGCTACAAATCTGTAGTCTTTTATTTATGATCTGAGCTTTCAACGAATGACATCTTCGTGACATTCGGAGCCCAAACGCGACACGATCCCAAATATTTCCTGTTACCTTCATATTTCGCTCTTTTGTAGATATACCGAGAACCTTTGCTTTTATATTTGTTTGGGAATTTTCAGAGAATTAGAAACGAAACGACTTTGATTTGTGATATTCAAAATGATTTGTTTGATAATGTTTGACTGTACAATATGTTCACTATTATTTGATGACACTAAACATGATATTTTTTGTTCGTTTATTTCATTCATTATTTTTATTTTTAATAAAGGAAAATTGACTTAATGTTACCATTGTTAGTAAATAGACTTCCATTATTTATATCTCATTTTATGTATTTATTGTCATATTTTAAAATAATATAAAGTTTTAAGCAACCTAAAAAGTGTACTAAAATATATATTAATAATAATAATACATATAATTATACTTAAAAATCTAGTTATATTTAAATAACTTTAATCCAAATATCTTAAACAAATTTCAGAACTATTAAATAACACAATATTAAAAACGTGGAACATATTACAAACAAAAAATTGATACAAATACATGTTTGTTATCAATTCTTTATTTGTACTTACAAAAATATTTTAAATTTAGACGGGAAAACCTGGCAAAATATGTTCATTCGCCGTCACCTACTGTTGTAATCTTCGCCAAACATTCCGGTCACGAACCTCGAAGGGCGCGCGAAAGATAACAGGGACTAGATTTCCCTTTGTGCTGGCTACATTTGCTACTAAAACGGGCGAGACTTATTTATATTTACATATTGCGAATGTTTTCATTTTTTTTTTAATTTACGATAAGATGCGATGCGTTTTGTAAAAGCGTTGCACTCTTATAGTTTTAAATAACCAATGACTATTTTTGTTATGTTAGTCATAAATATCGTATTAGACATAAATACTTAAATACTAATATTATAAAGGCGAAAGTTTGTGAGTGGGTATGTTTGTTACTTTTTCACGTCTAAACGGCTGGTGCGATTTTCATAAAATTTGGTAAGGAGTTAGCTGGCACTTTGAATTGACATATAGGCTACTTTTTACTGTGCGAAAATTAATAATATTATAAAGGCAAAAGTTTGTGAGTGTGTATGTTTGTTATTTCTTCACGTCTAAACGGCTAGTGCGATTTTCATAAAATTTGCTAGAGAGCTAAAACTCTGGATTAACATATAGGCTACTTTTTACTGTAGGAGAATGTCATACTGTCAGGACAAGCGATACATAATTTTTTTAACGCGGACGAAGCTGCGGTGTTCAGCTAGCTAGTCATAAATAAGCAATACCATATAAGAAAACTAGTGTTGTGTCCTATGATCGTTGTAACATCCAACTTTACTTTGTCACGCTAAAACTACTAGTCAAATTTTGCTAAATTTTGGAACACAGATAGTTGTGATTAATGAGTTGGATTGTTAATTTATAAAGAAAGAAAGAAAGATCTTTATTTAGTAAATTTTTGTGTTACAATAATATTGATTATATAAGATGTTTAAAAAAAGGGCGCCAAAAATTGAATATGCCGGTTAAGGCGTTCTAAATGTACACTCACATACTCGTATTTATCAATAAAAGACTTATATATGATAGTAACCACTTATTACCGTGGTAAAATTGACTGAAGTGGACGGAATCACGAAAGTAAACTATTAATTCACATGCCGTATTTCGCTCACTTTATTTAATCTCACTATCTGAGTGCATTTCATGTAAAACAAATATCAATACATCGCAAACCCCAAAAAAATTAACATAGTCATATGTAGTTCATCTTTCTTTTCTATAGCTCTTTCAATTCGACTCTCACTTCGATAGACTTCATTATCAGGAATCCCTATACATATTATCTTTGGTAGTGGATTCCGGTCACGCGTGCCGCGGGCCGCGTGAACGAACAGACAGATAACAGTTCCCTAGATTTGTTTTCGTTACGTTTTGTTACGATTGTGACTGCTCGGATGGAAGTGATAAGCTTTCTGTTGTCATAATTCAAATGATCCTTTGCTATCTTTTTTTGATAACCGCTTTTGGTAAGCATTTTTTGTTCCAATTCTAGCGTAGATTTACTGTATCGGTTTGTGAATCTTAAAAAAAAAACGCTTTCTTCACTCATAGCCCCACAGTAGGATTTTCTCCTGTGTCGTGGGTGCCATGGACACACACAAAGACGAATACACAAACACCCAGTCCCAGAACAAGAATCTAAGCTCATCATTCAGATACCTGTCTGGCCGGGAATCGAACCCGGGACCCACTGCGTGTCAGACCTGCGCTGCGCCACGCGGGTCGTCGAATCAGAATCATACAACTATTATGCTTTCATGCGGTTTGAGGGATGGTAATAAAGGCAATGATCAAAGTAAATCGCAGCAAACGAGCATACAGTTCATCTGATTACAAGTGGTCAATGCTGCCAGTGGATATCAACTAATGGTAAGCAACTTCATATAAAACAACGGTTCTCTGAAATCAATCAAAGATGCGTTTCTGGTTCCGAGGGCTCAGATAGTCGCTTCATATAAAACTAAGCCGACAACCCACACTAGAATTGGGCACGATAGTGGTAGCTCACCAGTTGAAATCCACTGGTTCTACCGGATATATCTAACTCAAAATAAATGTTTGAATCATACAATCACTATGTTTGAATCAGGTTTGCGAAACTCTGAGTACAACATCAATTGTTAAATGTGCTATTTTTTTTGACAACCCACGTGGTGGAGTGTTTTTTTTTTAATCTTTTTTTTTTTTTTTCGGGGCTTGGGTACGAAATGTACATGTCAACCCCATTGTACCTTATAAAATCTAATTAACTACACAGTCATACTTAGGTCTATTCTTAATTTCTATCTTTGAGAGATGTATTGATGAATGTATAAATGCACTTTGCCTGTTCGGAACGTGGGTCTGATAAGATGGTCTGAAATGCACCAACATCTAATTGGTTTACTTTTAATTTTTCCATCAACGCATCTCTCTCCATTCGATTTCGGACACATTCCAGTAAGAGATGTTGAGCATCTTCATGTCGATCACATGTAGAGCAATTTGGTGACACCACTTTTTTCATAAGATACGCAAAACCATTCAGTGGAAGATGTCCTGAACGAAGCCTTACTGCGGAGTGATCATTAAACCGGATTTAATATGGATGTGATTTACCGCTAGGCAGATAATAATAATATTAGACATGCTGTCTTCGTATTTGTCCATTCGTTATTGTGTGCATAGAGAATTTCAGTAAGTTCATCTTTAAAAAGCTTGTCCGAGAGCATTATCTGAACACTGTCATTGTTTCATAAACATCTTTTATTTAACTTTTATATAATATGTATTGTTTTTTGAATTATATGTATGTATAATATATATTTTAATGATATAATATGTATATGATGTATTTATAACATATTAAATATCTATAATCTTTGTGTTTAAAACACCTGCTGCAAATTTTCCAGCCACCCAGGGTTAACTGGCAGAGAATGCCATCAGGCATTAAGTTGCCCTATTGTAACTTTTTAAAGGTGCAATAAATATGTAAATAAATAAATAAATTTCCTTGTGAGGATCTATTAATGCATTTTTTAAAGAAGCGCAGTCACCATGAAACATAGAGGCATGCGCGTTTGATTCCCGACGTAGGCATCTACATAATCAATTTACATTTTTAAATTGGTATCGCATTTACTATGTGTTCTCACGACACACTTACTCACGACAAAAGTCAATTACTATCTCTATAATAAACTTGAAAACACTTCCTCTGAAGGCAGTTCTCACTAACGTATGCTATTGTTCAGCGGTGCATGCAAATATAGTATTTAATGCAAATGCACGAAGGCCTATATTGGCAGGAAGTGTCTCCAAGGCAATTTCCTGCGCGTCATACTGTGAGTGAAGCGTGCCTCTAATATATTAGCGACACTTCTGATTTATGAAAAGTCGAAACAGTTTCGTATCGTGCGTTTGCATGAAAGAGGTCTCTCATCTGTTTTCTTTACACTCTAGGAAAAGTCGCTATAGTTTTTTATATCGTGTGTTTCCACACAGGGGTAGGTAACTTTTTTAATATAGTGATAGCAAATGCGCATGCAATGTTTGATGATAGGTCGCCGACGCGTATATTTATCAGCCCCACATAAGATCAGGGCTACCTTAGGTTTTGTCAGGTGGTAGAACCAGTGTAGTTCGACCGGGAAGTATCACACCTATTTCTAGCGTGAAGCGTTTTTTGCGTTTCGATGGAAGATGGAGGATGTGGTTGCCGGCACACTTTGTTATGAAGCGGCCATCTCAGTGCTCCGGAGTAGCAACGCATATCTGATTGACTTCAGATAGAACCCATATTCTATTTGAAGTTGCTTACATATCACTATGGGCGGCAGTGACCACTTACCATCAGTTGAACTGCATGTTTGTTTGCTACTGCAATCAGGTAAAAAAAATTTGCTATCAGAGACGTTGCTACTGTACAGCGCTTAACTCTCCTAATATTAAGCAGTTTACTGCTGCTTCTGAGAACTATGTTCGAAGGGAAAAAAAACTGGTGCATGAAATAATCCCAAAAATATAATATCCCTCCGTAAATAAGTTTATTTACAAAACCAGATATTAACTTCAAAAACATAGCATATGACTAACGGTGTTTGGTTTATAAGTAAAAATAATTTGAAATTCGAAGTCATGAAAAATTCATAGCAAACTCGAAACTTTGAGCATCGCTTGCCAGTTTTATTTAAAGTTTACGGTTTTGTTGAAATAGAATTGAATTAATATTATACAATTGTTTCGAGTGTGTTGTGTTCGGGAGTTTTCGGGATATTCGGGATATTCCCAAGTCTTGGCTATTGATACAGTAATATCGAATAACCCTTAGCCTATTGCAGTTTTTTTTTATCTGACTGAAGTAGCAAACGAGCCTGCAGTCCACCTGATGGTAAGTGGTTACTGCCGCCCTGCGACATCTGTAAGCAACTTCATACAGAACATGGGTTCCATCTGAAGTCAATCACAGATGCGTCACTACTCCCCAGGACTAAGATGGTAGCCTCATGTGAAAGTGTGCCGACACTTCAAAGCAGCTTCATACAAAACAAGGGTTCTGTCTGAGGTAAATAACAAATGCGTTGCTATGTCCAAAGAAGTACTAAAAAAAATACAACATAACAAAAAAGACAAACCCACGGAGTCTCTTGCCGAATCTTCACAGTTGAGGTCGTGTTCCGATCCGGTGGTAGTGTAAAAAAAAATGTGTTACTGACAATTTGTAAGTGCCCCCGTAGGCTTATGCAAAATAAAGACATTTCATTTCATTTACCATCGCTTAGTTTCCATGAAGCAATTGCAATTCGGTGGATACCGACTAACTTACGTTAGGGATTATCTTTAAAAGATAAGAAAAGATAAGTTAGTAGCCACTTAACAAATTTACAGCCAAACCACGTGCACAACGCGCGAAAACTACAAAATATCATCCCGTAGCTATTTTTCCAACGGAGTTTAGTTGCAGTGGCGATTAATCACACGCGAACAATTACAGTTCTAAACCAGCACGGACGCCACGATAAATTGACTGTACGTTATAAATGGGTGCTTCGGGAATCTAGAGGACGAGTCTTCATCTCCCATTTAGGCTCTAGGGAATGGTTTGTCAAAATATTTTCCTAGGGTTCATCTTGGCTTGCCGCTGCAGTTTCAGGACCAGAATAGGGCTACGGTATATCCTGTCTGTAGTAATAAGCGACTAAAAGGGGCTTCTGGGGTTGCGGGCGGTAAGAGAGGGAGTTCGAAACGTCCAGCCAAGCGACAGTTAGGACGACGGCTTGTGTGGCCACATGCGGTGGTAAACACCAAGAGGCGCAGTGAGTACAAATGTTTGGAAGAAACCGAATGGGGCATCGCGCTCAGACGACTCCGGTTGTGTTCCCAGAGTCCCCCATGCAGCGCTGAGGATGGCCACCGGGGGGTTTTAGTGAGGTAAAAATCCAATATAACCCGGTGTTGCTCCCACGGCGTCGGGCACCTTTTAAAGGTTTTCCCCTCGATAGCAAAAAAAATACTCCACTTGGCTTTGTCAAATATATTTTGTTGGAGTTCCTCTTGGTTGCAACTTCTTAGGCCCTACTAAGGGAGCTTTACCATAAGTAGGGGCTAGACCGTACTGAAGTGCCCCGCGTACAAGTGTTTTTATGGATCATAAAAATGATCACCGTTTACGTTTTGTGCTATTTATATTACAAGCTACGGTCAAAAACGATAACGAAAAACATGCTTTGTCCATTGCAAATAACGAGAATCTAAACGTTTTGAGGAAACTTTTATGCTAATACTAAGGACACGATATAAACTCCGTGCTTGTTTGCTATTTAAATATTATTCTGGGTCTGTTTTGTGGTCAAACCATTACTGTCTCACTGCTGGGCACGGGTTTTCTCTCAAAATGAGAAAGTTTTTTAGGCCACAATCCGACGCGCTGGCCAAGTGGGAATTAGTGGACTTCTCACACCTCCGAGACTTTTTTAAAGAACACTCGGGTGTGTAGGTTTCCTCACGATGTTTTCCTTCACTGAAAAGCAGTGATATTTAATTTCTAATACGCACATAATTTTAGAAAAATCAGTGGCGCGTGCTTGGGTTTGAACCTTGGACGTCCCGATCGAGACGGCAAGTTTCAACCATTAGGCTATCACTGCTCTTGGGTCTGTTGAGAGGTGTCTTCTACTACCGTGTGAACGATTGCAGTTCACATTACTATTTTTTTATCTGACTGAAGTAACAATCGAGCATGCAGTCCACCTGATGGTAAGTGGTCACTGCCACCCATGGACACCTATAATCAACTACATACAGAACATGGGTTCAATCTGAAATCAATCTCAGATGCGTTGCTACTTCCGAGGACTATGACGGTCGCCTTATATGAAAGTGTGCCGGCAAACACCCTTCTATCAAAACGTAAGAAATGCTTCACGCTAGAAATAGATGTGACGGTGGTACTACCCCGATCGAACTACATCGGTTCTACCATCTTCAAAAAGCTTGCTTTGCCTCTATGTAAATTTATCTAATAAATTTCATGTTTGTCAAATAAAACCATTAACTCGCATCGTACTCCGTCTTCGAATATTCCAGTCATTTACAGCCATAACTGCTGGAGACATGTTGAACGGGCTGTCTGAAATATTGCTTCTGAGCAATAAGACCGTCTTTCCTTGTCACTGCATGTTGCGCTGCGTGATAAGAAGTGTGAGTAATGTTAGAATATTGCATCGTCTTCCATTGTACGTATATACAATAAATAATAGTTTAAAAAAACTAAAAAACACGCTTTTTATAGAAAACCGAGCTTTTTATAGAAAACACGCTTTTTATAAAAAAGCGTGGGGTGCATGGTGTCAATGGTTATAGATATTTTATTGACAGATATGAGTAGAGTGATTATCATTTCGATAATATCTTAAAAAGCACCCCACGCTTTTTTTTAAATATATTTTTTTTTATTCACACTATTATTAATTTATATTCATTGAAATTTTGAACACTACTTTTTTTAATTTAAATTCATTTAAATTTATTTTCTATTTTTTAGTTCGGTTTTCTATAAAAAGCGTGTTTTTTAGTTTTTTTAAACTACTATTTATTTTCTACTTTTTAGTCAAAAAAAAAATGGAATAATTTTATCAAATTAGTGTATTGTCATCGGTCCTCAATAAATCTACAAAGTTTGAACGAAATCTGGCCGTTTAAAGTGGGTCAAAATCGCGCCCAAAGAAGTCGGTTACAAACATACAGGTGAAGTTAATAAAAAGCTAATAAAAATAAAAGGTGGTAGAACCAGTGTAGTTCGACCGTGGAAGTACCACCGCTACATGCAAGATGTCCATCTTAGTCCTTATGAGTGGCAATGTAAAAAGAGCTCTCCTCCAAAGCCGGCGATGCATTGGCGACCCCTCTGGTGTTGCAAATGTCCATAGGCGACGGTGACTGCTTTCCATCAGGCCCGTCAGCCTTATCGTTAGGTCTTAATATAAAAAAAATGTAACTACAATTAAAGTGTAATAAAACGTATATGGTTCCCCCCCTTGCTATATCTAGCGTCTTTCATTTTAGTGGATAAGTGTAGTTGCCGTTTCGCCTTCCTGAGGCGACTATATTATTTTAATGATATTATTATTTATTTGTAGCGTAAAGCATTTCTTGCGTTTCGTTGAAAGGGTCTGGTTGCCGGCACACTTTCACATGAGGCGACCATCATAGTCCTCGGAAGTAGCAACGTATCTGTGATTGACTTCAGATGGAACCCATGTTCTGTATGTAGTTGATTACAGATGTCCATGGGCGGCAGTGTCTTACCATCAGGTGTACTGCATGCTCGTTTGCTACTTCAGTCAGATAAAAAAAAACTTGTTTATAACAATATTTATTAATGAAGGTAGAACCTTTTGTGGTTTAATTCCAAGGGCATCACCACCACAATAATTTCAACTTATATTAAGTTGTTGTTATTACAACAATGCTAGACGCTGCATAGTTTAATCGAGGCGTTGCAATTACATAGGTCCTTTAGAATAGCAACACATCAGTTGCCAACTTCTGGTATATGTGGTATGTTACGGATGTTCATGAGCTGTTGTGGCCACTTACCGTCTACTTCTTGGTGCAAGTCCCTGCTTTACTTCAGTATTATAAAAAAAAACATTAATTTTTAAAGTTTTACATCAAAGTTTCTTGACCGATGCGGTAAGAAGTGAATAGTGGAAATTATCACGTTAGCAAAAAGCATCATGCTTCTTTCAAACAACTTATTCTCTCTTTCTCTATTTGTCAGCAAACCAATACCGTGTGACACGCAAAAGGTTCCAGGTTTGATCTTTAGCTAAAAATGTGGTACAACATGTAAAGTTCAACGGGGAAGTACGTTCACGTTTATAACGATAAGCAGTCGTTACGTTTATTTATTTCATTTATTTATTTTATTCGTTACACCAACAAGATGTATACTACAACATACATTATAATAAGCATGTATAATAAATTATTGCTAAGTGATACCATAAATTACAGGTGTAATCGACGCGATTTTTGAGCGTCTTACTAAAATTAATTATTTTTATAATTTAAAATTTATCACAACACAAAATCAATCGATATAAAATAAACAACAATTGAGATCTTTAATCACAAGTTTCTTATATACTAAGTTTCAGTAAAAGGATGTGGATGCTGGTTGGCTTATACTTCATATTTATCTATATCTTCAGGAGTGGCAACTTTCTGTAATTACTTTAAATAAAGTCCCTAATCTATATCCCTCCGAGTTTGTTAAAGATCTCCATTGATGGTGGTGACCTCTTTGCATAAATGGACTGTACGTTGCTTCATTATTGTGGATCTGGGTATTTATGAAGAAGTTCTTATGCGCGAATAATCTTTATTTGTTTGACAACTCGCGTGGCGGCGCGGTTACCATATCAGTCTGACGCGCAATGGGTTCCGGGTTCGATTCCCGGTCAGACAAATATCTGAATGATGAGTTTAGATTCATGTGCTAGGTCTGAGTGTTTGTGTATTCGTCTTCTGTGTCTCCATGGTACCCACGACACACGAGAAAATCCTAGTGTGCGGCTATGAGTGTAGAAATCGTGCGTTTTTGTGGCTACAAGTGAAGAAAGCACGATTTATTTATATCCAACATAAGTCTGTTATTATAAGAATCGCAGACAAAGTTATCAGAAATAAAAGTAAAGGACAAAAGATTTATACTCTAATAAGGATTTTGTCTTACGAGTGAGTTATATTTAGCGTAAGAATTTATTTTTATAACGTCTATTCAGAACAATGATATGAAGACGACTATAAATACGTTTATTTGTTTAGAAATGAAATATGTTTCTTCGAAACACTTATATAACTGCCAATTAGGTCTATTCAAAATTTATGTGTGTGACTAACTGAAGTTATCAAAAATAAAATAATTATATTCTTCATTGCATCATCTTTGTGATCTTAAAAACAAATGAGAATTAGTTGGTAATAGTATAAAAATAAAAAAGTAGTTTTTAAATTCCCAGTTATAAACACTTAATCCTAACCTTTTGCTATATCAATCAGAGACTCTCATCACATGTTACATTGTTGTTTCCACTGGTAATTAGAGTGACAGTTATAACATCATTATTTTGTCGAAATTAATTGAATAAGAGTCTCCTTTATTCGTGCGATAATATGTGAACGCTTAATATAAAGAGAATGTTCACAACAATGAAACAAACGTTAATATCTAAATACGTGTCAGTCATATTCATGATAAATAATAAAGCGAGTAATGAAAATTCAATACATCTCAAATGTTTCGTAAAAAATTATAGTTCTCGTATGCGCGCTTTTAAAAGTAACACATTATTGGAATAGAAATACTAACCATATATGAAACACGTTTAGAGAGTCAATCAGAAGTAATAATGATAATATGTAATGTAAACATACAATAACTTAAATAAAAATAGCATTAATTAACTGTATTTAAATATCTTCGTTTTATTCTATCTTATTACAACAAAAAATCGTATCACAGCTCATAAATTTCAGTTCAAAGCGTTAAAAGCCTAAAGTCAACAAACCACAACAATGGTGCCACAATTCTACATTTCAAACAGAAAAACCAACCGAAGACAATCGAGCCTTTGTTCCGCAAATAAAGCAAAACCAATACTGGCTGTCCGTAACGAAATAAATTATTAATATCTATTACTGACCTGTTTTCGCCGGGTTACCGGCAACAGCACACACGCAGAGTAAAAAAACCGCCCTCCAATCCATCTTGACGCACAAAAACGTCACTGAACGGTAAGTTGTGTGAATTTATTCGCTTGTGTCACATTTTTCGGTCACTATTTATTCGAAAGCACGTAGCGCGTAGCACCGTAGCGGCGTAGACGTCCGCTCGGCTCTGTAGCGCCCGGACAACTGGCTCCGTTTGCTACGAGACTCCGAGTTGCTGTTATTGATTCTTTTAAATGTTATTTTTGGCGATTTTACATGTTACTTAGTGTACAAGATTGCTGTGAATTAAAACAGTTAAATTTATTTATTCGATATTAATTTTATTCCGTGAATTTTTGAGTAATATTGTAAAAATAATGTAACTAAAGATTGTGTCATAAAAATATTAGTTGTTCTTATGGTAGAAATAGCTAAACAGCTACATTTAAATCATAAAAATATACACAAATATTTTAGTTAAAGAAATCCCAATTTAAATATAGTAATAAAAATATTTTTATGTAGCAAATCATAACTTAAAACTATGACTTCTTAATTTCGATAGTACACAAGTTAGTACAAATCTAAAGTAAGCAGTCAGTTTGTAGGTAGTTATTTATAATTAACAAGAAGTTGTGGGAACTCATTCCGCAAGTGAATTCGCGACTTACAATTTCTGCACGTCGCCGGTATATTTTTAATTAAGTAAACTTCAAATGTTTCTCCACTTACTTTATTTTTGAGGAATTTAAGTGCAGCTTTCTAGAGATTATTATAATGACCGTGACTTCGAAGAAATTCAGTAGAAATTTACTACTATATTTACTTTGCTTATATTTTTATTCCCTTCAAATTAAATGTTTGTTCGTTTAACACGCGTTTTCATGTTTTTATTTTATCAGATCTTGGTGATTTTTTATAATAATTGTGATAATTAATTTATGATACGCATTAGTTTTAGAAAAATCAATGGCCTCCTTGAGATTTGAACCTCATACCACTCGATCGTGAGGGCAAGTTTCAACCATTAGACTATTTCTTCTGTGTTAGTGATAGGCCGAGACCAATATTATTAAACGGAAAAGTCCGTTTTTCTCGAAATCATGTGAGAAGTTGGTAGTGCCTTTGGGGATTTGTAATTAAACCCCAGTAGGATTGAGGTTTAACTTAAAATGATTCATTCCTGTTATTCTTCAGGAAACGGGATGTAGGGGTAGAATACAAAATCTCTTTCTACCGCACGCTCGTTTCTGCCACGGACGTGTAAGATGTGAAACGAGTTTCCTCCTGAGGTATTCCCGGAGCGTTATGGCACGGAGCCCTTAAAAAAAGGTGCGAAAAGAGTTCTCCTTCAAAGCCGGCGATGCATTGGCGACTCCTCAGGTGTCGCAAGTGTCCATAGGCGACGGTGACTACTTTCCATCAGATAAGCCATCTGCCTTAGGTATAAGTATAAAAAAAAATCTCGAACGTCTCTACTTACACGTCTTATTACCCAATAGTATTCACCTATAAAATACTGATGCATAAATTACCAAATAATACTTTCCCTAAGTTGCTGCATTTATATAGTTCGACTGACGAGGTAAAACCGCTTTATGTATGTAATGTTTTAGCAAGAAGTAATTCAGTACCTTGAATAAAGTATGTGAATGCTTGTTCACTTAAAAATAAAACGCCCTACTTAGCTCTCAGAACTACATACATCCGTGGTAAGCTCCAGGCTTACAAGATGGTAGAAACAGTGTAGTTCCACCGGAGGGGTACCGCCACGTTTATTACTAGTGAAATAGTTTTTAAGTTTCAGTGAAAAAATGTGCTCACCTATTCACTTTCATATAAGGAGATCATCTAAGTTTTATGAAATACCTAGTTTAGTTCTCGGGTAATATATCTGTTATTAGTTTGAGATAGAAAATGGGCAGTAGTACCCACTTACCTCATTCATCGTACAAAAAATGTGTTTTTATAAAGTACCTATATTTGTAGGCGGCAATTATCTCTTGCCATCAGTGTGGACTGCATGTATATACATGCAGTCCCCCCTATGTATTTCATCATGTATTTCGGTTTAATAAAATTAATGAAATTTGTAATGAGCTTTAATCAGAAAGGGACTGAATTTCCGCTGAATGTACAGTTTTGTGCACTCTCACGAAATAAGTAAATATTCCATGGTTTAACTGAAATGGATGCTTTTTATTTCATTCTTTTGACTATTTATAATGAATGTAGCTCTTACCCGCGGCTTTGCCCGCACGGTCAGAGGAAATTAACGCATTTCATAGCGTGATTCAGAACTTGCAAATGAATTTTACTAACGCCATCTATTAACAACGTATGGAACTACTAAATATGTATCAACTAACACAACATCGATATTCTCATGTGAATGAGAGAGCGCGGTAAAAAGTAGCCTACGTCACTCTTCGCCTCTCTATCTCCCTGCGTATAAAGCATATCATATAACAGCTGTGTGGCGACGTGAAAGAGGAACAAATAAACACACTTTCATATTTATAATATTAGTATGGAATTTTGAACCATAATCTTACATATTTAGAGTTTGGTTAAGAAAGAATCACCTTCAACTTATACTTTTGACTTATAATAATAATTTAAAGCATTACTAATCTCTAACGCAATAATAGGTAATAATGTATCCCGATTTAAAGGGCACATACGTAACTTATTATATTTCTTCTCAAAAAAACAATACACTTATGATCAATTTAGATAAGGCTCTATTTCTATTTATTCGTATATTCATGCCTCTTTGTATAAATGAAATGAGACGAAGTATAATTAGTTTGTATAGGCATATATGGGCACTTTCAATTTGATGGGTACACTTTTTTACTCATCTAAAAAGTCCAGGTTAATTAAGTTATTTATTTTATGAAATTTTATTTTAGCTGTGTCTTGCGGTTTTTTGCTTGCGGTTAAAAAAGGTAACATAATGTACATTTTATATTTTGAAAAAATACCAATGTTGCAATACATTGGTATTCTTTTAAAAACTACCCAAAAATGTGGACTATAAAATGTATTTAAATCTCTTGAATAAAATTATTTTATTTTATTTTTAAGGGATTTAAAACACATGAAACCACATATATTAAAAAAAAAAATTGTTACTTACTCTCAAGCCTCCTATTTTTGCAAATATATACGATGTACAAACATTAACAAGTGACAATTGTATTTATTTTTAGATATCAATACAATGGGGAAATTTGCTAAATTTCGCCTTCAGTCATGTTTTCTGATAGGCTTTTAACGTAATAACTCATTTCTGATTCAGAGGAAAATGTACGACAAAAGTTGGAAAAGTCTTTGTTTCGCTCGCTATGAGGTCAAGGTTACTGAGTCTCTTCTAATCACTGGAAATAGATGTTATATTTAATTGGATTTTAGACGTATGTGGAATGAACTTTTCCCAGAAGTAATTATTTTTTCCTTTAAACCTATTTAAGGAAGGAGAGAGCCATTTATAAATGGTAAATGTTCAATTCAATTCAATTCATTTATTTAAAGAATAACAAGATATACAGTCATAATCATTCTAACCCACAGGGTATGCAAAATTGTCACAAACATATTCCAAATTACATCTTATATAATCACATCAATTAAATTATTATTTAAGCCATACATATGGCCTATTATGTTAATTAATTTACATTATTTTATATTCTATTAAAATACACATTATTTTTATTACTAATTATGGCATGTCAAAGATTCAATTGTTGTCATTTAGGAATTCGAATGTTTCGTTGAAAAAGCAAATCAAAAACGATATTTAAATTTTCTAAAATTCAAATACAATGTACTCTGCTTCACTTGTACTGGCACAACATATCTAAAAAGATCTTTTGAAAAAAGCGTCCCAATCGGGGAGAGCAAGGTTCGAACACGACTCGTACCACCTTAAGTTTTAAAATTGCGTTCGTATTAGAATTTAAGTGTCACTAACTATAACATTATTATGTTCTTCACTCATAGCATGCAATTATTTTTTTATATCGTGGATGCCATAGTTGTCTGACAGGGAATTTAACCCGAAATTTTGTATGTCAGCCAGCGCGGTAACTGTTCTGCTACATGGATCGTTAAAATTGACATAAGCTCATACTCGAACGTACATTCAAATGTTGTGGTACACGAAAGTGTCCATAGAAAGCATGCAAAGCATTCAACATTCAGTGATAACTACTCGTAATATCTAATTCTTCAATAATAAGGTGTCGTCAGACTGGACTCAGGTGTTCGCTTGGGGTAAGAGCCATAGTCCAAACATATACCATAGTCCAACGCGCTTGCTATGTGTTTTTCTTAGTCTTTACTACCTTTTATTTTTTTTAAAGAACTCTCAGGCATGTAGGTTTCCTCACGATGTTTTCCTTTATCGAAAAACACGAATAATGTTTGTATAATACGTACATTATTTTAGAACAATCAATAAGTAACGCTAGTATGGCATTTGAACCTCGGACCTCCTGAATGATAAAAAGTTAATTTCACCGTATTACTTCTGTCAGTGACTAACGATAAATTATTAATATATCTTAAAGACTTTCAAACCAGAACACACTACGCCGATATATTTCAGTGTGTCATTTTTGTGAGCATTCACAGTCCTGGGCACACGAAATAGCAAAAAGGGTACTACTTATTTTAATGGCGGATTTTTGTATGAGCAGAGTTTGTATCGCATTATATATGGGGCCGAGACAGAATTTAACGGTTTCCATTAATTCACCTCTGGCGTACTGTCAACATTAAATAAAGACAGATTTAATTTAGCATAATTGTATTTATAAATAGAAAAAGTAAAGCTAAAGTCATCATTTGAACTGCGCTCAAACTTAGCCACTGAAATCACGGTTATAATCAATAAAACTTATTAGCAATGACCGGAATATTCCAGCTTCATTGTCACTGACCTATTACTGTCCTATTAATAGAACAGGTGTGAAGGGGACACTATCAAGCGTGAAACAATGCTCACGTCTGAGAACATTATGGGTAACTCTAAGTATGTAATGAAGATTCCGTCGCTGTAAATGCTAGTAGTAATTAAATTCTAGTTCTATTCTAAGTATACGTGAACAATGAAAGCATTTAGGGGTTTTCGTGCGTACTGCCATGCTTCGGAAGGTACGTAAAGACATTGGTCTTAGTAATTATTATAATATACAATTATCGTAGATTGTTTGAAGTTAATCACTACATAGTATAAAACCTGTCTGTCCTTATGTATGCTTAGATCTTTACAACTACGCTACATCTAATGCATTTTTTTAATGGATAGAGTGATTCAAATGGAAGGTTTCTATGTACAAATAAATGCATAATATAGTGGAGAAATACTGATAATTTTATGTTTTGACTTTTAGGCGAAACGAAGTTCGCTGGGTCAACTAGTATTATCATATAACGGTCGAAGATATAATACAATCAAAGACTTCATTAAAATTACTTTTTCAAGAAGCGTTACTACTCCCGAGAAATAAGACTGTCGCCATAAATGAAAATAAGCAACCGCTCTCTTCCACCGAAGCGCAAGAATTTATTTAAGCTTCATAGATTTTGCGGTAGTGCATTTCCGTCGAATCTCAATCATTCTACCGTACCTTGACCGTTGACTGTTATCTTAAAAAGTATTTAACAAGACTTTGCTATGCATGTCCCGAAAATTGAAGCGAATAATGTACTATCGCCTTTAGCAAAAACGACTCGTGATGAAATTTAATTTATGCTGTTTTAGATGAAGACAGAAACTGTTTTACCTAGGATATAGTAGTAATACAGATGATTTAGTACAGACTTACTAGATCCTTTTTTACTTAAAAGGGAATTATTATACAGTAAACTTTCATTTAAATTACATTACTTACAATCGCTTTCTACACTCATAGCCCCCACACTAGGATTTTCTCCTGTGTCGTGGATACCATGGACACATACAAGACGAATACACCAACACCCAGACCCAGAACATGAATCTAAACTCATCATTTAGATACCTGTCTAAATGATGAGTTGGGAATCGAAGTCTACCCGGGAATCCAACCCGGAACCCATTGCGCGTCAGACCGGTATGGTAACCGCTCCGCCACGCGCGTTGTCATCTTAATATATTTGTTAAAGTAGTGCATATAATACAAGAACTAGTGTTACATAATATAATACTTCATTCGTTACCCGTTTAAGTATAAATAATAGTTTAAAAAAACTAAAAAACACGCTTTTTATAGAAAACCGAACTAAAAAATAGAAAATAAATTTAAATGAATTTAAATTACGAAAACAGTGTTAAAAATTTCAATGAATATAAATTAATAATAGTGTGAATAAAAAAATATATTTTACACACACACTATTATTAATTTATATTCATTGAAATTTTTAACACTATTTTCTTAATTTAAATTCATTTAAATTTATTTTCTACTTTTTAGTCAAATAAAAAAATGGAATAATTTTATCAAATTAGTATATTGTCATCGGTCCTCAATAAATCTACAAAGTTTGAACGAAATCTGGCCGTTTAAAGTGGGTCAAAATCGCGCCCAAAGAAGTCGGTTACAAACATACAGGTGAAGCTAATAAAAAGATAATAAAAATTGCAGTCGATACAATTTAGTCTACATAGTTTTCAACAGCCATATATATTGCCTTTAAAAAAAATATAAGCTACAAAATGATCCTTTTCTTACTATGATAGGCAATTCGATAAACTAAGTGTCTAGTAAAAATAATATACTCCTTTAGACGTACGTGAGATGTAAGGAAATTTGAGTTTTATGCAGTACGGGATGAGCACGCACTTTAAAGGGGAAGCTAAAATTTTATGTTCAATCCTTACTTTTTATCTAATAGCTAACGTTATTATAGTCCGGCCTTCAGTCCGTTTGACGTTTCCTTTTGAGGCGTGAGGAATTGAAGGTGACATTGAATTTTTAATCTGCGAAACACATAGTAGATAATAGATAACTACTTTTTTTTAATACGAACTTCCACACCTATTTCCGACACATAATAACAACAAGTCACATTGAAACTTTTTGTCTTAATGACCCATAGCCTATCACGCGTGCTAATTAATCGGCAGATACACGCATAATCGTTTCAAAGATACTTGCAAGACAGGAAATGTATCTTTATAACAATTAAATGCGAGTGGCATGCGGCCCAGATTATCAAGCGGATTAAGACTGCGTGATAGGAAAATGCACAAAATATATTTATTTATTTATTTTATTTATAAATGCTTCATTAACAAAATTACATGCAACACAAATATACATAACAGAAGCCAAAAAAGAATAACATGGAATTTCATTTAGAAATGAAGACAGCTAACATATAAGAGTACATAAACACACATAGATAACACAAATATAAGGATACTATAATAACAAAACTAAAAAAAATACAATACAAATTTGAAATTAAAAGTAAAAGTATGCCTAAATTTAACAAGAAAAAAAGAAAAAAAAACAGAGAATTATAAAGCTTGTAGATTTGGGTTGGGCGTGGGGTGTAAGACTCTATATATTTTTCTTTTAAATATCTTAAGTCCATCATGAAAGAGGTCGATGCTAGAATCTTTAGCTAAATATGCCTCACTTACCATTTAAATCAGAACACTGGGTTATAATACTAAGACTGATATAGACGCGCGCTTCACAAAAGGTTATTTCGACAATCTAAAATAATAAGAGCAAATATTAAACATTTTTTCATTTACGACGAACACAAAAGTGACATAATCATATCATTTGCGTCACTGCCATGCAAGTCACGGACGTTGTGCGAATAATGTAATATGGCGTACACTGCACGTAGCGCGTAAAGACGCTTTTACAGTCTGTGGGGTTAGGTAATTGTTATACTACGTGCGTTAAGCGATAATAAAGTACCGGGTGTTCTTTTATTGATCATGTGGTTAAGCAAAAATTCAAGGTGGTAGAACCAGTGTAGTTTGACCGGGAAAATACCACCGCCACACTTATTTCTACCGTGAAGCATTTCTTACGTTTCGATAGAAGCGTGTGTGTTTCACATGAGGCAACCATCATAGTCCTCGAGACTAGCAACGCATCTGTGATTAACTTGAGATGGAGCCCATGTTCTGTATGTAGTGGATTACAGATGTCCGCCTATAGACGGCAGTGACCATTTACCATTAGGTGTACTGCATGCTCGTTTGCTACTTCAATCAGATAAAAAAATATATTGGTGTTACCCATTGCTTGAAATTCGGCCATAATCGTTACAGAACTTACTTCAACACATGAATTATAATAAATTCAAACCATATGTATCGATTTCTTAAAATATTGAAACGATTTAATATCCATTTCATGTTAGGTGCCATGATTATAACAATTACCTTTTAATCACGTATTTATCACCATTTGTCACGTCGTGGTTTTGTCATCCCACAATTTGTCAGTTACTTATAAAGAAATTCAACAAAATATTAGCAGCGATTTCTGATCGAAAATGTTAAGTGAAGTATGGATGGGCTATCTGGCAATTTATTGCTATTAACAAACTTAATAAGCCGAAAAATATAACAAATATTATCCTAAACGGTAACAAAAGTACATCATGATTTCTTAAATAAAAATATTTAATATTTTTTTCTATTTTATAATAGGTGATAGCCAATCGGGAGGTCCGAGGTTCAAACCCAGTCACGCACTACTGATTTATGTGCGTATTAGAAATTAATTATCACTGCTTTTCGGCGAAGGAAAACATCGTGAGGAAACCTACACACCCGAGAAAAATATAGAAAATTTATAGAAAACTGGTCTCGGAGGTGTGTGAAGTCCGCACTTAGCCAGCCTTTAGCTCTCATTCCGAGAGAAGACCCGTGCCCAGCAGTGAGACAATAATGGGTTGACGATAACACTATTTAATTCGCTTGTCGTTCTTCGCTAACGGTAAGACAGATTCTAGGGTGCTACAATTTTATGTTGCGGAGTTATTTCGGATTGAGTTAGGGGTGGATAATCTGTTATTGACTTTCTCTGTAAATAACGTTATGTTTTATTTTTATCGCATATCCGAGAGGTACTTTCGGTGTGGCTGTAATGTCTATAACTTTGATGTGTTTTATATATCCCCGATATTTTAGATCTTAGCTATTTCTATACGAATTGTACGAAAGAGAGTACTTAATTATATTATTAATATTTAATTATATGATTGCTTCAATCCTATATTTTTAAATTAAAGTCATTGCTTCTTGCATTTATTGCATAACATTTGATATGGTTTTAAATCCACAGACAAACAGACCATCTCTTTTACATATATGCGACGTAATAAATGACGAACTTTTATTTTTATTACATGTATAGATAAGTAAAATTTCCAATTATAATGTATGGGGGAAAGATAATCCAGTATCGATGTATTTTGTTTAAGATTAGGGCGTGGGGTGGATAGGGATGTTCAAATGGCTTTCAAATGCTATTTTCTCACATTTGTGAGTACATCGGTTTTAATAGGACCATAACTTTACTGTCTCACCAAAGAGCACGAAATTATACAGACCGTTATGAATGTATTGGTCTTTTTGAACCTTTTTTTTAACATCTATCATTCTAATCTTTAATATTAAAACAGCAATACATTTTACATTTGTAATATTTTTGTAAGTAAAAGCTTTATCAGGGTTAGTTCATATGAACCTAAGTTTCCTTTAGAGCCAATTAAAATCGTCTACGGGCGGTAAACATTTTTTTATATAATATAAACATAGCAAACAAACATGAAGTTCACCTGATCATAAGTGCCAACTGCTACCCATGGGCTTCTGTAACCTAATTCATACACAACAAGTGTTCTATCTAAGTCAATAACACATGCTTTTCTGTCCTGAGTATTGGTTTTTTTAATGAGATTGAATTGGTAAACGAACATGCAGTTCGCCTGATGGTAAGTGGTCTCTGCCGCCCATGGATATCTATAAGCAGCTTCATATAGATTTATTTTCCAATATTAAGTCAATTACAGCTCTGCCTCTTGTGAAGGCTAAGTCGAACCATCGTTCTACTGCTTGCACTAATACCCCACCGGTCGAAATCCTCAGCGCTGCATGGGGGACTCCGAGATCTACAACGGAACACAACCCGAGTCCCCCGAGCGCAATGCCTATTTCAGGCTCTTCCCTGATGAGCGAATATGCTCAACGCACCTTCTGTTATTTACGGTGGCATGCGACCACACATGCCATCGTCCTTCCCGGAGTCGCTTGGCTAGACGGCTCGAGCTCTCACTCTAGCCGCCCGCAACCTCGATAGCCCTTTTAGTCGCCTCGTACGACAGGCAGGGGATACCGTAGCCCTATTCTGCTCCCGGGGCTACAGGGACAGTTGTTCTACTGTCTAGCAATCGTTTTTGTATATTTATTTTTACATTTATCCATAACACCAGCCACACAGGAAAAAATCCAGTGAGGGCAAAAAGCGTTCGTAACTTTAATCTTATTAATATTTTGACTGCGAATCTTAAGACACAATCTTATACACACAACATATCAGTCGGTTTTTTTTTTAATTTCGCACACATATAGTTTGAGACCAAGAATAACACATGGCTGTTACCGTTGTAGACTTAGCCAAAGTGGCAAATATGCATAACATATGCATTGTAGCGTATTTTTTGTGTACAAAGCGTATTGTGGTTGCCGGCACACTTTCACATGAGGCGACTATCATAGTCCTCGGGAGTAGCAATCCATCTGTGATTGACTTCAGATGAATCTCAAGTTGTTGATTACAGATGTCCATGGGCGGCAGTGACCACTTACCATCAGATGGACTGCATACTCGTTTGCTACTTCAGTTAGATAAAAAAATTGCATTTGTATATCAAACATTCATAAGGGGAATAGAACATGAACTTGATGTAGACACTTAGGTATCACAGACCTTACCCAAGAGTAGTATTTACGCAAACAGGCACGTGGATGCGCTACTTCAATTAGCATCGACACGTGTCTCCCGACACGTACTGTCAACCGTGAAATTCTGATACACGCGTTACTATTAGGGGTGTCCAAACTTGTCCAGATTTTAGTACAAAGGAATCTATACGTGAAGCAAAAACTTGTGGTGCATTTTTAAGTAATATGCCGCGGACGGATTACTTAGTATGAAATTTTGCACGGTTATAGTGGACGTAGAGGAGTGCAGAATGTTATTTTTTTTTTCTTCAATTCTTTTTATATGCATTTAGCATATAACATACAAAAAATCTACTAAATACACATTATACACACTACCGTGCATTTGTCACAGACACATAAATAATATACGAAATAGAACATTCAATGTCATATTATGAAAACACAAAACGTCAGAAATGTCAGTATTTTTGTCAAAATTTGCTATTGCTTTTAAATGCGGCTTAGTTAATTAAACCTCTTTGTATATTTAACGGGCGCGTTCAAAATTGCTTAAAAATTATTACATTTTATTTGAATTTGAGAAATATTTGTACCACTTTGGACAATATGAAGTATAGTTTTTTAATTTAAATTAAGGTCGAATTTCGACCGATGCGACGGGTGACTAGTAAAAATTAATAGATAAACAATTTGAACAAAATTTTGTCTTGTCACTAACGTGTTGATTGAAAGTATAATTTGTGCTAATTTTAACCAACGCACTATTAGGTATTTTACTGTTAGACTTTTTGGAATACAAGACTATATTCTAAGACAACTTAATTAATTTAATAATTTTCGCAAGAACAAAACGCTGATTTGAACTCAGCAAGCAGAGTCGAGCGAACGAGTCTATTTCGAAGTAGATTTGAAAGGCAGTAGAACTAGTGTAATTCGACCGCGAAGGTAGATAACTTCGCGGTCGAATAACACAGCTATTTTCAACGTGAAGTAGTACTTGCGTTAATCAAAGAATGTAGTTGCCAACTAAATTTCATGCCAGGAGATGGTCTTAATCCTGGCGACTCTAACAACCCAACTGTAAATGACTTCAGATGGAGTCCCTGAACACAGACATCTATGAGTGGCAGTGACCACTTACCATCAGATGAACTACGTTCTCATTTTCTACTTAATTCTCCTAGTAAATTAATTATATTATTATTAAGCACAACCCTATTGGATTATATGATTCAATTAGACAACCTAACGAACCTTATATCCCTTCGGACGATCGACTATCATCGAATACAGCCAAACGACATGATTTTACCAATCACCTTTGTTGCGATACTTATGATGGCATGTACGATTTTCTGCTCATCTCTCTTTACAATTAAAACGTTCTTCTGCAAAGTACTTGTGATCAAAGTATTACTCTATGTCTTCTAGCAATTTCCTGCAACTCGTCAAAAGATGGCGCCACTAATCTTTCTGAATCACACTTTTGATGTTTTTTAACGTCTTGTATAGATAGAAGCTTTGACTTGAGGCAGTTCGAGCACGGCCGCACCCCAGGAAAAGAATTTCTCTTGGCAGGGAATTTCCTTTCCAAAACTAGTCAGAAACGATTACAGGTGTCAACTTATAGCAGTGGCCTTATTTTTAAATTTTAAGTAGTTAGCATAGCTCGCTATTTCTATTAGATTATTCTTTTTTAGCAACATCCAATTATTTTTTATTTTTAACCAACTTCCCAAAGGAAAGAGATTATATATTTGTCACGGATATTTTTTTCGTATACATGTTTAAAGATAAAGAATGTAGATTTATATCAGTCGTTTGTTTCTTTTTAAAAGCTCATAGTACCATCGAGTTATAGTAATGGGTCAATCTCAAAGATCGATCCGCACATCAACGAAACCGTACTTAGCCGATTTTATATAAAAAACATATCTACTAGTAAATATATGTAGTAGTACTTAGTGAAATTAAACATAATCAAGTAAACGCCTAATTCTGTTAACTCGTTACGATATCTTTGGTCTGGGGCTGTGTATGTATAAGATTAGACGGAGGGCTGATTGGATGGACCTGTATATATTATTGGCTTAATTATACTGAGAGCACATTACTAAAATTATACAAAATAATCTTCTTATATGTTAGTCTGTATGTCCTCTATAGAATCGTAAACTATTCATTTGATCATGTGATGATCAAATGACCCGGAGCGCTATAACATGAGGTTCTTCAAGAAAGTTGTAAAAAGAGCCCTTTTTCAAAGCTGGCGATGAATTGGTACTCCTCTGGTGTTGCGGTCCATACGCGACGGTGATTGCTTATCACCAGGTGGCACATCACTCTTATCGTTAGGTCCAACTATAAAAAAAATCTCTTTTTATATAAATTTGAAGCAGAAACGGGCATCCAATCTATCTGATTGTAAACGGTCACCGCTGTCGATATAAGTCTCTAAAATACCATCTAATATAACAGAGATTCTACTTGAATTCAGACACATATGCGTTGCTCCCGAGTGTCTAGAAAATCGATTCATACGAAAATTAATCTTATTTTAACTTTACATTTAATAAAAGGTAAGATAGCCGTTAAAGGAAATAATAAAATTAATAAACAAAATACAATAAATTGAAAACGAATAAATCATAATTAGTGTATCTCAGTTACGGAAGAAAATATATTTTCATTCTTGCATAATTTATAGATAAAGTGAAAGGAGATATAGTCGCCTTGGTTTATTATGAGGAGCGGATTTCCTCCGAGTATTGGGTTTATTATTTTCTTTGAAGTTCCCTTTATATCGCTACGCTATCGGATCTTTTTGGTACTTTTTTCGATGTTTGGTGCTTTTAGAGTTCCGCATTTGAAGTGAGAAATTCTTGAATATTGCATTTACAATTTGATTTTGTTTGTGTATGGTAACCTCACCGCCACACGGATCGTCAACGGGATACTGAGGTGTACTTCTATATATTTTGCTTACGATAAGACAATTTTTTAGTTTCGCGAATCCACACATTAGCCCTTTGAGACCCACTGGCTTCGCAGAATAGGTAAGCTCAAAGTCGCTCGTTAGCTCTGGAGAGAACTATGCTTGGAAGTTTCTCTAGCGACAGCATTCACAAGTATTAAATCTGTAGTGAAAGAAATTTACTAACAGTGTTCTCAGAATTAGCAAACTGAAGTAACAATAGGCAGGCCACGTCGTTCATAGAACAAATAATTGATGAGGTAAAAGAGTTAACGAATAAAGAATATGGACCTTGGTCCAGAAGTGGTCTCCCACTCTCACACACTTCCACAAGTCACTCTCCAACAGATTGACTTGAAGAAGACGGCGGGTAATCGCTGTATTCAGATGATTCAGGTGCGGTTGGAGTGGCGCAGTTACGGGAGGACTACGTCCAGTGAACTGTCAAAGGCTAATGATAAGAGAAGGATATCTCATAACAATTGAATTGTGGAAAGGACATGTACACAAGGACAAGAACATCATTAGAACGAGGAAGTGCCACCGTCATACCTATTTCGGACGTAAAAATGTTCTAACATTTTTGTTCCCGAGGGGGAAACCGTCAAAAAGGTACCCGACGCTGTGGAAGCGACGCAGGGTTATGTGGGATTTTTGCCGCACTAAAAGTCCCGCGGTGTCCATCCTCGGCGTTACAAAGAGGACTCCGGGATCTACAAAGGAACGCAACTGGAATACTCTGAGCGCTTTGCCCCATCGGACTCTCCCCAGATGGGCGGCTGGGCCCACCGCTGCGTCTAGTGTTTTCGACGGTATGCGACCACACCACCCCCATACCGCCGTTCTTGCTGGGATCGCCTGACCGAACGGTTCGAGCTCCCACTCTGGTCACCCGCAACCCCGGAATCCCCTTTTAGTCGCCTCTTACGACGGGCAGGGGATGCCGTAGCCCTATTCTAATCTCGGAACTACAGGGACAGATATGATCGCTGACCACGTGGTCACGCTTACAGTCAGATGGACTGCATACTCGTACCTTACTTAAATGTGATTAAAAATGTATTATCTCATACCTGATATTCATACCTGGATACTACATCTGTTTAGTAGTTAGTTGTTACGTCAACTAAAAAATACATTACCTCTAAATATTAGCACGGAACCATTATAAACGAGTTTATGTACAACTTGGCAGATTTTTTGCTTGGTAGATTTTTTGCTAGGCGCACTTTCAAATTAGATGGAACTCTTGGCTCGCTTTGAGAGCCTCAGAAGTGGGGTCTTTCCGACTTTATTTATTCAGGGCTACGATTTTTATTTACTGATGCGAAAACAATTATACCGGTATTATGGCGAAAGGAACACTTTTGCTTTTGAAGTCAGATCTATTGGGCAGGTGTACTTTGGTGTAATGGGAACTTGCGTTGCCCTAGCTAGCTGTAGCCCCCGGATTCGTTCGTACAGACTGATATTTTCTTGAACGCAAAAAATATATGCGTTTTTGCGTTCAATTGGATGCTTTGTCCTGTGTTTGAGTTTATTTTTACGAAAAATTAAGAGAAGAAAGAAATTATGTATCTTACATATAATTAATGAATTGTTTCTATATTCTCATAATAAGTCTAACTATAGAATAATTTATTTAAGTGTCGTAAAAATAATAGATATAATGTATATTTCAGCCCCATAGTATAGTAACGGAACTTACCTGTGGACAATTAAACACAAGATGTGTTTCCCTTGGTCAGCCATACACACCATTGAAATTAAGACTCAATTAAGATATTCTGGATTCCCATTACTCCAAGATCCTTGCTCAGGATTAGAAGATTGATAAACAAAAAGTTTTATTTTTTTGTGTTTTGTTGTTTTGTTGTTTTTGAAATAGCATGCTTGTTTAGAATCTGTCCACATGGTGATAAGTGGTCATTGCCGATCATGGACATCTGAACACATGGGTTCTATCTGAGGGCAATTACAGACTTACAGACTATACCCGAGGTCTAAGATCGCCTCACATACAAGTGTGCCGGTAACCACATTTCTTCTATCGAAACGCAAACATTAAAAAATGTTGAAAGTTATTATCGATAAAGTTTACCTTTTATACAATTGCACAGTGTCTATCAAAAATGGACTTCCCATTTCGAAACTGGTCATTTTATTACGAATATAGTCCGAAAAAACGTTCACGACAAATGTAGCTTGCAATAAGTCATCAGTACTCTGGCCATATGCCAACTCTGACCGAGCAAAACCAATACCTACTGACGTCACGGATATTTAAATTGCCCTCTGAAATTAGAATATTGGGGCGTGTATGTTTTGTTGGATTATCATAATTTGATTCTGACGTCACTCATAATACGAGTACGTTAAATTTGATTTGAGGTTGTCTGAAGATGGTAGAACTCTTATTGGTTGGAGCCACCCCCAATTTCTTCCTAATAACAATGGTAAGCAAGCTGAAGTGGTTGTGGGCCAGCCACATCGCTCGAAGGACCAATAACCGATGGGGAAGAACGAGTGTCTCGAGTGCCGCCTATGTTTAGGCAAAAGGAGTACACGTCGCTCCCTCACCCCCACCAGGTGGACCGATGACCTGAAGAAGTCAGCGGGAAACCGTTGGATTTAGGGGGCACAGAACCGGTTTAAGTGGCGCTACTTAGGGGAGGGCTATGTTTAGCAGTGGGCATTAAAGGACTGATGGAGGGATGGATGGAACAGTAGTAAGCACTGCTGCCCTCTGGTATGAAGAAGACATATTCATCCATAGGGGTAGTAACGAGTCTGTAACCCACCTAAAATATTACTTATGTTATTGGAATTCCAGATGTCCATGTCCATGGCTGTTTTATAGTCATTCAGACCGCTTACTCATAGCATCAATTCACTTATAACCAGTTTTTTTATCTGATTGTAGTAGCAAACGAGCATGCAGTCCACCCTGATGGTACGTGCCGCCCGTGGATATCTGTAAATAAGTTCGTATAGAACATTGGTTCCATCTGAAATCAATCACAAGCGCGATGCTACTCCCGAGCACTAAGATGGTCGCCTCATATAAAAGTATGCCGGCAACCACATCATTCCAACGAAACGCAAGAGTCACTTCACGATAGATATAAGTGTGTATTTTACATGTTCTCAGAATAATCATTCTTTACGTTTTTGTCCATCATTACGAATTACATTTCAAGTTATGTCTAAATATGAAAATGTAAACGTGCAATGTAGGCTGTAATGTATGTGCAAAAACATAAACAATAATTATTTTGATGAGGCGTAATAAACCCGTGTTAAGGGTACAGTACTCTTGCATACTGCAGCGTTTTCCCGCGCGGCTACGAAACATTCTCTTGACGGTAAAACCGTTAAGCAAATTTTATTAAATTTCGCTAAAATTTGTACCGAAATTTAGTGGCCTAATAGGATTACGCTTGGATTTGTTTTTAATGCTCAATATCTAAGGTTAAAGGGGTGGCCGACTGACGCTTACACTAAATATTTCGTAGAAGTAATGAATATACTATTATTAATTTTAATTCCAATTAGGACAAACTACGAGAACAAAGCCGTAACTTAAGCACAGTAGATAAGCCCGTTTTCAGTTTAATTATATAAAAATGTCCTATGTCCTATTTTATTAAATGTACTCGGATTCCACTCGAGAACCCGTCAAAATAACATTAAATTTATGGAACCACATTACCTGTAATTTACTTTACCCATATCATTGGTCAGAAATTGTATAAAAAGGAACAAATGAAGCTGACAATAACTCATCAGTGCTCTGGCTATACGCCAACTATAGGCAGCGTAAACCCAATATTGAGATATTTCGATATTTACTCAAGTTTGACAAATATTGTTTGAATAGATACTAAACTATATTAATTTGATGATTAATCTTGATATGAACTGTTCAAGAAGATTTTGAGATCACTGGAACATATTGACAATCGTAGCTAATAATACCAGTCCTCTGGTTATTTGATAAATTAAAGCAATTTATTGGAATAAAGTTGTATCGTAAAGCTATATTAAGAACATTTAATTGTGTGATTACTAAACATCTGTAATTAGACCCTAAATAGTTTATAACTAAGCTCATATATATCTGTATTCGGTGGCATTTTTTTATCTAACTAAAATAACAAACGAGCATGCAGCCCACCTGATGGTAAGTGGTCGCTGCCGCCCATGGACATCTGTAATCAACTTCATACAGAACAGGGGTTCCATCTAAAGTCAATCACAGATACGTTGTTACTTCCGAGGATTATGATGGTCGCCTCATGTAAAACTGTGCCGGTTGTTGCAAATTAGGTTGCTGATTGTAGGTTGGCCACGAATGTATTGCTATCCTAAGATTAAAGTGTCACGCTTCTTGTAAATGTTAATTAATATTACTTTCAAATGAACAGAATAAACAGAACACAAGAACGCTTGACACTTCCGTTATAAGGCTTAAATACGAATAACAATCTACTGTAAATAATAATAATAAAAAAATAATAATAATGATATAAACAATCCAACGTATTTTTTATTTACCAAGGCCTTATGAGAATTTATATAAATATTTTACTTCCTTTAAAATGTTCTTACATATCTAGTGTAGGTATAAATTTATAAAATATATGTGTAGATCACTATAATCCTGTTATTTACTTTTCCGATAACTTTGAGGTCCGAAAAACGTACCGCGACAAATGTAGCTTGCAATAACTCATCAGACCTCTGGCTTCGTGCCAACTTAAGGCAGCGCAGATCCGATATTGAGATATCTCGATATTCAGTCACGGACGATATTTAAATTTTGCTCAAAACGAAACAAGTAGGAGATGGAATAGGCGAAATGCAATTTAAAATGTTAACTCTGTAAACGGTTATATGGACCTAAATATTGTACCAAACATACCAAATAATTGTTTGTCGGGATGTAAGCACGTGATGATATAAACTAACTTATAACTTAAAAAAAACTTAGAAAGCGTTTTAGGCTTTCTATACTCATAGCCCCATAGTAGGATTTTCGCCTGTGTCGTAGGTACCATGGACACACACAAAGACGAATACAAACACCCAGACCCAGAACAAGAATGTAAACTTATCATTCAGACACCTGTCTAGCCGGGAATCGAACCCAGGACCCACTGCGTGTCTGACCGGTATGGTAACCGCTGCGCCACGCGGGTCGTTAAAGGTTTTTTAAAAGGTTTTAGATTATTGTACTGAAGTAAAAATATAAGTTAGTCAAATTGTTACTAAATGGCGTTGATATCTTTTGGCGTTAATCTGCTAATAATTTTAAACTAATATTATCGCGGAACTTCTATATTTTATTTGGCCGTAACCACGATCTATGCAACTGAGTCGAAATAAAGAAATTTAATAATCGCATATTGTGAGTACCCGTTATATAATCAATAATAGTTCAGTTTGCCAATTTCGGTCACATTAACTATGGTACTTAATATTTTATGAATTTATTTAGATCACACACTTTTATATGAGGCGACCATCATAAATACATTGCTACTCCCGAGCAATGCATCTGTGATTGACTTCAGATAGAACCCATGTTATGTATGAAGTTGATTACAGATGTTCATGAGCGGCAGTGAGCGCTTACCATCAGGTGGACTGCGTGCTCGTTTGCTACTTCAATCAGATAACAAAAAAAGTCCGATTACCGAGGTGCATAAGAAATAAGAATTGGTCGACTAAATTGGATCCATCTGCTATATTGCATGTAGATGATGATACGCATTTACGCACTAGTTAACTACTTGCTCTACTAGTACTTGTACTACCAATTGAACTACTTTAAATTCACCTGAGAGATGTGACCTTCACTCATATACAAACTAACAATTTAATAGAAATGAACTAAAAACAAAACGCCACGAATTTAAGAATACCAAAAATTAAATATTTTTTCAGCGCTTAAAGCGAATGCAGGTTAATAGTGCGAACCTATTGAAGCTTACTCATATGTTGCACGAAATAAACTTTTAAAAGCTACCTTGGCTAAACTATTTTAGTCCCAATTAGTAAATACGAGCTTTTATTCACGAGTGTGGAGCCATTAGCGCGCCCTTTTTTATATTCATTTATAAAGAGAAAATTTAAAAGGGGGAGAACCCAAGGGTTCCACGTTACCTATCATCACTAAATTTATTTTTGGTATATTTTGTTATGTAAACTATGGTATGATTTAAGATTTTCTTATACATTGCACGCGTTTTTGTGATAGAAAACTTTTAATGTTTTAGGAACAATATTCGTCTAAGTAGATGAGGCCCATCAATTTAGTCCTTAGGGATACCAATACGCTTAGTTTAAAAACGTTGACACCACAGCGATCCACACGTGACAGCGATCGCCTAACATAGAGCTAAGAAATAAAGACTAATTAAGTTAAAAAAAAATAACTATTGTGAAAAAAGGCACGGACGATCAGACTGTGGAGGTTTTGTGTTATAATAAAAAAAAATACAATACGCTTAGGGCCAAAATTCTTGAGGTGGTAGAAGCCGTGTAGCTCGACCGGGGAGGTACCACCTGTTCCTATCGTGAAGCATTTCTTGCGTTTCGTTGGAAGGATTTGGTTGCCGGCACACTTTCACATGAGGCGATCATCATAGTCCTCCGAAGTAGCAACGCATCTGTGATTGACTTCAGATTGAACAAATGTTCTGTATAAAGTTTATTACAGATGTCCATGGGCGGCAGTGACCACTTACCATGAAGTGGACTGCATGCTCGTTTGCTATTTCAGTTAGAAAAAAGGGCCCAAAAAGATAATTAAACCCTTGTTTAATAACATCTTTCTATGGCATACTTATTTAATTTCAGATCACTTGATTAAATATTTGTGTATAGTTAATAGCATTGCACTAGCAAAACACATGTTTCTAAATAGAATACCACTCAAAGCGATGCCTGATAAAGGAAACAGCTTTAACAGCCTGAGCGAACCCCATAAAACCCCTCTTCTCCTTTTCATAGAATAAATAATGCGTTCTTCTTTCCACATGACAGCAGAGATAAGTTTCCCAAATTAGTTAAATTACTGAGGGGCATTGATCCCGGGCAGGGAGATAGAATCTCGAATATTGTGTTCGGTGGGTCCCACTGAATCTGTGTTCGCTCTCTATGCTTATAGGGCGAGTGCTTAGAAAGAGACATAAAGCGGATAGTTGAAATACGTACCGTGTGCCCTAATTTTACTATGTTCTTACGTCATCATCCTTAACATTATAAAGGCGAAAGTTTGTGAGTGTATGTTTGTTACTTCTTCACGTCTAAACGGCTGCGATTTTCATAAAATTTGGTAAGGAGTTAGCTGACACTCTGGATTAACATATAGGCTATTTTTTACTGTGGGAAAATATCTTACTCCCACGGAACAATCGATACATCGATTTTTTAACGCGGGCGAAACTACGGGGTTCGGCTAGTGTGTAATTAAGAAATAGTTATGTTATATTATTATTTATAAAAAATCGTATTACAATGTTTTCTGCTTCCCTGTTTGTATGGATACTTTACTCTATAGTTAGAAAAATAGTTGTATTTATTTTAGAAAAACTTGGACTGCTTTTAAGGTTCAAATCTCAGGAACTATTTTTTTATGTATGTTAAAAACTAGAGCACTAACAAATGGAAACCGATATGTTATTTAAGTACTTATTTTTTCATTATTGACTCTACTAATTTCTATTTTCCCATCATCTAAGCATGTTCTACCCCTAAAGGAGACTATTCACATAAATGAACCGATCATAATAATACCTCTATGACAATAGTGGATTGACGATAATCATTTTCATTGTAATGCCATTATAGAAATAGAAATAGCTATTTCCGCTCCGCTTATCACTATAACCTCGCTCAATTTTAGGGTTCGATTGTATCTCAGAGTAACCCTCAAAAAGGTGTCCACTTTGATCCCTGCCTATGACCGAACCCTATATCTATAACACACCTACTCGAGCAAAATGTATTGTACCTATCCACCTTATTTTACTATGGTTGTGTTATTACGATCTTAAGATATCCGAAGCCAAATAGTACTAGAAAAAGTGTAACTTTAAATTGTAAAATTAAATTGTAGTGAATTATTTATAAATATGATATGTTTGACCACTTTAGTATATTTCTATATAGGTACTGAATATGTAATGACACTTCTTTGATGAACGATTGAATCACATAGACACGGTTTTCTGATTCAAATGACCAGTAAAGTCAATCGGACGAATATCAAAGAAAAAAACTACATAAATAAATATTTATGTAGTTTTTTTCTTTGATATTCGTCCGATTTACGAGCAGCTCGTCTCAATCCGTGCGAGCTTCGTACTGTCGTACCATATACATACACGTTAAGCGAATGCTCGGCCGCGCTTCATGATAGGCAAAATGGGGAGTGTTAGGATTTTTTCGTTACGGAATTTCTTGATTCGACCGCCGCACTCAACGCCCGCGATAAAATCTGTGCAATAGCTTAAACAAAAGTTAAATTTCTACTCACGAGAACGACGATGGTCGCCTCATATAAAAGTAAACCGACAACAACTCCTCCGAAACTTAATACCTGATGCATACTAGAAAAGGGTGTGACCGTGGTACCCCATTATTTTTTTTTTTTTGTTTTCGAGGGGGAAACTTTCAAAAAGTACCCGACGTCGTGGGAGCGACGCGAGTTATGTGGGATTCTTACCGCACTAAAACCCCCCCGGTGGCCGACCTCGACGCTGCGAAGAGGACTCCGGGAACTCCAGTTGACCGCCGCCGGTGTCCTCAGCGTGTGCCCCATCGGGCTCTTCTCTGGTGGGCGTGAACTGCTCACCGCACCTTCTGGTTTTTACGGCAACATGCAACCGCACATGCCGCCGTCCTTCCCGGGGTCACTTGACCGGACGGTTCGAGCTCCCACTCTTCCCGCCCGCAACCCCGGAAGCCTCTTTTAGTCGCCTTTTACGACAGGCAGAGGGTACCGTAGTCCTATTCTGGTCCCGGAACTACAGGGACACATTCCTTCCACCACCTAAATAAGTAAGTATACTTTTTTTTTTTTTTCTAAAGTTTCCCTGTTTGGGAATTGTTTTTTTTTTAATGTTATTAAGCATTATTAGTTTATATATAAATCGGCCTCGTAACTGAACAGTTTTTTGGCTGTATGTTTATAGCCATCTGATTTGGACATCCATGTACGCTTCAAAGACTCGCTCTGTATATTTTATATCATTCTATTTTGCAATACGTTTATACACGATCATCCTCTAGGCTCAGCCGTTGTGGTATGAATATAAAGAAGGCTAAAGATTAGCCGATACTGCGTGAAATTGCCCCCACAGGTTCGGTATAAAATAAGCGTACTAACTAATTCTCGCGGATACGCTTGTTTCTGTCAGATTTCCACGGTATAAGTGTTAATCCAGGTCACAAAACTGTTAAAGTATAATTTTGTATCCGGATTTTGTTCCCGGGTGAATACGAAAGCGTGCTCGTGTTCCCGCCGTACGGTGCGAGGAGAAAACACAATGGCGGTTAGCCGGTAAGAGTCCGGCATAACCCAGCTTCTACCCCGGGCGGCTAGGTATCCACGAGGATTACCCACTTAAAAAAAGGTCACAAAACTGTGTGACAGATTTTCGCAAAATCCATGCAGTAGTTTTTGCGTGAAAAAGTAACAAACATCTTTCACACACATACAGACATTCTATAATTTCATTTATTATTCTTTATATTATTATATTGAATTAAAATTTTGTAGAGTAAACAAAAATTTCGGAGAAGGAAAACATCGCGAGGAAACCTACACACCCGAGGGTTCTTTAAAAAAAAAGTTCTCGGAGGTGTGTGAAGTCCATCAATCCGCACTTGGCCAACGCGGTGGACTATGGCCTATAACTCTCTCATTCTGAGAGCAGACCCGTGCCCAGCTGTGCGACAATAATGGGCCGACGACGACGACAAACAAACATGTTTTATTACCTACATTATGAGAAAACAGCAAAACGGTGTTTTGCTTTTCATTAAGTAAGGCGCTTATTAGTTTGTATTAGAATTGCTATTGATAAAACGTATGTCTTCCAATATAATAATATTAAATACTTATGTATTTATAACGGAAGTTACCCTCTTTTTGTCCAAATCATTAAAACCACAGTAAATTTTACGTTATGAATAAATCTTATCTCAATCCATAAGACGCAATCAAATGAGCCAAATAGAAAAAATCGAGTACAAGGAAATAGGTTTGAGCACAAAAAGATACACGCTTCAATCAATCATGTAATCCTATGACAGTAGAATGAGGACATCAAAATAAAACATTTTATATAGACATAACAAAATATTCATAATGCTATATCCAAAAAGGGCCTCGTTAATTTCATGTTTTGGTACAAGTTATAAGATGAAGTAAAAATTAAATCATTTAAAAAATAAATAAAAATACCATCGCAAAAGTTTATTTTGAGTCAGTGATCAAACGAATAAAAATTCATTGATGAGCCTTCAAGTTCAATCTAGCACTTGTATCATAATTATGAGATTATCAAATTTGCTACTTATATGTCAACGTCGCGCTGGAATGGTATTGCCAGTTTAGGAAAACATGCTTTTGCAAAAAGAAACACATCCAATTTAGTTCAAACGTTTCAGAGATACAAAGTCACAGAAAGACGCACAGACAAAGTAATAAATATCACTTTAAAATATCACATATATTCTTCAGAGACAATATTGTATAATGATATTTATCGTCGCTTATGACAACTCCCATATACATTTTAATTTTATACCGAAGTAGATAGCCGATGATTGGAGTGTAGCCGTAGCCACATTATTTAAGGTTTGTAGTTGCCCTAATTACTATGCAGGAGCGCCTTTATTTTAAATTAGAACCCTTAATTATTCGCATAACACATCTGTCAAAAAATACAATTATAAATTTATTTATATATATCAAATTGTGAGTACATCGCGCAAGCTGTAGCTAAGTTTGTCAATATTTGGGTTATAAAACGCTACGCCACACTAACCGCTTGTAGACTATAACTTAAGACTGAAATGGAGCAGGTGAATCACTTGTCAAAGTTTCTTACCCTTATCAACCGCGAACGACATTGTCGTTTCCATTTTTTATTATAATGTCCTTCCTGTCTGTCTGTCCTAGCTTGGAACAACAATCGTTATTGGCTTTAGCGAATTTTTATCAATTTGTATATCGATTTTATACTTAATAATACTTAAAACGGATTAAAATTTATGTAATCAGGTTTCAGTACACATGATATAAATACAAGGAAAACCATCTCTCTGTACTCTGTACTTGACTTCAAAAAAATTCTTAATAAATACGCTTTTTTATAATATGTATTATTTTGTGAAATCGGCTTGTCAATTATTAAAGTAAGATAAGTACTGATTAAGATAAAAGTTAACTGAAAAATATAACATGACATTTCTGGTTACATGGAAGTTTAAGGAGCTTTGAACTGAGCTATATATTGGCATATTTAAGTATTTGTTAAAGTTTAGTGAATTTTGACAAACATATGTTATGTTTAGTTAAATGTAAAGCAAGGACTGGAGCTAAACTTATTTTCAATGCTAAAAACAAGATGTTATAAAAAGTAATATACTATACAAACAATAAAGACAAACTCGCTGAGTATTTTCCCAGGTCTTCCCAGTTGAAATTGTGTTTCAATCCGGTGGTTGTGTAAGAAAAAATATTGTAACTAACGGTTACAATTAATTTCCCGGTTGGTCAATACAAAATAGAGACTTTTCATTGTCTATCAATGTGCACTTTGCCTTTGCGGTGGACTAGAGACAGCCTTCTCATCCTAACCTTTGATTATCAATAGATCAGTAACTTATTAACGGTGTAAGTGATAACCAAATTAATTAAATAAGAACGCATTTCAGTTAATGTACGAACAACCGTAACAAATTTTAATATGTACCGAGTATTCACGATATGTGGTTTTAAATTCTTTTTGCCGATATTTCGACCCAGTTGTGGTCACGACAAATACTCATATGTACATGTATTTAAATAAGTTTATTAAGCAGTATGTTTCTGGTAAAAAGGTCAATTATATTTTTTCGGTATCTGAAGGTTGGCGTAGCTGCTGGTAGTTGTAGACTGTACTAATGAAAATAGTTAAACAAAACCTTACACTCTTTCTACACTCATAGCCCCACAGCAGGATTTCCTGTGACATGGGTACCATGGACACACACAAGACGAATACACAAACACCCAGACCCAGAACAGGAATCTAAACTCATCATTCAGATCGTCTGGCCGGGAATCGAACCCGGGACCTATTGTGCGTCAGACCGGCATGGTAACCGCTGCGCCACGCGGGTCGTCAACCTTAGTCCACGAGGTATTTTTTTATTATTTGTAAATAGCAAACGAGTACACAATCCACCAGCAAGCGGTCCTGAACATATCTTAACAACCCGAGGCTAGTTCACACCACCCACATATGCGTTGCTAGCCCAGAGGACTAAGATGCTTCGAAATTGTATGTCTTATCTGCCACAGCGTTCAGGGTAGAATACAGAGGCACCCAATATCGCTGTTATTAGTACTGCCTTTTTTATCTAACTAAAGTAGCGAACGAGCATGCAGTCCACCTGATGGCAAGTGATCACTGCCGCCCAAGGACATCTGTAATCAACTTCATACAGATCATGGGTTCAATCTGAATTCTTTTTTCTATCTGACTGAAGTAACAAACGAGCATGCAGTCCACCTGATGGTAAGTGGTCACTGCCGCCCATGGACATCTGAAATCAACTACGTACAGAACATGGGTTCTATCTAAAGTCAATCACAAATGCGTTGCTGCTCCTGAGGACTGCGATGGTCGCCTCATGTGAAAATGTACCGGCAACCACACCCATCTATCGAAACGCAAGAACTATTTCACGCTAGAAATAGGTGTGGCGGTTGTACTTCCCCAGTCGAACTACACTGGTTCTTCTACCTTCACCTGCCTGAAATAGGTGTGGCAATGGTGCTTCCGGAGTCAAACAACTAAGAGTGCTACCACCTTAAAAAGCAGAAAACTAAATTAGCAGTCGATCACATTACATGAGACAGGCCATAGATGGTATTAGTGATATTACTTTCAGACCAAGTTGTTACGTAACCTTATCATTTTATACAAATACCGCTTAATTTGATGTTATTAATCAGAAGTACAAAAACCACGAACCATTTGGCGACCCCTGTGACGGAGCGATCACCGTCCCGGTCTGACAATGAGTTCCGGATTTGATCTCCGGTCAGGCATATTTTTAATACTAGTTACCCGTCGCAATGGTCGAAATTCGACCGTAATTCAACTCAAAAACTAAACTTGTGTATTGTTCTAAGTATTTTCCAAATGAATTTTTTATCAATTTTCAAGTAACTTTAATACACCCGAAAGGTAAAAAGAGGTTTTAGTGACAAAGCTGTATTTAAAAGCAATTACGGGTACTGTGACAAAGATATCTGACATTTTTGTCGTTCTTTGTTTTGATATGTTGAATGGTTTACTTCGTTTATTATTTATGTGTTTGTAACAAATGCACGGTAGTGTGTGTAATGTGTTTTATTTGATTTTATGTATGTTATATGCATTATTTGAAAAAAATAATAACATTCCGCACTCTTTCTTTACGTCAACTACAGCCGTGCAAAATTTCATACTCCTCCGTCCGCAGCAAGTTACTGAAAAATGTACCCCAAATTTGCTTCACGTATTAATATAAAGATTGAATTGAGATCCCTGTTTTGGGTTTATCTTCTATATTTGGGTTCATGTTCGTTTATATGTAAAAACCACGAGAAAATCCTAGCGCGGGGCTATGAAAGCAGAGAGCGTAGTTTATTTATTTATGCCCGCTTCATGATAAAAATGAAATTATCTTTTCAACGATGCTCCAACATGCAAATAAACAGACTCCCAGCGTATCGCTGACTTCGAATACGGCAAATAAAAATCCAATTAGGAAACTTATAATAAGCTCGTGTGTTTATTGCTAGCTATTTTTAAGTCTATGCGCAGTGAGTGTCGTAAGTCAGTGAATATTTATGACATAGTTGGTTCGGAATTATTGATTTTTTTGAATAGATGTTGTTGTGTTTATCTATATATTAATACGTGAAGCAAAAACTGGTGTTTCGGTTTTAAGATCCTTGGCGCAGGCGGAGGAGAACGAAATTACACACGGTTATAGTTGACGTAGAGAAGGATTGCGCAATGCCTATATTTTTTTCAAATAATGCATAAAACATACATAAAATCTACTAAAACACATTACTCTCACTACCTTGCAATTTACACAAACACATATATAATAAACGAAATAGAATATTCAATGTCTTGCTATGAAAACACATAACGTCAAAAATATCAGATTTCTTCAAAATACCGTTATTGCTTTTAAATGCGGTTTAGCTAATTAAACCTCTTTTTATATTTAACGGGCTCGTTCAAAATTACTTGAAAATGATTACATTTTATGTGAATTGGAAATATATTCGTACTACTTTGGACAATATGAAGTTTAGTTTTTTAATTTAAATAACGGTCGAATTTCGACGGGAAATGCGACGGGAGACTATGTCAACTTAAAGAACTTTAACAGCATTTAAGAATTAGTTCGTACGAGTAGCGAGATGACAATATGACAAATAAGTACCATTCTATTAATTTGCCAGTGCTACCCTAAGCAAAATAAAACGAATGCTACGTATAAAAATCAGAATAAAGTTGCTTACAGATGTCCATGGGCGGTAGTGACCACTTACCATCATGTGGACTGCACGCTCGTTTACTTCTTTAATCATAGTTTTTTATCTGACTGAAGTAACAAACGAGCATGCAGTCTACCTGATGGTAAGTGGTCACTGTCGCCCATGGACATATGGAATCAACATCATACAGAACATGGTTCCATCTGAAGTCAATTACAGATGCGTTGATACTTCCGAGGACTTTGATGATCGCCTCATATAAAAAGTGTGCCGGCAACCACACCCTTCCAACGAAACGCAAGAAATGCTTTACGCTAGAAATAGGTGTGGCGGTGGTACTTTTCCGGTCGAACTACACTGGTTCTACCACCTTCTAAAATATAAATATACCATAAAAAATATACCATATGCCATATAAAAAATAATAAATTCAAAGATTTTGTTATATCTAATGGAAATGCTCAAATCCAAAACTTTATAATACGAAATCAAAACTAGTAACTAAAGTACTAACTTTGTATGAAAATTCAAAGTTTACGATGCAAAAGAAGTAGAATTAATTTTTACGACTATTGGAAAACTATTTGTGAGTCATTTAAGTTGGGAGACAACTTTTGTTTTAACTTGTTCTTTATTAATACAAAATACTAGTAAAGCAGTTATAGCCCAATGGTTGAAACTTGCCCTCTCAATCGGGAGGTCCGAGGCTCAAACCCAGGCACGCAGTACTGATTTATGTGCGTATTAGCAATTTAATAGAGATTATTAGATTAGAAAGTATTAGAAATTAATTATCACTGCTTTTCGGTGAATAAAAACATCGTGAGAAAACCTACACACCCGAGATTTTTTTTAAAAAAATTCTCGGAGGTGTGTGAAGTCCACCAATTCACACTTGGCCAGCGCAGTGAACTACGGCCTAAAAGTCTCTCATTCTAAGAGAAGACCAATGTCCAGTAGTGGAACAATAATGGGCTGTCGAGAGAAAGTGGATTTTACCTTTAACTTGACACCAGAACAAAAATAATAACACTCAATAGTTAGTAGTTTGACTTCCAGCCACACAGAAATCTGAACAATGTTTTGAATTTCTGTTCTGCGTGTGGTTGTTTTTCTATTCTTTAATGTGCGTGTTCATGGGATTATTTTTATAGTTATACCATCTGTATTCCGAACCAAATAAAGCGATTTAAAAGGATCGCTGCTATATTATTACTATAACAGCAGTATGTACTAAGCTTTAAACCCAGGTCTCTGGCGTATACATATAACCAAAGTTCATATCTCTAAAACAATATCTCTCACTACTTTTAAAAATCTCTGATAAATATTAATAAGTGGAACTTTGTTGGCAGATTTCCCAAACAACCGAATTTCATGCAAATACTACGCGAAAAACAAGCTACGGTGCAAAAACACAGAAAATTTAAACAATTCATTGCTTACATTGTAATAGCAGTTCTAATAACTGTTACAATTTATTGTTGTGCTAGAAACTGAAATAATAACAATTGTACATTCAGTTCGAAAAAATGCAGCTTTGTTTGGTTGAACTGAGAAATAACTACAAATATTTTTAATTTTCAATTTTTGATTAGTTCGGGTTTAATATAGAGAAGTTAGTGGAACAATGACATGTAACCATCGTATCTCATCAACTAATTATTGTCCCACTGCTGGGCACGAGTCTTCTCTCAGAATGAAAGAGTTTTAGGTCACAGTCTACCACGCTGGCCACGTGCGAATTGATAGAATTCACACACCTCTGTAAACATTTTTTTTAAGAAATCTCGGGTATGTAGATTTCCTCACGATGTTTTCCTTCATCGAAAAGCAGTGATAAATAATTTCTATGTTTCATAATTTTATGAAAATCTCGGACCTCCCGATCGCGAGGGCAATTTTCAATCATTAGGCTATCACTGCTCACCATCGTATGAAGTTTCCTTATTATTACATTTTATTACAATTCTCATGTCCTACTGACTATTGAATTTAAAGTAAGATATTGTTCAAGGTTTTGGTTGAAGGCGTCAAGCACTAAACCTTTTTTTATACTGCGCTTATTAGAAACACGATTGTAATAATATAAAAAAATGGATAAAAATAAGAAAAAACGACAAACCCGCTTAGTTTCTTGCCGGATCTTCTCAGTTGAGGTCGTGTTCCGATACGGTGGTAGTGTAAGAAAAATAATGTAACTGACAATTTGTAAGTGCCCCCGCAGGCCTATACAAAATAAAGACATTTCATTTCATTTAGGAATTAATTATCATTGCTTGCCAGTGAAGGAAAATAAGTAGGAAATCAAAACATGAGAGTTCTCTAAAAAAGAGTTCTGAATGATGTATGAAGTCTACCAATTTGCACTAAGCCAGCACAGTGCATTTCTGCCAAAAACTCTTTTATTCTGAAAGAAGGCTCAGCAATTATGGGTCGAAGACATTTCTATGTATATAAAATTCTTGTGTTACAATGTTCGTTTCCGTACTCCTCCGAAACGGCTTGACCGATTCTCATGAAATTTTGTGGGCATATTTAGTAGATCTGAGAATCGGCCAACATCTATTACTCATACCCCTTAGTGATAAGGGTTATCCACCCTTAATTTTTTTATATTTTTTATATTAAAAAAAACGCTCACTACACTCATAGCCACTAGGATTTTCAACTGTGTCGTGGGACTATGGACACACACAAGACCAATACACAAACACCCAGACCCAGAACAGGAATCTAAACTCATCATGTACCTGTCTAGCCGGGTATCGAACCCGGAACCCATTGCGCGTAAGACTAGTGTTAACCGCTCGGCCACGCGGGTCGTCAAATATGGCAAAACAACGTTTACCAGATCAGCTAGTTACTTATAAAAATTTCATCGATAAGGAAAAAATATTAAAAATATACCTTAGTATATTTTCACCGATTCTCTAGAAATCAAACGAAGTCTTCCTTAATTTCGAAAACTTTATTTCATTTCACGTAAAAAATAATACGAATTTCCGACCATTTTGTCCCTTTTTCTCAAACGATTCCAGGAGTTCTGGAGAGGTTCTGTAACTTTCTGTTGTTGTTGGGAAATCTGTAAATATAATTTAAAAGTCTAGATCAAAATGGAGAAGAAAACACAATATTTGACTTTTATTAAATGTCTTATATACGTTACTTATGTTTATGTATTAAAACGAATAAATTTATTCTATACTGAAGACTGTTAAATATATTTTACGCAATTACTTTGTAATAAAAGGGTGTAATCGTTAAGTGTGCACACGCGATTATTCCGTTACTATTACAGATAGCAAAAATCTTTAAACTGATATCGAAAGTACTTTACCTAATGAGTAAGTACATTTACATAAGGTTACATAAATAACTTTTTGAAAATAAAATGAGGATTTTCCAAAAACTTTACATTAAACCCTACCATACATTTAGTACGTAGTACGTAGTAGTAGAATTTAGAGTAGTATAGAAAATAGAGTATTACTTTCGATAGCAGTTCAAGGTTTTTTGATATCTGTAATAGTTATGGAATAATAACTTGTGTACACTTAACGATTACACCCTGTATGTGGTGTTATAGTTTCAACGCAATAAATATTTCGTTAATATTTGTGTAAGATTTACTTAAGCTAATAATAATTACCTTCAATGCCCTGTATCGGCCGCAACAGGTACGGGATTTGGAGCTTACGCCATTCCACCATCGATTTGAAAGGCGGCGTCGGAATTACCGGGATTGTAGGTCTGATAATCTCCGCTAAGGCCCTGGAGAAAAGGTATATGGATATCGTGGGTATCTCCGGCTCTATGGTCACTGTTGATGTTGTTGTTGTTGTGCGTTTTCGTCCTGCGGGTTAAATATATTCATATGTAAAAGACAAGATTAAGGAGCTAAAAGAAACTTCACGTTTAATGAACTAAGAGCAGTGATAGCATAATGGCTGAAACTTGCCCCCTCGATCCGGAGGTCCGAGGTTCAAACCCAGGCACGCACCACTGATTTTTCTAAAATTATGTGCGTATTAGAAATTAATTATCACTGTTTTTCGGTGAAGGAAAACATCGTGAGGAAACCTACCAGGTGTGTGAAGTCCACCAATTCGCACTTAGCCAACGCGGTGGACTATGGCCTAAACTCTCTCATTGTGAGAGAAGACCCGTGTCCAGCAGTGGGACAATAATAGGTTGACGAGAGAATGAACTGACAAGTTGAATCAAAACTTCTAACAATAATCTCAATATTTGAGACCTGCTAATATGGTGGAATAATGAACAGTCGACTGGGAAGACCACCGCCACACCTGTTTCTAGAGTGAAGCAGTTCATACGTTTCATTTAGATCGAGTCACGACGCGTTCATAATTGATTCTTAGTAAAAAAACCTGTTATAAGTGAATGGTTATCGCCGAAGAGGAAGCTCTCAGAAAAGATGGTGTGACGATCTGGTCAAATATTCCAAAGACTGGCAGGCTTTGGCAAAAGATAGAGAGCAGTAGAGGCATATGGGGGGAAACCTTTGCCAAGCCGTGGGACAACATTTATTAAAAAAAAAACAGTGAATGTTATAGATGTCCATGAGCGGTTGTAATTATTTACAACCTCTTTTATATACTAATAATAAAAAAAATAAAGTCATAACCATTCAATAAAAAGTTGAACTAAAAATTTAAATTTTCATTTAAAACTTTTTCGATTATTTTCGAAAGTGACCTTTTCAATCTGTAAAATAACGAAGGATAATAAAAGTAAATTTAATTAAAGGCAATTTCAAATATAAATTAGGGTGATCTAAGTTCTTAATACTTAGATGAACTATGACTCCAGCTATCTCCCAAATCGCTGGAGGCTGCTATACAAAGTAATTAAAACGTTTAATATTCAATTTATTATTCATAACTTCCATAAACTAGTTGAGTTTAAACCTATACCTAATATTAAATAAAGTGAATGTTTGACCACGGTACGTAAGCGATAGAACAATGAAGTGTGAAGTAAACCGTAGTCGTTTGTGTATAAAATCAACCTTTTATTGGAATGCCAATTAGTTAACAGCGATGGTGATATAAGAGAAATGCTGCTAAACTCTTTTCAATCGACTCTGAAAGAACCATCGCCTCACCAATGCTTGCTTAATAACAGCAGTGTTATTCACTGCACTGTTCTGGTCTAAAAGATGACGACAGACTGTAGTTCCGGGATCTGAATAGGGCTACGGTATCCCCTGCCTGTCCTAAGAGCCGACTGTTAGGGGGCTTCCGAGATTGCGGGCGGGGCGGCGGTATGTGTGGTCGCAAATCGTCGTAAACGCTATACGGTGGGCCCAGCCGCTCACCTGCGTGGAGCCCGATGGGGCAACGTGCTCAGACGACTCCGGTTGCGTTACTTTTGAAATCCCGGAGTCCTCTTTGTAGCACCGACGACGGCCACAGGTGGGGTTCTAGTCGATAAAAATCCCAATAGTTTTTGATATGGGTTTCCCCAAATAAATACATTGGTGGCAGTGGCCACTCGCAATGCGGTGGACTGTAAGCTCGTTTGCTACTTGTATATTTTTAAAATGCTAGAAACGCCTTCTAACTTTATTTCGAAATCAGTGCGCTAATCATTACGATCTTTTTTATAATTTATAAAAATTAGGGACCAAAAGAAGCATGTTATTCAGCTAAGTATAAGTGGTAGATCTAAATTTAATACATATTTAATTAAAATAATATTTAATTTCACCCTAATGACGATCACAGTAGTGACGTTATCCGTTAAAGTAGTTGTCTTACCTTTATCACACCCCTAAATATATGTATAGAGATTGTAATGCTTTTAAAATTCGTGTAAATACGGCAAGTAATATTTTTTCCGCCAAAGTCACAAAACTTTCTACCATTCTTCGGCACAAAATTTGTTAGCGACAGCTCATTTATAAAAAAATCCGAATCGCTTATAGTCCACTCGTTCGTAATAAAACACGTCTCTTATTCAATTCTCGGTCCGAGACACAAACGAAAGACGTACCGCTCAAAATATTTCATTATTATTATTTCATTTAAAATTAATTATTTACAAACAACAATATTTTGAAAGAGCGGGAATTAATTAAAATACCATCTTCATTTTCATAAGGAAAACGTTCCATTATTCATATTCCTGTTTCCTGCTGGTTATAGGACTACAATGGACTGGTTTTATTATCTAAATGCTGAATTTGATTTACGTTAGTTGGTACCTCGTCTTTATATTTAGTTATCCTGTAGATAAACTGGGATCTGCAACTAACGTTTATTTTCAATTTTTTTCAATCTTAACATTTTAATAAAACCTTAATAAAAGGTTTTTATGAAAATAGTAGTTACTATTACTTACTAGGAATAGTATATTTATCAGTTACAATATTTTACTTATCTTTTTCTTTATTACTCCGAAGTCGATCCATACTAATATCTACAAGAGTAATGTTCTTTTCATGTTCTTTTTCATTCATTACATTTCAGTAATGTTCTTTTTCATTTTATTTTAAATAAATTAATATAATATTTTAGTAAATTTATATTATTTGTCCGTGTCTAATACTCGAGCAAATAATATATTACATGCTTATCAAAGCCAATGTACAAGTGGCTTTGGTAAGCCTATAATGGTAAAGACACAAATTTACAGAAAAAATATCCAAATTCTAAGGGTGACTACTATCAGGAAAAAACCGGTTTAATGCGAGTCGTACTCGCTCACGGAGAGTTCTGTACCATTATCTTTAAAAAAGGCAAAAAACCTTTGTTGTAAGGGAGCCCCCGCAATTATTTATTTTATTCTGTATCCAGTATTTGTTGTTATAGCGGCAACAGAAATACATCTTCTGATAGACAGACGGACAGCGGAGTCTTAGTTATAGTGTTTCTATGGGTGCGGAACCCTAGTAATGAGCATTGTTCATTTCACATAGAATCACCGACTTTTGTTTATTAGTAAGATAATACTCACTTCTACCTTTGCCAAGTCTTCTAATTCTGACAGGACGCTTCATTACCATCGAGACCTTGTTCCACGTTGTGTGTATGGCGTTCTGTAATAATAATCCTTGACATTATATTTATTTAATTCTAAATTATATCAAATATGCGCTTGACAATATTATTGACTACTTAGATAAACTTTTTTTTTTATTATAATTTAGCACAGACAATTGCAATGCCCGATACGGGTAAACTGTTATTGACTTATGACGCTATGTATCACAAATGTCACCATTATATTATTATATTGTAACAGTTACGACAATAAATATTATTATTATTAATAATAATAAAAGTATTTTTAAAGTGAAATATCCAATGCGGCAGGTCAAATCGGCGGTTGATATAGTGACGTTTCGCCATTATTATTTTATTTTATTGCACGTCTCTGCGTGCAGCATGAGACTGTGCTATATTCTCACTTTGTCAATGGCAAGTCATTTTTTTCGACCTATATTACTTGTATTCGAATAAGAGACGAATGTTACACCATCTATTAGTGTCTGTATAAGTTTCAAACGACTGCGTATTGTAATAAATATTTCTATCTCGTCAACTCATTATTGTCTCACTGCTGGGCACCGGTCTTCTCTCAGAATAAGAGAGTTTTAGGCCGTAGTCCACCGCGCTGGCCAAGTGCGAATTGGTGGATAGTAATAAATATTTATTATGCAATAATTCTGTTAATATCTCTGTTGGTTTGAAATATTATTATTGTAGCTCAGTAATTATTTAAAAGTATGTTAACTAGATATAATTTTATTTCTTTCGAATTGCAATATATATTTTTAACACGAAAATGCGAGTCATATGTCGCAGTTATATTAAGAAAAACTGATACTAAAAAAAGAAAAATGGAAGTAAACAAAGCATGTTATTTTAGATTGTTTTTATAATTGCTGTAAATTGCTTTTTTTTTTAAAAAAATATTAAAAATAAAATAGTAAAAGAACTATGTTAACATTTAGGTACATTTTGGTAAATGAACCTAAAATTTTCAGAGGCAAATTTGTGTAATCTTATCATTTCAACTGTCCTACTATAAAAAAATAACTTTAAAACTACTTACCCCAACATCACGAGACAAGTGTGATATAAAATCGTTAATATTTGCGTAAACATTATCTACACATAAAATAATTACAATGTACGTTATTACTAGAATAGTCTTCATGGCTGAATGATACTCCGTCCTAGACAAATATTAGCTATTATCATTAGCTTACATAGAATGAAATATTTTGAAAATATTCTAATGTTAGAAAAACCCTTTTAGACGAAATTAAACTCTATTACTTTAACATAAAGACAATATAAAACATACCATTAACGGTTACAAAGTTTTATATTTTATATTCAAACTATAACATGTAATACTCGCTGCATAGAACAAAAGGTATTTTCAAATCTATGTACTAATATTTTTATACTGCTCCATGAATTATGTTTCGTGGGAATAGAAAGTAATAAATACTTTATATTTTCTAAGTTATTATTACTTTAGTACTGTGTGTAAGTGGTAGTGATTGATAGAGGCAAAAAAAAATTTTAAACAAAAAATACAACCGACTTCCATGCCACATAAAAGTAAAAAATAATTTAAATACATGTTGGTTTAGAGCAAACACAGTTCTTAGTACATAGTCCCGAAGTCGGCGCTCATATAAGATACATGTAGTTTCGTCATGATCCAGCAAAATATGGTAAGCGCCGACTTCGGGACTATGTACTAAGAACTGTGTTTGCTCTAAACCAACATGTATTTAAATTATTTTTTACTTTTATGTGGCATGGAAGTCGGTTGTATTTTTTGTTTAAATTTTTTTTTTCACGCTTTTCAGTCACGATAAAATCAGTTATGGCTGTTGCTAGTCGTCCGCTAACCGGATGAATAAAATTAATTATTCGTCCGATTTTCGGATGAATAAAATTATGTGCTGACGTCATCATATAAAAATAGACTTATTTGACACAACCGGTCGGGGGCGCTACCGCGCCCCCTCCCTTAGATTCTGAATTGGAAAAATCTGTTCGAACCTAACCTAACCGAATAAAACAACTTTTTCTGAGTAAACATTTATTTAAAAAATAGACCTATAATTATCAATATTTAAAGTAGAAAAAGTAATATAAACCTTATAACTAAGAGTATAATTGATACTGATAAAAATAACCCATCCAATTTAAAAAGGTTGGTAGTACTCTTGCATCTTTCAGGTAATTGTATTCAAAGTGCAATTTTTGATCATAATTATATCCTCTCCGAAACTCATTGTTGGTATTGTGAACAACAACATTATGTATACGTAAGCACAATATGGCCGATGCCTACGGTTTAAACTTGAAGGACCCCAGCATTATCAGGGTTGAGGAGTTAAAGGTCAAAATTATCATGTCATATCTTTGCTTAGTAATCTCATTACATATACGTAAGCACCATTTGGCCGATGCTTATGGTTTAAACTTGCAGTACCCTGCATCATCAGTGTTGAGGAGTTGAAGGTCAATTTTCTTATCATACGTCTGTGCTTTGTAAATATATTACATATCCATAAGAATCAAATGGCCAACGCCTATGGTTTAAGCCTGAAGTACCCCTGCATCATCAGGGTTGAGGAGTTGAAGGTCAACTTTTTTATCATACGTCTTCGCTTTGTAAATATATTACATACCCATAAGCATCAAATGGCCAACGCCTATAGTTTAAGCCTGAAGTACCCCTGCATCATCAGAGTTGAGGAGTTGAAGGTCAAATTTTTCATCTTATATCTTTGCTTAGTAATCTTATCAGATATACGTAGCGATCATGTAGCTGACGCCTATAGTTTAAGCTTGAAGCACCACAGCATCATCAGGATTGAGGAGTTGAAGGTCCAATTTTCCACCGTATACAACCATTTTTCTAATGTTTTACCTTACATTTTTTTAAATATCATTTTGAATGCGTAAGATTGAAATAGCTAAGTTTTATGGCTTAGGCATTCAATACCCCTGCATCATCAGGATTGAGGAGTTGAAGGTCCAATTTTTCGTCGTATACCTTTGCTTAGCAATGTTATTACAAATCCGTGAGCAACAAATGTCTAACGTTTATGGTTTAAGCCTGCAGTACCCCTGCATCATCAGGGTTGAGGAGTTGAAGGTCAAATTTGTCATCGTACATCTTTGCCTTGCTATCTTATTATATATCCGTAAGCACTAAATGGCCATCACCTACGGCTTGGGCTTACAGCACCCTGCATCATCAGGGTTGAGGAGTTGAAGGTCATTTTTTTTATAATATGTCTTTGCTTAGTATTGTTATAACATACCCATAAGCACCAAATGGTCAACCCCAATGGTTTAGGCTTGAGGCACCCCTGCATCATCAGGATTGAGGAGTTGAAGGTCAAATTTTCATCACATGTCTCTGCTTAGTAGTCTTATTACATATATGTAAGCACCAAATAGCTAATGTTATAGTTTAGGATAGCTGTAACCCTGCATCATAAGGATCGAAGAGTTGAAGGTCAAATTTTTCGTCAACCTATATAAGCATTGATATATAATACATATTCCAAGTTTCATAAGAATCGATTCGGCAGAAGCCGAGTTATCTCAAATTATCTAAAAAACTTGAGGAGTGGTGGTGGTTTCCACCCCATAACTCAAAGAGTTAAGCATCACAGCATACCCATGTCCAAGAGAAAAAGTTGCGTGACAAAATTTCCTATCAAATGAAAGAAAGAAAATGGAAATCGGTTTATAAACACCCAAGTTATTCAAGATTTTAAGAAACCGACATTTTTCAATTTTCCGGGAAAACCGCCGGAAGTTTTTCATTTTCCTCAATATGGGACTGCCTGTGAAACTAGTCGCATACAATGTCGTATGAATCGTGTCGGTAGGTCGACGATTTCTAGCCATTTCGCCCGAACATACATAAAAAAAAAAAAAAAAAAAAAAATATACGTGACGAATAGATAACCTCTTTCCTTTGGGAAGTCGGTTAAAAAGCTTCCACTCAAAATACGGAGAATACAAAGTGAAAATTCAAATTTAAATATACTGTTTTCAAGACGATAGAACCAGTGTAGTTCGACCGGGGAAGTACCACCGCCACACTTATTTCTAGCGTGAAGCATTTCTTGCGTTTCGATGGAGGGGTGTGGTTGTCGGCACACTATTACATGAGGCGACCGACTCCTCGGGAGTAGCAACGCATCTGTGATTGACTTCAGATAGAACACATGTTCTGTATGAAGTTCATTACAGATGTCTATGAGCGGCAGTCTAACCATCAAGTAGACTGCATGTTCGTTTTCTACTTCAGTCAGATAAAAAAATACTGTTCATAGTAAATCGTTTTTTTAAGTGAAATACTTTAAGAAAGATAAAATCTATAGAAGCATAAAATAGAACGGAATGTTACGAGCGGAATAGAAGGGAAATTATAGGATGAAATAGAGCAGAGCAAAGAAGTATAAACAAGAACGAACGAGAATATTGAACATTAATATTAAAGTTTTTCTCACAAGTGTCACACTTGTTACTATTTCAATTGAGTTGTTTATTAAGTTTACGGAGTGGAAAATCTAAAAACGGTATGAAATATAAATGTTTAGATTTTAATTCTTAGTTTAGATCGTGATAGAAATTTTATTGTTTGTATCGATTTTATTCGTTTAGTATAGTACTTTTATGTTAAGAAAAACATAGAAGTAAATGATATGTATAATCCAAATAATAATCTGGAAGTTTTTAATTTCTTTGTTTTTGTCAACTTTGATTCTCTCATCAACCTATTATTGGCCCACTGCTGGGCACGGGTCTTCTCTCAGAATGAAAGAGATTAGGCCATAATCCACCGCGCTGGCCAAATGCGAAATTGTGGACGCAACGGTGGTGCAACTTTGACTATATTCGCTTTATTAACTTTTCAGGCATATCAAGTAGTTAGTACAAAAAAACTTTATTTATACTTTCAAAAAGTACACGATAAAATATGTGTTTTACCGGTTCAATAAAAACACTATTGTATACATTTACAAAGTGTCCTTTCCACTTTCCGAGTCACTGTTCGAAGGCACTTAGCATGACATTAATACTCGGTGATAAATATCTGTCTTTGTGTACCGCCCGCGTGTACGTTTCGAAAGGCTGCTCACTAACTAGACGGGAAATGTGCGTTTTTGTAAACGGGATTCTTAATATTTAATTGTTTTTAAAAAAAAAAGATCTCAATTCGACTCTTTTTATGTTTAGTTGCTCGACTGTAGTAGGTATAAGTCCGCGAAAGTCATAACGCTGTATAAGAAGACAGACTTTTGTAAACCCGAAGTGAAAAAACTATACTCGTCAGAAAGATTTTAATCGATGGAACTCAATGTTTTGACTAAAAAAATATTTGGATGGATATTTAAGCTGAAATGAGTCTAACTTTTCGTGTTAAGTTTGCTTCGTAGCTGTTTCGTGTTTCATCCCTGTTTCGTGTCTCATTTCCGGGATTAGAATAGGGCTACGGTATCCCCTGCCTGTCGTAAGAGGCGACTGAAAGGGGCTACTGGGGTTGTGGGTGGTTAGAGTGGGAGCTTGAACCGTTCAGTCAGGCGACCCCTGACTGAGGATGGCGGGATGTGTGGTCGAATAATGTCGTAAAGAATAGATGGAGCGACGGGCCCAGTTGCCCATCTGGGACTCCGGTTGCGTTCCTTTGGAGATCCCGGTGTCTTCTCTGTAGCGCCAATGACGACCACCGGGGGGGTTTTAGTGGGGTAAAAATCTATTAATATCTAAAGTATATTAATTAACAGGTAAAAGTCTATTAATTTTTATTGAGTATATTTCCACAAGACAAATATCACCGCCACATCTAATTTTAGCGAGAGGCCATTAGCGTGTGGTTGTTCGTTTAGTTCTATACAAGAAACGTTTGTTTGATTGACTTCAGATAGAAACCTTGCTCTATATGAAGTTGCTTCCAGATGTTCATATGCCCTTGTAATAATTTCCCATGAGATAAACTGTACTTGTGTGCTACTTCAATCGCATAAAAATTGGTTTCGGTTTTGACTGACACTATAATAGTGCATGCTTGTTTTGGATGTGGAACTTGCTACGGTTGATCACTATTTACAATAAACGCTTGAATCGAACGTCCAGTGCGCAAGCAGCCTAACAGCCTATGTTTTGTGTACACCATGAGTACCATGACGCTGCAGTTCCGTTGTTTCGCGAACCCAGCGGTTTGTAATAGTTTATTTTTGTAGCGGTGAATAGGCGTCCCACAGTACGCGCGTTTGGGTTTTCGTTTGAAAGCTTTTCGACTGGGAGCGTTTTGATTCTTTTTTTTATAGGATTGCAGCGGAGAATGCAGCCCTTGCGTACACATCCATTTGATTTGAGTGGCCATTGCAGTTGAAAGCGTTTTAGGAATCTTATACGGACAATGGGAATAAAACAAAATGTGTATATTTTTACTATAATATAAAAATAGCGTACATTTAGTCCACCTGAATGTAAGTAGTCACTGCCAGTCATGTACATTTTTAACTAACCTTTAATAATATCAGAAGTCAAAGATGAAACGTTTCTCTTCGAACCAAAACACAGCAATGCTTAAAACATTGCTGTTATTAGGCAGAATTAGGTGTAACGGTAGGAGTCGTATCGCAAAATATTCTACTACCCGCACCATTCCTTTGTAAACCTTTAAACATAATAGCTAACTTAGCACTGCATCGTATCGATTAACCGTACTCTAAAATATCCCGGATCGAACTAAGCAACTGCGAACACAGTATTAAATATTCAACGGGCTAAAAGCATAGTCGTGTCGTTGTCGTCGCGTCGCGTTAATTGTCTCCCTGATCAGACAGGGGATGATATTTTTAATAACGCGTTTAAATATTCATGCCACTTTACACCGTACGGGACACCTGCGATTTTGTTAGGTAATTTTGTGTGCTCTCGAACAAAATATTATACTCTGCCAAATTTTGGTTATCGACATAACACAAAGAGCTCACTGAGCTCGTTTTCGCCGGCAGAATTTTACTCGCTTACTGAGCTCACTGGTTATTTTTAATTTAATGTATGAGTGCGTAAAATAATTGCTATCAGATTTACTTATCGTATATTCTTCTATAATTGTATTGAGTTATATGTAAAAAGCACCGTCTGCACAGTATATTCCGGTTTATATACCCTTTACTAAATATAGTATATTTTTTTGTTTCCAAGGGGGAAATCTTTAAAAGGTACCCGACGCCGAGGGAGAAACGCAGGGTTTTGTGGGATTTTACCGCACTAAAACCCCTGCGGTGGGCGTCCTCGGCGCTATAAAGAGGACTACGGGATCTCCAAAGGAACGCCGCAACCGGAATCCTCGAGGCGCGTTAGAGATAGTCAGATGATCGGCTGGGCCAACCGCTCCGTCTAATCTTTTGTGACGGTATGCGACCACACGTATCGCCATCCTTCCCGTGATCGCCTGGCTGGACGGTTCAAGCTCCCACTCTAGCCGCCTGCAATCTTGGAAGCCCCTTTTAGTCACCTCTTACGACAGGCAGAGATACCGTAGCCCTATTCCGGAACTACAATGACGACTAAATATAGTATAAAGAGCTCAGTACGATTAAAAACCTTTTCTAGTTAAAAAGAGAAATCAGAATTACGTTAAAAGGGTGTAAAAGTAGTACTTGTCATTTATTCTCCATACTGTTTATTGAGCATCATGAAGACGCAATAGACTAGTTAACAGATCAGATAATTACTAGAATAAAGTGAGCTCAATATGTTTGAAACCTATGCTAATTGACGATAAAGATTGGATAGAATTAAGCAGATAGGGCATAAAGATAGGTGTAGTCAGTCATGTTTATTACTTATCCATTGTGTTTTGTTTACATCTATGAATTATCAGGAACACACAATTTACTAATTAATTTACCAGATAATAAGTAAAATTTAGTTAGCTCAATATGGTTAAGAGCTTTGCTAGTTAGAGATTAGAACTGGATATATAGAGGGAAATACAAACAGTTACAATCAGTTATAACTATCATGTATTATTGTAATATTTAGTTCACTGTTAACGAGTAAAAACAATTTGTAACTTCTAAAGTAATACATTATTATAATAATAGCTATCAAAATATATTGTTGTAAAACATGTCCAGTTGTCTATCAGATACAATACTTTGAAAACGATGACGTAGGTGAAAAAGCTTTTATCAAATTAATTGTAAATTTCAACCCATGTCATATCTAGTTATAACAACGAACAAATTATGATTTTAGACTAGTATTATCGCGGAATTGATACATTATAATACTTAACGGGTACTCACGATATGCGGTTTATGAATTCTTATAGAATTCTTTTTGCCGATATTTCGACCCAGTTGCATGGATCGTGGTCACGGCCAAACTGCGGTAGCGGGGAGAAACCGTTGACAAGCACTAGTGGTAAATTAACCTATCTACCCTACGTCTAGTTCGTTTTTCTTTTTTAGGTTCCATATCACGACACACAACACTAACTGTATCCTTACGCACCACACTTTGCACTATTTGCGATTTACATAAACTAACCACCGGATTCCACGCTTGTGCAAGTTTAAAACCATCTTCTCTGTTAAAATTCTTAGGATGTTTTTTGATCTCTATAGCTTCTCTTACTAAACGTGGGAAGTTCTATAAGAATTCATAAACCGCATATCGTGAGTACCCGTTAAGTATTATAACGAACAAATTAGTTTAATACCGTTTTAAAATCGTTTTAAACCATATAAAATTCATTGATGTGAGACATCTACAGTGGCGTTGAGACAGGATGTTGGTGAGTTTGCTGGTGAAAGTGGCGACGTGTCGCCATGCAGTGCGTCGCCACGGCATTCATCGCCACTCTAAATTGAATTGAACAGAGTAGCAAAGAGATAGATTTTTTAAATTTTGTATTTATTTAAAGTAAGTAAAAAATATATTGAATAAAAATTCATCTTTTTCTTTATATATTTATAAATTCTTTAATTAATTTTCTGCTGTAAAACTATCATTTTACGTATATTAACTGCACAAACTAATTTTGATATATCACAACAGTTAGGCATCTCGTGACGACACTTTTTTATGTGTCTACAACACGCAGAGAGAGTATAGTAAACTTTAGCAAAGAAATTATAACTTCAAACGCTATTGGTGGTTCCAAATTTAAAAATAAAAACATTTTCTATCTATATTCTATTGCACGTACAACACTTGCAGAGCAGTGACGTAGCATTGAGCTGGAAGCCGAAGTGTGTCGGCGACACCGCTTCACGACCGCTGAATCATGAGACTGGGGCACACTGGGCCCTTTTTTATTGAAAAACATTAACTTTTTCTACTTTAAATTTTCGAAGTAAGGTTTACAATATGCTCCTTTTGAGAAAAGGGGATCATAAGTCGTAGCTGGTTCAGAAATTATAGTTGTTTTAAAAACATTTACTATCTATTTTCTATTGCACGTACAACACTTGGAGAGCAGTGACGTAGCATAGAATTGGAAGCCGAAGTGTGTCGGCGACACCGCTTCACGATCGCTGAATCATGAGACTGGGGCACAGTGGCCCTAACTGATGTTTTTTTTTTGAAAAATGTTAACATTTTTAAACTGTTTCGAGAAAAGGTGAAATCAATTATTAAAATAGATGCACCAATAGCGAAAAACACAATTAATACAGACACATAGGTGTCACTGTAGGAGGTAGAACCAGTGTAGTTCGACCGAGGAAATACAACCGCCATACCTATTTCTAGCGTGAAGCATTTTTTGCGTTTCGATGGAACGGTGTGGTTGCCGGTAGTATCATAGTAGTAGCAACGCATTTGTGATTGACTTCAGATGGAACCCATGTTCTGTATGTAGATGATTACAGATGACCATGGGCGGCAGTGATCAGTTACCATCAGGTGAACTACCTACATGCTCGATTGCCACTTCAGTCAGATAAAAAAAATGTGTGCGTGTACTAGCGTACACTCGTAAGAAGTGAAACTTCTTTATGACATTATTTTTCAAAAAATAATTTACTATATGCAACTTTACAGAAATTGGTTAAATAAAGTTAAATTAGATAAAGTTTAATAACTTTTAGGCTTTTATTAAACTTTATCTAATAATCTAATCTATAATAATCTATCTAATATCACGCGTGGTAAGAAAAAGATGGCGCGTAACGGAAAAAAAAGATGGCGCGTAACAGAAAAAGATGGCGCGTAACGAAAAAATGTTACACTAATTTTTTTTCCAACCCCGATAAAGAAGTTTCACTTCAAAAAAATTAAATAACGAATACTATATGAAAATTCTCACACTGTAGTCCCAACCTTCAGTAAAGTTGCCTTTTAACTACTCGGGTGGTGACTCTTGCTTTTCAAGGGGCTCTCGGTCGGAAGAATGATTTTTTATCCCCAAGTAAAGGGAACTTGGAAGTGCGTCGCTTTCTAAGTGCTTGGGTATTTGTAACGATTTCTCTAAATGCTTTGCAAACATTATCCTATGTTTCTACAAAGAATACTTTGTAGAATATTATAAAAATAATTTATTTTGTATATCATAGTGTTTTTATGAATTTTAATAATATATTTCTTTTATTGTCTAACTGAAGTAGCAAACGAGCATGCAGTCCGACATCTGTAATCAACTTCATACAGAACGTGGGTTCCATCTGAAGTCAATCACAGATGCGTTGCTACTCCCGAGGACTATGATGGTCGCCTTATGTGAAAATGTGCCGGCAACCACACCCTTCCATCGATACGCAAGAAATGCTTCACGCTATAAATAGGTGTGGCGGTGGTACTTCCCCGGTCGAACTACACTGGTTCTACCACCTTGAGAAAATAGTTGAAATAGTTGGTACATCTTTCAATTATAATGGAATAACAAAAGTTAAATAATTTAAACTGACTTGTGAGGTGGGGAATAATGGTCTTCGAGCATACGTGTGCATATGTAGTCATATGTACTCGTATGTTCAGTTTTTGGCACGTGCTACAAACCAAACAACTAACATATTGTAAAATTTGATGTATAATCGGAGTTATATCAATTACGTGCTTTTTTCGAAACAATAATAATATGGAACTTACAAAATTGTTCGAACGTGTCTTTCACGTGATATTGACTATTACTATCCTCGAGGATTAGTTTAGAATTCAATACCTATTTTATCACGCTTATTAAAAAATCAGAACACATCAGCGCTTAAGTGCTTAAGCTGTAATTAAGAAGAAATCGATTCTGTTACGCGAACAAGACGACGGGAAAAATTGTATATATCGAAGAGAAATTGACGTGAGACATCAGGATGGCTAGGAGTCTTCATTACTTTCCTTTCTTGACTATTTCAAGTAAAACACAGGCGTAAACCTCTTCGATTTATTCACAGTTTAGGAGGTCCGATCACTTCGACGGTTAAACAAGAAATCCTTTCTACCGGCGTTCGCTCGCCTTTTTATAACAATGTTTGGTGGTGTGACAATAACAAATTTATGGAGGGTAAACTAAATTACAATTCTAAAAATCATCAAATGTTGCTAATTCAATAAACAAACAATTTTCGATCTTTAAAGTAACTAAAATTATTATTATCGGCGATGTGTTTTTCATAAATACCCGGTGTCGCGCCGACATATATTTTTTATAGCCAAACATTATCCTATACGATTGAAGTAGCAATAAGCATGCGATCAACCTAATGGCAACAGATCATTGCCGCCCACGAACATTAGTAATCACATAGTACAGATGATCTAACCGCAGTCATTCACACACTTAGATTAGCTAGAAGATAATATAGCACCTTTATGCTTAGATGGTTCGAATGTCCCACTGAATCTTAGTTAAGCTTGAGGATGAGGATGAATATTGAATCGGACACGTAGCTGTATCCGACGCTACGGATAACCGGGTTACGACAACCGAGCCGCCTGATTGACGGATACGTGCGGCCAGGAAATACGCGGACTGAGAAATTACAACGCGTTAATGATAGATTGCGCTTAAAATAAAAATAAAAGATAGAGAGGCACAATCCTAATTAAATAGAATATTATTTATAGACTACTATTATACGGAAATGGATAAATTTGAATGTTTCGTGACAAGAAGTATTTGTGTTCTTTTGCCAATATTTCAAGCCAATTACACGGATAGTGGTCACGACAAAATTGCTACGGTGCGAACAAACTATTGACAAGCTTTATTGGTAAATTAACCAATACACAACAGGTTCTTTACCCATCAAACCTAGCAGTATTTGTAATTTACATAATCTAATTGGATTTCACGTTTATCTTAAATTAAATCATATACGCCTTTAGAGTTCGTAAGATATTTTTAGGCCTTTGTTGGGTCTCTTACTAAATTTAGAACGTAACGACGCACAGCAGAGATGACCAGAGGTTAATGCCATTGAATCCCATTGTTAGAACCAGTATTAAGTATTATATTTAGCTGCCATAAATTACTTTTTACGATAAAATTTGGCTTGTTTTGTCTGTCCTAGGTGCTGCCACAGCTACAGCCAACTTTAAAGACCCCGGAACACTGGTATGGTGCCTTTGGATGTACGAAAGCGGGCTGCTTTTCTTAAAAGGCGCAAATAACACTACAAACGTAAGTATTAGTGTTTAAGAAACTATTAATGATTTATGCTCTAAAGCTGTAGATTTAGGGGTTTAGATTAAGCTGTAATTCATCTTTTAATACTCTATATAAGATTTATTTCTATACTGACCTATTAATTACACAATTTATCGAAAAGCTTAATTCGCTTATTTTGCGGCCCCACCCGAGCACGTCTTGCTGGGTATCACTGATCAAACGTGATTGCACATTACCATGTCAAGAACACGCGTAGCATCGGCTCTCGGCCCTAATATCGAGTGATGTATCTCGATACAAAGCCTGGGTCTTATGTACCATATATAGTGTACACTTACAGCCTTTGTTATCTAGTAATATGTAGAACGAAAAAGCTTTTTATACGTTTAGCTCTTTATACGATTTTCTTTTGTGTGTGGGTGAAATGAACACACAAAAACGCAACCTAACCAAATATCAATGAAAAGTGAGCTAAAATTGTAAAATGTAAACAATATTCTAGTAATTGATTTTTAAAAATTAAATTCAAGTATCATATGAGTAAATATTAAAATATATTATATAAAAACAACTTTGACTTTACAACCTGCTTATATGAAATATATCGTTTTTTTATCGGCCTGAAGTAGCAAACGAGCATGCAGTCCACCTGATGGTAAGTGGCCACTGCCGCCCATGGACATCTGTAATCAACTACACACAGTACATGGGTTCCATCTGAAGTCAATCACAGATGCGTTGCTACTCCCGAGGACTACGATGGTCGCCTAATGTGAAAGTGTGGCGACAACCACACCCTTTTATCGAAACGCAAGAAATGCTTCACTCTAAAAATAGGTGTGGTGGTGGTACTTCCCCGGTCGAACTACACTGGTTCTACCACGTTGCAAAACATGAAATGAACATACGAAAACGCAACCAAAATAAATATCAATGTAAATTTAGCCGAAATTGTAAAATCTGAACAATATTCTAGTAATTGATTTTTAAAATTTAAATTCAACTATCATATGAGGAAATATTAAGATATTATATTAAATATTCATTTACAATTTACGTAAAATTATTTTGAAAAAAAAGTTAATCATCTCATTATGTATGGTTTAATAATTGCTTATTAACATCTGCATCATATTTGCTGAAGAAACAATTTCGACTATACAACCTGCCTATATGAAATATATCGTGTTTATTATTTTACACTATATCAACCAAATACTAAACATATTGTCGAATGTTTCCTATAGTGAAAAAAATAATGTAAAGTTTGGGTAATAAGGCGAATAAGCCATAGTTTCAGTGTGTTATTCTGTAGGGATTAGTAATTTTGCTTTCTACTTCTATAATCAAATCGTTATGAGAGCTCATAAATATTATACCCAAGTATTTTTAGACAAGAACCTAATTTCAGTTAGGAGTACGTTTTAAACAAAACATGTGTACGTAGCTTCCTAGTTTAAGATAAATCCTGCAGGCCCGGTAAACTAGCTAGTTGCGGTGAAACTCGTAGTGGTAAACCACAGTTACTTGCATCGAGAGGCTGTCCGGTCGTCCGAGTTTCGGCGTAACTAAACTAGTGTTTTGAAGTAGAACTGCAATAAATTTAAATGCATGTTTAACCTGCGACGAGAGAACTTCGCATTTACTGTGTTTTATAATGTTGAAGTGGGACAACAGTTCAATTTATGGAAAGTGGTCTACTATATATGGCCATCTATAACCTACTTAGGAGTAACAACACATTTTCTCAAGGTGGTAGAACCAGTGTAGTGCGACCGGGGACGTACCACCGACATCTATTTCTAGCGTGAAGCTTTTCTTGCGTTTCGATGGAAGGGTGTGGCTGCCGACATAGTTTCACATGAGGCGACCATCATAGTCCTGTGGAATAGCAACGCATCTGTGATTGACTTCAGATCGAACCCATGTTTTGTATGTAATAGATTTCAGATGTCAATGGACGGCAGCAAGCACCTATCATCAGGTCGTTTGCTCTTTCAAGAAAAAAAAAATTCGTTTATCCTATCCCTTAGCTCGCTCTATAGCTTAAGTAGCCTAATTGTAGTATATTATATGATGACAAGGTAATTTTACAGACGTAAGTGATATTTGGTAAATTAAAATTTCAGAAAGTGAACAAAATATGTGTATTTTTTTTTGGTATGGAATATTGGGTTTAGACTGATAATTACGGATATTAAATAAGTAAGAATTCTGATATTAAGCTATTTTATTGACAGACAAAATAATACAGACAACTACTCACGTCAACAATACAGAACATAGATATCATAAGCGCCTCTAGCAGCAAACACAGAAAACAGGTTGTCATAATACAATTTATAACTTAATACTCCCACTTAAATTGTATTACAATTCTACCCATATCTACAATTTTGACATAACAAATAAAACTTAATTACATTTTCTCTCGCACTTTTAACACAACATAATTCATAATATTACTGGAGTATTTAACATACAATAAGTAGAACAATCTATATGTTAAATACTTGATCTCTTATATAACTAAATTTACCAGAAGGTAAAGCTTTTGTTAGAAAGTCTGCTAATTGATTTGAGCTTTCTACATATTTAATTCTAATGATATTTTGCTCTACCTTTTCTCTAATGAAATTATACTTTATATCTATGTGTTTTGTCCTGCGGTGGTAAATAGGATTATGAATGAGTTTAATAGCACTCTGATTATCAATACATAGAGTCACCATCAACTGTGGTTCATTAATATCAATTAATAACTGTCTAAGCCATAAGATTTCTTTAGTAGCTTCACTTGCTGCCACATATTCAGATTCCGTAGTTGATAAAGCCACAGTATTTTGTTTTCTGCTAGACCAAGTTACAGGTCCACCATTCATCATAAAAATGTAACCAGTATTTGATTTTCTCGAATCAATATCCGAAGCAAAATCAGAATCAGAATAGCCTATTAATTCACTATTACCATTATAAGTAATACAAAGCTCTTTGGTCTTTATCAAATATCGAATAATTCTTTTAACAGCGTTTACATGATCTTTACTAGGATTATTCAAATATCTACTAACAATATTCAGTGCATAAGAAATGTCCGGTCTAGATACAGTTGACAAAAACATTAGGGCTCCCACTGCTTCTCTATAAGGAAAATTAGTGATACAACTATTATTATTTTTCTCTAAAATAACATTATTGTCAGCAGGAGTACTACATGCATTTGCTTCTGACATGTTAAACTTACTTATAACTTGCTCTGTGTACTGTTTTTGACTTATAACAATTGATTCATTCATTTTACTTATTTCCATTCCAATAAACATATTTAAATTTAATACTTTTATCTTAAAACTTTTCTCTAAATCCTTAATGATGTATATTAAAGTATCATGACATTTTGATAGCAATAATGCGTCATCAACATACAAAAGTAGGATAACTTTATGGTTATTGAAATTACCTACAAAAACACAATTGTCTGAGGGACACATTTTAAAACCATATGTAGTTAGAAAAGAAGAAAATTTCCTATTCCAACAGCGTGATGACTGCTTTAAGCCATATAAAGATTTTAATAACTTGCAGATCTTACCTGGCTCAGCATTAACTCCCTCAGGCACTTCCATATAAACATCCTCTGATAACTCACCGTATAAAAATGCAGTTTTTACATCAAATTGTTGTATTTCATAATTTTCTCGAGCTGCAAGAGATAATATTATTCTTATGGAATCATACCGTGTAGTCGGTGAAAATGTTTCTTTGTAGTCAATGTCTTTAGTTTGTGTAAAGCCTCGTGCACAGAGACGAGCTTTATACCTTTCTATAGTACCATCTGAATTTCTCTTTACACAAAATACCCATTTTGAAGTCACTGTCTTCTCATTCTTCTTATCTATTAACTTCCATGTTTTATTTTCTTCTAGTGACTGCAATTCTTCTCTTATTGCTTCCTTCCATTCATCACAATTCTTACAATTTATAGCTTCTTCATATGTAGTAGGTATATCATATTCAACAAAATTAGCTTCTTCATTTCTGATTATCCTGGATCTCAATGTAATATTTCTTCTATTACATTCAGAAATCATTTGTGGAGGCTCATAAGTCACATCATTGGGATCATCTCCTGATTCAGTGCTTTCGAAACTAGATTCAGAAAAACTTTGCTGTTCTCCTGAGGCAGGTACTGCCACAGCTTCTGCTTCTTGACAGTTTTCTTTCTCATTGGTAATAGAAATTGAAGTGATGTTTCTTCTTTGTATCGGTATATTATTCTCATTAAAGCTTACATTTCTACTCACTGTTATCTTCCCAGTTCTACTATCGAACATTCTATAATTTTCATTTTCATACCCAACTAGTATCAGTTTTACACTCTTTCTATCTAGCTTTCTTCTTCGTTCATCAGGTACATGGACATAACCTTCTGAACCAAAAACTCTTATATGTTCAAGGTTAGGTTTTTCTCCATGCCACAACTCATATGGAGACACATTTTTGGTTTGTGTAGAAGAACTTCTATTCAACAAATAGATTGAACAGTTTACTGCTTCAGCCCATAGATTTAATGAGATGTCACGAGAATACAACATAGACCTGGCACTCTCCATTGTTGTTCGCATTTCTCTCTCAATTCTCCCGTTTTGTTCAGGTGTATATGGTGCTGTACGTTCATGAGTGATTCCTTCATTTTCCAAATAAGTTTTAAATTCATGGTTGATGTACTCACCTCCATTATCTGTGTGCAATATACGAATACCATGGCCAAATTTATTTTTCACAATCGCATTATATTTTTTAAAGCAATCAAACACATCACTCTTGTGCTTGATTATAAATACATGTCTATAACTGGTGGCTCCATCCTTAAATAAAACAAAATATCTTGCCCCTGATACCGACGTGTGTTCCATAGGGCCACATACATCACTATAGGTTAAATCACCAGCTTTAGATTGACCTCTACCAGATTTATGAAAAGGTAGACGGCTCTGTTTACCATAGTGACATGCCTCACATATAAAGTTATTGTCATCAGTTATAGTCACAGGAATTGCACCATTTTTGCTCATGTTTTGCACCTCTTTAATATTTAAATGGCCAAGACGCTCATGCCAGATTTTTAAACTAGATTGTACTAAATTACAATTTATTTGTACTTTGGTTTTAATATTTAATTCATAAAGGTTGTTTTCTTTCAATGTTGCAGTCATAACCACAATATTATCTTTCAATATTAAGGCTTCATTGTGTTTCTTAATAATAACATACCCTTTTCTTGTTGCCATACCTTCTGAAAACAAATTTCTGTGCAAATCTGGTACATAAAGTACATTTTCTATAATGCTTTCTTCCCACTTTCCATTCACACATCTATTAATCAATACATTTCCATGACCTTTCACTATAAGTTCCTTCTTGTTTCCCAATCTCACAGTTCTGTCAACATTATTAGGTTCATATTCTCGTAATTGACAGAAATAATCATGTCTGTAAGACATATGTGCAGATGCACCGCTGTCAAGAATCCATATATTTGTTTCAGCTTCAGATTGTAAACAATGCTCCGCACTAAATGCTAACATCTTTTGCTCTTGAGAGGAAACCTTCTCAGACTTCTTTGGGGCTCGACAATCCTTTGCAAAATGCCCTCTTTTGTTGCAATTGTAACATACAAATCTATGCCGATTATGTTGACCAGATGTAGAACTTTTGTTTCCGTTTTGAAACTTGTTTTGCTTTCTACCATGTTTCACAGCTATTAAAGCACTCTCAGATTCTTCTTCATTTGTTAAGCTTGCTTCCTCATCTAGTAACCTCGCTGTTAAGTTCTGTATAGTTTGTGCTTGTGGATCTAATGACAACCATGCTTGACGCAGAGACCGATATTTAGACGGTAAAGTGCTTAATATCTTGGTCATTATTGCTGTGTCACTTATCTTTTCACCGCTCTCTTTTAATTGTTTAGCCAAATTCTCAACTTTGGAAACATGTTGTGCTATATTGTCAGTTGGTGACATTTTATATTGATAGAACTTCTCGTGCACAATCATTTTGTTGAGCTCTGATTTTTGTTCATAAATCGATTCTAATTTTACCATCACCTCTTTGGCCGATTCACAATTTTCGATTAGCGAGATTTGATTTAGCTCCATAGATGAAGTTATTATGAACATAGCCATACCATCGTTTTTCTCCCACTGGCTTGTATCACCCGTTGTAGGCCTAGCTGCATATATATTCAAGCCTTTCGCTTTTAAGGCACAATTTATTTGAAACTTCCACTGCCTGAATTCTTTGCCATTAAATTTTTCAACCCTCATTGAATTTGAGACTTCCATGTTGAAAATTATTTCCTAAAACTACGATGTCGGCAATTCAAAATTTAGACGCTTATTACTTGGTATATACTTCACTATATACTCTGCTCTTTACTTAATCCGTTTTCAAACGTACCTGGGCCCATAACCTATTGGGTTTAGACTGATAATTACGGATATTAAATAAGTAAGAATTCTGATATTAAGCTATTTTATTGACAGACAAAATAATACAGACAACTACTCACGTCAACAATACAGAACATAGATATCATAAGCGCCTCTAGCAGCAAACACAGAAAACAGGTTGTCATAATACAATTTATAACTTAATATGGAAAACGATTCTTATCTATTTTCACAGTTTAATTTCTAGGTTTTAAAACACGTGACCTACACACTTATAATTGTAATGCTATATTACCTTACTGTTTTAATCTTTCGTTGTCTACGCTTTTGTTTAAACTAGTCACCCGTGGCAACGGTCGAAATTACACCATAATTTAACTTAAAAAACTAAACTTCATATAAACCAAAGTAGCACGAATATTTCTCAATAAATTATATTGATTTTATTGATTAAGATCGACCGTTAAAGGTTAAGAGAAGTTTTAATTAACTAAGCATTAAAAAGCAATAGCGGGTATTTTGGCAAAGACATCCGACATTTTTGACGTTTTGTGTTTTCATAGTAAGACATGGAATGTTTTATTCCGTTTATTATTTATGTGTTGTGTCAAATGCAACGTAGTGTGTATAATACGTTTTTAGTTGTTTTTAAGTATGTTATATGCATGATTTGAAAAAAAAATAGCATTTGGTAATCCTTCTCTACGTCAACTGTAACCGTGCATAATTTCATTCTCCTCCGTCCGCGGCTAGTATCTTAAAATCACAAGTTTTTGCTTCACGTATTAATATATAGATGTTTTGTCTATGCTAACGTAACATTTTCAAAATGTCACTAGAATAAAATTCCAACCCGTATGAGCAAATTTCATTATCAAGCCACCCCAATCACTCAGTGATCCTAAACACACAGGATCGTGGGCTTAGGGAATTAAATTACCGACCAATACAGTATGATGAATTTTGAATAGGGAATGCCTGATAAATAAAACGGAAGGATATCAATGAAAAATGATTGATTGTTTTTTTCTTTTTTATTATGTATTTTATGTCTATATGGTGAATCAAATATATTTAAAACTTTTAATAAAGATAAACAAAATTATTAAAAAGTTTCTTTAATATTATCGGAAATAATATTGAATACAAAAAGTTAAAATTAAAATTGAAAGTTGATGAGACATATACATCCAGAGTCATATACCAGCATGAGACATATATCAGCAGAGTCTCATAAATATTTACTAATATGGAAGAGGCTAGACCCCACGACACAGGGAATCCTAGTGTGGGGCCTAGAGTCCTAATTATTGTACATACATGCCAACGTTTTGAAATTGTATAACATGTGTTATATAGGTACTGTATGAAAATACGTAATCAGATTGGTTGTGTTACTATTCTGTTACTTTGTTAAACCAGTATATCCATATATGTAACTCATTTTATTTCAAATAAACTCATTTCAATTCATTCATAAAATCTATATACATTAAAAATTGAAAACGCTTCATATGCATTCAAAACCAACTGATACTGTTGAAAAATAGATATATTGTTAAAATCATAAAAAATATCTACATTTATTTACTATTGCTCAAATTTTGGCTTATTGTCTAAAATCAATATTATTTTCTAAATAAAGAATTGCCAACGTTGCGATAGCAATGTTTATCCATAATATTGAAAAATTGCCCTAAATCCTCTTACATAAAAATGATGCCATAAGGCAATAAGGGAGCCAACCCGCCTTTTGTTTATTTCATCGAGTCAAGAACAAAAAATATCTCTTCCCAATCCACTTGACACCAACGAATAACTTTATATACTCAGATACAATTCCAATAGCCGATTCTTGTAAAAATGGGCCAAGCTGTGCCAAATAGCGCGTATCTCTATCATAATATTTTAAAGCATATTTTTTATAATACTCGGTTTCATAAAGATCAAGTCTCAATAGTAGGATTATTATAATTTGTTACAAACAACCGTGCTATTATCATTTTGGCAGTGTGGTGTCGGTCTTGAATAGTACCACCCAATATCTAGCCGTGGGTGTCGTAGGAGGCGACTAAGGGCAATTATCAGGTAGATGGGCAGCAGCGTCTACTTGGGTATTTTACATCTTACTGCGACGGTCTCACTGTTTGATGGGTCTACCTGGCGTAATACCCAAAAGTTAATCGGTTGGTAGTAAGATCCCCTCACTGGTTCTGTCTGGCTAGCTACCATCCTCAGGTCTGAATCTACCGCTAATAACGATAATTTATCCCCCTTTCCTTCCTTCCCATCCCTTAATGATGAATCCAACAGCGTCTCTTCCGGACTTAACTTGGCTCTAGCACTTCCGAGCGCAAAAATACTGCTGTAAGAGCAGTCCTAAACAAATGCTGACGTCCGTTTACTCAGAAGGCTCTATTTTAGTCGAACAATACTTTATTTGATACGCACACAGAGGCGAGGTGTTTACTTAATTTTAGGGATTATTTACGTATACAATAAGGATTAATTTCCTGTGCAAACAATCGCTGTTTATCGATCACAAGATACATAAAGGCTGTATGGGATATTGATGAAATTTTCTGTTTGCTTTCAATGTATGAATATGAGAGACTAGCCTTTGCCCGCGGCTTCGCTCGCGTGGAATTTAGTCTGCCACATAAAGTTTGCAAGGTGGTAGAGCAATGGTTCAACCAGGGAGGCATCACCGCCGCACCTATTTCTACCGTGAAGCAGTTCTTGTGTTTCATTTGAAGGGTGTGCCTGCCGGCTCACTTTTATATGAGGCGATCATCATAGTCCTCGGGAGTAGCAACGCATCTATGATTTACTTCAGATTGAACCCTTGCCCTACTTCCTAAGGCGAGTAACATACGGTACCGCTCACTGCCACGGTAGGCGGTGAAGCGGATCTCATGTTGTATTGGGGTCTAATAAATCCGTTGATGCCTCACAAACGTACACCGACTGGCCGCGCGGTCCAGCGGTGTTCTCATCACCACCGTGTCTCCGCGCGAACGACAGTGCGGGGGGTCGGCGCCTCACACACGGGCTGGCGCCTAACCGCGCGGATCATCGTTGAAGCAAAAATGCATTTCGATGTCGAAAAGTTTATTTTGATGATCGGTCCATCCGCGTACAGGCGCGTAAACCGCCTTACCGCGCGGGGCACCGCTATTCGCGGCGATGCGCGGTGCCGTGTGTTAATCGCCTAAATCAGTGTGTTCAAATTTCAAATCACAGGCACGTATATTAATTTGAATTAGTTTTGTCGGCAACAGATATTAATGCTTACTCTGAAATATAAAGTTTTAAGAAACGGTCTCAAAACCCGTGACGGTTACCAACGCGCAGTTGGCTAGCGTAGTTAACTACGACCTAAACTACTGCTAATCTGACATATGTGCCGAGTTGTGTTACATTAAAAGGTCGATGACGATTGAATAACATATTTAACCTTTCCGCTGTTTCATTCTCATTGACTTTTTTTCTTTTTTGTCGAGGGAGAAACCTTCAAAAGGTACGCCGTGGGAGCGACGCAGGGTTATCTGGGATTCTTATAGCACCAGGACTCCGGGATCTTCAAAGGAACGCAACTGGAGTCCTCTGAGTGCATTGCCCCATCGGGCTCCTCCCAAGTGAGCGGCTGGGCCCACCACTCCATCTGGTCTTTACCACAATATGCGACCACACGTATGCCACCGTCCTTCCCGGGATCGCTTGGCTGGACGGTTCAAGCTTCGTCCATCCTGGCTCGCACGATAGCATGCGACCACACATGCTGACATCTTTCCCAAAGTTGCTGACTGGGTGTTTGGAGCTCTCCGTCTAGCCGCCCGCAACCCCGAAAGCTCCCTTTTAGTTGCCTCTTACCACAGACAGGGGATACCGTAGCCTTATTCCCGGAACTACAGAGACGTCATTGACCTTTCACATTTTGCTCCGTGTTTTATAACCATTCAAATATTAATATCATACAACTTCGTTGTATACGGCGGCGCACGGCGCGTACTGCCGGTCAATCAATTGACTACGCAATAAGTTATACTCGTAATATCTTCTAAACTACTTATCCAATTTACATGGTGTAAAATCTGCCTTTTACACCATGTAAATTGGATAAGTAGTTTAGTCTTTATTAGATGTATAGAATAGATTAGATATTAGATTTAATCTTTATTAGATGCTTGATTTTTTGAAATCATTTATTTTGATAAGGATTAATATTTAGTTTGTATAAAACCCATGGAAACATCAACTTGATATTTTTAAAATTTTCAAAGTATAAAAAGAGTTATTGTGGGTTATACATAAAATATAGACATATGCTGTCGCGGACTTTTATTTAGATCTATGTGAGCCAAACAATCCCACAGTACATTATATTTGGATATCTCCAACGGTTTAGGCAGCGTACGCGAAGATAGTTCTCAGAGCACAACTTTTTTTCCGACTAACCTGATATTTCTCGTTATATTATAACCTTATAAAAAAAAATCATTACAAATTATAGCCCATGTGTTATTCTGATGTATAACCTATACTACTGTAAAGTTTCAACCAAATCCGTTGAGTAGTTTTTGCGTGAAAGAATAACAAATACACATACATCCTCACAAACTTTCGCATTTATAATATTAGTAGGATTAGGAACATTGTTATTTTACGTTGTAAATTTTCCTGTTTTTATGGATATTTGCCGTTTGAGGGCATATTAATCCGGCCCCAGTTGATTTTGGAAAGGCTTTATTAACTCTGTCGAAGGCTTTGTAGGTTAGTTTCAGGAAAAAACAAAATCTATCTGTACATGATACTCAATAGTACTTTACAATTGTAATATTATACTGATATACTGTTTTACAATAAATGTCCTAAAGATATCAGAAAATTGACACTTGGTAAGTTTAAAGCACTGATTTAAACTAATTTTAATAGAAAATTTCTGATTACATAGAAGATAAAACAGCTTTGACTGAGCAATAATATATTAACATAGTTCATTAACAATTAAAATGTGGTGTACATTGCCAAACAACTCACGAGTGAAATATAAGTTAAGATACGGAAGCTATTATTATATTAAATTATAATTTTGTACCAATCGAGAGAAATTTAACTCCATTGAAATCGATTTATTTGTGAATAAGAAAATATATGTATGTACCTGTGTTGATAAACAAATATATCTTTGATCAATCGCTTAATCTGCCTCTAAAAAGCTTACAAATATATATTAAGACGATAAAATATTCATTTTTATTGATTTTATATTATAAACATGACATTATAACAAGATATGAAAAAGAAACAACTGATAATTATAAAAATACATTTCTATTCCGTTTTAAAACAGATATAGTTGGCTGGACTCCTCTAACCCGTAGTAGTTCTACTACGCTGCTTTGGTACAAGTAACAATGTGGTAAAGACTCTGGCCGTACTATAGTTGTATCAAAAGACCACTGCTCAAAATAGGGAACAGAAAAAATGCAGTCATTTTCGAGGACATATTTACATGTCAGGCTTTCCTAGGTTTATAGCAATGTTTGAAGGTATTGAAACCCTTTTTCTTTCTAATCCTGTAGCACCACCGCCGTACCTTTTTATTTATTATTTGACTGAAATAGCAAACGAGCATGCAGTCCACCTGATGGTAAGTGGCCACTGCCGCTCATGGTCATTTGTAATCAACTTCATACAGAACATGGGTTCCATCTGAAGTCAATCTCAAATGCTTTGCTACTCCCGAGAACTATTATGGTCGCCTCATATAAAATTGTGCCGGCAACCACACCCTTCCATCAAAGCGCAAGAAATGGTTCACGCTAGAAATAGGTGTGGCGGTGGTACTTCCCCGGTCGAACTACACTGGTTCTACCACCTGGTACCTATTCATGTCTAAATCAATGTCCATCATTGGCTAACCTCGAAAAAAATCTGATCTTATATAAGGCTTATAAATGCAAAATATTTTCGCAACTTTTTTATCCATGTCAAAAACAGATCTTCCGCAGATCCAACTCATAATCCCTAGTATGTGTACACAAGTCTCTAATATTGCAAATAGTAGCAAAATAATTTCGTATGCGTTTTTGCTAGAAATTGCGACACACTCCACCCCATCTGTCAACCCCCAAATCGCTGGGATTGCGGACAAGGGAACGCTTTCAAATCTCCAATGTAAGTTTATTGCGGCTATTTATAACGCACTGACAGACAAAAAAGCCTACGTCTCTATCTATATATCTTTATTTTTTTAACGAATATATATTATGTCGTTTATAGGAGTTCTTCAAGGTACTTCGTTTGTGATTGAGGAATTTAGTAAGACTTTCGAGTTTATTTTCCTCCTTTTCAGTTTATTTATTGAAAGAGCAAAGTAATTTCTTCATCGTTAATCAATTACTTTCCTACTGCTGAGGGTGGGTTTTTTTCTCAGACTGAAAGAAGTTTAGGTTTTTCGCGTTGGTCAAGTGCTAGTTCGTAGACAATGCAAACTGCTGATATACCTACAAGAATTGGACCTTTTTTTTTTTTTTTTGGTTTCGAGGGGGAAACCTTCCAAAGGTACCCGACGCCGTGGGAGCGACGCAGGGTTATGTGGGATTTTTACCGCACTAAAACCCCCCCGGTGGCCGTCCTCGGCGCTGAAAAGGAGGACTCCGGGATCTCGAAACGACTTCAACCGGAATCCTCCGAGCGCGCTGCCCCATCGGGCTCCTCCCAGATGGGCGGCTGGGCCCACCGCTCCGTCTAGTCTTTACGACGGTATGCGACCACACATACCGCCGTCCTTCCCGGGATTGCCTGACTCGAACGGTTCGAGCTCCCACTCTAGCCGTCTGCAACCCCGGAAGCCCCTTTTAGTCGCCTCTTACGACAGGCAGGGTATACCGTAGCCCTATTCTGACCCCGAGGCTAAAGGGACGACAAGAAATGGACCAACTGGTCTTTTTCCTTTTTTTATGAGAATCAAATACCAAACGTGCATGCTGTTCATCTTAATCGCCTCTACAAAAAACGGCGTGTTATCTTGAAAACAACAATTTTAATTTTTGAGTGACACAAAATAAAATTCCTTAAAATAAATGGACTGACATAGACCTAATACGATCATTATAAATATTACCTAATGCCTTACCGGCACATTTAAGTAAAAACATGATAATTATGTAAACAAAAAAGGTCAATTTGTACTTACAACGTTGTTTTTGTGAAGAAGCGTTATGGTCACTGCCGCCCAAGGATATCTATTAATGCGAAACAAAGATTTTATCTGAATTGCGTTTCAGATGCGTTGCATCATTGAAAGTGAGCGGGTAACTAGACCCTTGCAAAGAAACAAAATGGGTGTGACCGTGGTACCTCCTCCGTCGAACAATACTCGCCTTACCTCCTGTCAAAATAGTTATGCAAGAATCAATTATTTCTATAGTATATATTTTTATTTATTCTCGACTAACGTTGATAGTTTAATTACGCTAGAATTTCTATAAGAGACCTAAAAACTATGAAAATCTTTGATAAAAACTCAGGTCGATAAAAATAGATTCGATAGAATAAATATTTGATTTGATTTCATGTATTTTAGATATTTATATGGATATCTATCTATAGGTAAATAAAATACGGAAAAAATTCACAAAATCAGTTTACATCTGCTTCAGTTCGATTTTATGAAAAATCAAATTCTGCGCAGAGCATCATTAAACTTCTCACGGATTCTTCATTGTCCGACCAATAAAGAACTGTTTGCGCTTTCATTACTTGAACCTCTTTTATTTAAAAATCCGACCATTTTCTTGGTGCATTCAAAGTTACCTACAGAAGTATTACTTTCAGACTACTTTTACAATATACCTGATGTTAAGTTTTTGTTTAATGTATTGTAAGTTGGATTATTTACACTTTGTTTTTAGTTACCAGTAGAGTTAATTACTCTATTCGTTCAACTAATAAAATTTTTACCGGTTTTAATTTGGCTTGCAATGTATCACGAAACTCGCAAGACTTAAAGCAAATTGTCACATAGTAATGGTGTCGTAACAAAAACCTCTTTTTAAACTTTATCATCCCAAATCGATAGATATGCATAAATTTGGTCAAAGGTTATGCCTAAAACTTAAAACACTTTCTACGCTCATAGCCCCACAGTAGGCTTTTATCCTGTATCGTGGGTATTTGACAAAGGAAGATCTCCCGCCAGGCTAGGTGATCATGCCTGAAGAGCGGCCGTGCTCCGACAGTCGTTGTTCGGAACTTGTATATATTCAGTGTATTGAGAATTATTTGATACCGTGTTTCTGAATACTAGTAGCGTCATCTTTTGAGGAGTTGCGGAAGGTTGCCACAGATGTCAAGGACACACACAAAGACGAATACACAAACCGCCAGACCCAGCACAAGAATCTAAACTCATCATTCAGATACCTATCTGACCGAGAATCGAACCCGGATCTCCGTGCCAGACCATTTTGCTCCATATAGTAACTGCACCATCACGTGGATCGTCATTTTATGCTTGAGTGCGATACACCCTTTAAAATAGAATACATTTTGAAACAATCGCAACAATCATTAATGCATATTGGAAGATGTTCCAATATGGATTATCGCCAACCCATTATTGTCCCACTGCTGGGCTTGGGTCTTCTCTCGAAATGAGAGAATTTTAGGCCATAGTCCACCGCGCTGGCCAAGTGCGAATTGGTGGACTTCACACACCTCCGAGAACTTTTTTTTTTAAAGAACTCTCGGGTGTGTAGGAGACCTCGCGATGTTTTCCTTCACCGAAAAGCAGTGATAATTAATTTCTAACACGCACATAAATCAGTGGTGCGTGCCTGGGTTGGAACCTCGGACTTCCCGTTCGAGAGGGCAAGTTTCAACCATTTTTTTTTTCAGCTACGCCTCCACAGACATATCGTCCGTGCCCTTTTTTAGCATGGTTTTATTTTTGCCTTAACGTCATTATTACAGCTCCACTATGAAGTTTCAACCATTAGGCTATCGCTGCTCTTATATGCCTGATATGGATTGATGAGTGATCTTCATGTTTTTTTCCGTGGTAAAAAGATACTCCTACGCAGTAATTCGTATTTAAAAAATTTAAAAATTTTTTTAAAAAAATTTAAAAAATCCCTTTGAGTTTAAACTAAGCAGTCTCTGCGTTTTTTTTACTTTAATAGGCCGAACCGTAACTTACGTATTTTATTACGACCCGCGTGGCGGAGCGGTTACCATAATGGTCGCACGTGCAATGGGTCCCGAGTTCGATTCCCCGCCAGACAAGTACCTGAATGATGAGTTTAAATTCATGTCTTGGATCTGGGTGTTTGTGTATTCGTCTTGTGTGTGTCCATGATACCCACGACACAGGAGAAAATCCCAGTGGGGGGTAAAAGTGTAGAAAGCGTGTATTATCCTGGTGAATAATAATAATTATATAGAAATGACATTAGATTAAAAACTGTTTTAAAATAAATTTGTTCATCGCTTTGTTTCATTTATCACGTAAAGCGTTAAACCCATGTAACTCTTTGCAAGCCTCAAATGTCTGGTGAAAACCTGATATTTACAACCGAATAAAAATAATATAAATGTCAGAGAAATAAAATAAAAATAAACGTGGCCGAGGTAAGAGCATTCTCGTGTAATAAATTTAATGTAGAAATATATCCAGAGAATAATGAACACACAGAAGGGTCTCTTGAGTTTTTTGATGATAGAAGAAAAAACAAATGAGCATGTTGTCTGCTAGATTTGAACATCGGTTATTAACCTCAGATAAGGTTAGTCTTTTCAATTTTCAGCTACAAAAACGTATTGTGGTGTATATTTTTTTTATCTGACTGAATTTGCAAACGAGCATGCAGTCCACCCGATAGTAAGTGGTCACTGCCGCTCATAGATATCTGTAATCAACTTCATACAGAACATGGATTCTATCTGAACTCAATCACAGATGCGTTGCTACTCCCGAGAACTATTTTGTTCGCCTCCTATAAAAGTGTGCCGGCAACCACACCCTTCCATTGAAACGCAAGAACTACTTCACGTTAGAAATAGGTGTGACGGTGGTACACTGGTTCTACCACCTGATATTTATCTCATTAAAATCAAGGCTTCTACTGTCTCGATTAGATCTAGCAGTAATCGGTGATAGCATAATGGTTGAAACTTACCCTCTCGATCGGGAGGTCCGAGGTAACCCAGGCACGCACCACTGATTTTTATAAAATTATGTGGGTTTAAAAAATAATTATCACTGCTTTTCAGTGAAGGAAAACATCGTAAGGAACCTAAACATCCGAGAATTCTATAAAAAAAAGTTCGCGGAGGCACACCTCCTGCGAATTGGTGGACTTCACACATGAAGTCCACCAATTCGCACTTCGCCAGCGCAGTGGACTATGGCCTATAACTCTCTCATTCCGAGATAAGACCCGTGCCCAGCAGTGGGACATGAATGAGTTGACAACAAGTAATTACTATATATGAAATTCTCGCTAAAGTTTGTAGAATGTATATGGCTCGACCACGAAAGGTGCTACATCATCCTAGCCCTCGGGAGCAGGAACGCATCTGTGATCAACTTCAGATACAACCCTGATACTTTATTAAGTATTTTTTTATCTGATTGAGTAGCAAACGAGCATGCAGTCCACTTGATGGTAAGTGGTCACTGCCGCCCATGGACATCGGTGAGCAACTTCAAATAGAACATGGGTTCCATCTGAAGTCATTCACAGATGCGTTGCTACTCCCGAGGATTATAATGGTCGCCTCATATTAAAGTTGTTTACAGATTTCCATGGACGGCAGTGTTCGCTTATCATCAGGTGGATGGAAGTTTAATCATACCATACCATAGTTGGATGCAACTTTAACCTTGTAAAAAAAGATAAAACTATAGTTCGCATATCACTTCTACATCTTACCAACTCTATGCTTACAGTCGTATCTATGGACGGCACTCGAGAAAAGCGAAGCGGTACTCCAATCGCTGTACACGAAGATATTTCGTTTTTAATCTTTCAAAAGGACCTTATATTTCTTGGTAGCTTTCACTCATGATTTTTAAGAACATATTCTAAGAACAACATAATACATCATATTATATCAACGACTGTCCGAAGTTCTTTATAATCATTTCCTATTGTTATAATACGTAATATAGTATACAAAAATTACATAAACAAAATTTATAACGTCCAATTTTGTGATGACTACGCTAACAAATATATTTAGGCGGGAATTAAGCCAAAATACCTCTTATGTCACTCAAAATATTGCAACATTTTCAACATCGTTGTTTTAAAATTTATTATAACTATATAGGCGTATATTAAATATTCACAAATCAAACAAATATTAAAATATAAATAGAACAAAAAAGTACAAAACAAAGGAAAAGCGTAAATTACGAAAATAATAAATTTAAATTTAATTGCATTTGGTGGCGGAGCGGTTGCTGGTCTAACACTTAAAGTTTTTAGGTTTAATACCTGGCTAGGTACCTAGGTAGGTAGTGACCTCGTGTGATTATAATAATAATAATTTATTTACTATAACAATCTATGTTTACAATGACACATTCATCATTTGAAATAGGTACATCATTTTATAGAAAAATAACAGTTGTCTTAAAATAAGATTTTAAAGATTAACTAAGATTGAATATCGATTAAGGATTTTAATTCTCATTTCATTTTCATGATTTTAATTTCCATGGCCCAGAAAAAAATCAGGTAAATAAATTTATAGAACGCATTTAACGATTTTTGTAGTCACGTTAATTAATTTTTAGGTTTGGTTACTTCTAACGGTTCAAGATAAAAATAACCATTTGTATGAAAATGATTATTTTTATCTTGAACCTTTAGCCATCATTAACCTTTTATATGTTACAGGAGGGCACGAAACAGATTTTTCATTTCTTTTTTGACTGGTCCAAACATATTAAAATATATTAACTACGCCATAATATAAATCTAACATCAAAGATAGTAACTATAGTTTATAGAGAAAAGAAACTTTCTTCAATATACATATTTTGAGATCTTCGACATATATATTGTTTATTTATGAATGAAGTAGCAAACAAGCCTGCAGTCCACATGATGGTAAGTGGTCACTGTCGTTGTTGTTGAAATAGTAAGTGAAAGTTTGTAAAATCCTGCCTATATATATCGTTTATATGTTCTTCTGGATACCTTATAAAATCACTCAATGTTACTAATAACAGCATGTATTAATATTTATTTACGAATAACATTTCCATAAAAAGGGTATCAGGCGGAGGTAACTTGATTTTTGAGTATGAAATAAACATCAGTGTTTATTTGGATCATTTTGTAAACATAAATACTGTATGTCGAATATTGAAGAAAATAAAAAAAATGCGATAATATGTTTTTTACGTGAGACCAAGTTATAAAAACATGTAGTCAATGATGCAATAACTGATAGTATGCTGCCCAACAGAATCAGTAACAAATTCTAAATATCATAAGTCCAACGTGAAGTCGAACACTAACGCGTTGCTACTTAAAAGATTGCGCTATAGCACCTAATATAAATTAGTTATTTTCCATCTAGAACACAGCTAAAACTGTTCTAGACAGAAGCAAGTGTGGCGGCGAACAAATAAGAAAATATCGTCAAAAGGTCGTCTCCATCATCACACCCATCCATTAAGTATCTAAAATTATCAGTGTTTCTCCACTATATTATTCATGTACTATACATAAAAACCTTCGTCTTGAATCACTGTACCTATTAAAAAACTGCATTTAAATCCGTAGAGTAGTTTTAAAGATCTAATCATACATAGGGACAGACAGCGGGAAGCGCTTTTATTTTATACTATGATGGGTGGATATAAATTTTGGCGACTTTTTTGTCTAAGAATTGCAGTCCAATTAAATTTGTATAAATATGGCGACCTATCTTGCAAAACACTGCAATTAAATATTCGCAAAAGATTCGCACAATTCTTGCGAATATGAAAAAACACTTTCTACACTCATAGTCCCACAGTAGGATTTTCTCCTGTGTTTTGGGTACCATGAATACACTCAAGACGAATACACAAACACCCCAGAACACGAATCTAAACTCATCATTCAGATACCTATCTAGCCGGGAATCGAACCCGGGACCCATTGCGCGTCAGATCGGTATGGTAACCGCTCCGCCACGCGGGTCATCATTGCGAACTTGCGATTGCCAATGTTTGTTACGTCACTCCTTTTTATCCATAGATGTGTTTCTGCCGCTAAGAAAGAGGCATTCAGGGAAAGCCGCTCTCTGACGTCCAGTACTCTGCAACAAACTGGTTAATAAGATACACCACTATCCCCGCCGCTGCTTGCTGACCTTGACTATTTCGTAGAACGATTGCATCTGCCACGTAATATCACTTTCGGGAATAACGTAAATCAGAGTGGAAAGCGAGTTCTAGGACATAGAGAGAACAAATCAAATAGATCAATGTTTGCACAGAGTCACCATTCTCATCGGCGCACAACGTTTGCAAACGTTACATCCACAACGGATTCACTGTGAAGCTACACCAGCTCACTGACCTCTGATTGAAAAAGAGCTAGTCTGAGAACCCATTCTTTCATTTTTTTGTTTTTTTTTTTATCTGATTGAAAGAGCAAACGAGCATGCAGTCCATCAGATAGTAAATGGTCACTGCCGCTCATGGACATCTGTAAGCAAGTTCATATAGAACGTGGGTTCTATCTGAAATCAATAGAGATGTGTTGATACTCCCGAGGACTATGATCGCCTCATATAAAACTGTGCCGGCAACCCCACCCTTCCATCGAAACACAAGAACTGCTTCACGCTAGAAATAGAAGGCGGTGGTACTTCGCCCGTCGAACAACACTCATCCTACCACCGGTACAATTTGTATCCATGCTAAAACGTATCGTATTCCAGGCACTCGCTAGAAGAACGTGGCGACAGTGGCCCTGATCAATTAGTGTACCCACCTACTGGAGAAAAACTTCGAACGCAGCGAGAATTCTGTTGAGTAAAAAGTAGATACCAATAACCACAACACGTTCAAACAGAACAGCGATAAAACAAAACAGTAAGATTAATAGAAACACAATATTTGTAAAAATTTAGAAAATAAGTAAAATTGTATTTCACATTATAATTAAACAGTTAACACCTATTAAATAGTTAAAAGCTAAATAGAACAGTTGTTTGAAGATGTCAGCCACGTCAGATGACTAAGTGATAAAAGTGGGAATGAGGAAGGAGGAATTGAAAAGGGGTGCAGGATCAGTATGAATGAGTGGAGGAGTAGACACAGACTGTACCCGCGTATATAGCTGGTGGGAACATACCACAAAAAAAAAAGAAAATAGCAGCGACACATCCCAGTCCCAATGTCACATTTTCAAAGGTAGGTCGGCGGCCTTCTTGTCTGGTTATTGATAGTCAATAAACTACCACGGTCCTCTGCCCAAAATGCTTAGCTATCACGGCAACGTAAATCGATCAATCCGTTAGATATTGAATCAAGAGGTTCTGGGTTTCTGCGCAGTTGCTAATGTTTTTATAAGTAACTTATTTTAAGAGTAAATCATTTATATTGACAACTAATCAAGTTAAACGTAATTCTTGTTTATTCTTGCTGTCTGAGTTATTATAATTAATTTGTTATATTATTTGAATATCATTTATAGACAATAAAATGCACGCTTCAAAAAACAGTAATATGATACAAAAAGTATAAATAAAAAACTCATAAAAATTCACATTGCCGAAGCAACTGACATGTGAAAAATAATTGCTGAGATTTCAATTTGACCAGTAGTCGTAAAATGAGAAAATCCAATTTATGATTTACCAATTTTGAGAACGATAGATAAACGGCGGGTTAAACTCGTAAAAAAACGATAAAGTAAATTACATTCAATCTTGGGAAACCTTTTTTTAATGGTCCTTTCGATCCGGTTACGACGGAGCTGAATTAGAATATGGACAGTTTTCTTTTAATGCTGATTGGTAAGGTATCTTTTACTTCTTTTCTTTGACAAATATTATTCAATTATATATTGAGTGAACTTTACCATTAAACAAATCGCGGACTAATGTGAACGACCTCGAAATAATGTAATTTACGTACGTGTAATATAAATTCTTGGTGTCACCCATTATAGTCCCACTGCTGGGCACGGGTCTTCTCTTAGAATGAGAGAATTTTACCCCCACCGCGCGGGCCAAGTGCGATTTGGAGGACAAATTCTAAATATGAATTCTTATGTGATTATAATTTTAAAATTATTTGAATGAGATTTAAGTTAATTTTCGTGGTAAATAAAGTATATAGCGATATAAAATATGGAAAACCAGTACAGCAGTTCGACCAGCGAGATACCTCTTTCATGCCTATTTGTAGCAGGAAACAATTCATGCGTTTTATTGAAAGGTTAGGGACGCCGGCAACTTACGCACTTCGTAATCTTATTTCTCGGGAGTAGCAACGCATTGGTTACAGTAATCACTCACCATCAGATGGAGAATTTTATAAAGATAAAACAGAACAAAACTTATTAATATTTTTTTTATCAACCTGAAGTAGCGAATGGGCATGGATCAGGGGAACTGTTGGTAAGTGATAACTGCCGCCCATTCCCATCTGTAATGAACTTTATGTAGAATAGGGATTCTATCTGCGATGATACATATGCGTTGCTATCCCCGAAAATTAAGATAATCACCGCATATGAAAGTGAGTCAGCAAACACAACCTGCTAGCAAGCCCAAGAACTATTTCATGCTAGAACTAAGTAAGGCCGTGGTACCGCCTCGGTCGAACTATACAATATAATAATTATTTAAATAAAACTATTTTCAGCCACTTCAATATTATTAAGCGTCAAGGCAAATGACGAACCACAAATAGAAATATACGAAATCAGAAAACCACGAGACCATTCAAACCGACTAGACTTTCAATATTACGACCCTAATGAAGATCAACTTGAATACAGATACAATCTCAATAATCGTGAACACAATAAAATGAGAGATTTGAATGTTGATCTAGTTACAAACAATCTTATAGATAAACTGAGACGAATAGTAAATTCGAAATATTACAATTCAAAAATAAGAGACGATTATATCTCTAGTTATAGGGATTTAAAAGATGAAAACGATAATATATTCGAAGATAAGAAAACACCAGTGATTTTAATAGCGGACGATAAAATGTTATATCACTTGTAAGTCAATAGCATTACTATGTAAAAATTACTTTGAAATGGTCATATAATTAGGTATTACAGGTTCATTTCACTAACACTTACGTTGATTTAGGAAAGAGAAATTAATTATTTTATGTTACCTAGTCCCTGTAGCCAAAAAATGCAAAGATCACTAAAGCTTTAAAGGTGGTAGAACCAGTGTAGTTCGACAGGGAAAGTACCACTGCCACACCTATTTCTAGCGTGAAGCATTTCTTACGTTTCAATGTTTCGATGGTTACCATCAGGTGGGCTGCATGCTCGTTTGCTACTTCAGTCAAATAAAAAAAAAGTCACAGATGCATTATCACTCCCGAGGACTATGATGGTCGCCTCATGTAAAAGTGTGCCGGCAACCACACCCTTCTATCTAGACTTTAGATAGAATCCATTTTTTGTATGAATGCTTTATTATGAACAGATGTCCATAAGCGATAGTGACCACTTAGCATCAGGCGGACTGCATGCTCTCGTTTGCTACTTCAGTCAGAAAAAAAAGTTACCACTTAGCACACAATTATGATTAGATAACTGAGTATCTTTTGACAGCCGATTTGTTTAAAAATATTTTTTTTTCAAGGAGGACGAAATGCATTAGACTTATTAATATTTTTAGTAATGCTTTTATATTAACAGATCTGCTTTGTTGTAGAATTCCCGAAAAATCCAGAAGTATTAAAAACAAGCTGCAGTCAGTGTTACGAAGTATTAACTTTGAAGACGGTAAATATGATTGATTTAGAACTACTCGTATTTGAATTAAAAACCTATTTAGTAAGAAATCAAAGTGCCAATAAATAGGTCACGATTCCAATAATCGGTAGTCATACGTATGACACATATGTATAATACGATTTGAAATGAAAATGAATTGTATATGCCTACGGAATCACGTACAAATTGTCAGTTACATTTTTTACCATCGAAACAGACACGACATGATGTGAGAAGATCTGGCAAAAATGGCTTCGACTTAGCTGGTTTGATTTACTCGCATTTGACTGATATCATGAGAGAGTTATAGGCCATAGTCCACCGTGCTGGCGACTGCGAATTGGTGGACTTTTTACACAGCTCCGAGAACTTTTTTTAAAGAACTCTCCTGTGTAACTGTGTAGGAAACCTACCCTCAATATGTTTTCCTTCACCCAAAAGCAGTGATAATTAATTTCTAATACGCACATAAATCAGTGCTGCGTGCCTGGGTTTGAACCTCGGACCTCCCGATTGAGAGGGCAAGTCGCAACCATTACGCTATCATTGCTCTTATTACTACTTGCTATACTTTATTGATTAATGTTTAATGGCATTAATAGTATGGAAAGTTTACAAATGACCATTTATCTGCTATGGTGAGCGTTTCTATTTTTGAAATGGCAATAAGTTGTATGCTTCAACTTATTGCCATTTCATAAAGAGAAATAATATATCAATTAAAGATGGTAGAATTCTACGTAATAGTAGGGTAAGGCAATGCTGTGTTTCGGCTAGAATAGTGTGGCAACACAGACACAGTTTTCGGAGGCAGACTTAGTCTTCTGGAGTATTAACATATTTTATCGTAACTAATTCATTTTTTTTTATAATTTAACCTAACGATAGGGCAGACGGGCTACCTAATGGAAAGTAATCACCGTCGCCTAAGGACATTTACAACACCAGAGGAAGCAATGCATCGCCGACTTTGAAGGAGAGCTCTTTTCGCACCTTTCTTGAAGAACCCCATGTCATAGCGCTCCGGGAATACCTCAGGAGGAATTTTTATGAAACAGGCGCCAATGGGTGGCAATGGCCACTTAACATCAGATGAACTTTTTTTATCCGATTGATATAGCAAACGAACATGCAGTCCACCTGATGATAAGTGGTCACTGCCACTCATGGACCTCTGTAATCAACTTCATACAGAACATAGGTTCTATCTGAAGTCAATCACAGATGTGTTGCTACTCCCGAGGACTATGATGGTCACCTCATATAAAAGTGTGCCGGCAACCACATCCATCGCAAGAAATGCTTCACGTTACCAATAGGTGTGGCGGTGGTACTTCCCCGGTCGAACTACACTGGTTCTACCACCTTCAAAACTGTATACATTTTTTTTTGTATAAGTTTATAGTAGAACTTCAAGCATGTAAACAACTTTTTTAGTATAATTAGTATAAAAACTGTGCTAAAATTTAATTACATTTGCGATTTTGATGTATTTTATTATTGCAGACGTAGAAGACAGAACAGCACCACCTCGCACGAAAATAGCTTATGATTATGACTACGACTAAACTCATTGGAATTAGTGAAATTTCTAATAACTAATTGATATTCATATAAACGTAATTTGATACACGATTATAATGAAAATTGAGAAAGCTATATTTACTTTTTAATTACCCATGACTACACACTACTAATTGTTACATCTAATATCATAAGAATCAAAACTGCTAAGTTTGCAAGTTATCAAGTGTGTGAATTTCGTGGCAGATCTGAGATAAATCCATACTATCCATACTAATATTAGAAATGTGAAAGTGTGTTTGTTTGTTCCTCTTTCACGTCGCCACATAGCTATTATATGATATGGTTTATATGATGAGAGATAGTTAGGAGGGCGAAGAGTGACGTAAGCTACTTTTTGCCGCGCTCTCTCATTCCAATGAGAATATCGATGTTTTGTTAGTTGATACTTATTTTGTAGCTCCTGGCGTTGTTAATAGATGGCGATAGTAACATTAATTTGCAAGTTCTGAATCACGCTATCAAATGTTAATGTTTATTACCTTTGACCGTGCGGGCGAAGCTGCAGGTAAGAGCTAGTATCCAATACTACGTGGGTTTGAAAGACAGCGGATGGCGTTCTTTAAAGACATTTTTTTGCGCCATTCCTCCGAATAACGATTACGAAATAGCTCATGAGGTAGTAATAGAGGTAACAGATGTTCAGAAAGAAATTAGTAAAACGTCTACTTTGAATAAAATATTTTTAATTTAATTTGATTAGGGAGATAACCATGACTTGAAGTAGGTACACGTCACGTGGACTGTATTCTTGTTTGCCACTTTGACTTACATATTATAAAAATAATCTCCCTGTACTCTGGTAAATATTCAAAAGACCGGTTACAACCTAGACTTACATCAAATCCCGTTATCTTATAAAGAAAATTCAGAAATGGTGATAAAGTTTTTTCTTCGGAAAACTATTTTAGAGATGAACGAACAACGATCGGATGCCAAAGAAACATAAAGTATAAGCTACGGATGACAGGTCTAATACGAAAGCTGACATTGTTGTCGTATTAAGATAAGTACACACTGTCCGAGGCAAATCAATTTCACTTTACGTACTCAAGGAAATGAATTTAATGTTGGGTGCATAAATCATTAACGTCTATCTTCTATTTAATATTTTTTAAGTTTTTAACATGGAAATAGCAAACGAGTTTGCTGTCTATCTGTGCGTAACTTCATACAGAACATGAGTTATTTCACAGGCCAATCAGATGAGTTGCTATTTCCGAGGTCTAAGATGGTCGCCTCTCCTATAAGCGAATCCTGTAAGTGAGGTAGTGAATATCTCCTGTAAGGTAGCTACACCTGTCTACCAAAATGCAAGAAACACGTCACCCTATAAATTTGTGTGGCGATGGTACCTCTCGGTCACTATGCAAATATGTACAACTTTACGAAAAATCCTTACAATATGAAACATCAAAATCGTAACGGAAAGTGTGTATGGTGCTCTATAATTCAATATGAAAGCAATAGTTGCCAGCGCGAGCTTAAGGTAAATCCAGGTTACAAATAGATAGGGGTATTCCTAACTAATAAAAGGCAATGGTAAGATACAGTAAGCCAACAACATAGTAACAAAGATACGAAAAGGAGCCTAAATGGTGGTAGTGAGGTCGATATTGTATAATATTCCTATATTGAACCGGTAGGTTTCTGTGTTTTGATCTAAGGAGTGTATCGTAAATGTAACAAACACGATAGTATTGTAAATGCATATGTAAATGCAAGAAATGTATTAAACATTACAAATACGCATTTACATTATATTGCGTAAAATTACATATAATTGGGAGGTATTTGTGTTTCAAATCGGATTCCACCAAAATGAAAGATTCTTCAAGCTCTCCCTTTAACAGTGACGGAAAAAGCGAACAAAAATATCTTAGTAGAACGATATGGTTAGGTAACCAAAACGTTAGTCAAAAATAATCTAACTTTCATTACCATGTAAAAAAAAACATGATTGTAATAATATAAAAAAATGATATAAATAAGAAAAAAAGACAAACCCGCTGAGTTTTTTGCCGGATCTTCTCAGTTGAGGTCGTATTCCGATCCGGTGGTAGTGTAAGAAAAAAAATGTAACTGACAATTTGTAAGTGCCCCCGCAGGCCTGTACAAAATAAAGACATTTCATTTCATTTCTATATATTAATACGTGAAGCAAAAACTTGTGATTCGTTTTTAAGATACTCGCCGCCGACGGAGGAGGATGAAATTATGCACGGTTATAGTGGATGTAGAGAAGAATTATGCAATGCTAATACTTTTTTTCAAATAATGCATAAAACATACATAAAACAACTAAAAACACAGTCTGTACAATACGTTGCATTTGACACAAACACATACATAACAAAAGAAATAGAACATTCAATGTATTACTATGAAAACAAGTAACGTCAAAAATGACAGATGTCTTTGTCAAAATACCCGCTATTGCTTTTAAGTGCAGCTTAGCTAATTCAACCTCTTTTTACATTTAACGGATGCGTTCAAAATAACTTGAAAGTGATTACAATTTATTTGAATTTGCGAAATATTCGTGCTACTTAGGACAATATAAAGTTTAGTTTTATAATTTAAATTGCGGTCAAATTTCAATCGTTGCGACGAGTGACTAGTTGACATTAATATTCAAATTATAATTTGTTATAAACTAAAACTTTACAAACCTAAATAATATATTACATTTTTAATATAAAGAATTAAATATCGTGATATGATAGTTGTTCCATTTTAATACTTAACGGGTACTTGAATTCAGTTTCACCGTAACCACGATCCATACAACTGGGTCGAAGTATCGGCAAAAACATTTCCAAAAGAATTCATAAACCGCATATCGTGAGTATCCGTTAAGTATCAAAATGTGTTAATTCCGCGATTACATTAGTCTAAAATCATATATGATAATTGTCAATTAAGATCGTATAGAAGGCTTACATAAAGCATCAAAGTTCTTATTGAATTAATCCGATTCCCGTTATATAAGTCATTAGTTGATCCGGCGAACTTTTGCCAAAGGGTGATCAAATTTAAGATTTTAAAATTATCAGTGTTTCTCCACTATATTATGCATGTGTTATATATATAAACCTTCCTCTTGAATCACACTATCTATTTAAAAAAACACTCGGGGACTGCTGCGGTAAAACTATTGCATACTAAACAAATGAAAGTGTATCATGTTTTTTTTAATACGCACTTTTTTACTTTGTATGTTATTATTAGTTTTTTTTTTACTTCTTTATTTTATATTTTTGTATCTGATGCATTAACGGAATAAAACTTTTTCTTTCTTTCTTTCAATGTATGAGTGACAATAAGAACGAGGAAACATAATAAACTCTTACTAAAGATATAGACGACATATCGAAGATCGTATACTCCTAGCTCGTACCATTAGACGGCGACCGCACGTCTATCCCCATTTATCCTGACTGATGCCTTACTTTATTAGACGTAGTTTAATAAAATTTGATGTCTCGATACATTAATATAGTAATACAATACAGATATATCTGAAGGAATATCAGGAAGAACATTTTTAGGAAGCTGATAAAGCATATTATCTAACAATCCACGTATCCATTTTTGGAGAAATATCTGTCTTATTTATATCCCGTACGTGAAACATCCTGTTTCTGATCAACCCCTTAAGGGTTGATCAGAAACAGGTTTTACTTTCGAACATCCACCAACTCCTTATAGAACAAGGCTTTTACTTAAGGCCGGTTACAGATTTACCACTCCTGAGGATTGAGATCGTCCCTTCACTATGGAAACCAACTGGTTAACACACTTTCTTAGGTAAATGCAAGAAATGTTTCAGACAAGAAACAATGCGGCGATAGTGCGTCTGTTGATAGTGTGAATAATGATAATTTAATTTCGAATTTATGATCCTCAGTATGATCTGTAATAATCATCGAACTGTACTGATTTTCCTCATGCTAGGTGAAACGGTATTACCTCCAACTTCCACTTCCAATACTTGCTTTATAATTTTTTGATGGAATCTATGTTCCACGATTATTTTGTTTTAACTCTCATGTTCTTTATATTTCACATTTTTACTGCAATAGCAACTACTACTCATATAAACGTTGCTACTTATGGTAACACATAATTTAAACTAGCATCAACATTTATCAGCCTACGTTCAATAAAGCTCTGTTTGGATAAGTGTGAATAGACAAGCAGTTACCACCTAATGGAATAAGCGCTGCGATCTCCGTCCAATAGATTCCTCAACGGTTTTAATTACTCTTACAGCAAAATTTAGGGATTGCTTTGAGGCGATGGTATCTCCCGAATTGAATCATATTATTTCTACTTTATGCTAAATGTGACCGTATTACTTCTATGAGTTCCTTTATTTATAATTTAGTTTCAAATTGATAATTTTCTCTACAATAATTATCGAACCATACTGATTCCACCTCATACTAAGTGACGGTATTGCTTCCAACATTTACTTTATTTTTTTCTCGAATTTATGGCCCAGACTTTTTTAACATAATTATATTATTTGTAATTTCTTTATGCCTTTTTATAGAATTTATGATTAGTTAACATTTTTTATATTTTTACTGACAGGAACTATTGCTAACATAAGTGTTCCAATTAATGCTAACACATTATTTAAAACAGGAGCATCAGCATTTATCAGCCTACGTTCAATAAAGCTCGGCATCTGTTTGGATAAATGTGAATAGACGAGCGGTCGCCGCCTAATGGAATAAGCGCTACGATCTCCGTCCAATAGATTTGTCACCTGGCTTTAAGCTAAGCTTTGCTGATACGATTGCTTTCACATAGAATTCTATTCCCCTATAATCCTGTTTGATTTATTTCTTGTTTGTTTTATTATCTTTTTGGATGCATTTTTATATTTCTTGGTAAGGGTAACGTAGTGTAAGTTAACTATTTTTTTATACTATGAAAGGAGAATACAGTATCTCTCGTCAACCCATTATTGTCAAGCTGCTAGGCACGGGTCTTCTCTCAGAATGAGAAAGCTTAGGCCATAGACCACCGCGCTGGCCAAGTGCGAATTGGTAAACGGACCATACAGTATACTTGATTTTGAAATAATTTCTCTGCATTGACATCAATATCAAGGAAAAAGGTCATAGTCCTTTCCTGAGATTGGGCACAGAAGCGTTGCTAACCTTAAAGACTATGTTAAAACACCTTCAATAAGTATGTATTCCCGGAGACTCTTCCGACTAAAACACAGAAACCCCTTAACACGGCTTTTATTTTAATTACATGTGGTAGTGTTGTCTCGAAATCGAACTGCGGTGGATCCTAATAGCTTTTAATTCTAACATGATTAGAACCGGAATGCTCCAATGTAGTATTGTTGAAAGGGCCTTGTGGCCAATCTGAGTAGGTTATTTTAAAACCGTTCATTATGTATCCATCCATCCATCCATCAGCCCTTTGATGTCCACTACTGGACATAGGCCTCCCATAAATGGCGCCACTCCAACCGGTCCTGTGCCATCTGAATCCAACGGTTTCCCGCTGTCTTCTTCAGGTCATCGGTCATTATGTTTCCAACAATGCGTAAATACTCATCAGTAGTAAAAACCAAGACTGTTGATTTAACATAAACTCCAGAAAACGGAAGCGTAAAGTTTAATCGCTACCCAAGGTCATTAAATATTAACTTTAAGTGTCATTTCGAATTTTGAGCGAACTTGAGCAAATTTCGGTACAATTTACAGCGAAATTTCCTGGCTTCATAAGATCGGACCCACAGATTTGTTTTAACGTTCAACGCTGACACTTGCTAAGCTAATGACGTCTGAAGAGAACGGTTTGTGTGCCCTCAGAACAAGTTTATTACGTTTCCTTATAACATTTTTTTTTCATTTTAGTCCAAAGGTATATTGCAATGTTATTACGACACATTATGACTATATGATCGTTTGAAGCCCTAGCTTGCAAAGTAATTTGCAATGTTGGACGGAAACGTAAACAATGACTGTTTTGACTCATACTAAGGGCTGGCTCTTAGGATAGTTTAATGCTTTACAAAAGTCGCAGGGCTATACGTGTATTTTATATGTTGAAAAACTAGCAGAATCCACGCTACTTCGTTCGTGCAGACTATAATAAAATATATCCAACCATTATAGCCTATGTTACTGATGGATAATGTAGCATTCTAATGGTGAAAGAATTATTAAAATCGGTTCAGTAGTTTTTAAGTTAATTCATAACAAATATACAAAAATACAAATTATTCCTCTTTATAATATTAGTTTAGATATAAATATAATATAGATTGATAATATAGATCATTATTTTATAATTTTTGATTGATTTTTTAATCATACCATAAAAATGCAACATATCAAGCGACGAGATTAAAACAAGTCCCGCTACAATAAATCTGGTAACTCTACCACGTAGTTTTGTTACGGACAGTAGAAATTGCTTTGGGGTCCGTTCGAATCAAGGAAAACGCTGTAACCTAAATTATGATGAATTCATATGGACGAGTATTATTTTAGTCTTATTATGTAACTAATTGATCCGGCGAACATCGTTCCGTCTAAAAGTCAAAAATTTAAAATTATCAGTGTTTCTCTACTATATTATAGATGTATTATACATAAAAACCTTCCTTTTGCATCTCTTTATCTATTAAAAAAACTGCATTAAAATACGTAGCTTACTTTTAAATATCTAAGCATATTTGGCAAAGGGAGATCTCCCACCAGGTGAGGTGATCATGCCTGGGGAGCGGCCGTGCTCCGACAGTCGTTGTTCGGAACTTGTATGTATGCGGGGTATTGAGAATACTTCGATATCGTGTTTCAGAAATACTAGTGATGCCATCTCTTGTTGATTTGCGGGAAATTGTCACCATAGCGCCATCTCTTGGTGAGTTGTGGAACGTCACCACACATACACAGGGACAGACAGCGCGAAGCGACTTTGTTTATGCTATGTAGTGACGATTAAATTTATGCAATGTCTGTATCCTCATTATAACATGAACGTTATTGTACATTTTACATTTAACATTTTAACATTACGTTATGCCCAATAACCCAGAACATAATGTTAGATAAGTACCTATATAATTTAGTGCCTTATAGATTTTGTTCTATCAATAAAACGTATAATGCTTTAAGTATGTAATCGTTTTAGTGTTTTGAAGATCATGCAAAGTTTACATTATATTTTAATTACAATATTGTTAAAAATATATGTTACGAAAACACTGTCAGTAACATCAAACCGCGTTCCGCTATACAACATTTTCCGCTGATTCGACTAAAACTTTACCCTAAACTAATTTCCACTACGCTTAGTTGGACAGAGAGAATAGACTAGGCAAATGAATGTAAATTTTCGCATCGAAAACACACACTAATTTAGGGTCCCGAAATTACAATGTCCGCTGCGACCGCAAAGGCCGAGCAAATAAATCCCGGGCGATCCCGTGATAGCGTCCCGTGACCCGGGATAGTGAGCTGTTGATTCCCTATTTGTCGTCTGTTTCTCATTCAATTTGGGTGACGTCTCTATCTTTGGGTATTAGGTAACAGTTGATTGGGAAACAAGGTCCGAAATGTTTGCTGCGAAGGTCTTAATTATGTTGTTTTGATTAACAGTAATTTTCACGAATACGATTTAATTAAAATTAATTATAATAAATCAATACTACATCAATCTTCTAAAGTCTTCATACTGAAGTGAAATGAATTTTATTTGATTTGTATTTTTAGCAACTTTGTATTTTGACTTTGTATAATAACGCTTCCGAAGGCTAATTATAATAAAGTCGACACGTCTTTAAAGTTAAAATGCATACTAATATATATTATATCTTTCCACATGTCTATTTACTTATCGTACGCCAGGCACAAACTGTAATATATGTATGTATTGTACAGACACAACATTCAATTTTATTATATGAATACATTTTTAGACACACACTCACACATCCTTTTAAATTGCTGCACTTATAATAATAAAATTATTTTTAAATAATTAATGCACAGGTTTTCGTGATAATTCATAATAATGTATCGGTTTAATATTACGAACTCACAGAACGTTCGTTTGTTTGATATTTTAAAAGCATTTATACATTTATTTATACAGCAAACTTTATTGTCCAATGTGTGATTTTTTTCATACTAATACAATTTGATTTTTTTATTTTAATTAAATATATACCCCGAAACTCTTATGAATTTGAAACACACAAAGAGTAAACTACTAGAACAAGTATTTTTCAACCAGGCAGATACTACAGCCAAACAAATACATAAGGAGCATGTTAATCTAGATTCTAAACTATATGTGTGCCTAACTACAATGAAATCTAAATCGTAGTTTTTGCTAACTAAAGAACTATTTGCTTCTATAGATTTATTAATGACACGAGATCGTACAATTCAACAAAATGGGTTTGACTACTATCAATTTTATTCGATTCTTCGCAATGCAATGAAACAGAAGCATGTTTATTTAAAATATTTTTTTCAATATTAATTTATTTATTACATGATGAAACTATAAGGAACAGGCACTTAGCTCAAAGACATATAAGAAGATTTTCGAATTCAACATATAATAAAAACCAATAAACACGTATTATAGAGTGCAAAATCTACGCTATTGCTTTCAAACCAAGTCACGACGGCACGTCAAATGACCCTTGTTTCATTGGTATAGGGGCTAAAATGGAAAAAATCTCGTGTCGTGACAAAACGAAACAACTTCGTACGCGAAACGAGTACAAAATCAATTAGTGCTCTAGCTCAGTTCGTTAGGCACTGTAATGAAATCGGATGCGATCGTGACATGCTTCTCTTTGTTTTTATAATTGTCTTTCATAGTCGTAAAATATAACAAAATATTAAAATATCTTTTGTGCGTCCACTGGGGTTGGGCTTCTATTATTTATTGTCATAACAGAGCAGTGATAGCCTAATGAAACTTGTCCAATATTTACACTTTACATTAACAACATAGTATAACAAGAAAAACTATTTACAAAATGTACATAATTATATAAAAAAGAATAAAAAAATATATAAGAAAAGAACGATGGTCGCAAAAAAATTAAGAGGTTCTACCCTCGTAATGGTCAGTTACAATATTTTTTGTTTACATTACCACATAACCTCAAATTAGTTTAAAATTATTATATTATGTTAATTGTTTAATATATAATAAATGATAATTATCGAGGTTTTTCTAATGCATTTAGCTGTAAATGTGTATGTGTAAGTTTTTATTGTAACTTATTTTCAAATGCGGTGAGCATTTTATATTATATATTTTATATTTTTTTTTTTGTCGAGGGGGAAACCTTCAAAAGGTACCCGACGCAGTGGGAGCGACGCAGGGTTATGTGGGATTTTTACCGCACTAAAACCGGTGGCCGTTCTTGGCGCTAAAAAGGAGGACTCCGGGATCTCGAAACGACTTCAACCGGAATCCTCCGAGTGCGTTGCCCCATCGGGCACTAGTCTTTACGACGGTATGCTACCACACGTACCGCCGTTCTTCCCGGGATCACCTGACTGAACGGTTCGAGCTCCCACTCTAGCCGCTCGCAACCCCAAATACAAAGTACCTGCATTGCAAGTTCTGGCCGAAACTGAAAATATAAGCGAGCAATACACATTGCAATGAATAGCGAAAGAACAATGCTTGTTTTAATGAAACATAATGAACTCGTACTACCAATTTTCCTTCTTCGCTGAAGCAGAGTTCGTTAGTCGGTAATGTAATCCGATGCGAGTCGAGACGCGATCCACTATTGTCTCTTTATTATCTTTGATTGCTTTACGCTGTGAGCAGAAATAATTGGCGTGGTTATAAACATACAAACAATAGTTATTATGAAACATTTTTATCTGATTGAAATAGCGAATTAGTATGCCGGCCACCTAATGCTAAGTAGTGATTGCCACCCATGGACACCTGTAAGCAACTAACAATCACGAGCGTTACTACCCCGAGGACTGAGTTTCACTGGTTCTAGCACTGGTGAAACATAATATATATTTTTTTATATATGATAGAAGTAGCAAACGAGCATGCAGTCCACCTGATGGTAAGTGGTCACTGCCGCCCATGGACATCTGTAAGTAACTTCATATAGAACATCACTTTGATCTGAAGTCAATCTCAGATGCATTGCTACATCCGGGGACTATGATGGTCGCCTCATATGAAAGTGTGCCGGCCATCACCGTGCCATCGAAACACAACAAATGCTTAACGCTAGAAATAGGTGTAGCGGTGGTACTCCCCGGTAGAATTACACTGGTTCTACCACTAAAATGAATGTCATAAGATGAGTAGCCAATGCATCGACTGCTTTGAAAAAGAGCATTTTACACATATTTTAGAGAGGAATCTGGGACCAAATGACCATGTTGTCTGGCCTATAAAAAGGAGGTTAAGAATTATTTTACGGCACAATTCAAGTCGAATCCAACACTTATTTTTCCGGCGGAGAAAGCTCTGATACACAGGAGACCTGGCTAAATTCCATCACACAAACAATGCTGTAACTACGTGTTAACAACTGAGTTTAAAGTCATCATATTGTAAAGCAGATACTTCTTTTAGCCATCTATTATGTCAGCGCTATTGCTGTGGAATCGCTGTGGAAACTGTAGTAAGAAAAAATCCCGTCATATAATAAAAACTTTTTAACAAAAAATATCTACCGACTTCCATGTCACAAAAAGTAAAAAATAATTTAAATATATTTTGGTCTAGAACATACTCAGTACTTAGTACATAGTCCTGAAGTCGGTGCTCGACATATTTCGCTGGACGACGGTAACTACGTCCTATATGAGCACCGACTTCGGAACTATGTACTAAGTACTGAGTATGTTCTAGACCAAAATATATTTAAATTATTTTTTACTTTTTTGTGACATGGAAGTCGGTAGATATTTTTTGTTAAAAAGTTTTTATTTTACACTTTTTAGTGAGTATATTTTTATGTTTGTATTTAAATAAAGCCTCTAAGTTTGCTTTGTGCATCTACATATTCACAAAAATTAAACATAAAACACTTTTACAATTCATACAAACAGGGCGCCCCCTCTGGAAGTACCCCTCCATCATCAGGGTTGAGGAGTTGAAGGTCAAATTTTTCATCTTATATTGTTGCTTAGTAATCTTATAACATATACGTTAGTACCAGGTGGCTAACTTCTATGGCTCAGGCTTGCAGTACCCTGCATCATCAGGGTTTAGGAGTTGAAGGTCAAAATTTTAATTTTGTGCCTCTGTTTGGTATTATTTTTACATACCCGTAAGCACCAAATTGCCAACTCCTATGGTTTAGAATTGAAGTACCCCTTCATCATCAGGGTCGAGGAGTTGAAGGTCAAAATTTTAATTTTGTGCCTCTGCTTAGTATTATTTTTACATAACCGTAAGCACCAAATTGCCAACTCCTATGGTTTAGGATTGAAGTACCCCTTCATCATCAGGGTTGAGGAGTTGAAGGTCAAATTTTTGATTTTATATTTTTGCTTAGTATTTTCTTTACATAACCGTAAGTACCAAATTGCCAACTTCTATGGTTTAGGATTGAAGTACCCCTCCATCATCAGGGTTGAGGAGTTGAAGGTCAAATTTTTCATGTTATGTTTTTGCTCAGTAATCTTATAACATATACGTAAGCACCAAATGGCTTATTCCTATGGTTTTGGCTTTAAGTACCCCTGCATCATCAGGGTTGAGGAGTTGAAGGTCAAATTTTTGTCCCATGAATTTGCTTAACAATTTCATTATATATTCGCAAACATCAAACGACCAACTTTTATAGTTCAGGCTAGCAGTACCCCTGCATCATCAGGATTGAAGAGTTGAAGGTCAAATTTTTCATAGTAAATACCTACATAGTAATTTTATTCTATATTTTACTCAATTGGACTTCTCCAGCTAAGGTTCGGCCGACTATCACTAATTTTATTATTTTGCTCCAAAAAGTTGAAGATCCTATGATTAGAACCTTATCAAACTCTTATCAGACTACCCCTGGAGTACATCCTTTCTAATAAAAAAAGAATCATCAAAATCGGTTGGCGGGATATTGAGTTATTCATACATTTATCGCGTACATTGAAAATGCAAATTTAAGACTTATGCGTTTTTCTTATGGATGCCCTAGTCAAAAAAATACTAAAAAAAAATGGGACCCTATGACACGCACTACCTTTCAAATAAAAAAAAAATCATCTAAATCGGTTCACCCAGTCCGGAGAAATGAGGTAACAAATATAAAAAAAAAAAAAAAAATACAGACGAATTGATAACCTCCTCCTTTTTGGAAGTCGGTTAAAAATATGAAAACGGAGTAGAGGTTTTTGTGTTAAACTACCTATATACATAGTTCATAACTGAATACAAAGTTAGGTGTTTTGATTTGAAACTAGTCCATATCCTAATTCAATTCAATTTACCATTAATAGCAATTATGTCAGAATGATATATACGCACATAGTAATTGCTCTTAATTATCAGATACCAGATTTAATCTCTATTAACTAACCAAACCAACCATTACACGAACTAACATATATATATAACAGTCATATAACAGTCACACGGACATGATGCAGTGTAACGAACTATAGCGGCTACCGTGGAGCCACAACAATAGCGATTTAATTAGGAGATCAGTAATTAGTCGTATAATTCACATAAGGAACAAAAATTAAGTCTTTTTGATTTGATACTTTTCATTTTAACATTACATAGGAAAAAGTAAAGTCTATTGGGAAATAATAAGTTTTGGATTCAACATTCCGTTAGTCTGATATGTGAATTTTTATTTAAATTTTTGTAGTGTGCTAGTTAAAAGCACGCCTTATGTGGAACCACAGTAAAAGCATGAAAACCTTGTCACCTGTCAAATATTTTTTCCAAGGATTTCCATTATGATAAATCAGGATTTTTCAAACAGTTCTAAATAAACTTGTGCGTAATTTGTTTTATTTTTAAAGATACAGGCACGCTACAGCGTAAATATTTCTACTAAGCTAACACACAATAATTCTTTTAAGGAGTTATCAGCATAATATACCTAATTGTAAGCAACGCGTGACTTTAGTTACATCTCGTACCAGGATAACTGATGCAATTATTCTGGTGACATTCTGGTTAGCATTAAGTAATTATAATAATAGGCATTAAGTAATTCACTTGTGGTGGCAGTATTTAGATTTTAATAGTATGTTAACAATATAAACAAGAATCATCGCGTGTTTACTGGCCCGGCAGCAGTCCAACCCCGTATCAATTAGGGCGTCCCGGTAAATAAAGACCTGATCCTGATTGTGCCGGCCATTGTTTTTATCGCATTTCACTCCTGTCACGGCTCACTCTGTTCACAATTGTGCGATTAATCGATTGTCGTGCGACTTCTGCACTATCTTCATATCTTAATTGGACTTTTGCACGGTCTAATAAATATTCATATCTTGATTGTGTGGGTTTATCTTAAAGAAGGAAACGCGAATTGGAACAGAATTAAATAGAGTAATGGTTATTAAGAGTAGATTTTGAACATTATTATACATAATACAAAGTAAACAAAAACTCTACCGATGTAGGGGTAATGTAAAGTCATAACAATTTCAGATTTTTTTAAACTAAATTTTAAATATTGTAAATATTACATATATCGTTCATTAGAATTACAATATTTGTTATATACTTTAATCACGTTTATCGTGGATGCACCTCTAATATAACTAATGTAACTAGTTGAAACATACTTATTTCATGCTCGGGGATGTAAACAAATGCTCATGCGTTTGTTCATGAATGAACAAACGCATAAAAAAAACATATAAAAAACGCATAAAACATAAAATGGTTTATCTAATATTAAATTAAGACGCTTAACTTAGTATTAGATTACCAATAAAATCACAGCCAAGTGAAGAAGTTACAATACAATTTTCAATCTATTGAAAATATGATATGTTAAGTTCTACATAAAATTTGGCAGAGATTTCCTTAAAAAAAACTTCAATTATGTGATCCAAAATGTCATGTCATCTCTTGATGTGTAGCCGAAAGTAGCCATTAAAAATAATAATATATGTTTTTGGAAATAGCAAACGAGGTAGCAGCCTTTTTTTTTTCGAGGGGGAAACCTTCCAAAGGTACCCGACGCCGTGGGAGCGACGCAGGGTTATGTGGGATTTTTACCGCACTAAAACCCCCCCGGTGGCCGTCCTCGGCGCTGAAAAGGAGGACTCCGGGATCTCGAAACGACTTCAACCGGAATCCTCCGAGCGCGCTGCCCCATCGGGCTCCTTCCAGATGGGCGGCTGGGCCCACCGCTCCGTCTAGTCTTTACGACGGTATGCGACCACACATACCGCCGTCCTTCCCGGGATTGCCTTACCGAACGGTTCGAGCTCCCACTCTAGCCGTCTGCAACCCCTTTTAGTCGCCTCTTACGACAGGCAGGGGATACCGTAGCCCTATTCTGACCCCGAGGCTACAGGGACGAGGTAGCAGCCTATTTGATGCTAAGTAGCCACTACCGCCCATGAAACCGTAATAAACACTGTTGAGTCATTATTAATATGGCTTGTGTAGGGAATATATAAACAAGTCCGCATTCACAACGTTTATTTATTATACCGTGTATGGGCACGTGTTCACACTACAATCGCGGACCAGCTTTTCATGCTCTGATATTTGGCTCCAACGAGCGACACACACTTTACTATGCCAGTCCCCACAACACCAAAAAAGATCCCAATCTTACCTGGCTAATCGCCATAAATATCTTGCTACTCCTGAAAACTAAGTTGGAATGTCTCCCGGGGGAAACCTTCAAAAGGTACCCGACGCCGTGGAAGCAACGCCGGGTTATGTAGGATTTTTACCGCACTAAAACCCCTCCGTGGCCATCCTCAGCGCTAGGTGGAGGACTCCGGGATCTCCAGTGAAACACAACCGTCCTCTGAGCGGGATGCCCCATTTAAGCTTTTTCCAGTCAGCATTTGTAGTCACTGCGCCTCCTAGTGTTTACGACGGCACGTGGCCACGCACGCCGCCGTCGTATCGGGGGTCGCTTGGCTACACAGTTCAAGCTCCCACTCTTACTGCTCGCAACCTCAAAAGCCCGTATTAGTCGCCTCTTAAGAGGCAGGGGATACCGTAGCCTGGTCCCGGTCTACGTCCCAGTCTGGTCCCGGAACTACAGGGACAAAGAATGTCTTCCTTACTACACCCTTCAGACCAAAACGTAGCGATGCTAGTACGCTGGTATCTAGCAGAAATAGATGTAGCGGTAGTTCTTTCAATATCGAATCACAAAAGGAATCACAATTCTAACTTTCAATTATCTTTTACAGTTCTAGACACTTACAAGTCGCGACAGTGTTCATGACCTTATACTTCATTCGCGTTTACGCTTTATTTTCACTTATTTCTATTTCAATTCGTATTTCGCACCCCTATCCCGTTTCAAATGCGATATCGCTAATGAGTTTTGTTCTAAATTACTGTTTATCCAAATGCTTTTTGTTATCTGACACGCGAATGTTAGACTAAGCTATGAATTGTTTATCTGCTTTTTATTTCTTTTGGGCGTTTTATCTTTATTTGACAGCCTCTAAGGGTTTTATTGTTAGGGTGATAAAGAATGATAAGTAACTATGAAATCGGGGTTTTTAAACAACATTGATGTAGTAAATGAGCATTCAGGCTACCTGATGGTACGTGGTCAATGGACATATATAAGCTACTTCATGTACAACAGGTTAAAGTCAATCACAGATGCGTTATTACTCAAACGGTTTAAGTCGGTCGCCACATAGGAAAGTGAGCTGTTGTCCCCTGTAGCCGGGGAGTAGAATACGGCTATGGTAGCCCCTGCATGTTATACGAAGCAACTAAAAGGGGGCTCTTGGGGTTTCGGGCGACTAGAGTGGAGGTCGAACTGCCCAGTCAATTACCCCGGGAAGGACGGCAGTATGTGTGGTCGCCTGCTGTGGTAAACACCAGGAAACACGGTGAGCGTAAATGCACGCATTGGAGATCCCAGAGTCCTCTACGTAGCGCTGTGGACGGCCACCGGGGGGTTTCAGTGCGGTTAAAATCCTGCATAACTCGACGTTGCTCCCACAGCGTCGGATATACTTTACGTTATAAACAGGTGTGGCGGTGATACCTCCCCGGTAGAATCATATGCGCTCATATGCGCTAACAGCTTATTACTGCCTAATCTGTGTAGTCCTAAGAGAGCTCTGTGGCGACCTCCCGCAACTCGTCAATAGATGGCGCTACTAGTATTCTGAAACACGCTATCATAGTATTCTCGATACCCCGCATATATACAAGTTCCGAACAACGTCTGTCGGAGCACGGCCGCTCCCCAGGCATGATCACCTAGCCTGGCGATCTCCCTTTGTCAAAGCTCTTTCGAAATCGAACAACAATTTTATTCTTAACTAGCTTATGCGTTTCTGGTCGCTTCGATCACTTTCCATAATAATGTCTATAAATAATTAATTATTATTATTAATCTATACATGCGTTAATCCAGGTCATAAGCCATCTTGCGGTAGAGTAGCAAACACACATACATAGTCAATAACTTTCACTTATAATATTAATAAGATAATTTAATCCAGATTGAAATACGACCTAAACTGAGAAGCGAAACAGGAGTTGCATCCATTAAAAAAATAAATTAACCTATCATTCATTCATCCATTGTTCTGTTCTAACAATGAACGATGTTCAGAACAATGTGGAGCCACAAAAGTGTGTGCCCAATAAACCACAACGACCTGAATTATACCGATCTATCATAATCGCTCAGCACATTTTTAATCTGTACGTATACACTTGTTTTATCTGTGGATAATAAATCGTTGTGTTAATTTGGATTTTATATGTTTAAAAAGTTATTTTGAATGTTGATTAACGCTGTCGAGATTTGGGAATTAGAGACTTGGCATTTGGGATTTACGGACTTTTCATAATTTTACGGCATGTCGAAAATCCTTTATTGGCATGTTACTCGGAATTCTTTGGAGAGAACGTTAAATTTATTTATTGACCCTTTATGCCTAAAATGACTACTAAACTAAATGAACTGACCAATAGAACTATAAAGAATAAAACGCGGTAAGAATTGTTTTTAGTCATACTCAAGGAGTGCAGAAAGGCGTTTCGTAAGTAGAATGAAAAATAATGTAAAAAAAAGAAAAAGTAAGACGGACAATGTAAAAAAAAGAAAAAGAAATACTATGGCCTAAAATCTATTATTCTGGGAGAAGACCCGTGCCCAGCTGTGGGACAATAATGGGTTGACGACGAAGACGGATAAAGAGATAGAGATGACAAGTAAGACAGAAAAAAAATATAATTCAATGTACCGAGAACAATTATATAGACCATTAATCATACTTATCATCATTAATACCATGTACGAGCTACTTCGATGGAAATGTTCTTAAAAATGAAACATCGTCTTAAATGATTCAATCCAATTCTTGATCCGACTGGCAATACTTAACTATCTTCAGTGGGCCGTATAGTAAGAATAAACGCACAATTTTGAAAAAAACATCAATTGAACGTTGAAGTTGAGTTAGTTTTATAGAAAAAAATCTCAGAGTTGAAGACTTGTTGTTTTAATCACATCGTTATTGGCCTTTTAATATTTATTTTATCCTAACTTAATTAATTAAAAATATAATAAAAAGGTCTATTTAATTACTGGGTACTTCTTTTCTGAAATTTGCGATTTTGAGTTGTGTTAGTATTCATTCGAAGCAGCGATTGGGATAATTGAACTGACAAATCTCGATCACGGGACGCACCGATTAAAAATATCAGTATTAAATTAATGTTAACTACTATGTACCTACTACAAATTTGATTTTTATTATTGCGTTTATTTTTTGCGTTTTGCTTGTAATGGCAGGTATATTATTATATACGAACGGAGATTGAAATGATATCCACTTACGTTGTTCGTAAAAGTGGAACGGGGAGATCTGCAGATAAATATTCAATTTCGACAAATGAATAAACTTATTTCTGTACTCCGGCAAAATCAGCCTCCAGCAGCAAAAGCCCTGATTTTTCAAAGTTTGAGTGTGATAGAGAGAAACTGTTTTCATCGTTTTCGTTATAATTTCTCGATATGATTATTATAGCAGTATATACAATAAATATTAAATTATATCTGTCAGTGTTAACTCTTCTATGATATAGAAATAACTATAGGTAGTGTAATTTTCTAAACTTTTCACTCTGTGCATACTTATCATCGTTATCATCAGCTCTATCCTGTCTCGCTGATGAGCACAGGTTTCTACTATGAATAAAAAATTCAGTCGTAGTCTTAAACTCTTTTTTTTTGTTTACGAGCGGTATACCTGCAAAAGGTACCCGACGCCGTGGAGCGACTCGGGTTATGTGGGATTCTTACCACGCTAACCCCCCCCCCCCCCCCCCCCAGGTGGCCGTCGTCAGCACTGCGCGGAGGAGTCTGTGATCTCCAACGGAACACAACCGGAGTCCACCGAGCGCAATGCCCCTTTCGGGCTCTTCCCTGGTGGGCGTGAAACGCTCACCGCACCTTCCGGTCTTTACGGCGGCATGCGCCTACACTTGCCGCCGTCCTTCCCGGAGTCGCTTGGCCGGTCTGTTCGAGTTCCCATTTTGCCCGCCCGCCACCCTGGAAGCCCTTTTAGTCGCCTCTTACGACAGACAGAGGGAACCGTGATGATATATAAATAAACCTATTCTGATCTCGGAACTAGAAATAGAAAGAAATATAAATAGAAATATAATTTATTCAGGCTTAATATATTAACTACAGGGACAAGTCTCATACTCTATCGCGCCTTTTGCCTAGCGCACCAATCTTCTGCACTATTGTTCAAAATCACCAAATCTATTTAATTATAGCCTAAAACAGTCAGCGAAACAAAACCGCTTTATCAGTAGAACTTCAGAATTTCCACAGCAGCACTGCATAGGTACTTGTAGGCGACGAAACTATTGTGCAGTATAAGATGGAATCAGCGCAGTCGAGCTGCTATCGAGAACCGCGCCCGCTACCCCACTTTACCCCGCTAGATAATTGTAAGGGAACAGTACAAGTCATAAATGGTAGCGGGAGAATCACCTTGAGGTACAAACCTCATTGTGATTTCAAATAACTCAGTTCATAATCCATATTCTCGACTCACCTATTTCCTCCTAAAAATAAAATTAAAATGCTTAACATGTAGTAGAGCAAGATAAAAAATCCATATATATGTTTTTATTTTAAGGTAAACATATTCTAGCATTTTATTTTGAACTAAAATCATAAGTCATAAGATTCCTACTCATATTGTATTGTTAACACCTTCTTCAAAACCTACTTTGCACCGCCGTGACACCAAAGCAACATTTTTCCATTTATTTCTCTTAGTTTCAATCTATTTGAGTTTACCACATCACATACTAAGAACTAAAATGTAATGTGTAATGTGAAAAAATCCGATTTGAATCCAAAATAATTAAAAATATTGTTTACATGTATTCAGAATTCTGTGTGGTGTCGGTCTTGAATAGCACCACTCCCTCTCTTCCCGTGGATGTCGTACGAGGCGACTAAGGGATAAAACATCCAGGAGATGGGCAGCAGCATCTCCTGTGAAATTCTAACATTTACTGCGGTCACCAACACGCTTGCCAGGCGCGGTGACTACTGGCAAAACCCCCTTATGACAGGTGCAGAAAAGCCACGGCCCCCAGTCCCCGGCGGCCCCGCTATTCCGGGCTACGGTAGCGGCCTAGGTAACGGCGGGGCAGGGGGTGCTAAGAATCTCCGGCAGAGATCCGGCTACCACAACCGACGACTTCTGCACCTGGCAACATACAACACCAGGACACTGAGGACCGACGAGAAGATACAGGAGCTGGAAGAAGAGATAGACAAGTTAAACTGGAGTGTTTTGGGATTGTCTGAAGTCCGAAGACAGGGGGAGGACACGATAATCCTCAAATCTGGAAACTTGCTCTATCACCGGGAGGGCGATCACCTGTCCCAGGGTGGTGTCGGGTTCCTCGTCCACAAATCCCTCGTGAACAACGTTGTAACAGTCGACAGTGTGTCGTCAAGGGTAGCGTACCGTATACTCAGAATATCTAAACGGTATTCGCTGAAGGTCATACAGGTATATGCGCCGACTTCGACACACCCAGACGATGAGGTTGAGGTCATGTATGAGGACATAAGTAGAGCCATACATACCTCAAAAACCCATTTTACCGTTGTCATGGGGGATTTTAATGCAAGACTAGGCGTGCGAAATGGTGACGAACGGAGGGTGGGGCCCTTTGGAATTGGACAACGTAACCACCGAGGTCACTTGCTTGCCAACTTCTTGGAGAGGGAAGACTTCTTTATGATGAACTCTTTCTTCAAGAAGAAGGCACAGCGAAAGTGGACTTGGATAAGTCCTGATGGTTCCACTAAGAACGAGATAGACTTCATTTTGGCAGACAAACGGCACATATTTAATGATGTCTCAGTGATCAACAGGGTGAAAACCGGAAGTGATCACCGGATGGTAAGAGGCACATTAAATATCAATGTAAAGCTGGAACGGTCACGCCTGATGAAGTCTACGCTCCGACCAACACCTGTCCAAATCCAGGGCTCCGAAGAGTTCCAGCTACAGCTCCGGAACCGTTTCGCGTGTCTCGATTCTTGCGTTTCTGTGGACGAAATTAACACCAAGGTAGTAACAACTGTCCACGAGGTGGGGTCTAAGTACTTTAAGACCCACTCCAGTGGTGGCTCTCAGGTTCTCTCAGAGCATACTCTCGGTCTTATGAGGGAAAGGCGAGAACTATGTGTGCAGTCTCCAACCTCAATGTCGAGATACAGACTGCTCAATAAACAGATCTCTCAGAGTAGGCGACGCGATTGGCGTGCTCACAACACCCGACGCGTAAAAGACGCTATTGAGCGAAACCGGGGCTCAAGAGTGTTCGCCAGGGATCTGTGCGTTGGGCAGAGCCTGCTGACGAGGTTGAAGACCGAATCGGGCACCGTAGTTTCGTCTCAGCCCGATGTTCTAAGAGAAATTGAGAAATACTACGGACAGTTGTATGCTTCCGCACGAGTTCCCGCCCGTAACAAGGCGGACGACAAACGTGCCAAACTGACCCGACACTATACTGAGGACCTCCCGGACGTCAGCCTGTACGAGATTAGAGAGGCTCTCAAACAGCTGAAAAACCACAAGGCACCGGGCGATGACGGAATCACAACAGAGCTGCTAAAAGCTGGCGGTAAACCCCTCCTAGTGGCGCTCCAAAAGTTGTTCGATTCCGTTATTACTAGCGGGACAACCCCGGAAGCGTGGAGCAGAAGCGTAGTGGTGCTGTTCTTCAAAAAGGGCGATAAAACCCTGCTGAAGAACTACAGGCCCATTGCGCTTCTGAGCCACGTGTATAAGTTGTTTTCGAGAGTCCTCACTAACCGTATTGCACGCAGGCTTGACGACTTCCAGCCTCCCGAACAAGCCGGATTCCGAAAAGGCTACAGCACCATGGACCACATACACACGCTTCGGCAGATTATACAGAAGACCGAGGAGTATAATCTGCCGTTATGTGTTGCTTATGTGGACTATGAGAAAGCCTTCGATTCTATCGAGCACTGGGCGGTGCTGGAGTCCCTTCAGCGATGCCAGATCGACTATAGGTACATCGAGGTGTTGAAGTGTGTATACACAGCCGCCACCATGTCAGTCCGAGTACACGACCAAAGCACGAACCCCATCCAACTGCAGCGGGGAGTCAGGCAAGGCGATGTCATATCGCCGAAACTGTTCACCGCTGCGTTGGAAGATGTGTTCAAGCTGATGGTGTGGAAAGGTCTTGGCATCAACATCAATGGTGAACACGTCACACACCTTCGATTTGCCGACGATATAGTCATCTTGGCAGGTTCGCTGACGGACCTCAGCACAATGCTAGGCGACCTCAACAGTGCCTCACAACGGGTGGGTCTTAAGATGAACATGGACAAGACGAAAATCATGTCTAATGTCCATGTCACACCCGTACCGGTAGTTGTTGACGGCACTCCTCTCGAAGTTGTTGAAGAGTACATTTACCTGGGACAAACGATCCGGATGGGTAAGTCCAACTTTGAGAGGGAGGTCACTCGAAGAATCCAACTCGGCTGGGCTGCGTTCGGGAAATTTCGTAGTATCTTTTCGTCCACAATTCCTCAGTGCCTGAAGTCGAAATTGTTCGAGCAATGTGTGTTGCCAGTGATGACCTATGGCGCCGAAACGTGGTCCTTCACTAAAGGCCTCATTCAAAGGCTCAGAGTCGCTCAGCGTGCTATGGAGAGGGCTATGCTCGGAATTTCGCTACGAGACATGATTCGCAACGATGAAATCCGTAGACGAACGAAGGTTACCGACATAGCTCTCAAAATCAGCAAGCTAAAGTGGCAGTGGGCCGGCCATATCGCTCGAAGGACCGATAACCGATGGGGAAGAAAGGTCCTCGAGTGGCGACCACGTTTAGGCAAAAGGAGTACAGGTCGCCCCCCTACCAGGTGGACCGATGACCTGAAGAAGACAGCGGGAAACCGTTGGATTCAGAGGGCACAGGACCGGTTGGAGTGGCGCCATTTAGGGGAGGCCTATGTCCAGCAGTGGACATCAAAGGGCTGATGGATGGATGGATGGATGGATTCAGAATTCCCTACTTCTTTTAAATTGACCTAAACATGATATTAGTGACATCATAGAAATTAATATAGAGAACTCTAGTATGATTTACTTTTATTTTAATTTGGAGCGTATGTATCACGCTAGTATCTTACATCTTAAACCAATCATCAGTAAAAGAGATAACTAAGCTAAGACACCTCGATTGCTAACCAGAATCCTAGCTTCCACTGTGCTTCTCGACGTGACAATAAAAATGTTAATTTCGTTCAGAACCATTTTATTTTTATGGCAATGACGGTGAGCATCCAATTTTTCCTGGCAATTATCTCATGTTGATCTTGTGCATGTACACATTTTTGCAATGGTCAATTATTTCATGATTCAAGAAATGTTCATTAATGATGCATGCAGTCAGGCAATTTCATATGCATTATGGCTAGCAGGATGTCGTCCATTGCGGCGTTACCAGCAGTGACTTTGCCTTAAATTTATTTTTTCCCCGAATTTTAAATAAAAATATTAATTCGATACTGAAAAAAAAAGCTTACTCTTGCCTTGAATTTGAATGCATATATATTGCAATGATGACGACTTGTACCATAATATCAAAAACATATCGTTGTAAGTAATTCATTACACCAAATTTCACTAACAAATTCAAACTGAATGATTGCAAAAAGCACCCAACTATTGCATTTGAACAAGCCAGCAGTACTGTGAGTAATACGGAATAGTTCGGCATAAAGCATCCCATCGTTCTTTACAAACGGGTTCAATTTTCCGATACTGTCTGTGATCACGCATGACCATCTCGTTTCCAAGCAGCAATCGGTCCTATCGCGATAGGAATACGGTGGATTTCAGATGCCAGATAGCGAGAATTAGAAAAAATTGGTGTATAGTAGGCGCAAATCGTACCCAGCGGGTGTGCGAAAGTTATCAATCTTGGACAGGATGAAACCCATTTCAGCGTTTATTTATGTTTGGTCGATGGTTTTTCCAAAATGAAATAGAAAGGCGGTAGGGTTGGTGTGCATTATCAATTCGATACAGTGACAAAGGGCCTTCGAAATTTTGTTAATCCAATCGTGACGATAAATTGTCGCGACGCAGGGAGAGTCTAAAATGGCTCGGTCTATTTATGGTGCTCAGCAGAGGTACTGAACTGAATAGAGGTGATAAAGGATGGCTCAATGACACGTATCTTGGTATAGAACCATTAAAGGGCCAGGAAAGTGGTAAGCAGTTTATGTTATATTTATATAGAGACATTTGTAAATTTGTAATTACACAATAAGTTTTTGGGTCTTTTCCCCATTATATCTGTATCTTACCAAAAGTAATGAGAGTTGTGATGAGATTTGAGATTTAATAAATAATCAAAATAGGAGTAAATAAAATGAAATGTTACAAAAAAATATGTATTTTTAGAGCATACATTTATCAATTTAAATCGTATATTTAGTGGTAAAAGCTGAAATTATTTCTGGCTTACAAGAAATTTCTTCCATATTTCCATTAGAAACAAATAGGCTAACATAATCCAATACCGTATTAAGCAAATAGTTTTCTCCGAACATTTCACCAGCTGAACGCTGACTTCAAAGGAAACTTCGGGTCATTCTTTATTTATGGGCAGATTACTTTACCCTTTATTGGTTTGCAAATTCCAGCCGGCTCCTCTTGATTTAGTCGAGAAAAATTACAACAAAGATTTATCCTCCCCGAAGGCCACTTACGTAAATCGATCACGAAGTTATCGCGATTCTCAGATTTCTGATCCAATAGGACTTTTTTTGTGAAATCCACATTCATCTTGGAAAATGGGATCAATTTAGACGGTACGGATAAGAGTTTTTATGTTCTTCGCAGTACGAGTTCATTTCTTAGATTGGTCTGTTTGAAATGACATCGTTGGTGCTAATCGAATTTCGTATGAAGGAGGTATGGCAGCCATTTTGTTATTCTGATATGCTGTTTTTCGATCTAGGATATGATAGTTTGCTGCGATCTTTTTGTGGCCCTTGCTAGGCATGGGTTTTTTAAAGGAAAGTGTAATGTCTTGCCGTAATACGCCCTATGGTGTCGATCTTAAATAGCACTATCTCCACGGATATCATAGGGCGAAGGCACAAAGTTCAGAAGCTTGCCAGCAGTGTTTATTTCACATCAATACTAACTGGGGTCACACCACGTCAGGTGTAAATTGTGAAAAAAACATTAAAGCCACCACCATTCGCTTATGTTGATTAGTGGACCTCAAGGCTAATGGATGAAATGTTTTCAAACTTCCCAAAGTCCCATGAAAAGGTTTTAATAACTATCAAAAGTTAATCTACGCGAACCATCCACAATTTATAAATGCGAATCGCCTTTTCCAACTAGTCTATCGGTAACTCGGATTAAATGATTTCGTTAGTTTTAACTACCCTCATCTGAAAATTTCACGGAGACAAACTCAGTGAACATAAAGATTTCTTAAAGTCGATTGAGTACGTTGAGATCGAATTTGAGATTTTATATCAATTGCAGAACGAAGTAAGTTCATGAACTTTCTTTTTGAAATATAGATAGAAGTAATGCTTTTGACCTTAGAAACGAATTGTCTTTTTATGTGATGGAAGCAGAAAATAAACATAGAGTCAGCTAATTCTGTGATCACTGTAACACATGGATTATCACACTGCCACCGGTGGACATTAGTGTATTGTTTCTCTTTTTTATGAAAGAGAACGACAAGCTTTCACTAAAACGCAAGATTTTTTGCAAGTGGCATTGGTGCTAACCACTATCGAGTCTTACTCTACCTTGTTAATTTATTTGGGATACAAACCACAATTCAAATAGTTAAAGTTCATCCAAATGTGCTTACTGCAAATACTCACTGAATTGTAAAAATATTTAAATACAGCGTACAAAAAATCTCCTTACCATTGAACAACCTTTAAAAAGCCAGTATATTTCGTTACAGAAAACCAAAACGTGGCATCCGTGAAAGCTTGATCCATTTAAAATGAGCTGAATACCTCAGATGTTCTTTATAAGGATCGTAGCTAGCCTCTGGCCGAGTGGCGACACCAAGCGAATAAAGTGGCAAAACTTACCAAGCGAATGGCTCAAATTAAAATTAATATTTCCATTCTGAGTTGATTTCGCTCGCGGAAGTCCAAGCCACTTCCGTAGCGGAAATCCTCTTGTTTACGATTTACCGAATTCCACTGCACCGCAAATAACGATATTTCAACCTTACTACGTTTTGCTTACAGGCCTTTTCGTTTATCAGGTACTTGGCACATAATTCCGTGCGACTTTGCAATGCTAATGTTTTTCGTCATAAATCATGATGCTTAGTTCGTTAAAAATGAAGTGGAGATGGTATTTAGTACCACATTTGTTATTTTGATAGGTCATAACCCTGTTATGTCATAGTTATGTCGGTAAAAAATAACATCATGCTTCTTTCTGTGAATGGAGTATACTTTAGGACATCGACATATGTAAGTGTTTTGGCAAAGGGAGATCTCCCGCCAGGCAAGGTGACCATGCCTGGGGAGCGGCCGTGCTCCATTAATCTTTGTTCGGAGCTTGTATATATGCAGAGTATTGAGAAAACTTCGATAACGTGATCCAGAATACTAGTAGCGCCATCTATTGTCGAGTTGCGGGAGATCGCCACATGTTAAACACTGTTGGACCACATTGTGTATGAATGGAGTTTTTTACAATTTTGCAGTTTAGTTCGAAAGATAAAATTTCCAAAGCGAAAATAAACTACAAACTTAATCCCGCGGCTCTAACTGCTTCGATCACGTTTACGACTGGGTATCTCATGTGTTAATGCAGGTGATAATTATCTAGTAGTTTTTGCATGGAAGCGTAATAAACTTACAGCCAAATACATCCTCACAAACTTTAGACAAAGAAAACCAATACCAACAACTTCGACAAATTGCAAGATGATAGAACGTATATGGTCTATACATGTTAGAACTAGTATAGTTCGACTGGGGAAGTACCACCGCCACACCTGTTGTAACGTGTACCTGTTTCCAACGTGAAGCATTTCTTGGGTTTCGATGGAAGGGTGTGGTTGCACACTTTTGTTTGAGGCGACAATCATAGACCTCAGGGGGAGCAACGCCGATGGGGCAACGCGCTCGGAGGATTCCGGTTGAAGTCGTTTCGAGATCCCAAAGTCCTCCTTTTCAGCGCCGAGGACGGCCACAAAAAAAAGGGAGGAGCAACGCATCTGTAATCTCTGATTCTACTTGAAGATGCTTAAACATGTTAATGGGCGGCAGTGACTACTTACCATCAGGTGAACTGCAAGCTCATTTGCTACTTCAATCAGATAAAAAAAAAAAATGGTTCGACTGGAAACGTAGCACCGCCACACCTATTTCTTAGGTGAAGCGGTTCTTGCGTTTCAGTGAAAGAGTGGCGGTTCACTTTTACATATAAATGAGGCGAGATCACCTTGATCCTCGGGAGTAGCAACGCGTCTATGATTGACTTCGATAGAACCCTTGCGCTGGGTGCAGTTGTTTATTGTAAAAGTCCTTAAGCTGTAGTGACCACTTACCATCAAATGGAGAGCATGCTCGTATGCTACGTTAATATTATTAAAAAAATTGCGGTACTCGGGGACTGCCGCGGTAAAGCTATTTAATAGCATTTTTATCAACTTATGCAATTATAATTATTTATTTATGCAGTATTTTTTTCTTTGATATTAATTCAAGTTTTATTCTTTGATACTGTATACTTTCTAACAAACAGCTGCTTACATATTCGTCCGATTTCCGAGCAGACCGTCTCGATCCGTGCAAGCTTTGTACTGTCGTACCATATACATATACTTTAAGCGATCGCTCGGCGCGCTACATGGTGTTAGGTTTTTTCGTTACGGAATTTCTCGATTCGGTTGCCACGCACAAAGCCCGCGATAAAAGCTATGGAATAGCTTAAAACATCGAACCAAATGTAGGAAATCTTTAAGAAGCGAAGTAACATTTCATCTTAGAAGGGCGAGTCCCTTTCCACGTACGAAGATATATGTTACGGTAGAATTTTAATCAGTAAATCCACTGGGGCCAGATTGAAATGCAGACCGCGGTATTGGGGCCCCATAAATCTTATGTACACGTGTGGTATAGGGGTTGCTTTACGAAACCCTTGTTAGTTGGTAAAAGTATTCCAAATGGAACCACTATTGCAAAGTATTTTGATAAAATATATGTCGGCGGGACACCGCGTAATTATGAAAAACACGTTGACGAAAATAATTATTTTAGTTACTTTAAAGATCGAATATTGTTTTTTTTTTTTATTAAAATAGCAATATGTAGTGATTTCTTAAGATGTAAATTTAGTTTACCCTCCATAAATTTGTTATTGTCACCTCAATAAACTTTATTATAAAAAGGCGAGCGCCTGCCGGTAGAAAGAGGTTCTTGTTTAACCGTTGAAACGATCGGACCTCCTTAAGTGTGAATAAATCGAAGAAGTTTACTCCTGTGTTTTACTTGAAATCTTAAAGAATGGACAGTAATGAAGACCCTGACCTTCCTGACGTCACGCTACCACTTCGTTATATATAATTTTGCAAAAAAAATTACAACTACAAACATATGTTACAAACATCTTTATTGATATAAAATTTTGGATTTCTTAACTACACTGGTCATTACATGCATTTATTAATAGTAAAGCCTCTATTGAAATAATGTTCTTGTACTACATTAATTCCTAGCCGCAATTAATCAGCATGTTTTTTTTTATTTGTAAAATTACAACTCCACGGACTGTTCGTCCGTGCCTTTTGTAGGTTCTTATGTATAGTTAACAGGTATTTTTTTTTCTTAGCTCCACTAATTTTCCCGCCCTCACCATCGCCGATACACTGGTCGTGGTGACCAAGTGTGACTGTTAGTATTATATCGCACATCTGAATTGAAGCTGTTTCGACTCTATTTATAATAAATAGAAATAGATCAGCATGTTGGGATATTAAAATAGACTAAACTGTTAATTTTAATCTATTACTGTGAATACAGTAATGGATTACCGACTAACATTACTGCGAATACAGTAATGAATCATATACAAAATTAACAATTGCAGACGAATAATCTTAAATAATTACTTTTTTTTGTAAATTGTTGAAGTTTTTTTTTTAAATTCTAGAACATGCAGTTCCTCTGATGGTGAATGGCCATTGTTTACCCACAATCCCATCCATCAGCTCTTTGAACTGCTGGACATAGGCCTCCCCTAAATGACGCCACTCCAACCGGTCCTGCGCCTTCTGCATCCAAGAGTTTCCCACCGTCTTCTTATTACCCACGATCATCAGTTATTAACTCTCCACCAAATAAGATAACAATCTTAGCCGAGGTTGGCCACAGATACTTTGCTATCACCGGGAATTAAATTAGAATGCCTCACATAAGTATTATGCCTTACCACATCATTCATTTAAAAATGAGTTATGAGGTAGTAATTTGACAAGCAGAGGTATCTTCCGATTGGAGTTACGAAGAGTTTTACTACCTTCCATACCAATTGTGCTACTTGATAGTCCTTCAGACAACTACACCAAAATGTATAGTTAACCAGCATAATAAGCCTCTATTTGAAGAGCGTAAAGGGTCCTTCCACACGGAGTCGCTTCATTAAAATGTCGCGGCACGTGTGAAGGGCCATGCTCGCAGGACGCCTCGAGTGCGGAGAAGAGCTAGGCAGGAATAATGAGCCTGAAAAATCGAATAAACAGACCTACCAATTATAGCTTATACTAGCAAGTTAAATTAACTCCTTAGAATCCAGTTAAATGCCAATTTCGAAATAGAAACTTATATTAGTGAGAAAACTTAGGTATCTCCTGGTTGTTACTACTGCTATATCACCAATTTCCATAGAATGTAGTTTTTTTTTAACCTGACTGAAGTAACAAACGAGCATGCAGTCCACCTGATGGTAAGTGGTCACTGCCGCCCATAGACATCTGTAATCAACTACATACAGAAAATGGGTTCCATCTGTCAATCACGCATGCGTTGCTACTCCCGAGGACTATGATGGTCGCCTCATGTGAAAGTGTGCCGACAACCAGACCCTTCTATCGAAACGCAAGAAATGCTTCACGCTAGAAATAGGTGTGGCAGTGGTACTTCCCCGGTCGAACTACACTGATACAACCACCAGTTTCTACATTTCGCTGAAATGGTGTTTTGAAATGGAGATTTTGTTACTTTTATATGAGGTGACCCGCTTAGTGCTTGAGAGTAACAACGCCTAGGATTGACTTCACCGGCTTACTTTCATACGAGATAGCCCTCTTAGTGCTCGAGAGTAGCAACGCATGTGATTGTGACTTTAGATCGAACCCCTATTCTAGAGAAATGTTTGGTGCTGGTATCTCCCGTTAAAACCACATCAAAAATACACTGTTTGTATGTCATTGAAATTCTTGCAAGTACCAGGCAGTCAGAAACCATAAAAAGCTGGCGTTGAATTTAAAACGAATTACATCAAAAAGAATATGCAAACTACGATTCCATGCAAAAAACTGAATACGATATTAAATATTATATTCCACGAGCGCTTGTAATATTTGTAAATGAAGAGAATCCTTTGATGAACGGATATAATAAATTATGGAATAACTAGCGAATGCGATATTGACAAAATAAATATTAACGGACGTTAATTCCGAATTCCTTTGTACGGTATGCAATTTATGAGGGTATTTCGATGCGGAATTTCTTTGTTCAGTAATTTAATAACACATGTACTCGTAGTTTAGTTAGTGTCACTAATATGAATGTGAAAGATTTTGAGGGTGTGTTTGTTCCCCTTTTACGCAAAGACTACTAGTCGGATTTTGTTAAAATTTTGCAAATATTGATTTACGTGACCTGGATTCGCACATGAAATAATTATTACCGCGGTAGACGTGACTAAAATGCACGAAGCCGCGGGACTAACCTAGCATTGTCAAGATTTTGAGAAATTTTAAAGGATTTTCTGTACCAATTTCAAATGTATAAAAATGTGCATTTAAAATATTTAGGAAATTTCTTTCTGTGGATGGCTCGAAAGCGCTGATATTTCGAGAATTAAATTAGAATGCCGTGTATTAAAAGCCTCTTCTCTTTATCCAGGGAGTAACCAGGGAGGTACCACTATCGAATCTATATTGGTGGAAGGGCGTGGTGGCCGGTTCACTTACATATAAGGTCCATCTTAGTCCTTGGAAGTAGCAATGGATAGTAATTGGCATTACTATAAAAAATATATCTTTAATTTGTTGAATAGCGAGAAAACGACAAAGTTTCTAGACTGCTAAAAACCCTTCCATCCCTTAAATACACTTGCTCATAAAATCCATAAAAAATTGAATCTCCTTGAAAAATTTAAGCAGCGGTAATTTTACGGATACTTCGGCCTAACAAAGTTGCCAATGTTTCAGTTACCTATTATAAACTGCAGTAACTCATTTTGGCTTGGACACTTCACCCATTTTTGTTAAAGTAGAGACACTAATTATAAAAGAGGGCGACCCATAAAATGTTGGCCGAATTTTGTAATTTTTAAAGCAGAGGCAGCGACGAGCATGCACTCCAGCTGATGGTTAGTGGTAACTACCGCCCGCAGACATATTATGTAATTAACTCCAAATAAATGGTTGGAACTATTCCTTTTGATCGGGAGGTCCAAGCTTCAAATCCCAGGCCACTGACTCTTAAAAAATTATGTGCGTAAAAGAAATTAATTATAACTGCTTAACGGTGAAAAAAATATCGTGAATAAATCTACATACCTGAATAAAAAATAATAAAAAAAAAAGTTCTCAAAAGTATGTGAAGTTTGCCAATTCGCACTTTGCCAGCGTGGTGGACTATGGTCTAGCCAGCTATGGCCATCAGTTCAGATCAGTTAAAGCGCCACGGATTAGTATAATACTCCTCAGAACTTCAACTAATTACAAAATAACTTATGAAACATAAAAATGAGAAAACAAACATCCGATCTTAACTAAAATTTATTAGAACAAATAACCCATGCGTACAATGTGTGTGTGTGTGTGTGCGCCACACTTTCCACACCCATGAGACCAGAATACAGCAGCGCTTAACACTTCTGCTATTAGTCAGAAATAGGTACGAAGGTAGCCTCTTTGGAGGAAAACAAGAAAGTGTCAAACGTTGAAAAAGTATGCCAGTGATATTTATTAGGATGTTTGTAGATAAATTGACTTATAAAATACGAATACGAATAATTTGACGACCCGCGTGGCAGAGCAGTTACTATACCGTACTGACGCGCAATGGGTCCCGGGTTCAATTCCCGGCCAGACAGGTATCTGAAAGATGAGTTTACATCCATGTTCTGGGTCTAGGTGTTTGTGTATTCGTCTTGTGTCTGTCCATGGTACCCATGACATAAAAGAGAATCATAGTGTGGGGCTATGAGTGTAGAAAGCGTTTATTCATAAAATATTATATTCGCGTCAATAATTGCAATAATTTGCATTCGTAAGCAAAAGCCCGGTTTCTGAATTATAACTTTATAAAGTTAAGCATGTTGGATGTGGTCAGAACGCGATGGGTGACTGTTGCTGGTTACATGCACGAAGATTCGAACTCTCACTATCAAACATGCACTGTATCAACAAAATGTACACGTGAATTGTTTACTTTTTGGCTAAAATTAGTACTCGATAAGCGATTCGCCATTTTTGGAGTTAAATCTTGTAACTGTCTGTATAGTGCGCGCACTTCTTACCTTGTGTTAACCTATATCCAGTCTCAGGTCTGCTGGAAGAGATTTCATTAGAAATAAGCAGTACCTTTGCACTTAATGTTAATTTTAAGTTCTCGTTGTATTTGATTTCTATGTGTGTGCATGAACAAATAAATTAACAGTAGACTGAGATTCATCATTACTACACTGACACACATATCTGACACAGATTCCATGAAAGAAAAGATACAAACTCCATGGCGTGCATAAAGAATAGGGTCTACTCACGTGTATAGAAGCCGCACTTTGAGACACCTCAAGGCATGTCTCAGGAGCAATTATGAAGGATGCATTCAAGCTTATGTAGGACGATGTGGTAACAATGTGGCTTTTTCTTTCTTATGAAATTGAGTAGAAACGAGTCAAGATATTAAGGGTGGTAGAGTAAAGATATTTATATGTTTAGAGATCTTTTAGCGTTTAGTTTCTTATGATATGAGATGATGAGATCCTCCTCTTTGCGTCGATTTCCTCAATGCTGAGGGTCGTGACCCCCTCCACAGATCACCTTGTTCCGGACTATATTACGCCAACGGTGCCAGTTCTCCGCGACGTGAATGGCATCATGCATCTTACTGTCGAGAGTGGTGCGGATTTGGTCCGACCAGCGCATCGGACTTCGTCCTCTTGGTCTCTTCCCCTGGACTTTGGAGATAATGAGATAATGAGCAGTTTTTGGTACCAACCCATTATTGTCCCACTGCTGAGCACGGGTCTTCTCTTAGAATAAGTTTTTTCTCAGAATGAGCAGTAATAGTAATATTATAGTTAAAATTCAGGCATTTGATCTTGAGTAAAATGTTTGAATCTCAGTTAGGTAGGTAACCACAGACTTTTCGAACCTCTTTGAACTATTTATCACTGCTTCATTGTGAAGAAAAATGTCGTGAGGAATCCTACACACCTGAGAGATCTCAAAAAATCTTTAAGTTGCGTGAAGTTAATTCACACTTGGCCAACAAGCTTCTTATTTTGAGTAAAGATGCATGCCCACTGGGACAATAATGAATGATAAGGTAAGATGATAATTTATTCGTTCTGTTTTCGTTACACACATTTAGCTATTACACGAGTAAAATATTTACAAAGTGAAAAGAAGGTGCAAAACATCACGAATTGGACACTGCTCAGCATTATGTTGGACTCCGAGAACAGCCAGCGTAAAATACCAATAAATACCAGAATAAAATAAAAAAACAAACAAATGTAGGCTTAATCTTCTGCTAAACATTAAGAACTACATTAAAATTGTACTTTTCAGACAACACTCGAATAAAATTAAATATTCACAAGCATTTTTCGAACAAAACTCAGTTCAATTTTATGTTATTAAAAATAAACGAACGAGCGTGTCGGATATCGTTATTTATGTAAAGTTTTATCTAACGTTTTTTAGTTTTAAATAAATCAGTTTTTTCGAACAAATCAGATATGACAAATGATTCAAAGTTTGTAAAAACGATTGGATATGATATATAGGAAATGGTTTTAACAAACCCATGCGTGTTTTTTGCATGCGACGAATAAATGCATTGACGAATGTGACAGATTCGTGATAGAGCTTTGCACATGATACCGATTTGTGTCTGTATTTTTTATGTGGTTCACGTCAACCCATTATTGTCCCACTGCTGGGCACGGGTCTTCTCTCAGAATGAGAGAGTTATAGGCCATAGTCCACCGCGCTGGCCACGTGGGAATTGGTGGAGGTGGAGGTGGTTTTGTGCGGTTAAAATTACCAAAATAGCAATATTTTTGCAGGTAGTAGAACCAGTGTAGTTCGACCGAGGCACCTTTTCAACATTTATTACTACTTATATACTTTTTCGACATATTACAGATTTAAACTACCTATTTAAAAACTTAACTACTATTATACAAGTATTCTATCAAATGTTTGCGTATGCTCACTTCGCTTGTTCGAAGCGAGTGCCAAATAAGAGCCATCGTAAAAGCGCGCTAGATCACGTTCTGAACCCCTTGTATTAAAAGTGGTTGAAGGAGACGTGATGTACAATGTATTAATTTATGATGTAGACTGTTTTAAAAGCTTTTATCTTTCCATTAAACTAGTAAGCACATTGCTCATACTTTCTACACTCATAGCCCTACGTTAGGATTTTCTGCTGTGTCGTGGGTACTATGGATAGACACAAGACGAATACACAAACCCAGAACATGAATCCAAACTCATCATTCAGATACCTGTCTGGCCGGGAATCGAACCCGGGACCCATTGTGCGTCAGAACGATATAGTAACCGCTCCGCCACGCGGGTCAAATGCACTCCTCCACGCTACTACGGCACGTACAGATTATTGGATGAAGGCATGTAACGACATCAACATCGATTATTTATTTAGAAGCAGCTCAAAAAACTTCAGATAAGTTTTGTAGACTATTTGAAGTAGTAAAAGAGCATACAGTCAGTACAGCTGACCATACTCATACGAAAGTAAGACAGCAACCACACCCCTGAAAAAGAGCAAGTGATGGCAACTACCATTCACCTATCTTCACCTATCCTACTCGCAACTGCGCTAGACGTTTCTTATGTAAATCAAAGGGAGAACCGTGGTTTATGTCAAAATACTTATGTAAATTTAGAGTATACAAATTAATTTTAAACAAACCAAAATGCTTACTCCTCGTTTCATTGCTGATTACCGAGTAATTTATAATCTCGCCTCAAAATTACTTCTCAAAGCCGTGGACCCTTCAAACCGACTAATTATTTGCATAATCTTCGTGATTTGCGCAATAATATCGTCTGGATTGTAACATTAATAAATAACGTTGCTCAATCGTAGCATAACCATGGTTTACTGATGGAGATTCGGGAGAATATTTTTAACGAATTTATTAAGAATATAAAACGTTTACAAAGTAATTAGATTTTGTCTAATGCGAACTTATGCACTTTATACAATAATTTGTGTACCAAATTTTTGCAAAATGAAAGCTGTACCGATATGATTTACGTAACAGGATTACAAATACAGACGTAATTTTTTGCATTTACAATATTTTATTTTTATCTGACTGAAGTAGCAAACGAGCATTCAGTCCATCTGATGGTAAGTGGCCACTACCGCCCATGGACATCTGTAATCAACTTCATACAGAACATGGGTTTAATTTGAAGTCAATCACAGATGCGTTGCCACTCCCGAGGACTGTGATGGTCGCCTAATATGAAAGTGTGCCGGCAACCACACCCTTTAATCGAAACGCAAGAAATGCTTCACGCTAGAAATAGGTGTGGCGGTGGTAGTTCCCCGGTCGAACTACACTGGTTCTACCACCTTATAGAACCAGTGTGAAATAAAATAAACAAGCAAGAATATTTTTCATTCAGTTTTCCCTTAATACTACGTAAACTTTTATAGAGAGACATCAATACCTATTACGTATGTTACTAAGATTTTGTACAAAAATACATGTGTTAATATTTTAAAGGTGGTAGAACCAGTGTAGTTCGACCGGAGAAGTATCACCGCCACACCTATTTCTAGCGTGAAGCATTTCTTGCGTTTCGATAGAACGGTGTGGTTGCCGGCACACTTTCACATGAGGCGACCATCATAGTCCTCGGGAGTAGCAACGCATCTGTGATTGACTTTAGATGGAACACATGTTCTGTATGAAGTTGATTACAGATGTACATGGGCGGCAGTGACCACTTACCATCAGGTGGACTGCATGCTCGTTTGCTACTTCAACTAAATAAAAAAAAAATTACTAGTTCCGGATTTACTATCACGAATATGGTGAACCTATTTCTAAACCGACAACAGATATTCAGATCTGATGAATCTGCCATATTTCTAAAGGCTTTGGAAATTCTAAACAATGAGTAGTCGCGAAATCCGGCCTCGTAATTAATTAGAAATCCTTTGGAATACAAATATTATTATTCGATACAACAAAAGTGTTTTGAAGGTACAAAGTTTGGTTCAACATCGCAGGTAGCAACCGATTTCTATTCAATAATAGTAATTGTTAGTGCTTTTACGAGTTATTTGTTAAAAAGAGAAATGATCACTAAAAAACTTACAAATAGTCTTTAGTGTCCTCAACAATCAGTATTTACGTTTCGCCTATCATAGCAAAATACAATGTAGGGTCTGACGGAGAAGAAAAACATAAACGTATATAGTTCATTGCAATATTAGGGCAAAAACGTACACAATCATTGTTTTGAGTTTGGGTTGACATTCGTACTAACGGTACAATACAAGTGTAGTAACGAAATTTTAAGACGCAATTCCATCCATTCATCAGCCTTTTGATGTCCACTGCTGAACATAGCCCTCCCCTAAATGGCGCCACTCCAACCGGCCCTGTGCCTTCTGAATCGAACGGTTTGCTACTGTCCTCTTCAGGTCACCTTGTAGAGGAGCGACCTTTATTCCTTTTGCCTAACCGTGGTCGCCACTCGAAGACCTTTCTTCCCTATCGGTTATCGGTCCTACGAGCGATATAATACAATTCCATCAGTGGATTATTCCAGACGACCATGTGCTTATATAAGTGGGAGTACAATCCTACCTTTATCTGATTCCAGTCGAGAATTCACTTCATCGGATGGTAAGGGGAGACAGCAGCCACTTGCGATGAACCAAATTATTGTTTGCTATTGCTATATTTGAAGATTCGCGTTGTGAAACTTTTCCTACCGATCTAACATACGTTAGGATCTAGTTTTAATCATCAACCATACAGATATATGCGTGATGAATTTAGATTTCTGTGCTGGATCTGGGTCTGGATGTTTGTGTTATATTTTATGTATCTATCTCATCCGCGATATAGAAAAAATCTTAGAGTAGGACTATAAATGTAAAAACACTATTATTATAAAGAAAATCACGGAGAAATCTGCCCAAATCATCGAAATTAGGAGCACAAGAAATCGATTTCCAAATCAATAAGCTTCAAGAACTCAAGACATACTAATCTGCATAGTTACTAAATATACTTGAGACAGGAGTGCTAGTGGTAATATCGAATACATTTCAAGAATTTTAACGAGGTTTTGAACTAGCGATTGCAGAGCGGAATTTAATTATTGCTAACTCCGGCAGTTTGGATTATTGTTCCTAGATTAAGTTCAGTTAAATTCCGTTGAACACTGGAAGGTTGTTATCGCTGAATTAATCGAATAATCAATACATGTACTTGAATTCACAGCTTCCTTTTGTTTACTGATTTGCACTTCGACTTTGTTGTAACAAAAAAGTAGCAAAAATACAATGTAACTACGCTTTCTTTCTACGTTTTCTATACTCAGCCCCACACTAGGTTTTGCTCCTATGTCGTGGGTACCATGGAGACACACAAGACGAATACACAAATACTCAGACCCAGAGCATGAATCTAAACTCATCATTCAGATACCTGTCCGGCCGGGAATCGAACCCGGGACCCATTGCGTAAGGTTCATCAGGTAAGTGGTCACTGCCGCGTACGGAAATGTGTAAGCAACTGCATGTAAATCCAAGTTCTGTCTATTACAGTTGCATTACCATTCCCTAGGACTAAGATCACCGTATGAGCCGATGGCCACACCCATACACCGAATCCCCAGAACTGCCCGCTTATGGTACCTTTTTCATCTGACTGAAGTAGCAAACGAGTATGCAGTCCACCTGATGGTAAGTGGCCACTGCCGCCCATGGACATCTGTAATCAACTTCCTACAGAACATGGGTTCTATCTGAAGTCAATCACAGATGCGTTGCTACTCCCGAGGACTATGATGGTCGCCTCATGTGAAAGTGTGCCGGCAACCACACCATTCTATCGAAACGCTAGAAATAGTTGTGGCGGTGCTACTTCCCCGGTCGAACTACACTGGTTCTACCACCTCTCTAAACGACTTGATATTCTTATTCTTTCACCTCAAAACTAGTTAGAGTATAACCTAATCCTTTTCAGTCTAAAATGAATCTACACCGGGATACCAAGTACCTTCATGATGAGAGGTCTACGGTACTGTTTATAGGATTAAATTTTAACTTTAACCGTAAACCACGTTTGACCACGCAAGGCAAGGGTTTATTAATTCTAATACGCCCATAACTTCGATAAATTTGAGGAATTGGAATTCCTGACCTTCGTACTTAGAGGGCAAAATTCCTACGACTATGCTTTCGCCTGTACTATATTTATATATTACTACTTATTAGCTTTTTCCCGTGGCTCCGTCCATTTTGATTATGTTTACAATGGTAAAGAGTAAACCATGTATTAAAGGTTGAAAAATATCTATGTGTCAAATTTCACCCAAATAGCTAGTACTTTTACCATAGAACAGTCATAAACACACGTATGACCTTACAAACTTTGCACACGCTTTCTACACTCATAGCCCCATATTAGGATTTTCCCCTGTGTCGTGGGTACCTAAGACACACACAAGACGAATACACAAACACCCAGATTTAGAACATGAATCCTGTTTGTCACGCGGGTCGTCGTCGACAAACTTTCATATTCAACATATTAAATACTAGCTTCTTCCCAAGGTATCGCCCGCTTAGGTCATGTCTATTAAGACATTGAGTATCCTATATTATAGTCTAGGTCATAAACTATGTTAAATTCTAATCAGTAGTTTTTGCGTGAAGCAAAACAAACGTTTTAAATAAGAAAATCACTTTGTCACGTTGACGACTCACATGCAATTCTATGGACATATTGTACTGTGACAAATATTCAACAAATCTGAATTGCGATTCAAAAACAATGACATTCTGTATCACGCTATACGATGAGGAAATACTCTAAACAATAAGACTCTGCAATCCACTGCGTATATATGTATAATAGATATACATGTAATGTACTCCCTTATATTCATATTTGTAAATGCAGTACGAACGCAATTTATTTCATATGTCGGAACTTAGGACTAATTCTACTAACTCTTCTTTTATTTTTTAAAAGCTCCAGGGTAGTTTAGATTATATTATTAGTCTCTGATATAAATGAATTATTTATAGGCTTAGAAAGTGCAGTGACAGGCAAAATATATTAACCGAGGTTCATTAATAACACACCTATGTCTAGTGAGTACCAGATGTTTCCAATCTTGGAAAGGGTTGCCGTTTCTCTTTCATATGAGGTAAACTTATATTAAACCTTTACATTGGCAGTAGCCACTATTTTTTATCTGACTTAAGTAGCAAGCGAGCATGCAGTCCACCTGATGGTAAGTGGCCACTGCCGCCCATGGACATCTGTAATCAACTTCATACTGAACATAGATTCCATCTGAAGTCAATCACAGATGCGCTGCTACTCCCAAGGACTATGATGGCCGCCTCATGTGAATGTGTGCCGGCAACCACATCCGTCTATCGAAATGCAACAACTGCTTCACGTCGAATTACACTGGTTCTACCACCTTGGAAAGCCACCACCACTGACCATTTTTTTTAATATTGAAGAAAAAATTTAAACATAAAAGTGACAATTAGTAGTATTTTGATATTCGTAATGCTACATATTAATATCCAATTAGTAGAATAAGGCAAGTGTAATGCTAGTAACAGGATTTTATTTATTACATCATTATTTTAATTATACTGGTGCATTAATTTTCAGAAACGTTTTTCATGGTGTGTTAGTATTTTGCATTTTACATTTATCATTTTAACTTAACGGAAAGAATAATATTAGCTAACATAGCTGCAATGCAGAATTTGGTGTGACAATCGTGCCACATAGAAATGCCGGTGGAATCTGATTACATTATATACTTGTAACTATCTAAAAAGCACGCCGTCTATCTAATGATAAATGACCACTGTCGCCCATACAAATCTGTAATCATCCCCAGATAATTTTAGTCACAGAAAGTCAGAGAAAGTGGTCATAAGTGGGTTGCTTGACCCCTAAGACTAAGTCGAAATGCTCCCCTATGATGCTCGTAGTACAGCAGCGCTTAACTCTATTCTTATTAGACAGAAATATCTACATATTTGGATAGTTTTTTTACAAGATTAAAGTACCAAACGGGCATGCAGTCCACCTGATGGTAAGTGGTCACTACCCCTCATGAACATATGTAAGCAACTTCATGCAGAACATGAGGTTCTAACTGAAGTCAATCACAGATGCGTCGCTACTCCCGAGGACTATGATGGTCGCCTCACATAAAAATCTGCCGGCAACCGCACCCTTCCATCGAAACGCAAAAACTGCTTCACGCTAGAAATTGGTGTGACGGTGGTACTCGGGCGAACTACACTGTTTTTACCACCTATAAAATATTGCCATTAGTGGCAGCGACCACTTACTATCCGGACAACTCAAAAAACATTCAAATTAAAATTCAAGTTCATAAAAACACCCTTCTTGCACAGTCGGGAAAAAATGTGATAACGCCCTAACATCAAAAAAATCTGATAATTAATTATACTCAGAAGCCTTAAAAACATTCCAAAATCAATCATCGAAAGAATAAACATTACGAGCACTTAAACCGTCAGTTCACGATAAATGCGAGTCATTTACAACGCGAGCGCGCTGAAAGTTGAAAACTATTGAGCAATTAATATTATCGACAAATTGTTGGGTGAATTTGTGAATAATTGGAGTGAATGAGCGCAGTGCACGCAGTAATTTAGTCGCGTCAGCTCAAAGGCGGTAACAAATTGTAGCCATCATTGCCGGGAGCAGTTAATATGAACTGTGTTCAGGGTTGTTGGGCCAGGAAAACCGATGCTATGCGCGCGGTTTTGGAAATAAGAGGCGAAGTTTGTTAATATTTTACGGATTGTTTGTTTTTTGTTTATATGAGTCTCAAAAATAGCTAATATTTAATATCAGGCTGGATCAAGATGTTTTAAAATTTTGATATTAAACCTAAATATGCATGCAATTGAAATTGATGGAAAATAGAAGTAATATTGATAAGTAAAAAAAAAAAAATTCAACTTGTCTATACTAAACCTATTTATTTATTAAATTAGAAGAAGAAATTTTATTTTCACTTTCTTAGAAGTAAAGAGCGAATAATCTTCTTTTGATATTATATATGTTTAACTCCTCTTATTTTCATGATTCTATTAGTTATATTAATAAGTTAATCACGCGCTTAGCTTTGTTTCAGAAGAAATTAATATAGTGAAAACCTGTGCGGCCTTCTTTACGTGTAGTGATCGTTTAAAACATTGTCCTTTGATCTTATCGTTTTCACGTAGCAACCAGCTAGCATATAAATGTAATTTACAATTATTCCCTCCCTTAAATAAACCTAGAAAAGTAAAAAGACATTATCATCGCTGTTTTAATGGCCACACTTGTATAGTTCGCAAGTTAGGGCGGCGGGATCTTAATTGTTTTACAGCTGCCCGCCGTACACACTCCCCGTCTACTTGCCTTTACTGTTATTGTCTTGTTAATGTTGCACTACTTCTAAACGTTTTACTGATAATGGAGGCGTAAATTACATTTTTATAGCAACTCTTTGTGTTGCTATTATTTTTGTTTTGCAACTTAAGTTGGTAGTACACTCTGGGGATATTATCGCTAAAGTTTGTTTAAATCTAATAACATGTTTGATTGGTTTGTTTAACAGGTCTGGTGGTATTGATCTTGAATTGCTCCACACCCTCACTTTCCATGGATGTCGTAAGAGAGGACAAAGGAACAAATTTCAGGAGATGGGCAACAACGTTTTCCATCGCAAAAACAATGTTTTGGGAAAATCAACAATCACGTCAGGCGCAGAGACTTACAATAATTCTGATTAGGGAAAGCTAAGCAGTACTTGCAGACAAGTACTGCTTAGCTTTCCGCCCATCTGTGAGGAGCCCGATGCGGCAACGCGCTCAGAGGACTCCGGTTGCGTTCCTTTGGAGATCCCAGAGTCCTGTGTGTAGCGCCGAGGACGGCCACCGGAGGGGTTTTAGTGCGGTAAAAAACCCACATGACCCTGCGTCGCTCCCACGGCGTCGGGTACCTTTCGAAGTTTTTTTTTTTTTTTTTTTACTTTTGAAACACCTTATACTAAGGGTTACAAGGGTGAACTTAATGCCTAATGGCATTCTCTGCCAGTCAACCCTGGGCGATGGCGATAATTTGTGGTAGGCATATAAATGTTATAAAAGGAAATTTTGCTAAAGTAATCATTCTATTAAAATATAAAAGGTTTCCTCCTCGACAACAAAAAAAAGAGCTCCGCTTGACTAAAATAACAGAATAGAATAATTAAACTATTTTGTTTATTCAATTTTACCGTACTCCGAGTATCTACATATATCTAGGTATTCTCACATAGGTACAGACGTTTATTACGAGTATATTGAAAATAGATCAAATCTAGCATTGAAGGCACGTCAGGCCTATTTATGGAGATAGATGGAGGTCCACAGTGCGTGATATTTAATGCTCCGTTTGTCAAGAAGCTTCAAAGCGTTTGTACATCGACCCTCCATGAATAATAAATTACCATACCTTACGATTGCTACTACAATAACAACCTGGCTTTGCTCAAATAATTAAATACCTAATATGTATGTATATTCTGAGACACCTTCATGCGATATTTGCTACTTCTAATAATCCTGCGGTGTTGCCCACGTCAGTCATGTTTACAACAGTATTGAGGTCCCTCATTGATAATTCGCATATGACCAGCGCGGTGGACTATGGCCTAAAATCTCTCATTCTTAGAGAAGAACCGTGCCCAACAGTAGGACAATAATGGGTTGATGAGAAGTGATAATTTAGGTCATAAACTGCAAAAACTGCTGGTGGAAATTGGCACTCTGATAGTGCCAATTTCCACCACACACACAATCACAGACGCGTTGCTTATCGAGGACAAATATACACACACGCTTACATGCACGCTTTCTACACTCATAGAATTTTCTCCTATGTCGTGGGTACCATGGACACACACAAGACGAATACACAAACACCCAGACCCAGAACATGAACCTAAACTCATCATTCAGATACCTATCCGGCTGGGAATCGAACCCGGAACCCATTTGCGTGTCAGACCGGTATGGTAACCGCGACGCCATCGCCACGCGGGTCGTCATAGTCGCCAGCAGTTTTTGCATGAAAGAGTATAAAACATACATACGTATTACTATGTATATAATGTGCAATACTATCTTGAGTCTCCTTTGAGCTTACATTTTCACCTGAGGCGACCATCATAGTCCTCGGGAGTAGCAACGTATCTGTGATTGACTTCAGATGGAACCCATGATCTGTATGTAGTTGATTACAGATGTCCCTGGGTGGAACTATCTGAACCATTCACATGCTTCACTACTCCCGAGGAATAAGTTGTTTGCGTCATATTAAAGTGAGGCGATAACAACACTTCCACTGAAACGCAAGATCGCGTCACCTTACAAATTTGGCGATGGTACCTTCCTCCCCTTGAACCTTATACATACTTGCTACCTTGCAAAAAAGATGTATGTATGCCCTATGATAAAGTAAGTAATAAATACAAAATAAATTTTGCCAATATCAACCAAGACACTGAAAATTAACAATCAAGCTCATTTAGCAACCGGAAAAGACAAAATGACTACTATATACTAAAATGGAAATTAAATGAAAGTATTAAATTTGTTGAAAGGACATATTAATAAAGGTTGGTACAACAAAATCCTGTTATATCTAATAGTATCTCAAGTAGGTATAATTCTTTGTATTCTGTGTTCATGTAACGTCAGATTAAATCCAAATAATTCTTTGTATTCTGTGTTCATGTAACGTCAGATTAAATCCAAATTAACCCGTAAATTTGCGTAAAGAAGTAAAGACAAAGAGCAAAAGACACCCAATTTATAGTACTAGCCCACCACTACTTGACAACCCGCATGGCGGTGCGGTTAACACCTCGGTCTGACACGCAATGGGTCCCGGATTTGATTCCCGACCGGACAGGTATTGGATGTTCAGTTTAGATTCTTGTTCTGGGTTCCATTGCACCCTTGATACAGGAGACAACTTTACTGTGGGGCTCTGAGTGTAGAATGTTTTAAGATAACGCTTTAGTACTAGTAAGGTTTTTCTGATAATTGGGAACTAATTCTTCTAAAATTGTACGGCTACCATTAACATCCCTTTTGTTACAATGGGAATAGCGTCCATTACATTTTTTATTTATTAAAATGTTGTCAAAGAGGCCTTGATAAAAATTGAACCCCCAAATAAATTGGAACATAAATCCGAGGAGAAATCTCGGCAACACTCAAGGATCGTAATATCAAAATTCAGTTTCAACAATTCCACCGGGCGAGTAACATTTTTATTAAAATATGGCCCGAATTATGTCACTGAATGAATAAATTTCCTTTGTCCCTTATTTTTATGACGATCTCGGGGCCTTAATAAAAAAAGTTTTCGCTGCGTGTCAACTCTGTTTATGTTGGTTTGTTATTCGATATCATTGTTTATGTGGTTCCGATGTTTGTGTCTTACTGTTATTCCTAGACGCTGTTATTTTTCTTTCTTTATCATGCAAAACAAACATTGCATGGTAAACGTAACATGGAATATGAAAGAGCGATCATATAGGAATTTATTTTAGTCCATCTAGTAACAAAACTAGAAATAATTATGTATAGTAAAGTCAGATAGATTTTTCATGTTAACAAAATAGTAAATAGCAACTTATATTAATAATAAAATAAGAAATACATATTTAAATGTTTAATTCGACCTTTCGTATTCCGCCTTAGGACTAAGCCATTTATATTTTATTTTTATTACTATCGAACTTTCGCATACGACCGTAGTTCGTGCGACAGTCCGTGTGACCGTTGTAACGTGAATGCCCACCTAAACTTATGTAAATTGACAATCGTGGTTTTTTTCAGAGGTGGTAGAACCAGTGTAGTTCGACCGGGGAAGTACCACCGCCACACCTATTTCTAGCGTGAAGCATTTCTTACGTTTCGATAGAAGGGTGTGGTTGCCGGCACACTTTCACATGAGGCGACCATCATAGTCCTCGGGAGTAGCAACGCATCTGTGATTGACTTCAGATGGAACCCATGTTCTGTATGAAGTTGATTACAGATGTCCATGGGCGGCAGTGACCACTTACCATCAGGTGGACTGCATGCTCGTTTGCTACTCCAGTCAAATAAAAAAAAATCATTCACTCTCATTGCTAACCTGCGTGACGACGCAGTCATACCGGTCTGACAAAAATATATTTCTGGGTTGTCGAACCCATGGGAGTCGTCCCGGTGAGACGGAATTATTAATTATTACGATTAAAGGAGCAAATGAACATGTAATCCACCACTAAGATCACTAACCGTCAGTGATCTTTGCCCATGGATATCTAAATTATTGCGTCTAGAACATGGGTTTTATCGAAAGTCAGGCTACTCCCGAGGACTAAGATCCCCTCATAAAAGTGAGTCAGCAAATACTTCTTTCCACCGAGACGCTAGAAATAAGTGTGTCAGTATACCTCCCAGGTCGAACTACGTTTGTCTCTGTAGTCCCAGGAACAGAATAGGACTACGGTAGTCCTGCCTGTCGTAAGAGGCGACTAAAAAGGGGCTTTCAGGGTTGCAGGCGGCTAGAGTGGGACCTTGAACCGTCCAGCCAAGCGACCTTGGAAGGACCGGGCCCTGTGTGGTCGCATGGTACCGTAAATATCAGAAGGTACGGTGAGTGTATCGCTCACTAAGAACGAGCCTGAAATAGGCATCACGCTCCGGCGAGGCGAGGACTCCGGTTGCGTTCCGTGGGAGATATCGGTGTCCACGCAGCGCTGAGGACGGCCACCGAGGGGGTTTTAGTGCGGTAAGGATCCCACATAACCCGCGTCGCTCCCACGGCATCGGGTACCTAGAAGGTTTCCCCGTCGTAAAAAAAAGGGTCGAACTACGGTGGTTCTGCTGATAAAATACAAATATTTTATACATAGCTTAAGCAATATCATTATTTTACATAACGAATATCTCAATTTACATAACTGTGTCAATTATGGATGAAGCCATTTCGTCAAAAATAACTCAAAGGAATCATAAATTTTGATTAAACGAATGTATAATTTAAAAATGTTTAAACAAACCTCATTCATAGTAATTAAAGCAAAACATTATTAAGTTTTATTTTACGAGATAAAATGTTGTTTTACTACCAATATATTTCACATACACTTACTTCACTTATGTCTAGCGTAAAGCAGTTATTGCGTTTCGGTGCAAGGGTGTGATTTCCGGCACGCTTTTATATGAGGCGATCATGACGACCCGCGTGGCGCAGCGGTTATCATACCGGTCTGACGCGCAATGGGTTCCGGGTTCGATTCCCGTCCGGATCTGAATGATATTCATGTTCTGGGTCTGGGTGATTGTGTATTCGTCTCGTGTATGTCCAGGGTATCCACGACACAAGAGAAATACATAGTGTGAAACTATGAGTGTAGAAAGCGGGCGAGTAAGAGTGTGTGTATATTTGTCCTAGGTAAGCAACGCGTCTATGATTGATTTCAGATAAAACTTATGTTCTATGTGAAGTTGCTTATGGATGTCCATGACTCAGGTAGACTCCTTGCTCGTTTGTTACTTCAATTTTATGAAAAATGTATTAAATTTTAAGTTCAATCACATCTTCGTTCTCATTACCTATTAAGAAATCTCTACAACGACTGTGAGTGCCAGCGACTCTACGTGACTGTATCGCTAATATACGGAACCAACGAACTGTGAAAATGGTGTTGCCGACTGACTTACATATTAGGCGATCATCTTGGACAGAAGTAAGAAGGTGTCTACCATCGGCTTTTGGTAAAACTCTTGTTCCAATTTTTAAAGCAATAAACGAACATACAGTCCATCTAAGGGTAAGTATATGATTTTAGACTAGTATTATCGCGGAATTGATACATTATAATACATAACGGGTACTCACGATATGCGGTTTATGAATTCTTATAGAATTCTTTTTGCCGATATTTCGACCCACTTGCATGGATCATGGTCACGCCCAAACGATCCATGCAACTGGGTCGAAATATCGGCAAAAATAATTCTATAAGAATTCATAAACCGCATATCGTGAGTACCCGTTAAGTATTATAAGGGTAAGTAGTCACTACCACCCTTGAACGTTTATAACCAAAACCAGATACTGTCAGTCTTACCTAAGGTTAGCCACTTGGACTAAGCCGGAGCGCGTCGTATAAGCATGTCTCCCTTGCCACACCAAGTTCATATGAAGTTTATTACAGATCTACTTAAAATATGTATATACTAAGAAAAAAGGCAAAACGGATGTGTTTCTTCACGGATCATTTCAGTTAATATCTTGTCGTGGTCTGACAAGTGCTGCTATAGGCCTGTACAAAATAAACACATTTTATTTCATTTCACTTGGGCTGCAGTGACCATTTACCGCCAGGAGGAAGCATTTCGGATGGTTTCGGCATATAGCATCACTTGATCTCTTGTCGTTGGTGTCGATGCAGGCAACTATGGGCAAATCCAGGGTGCCATTTGAAGGTGATAGAACCAGTGTAGTTCAACCGTTCATTGCGTTGCCGGCACACTTTTATATGAGCGACCATCTTAGTCCTCGGGAGTAGCAACGCATCTGTGATTGACTTCAGATAAAACCTATTTTCTATATGAAGTTGTATACCACTTACCATCAGGTGAGATGAGGTCTCCCCTAAATGACGCCACTCCAAACGGTCCTGTGCCTTCTGAATCCAACGGTTTCCCTCTGATTTACATGCTCGTTTGCTACTTCATTAAAATAAAAAAAATCCAGGGGATGAGCAGCAGCGTCTTTAATTTCAATGTCACCAACATCCCCCGTAGATACTAACATGCATGCACGAGAAGACCATTGGCATAAATCTCACTTTCGGGGAGGCCTACAAATGGACTTAGAGAGGTTGATGGGTGGGCTGCTCGTTTGCTACTTCGATTTTTTAATGAACTAAGTGACAGTAAATTGAGTTGAACAATACATATCTTGGTAATTTAAAATATTTATTGGCGTTTATTAAATTTTAATAAATAAAACTAAATTAAAAACTAATTATTACCTTTTAACTAAAATTAAATTTTAATTATTATTAAATTTTAACATTTTACACGTTGAGTTTGTCAAATTGATTTCGTATTAGTAAGCTTCAGTAACGCGTTTTTAAATTTAAACTTGTGCTATTGGTAATATAAATATTATAGTATTCTTTATTAGTAAACCAGCTGAACCACGCAGCTTGCCCGCGTTGAAAAAATCGACGTACGAATTTCCCGTGGGAATAAGATATTTTCCGACTGTAAAAAGTAGCCTATATGTTAATCCAGAGTATCAGCTATTTCTTTACCAAATTTTATGAAAATCGCTCCAGCCGTTTAGACGTGAAGAAGTAACAAACATACACACTCACAAACTTTCGTCTTTATAACAATAGTATGACTAGTAAGATACAACATTGTGTAGGCGATAACACAATTATTGTACTGTTAGCTTATATGGGAGTGATCTCTTATAGAGAGTCTTGCCACTTCTCCATAAACAACCCTCCTTGGGGAGCGGCGTTAGCGGTTCAATAGGAAGATGCTGCTGCCCAACTCCTGAATTTTACTCTCAGCTGCTCCCCAAGACATCCACATGAAGATAGGGAATGCTCTTCAGCGTTACTTAATCTTAAATATATCAAAGTGTCATCTTACACAGCTCAACGGTTCCCGAGATTACACGTCCGGTCACGTAAGAAAGTTACACAGAGGTAGTAACAAAATAGACTCTTAATAGAATATACTAGTTTAATTTTATCGACACCATCATGATATGTTGTGGTTAATATTAATAAGTAAACGGTGTACGTCGTTTACTTCTTGATCTTCGTAAAAATAGGCCCTCGGAAATAAAAAAGTTATGTAATATATAAATGCTAGTGCATTTGTTGTGATTTAAACTTAAATCTATCGATGGATCAATACTACTGCATTCATTGATAATGCAGTCACTGTCACTAATACATCGCTTGCTTTGATGGAGAGCCTTTGACTTCCTTGTCTCTCTTGAGACTGTCATATAAGTTGGCCGGTACTAGCTGGTTAGCAGGTAGACGCTTTTAATCGCTTTTAAGAGACACAGCAACAACCTCCATTCGAAAAGGCCTATGTCCAACAGGCAAATTGCTGGTGCGTGAACAGAATTTATATTACTCATAGGCGTCCATGGACGGTATTGACGAGTTACCATGAGTATCATCATTCTTTTGCTACTTCAGCCTTATTAAAATAATCATTAGAAGTCCATTTTATTATCACATCTGTGGCGCGCTGGCAGTCGAATAGCTCTCTTAATCCGAAGCGACGACTTATCCCCAATCTCAGGAGCCGCTGAACTGTGTTAAATGAAACTTACGCCAACGATTTCTGAGATATTTGTGATGATAGATTTCTTAAATTTTAGTACTTGTTCAAGTAACTAAAGTATCCTATTAGAAAAAAACGCTTTCTACACATATAGCCCCATACTAGGATTTTCTCCTGTATCGCGGGTACCAAGGACACGACACAATACGAATACACAAACACCCAAACCCATAACAGGAATTTAACCTCATCATCAGATACCTGTCTAGCCGGCAATCGAATCCGGAACCCAGTGCGCGTCAGACCGGTATGGTAACCGCTCGGCCACGCGGGTCGTCAAACTAGGAGCTCTACTAAAAGTATGTGAAAGCCTATGAGCTAATAGTTGCAATTGAGCCTCTCAGTCTGAGGTTTGAGGTGAAAATCTGACAATTTTCAGACATCAGGGATCTAAAAAATGACAGATTTTTACCTCTTATTTAAATATTGATTATCGCTTGATATAAAAGTAAATAAAATGCTAAAATGCAAAAAAGTTCTAGATGACTGAGAGGTCCTTAAAAATATCAAAGGTATATGGTATAGGTATATGTAACTAGTCTATCATTACAGACGGGGCCAACCGGGTGAATTAATAATCTCTATCAGTCAGAGTCAAGAGTTAAACCTTATGTAATAATAAACTGACAGAGAAGTCAAACCATTAACATAAATAAAATAATGTGGCAGTTAATGAAATGTATAAAAACTGCCTAATCTACTTATAGTCTAAATGTTTGACACGAGAGATAAATTACGACGAATATAGGCACAGATAACGTTATTTATAAACTGACAAAATTTCCACCCCTAAAATATACATAGTAACTAGTTAAACTGGTTTCCATACGCCTTTTTGAACAAATACGTATGCAAACTTTTCCTCTTAGGGTGAGTTCGGGAAATTCCGGTATCTGGGATACCGGAATTTCGGAAACCTTTAGTTTTTAGCAAACTTTCACCGATAAATAAGGTCGATTAAAAAACTTTCGTAATAAAATCGACGCCCTAATTAAGTTCTTGCTTTTCCGTTATACAAAGCGTTGCTAGTCCTTAAAACTGATTAAGACGACTTTGATTTACTATGAGGGTACCGTCTTTTACCTCAAGAATGGAAATACTGCTATAGAACTTTTTTTTGTACTCGAGGGGGAAACCTTCAAAAGGTACACGATGCAGGGTTATGTGGGATTTTTACCGCACTAAAACCCCCCGGTGGCCTTCCTCGGCGCTATAAAGAGGACTCCGGGCTCTCCAAAGGAACGCAACCGGAATACTGCGATAAGCTTTAGGATACCCAATTCTGTACGAACTTGGTAATTGATGTCCGTGAACAGCATAGACTTCTCACCATTGGCTGGACTGCATTTTTGATAAATGCATTTGTTTTACAAAATGGAATAAGCAAAATAACCTTGCAATTCACCCGATTAGGGGTCACTTTTATCAATGGACATCTATTACTAACCTCATATAGAACGTTACCATTTAAAGTAAACCAAAGATGCGTCGCGACTCTCAAAGAGTAAGGTTGTCAACTCATATAAAATTTAGCCGGCAACCACTCACTTTCATTTAAATACAATAACTGCTTTACACTGCAAATAACGTTTTTTTATTACTTACTTATGTAAGCCTTCGTAAGATAGTAGACTCTGAAGGTATCAGCTCCATATATACTCAACTCAAGATCATAAATATCGTTCAGGTTTATCGATGTGCTTAAATAAAAGTCATTGTAAGCAAACCTGCGGGTTTAGCTAGTTAATAAGATAATTATGACAGATATCTATTAGCAGAGACTCGAGCCAAGATACGTTTTGGTAAATACCACTAGTTTTGTAAACACATCGATTTATATAATAACATCAGACGGATTTCTTATTGTATTTTTAGGTGTATTAATTTATTATAGGTAATATTTAAACAATGAAATGAAAATATAACAGCCAACCTGTAGTTCCAAGTAATATAAGGGTACAGATCTGAGAAAAAAAAAATACATAAGTAATCAGTATTACAAATAATTTAAAGATGGCTACAATAGAAACATATTTATCTATACTAGTCACTCGTCCCAACGGTCGAAATTCGACAGTAATTTAAGTTAAAAAACAAATATTGTCCAAAGTAGCACCAATATTTTTCAATTATTAAATTGAATTAATTTTATTGATTAAAAACACTTGTTAAAGGTAAAAAGAGGTTTTAATTAAATAAGCTGGATTTAAAAGTAATAGCGGGTATTTTGACAAAGACATCTGACATTTTTAACGTTGTGTGTTTTCATAGTAAGGCATTTGATGTTTTATATTTCGCTTATTATTTATGTGTTTGTTACAAATGCAAGGTAGTGTGTGTAATGCGTTTTTAGTTGATTATAGGTATATTATATGCATTATAAAAAAAATGCATTTGGTAATCCTTCTTTACATCAACTGTAATCGTGCATAGTATCTTAATAACAAATCATGAGTTTTTGCTTTACGTATTAATGTATAGATTTACGATACTTAACAAATATATACAGTTATTTATATTATACATACAAATACAGTTTTATGTTAGATTTTTATGAATAGGAACATTAAACAGTAACATATAAACATAACACATATCGTTACGAAAGCAAAAGTTTAATAACTTTCTAAAGATATGGATTTTATACCTCTGAGAAGCTGATATTTCAAATTCCTAAGCATAAGAATGCCACCCGCTAAGCTCTCATGAAAAGCTTCCCAATAACTTTGCCCTCATAATGCTAATACTGCAAAATACCGCGAGGAATTTCTTTATCAAATCTTTTAAAGGATATATCAAGGGAGTTTGCGGCACGCATGATATTTAAGTAAATCTCATAATAAATTACAAGGAACACGTCTCAAGATATGATTAAAAGATATGGAAAATCATATGGATATACACAAAGTTTTAATATTTGTTTTTATTTTAACGCAATATGACATTTTACGTTTATGAAATTCATAAAATAGCTGTAAAAAATGTATATGTATACCTACTATGATTTATTTATCTCATATATTGAAAACTTATAGTTTTTAATATATTAATGCGTACTTACTTGGGGTTTGTCAAAAAGGCTTAAATTATTTTTGGTGAAATGATAAAATAAATTTGGGAACTTCTTTTTCCGTTTAAAATCAAGCAAAATTTAAGTATCACCTTAAAATGATAAAGTACCTCGTCAACCCATTATTGTCCCACTGCTGGGCACGGGTCTTCTCTAGGAATGAGAGAGCTTTAGGTCATAGTCCACCACTGGCCAAGTGCGAATTGGTGGACATTTTGTTATATAACATAAGATAATAAGGTTATATATAAAATAAATATGTATTTAAATAAATATTAACTGCCGCAGTAACGCTACGAAACTCAATCCGTATATTTTCACTCTTAGGCTTCCCACAAAAGAATCAATAAGCCCTGACATTACATATTCAACGCACTATCTTTGGCGGGTGGGTGGGGGAAAAATGGGCATCAAACATTAATGACATCATTTGGAATCCCACAAAGATGCTGAGCCATGCCTGATAGTCGATAGAACGCCAATAAAGGGGCTTTAATGCGAATATTATACAGTACCCACTTTCCCGTTTATGTATATACCCCGGCCTCCCCATTTCGCGGCTTCACAAAATTGTGCCTGAAATCTAAATAACTCACTATTTATGCCGTTTTTCGCGCAAATAAAAGTGATGTATTAAGGACGCGTCTGGTGCGAGATGTTTTGACAAAACTTAGTAGCTACTTTCCTTGAGTAGCTAGGTGTTTTTTATTAAAAACTTCCAGTCTCGCCTACACTAACATTTCTCAGACTTTTCGCAGCATCTTTCAATTTATTATCTCGGAAAAACAAGCCTGGCTATTCAAATTCAAATGTTAGAAGGATTCACGCACCGACGATTCGTACAATCATAATTATAATACACATAGCGCGTAGTGAATTTATACATAGTAATGGTGTTTATTTTAGTGCGAAATCTTTAATATTTTTTAATACAAATTTCAAATTCAAATTCAAATTGTTTAATACGAAATTTAAGTGAATCATTCACCTAAATCTACGAGAAACAAGGGCTAAGAATTAAGCTTCATCCAGTGTCCGCAGAAGTCAATATAATAAATCCTTATCCCTCTGCATTTTTAAATTGTTTAATATTGCTTATAATTTTGACGACCCGCATGGCGGAGCGGTTACCATACCGGTCTAACGCGCAATGGGTTAGGTTAGGTTAGAATGATTCCCGGCCAGACAGGTATCTGAATGATGAGTTTAGATTCTGGATCTGGGTGTTTGTGTATTCGACTTGTGGAAAGAATCTTAGTGTGGGGCTATGACTGTAGAAAGCGTATTTTTTAATTACATTGCAAAGTACATTGGACATTTTTGTTATTTACCATAACTTTCAATGTACATAGCAATTATGAGCGAAAAATAAACAATAAATCTTTCGAAAACACGTAGTAAAATCATAATAAAGGCACACCGCAGCGGACTGCCTAAAACTCTCATTCTGAAATGAACTCATGCTATCGGGACTATGGATGGACGACAACCCTGTATACTAAATGTTTGTCTGCTAAAATTAATATTAAACCACTTTAAAGTTAATTGCCGTAATTTATGGTCATTGTCAGTTTTCTCAGTCAGCTTTCAGACTTCCAGTGCCTATATCATATGGCTATTACGGGCCACCGAAGCGATAAAATGGCCGCAATATTAAATGGCGAAGAGCCAGAATACCTGCTCTTTTTAAAAATTCTGCATATTTGTCATCACTTTAAAATAGTTTTTCTAAGTTATTACCAAAATTTATACTCTATTATAACTTTGTTTAATGTGCATTTGTTATATGCCAGGAGTTGATTATATATGTCTAGAGGGTTATAAAGTATAATAAGTCTCAACCCTTCAAAACTCAATGGGCAAACTGTACCTGCCTTAAAACTTAAATGAAAGATAAATTTGAAAACCATAAAACATTTACGTATAAATTTGATGTCATCGTAAATTCACTGTATCTGTATCGCTATCCGAAAGGATTCTATTAGCTGCTATCTATTATGCACCCCAATGATTTACTTCGGTGAACCAACCGCTTCCTCCTTTTATACTTGTCCAAAATGTCGTGAAAGGGGTACTTTTAGTCAAGGAAGAGGAATGGGTTAGATTAAATACCAAAAAATAAATGTAAACAGAATAATGTTTACTAGTCACCCGCAGCAATGGTCGAAATTCGACCGCAATTTAAATTAAAAAACTAAACGTCATGTTGTCCAACGTAGCACCAATATTTCTCTAATTTAAGTTATTTTGAATGCACCCGTTAAAGGTAAGAAGAGGTTTAATAATTACACTGCATTTAAAAGCAAAAGTGGGTATTTTGACAAAGACGTCTGGCATTTATGATGTTATGTGTTTTCATGGTAAAACATTGAATGTTCTATTTCGTTTAATATTTATGTGTTTGTGCCAAATGTAAGGTAGTGTGTAATATGTTTTTAGTTGATTTTAGGTGTATTATATGTATTATTTTTTTTAAATGTTAGAATTGCGCAATCTTTCTCTACGTCAACTATAACCGTGCGTAGTTTCATAGTCTTCCGCCTGCAGCAAGTATCTTGAAAACGGATCACAAGTTTTTGCTTTAAGTATTAATATATAGATAGAGTTCCAACTTGTAGCTCAGACAAATATAACAACATCCCAACTAATTGAGTCCATATAAGCTTTGTATCAATAGTTAAAAGTTTTTACTTCAGTAGCAAAAATAAGGAGTATAGGCGCGGTACGCATAAGATGACAGAGTCATTCAGATGTATGCAAATGAAAAAAATTTCAATGTCTGCTTGTAATATTATTACAATATTTTTTACCAAAATGCAAATACAAATATATACCATAATGATAACTAAAAATCAATTCATTTTTTTTTGTCTCCCTATCCATCTTTTTATTCTGGGTAATCTCTGAAACCGCTTTTGACAGGACTTTTACTATTAGATTGCTCATACAATTTACTATTGATCGTACACGAAATAACTTAGACTAAATAAATAGTAAGCATATGATGAAAAATTACCCTAGGCAGATAACCACTTATACGTGAAATGAATAATTATGCTCATATCAATAATTGTACAGTAGGTGTTTATAATGTTTCCTGCATGCTCGTTTGCTGCTTCAATCGTGTACAAAGTTATACAAATATATAAGAAAACAAATATAATAAGCACAAAGAACACACTTCATATTTGTGGATTTCTTATACATATTGTTCTGTACGTTAAATGCGCGCCGCTCGGTGCAAATGCGGTCTTGTCTGGAAGATTAATGTATTTTTAATATTCATAGGTGGCACCTAAGGATGCTAAAGGTATCCATTTGGAAATCATATCATATTCACGTTTGCATAAAACATTTACTTACGCAAATTCTTTTTTTTTATCCGACTGAAGTAGCAAACGAGCATGCAGTCCACCTGATGGTAAGTGGTCACTGCCGCCCATGGACATCTGTAATCAACTCCATAGAGAACATGGGTTCCATCTGAAATAAATCACAGATGCGTTGCTACTACCAAGGACTATGATGGACGCCTCATGTGAAAGTGTGCCGGCAACCACACCCTTCCATCGAAACACAAGAAATGCTTCACGCTAGAAATAGGTCTGGCGGTGGTACTTCCCCGGTCGAACTACACTGGTTCTACCACCTTTAAATTCTGTTTTTGTAACATTAAGTTCTTGTTTGAAGTACATCAAGAGGTATCTTAGATTAATCTGGCATGTCTTTTTAGTTACAATTGTAGCATGGAAAACATTATAGAAAAAATATTATTTGTAACTGTTCATAAAATGTTTTCAAGAGCGCTTTGAACATTAATTACTTCTCCTTTAAACCACAGTTTTTGACAGGTTGCTTTATACATGAGAACGTCGATTTATTTAAGAGCTAAGATTAAGGCTTTATAAAAAATATATTCTATCTTAAAAGTCATTTCTCAATTAATTGTATTAATAAGGTAATACTATTAATTGAGAAATGACTTTTAGTTGCGTTTATGTTGAGTTTGACTTCTCAGATATATTTAAGTGTGATTTGAGTATGAGATATTTTTATAATCACTATTAAACATTTACGAGTATCTATATGGGTACCTGAAAGCACAATACAGTTATAAAGCTGAAATATCATATACCTATATCGCTTTATATGAGTGACTTCGACTTATTAAATAAACAAACGACAAGATAAGAAACGAAATACGAGTACAAACACATATACCAAAAGAATAATAAAAGAGTTTCAATCAAAATTCAAAAAGTTTCAACTATCTCTCTTAATGGGATAATCTTGAATATTTTCGCAACTATTTCACTATCCCACTGCTGAGCAGTCCACCAATTCGCACTTGGCCAGCGCGGTGGACTATGGCCTAAAACTCTCTCATTCTGAGAGGAGACTCGTGCCCAGCAGTGGGACAATAATGGGGTACAACCCCTACTGCTGAGCAAAGGACTTTTCCCACTGTCGCCATGCGCTTTAGTAGGACTTTTTAAAAGTTCTACTCATTTTACATCTGAACATAGAGGGGAGCTCAAAATTGATACATAAGAAATCCAGTTTATACATCGAAAGATAGCGTAGGGAAGTTCGTTAATTATAAAATACCCTCGCATGTGTAGCAAACAGGCGTAACAAAATGAACTTGCTAACTAGTTCAGTAAACAATGCTTACGGCTCATTACATACGCTTAGTTTTAGAAAAGCGTTCCAGTAGCATTTAATACATACGATACGATTGCTACTTAGAGCTTACGACACGATACAAATTTAATAAATTATTTTATTACAGGCGCTTTCTACACTCATAGCCCACACATTTTCTCCTGTGTCGTGGGTGCCATGGACACAGACAAACACAAATACGCAAACATCCAGACCCAGAACAAGAATCTAAACTCATCATTCAGATACCTGTCTGGCCGGGAATCAAACCCGGGACCCACTACGTGTCAGACCGGTACGGTAACCGCACCGCCACGCGGGTTGTCAAGAGTCGCCAAGGATTACATAAATATTAAATCCGTCCGCTTATACAGGAAAAGACAAATACCTAAGTATCTGTTATTTGTAATGGTTTACTTAGATTATTTCATTCGATATTGTAGTGGTACTTAAAAAAACTTATCCTGTCTCCTCTTTGCTTGGCTCTCAACAGATATGTATAAAATTATTAAGCTTATGTCACTCTGAAAACTAAAGGAAATTCCAGTGATACGAGTACATCATATGTTTAATTCCGTCGTGCCGTTTAGGCTATATTTGCTAAATGCAAATTAATTTATATAATATCCCTCAGAAAAATTTCCCTCATTCTGACAAAATGGGACAAAAATTAATATAACTTACTAGCTATATTTTCATGTTTATATTAAAACGTTATTTTACTACGTATACGCTACGTATACGATCTACTGGTATACGATCTACATGGGTAAGCGGTTACTGGATACAAACATCGCGAAAGATCATATAATTTTCATTTAAGATTGATATTTTTGATTTGTATTTTAAAACGAGTTGATTTACAGGTAGAACCAGTGTAGTTCGAACGGGGAAGTACCACCGCCACACTTATTTCTAGCGTGAAGCATTTCTTGCCTTTCGATGGAAGGGTGTGATTGCCGGCATACATGAGGCGACCACCATAGTCCTCGGGAGTAGCAACGCATCTGTGATTGACTTATTGACTTTAGATGGAACCCATATTCTGTATGTAGTTGATTACAGATGTCTATGGGCATGTCCATGCCCATGGTCCGAACGCGGAGGCCGATTGTGCCTCTTCGTCGCACATTCCGCGCTCTCGCTTGCACTTCAAGCCTTAAATGGAACGCCTCAGAGCGAAGTAACGCCGTATGCGTCATGTTTTTAGTGCATGCAGCCGGCTGGATCCAATTATAAGACGTTTGTACCTCCAAATTACAATGTTCTGGAATGTTAATCCATCCATCAGCGTTTTGATGTCCACTGGTAGACGCCAGTAGTCACTGTACCTGGCGTATATGTTGGCGACTGCAATAGATGTTTACTGTCCTCACGATGCAACTGACTACCTCGTTGATTTTGTCTCTTAAAAACACGCTTTCTACACTCATAGCCCCACAGAAGGATTTTTCTCCTGTGTCGTGGGTGCCATGGACACACACAAAGACAAAAACACAAACACCCAGACCCAGAACAAGAATCTAAACTCATCATTCAGATACCTGTCTGGCCGGGAATCGAACCCGGGGCCCACAGCGTGTCAAATCGGTATGATAACCGCTGCGCCACGCGGGTCGGTCGTCCGGTCGTCGTCTCTTAGTCGCCTCCTACAACATTTACGGAAAGGAAGAGAGTGATGATTGTGAATAAGAAGAGTTAGAAGGGAGAGCAAACACCGACACCACACAATACTGTTGTTTTTCTGTTTTCTGTTTTCTTTTTTTAAAAAAAAAACGCTTTCTACACTCATAGCCCCACAGTAGGAATTTCTCCTGTGTCATAGGTGCCATGGACACAAAGACGAATACACAAACACCCAGACCCAGAACAAGAATCTAAACTCATCATTCACATACCTGTATGGCCGGGAATCGAACCCGGGACCCACTGCGCGACAGTCCGGCATGGTAACCGCTTGGCCACGTAGAAGAAGTATGTATTGGCAAATTCGCTTCATTATTGTTAATTATCATCTGAATACATGATAGACAATAGATATATAAATTTCCATACATCTACTAATCAGTGATACTCACATTCGCTTAAAATAAAGCTCTAATATGTGGCTTACTGAACGAGCACGGCCCTATAAACGTATTAAATCTTCTAAATAAGAAGGAAATATACAGAAAATAATTTCTTTATCATACGCAGAATTCTCCAAATATGAACTCGCTAACTACTTCACCGAACAACTCATTCACACCTCATTACACCGACAAGCGTATCGGATCTCGTCTTACGTTTACGTAGCGACTACGACATTATTATATAAAAGAGAATATCGTGTACTCTTCTTGTATTATGTATAAAGTATACACATGAAATAGGTTGTGTACCTTCTAATATTATACGTAAGATTTTATTTTATAATCGAGTAGCTTGAAAAGGTTCTCGTTTAAATAATAACTTAAATAAAACTCATGGCAGTTTTAAAAAGCGTTGTTATTGGAATTTACTTCTTAAGATAGTTTATAAGTCGTGCTATGAAAAATATAGGGAGAAGAATAGCGTGAAATAGTAACGCTGAGTGACGTTTTACGGTGCAACGTTTTTCGCGTACCATTTATGTATATTTGTATACAAAAATGGCATGCGTATACAGTTAACTAGTAGTAGTACTAGCAGTAGTTAGTATACAGTAAACTTCATGTCGGCGCTAAATGACAACGTTTTCTTTTTTATTTCCTGTACCATGGATGTATACAAAGATTATTCATCTTTCAAATACCTATAATATCTGTCTGTCTGAGATTCTTAGATTATCCGGTAAAACAAAGTTTCTTACGCCTCTCGGCCGCAGTAGGTGTGAAAAAAAAATGCTATTGTAGTATATTTTTTATTTATTTTAACAACAATTATAAGTAAATAAATAATAAATAAAACAAAACAACCCAACCGATTAACCGACTAACTGCTCAGCTAACAACAACTAACGTTAGTAATGCGGATCTGTATAGGGATGCGGATATGTTAATCTTTGCCGTCCACGATATAAAAATTCACACCAAAAATATTAAACTGTTGTCTCCAGCCTGTGTAATCTACAATATTTCACCTCAGCTGAGCTGCGCATTGTCTCTGAGCGACGAAGAAAGTCGAGGCATTCGACGTGTTTGAAAGATTTATTACGACGAAGAATAACTTCCTGTCGCGCCAAGCCGGACTTGACACTTGACACTTCTTGTTTCGAAGTGGAATTTACTACGGAATTTTAAGGACTTGCGTCAGTTCCGTTGAGCCAGCGATAGGCGATAAAAATGAAGTTTAAAAAAGCATAGAACTATTCAATTCTTTCAGTTCTTCTTCTTCAGGGTTCTGTGTTTCATTCTTTCAGGGTGCTGTGTTTCTGTGAATACTCGAATGGGCGGTTTTTTTTTTTTTGACTTAGCTTAGCTTTAGCTTTGACTTAGCTTTTTGCTCGTATGCATGCAGTCCACCTGAAGGTAAGTGGTCACTGCCGCCCATAGACATCTGTATTGCACACTGCCGCCTAATTATAAGGACCTAACTATGTAAAACATCCCTTAACTCCCTTCCCTTCGATTTGATTTTCCCTTGATTGCAGGATCACAGAATTCTAATGATATGTCCGTTTATTATTTCTTTACACTGCCGTGTATGTCTTATGTCACATTTCATCCGTTTGGGATATAGTACGTGCACTAGAAATAAACATAAATACATACGCTCAAAAAATTAATAGGTGGTAGAACCAGTGTAATTCGACCGGGGAAGTACCACCGCCACACCTATTTCTCGCTTGAAGCATTTCTTGCGTTTCGACAGAAGGGTGTGATTGCCTGCACACTTTTATATGAGGCAACTATCTTAGTCCTCGGAAGTAGCAACGCATCTGTGATTGACTTCAGATAAAACCCATGTTGTATTTAAAGTTGCTCACAGATGTTCATAGGCGGCCGTGACCACTTACCATCTGGTGGACTACATGCTCGTTTGCTAGTTCAATCATATGTAAAAGGCCAGGTTGTAAGCTAATTACGTTTAACTCATCATCCATTGCTGTTTACTGCAACATCGCGCAGTCGGGTAAAAATTTGCAAAAATAACAATAACTTACTTTATTACCGGGACAGAAATGTATTGAAATGAAATGAAATGTCTTTATTTTGTATAGGCCTACGGGGGCACTTACAAATTGTCAGTTACATTTTTTTTTCTTACACTACCACCGGATCGGAATACGACCTCAACTGAGAAGATCCGGCAAGAAACTCAGCGGGTTTGTCTTTTTTTCTTATTTATATTCAATTTTTTTTTTTACATGGTAATGAAAGTTAGCTCCAGTATCTTGCCTTACAGATCAGTAAAAGAGAGTCCTGTTTGGCAAGATACGCTACACTTTGACATTTATTAAATATACTATAGTAATGCATATTATTATTATTATTATTACTATTCTAAATACAATACACCAACGGGCACGTGCATCAAACCTACACGCCTCATCAATGTGCTTTAAGTACTTGCTAACGAACGCGAAAATTACAAGGCATTCAAAACGCGATTCAACTAAACATGACATCTTTTACCAACGTACAATTTTAGCATCACCCCTGACGTGATAAAGTCGAAAATTGTGCATCAAATGTTTATAATCTCCTCGAATAAATGTCGGGCCTGTTCACCAAAATAGTTCTAAAGTACTACACATAAGATGTAGTATTGCTTGTACAGTAAATATTAACTTCTCATACGTTACGTTTTACACCCTGAACAAGTGTGCAAATGAAGTATATTCCCGCTGTTCATAAGCCGACAGTCATGAAATTTTTATGTCCTAAGTTATAAAGCAAGAGCATTGTTACTTACATAAAACTTGCCATATATAACAGATTTTCTTGAACTAAAAAAAACAATTAATTATTAACGATTGTCGTCAATTCATATACATACAAATAAAGAGTGCTAAATGAGCAACATTTTTTAAGTAACTTATCAACAAGACAATATATTTTTAGGTGATAAAACATACAAAGGTACACCTAGTTTGCTGTTATTGAAAAATAAGCCATTCTTAATAAGGTTAGTGGGTAATCAATACTTGTGTATATTCACAACTACATTTATTGTGTCCATGATTATTTTTTTCATGATCCTAGGAATCGGTAAAAAGATTACTACTTTTGCTAACGTTTTTTAGTTTATTTTTGTAAGTAAATATCTTCTATGAGATGGTGATTTAACAATTTTCTATTTATGTATGTCGAAATATGACAGATGTATGTTAAAACAATAAAGTATTTTAATGATATTCTAGATAAATGTGCAAAGTAGAACATGTGTCGTTCGTCCGTTGAGGTACCTTACTCTGCTACAGCTATTTCTAGCGTAAAACAGTTCTTATGTTTTGTAATCGGGTGTATTTGCCTCACTTACATATGGCGACCATGTTAGTCCTCGGGGTTAGCAATGAATCTGTGATTGAATTCAGATAGAATGCTATTTCTATATGAATTTTATCATACATGTCCATAGGTGGCTGTGACCATATCATTGGGACGCTCGTTCGCTACTTTAACAACATAAAATATAACATTACTGTTGGTAAAATTGCGAGTGAGTGTACTAACATATTTTTACAGAGATATACACATTTTAATAAGTTGCACAGTCGTTCCATGAATGGAAAGCATTAACTAACGTTTTATTTCACGTTTGTACATAAAATGTCGCTCGTCGCTACCTGTTGCGGAACATACTGTCTGCATAATAATTATAAACCTGTCTTTGTAAGATACGTTTAAAAATTCACATAGGAAAAAATTGTAAGGAAATATTTCAGTCGTTAATGTTTTGTGTGTGGGTGTGACATATTGCGGATGCTTTTTTACGATATATTCGTAGAGTTTGCGGTTTTAAATTATAATAAATTCAATATAAGTCGTTCAAGACGAACTTTTGCGAGATTCCATAATAATGTTTGGAAGCATATGATGAATGGTCAAATTAACAAACGGGGTAGACAATTATATATAACAAAGGATTTAATAATGTTAAATTAAAATTTTAAAAACAAGCAACCAAAAATCCATTTATAAATTTTAAGGAGTAAAATTTTATGGAATACGTAATAAATTTTATTAAATAATTCTAAAGAGACCTTCTTAATGATTTTATAGGCAACATCGATCGTCAAAACCTTATTTGATCAATGCACTAACCTATGGGCGAGAATCCGCAGATTTGAAGAGAAATCCGTGCCCAGTGATACAACAGTGCTTGAAACACTTCAAACAAGGCTTAAGAAATGATTGATGTGAGAAGAAATAACAAGCGACTACAAGAGATAAAATGTACATCAAAAGTCACTTGAAAATTGAATCCGAACTTATAGTTCAGGGCAACTCCAAATAACTAAGAACCAAACTCGATCCCAGTTCGCGTGACGTCAAACAAGAAAACAAGTGAAGTTGGGAACAAAACAACAGACAGAAGTTTCCGCAACACGCAAAAGTGGATCTTGCTGTCATAAAAATAAGGTGTATGGAACTTTCCTAGTCAATATTTCATAGAGATGTCGTTTCGTTGCTAAGGGCTCTCAAGATAGTTTCGTGAAATGGACACGAGCGGGAAGTTTCTATCAAGTTTGAACAACTTTTTAGTCGAAGTGCTCCAAGTTTTAGTTATGTTTTTTGTTCATGTTCGCGTGAGTTTTGGACATAAGATTGGATTTAGATTTTTTGATAGCAAAAGTTTCTATACGAGTCGACTATGTGAACAAGTTATCTAAGACGGGATTTTTGTATCTAGTCATATCATCTGAATTCATATTTTTATCAAATTGTGAGCGTCATTATTGTTTGTATTACATGGCCACTTTTATTACTATATTTTATTGCATTATTTTCACATCGTGAAAATATAAGAGATAATTAGAAAAACGCATCAAATTTTTTCGCTTGAAAAATCATGCTGGCCATACATTTAACTGACTGTAAATTCATGATTTAAAAGAACAAATCCGAATTATGGCGGGGAAGATAAGCAATGAGATACGGGGGTCTTAGAATTAATTTCAAAAAACTACCCGGATTCATGTCTTAAGATATCTTACAGTATGTAACTGTAAAATTGCCTCTTTAACAAAAAAGCCTAATAAATAACCTAAGATAGCTAAAACACATATGTATATGCTACTCAAAGACATCGTTAAACCACTTTATAAACTTAATAGCAGAGCTCACGCGACTTCGTTAGCGCAGACTATAGTCCTCCTCCTCCTTGCGTCGTTCCCCAATGCTGGGGGTCGTGACCTTGATCATGAGATGACCTTCTTCTCTACGATGTTTTTCCATCTTCTTCTGTTCTCGGCGACATGTACGGTCTCGGAAACGTTCAGACAGGCAGACTATAGTATATGCGTTAAAATAAAATTTTATGCAATTTTAGCTAAATCTTCAGTAAAGTGAGTCAAGGTATAAACCTTGACTCACTTTACTGAAGATTTAGCTAGGACCCCTTGGGTATTCTAATAAAATTGGCCGATGTTACTCATGAATATTGTAGCATCCTACAGGTGAAAGAATTTTTAAAATCGGTTAAGTAGTTTTTAAATTAATTCATTACAAACATACAAAAATACAAAGTTTTCCTCTTTATAATATTATAGATTAGTATAGATTATGAGCAATTATTTGAAACGTAAAGCTTGTAACATAATACCAATACCTTAATTGTCATAAGATACCTGCAATGACACGGACAGTATAATAACAGATAATAAAGAGGAAATAATAAGCAGAACGGCTTCCTGCCATTAACTCGAGAAACACGATACTTTTCCAACAAAGCAACGTTATCTAAATCGACTAGGAAGTTATCATCTTCGTTCCTCTCTATGACTCACAACGATAGGCTATAAACGAGTATATCGCTAGAATAATTTAAATCCGCTGGAAATAATTTAAATGTCACTGTCATAAAGTAACATAGTAAGGAAAAGTAAGAGGTTAAGGTTTTCTTAAGTACGAGGTTATCCTGAGAAAAAAATATAGTAAGACTTTTTACACTCATAACCCTGCACTTAGAGTCTTGATATCTAAACTTCCGACACTGTGTTGGTTTTGTATCCAACAGTCCATCCATCCATCCATCCATCCATTAGCCCTTTGATGTCCACTGCTGAACATTTTTTTTTTGTTTTCGAGGGGAAACCTTCCGAGGGGGCTCCTCCCAGATGGGCGGCTGGGCCCACCGCTCCGTCTAGATCCACTGCTGAACATAGACCTCCCCTAAATGGCGCCACTCCAACCGGTCCTGTCCCCTCTGAATCCAACGGTTTCCCGCTGTCTTCTTCAGGTCGTCGGTTCACCTGGTGGAGGGGTGACCTGCACTCCTTTTGTCTAAACGTGTCCAACAGTAAAACATTGAAATTGGAATTTAACAAACATATTACCAATGGTCACTAAATGTAGACGTAAAATAACTTTAATAAAGATTGCAGTTGCTCGCTGATACTAGAACACGTTCCCAAATATCACTTACGCGTCTTCCAGTATCAGAGTAGGCCTCTCAGAGCAATTTACAACCCCTCATCACGTGCTCACGTCAGTCAAAACACATTTAAGTGTAGGTTGTTTCGCTAAAGGGTGTATTTGAAAATGATGGCTTTTGTATATTATGATCCTTGTTGTAATTTATAAAAAACGAGCACAGATTGGAAATATCGAGTCTATAAGTCTCTCTTTAATATTTCAAGAGATTAAGGTGCCATGAAATAAAAATACAAGAGATTCAGAGTTAAATATCTATCCTATACAGATGCTTGTTTTAGTATTAATTCCACTTTTGATAACAAATTTATTGACAAATAAATAAATGTTTGCTCAGCGAGAGATTAAATGCATATACTGTTGCACATGATTATGACTACTGGGTCTCGACTCAAATATGTTACGAAAAACTATTAGATACGACGAAAATATTAGAAACATAATAATGTTTCTAATATTTTGTCAAGATGACCCCACATGGCGGAGCGCTTACCAAATACCATGATAACACATAAAGTTTCCAGGTTCTTAGTCTGAGGCTTTCTCTTTTGGGTCCAGGTAGGTCTATAGTGTTTATGTTATGTCTTTCTGCACCCATGACGCCAAGTTTCCATGGGCGGGAATTTAGATACAGCAAAGCTATAATTATTTCAACTACGATGATATTCCACAGTAGATATTTCTTATTTTGTATAAATAGAAAGTAAGTAAGTGGTCACTGCCGTCCATGGACGTCTGTAATCAATCCCAAATACGACTGAAGGAAGTTGAACAAAAAACGTTTCTTCCCCTGAGAACTTGTAATCGTGGGTCTCCTAGAATTATTTCAACCGAAGTTTATAATAGCAGCGGAGTCAAAGTTTCGAAATTATAATGCTCGTAAATCCTTTAGAACATTAAATTTATAAGTTGGAAGTCGGAAAGATAAGCGCTGCATTTGTGATGAGCGCCAATGAGTTCGCGTCGAATGCGGAGATGAATGGCTTAGTGCAAGAGTGAACACGAGTTTTTACCATGTAATATTTAACCTCAGATAAACCCAAGGCTACATTTTGCTTTAGCTTATTTTGGTACATACATATTAATTATCAACGAAGAAGGGTTAAATGATCCCATTTTTATTTACACTCCTAAAACAGTTATTATACAGATATTACCATAGATATTGATTGGAGAACGTTGGTTGGACGGTGGTAGAACCAGAGTAGTTCGACCGGGGAGGTACCACTACCACACATTTTTCTAATGTGAAGCATTCCGTGCGTTTCGATGGAAGGGTATGGTTGACACACTTTCATACGAGATGACTATCTTAGTCCTCGGGAGTAGCAATGCATCTGTGATTAATTTTACGGAGAACCCTTGTTTCGTATGAAGTTACTCACAGATGTCCATGAAAAGTTATGACCATTTAACATCAGATGGACTGCGTGCAATTTGCTGCAACCGTTTTTTTAAGAACAAATCAACTTTAAAACTTTTGTTTTTAGACAGATATACATAGAAGTGGCTTTGGTGCCTCCGGAGTCAAACTACGAAAGGTTCTAACACCTTCGACTTTTTTTTATCTAAATGAAGTAGTAAACGAGCATGCAGTCCCCTTGATAGTAAGTGGTCACTGCCGCCCATGGACATCTGTAATCAACTTCATACAGAACATGGGTTCTATCTGAAGTCAATCACAGATGCGTTGCTACTCCCGAGGACTAAGATGGTCGTCTCATATAGAAGTGTGCCGGCAACCACACCCTTCCAACGAATCGCAAGGTTTTACGCTAGAAATAGGTGTGGCGGTGGTACTTCCCCGGTCGAACACAGGTTCTACCACCTTCAAAGTTTACAATTAAATTCAGAACTACATCTAAAATACTACCGAATTTGACTGTTTCATGTTGCATACAGCGATCCAACCCGAACTACATTTTACTAAGGTTTAAGCTACAACTCGGCCTAAGCCGGCCGTTATATCATATTTCACGAACCTCTGTTTGGAAACATCCCCGTATTTAGATAACTACTCGTATTCGAGCTCTTATCGTAATATCTCTACGAAACTTTGCAGAAACTATTTGCTTTTCCAAGTGTATGTTGGGATTAGAGAGAATTTGGAAATTAAGTATGCGCAATGTACAGTTTAATATAATTATATTATGAACATTTTTGATTTAAGACATTTCATAAAGTCCCATAAAGTTCCCCAATTAAGTCTCTTAAATTAAAGAGCTTTAAAGATTACTTTCGAATTTACTTTTTCTTTTACATTTGTAGTTTTTACAAACAACGTAAATACATATTATAGTTCACAATTTGACGGTCACAATCCTTATACATTGAAATAGTTTGAAGCTAAACGTTGTTACATGTTTTATATGATTTTAGACTACTATTATCGCGGAATTGATACATTTTAATAAGGAACGGGTACTCACGTTATGCGGTTTTTGAATTCTTTAAAAATTCTTTTTGCCGATATTTCGACCCAGTTACATGGATCGTGGTCACGGCGAAACAGTTTCGCTAATTCGTTAATTATTAAAATGTTTCATGTTATGTCCAAATTTGTAATTTTTTACTACACAAGTTTTCATAGTTATGATATTTAGTTCTATTTTTTCAATCACATCTTTTTTTCAAAACACATACGCAGTGCTAAGTTAAATTAAAAAAGAGCAAAAAAAAGTTGTACTTTTCCTTTTTTAGGGTTCCGTACCCAAATGGGAAAAACGGACTCTATTATAACATCCGTCTGTCCGTCTGTCTGTCCCCAGGCTATATTATCTCCTGAAGTGTGATAGCTTGACAGTTTAAATTGTCAGAACAGAATAAAATAAATATTTAAGGGGGGCTTCCATACCAACGTATTTTTTTTACCGTTTTTACAAATAATAGTACGGAGCCCGACGTGCGGGAGTCTGACTCGCTTTTGGTTGTTTTTTTCTATAATTGATACAACAAACAACAATCCACCTAATATACGTAGTTACTACCCCCCATACATTTTTGTAAGCAAATTTCTATAGGACAGGGGTTCTATTCAAAGTCAATCACAGATGCAATGTTACTGCTGAGGAGTTGCTGATACGTTGCTAATGGCACAGCTACCCACCAGCTAGGACATCCAGTCGAAAGAAAACTGTCCTACCATATTGTAAATTAAGTAATTTCTCCGTAACATTTAAGTAAAATAAATAAAACATATACACACCTCCTCATCTTTAAATAAAACCCACATCTCTTTAAAATTTATAACAAAATATGTTTAAATCCAAAATATATCAGAAGCAGCGCTTAGTTTACCAAAATATGAAAGAAAACATAAAGCACTAGAGCTTTCAGGAATAATGCTACACCGGTAGCCATATTTAATGCCAGAAAGCAGCAAAAATAAAACTAAAAATTTTATGTATTGCCCATTAAAGTATGCTAACTTTTGCAGTAAAATCGTAAAAATAAATGTATGTATTAAAATAATGCTTGAATAACGTACATTGTTAATGTTACTGTCGCAAATACTGATAGATAATATGGAATACTTATCTTAAAAAACATTTATAATATAACATTTTTACAAAAGTTAAGGTGGTGCTATATTGGTCTTAAATAACATTACTCCCTCTCTTTGCGTAGAAAGCGACTAAGAGATAGAATTCAAAGGTAAGATTCTGCTGCTTTGAATTTCTGCTTTCAAAGAAGCAGAAATATATATAACGTCGTTTATGTAACATCAACACGTATTGTGTTCATCACGCTTATCGGGCCCGGTGACTCCAAGGCTAATTGATGACTTAAAAGGCTCGTCAGCATGACGACCCGCGTGGCGCAGCGGTTACCATACCGGTCTGACACGCAGTGGGTCTCGGGTTCGATTCCCGGCCAGACGGGTATCTGAATGATGAGTTTAGATTCTTGTTCTGGGTCTGGGTGTTTGTGTATTCGTCTTGTGTGTGTCCATGGCACCCACGACAAAGGAGAAAATCTTACTGTGCGGCTATGAGTGTAGAAAGCGTTTTTTTAAGCATGCAGTTTTCCCAAATTTTCTTTTTCGTCATTATCCAAAAAAATATTTATTTTAAGACATATGAGGTTTGCTTACCGTTAGTTCCAAGCTCACATTAAGACGTATCTACAGGAATTAAATTTCGTATTTCCAGCTTATTTGGCTCATATGTTCAAAATTCAACGTTTTCCGCTCCTAGGCAACGGTTGTATTTAATGCTCGAGAGCTCGCAAGAGGTGGAACGTGAAATTTTATCGCGCTTCTAACAAACTGTGGCTATTTCAGGTAACTACACTCGTGACTTTTATACAACTGCCTGGACTGGATATTCTTATACGTCTATTTAATTTCTAGATATATTTCACAGTGCTATAACCATTTGTGGTTTCACAAACCACCGCCAGGCTCGTTTTGATTTGAAGAATGTGGAAAAAACATTCTTATGTGAGGCATTATACATGGTTTTACCAGGTGGTAGAACCATTGTAGTTTGACCGGGGAAGTACCACCGCCACACTTATTTCTAACGTGAAGCAATTTATTTGCATTTCGATGAAAGGGTGTGGTTGCCAGCACACTTTAATATGAGGCGACCAGCCTAGTCCTCGGAAGTAGCACCGCATCTGTGATTGACTTCAGATAGAACTCATGTTCTATTTGAAATTGCTTACAGGTGGCCATGGGCGGCAGTGACCACTTACCATCAGGTGGACTGCATGCTCGTTTGCTACTTAAGTGAAATAAAAAATAAAATAAAATAAACATAGTAGTTGTAGTAATATTAACTAGTCACGCCCCCCCCCCCCTTATCTTATCATAGCTTCGTAGCTCATCTTTGGTGGAAGGCCACCCTAAACGCAACGTATACAGACAAATGAGGACATTAGCGTGGAGCCGTGTTTATGCACGTGGAAATATTTGTGGCTAAAATGTAAGGTGTGTGAATAAATTAAACGAATGTGGTATTCCTGTATGCGAAGCTCATTTGCTTCGGAATGCGCAGTCGGTCTTATGAATGGGAGTTAAAACTTTTATATTTGCGCATTTTGACTCATGCAGCAATTGTGTTTTGGTTGAAATACGACTCTTTAATCAGACGGGGGAGGTACAAGATTCAATGCCCAAGCACAATTTTCGTGAAAGAAAATATAACGAGGAAAACGACACTTCTACAAATCCTTTAAAAATCATACAGACTACGCAGTTTCTCTCGAGAAGAGACACGTAGCCTACAGTGGACAGTATAAGTTCACAGCCACATCTTGTCTATGCTTTAACTGCAAATCTTTCTACATTCTACTAGTAGGTTCAATTCTCACCAAAACTGGGAAAGTCCTGTAAAATCCTTCGTACTTCTCCACTTGCAGGAAATCTGGGTTAGGATCTGGGTTGAATCTATTTAAACTGCTTTTTGTCCAGTGACACAGTAGATTATTTGTGACATTGTAATTTTTAGTTTGAAAATATACTCTGATTACCTAGTATTAGATACTATAGAGCAGTGATAGCCTAATGGACGAAGTTTGCCGTCTCAAGCGGAAGGTCCGAGGTTCAAACCCAGGCACGCACCACTGATTTATGTGTGTATAAGAAATTAATTATCACTGCTTTTCGGTAAAGGAAAACAACGTGAGGAAACCTACACACCCGAGAGTTCTGTAAAAAGTAAGTAGTAAGTAAAAGTACTGTTAAGGTGGTAGAACCAGTGTAGTTCGACCGGGGAAGTACCACCGCCACACCTATTTCTAGCGAGAAGCATTTCTTGCGTTTCCATAGAAGGGTGTGGTTGCCGGCACACTTTTACATGAGGCGACCATCATAGTCCTCGGGAGTAACAACGCATATGTGATTAACTTCAGATGGAACCCATGTTCTGTATGAAGTTGATTACAGGTGTCCATGGGCGGCAGCGGCCACTTACCATCAGGTGGACTGCATGCTCGTTTGCTACTTCAGTCAAATAAAAAAAAAAAAAAGTAAAAGTTCTCGGAGGTGTGTGAAGTCCACCAATTTGCACTTGGCCAGCGCGGTGGACTATGGCCTAGAAACTCTCACATTCTGAGAGAAGACAATAATAGGTTGTACCAAGGTACTATAGATTTAATAATATAACACGACAGTACATAGAGGTATTCGTAACAAACCCAGTGACATGTCACATGCAAGTCCTGTCTAACTAAGGAAGGGCCTAAACTAAACGGAAACCTTTGAAACACGAACCTAGTTTAACTTTTCAACCATGCATACATAGAACGAAGAAAAATAGAAAGGACTTGCTCTATTATGTAGGAAATATTGGATATTTAATAAAACTGTTTCAACGATTCTGAAGTAGGTATAAAACGAGATGCGGCGACATGATTACTATGTTTATCTATTCTTTTAAATAAAGATACATTTTATTAGAAAATTGATTAAGACAGGGTAAAGTCACACTAATGCAATGCATAATAATTCAAAACAGTTCGAATTTACATGTATGTCTTCATCAAAGTAATATAGTAGGATCTTAGACTTAATCCACTTTCCCTTATTTATTTATTTTTGATAACCTAAATAGCTTACACCAATTATAATATTAAAAGAACAATAATCTACAATAAGGAAAAGCTAAGTGCAACTGCATTTATGGTAATTAAATAGTAATTAAATTTTTAATTATTTATTTATATAGGCTCATGAAAATGTGTAGCCTACCTACAAATCAACATAGATACCACTACATTTCTACACAATACCGACTCTGTGCAAACATAATTATAATTTTGGTTGTATGTTTATCTCTTCAGCCATGCAGACCCACTATAATTTCAGCGGAGCTCAAACGAGCAAGTTTCTAATTTTGCCGAGACGTGCCGGTGACAACTTCGAAGTTTGAGGAGGTTAGTTTCTTAGAAGTGCTTTTACTTTGCGCCGATATAATATTCACTAGCTCTATTTCTGTGAGGTTACCGGATCTTTGCAGTGCACGTACGGTGATAGGTATCGCCGTCACATCTATAATATGTCATATGCTCCGGATATTTGAAGTGCAGGTATACGTTAATAAATTTCCTCGACACATTTATTTGTGTTATACGTTACACGTACATGTTGTTATAGTAACAGAGAGCTACTTTATATTAGGTATTCTAAAGATATACCTATAAGTCTCATTTTTGCCGCACCCTGTAGTTCCGGGACCAGATGAGGGCTACGGCATCCCCTGTATGTCGTAAGAGGCGACAAAAGGGACTTCAGGGGTTTTGGGCGGCTAGAGTGGGATCTCGTATCGTTCAGTCAGGTGATCCCGCGAAGGACGTCGGTATGTGTAGTCGCACATAACCCTGCGTCGCTCCCACGGCGTCGGGTACCTTTTGAAGGTTTTCCCCTCGACAGCAAAAAAAGTCTGATTTTTGCCAAATATATTTCTGTTAATTGCTTAAACTTTCAATATTACTTTTACCTTAAGATGTAACAAAGATAAACAATAAGTTAAAATATTTTTGTAAGTATATTTGTAATAAGTTAAAATTGTTTTTTTTAACAAAAATGCATTCCGTCTGGTTGTAAGTTAGAAACTTAGTGTAAGACAAGAGTTCTATCTGAAGTCAATCACGGATGTATGATTTTAGACTAGTATTATCGCGGAATTGATACATTGTAATACTTAACGGCCACATACCTAGGACCACACAAAAGGACAGAAAACATTATACTAACAGTAGAGTTGAGCGACATTGCGCATACTTCCCATATGTAACGGATGTAACGGTGTAACAGATAAGATAGGTAGAATCTTGGATAGAAGATTTAATATAAAATCTATATTTACGCCCTTTAAAAAACTTGCGGCCTACCTACGTACACCTAAAGACATCATCCCGTACCAATGTCCCGGGGTTTATAAGGTCGACTGTAGCTGTGGCAACTTCTACATTGGACAGACTAAACGAGCCATATCCCAACGGATTAAAGAACACATCAGCGCAGTCAAAAAGAATGACCCGAAAAAATCTGCGGTAGCTGAACACATCCTTAATTCCGGCTCTAACCACTGGATCGAACTGCATAAACCTCAGGTGATCTCCGCTGAGCGTCATTACTTCCCACGTTTAGTAAGAGAAGCTATAGAGATCAAAAAACATCCTAAGAATTTTAACAGAGAAGATGGTTTTAAACTTGCACAAGCGTGGAATCCGGTGGTTCTCTCGTCAACCCATTAACGTCCCACTGCTGGGCACAGGTCTTCTCTCAGAATGAGAGAGGATATGGAACCTAAAAAAGAAAAACGAACTAGACGTAGGGTAGATACGTTAATTTACCACTAGTGCTTGTCAACGGTTTCTCCCCGCTACCGCAGTTTGGCCGTGACCACGATCCATGCAACTGGGTCGAAATATCGGCAAAAAGAATTCTATAAGAATTCATAAACCGCATATCGTGAGTACCCGTTAAGTATTATAATCAATCACGAATGCACTATCGAGGGTTAAAATAATCGAATGAATATATGAAAGCGAGAAAGTGATCTGGCGATAGGATGAATGAGCTCGATTAGTTATTTCATGAGTCAATTGACCACGGTTCAAATTAATTGAATATACCATTATTTATTCAAACAAGTCACCCATCGCATCAGTCGCAATTCGACCGTAATTTAAATTAAAAAACAAAACTTCATATTGTCCAAAGTAGTATGGATATTTCTCAAATTCAAATAAAATGTAATGATTTTCAAGTAATTTTGAACGCATCCATGAAATATAAAAAGAGGTTTAATTAGCTAAGCCGCATTTAAAAGCAATAGCGGGTATTTTGACAAAGACACTGACATTTCTGACGTTATGTGTATTCATAATAAAACATTGAATGTTCTATTTCGTTTATTATTTATGTGTTCGTGACAAATGCACGGTAGTGAGTGTAATATGTTTTAGTTGATTTTATGTATGTAATATGCATTATTTGAAATAAAATATTAACATTCTACACTCCTTCTCTACGTCCACTACAACCGTGAAATATGTCATACTAATCCGTCCGCGGCATATTACTTAAAAATGCACCACAAATTTTTTCTTCACGTATTAATATATAGATGCATATATCTCTTAAATATAATATCAAAATAGTTTAATAACACACTCGTGTTAGATTCAGTCACAAAGACTAAGCTATCGAACGGCTGAGCTATTCAAACTCAGCAAAGCTCGGTAACACCCGTACAACAAATCTGTCCATTCATTAAACAGAGCGTGCTATGAATAGCTCGATCGATTTGTATAGATGACGCTTCAGACCTTAGACATAGTTCCATTAAGCTAGAGTTATACATTCGCTTTACGAGTGTACGTTGCTCGAAGTTTGGGGAATGTCAGCTCTTGGACTAGTTACTGAAGTACTTAGGTTTTCGATGAGTTTTTAGTTGTGAATAGTTTGTTGGTGTTTGCAAGTATGCACGTACACGACGATTTTAAGGTACTTATTGAATAGCTTAAATCATTTGTATGATAGCCTAATGGTTGAAACTTGCCCTCTCGATCGGGGTTCAAATTCAGGCACGCATCACATTTTTTTTTACATTATGAGTGTAAGAGATTAATTATCACTGCATTTTTGATGAAGGAAAACATCGTGAAAAAACCTACACACCCGAGAGATCTTTCAAAAAAATAGTTCTCGGAGGTGTGTAAAGTCCACCAATTCGCATTTGTCCAGCGCGGTGGACTATGGTCTAAACTCTCTCATCCTGAGAGAAGACCCGTGCCCAGGAGTGGGATAATAATGGATTGACGAGGTTTATGGCATTCAATTTACCACGTTTATGTTAGTATATAATTTTTGCAAACCAAATAGCAAAACGTATTATACTTATATAGCGATTAAGTTTTACTGGTTTAAGATTCAGTTTTTCGCATCCTAATTTAAATAATGTATATAAGAATCAATTTAACCTTATGTACCTACTAACAATATTTATTATAACATTACATACAAACTACATAAGAGATGTTTATAAAAATCCTAGTGACAAAAAAATTGTAGTTACTTTTCTAATCTAGGTTTTAAAGTGAGTTTCTTACATCCTAGTTCGAAAAGTATATATAAGACTTATATTTACCTACTATTTATCTCACAGAAAAAAAAGGTTGTGAAAAACCAAAATTAAAAACTAGAATGCAAAACAATAATTTATGCTAAATAAATTATAATAAACAACTGTGGCGTCTAAGAATATATTTCACCATAAAAACTGCCGCAGTCGCAATCACAATCTAAGATTACGGATTCATTTCTTGACAAAGCTTCGAATCAAAATACTCATTTCGATCCCTCCTTTATACCCGTTGTATGTACAAGGTTCATATCCTGAAAACACGAGCTGAGCACTTAATTACCTTCCGGCTGAAAAATCTTTGAGCGAGGTTTTGATGAAAAGGATAAAACCACAATCTGGTTCGTTGGAGCTTTACAGAAGCAGACGAGCCACGGCGCGACGTAAAAGCAATCGTGTGACACATGCGGCTACGAATACCGCTTTCAATCGTGGGTATGTTTGTAGTTCGTAGAAATACTGGTAGGACTTGAACTAATCAGATGCTTTGGGGAAAAAATTATCTTGCACCATTTAAAATAACACCTTATCATACTTCATACTTGATACTAATCATACTTCATATTATTATCATATCATCTTATCATACTTCATACTAAATTTATAAAGGCGTAAGTTTGTGAGTGTGTATGTTTGTTACTTCTTCACGTCTAAACGGCTGGAGAGATTTTCATAAAATTTGGCAGGGAGTTAGCTAACACTCTGGATTAACATATAGGTTACTGTTAAGGAGCAGTGATAGCCTAATGGTTGAAACTCGCCCTCTCAATCGGGAGGTCCGAGGTTCAAACCCAGGCACGCACCACTGATTTATGTGCGTATTATACATTAATTATCACTGCTTTTCGGTGAAGGAAAACATCGTGAGGAAACCTACATACCTAAGAGTTCTTTATAAAAAAAAAAACAAAGTTCTCGGAGATGTGTGAAGTCCACCAATTCGCACTTGGCCAGCGCGGTGGACTATGGCCTAAACTCTCTTATTCTGAGAGAAGACCCGTGCCCAGCAGTGGGACAATAATGGGTTGACGACGACGACGACTACTGTGTAGTCTGGGAAAATATTTTATTCCCAAGGGACAATCGATACATCGGTTATTATAACGCGGGCGAAGCTGCAAGGTTCAGCTAGTTAAACATATGGGTTTAGTACAAGTGTCCTTACGCTAATTAAAATATGGCGCTACTACATTCTGAATTCACAATACTATTTACACACTCTGGACAAAAAATATCTTGCGCGATTTACGATTAGTACGAGTGTAGCGACCTAAAATACTCAAGAGACGGTGCCACGACATTATGAATTACGCTATCAAAATTTTTTCAACGTCTTATATTTATATAAGTTTCAAATTGATACATTCAGAACACTGCTTATCTGGACTATGACAAAAAGACCTATGTGGTGCTGAAGCTTCTTCAGCAATGCCAGATCGACTATAGGTACATCGAGGTATTGAAGTGTGGTATACACAACCGCCACCATGTCAGTCCGAGTTAGTCCGAAGCACGAACCCAACTGCAGCGAGGATTCAGGCAAGGCGATGTCATATCGCCGTAGCTGTTCACCGCTGCGTTGAAAGATGTTTTCAAGCTGATGGAGTGGAAAGTTGGCATTAACATCAATGGCGAACACGTCACACACCTTTGATTTGTCGATTATATAGTCATCCATCACAACGGGTGAGTTTGAGATAAACACGGACAAGGCGAAAATCATGTCTAATGTCCATGTCACACTCGTACCGGTTGGAGGCACTCTCTCGAAGTTGTCGACGTGTATATGACAAACGATCAGGATGGATAAGGTCAACTTAGAGAGGGAAAAATCAAACTCGGCTGGGCTGAACTCGGGAAATTACGTAGCATCTTTACGTCCACAATTCCTCAGTCCTTAAAGTCGAAATTATTCGAGCAATGGGCCAACCTACGGCGCCAAAACGTGGTCCTTCAATCTGGGCCTCATTCGAAGGCTCAGGGTAGCTCAGCGTACTATGGAGAGAGCTATTCTCGGAATTTTGCTACGAGATATGATTCGCAATGTAGATCGTTATGAGAAAAGGTAATTGGTAACACTTTTGGCAAAGGAAGAACTCGCGCCAGGCTAGACGATCATGTCTATCGAACGGCCGTATTCCGAGAGTCCATCCATCCATCCTTTTGAGGTCCACTGCTGGACATAGGCCTCCCCTAAATGGCGCCACTCCAACCGGTTCTATGCCCTCTGAATCCAACGGTTTCCCGCTGTCTTCCTCAGGTCATCACTCATCTGTGATTGACTTCAAATAGAATCCTTACTTTGAATAAAGTTGCAGTTCGTAGGTTGCAGTAGTAACAATCAAGAGGACAGCAAGCTCGTCTGCTACTTCCATTGTGTTGAAAAAGACTTACATTTCTATTTGTTGCTCCGTTAAACAGAGTAGCCCTAGTTTGTAAGTCTACGCTTCGAAATTAAAATCTTAATTCCCTCTTTCACGTGACGTATCACGTTAGCTTTGAGCACAGACAAGTCGTGTACGTGACAAATGAAAGCAATCATCCACAGCAGACAAAAGGATATGAAACTCCACGCCCGCCCCTCGCCGTCTGTACATTGTCCTCGATTCTGCGAGTAGTTGCTATTTGTAATGTGTGCAATTGCTTTAGGTTTTGCTTCAAAGGAAAAAATCTAAAAGGTTTTGCTTTCTTGATCTACAAAATACGCAACATTAACTTAATATACGAACAGCTAATATATTTGTTTTTTTGCATAATAACAATATAATTATAAATAAAATTGTATTCTTAACTTGTTAACATATTACGTGACCACAACAATTAGGCGCATGAAACAAAAGCGGTTCCGTACCCCGCACCTCGCTTCTGTCCCCGCGCATCCCCTAGTGACGTGCAGTCGTGTATCGTTTGAAATTATATATTATCGATTCATTGTTATATGCTTTTCGCTATAATGTTAGTTTATTAAGTAAATGTTTATTATTAAATTAAATAAGTGAAAAATGTATTATTAAATTAGTTGATTATTCGTCACTAAACATACTCTTGGTATTTGTTTCTAGAATATATTTCATATCGGGATGGGAAATCCCTAGTTCTAATGACGTTTTAACTGTCATGCGCCAAATTGTTTTGGTCGAGTAGTAAGTTTGTGAGAATGTCTTATGTATGTTTATTACTCTTTTACGAAAAACCTACTAGTCGGATTTTGCTGAAATTTACACAAACATAACCTATATTAACATTACCATGGTAGACGTTTCAAAAGAAGTCGCGAGCATAATCTAGTAATTTAATAAATTCCAAAATAAACACTAGATTGTCCGGAAATTAAAAGTTCCTCATTTCCACATCTACCTATGAATATTTCTAATCTAACAAGATTTTACTTGAAACTGATCTGAACTGATGTATGTATCTATAAAAATAATTGTAGCTGGTACCGATCCAAGTGGTTCAACAAAATTAATTCTACCTTTCAGCTGTATTATTCATTGTATTTTACGTTTTATTGTTATTACTCCCAAGTATAAAGCCTTTTATTTTAAGTACTAATTTAATTTGGAACCCATAAGCGAGCGCGCGTGTAGTAATGGCCGACATGCTCTCTCAATTACGAAAATTAAAAGCCAGGAGTGGGCTCACCGGGCAACGTAGTTTTTACATGAATTTACAGCACTTTATATAATTGATACATTTGAACATTTATTAAATTATATATACGTATATTTTTATAAGATATAAGTAGCAATTAAGCCTACAGTCCACCTGAAGATACTTACTTACGTCCGATTACTGCACTTGATGATAAGCATTGCTACCAATGGACAAAGATTCAATCTTCAGTCAATCACAGGTGTGTTGCTACTACCTAGAACTAAGATCAAAGCGTCATATAAAAGTAAGCCTTCAACCACTTAAACGCAAGGGTTATTTCATGCTAGAAGTAGGTGAGGCGGTGGTGCCTCGCCGGCCGAACCATTTGGTTCTAGGAACATTAATAAAATGTTGCATTTATTGCATACATACTAATATACATATGTCGGAATGGTAGTCTAAACGCTGAAAACAAATTATATCACGCTGGCCGCACGTTCACCGGCCGATATCGAACGATCGATAAAAACGGTCTGAGGAATATGAGCACGCATTTGATTTGGATGCGTTTCAGAGCACGGACCGCTGTCTGCTTTACCAGGCTCTTCCGAGACCTCACATTTTTCATTTAGCGATATTCATTTCGGATAATTGTAATTTCTTAGTCAATCTTATTTATTCTGATGTCTAAATCGGCTATCTCAGACTTAAAGTATCCCGTTGTACCATTTCTGATTAACGGGTTCGGCGGCTGTTCTCCGACATGAGTCAGGTATCCGGTTCTGTTTTCCGACATATGCATAAATAGGCTCAACAAACAATACTCTCAGTCCGACGCAATAGGATAAAAAAATTAAAATGTAACAACAACAGTTATGCGGTATAAATAGTAAGTGCTTTGGGGTCTAACCACGAAAGGTCCTACCACCTTTAAATGGTGATAAAACAAGGGGTAATGAGTAAAAAAGGATCACGCCCAATTCATTTCCATTACACAGCGGATGGAAAGGGATTAATCGACATCGCTTTGGTTAAGTAGCCATCATTAGGGAGTTTCTATACTTATAAATCAAAAATCGGTCAGATCTAACACACGACACGCTTATTTTGTCTTTATGGTTATGTGTAACTAGTTTTAATAAATTCGTAACAAAACTGCACATTTTTTGCAATCATTGGGTATAAAAGAAGTGAAAATCACACTGATAATTACATATATAAAGCATGTATGGGGATCGTCCGCTATATAATTTTGACTTACCAATATCTATTTACTCAATAACAATAAGAAATTATTGTAATTATAGGTAAACTGGTCCACCAATTCGCACTTGGCCAGCGCGGTGGACTATGGCCTAAACTCTCTCATTCTGGGAGTAGACCCGTGCCCAGCAGTGGGCCAATAATGGGTTGATGCGATAGGTAAACTGCGTAGGTACATTTTAAATAATATAACTTCATTTAATCCACTTATTTATTAATTTTTCTTAATGTATACATAACATATTATTTTTCTGTGCTCAATGTTATTTTTTCAAACTAAATATTTTTTGTGGAGAATAAACTAAAAATCAATTATGACAAGTTATTTCTTTCATCAATAACCATTCGTCATTCGAATTAATTTAAACAGGCAAATACAGGCTTTCTACACTCGTAGCCCCACACTAGCATTTTCTCCTGTGTCGTGGGTGTCGTGGACACATACAAGACGACGACAAACACCCAGACCCAGAACATGAATCTAAACTCATTCAGATACCTGTCTGGCCGGGAATCGAACCCGGGGCCCATCTCGCGTCAGACCGGTGTGGTAACCGCTCCGCCACGCGGGTCGCCAAATTTACAGTTTGTATAACCGAATCAGAAGTGTGCTAAAGGCGATTGAACAAGTACAATAGTAGGTACTCCCTCAAGGGATTGTCTTAGATCCCTTAATTTGTGATTTTCGTGCTCCACCCACTGACCACAGCATGATGAATGGGGGTCGATTTTGATACCCGTGTTTTGTAAACATTAATTATTTGTAATACGGGGTAAGAAACGTTTGAACGACCTTGCGAAAAAGGGGCGGCTGCTACAAATTGATACAATTAGTTTGATTTATGTCTGTAAGGGCGGTTAATCTAGTCTCGTTTGGCGAGTACCGTACGAGCTATTTGAGTTTTCTGGCATTTTTCTTCTCAAATTGAAGTAGCAAAAGAGTACATCATTAACGTCGAAAAGAGTGTAAGTGATAGTATCCTCTGCAGCCCATCGGTATTTTAAAAGATCAAAACATGATTATAGTTTTGCTGGAAGTCAATAATAAATGCTTTGTGACGTCGGTCTGAATAACATTACTACCTTTTTTCCGTCGGTTGTCGTACAGGACGACTAAGAATATCCAGAACCCGCCCTGAATAACATAAATACCCGCTGCCATCACCAATATACATACATTTGCATATGCAAATGCATATAATGACAGTTTTTAAGCGTTATTACATATTTTGGCACTTATTCATTACTTTTGGACAAAATAGTTCGCTTGACGACCAAAAATACAAAAGGTTATCAAATGTACACCTACTGGTTTAAGTTTGACGACCAAAAAAAGGTCATCAAATCTATACCGACTTCAGTTCGACAACCAAGCAAGAGATAAATGTTTCTTTTATACTGCATATTTTGTGTATATCCAACCATTTGGGTGCATATTTCACCATTTTATTGTGCATATTCGCATGCATATTTTAGCATTTTGATAGTGCATATAATCCGATGTCTAGTTATGACATATGAAAGGTGATAGAACGTGTGTAGTTCGACCGGGGAGGTACCACCGCTACACCTATTTCTAATGTGAAGCATTCCTTGCGTTTCATTGGAAGGGTGTGGTTGCCGGCACACTTTTATAATTATGAGGCGACCATCCTAGTCCTGGGAAGTAACAACGCATTCGTGATTGACTTCAGATAAAACCTATGTTTTATATGAAGTTGCTAACAAATATCCATGGGAGGCAGTGAGCACTGACCATCAGGTGGACTGCATGCTCGTTTGCTAGCGTTATTATAAGGTAAAAAAACTTTTATCCTTTTAAGCGGCTTTGTCATCTTTAAAGCTCCATATTTTTTAAAATATTACTAACTCATTTGATATTTATGTTACATGGAGTATTACAATAATTTTTGGCTTACTATTAAAAAATGTTTTAACCTCAAAACCTACCTAATTAACCTGTTTAACTAGCGTTACCAAAATGCTTAACCCGCTTCGGTGAAAACTGCTAATTCCCAATCAACTAACTACAAACAATTCAATTTACTACACTCAAGACTTCAAGCTTACTGCGTCTAATTAGGGGCAATTAATCAGTATTTTCGAGAATTCATAAGTGAGGATTTGAATTTGTACATTTGGTCTAAAGTTATGAAAATATATTTCATTTGCCTTTGAGCAGTGCTGGTTTTAGTGGTTTGTAATTCTGCTTTTCAGGCTGCTCGTTTGAGGATTTGGGAGCAAATCAATCAAATTTTATCGTTTTCAACTACTTCGATCAATTGTGTTTCAACTTACAAAATTAATATCAGGTGAACAGCCTTATTATATAGGTGACGCTAACAAGATGGTAGAATGAATACGGTTCGACCAGAGGGGTGGGAGCGTGTCGCTGCCTGCTAAGTTTCATGTAAGGCGATCATCTTAGTTCTTGACAATAGCGCTATAGCGCTATAGCTGTGATTAACTTCAGATAGAACTCCTATTCTAAATAACACCTATTCTATAGTCGAAGTTGCTAATGGGTGGCGGGCTTTCTATCAAGCGGGTTGCATCTCGTTTGTTTTTTTTTTTTATAAAAATGTACTTGTGACGCATCCAATAAACTTTACCCCATAAAAAACGTAACCACATAAAAAATAGTTATTTTAAATGCCGCCCTCGTCAAACGTCTCGATTAAAGTTAATCCTTAAGTAGTAATTATGTAATTTCGTGCAGTTTACCCTACTCCCACCCCTACTTTTTCCGTTAACCATTTTATACCTTTGAACATAATTATATCTAGGTACCCATCTTTTTCTTCCTTTTTTCCAATAAACTTTATACTACTTCAGTCTCTTCTAGAAAAATTTACATTTATTGTATCATGTCCGTATTATTTTAGTGATGGGCAAATAAAAACGATATAACCCGTGGTTTATTCAAAGTAAATATTGAAATCTTTGTGGTGCAAATTGACTGGAAATTTTCGATTTTTCTAAAACCATCGAATATCCTCCAACATACTCTGTTTTTATATTAAAATGTATGAATATTTTAAACTTTTATTTTATGTTGGATCGTAGGAATATCTAAAATAAAAATAAATTTTCTGTCCAAGAATGAAGTACATACATTTTTTTCAGTATTTTGGTGTACTTTTTATATTCACTTATACTTTTATTTATTTCCATTAAATATTCTTAAAATTCGTATTGTTTAAGGACTTTTACAATAAAAAATAATGCAAGGTATAAAATTATATTCCGACTTTCACAAATATCTTTAGCTTCTGGCTAATCAGTAATCTGAATTTATATTTGCTTGGACGGCATTTGAACCCGGACCTATGAATATCGGGACAATTATACACCAATAATCAGGGTGTCCACCAATTCGCACTTGGCCAGCGCGGTGGACTATGGCCTAAACTCTCTCATTTTGAGAGGAGACCCGTACCCAGCAGTGGGCCAACAATGGGTTGATGAGAGAATCAGGGTGGCACATCTATTTATCTTGCTTGGTCTACTCAAGCTGTGGTTACAATTCACTTTTTAAAAAAGGAAAAAATCACCCATGCTTTGGAGTAGGATAAATAAGTTAATAAATTTTTCGTACCTACTTCAAAAGTTCTCCGATATTATAATAACAAGGATATATTAAATCTATTAAACTATATTTGGCAAGCACTGTTGCTCGTTGAAATTTAAATCCTTTTTCTTTGTGAATTCTATAAGACTTTTTAATCATGAAGTAATATTGAAAATGAACCTTTAATATATCTGAACCTACCTGAAATAAATCCGCAATAACTAAAAGCCGAACATCAATAAAACTAGGCGCAATGCACTTAGTAACTTCTTGGCCAATGCAATCGTGCTAAAAATAGATGGCAATACTTGGAGCAAACACCGTAACCTCGTCCCGGGGCAATATCTCCGCGGAATGAGGGTGAATCTTACGTAAGTGATACAGCCGGCCATTGGCAAAGAGTATGAAAGTCGGACAAGTGACGCAACATACAAAATTTGGTGCTACTAATCTTCAGGGGTTCTCCCTTGAGGGTTCTCCCTTGAGAACAAAAAAATCTGCCTTCAAAACGTACCCGACACCATGGCGCAGGGTTATATGGGATTTTTACCGCACTAAAACCCCCACGTAGCCGTCCTCAGCGCTACAAAGAGGACTCCGGGATCTCCAAAGGAACGCAACCGAAATCCTCTGAGCGCATTGTCCCAACGGGCTCCTCCCAGATGGGTGGCTGGGCCCACCACTCCGTCTTTACAACGGTATGCGACCACTCAAAGTGCCGTTCTTCCCGGGGTCGCCTGACCGAACGGTTCGAGCTCCCACTCTAGTTGCCCGTAACCCCGGAAGCCCTTTTTAGTCGCCTCTTACTATTATCGAATAAAATTCATGTTTCAACTTTGCAATGTAGTGGAACGTACATATAAGGTTTGAACAGGGAGGTACGACCTCCAGACCTATTTCTAGTGTAAGGTAAATCTTGCGTTTTGGTAGGTTTGATTGCCGGTTCACTTTCTTATGAGGTGACAACACTATACATGTAAAAAATAATACACAAATTATATTAACAAAAAACCTTACTTTGCATTTGACCCTTTTGTAACAATATTCCTGTATCAAACAAATATCAAAGCTCTATCACATCTGCAATTGGCTGGCAGATCTCACATTCTATGGCAGTGGAACTGTATTGATAAATTGAGCAATCGGCTCGGATGAGGCTAGGGCGCTGCTCGCGACATAATAGTTTCACGGTCTCGGGGAAATTCAATATAGCGAAGTCACCTTATTATTTGAAAAATAGCGTGTAAGTACTCGATATAGAGAGTGAATTAATAGGATTGGAAAGTAGTTTTATAATTATTATCGAATTAATTTTTTCTTGTAACTTTGCTAGTAAAAAGTATATAGTTTGACGCTCGTTCGAGGGTGTGGATAGGCAATCATATTTTAGTCTTGCGCATCTTTATTTGGCTTCAGTAATGACCCTTATTATAATAAAAATGTGTGCGTGTACTAGCGTACACTCGTAAGAAGTGAAACTTCTTTATGACGTTATTTTTCAAAAAATAATTTACTATATGCAACTTTACAGAAATTGGTTAAATAAAGTTAAATTAGATAAAGTTTAATAAAAAGCTTTTATTAAACTTTATCTAATAATCTAATCTATAATAATCTATCTAATATCACGCGTGGTATAAGAAAAAGAAAAAGATAGCGCGTAACAGAAAAAGATGGCGCGTAACGAAAAAATGTTACACTAAATTTTTTTCCAACCCCGGTAAGTTTCACTTCAAAAATCAATTAGCATATATTATTTGAGAAAAAAATATAATTCATATCGTTAACCTATTCTCTCCTCAAAGAGAGAGGGAGTGGCTTATGCCATAGTTGACTTTGCTGAACGAAATCCACCAATATGAAGAACTTCTCAAAACTGATAGAATATTTTTGAAAGAAGTTTTGGATATTAGTAATTTAACTGATAATATGATAAACGTCTAATATCTACGCGTGCCTTAGCTACGAACCTTGGGCCTTCAGATTTTAAAACCAAACTTCTAACATTTAGGTTCCATCCATCCATCCATCAGCCCTTTCATGTCCACTGCTGGACATAGGCCTCCCCTAAATGGCGCCACTCCAACCGGTCCTGTACCCTCTGAATCTAACGGTTTCCCGCTGTCTTCTTCATCGGTCATCGGTCCACCTGGTAGGGGGGGGGGGGGCGACCTGTACTCCTTTTGCCTAATTACATTTAGGTTACTGCTAGTATAGTTTCTGATTAATCCTAAAATCTTATGTAATGTAAATATACCTCTGACGCACGAATTACGACATCACAAGCTATGTTCTACAACAAACAAATATTTAGGGTTTTTGGTATCAAATCGAAAAACCGTGCGAAGATGACTACGGTCGAAAAAGTTCGTATCGAATAAAGAAAAAATCACAAACCAAAGAAATAAGATAACGCTTAGCGATTTAAGTTTGAAGGTGGTAGAACCAGTGATTTCTAAAGTAAAACAGTTCTTGCGTTTCGTTGGAAGGGTGTGTTTGCCGGCACACTTCTATGAGGCGACCATCTTAGTCCTCTGGAGCACCAATGCATCTGTGATTGACTTCAGATAGAACCCATGTTCTATATGAAGTTGTTTACAGATGTCCATGAGCGGCAGTGACCACTTACCATCAAGTGGACTGCATACACGTTGCTATTTCAATTAAATAAAAAAAAATAGGACTCATACACCATATTATTGACTATCCTTGTAATATACCTTATTTCGACAAATAAATGATATTGTATTGTACTGCATTTAAGACTTGTTCATGGTTATAGTCCTAGTGGTTCGAGTACATAGGCGTTGTCGCCACACAGATTTATGTTTAATAACATCAATTAACACGCTTTCTACACTCTACACTCTACACTCATAGCCCCACACTAGGATTTTGTCCTGTGTCGTGGGTACCATGGACACACACAAAACGAATACACACAAGCATTACTGGGTTTTGATTTGAATTTAGTAAAGGAGACATACGTATCCGAGCGGCACAACTGAGTACTTAGAAATAGATACGTATATAGATAAGTCTAATCTTATCTAGAGTCGATTACAGGAATGAGCATACAAGGAAGGAGCTAGCTTGCACGCTCAGTTTCTACTCCTACTTATGGTCGCCTCAAATGAATTTATTCTTATGCTTATATAATACAAATGAGCACAACTTAATTTGCTTATTGACACAATAATATTGATAGCATATCCTAACGAAAAAAAATACGCTTTCTACACTCATATCATCACACTAAGATAGGTATTCTCTTGCGTCGGTGGCAATCATACACATAAAGACAAATACATAAACACCCGGACTCAGTACAAAAATCTTAATACATGATTCAGATACTAACCATGGATCGAATACGAACTCACAGCCTGTTAGGCTGTAACCGCTCCGCTACGCCATCAAATATCTTGTTCTATAGGCGAAGTCTCTCTTCTTTTATCTGAGATCCAAACAGGTACCGCCCCAGTCGTTGGATACATTTCAAGTGTTTTCTGCGCGCCTTCACAATCAGCGATCGCGATTTCCAATTTCACAAGCCATTTGCTGCTCTCTTTAGTTCAGCGATGCCTTATTGCTGTTATAGTATGTAGGTCCATTCGTATGGATATTGGATTTAAATTTACACGGAAACGATAAATTTGTCTTATTCTTTGCTATAGTGATACTCGAATAGGGCATTTCAACATAGTCTTAAAGAAATCTGATAAATCAATTGGCACCGAGCGTACCAAGTTTTCTATGCGATTTTCTTTATAAACATAAAATACGAGCATGCAGTTAATCTTATGGTAAGTGGTCACTGCTGCCTAAAAATAGCTGTAATCATTTTATATAGGACAGGGATTTTGTCTGAAGGGAATCACAAATGCGTTACTACTTCTGAGGACAAAGATGGTCGCCTGAAATGAATGTCTGCCGGCAACAACACCCTTCCACCAAAACGTAAGAACTGCGTTACGTCAGGTAAAAAAAGCAGGCGTGGTACGTCCCCTGGTCGAACCATATCCATATCCATCGAACCATGGTTGCTGGCACACTTTTATATCAGGCAACCATCTTAGTCCTCGGGAGTAGCAACGCATCCGTGATGGACTTCAGATAGAACCCCATGTTCTATATGAAGCTGTTTACAGTCCATGGGCGGCAGTGACCTCTTACTATCAGATGACTGCATGCTCGTTTGCTACTTCGATTTGATAAAAAAAAAAGAGAAAGCAAAATCAGTACGCATGTTGTGTAGTTTTAAGTGTTCAATGCCCATCGACATTTCTTGGTCGTGACGATTTCTTTAGTCGGAAATCAAGTGATACTTATTCCTTACTGTATTTTAATTTTCACCCAAAATCGAATTTCAAATATCCGGATTGTAAATTCAACATTTATACCACCGCGCTACTCCGTTTTAATACATACATATTTTTTATATGAATTTTTATGGTGTACAATAAAGAGTTTTTGTATTGTATTGTATTGTATACATAATATCACACACACAGCCACGCACACTCATACCATAACCCTTCCAAAAAATTCAACAATCACATCCACATCTCAAATGTTAGTTTTTCATAACGAAATACGAATGGTATGAACCTAAAAACACACGGAGTGTTGTCTTTAGTATAATTTTATTCATACTTTAACCCGCGGGGGAATTAAAACGACCTAAAAATGTAAACGCCAGAATGCTTTAAGCGAGCGTCATTTATTTTTATGGAGTCGGTCGTTAGCATGACGTCTAGCTTTGCTTATTTCTGCTAAATGATACGGTAAGTCTTAGTTTTTCCGATAGAAAAGTAAACATAACGCTGGTTTGAATAATAACACACCGGGTGGTAAAACATATGTAGTTCGAGAGAGGAGGTCGCTACGCTTATTTCGAGCTTGAAGCATTTGTAGTGTTTCGATGGAATGGTGTTGATGCCAGCACAGTTCTATATGAGGCGATCATCGTATGCAAACCTTTATAAAATGTGCCCTTAAAAAATATTACAAAAAAGGTGAAAAAACTTACTTTTTTAATATTTTTGTCGGGAGCAGTGTAAAAAGTGTTAATATAATGTTCCTTACCAATATGGTCGACTATATGTTAATAATTAACTATTTGGCCACTATAGGAAGTGGTTATTTTTATCTAAGCCGAGATTTAGCCGAGGTACGATTTAGGCGCAAGTACAAATTAAGTAAGTTTTCCTTACCTATTGATCTTTAACCATTATTATTATTATTTTTTTATTTGACTGAAGTAGCAAACGAGCATGCAGCCCACCTGATGGTAAGTGGTCACTGCCGCTCATGGACATCTGTAATCAACTTCATACAGAACATGGGTTCTATCTGAAGTCAAACACAGATGCGTTGCTACTCCCGAGGACTATGATGGTCGCCTCATGGAAAAGTGTGCCGGCAACCACACCCTTCTATCGAAACGCAAGAAATGCTTCACGCTAGAAATAGGTGTGGCGGTGGTACTTCCCCGGTCGAACTACACTGGTTCTACCACCTTCAAAAACTTTAACCATTATTGATATTTCGCAGAATCCAAATGACGAAAATTCTACCACTATTGATCACTTTGATTGGAATTCATTGATTATAATAACCCCTTGATTGCTGTATCTATTAGATAAATTGCACCGCTTATTTAATTATTCTATAGTAGTTTACAGTTTACATCAGTTTTTAAGTTTACAGATTCAATTTTGCTTTTGCGTTGCAGAGCGGCCTCCACACCGGACCAACACGCATATCTAAATGCTTAATTAAGATTTCTGTTATGGATCTCGGTATTTGTGTATTCATTTTTGTATGTGTCCATTCACAAAATAGAAAAAAATATTTTAGCCGTAAGCATAAAAAGCGTTAATTCTGCCTTATATGTTTAGCAAAGAGCAAAGTGAGATCTCCTGCCAGGCTAGGTGATCATGCCTAGGGAGCGGCCGTGCTCCGACAGTCGTTGTGCGGAACTTGTTTATATGCAGGGTGTTGAGAATACTTCGATAGCGTGTTTCAGAATGCTAGTAGCGCAATCTCTTGACGAGTTGCGGGAGGTTGCCACATATGTATTAGTGTTAAGTGCCATATATTAATGTGTTCGTATTTGAAGTAGTATTGCTATGGTTTAATATATAACCAGATAAATACTGCAATCATAAAGCAAGATTAGTTTAAAACAGAATGAAAAAAATAGATCTTTTTAATACTGTTTATACTCGTCTTTTAGTTCGTTAGGAACCTCTACGTAACAAAACTGACTTACCCTAGCGTTCTGCAACTTTCCTAAGCACTACAAAGTAGCTTAATACACATCTTCCGTTCAGCGTTAGAGGAAAATGTAACAAAATGATAAACAAAGGCATACAAAGTCTAACGAAATAACTGGTCTCTCACGAACATCATCCCAGCTTTAAATTTTCAAAGAAAACGTAGTATAAAATCATATTATAGGAATAAAGCCCCTTTCCATAAGGGACTTGTTTCATCGTCGTATAGATTTGTTGTGATTTCCACAACTTGATAAGTGTTCTCGTAATTAATATCAACTAAAACGCTTGGAGAAAAAAATACATTTGCACACCTAATGGAAATTTAACTTTTATTTTTATTAATAACTACTTAGTTGACCTGGCGAACTTCGTTCCGACTAAAAGTCAAAAATCTAAAATTATCAGTCTTTCTCCACTACCTATATTATGCATGTATTATACATAAAAACCTTCCTTTTGAATCACTCTTTCTTTTAAAAAAACTGTATTATTATACGTAGCGTAGTTTTAAAGAATTAAGCATACATAGGGACAGACAGCGGAAAGCGACTTTGTTTTATACTATGTGATGCCCATGATACGGGACATAAATATCACAAAAAAGCTCATAAAGTGACTGACTAACCTGTTAAATAAGCACAAGATCTCATTTTAAAATATGATATTCTTATAGATTGACAGTTAGTCGATACATTACTGGAAGATCTAATTAGATCCGAGAGCCCCTCTCCTCCTCCTTTACCTTTAATTAAGGTCGTGATATTTTAGGAAGAGACAAATTCCATAAATCGGATGTTTTAATGTACTTCTTTGAGATAATATGATGACTTGTATTGTTATCAAAAATCTTTGCCCTAAACCTTATTGACTGACCCTATCCTAAAAGTAATCCTGGAACTGGACTGGCACGTGTCGTACAAATACTTAATCGTTTGTCAGTTTACCAATAGCTAGAGAAACAAGTACATACGAGCTTAAAGAAAATATTCAAATACCCTCAGTACACTAAACCACTAACAAACCACAACTCAATCCTAACCGTTTAAAGCACACTAGACGCAAAATAATAATAAAATGCACTTCAATACAGTCAAAAGAGTCGGGGAATATTGACCGGTTGGAAGCCACAAAGTGCCTCGTAATCTCTTTTGAGTGTAGATTTGTAGTGACAGCGATTTTGTTATTAAATATCTTCAATATATAAAAAGTTCTTTAATAAGCCCTTTACGAGTAATTTTACAGAAAATTGCAAGAGTCTAAGTAAACACCGATCCGCTGATCATTCCGAATCACTAGAAGACGCAAATGAGAAATAACTAGTAATTTTATTTCAATGTCAAGCATTGAAGTAAAATAGCTAACGAACATGCTACGTACCGGAATTTAATCTGAGGACTTCGGAACAATTGTTCGGCGCTGCAAGCAATAGTGCTGTTCAAATTTCAGCAAATATTACTTTTATTTTTCTGCGAGATTTAGTAATATTATGAGATGGGACAAATACATTAGTTTATAACGCTTAGTGCTGACGCGTAAAGGCGGAATCAATGACGCTTACAACATAAGCTAGAATTTCATGACCCACGGGGCGACGCTTAAAGCCATCTGAACATAGCCAGATAGTACAAAATGTTTATTGAAATAAAGTCAATGATGCATTGTTGCTCTTGAAAAAAATCGGGAAGTATCTTTTAAATAATTTTATCATAGGTACTCTTTAAGTCATAGCAGTTTCACTTTTCATTCATAAGGTAGAGCAATTGATGCTACCACAATCTAATCGTAAATATCTTCACCAACTTTCAAAATCTGTTGTAGGAAAAACTGCCGTCGGTTTTATCCATTTTCACTCAATCCATTAAATTTGTTAGTATGCTTGTAAACTGGTGAAAATGTGTTTTGAATATAATGAGTTTTTAAATAACGAAATTTCAATCAACACATATTTTCCGCTATAACACAGACCGTAACACTAACCGCGTTATAATACGCGAAAAACTCGGTAGTACCAGCTCCAGCTTACGAGGACTATTCGCTCAGTAATGGATTACATTTGCCTTAAAATTGAATTATTTTAACGCCTTGCCGCCATTTTATCGTTGCTTTCCTTTATCTTTATGGCGCAGATAAAACAAATCGACCATAGACATAAATTGTAACAACTGATCCTTTTTATAAGCTAATAAAATAATATTAAAAAATATTTTTAAACAATCTCTTATTTCAGAATTCCAACTTAATCTGAATGGCTTATTTTATAAATACCTGATACCAGCGTTTCACTGTATTCTATTCAAAGTCAGTCACAGATACATTGTTGCTAGTGAGGACCAAAATAGTCGCCTCACATAAAAGACGCAAGAATTGAAAACGGAAGAATTGAAAAGATGTTGTACCTTCCCAGTCAAACTATTTCTAGCATGAACCAGTTTTTGCGTTTCGATGGAAGGGTGTGGTTGCCGGCACTTTCAAATGAGGCGACCATCTTAGTTCTCGGGAGTAGAAACGCATCTGTGATTGACTTCAAATAAAACCCATTTTCTGTATGAAGTTCCTTACGGTCTATGAGCGGCATTGTCCACTTACCATCGTGGACTGCATGCTCGTTTGCTACTTCAATCTTATACAAAAAACTACGCTAATTCCAGCACATGCTAATAACCTGCTTGTTATAAAGATTAGAATTTGGTAGAAACTCGAGATAGATATACAGGCAGTTATAGACAAAGCAATGACGGCGATACGTTCAAAATCGACCTCTCAATCAAGGGACTGAGGTAGGTACGCACCACTGATTTTTCTAAAATGATGTGTATATAAGATTATATCTTAGGGTTTTAAAATTAGACAGACATGTCAAATTAATAAAAAGTTCTAAATAATTAAAGAAAACCTATTTCCTTTATACGTATATTAGAAATAACTGATCTTCTCTTCTAAACCCCCACTGTGTTTTCACCTCGCACCTTACGGCGGGAACTCGGGCACGCTTTCGAATTCATCCGGGAACCCGCCGGTGCCTGGCCGCTCCCGCATTCCTTCCACGAGGAGCATGGAGCTGCCCTGCATCGGCAAGGCTCGCCCGAAAACACAAAGGCGCGCCTTACCATCAAAGCCCCCCCCCCCCCGCAGAGCGACGGACCAACCACGAGACCGCCACCCAGGGACCGTGGGCATGACAAGCCGATACCCGCAAGGCGTTCGCAGTGGATTATACCCTAAAGCTCTCACATTCAGAAAGTGCCTACCAATGGGACACTAAAGGATTATCGATACACTAGTACTGTTTGCACGAAAAAAATCAAGTAATCAGCAAAACTAATTTCTTAGCGTTTAAGGAATTTAATTTACACGTTGCTTGCAATAAAAGCGTACGCACGCACGCTTCCTTGAATTTTATCGTAAATGAGAAGAGCTGTAAGCAATAATGAAACGGCAATTGCTTTGGATTCCACCGGAGAATCGATAGCACTCGTGAAGGCATTTACCTTACACTTAATAAATCCATACTAATATTATAAATGTGAAAGTGTTTGTTTGTTCCTCTTTCACGTCGCCACATAGCTATTGATATGGTTTATATGTTGGGAGGTCGTTAGGAGGGCGGAGAGTGACGTAGGCTACTTTTTACCTCGCTCTCTCATTCGCATGAGAATATCGATGTTTTGTTAGTCGATAAATATTTAGTAGTTCCAAACGTTGTTAGTAGATGGCGTGAGTAAAATTCATTTGCAAGTTCTGAATCATGCTATCAAATGCTAATGTTAGTTCCCTTTGACTGTGCGGAGGAAGCCACGGGTAAGAGCTAGTTAATAGTAAAATTAATACAAAGAACGCAGGAAGATAAATGATGATTCATTAGCATCCACATATCATGAGTATTGATGTCTTAGTACAAGTTTATTATATTTAAAGGCTATTATTGTTTACGTTTCACTCAAAAAGCAGTTTACGGTGCAGGATTATGTTTTTGTCCTACTTACTAGGTAACAGAGAAACTCAAGATTGTTCTTAATATTTGATTAAGACTTTTTTTATCTGACTGAAGTAGCAAACGAGCATGCAGCTGATGGTAAGTGGTCACTGCCGCCCATGGACATCTGTAATCAACTACATACAGAACATGGGTTGTGATTGACTTCAGATGGACTGAAGTCAATCACAGATGCGTTGCTACTCTCGAGGACTATGATGGTCGCCTCATGAGAAAGTGTGCCGACAACGAAACGCAAGAGATGCTTCACGCTAGAAATAGGTGTGGCGATGGTACTTCACCGGTCGAACTACACGGATTCTACCACCTTGTAAAAGACTACATTTAACTACATTTTAACTTACAACTAAATGTCTGAAACGGAGTCGATGTGAAAGCTCGGAATGATGTCCATTCCCACGATATGTGGGGACTGATGTAACGAATATTCGCATTAGCAAAAATTGTACGAATGTTTTGCGAATATTGAATTGCAGTTCTTTGCATAACAAATGGTCACCAAATCTATACAAATTAAATTCAAAAAAAAGATCGCCAGATTTATATCCTCTGGCACTGTACACCGAGAACTGAAAAAAAGTGTGTGTACTTATGTACACGCGTTAGAAGTTATCTTTTTATTTCTTTTAAATAAAAATGTTTTTAAAAAAATTATCTTTCACCTTCCTTTCATTTTCATTCTCATTCTTATTTAAAAATCGTTAAAAATAAAAATCTTTTTAAAAATTTTATCTTTCACCTTCCTTTTATTTTCATTCTCATTCTTAATTCCACTTGATACTGTGACTTCTGTGTGACGAATCTTAAAATTTCACTCTCATATTTTTTTCATAACGCGCCTAAAGTAGTATCTTCAAAAAATATTAAATTTATATCACTACTGAATATAATTTATCGCACTTATATGAATCTAAAACACGTGTGTGAATGTAGATATTAGAAACATGTGGATAAATACTATGAATATGAAGACAGTGAACTCAGGCGACGATGGTGCCAACTTGCGTGACTAATAGACTATTTCTATTTTGTTGGTAGCTTTTGTTTCGAGACTGCAACCGCTGCAACTTCATACTGTAACTTTTGTGTGACGAATCCTAAAATTACACTCTCATTATTTTTTCATAACGCGCCCAAGGAAGTATAACTTCAAAAATATCCAATAATAACATTCGTTACATTACTAGTGGGGGGACATTGGAAGTTCTGCGTCAGCTCTTGTTGCTGGGTGACTGGCAATGCACTAGGGCTGTGTATCAGTGGCAGGGTTGCGTACCATCGTAAACAATTTGCTTTGCAACGCTCAGCGAAAAATGTGAAATTAAAATCATAGAAAACCTCATCGCATTCCATGAGTTTATTCCTGAATGTTCGCCCGCTTTACGTATACCACGGTAATGAGAATCTCCTCACAAACTTTTGCATTTACAATATAATTTAGATACTTATCATTCCAAAAAGGTTATAACTATTTTCTTGTTTTCTGGTAAATTAAAATCATTGATAGCATGAGGAACTCCAGGGAAATTACTTCCCATGAATAGTATGTTACATGAAATTTCAATTCGTTCAGAATTCTGCGTTGCATTTCAATTCGCTACCGAATACGACCTATTGATAATTTCGCAGCATCAGCATTTCACGGCCGATTTTTGCTGCTTTCAGCTTTAGTCGCGCTTAAAGTTCATACAGATTTACTATATCTTTTTTTATAATATCGAAGTACCAAACCCGCGTGCAGCCTGGTAGTTTGGTATTATTATTTATTTTATTCATTTATTACAAAAATTACAACTAACATTACAGGATTTTACCTAATTCGTTAGTGTAGACATGAAATTTAACATTACACATTATCGTTATTAAATTAATAGTAAATGTTATAAAACTACAATCACTATAACATAACAAAATTAATTATTAGAGACATAATATACTAAAAAAATTAAAATAACTATAAATGCTAATGTCAACAATAATATAAATAGAAATGTCACGAATATAAATTAATAATAATTATTTTAACACTAATTCAGTACAATTTCATTTCAATTGAATAATACTATATTATGATTCAGGTCATCGGTCCATCTGCTAGGTCCATCTACCAGATGGACCGATGACCTGAAGAAGACAGCGGGAAACCGTTGGATTCAGAGGGCACAGGACCGGTTGGAGTGGCGCCATTTAGGGGAGGCCTATGTTCAGCAGTGGACATCAAAAGGCTGATGGATGGATGGATATTATGATTTGAATTGGCAATTATTACTCACTACTTGTGCTACGACCCTTGGAAACTCGATCACGGACTAGCGATACATTGCCGCCCATGGCCATTTTTAATCAATACAATACAATACAATACAATATCATTTATTTGTCGAAATAAGGTATATTACAAAGATGGTCAATAGTATGCTGCATAAGTCCGCTTACTTTACCCGTCATGGGTGTACAAATATAAATAAACATGTGGTTGGTTTATTTATAAATAAATATAAATAAATCAACTACAGGGAAGATCAATCTTTCCCGAGGTTTGCTATAGATACGTGCTAACTTTGTGCTTAGTTTAAACGCCTGGCAAGTATGTTTTTTACAACACCTTTCACACAAAAACATAGCAACGCATAAAACTTCTATTATAAGCCAGAAATAAGTATGGCGGTGGTACATCCGAATTTATTTCTGCCACCCTTAAACCTAATCTGTTTACTGAAACGCAGTGGGTTTCGGTTTCGACACCCACTTCGGCTAGACAGGAATCTACATATATTATGAATTTTGATTTTTGAAGTGAAACTTCTTTATCGGGGTTGGAAAAAAAAATAGTGTAACATTTTTTCGTTACGCGCCATCTTTTTCTGTTACGCGCCATCTTTTTTTTCCGTTACGCGCCATCTTTTTCTTATCCCTACCACGCGTGATATTAGATAGATTATTATAGATTAGATTATTAGATAAAGTTTAATAAAAGCCTTTTATTAAACTTTATCTAATTTAACTTTATTTAACCAATTTCTGTAAAGTTGCATATAGAAAATTATTTTTTGAAAAATAACGTCATAAAGAAGTTTCACTTCTTACGAGTGTACGCACACGCACACATTTTTTTTGTTCTGAGTGTTTTTATATTCGTCTTTGTGTCTGTATTGTAGTCACCATGGACACGGTAACCACAATCCAGGAGAAAATCCTAGTGTGAGGCTACGAATGTAAAAGCATTAATATTTATTTATTTATTGTGTATCATCGATATTATGACCGCTTCGCTATGACAACTTCTGATGCTAAATTTATATTCTATGATTTTATTTTATTAAACAAAATAAATACGTGTTAAAAGTTTTACTATGGAAATTTAATGTATTGAAATATTCGGATATATAGTCTAAAGAACTTTATTGAGAACTTTTGGATTTGAATTTGTTAAATATAAACTAAGTTAAAAGAGTTTAAACGTCAAAATTTATTTAAGCACAGTAAGATTTTAAAATAACGTTATTGAAAACAATATGAAATGATAAAGTAATATGACAAGGACGAACTGTGATATTTATTTATTTACTAGCTGTACCCGCGGCTTTGCCCGCGTGCAAATCAACGTGTCACAAAGTTTTTCTCGCGCAAATCTCGACACCGTGGGAATTCTATGATAAAAAGTAGTAACATTAATATCGGTTTGGCCGCTCAAGGATTACCTGGTCAAACACAGAGTGAAAAAACGAATTTAAAGTGTGTATTTGTGGGTAGGAACGTATTGTTATGTATTTTTTTTTAATTAGACGAATTCTAATATTGTAAATCGCTTTTTTGAACCAATTTACATTCTTAGTGGTCTAGTTCATAATATCGGGATACTTTTTTCAATCAATTCCTCCACATTTGAACCAAACCGTATCGATTATAAAGATTGATTTGAAGTTTTCCGAATTGGAAAATACTATTTGAAGTAATTTTGGCGGATTCAAATTTCTAAGTAAGATTAAAGGTAAACCTACTTTTAATATTTATTTGTGTTCAGGAGTTCCGGAAGGCATTAAGGAATTCAAAAATTCTGTTGGATAATGTATTGCTTCCTCTATCTCAATGACTGTGTCTACCGAATAGTAGATCTGTGACGCTGCTTTAAATTTAGAAAAAAAAATAAATCATTTGTTAACCGACTTCCAAAAAGGAGGAGGTTATCAATTCGTCTGTATTTTTTTTTTTTTTTTTTTTTTTTTTATATTTGTTACCTCATTTCTCCGGACTGGGTGAACCGATTTAGATGATTTTTTTTTTATTTGAAAGGTAGTGCGTGTCATAGGGTCCCATTTTTTTTTAGTATTTTTTTGACAAGGGCATCTATAAGAAAAACGCATAAGTCTTAAATTTGCATTTTCAATGTGCCCGATAAATGTATGAATAACTCAATATCCCGCCAACCGATTTTGATGATTCTTTTTTTATTAGAAAGGATGTACTCCAGGGGTAGTCTGATAAGAGTTTGATAAGGTTCTAATCATAGGATCTTCAACTTTTTGGAGCAAAATAATAAAATTAGTGATAGTCGGCCGAACCTTAGCTGGAGAAGTCCAATTGAGTAAAATATAGAATAAAATTACTATGTAGGTATTTACTATGAAAAATTTGACCTTCAACTCTTCAATCCTGATGATGCAGGGGTACTGCTAGCCTGAACTATAAAAGTTGGTCGTTTGATGTTTGCGAATATATAATGAAATTGTTAAGCAAATTCATGGGACAAAAATTTGACCTTCAACTCCTCAACCCTGATGATGCAGGGGTACTTAAAGCCAAAACCATAGGAATAAGCCATTTGGTGCTTACGTATATGTTATAAGATTACTGAGCAAAAACATAAGATGAAAAATTTGACCTTCAACTCCTCAACCCTGATGATGGAGGGGTACTTCAATCCTAAACCATAGAAGTTGGCAATTTGGTGCTTACGGTTATGTAAAGAAAATACTAAGCAAAAATATAAAATCAAAAATTTGACCTTCAACTCCTCAACCCTGATGATGAAGGGGTACTTCAATCCTAAACCATAGGAGTTGGCAATTTGGTGCTTACGGTTATGTAAAAATAATACTAAGCAGAGGCACAAAATTAAAATTTTGACCTTCAACTCCTCGACCCTGATGATGAAGGGGTACTTCAATTCTAAACCATAGGAGTTGGCAATTTGGTGCTTACGGGTATGTAAAAATAATACCAAACAGAGGCACAAAATTAAAATTTTGACCTTCAACTCCTAAACCCTGATGATGCAGGGTACTGCAAGCCTGAGCCATAGAAGTTAGCCACCTGGTACTAACGTATATGTTATAAGATTACTAAGCAACAATATAAGATGAAAAATTTGACCTTCAACTCCTCAACCCTGATGATGGAGGGGTACTTCCAGAGGGGGCGCCCTGTTTGTATGAATTGTAAAAGTGTTTTATGTTTAATTTTTGTGAATATGTAGATGCACAAAGCAAACTTAGAGGCTTTATTTAAATACAAACATAAAAATATAGTCACTAAAAAGTGTAAAATAAAAACTTTTTAACAAAAAATATCTACCGACTTCCATGTCACAAAAAAGTAAAAAATAATTTAAATATATTTTGGTCTAGAACATACTCAGTACTTAGTACATAGTTCTGAAGTCGGTGCTCATATAGGACGTAGTTACCGTCGTCCAGCGAAATATGTCGAGCACCGACTTCAGGACTATGTACTAAGTACTGAGTATGTTCTAGACCAAAATATATTTAAATTATTTTTTACTTTTTTGTGACATGGAAGTCGGTAGATATTTTTTGTTAAAAAGTTTTTATTTTATCGACACGTTCATTGGCAATATACCCATTGCCGTCTTTTGGAACCAATTTATAGTGTTATTGGTTGTATTAACAATATCGGGATATACTTTTTCAACCAACTCCTCCACATTTAAACGAAGACGTATCGATATAAAGATTGATTTTAACTTTTCCGGATAACAAAGCACTATTATCTACTTGAAGTAAATTATTAGAAAATTAGAATATCACTGAACAGCGACATATATTCTAAGTTCATATTTTGTTTCATGTGGCCTAAGGTGTTTAAAGATGTGCATCGGGCTATTTGTGTGCGTAAATCCCGCATTGTTCTTTGTAAAGCAGAAAACATAATCAAAACACTTTTACATTTCATACGGACAGGGCGCACCCGCTCGCAGGGCGCTGCCGCACCCTGCTCGCTTATTTTTTATGTTTTCTTTTATGTTCCAACCTAACCTAACCCATCCTGTTTAAAAAGCTACAGCTAAATCCAACTCTTAACAATAACATGACAATACTCCTGCATTTTCAGGATTGAGGTATTCAAAGTGACACTTTTCATCACAATGTTCTCTCAACGGGTTGTAATGTATTGTAATCAATAAGTACCAAACTCATACAGATTAAGTAGGTTGTGTACTTAGATTATCAGGGTTGATGAATTGAAGTTTAATTTATTAATCACATTTCAGTTTAATGAGCTGTAATTGAACTTATATACTAAACACAACCGTAAGCATTATGTGACTACCTTTTTTTAATTTAGGCTTGCACTATCCCGCATCATCAGGGAGGAGTTGAAGGTAAAATAAAAATATCCCATGTCTTTGCTTAGTAATTATATTACATACCCGAAAGCATTAAATGGCCAACTTTTATGGCTTAGGCTTGCAGTACCCTGCATCATCAGGCTTGAGGAGTTGAAGATCGAAATTTTCATCTTGTGTCTTTGCTTAGTAATTATATTCCATACCCGAAAGCACTAAATAGCTAACTTCTATGGCTTAGGATTGAAGCACCCCTGCATCATCAGGGTTGAGGAGATGATGGTCAAAATTTTCATCTTGTGTCTTTGCTTAGTAATTATATTACATACCTGAAAGCACTAAATAGCTAACTTCTATGGCTTAGGCTTGCATCATCAGGGTTGAGGAGTTAAAAGTCAAAATTGTCATCATGTGTCTTTGCTTACTAATTATATTAAATACCTGAAAGCACCAAATGCCCATCTCGTATAGTTTAGGGTAGCAGTATCCTGCATCGTCAGGCTTGAGGAGTTGGAGATCGAAATTTTCATCTTGTGTCTTTGCTTAGTAATTATATTACATACCCGAAAGCACTAAATAGCTAACTTCTATGGCTTAGGCTTGAAGTACCCTTGCATCATCAAGGTTGAGGAGTTAAAAGTCGAAATTGTCATCATGTGTCTTTGCTTAGTAATTATATTAAATACCTGAAAGCACCAAATGCCCATCTCGTATAGTTTAGGGTAGCAGTATCCTGCATCATCAGGGGTGAGGAGTTGAAAGTCGAAATTTTCATTTTGTATCTTTGCTTAGTAATCATATTACATACAATTATATTACATACCCGAAAGCACCAAATGGCCTTCTCCTATGGCTTAGGCTTGAAGTAACCCTGCATCATCAGGGTTGAGGAGATGATGGTCAAAATTTTCATCTTGTGTCTTTGCTTAGTAATTATATTACATACAATTATATTACATACCCGAAAGCACCAAATGGCCTTCTCCTATGGTTTAGGCTTGAAGTAACCCTGCATCATCAGGGTTGAGGAGTTGAAGGTCAACATTTTTACCGTGTATCTTTGCTTGGCATTTTTATTACATAACCGTAAGTGCGAAATAGCCAACTCTTACGGTTTAGTCTTGAAATACCCTTACATCATCAGGGTTGAGGAGTTGAAGATCAAATTTTTGTCCCATGAATTTGTTTAATAATCTTATTATATATCCATAAAAACAAATTGACTTACTTCTACGGTTCAGGCTAGCAGTACCCCTGCATCATCAGGATTGAAGAGTTGAAGGTCAATTTTTTTTAGGAAATATCTACTTAGTAATCTCATTCTACATTCAACCCAATTGGACTCCTACAGCTTAGGTTTGGCCGAGTATCGCTAATTTCGTTAATTTGCTTCAAAGAAATGGATCCTATGATCAGAACCGTATCAAACTCATCAGAGTACATTCTTTCAAATAAAAGAAAAATCATAAAAATCGGTTAGCGGGAAATTGAGTTATTCATCTATTTATCGCGCACATCGTTAATGCAAATATCAGACTTATGCGCTTTTCTTATGGATACCACCGTCAAAAGTGAACTAAAAATAAATGGGACCCGACGACACGCACTACCTATCAAATGAAAAAAAAATCATCCAAATCCGTTCACCCAGTGCGGAGAAATCGAGTAACAAATATAAAATAAAAAAAATAAAAAAAAATACAGATGAATTGATAACCTCCTCCTTTTTGGAAGTCGGTTTGAAACGATGTTTTAACATAAAAGTCAAGGCGAAATACTAAATTTTATTGAGGTGGCCTCAAAATTGACTGACTTTCATACAAACTTACATCTCTTATTTGGGTTAAATTGGGGGGGGGGGGGGGGACCAGAAAATTCATTCTTAACTGACGTCTACGTCATAAAAGGAACCCCTAGTAAAAATCATATTCGTATCTTTAGCAGTTTAGGCTCCACGATGTTTATTCAATAGATGAGTGAGAGAACATCCTTTCGTTTTTATATAAGTATATATAGATATAGAGATATAGATTTGTATAGTATCAAATAACATAGGTACACACATGACCAATAAAAAATACATAACAAAGGAATACATTTTACAGACCATAACATGTTTAGTTTCTACCAATTCAACTATGCAGTTACTTAACTTATTAACACTTATCGAACACAGAATCAATACTGCGTAGTTTTAAATTGACATAACTTTTTTATTCGTAAACCGATTTACATAAAATAAACACTAAATGTTAAGTGAAGTTTCCCCCAACACATCAGTGAAAATTATATTCAAATTGGATATGCCGTTTCTGAGATTAGCGTTTTCAAACACACAGACAAACAGACAAACAGACAAACAGACAAACAGAAAAGATTTCTAAAAACCATTATTTTGGGTTCTATATCGTATTAAAGACCTCTAGAAATGGTTTTCAACAAAATTTATTCCATGTACAGACAGCGACCTCTTACAGATTTATTATAGTATAGATTATTTATTAAAACTTTATTGACCACAGAAAACAATGGACAAAAGCCGGACTTAATGCTTAATAGCATTTTCTGCTAGTCAACCTTAGGGAAGTGCAGAGAATATTGAAGGCGGTACAAAATAAAAAAAAAGGAAATTAATATAAAAGATAAGAATACGTAAGAAAGAAAGAGAAAAAAAAGGATATATAAATATGCAGAAGAAAAGTAGATATACATAGATACATAAATAACAGATATATAAATTACTATATATTAACGAAAGAAGTAAGTACTTTGAATGAACATTGAATAAATACAAAGTGATACATTCATAATGGCATTAACAATAAATAAGTTTGAGATAGTGAGCACAAACTTTCTTTTTAAAGATATTGTCGTCAACCCGTCAACAAAAACAAGAAAAGTACAACTCTTGGGCACGGATTTTCTCACACGAGAAAGTCTTAGGCCATACTCCATTTGGGCACACGCTGAGGACACCGGCGGCGGTCAACTGGAATTCCCGGAGTCCTCTTCGCAGCGTCGAGGTCGGCCACCGGGGGGGTTTTAGTGCGGTAAGAATCCCACATAACCCACGTCGCTCCCACAACGTCGGGTACTTTTTGAAAGTTTCCCCCTCGAAAACAAAAAAAAAAGGCCATACTCCACTGAGCTGGTCAAGTGCGAACTCCTAGACTTCTGACACCTTTGATTTTTTTTAATTAAGAGCTTCAGATCCTTAGTTTATCCTCACTATTCAATTCTGTAAGGTCATAATTATTATATTATATTACAAGGAACTATGATATTATTATTTTTACTCCGATTTGTTTGTTACAATTTTTTTAACGCACGCTTTCTACACACTGAATTATCCCACACCAGGAATTTCTTCTGAGTCGTGAGTACCATGGACATACACAAGACGAATACACAAACACCCAGACCCAGAACATGAACAGAACATTTCAGATACCTGTCTGGCCGGGAATCAAATCCCGAACTCATTGCACGTCAGACCGATATGGTAACCGCTCCACTACGCGGGTCGTCGAGATTTTTCGCAAAAACTACAGGTTGGAACTAGCATTGGAACTTACCGCTCACATAGATTATGACCTAGATAAACGGATAGGATAATATCAGACGTGGCTGAAGCGCGCAAAGCCGCGGAAAATAATCTAGTTTTTTAAATAAGTGATATAACTGATTATAAAAGGTTACCTCTACATAAATCATTTCACATTCACTTTTGAGTTGATACCAGGCAACCAGGTGTGCAGCACAGCTGGTTCATTGTTTATTAAGCGCCATGCGACGAAGCTTGCATTAAGTGGCGCAAATAATTGATGAGCGTGGACGCGCCTCTTGTGCTAACAGCGCATATCGCAAGTATGATAGAATGGGTTCTATCTAAAGTCAATCGGAGATGCGTTGCTACTCCAGAGGACTATGACGGCCGCTTCATAGTTTGTCTGTAACCACACCCTTCCACCCAAACGCAAAGGCTACTATACGCTAGAAATAAGTGTGCCGGTGATACCTCCACGGTAGATCTACACTAGTTCTGGTCGAAATACGCTGATTCTACAATCTGGTATGAATATACTTTGGCCCACCTGTATATTGGAGTTTTATGATTATTGTTCTATTATTAAAAGTTTATAAGAAATCCAAGGAATGATCTAGTAAATATGAATATACTCTGGACCACCTGTATATTGGAGTTTTATAATTATTTTGCTACTATTAAAAGTTTATAAGAAATCCCAGGAATGATCTAGTAGATTATAAATTCATCTGTTGCTGATTATAAAAGGTTACCTTCATAAATTATTTCACATTCACTTTTGAGTTGTTACCAGGCGCCCAGGTGTGCAGCACAGCTGGTTCATTGTTTATTAAGCGCCACGCGACGAAGCTTGCATTAAGTGGCGCAAATAATTGATGAGCGTGGACGCGCCTTTTGTACTAACAGCGCATGTCGCAAGTAACCAAATGAAGTGTTTTGGAGTTTTGTTTATATGTTGATTCGAATTTTATAGCGCTCTTTTCCCTCTCGTATATTCATTCTACAGCTGCCCATGCTTGATTGGTAAGGAATGCCATCAGGAATTAAGTTTGATATATTGTTACTTTTATAAAGGTGCAATAAATATAATAAATAAATAAGTATATTGTAGAAATCGCAGAAAACCATGCAAACCATCTGTAAACAGTTCTTGCGTTGTGATTCAAGGATATGGTCGTCCGATGTTTCGGTTACGTTACCATCTTAAGCAGCTTCCGTTCTATGTGGAGTTTGTTAGGACATCCATATACAGCTGTGATAATTAATCAACGGGTGGACTATACTCTTGTTGTTGTCGATCTATATATTAATACGTGAAGCAAAAACTTGTGGTGCATTTTTAAATAACTTGCCGCGGACGGAGGAGTATGAAATTTTGCACGGCTATAGTTGACGTAGAAAAGGAGTGCGGAATGTTAATATTTTTTTTCAAATAATGCATATAGCATACATAAAATCAACAAAAAACACTTTACACACACTACCGTGCTTACCGTGCCGTAATTATTATTATTATAAGTATGTAAACACAGAACGTCAAAAAGTCTTTGTCAAAGTTCCCGTTACTGATTTTAAATGCAGCTTCGTCACTTAAACCTCTTTTTACCTTTTGGATGTATTAAAATACTTAAAAAATTAATAATAATTGAATTGGGGAAATATTTTGGACATTATCAGGTTTAGTTTTTGAGTTGAATTACGGTCGAATTTCGACCTTTACGACGGGTCTAGTCTTAATAAAACCTTAACTGTATATTTTAGTACATTTTCCTTTAAACCAACAACTGTTTAGACTGAAGGCACACAAAACAAAAGTTTGCCAAACACTGCATGTTCTGAATGTGAATATAATGGAAATGCAAACGATCGTGAGCCGAACGTCATTCCATCACTCGCGCGCAAATGTTTGCACGCCGCGATGCGAGCGAAAAGCAAAACCGTGCCAAGAAACACCTAGGCTTTGAAAGATTACCATTTAAAAATAAAGATACGAATAAAAAATGAAAATAAAAGGAAATAATATGTATGATTTAAGGTGTGGTCACCTGCTGTCTTGCATATAACCCGATCATACTCCTTAAGAATGGCAACATTATAGGACCGGTTTAAAATATAACTCCTGTTCTATAATTAGGGATTTGGTAACGGTGTCCATAGGCCGTAGTGACAATCATCTTCGTGTAGACTACATAGTTGTACATTTCATCATTCTTAAATAAAATATTTTTTTTTATATCTCAAAACACACTCCTATAAACTTACAATTGTTATATAGGTTTATACAGAAGGTAAACAAAAAAAAGTTCGCCAAACACTGTCTTTTCTGAATGTGAATCTAATGGAAACGCAAACAATCGTGAGCCGAGCGTTGTTCCATCATTCGCGTACAAATGTTTGCGCGCCGCGGTGTGAGCGAAAAGCGAAACCGTGCATCGAGACACCTAAGTTTTAAAAGTTTACCGTTTAAAATGCGAATAAAAAAATAAAATTATAAGGAATTAATGTGTATGATTAAGGTTTAAGAGTAACAATATGATATGATAGGCTTATAGTACAACTCCTTTTTTTAAATTATGACGTTGGAAAAAATAACCATAGGCGGTAGTGACAAATATCCTCGGATTAACTAGGTCCTTATGCATTTCATCAATTCTGCGTAAAACTAGAGTACAAACATGTATTTTAACACACTCTGCTATAAACTTACAGTTGCTTAAACTGAATGTACACAAAACAAGTCTGCCAAACACTGTCTATTCTAAATGTGAATATAATGAAAAAGCAAACGATCGTAAGCCGAGCGTCGTTCCATCATTCGCGTGCAAATGTTTGCGCGCCGTGATTCGAGCGAAAAGCGAAACCGTGCCACGAAACACCTAGACTTTGAAAAATTACCGCTTAAAAATAAATAAATGGAGGATAAAAAAAATAAAAACAAAGGGAAATAATGGATACGGGAGGAAATTGAAAGACTTAAATAGGCATCTATTTAACTTAAATTGAAAGAAACATGCATCAAGAAGTAAAGGTATTTTCGAAATATTTTAATGTTATTTAACGGTTCCGCGTATTCCAATATAATAATAATATAATAAAATAATATCAAATATTTTCTCCTACTTCGAGTAAATTAATTTTAAGAGATTTTATAAGTTGATACGAAGTTTATAAGTTGGTACGAATCGACGACGAGTATGAATCGACCGTGGAGTTCGCTCCACCACGACTGTTTCTAGCTTAAAACAATTCCTGCGTTTTAATAGAGTATTTTTTATCCGGCCTACATTTTAATGAGACGAGCTTTTTAGTTCTCAGGAATAGCAACGCATCTTTTATTGACTTCAGATAGAACCAGTTCAATATGTTAATTTTAGCATAAAATTATACTTTGCAATACATTTCCAAATCTTATGAACAAAGTCTCTAAAACTTACAATACAAATGTTTGTCAAATACGAAATTCAAACCATGACAGTCATATACAGTTTATAACAGGAAAGTCAACGGTTGCGAGCAGAACATCGTTGGCTCGCGTGCAAATGTTTGTAAAACCGTGCGACTCGATACGATTTTCAGAGACTAGAAAGCTCAATTTGATAACTAAATTAACTTGTGGGATTATTTGCCTTAGAGCCCTTTTGAAGAATATAATTATTGATGATAGATTTATGTGCTTGTAATTTAAATTGCAACACCGCCTTACCTGCTTTCTTTTCTCTCTATACTTCTGAATATTGTTTGAAATTAAATAGTTTCAGAGATCTTATTGCATAAGTGTATCTGCAATCAACTACAAGTGGCATTTCTGTTTAACTGTGTGAACTATTTGCAATTTGCCGTAGTTCATAGTCTGCAATGAACATATATATTGAGTTCATAATATTAATGTATTGGGTAACACTATAGCCTCATAGCAGTAATGTGATATCTTTTCATATTTAAGACAATCATCTTGGTTATCGGGACTACCAACGCATTTGGTTAACTTTAAATAGAATCTCTGGTCTGTATGAAGTTTTTGAAGTCAGCAGTGAAGACTCACTATCAGATGGATTGCGAGCTCATTTGCTACTTCAATCAAATAAAAGTTTGTGTGCATGTTTGTTACTCTTTCACGCAAAAAACGTGCGGTCGAATTTAATAGAAATTAAGCACACAGAGAGTTTATGACCCTGATTAACTCATATAACACTCATTACCGTGGTAGGCATGACCAAAACGAGCGGAGCCGTTGGTCATATTAATATTATAAAGGCGAAAGTTGAGTATGTATGTTTGTTACTTCTTCACGTCTAAACGGCTGGAACGATATACATAAAATTTGGTAGGGAGTTAGCTGACACTCTGGATTAACATATAGGCTACTTTATACTGTGGAAAAATATCTTATTCCCACGGGATAATCAGTGAAGCTCTGGGATTCAGCTAGAAAATGAAAATACTATACTAGCTTAAATCATAAACTAAAAGTAAAAACACTTTAGTCAGAACCATAGTACAGTACACAAACTTGCTGCATATTTTTCCTCGCTGTGTAATAACACCATAAAGTTAAGTACTCTTTTGTTTACAGTATAAACATTGTTCTTGGCCCTTGTATTATACAAGATCTACTTAGGGCTATAATTCAGCCTTACATATTTACATAAACTCTATGTAGGTTCAACTTAGGGCACAATGCATGAGTGTGTATGAAAGAAATATAGAAATCGTCTAATTTTGAATAACTTTTTAAGTATAACAGCAAAGAGACGAGGGAAACTGAATGCAGGGTGATTTTTAGAGATGTGCATAAATCGAACCTTCAGAGATTAAAGAGTTAGATGGACCATATGATGTTAAATATACACTATTCCCTTGCAAGGTGGTAGTACAAATATAATTCGACTGAAGAGGTACCGACGCCACACTTATGCGTAGACGTGCTTAGCGTGACGTTCTTATGATTCGGTAATTGACGGTTGAATTTCGTCTAAGGTGCCCGGCGTAGATGTAGGGAATAGCAACGCTTCTGTAGACTTCAGATAGAACCCTTGCTTTATGTGAAATTTCTCACAAATGTTCATAAGGCTGTGTGGTGTCGGTCTTGAATAGCACCACTCCCTCTCTTCCCGTGGATGTCGTACGAGGCGACTAAGGGATAAAACATCCAGGAGATGGGCAGCAGCATCTCCTGTGAAACTCCAACATTTACTGCGGTCACCAACACGCTTGCCAGGCGCGGTGACTACTGGCAAAACCCCCTTATGACAGGTGCAGAAAAGCCACGGCCCCCAGTCCCCGGCGGCCCCGCTATTCCGGGCTATGGTAGCGGCCAAGGTAACGGCGGGGCAGGGGGTGCTAAGAATCTCCGGAAGAGATCCGGCTACCACAACCGACGACTTCTGCACCTGGCAACATACAACACCAGGACACTGAGGACCGACGAGAAGATACAGGAGCTGGAAGAAGAGATAGACAAGTTAAACTGGAGTGTTTTGGGATTGTCTGAAATCCGAAGACAGGGGGAGGACACGATAATCCTCAAATCTGGAAACTTGCTCTATCACCGGGAGGGCGATCACCTGTCCCAGGGTGGTGTCGGGTTCCTCGTCCACAAGTCCCTCGTGAACAACGTTGTAACAGTCGACAGTGTGTCAAGGGTAGCGTACCTTATACTCAGAATATCTAAACGGTATTCGCTGAAGGTCATACAGGTATATGCGCCGACTTCGACACACCCAGACGATGAGGTTGAGGTCATGTATGAGGACATAAGTAGAGCTATACATACCTCAAAAACCCATTTTACCGTTGTCATGGGGGATTTTAATGCAAGACTAGGCGTGCGAAATGGTGACGAAGGGAGGGTGGGGCCCTTTGGAATTGGACAACGTAACCACCGAGGTCACTTGCTTGCCAACTTCTTGGAGAGGGAAGACTTCTTTATGATGAACTCTTTCTTCAAGAAGAAGGCACAGCGAAAGTGGACTTGGATAAGTCCTGATGGTTCCACTAAGAACGAGATAGACTTCATTTTGGCAGACAAACGGCACATATTTAATGATGTCTCTGTGATCAACAGGGTGAAAACCGGAAGTGATCACCGGATGGTAAGAGGCACATTAAATATCAATGTAAAGCTGGAACGGTCATGCCTGATGAAGTCTACGCTCCGACCAACACCTGTCCATTTGGACAGGTGTTGTCCAGGGCTCCGAAGAGTTTCGCGTGTCTCGATTCTTGCGTTTCTGTGGACGAAATTAACACCAAGGTAGTAACAACTGTCCACGACGTGGGGTCTAAGTATTTTAAGACCCACTCCAGTGGTGGCTCTCAGGTTCTCTCAGAGCATACTCTCGGTCTTATGAGGGAGAGGCGAGAACTCTGTGTGCAGTCTCCAACCTCAATGTCGAGATACAGACTGCTCAATAAACAGATCTCTCAGAGTAGGCGACGCGATTGGCGTGCTCATAACACCCGACGCGTAAAAAACGCTATTGAGCGAAACCGGGGCTCAAGAGTGTTCGCCAGGGATCTGTGTATTGGGCAGAGCCTGCTGACGAGGTTGAAGACCGAATCGGGCACCGTAGTTTCGTCTCAGCCCGATGTTCTGAGAGAAATTGAGAAATACTACGGACAGTTGTATGCTTCCGCACGAGCTCCCGCCCGTATCAAGGCGGACGACAAACGTGCCAAACTGACCCGACACTATACTGAGGACCTCCCGGACGTCAGCCTGTACGAGATTAGAGAGGCTCTCAAACAGCTGAAAAACCACAAGGCACCGGGGGATGACGGAATCACAACAGAGCTGCTAAAAGCTGGCGGTAAACCCGTACTAGTGGCGCTCCAAAAGTTGTTCGATTCCGTCATTACTAGCGGGACAACCCCGGAAGCGTGGAGCAGAAGCGTAGTGGTGCTGTTCTTCAAAAAGGGCGATAAAACCCTCCTGAAGAACTACAGGCCCATTGCGCTTCTGAGCCACGTGTATAAGTTGTTTTCGAGAGTCCTCACTAACCGTATTGCACGCAGGCTTGACGACTTCCAGCCTCCCGAACAAGCCGGATTCCGAAAAGGCTACAGCACCATGGACCACATACATACGCTTTGGCAGATTATACAGAAGACCGAGGAGTATAATCTGCCGTTATGTGTTGCTTATGTGGACTATGAGAAAGCCTTCGATTCTATCGAGCACTGGGCGGTGCTGGAGTCCCTTCAGCGATGCCAGATCGACTATAGGTACATCGAGGTGTTGAAGTGTGTATACACAGCCGCCACCATGTCAGTCCAAGTACACGACCAAAGCACGAACCCCATCCAACTGCAGCGGGGAGTCAGGCAAGGCGATGTCATATCGCCGAAACTGTTCACCGCTGCGTTGGAAGATGTGTTCAAGCTGATGGAGTGGAAAGGTCTTGGCATCAACATCAATGGCGAACACGTCACACACCTTCGATTTGCCGACGATATAGTCATCTTGGCAGGTTCGCTGACGGACCTCAGCACAATGCTAGGCGACCTCAATAGTGCCTCACAACGGGTGGGTCTTAAGATGAACATGGACAAGACGAAAATCATGTCTAATGTCCATGTCACACCCGTGCCGGTAGTTGTTGACGGCACTCCTCTCGAAGTTGTCGACGAGTACATTTACCTGGGACAAACGATCCGGATGGGTAAGTCCAACTTTGAGAGGGAGGTCACTCGAAGAATCCAACTCGGCTGGGCTGCGTTCGGGAAATTTCGTAGTATCTTTTCGTCCACAATTCCTCAGTGCCTGAAGTCGAAATTGTTCGAGCAATGTGTGTTGCCAGTGATGACCTATGGCGCCGAAACGTGGTCCTTCACTAAAGGCCTCATTCGAAGGCTCAGAGTCGCTCAGCGTGCTATGGAGAGGGCTATGCTCGGAATTTCGCTACGATACATGATTCGTAACGATGAAATCCGTAGACGAACGAAGGTTACCGACATAGCTCTCAAAATCCGGCCGGCCATATCGCTCGAAGGACCGATAACCGATGGGGAAGAAAGGTCCTCGAGTGGCGACCACGTTTAGGCAAAAGGAGTACAGGTCGCCCCCCCACCAGGTGGACCGATGACCTGAAGAAGACAGCGGGAAGCCGTTGGATTCAGAGGGCACAGGACCGGTTGGAGTGGCGCCATTTAGGGGAGGCCTATGTCCAGCAGTGGACATCGAAGGGCTGATGGATGGATGGATGGGTTCATAAGGCGGTAGAACTTAGCATTAGGTGAACTGTAAACTACTTCAATTGTCTAATAAAATGCTATGTATTTGTTAAAATCTATTGTTATGTATGTATGTATATATGTTATGTATGTATGTATTTGTTAATATCAATTGGACGTACGTACACCATGTTAATGTATTAGGCCGCTGGTTTTAATTCAAACAACAATATTCAAAAGCTTTTCAAAATATACAATAGCTCTCTTATTCGAAGAAATATTATGACTTTGAAACTTTTTCTAACATGACGTTAAATTGATATAAATGTCTATTACATTCGTGATGATCTTTGAAGAAACGAAAAATAATAGAAATATTGTTTTTTGTTTAATATCAATTAATTTTCAAGAGTTTATTGTTTTTATGAAATATCTTGTCCTTCAGCATTGCCCAATTACGAAGCAAATTGCTATTTATATCTTACCTTCTGATTTTAATCATCGTTTCACGGTCGAAAAACACCAGGAGTTGGTAAAAAGTTGTGCGGGGACACGGTAGCGAAATGAACAAAGTTGCCGCATTATTTTTACTTACCGCAAAACTTTCTATATACGGCTGTTTGTTAAGCCGTAATCACTTGACGGACTATCAACTTTGTTTCTTTGTATATTTTTCATCTTTTCTTTCGTCACAATTACTTATTTCTTTTAAGCCGACTTCCAAAAGGCAAGAGGTCATCTATTCGTCACGTATATATATGTATTTCTTTTTTTTTAATTGAAGTAGCAAATGAGCATGCAGCCCAAGTAATGTTAAGTCTTCGCCGACCATCTGTAATCTTAATCTGTGTTATTTGGTTATATTTGTTATTCCAACATCTGTAATCAATTTCATATAAAACACTGGCTCTATCTGAACTTTAGATTGGACGGTAGCCTGAAGTCAATAACACATGCGTTGCTACTCCCGAAGACTAAGATGGTCGCCTCATGTGAAATAAATAGTACATAAGTTATTTCTGCATCTTCATTCATCTATTCATCTGCACAACTCGGCCTTTACTGCAAAACGAGGCTTCGATACTATTTAAAGACCCCTATTTGAGATTTCTGGCTATAGTCCTTCTCTATATATTGTCTTTCGGTTGCTTGGCGCTACGTATTTACGCTAGGCATTGTAATACCTGATACCTTAAACTTAGCATAATTGGCCTATGTGTTATCTAGGCCACCGAAAATGGGTTGAATAAGGCTAGGCTTGATGATAAATCAATCGACAGTTGTTAAAAAGTACAGTTTAAATAAACTAAGCGTTCTTAGTTATAGTTAATAATAGTTATTTATAATAGATAGTTATTAGTAGTAAGTAAAGTAGTAAGAAGTAACCTTTTATTCATTCTTACACATGCTGCAAGTGCACATGGATTTCCGATAATATCCATTAACCATTAAGGAGTCACGCGATTCAAGCTGATTCCTATCTTTTTATCAGTAATTTTTCTAGCATAATGCATTAAATGATTTAATTGTTTATAATATTTTTTTTTTTTTAATTTATTAATTAAATAAAGGACTTTGTCGCTTGGCAACCACATCGTCCCATGAGACTACAATATACATACGACAAAACATAAAATAGACTCAAAATTATAATATTTTAAAGCTTTGAAGTAGTAAACGAGACGCAGTGTACCTGGTGGCAAGTGGTCATCAGAAATCCGAAAGAAACTTCGTACAACAAGAGTTATACCCGAAACCCATCACAGATATGTTTTCTCTCCCTTCGGGAGGTAAGATAGTCGCCTAAGAACCGTTCCACGCTAGAAAAAGGATAGAAACTCCCCGGTCGGACTATATGCGTTCAACCATCTCTCACTCGCATAGCTTATTGTCAGTTTGTCTGTACGTCATTAAACGTATCCCACATTGCTGAGAACGCTGGAATTATACGCTCGTGATGAAACAAATCGTTTTCCAGTTATATTTGTGGTGTAAGTTATAAGCGAGGCATCGCATTCGTGATATGCACTTAATAGTAATAAACTTGAAGTAAAGCGATGAACACTTTCATAATCCAATTGCTTTAGAAATAGACGAGACTAGTTTAGATTTTTATCCTGTTTAAAAGCCTTTTGAATATAAGCAACTTTGAAGGTCACTATGCTTATTAACCATGCTTATGAATTAAGACAATTTTAAACATAAAATTTGACACCTATTATTAAATTAAAAACATATAGGGAAACCTAATTTCAAATAATTACAGGTATCTCTAAACACGTCCCTGTATTTCCGGGATCAGAATAGGGCTATGGCATCCCCTGCATGTCGTAAGAGGCGACTAAAAGGGGCTTCCGGGGTTGTGGGTGGCTAGAGTAGGAGCTCGAACCGTTCGGTCAGGCGATCCCAGGAAGGAAGGCGGTATGTGTGGTCGCATACCGTCGTAAAGACTAGACGGAACGGTGGGCCCAGCCGCCCATCTGGGCAGAGCCCGATGAGGCGACGCACTCAGAGGATTCCGGTTGCGTTCGTTTGGAGATCCCGGAATCCTCTTTATAGCGCCAAGAACGGACACCGGTAGGGTTTTAGTGCGGTAAAAATTCCACATAGCCCTGCGTCGCTCCCACGGCGTCGGGTACCTTTTGATAGTTTCCCCCTCGAGAACAAAAAATGGTACCTCTAAACAATGCAACTCGAATCAGAACACAACAATCCAACACATAGCTAGTAGGTACAGGGCAGGAATAAGTACAATGCACCTGCATTAAACTTAAGATATAAAAATTCGCTCATGACTTACGCCCCACACAGAGGGACGTCATTAAATTTGGAGCATGTCTGTCCCTCAGATGGTCCCAAACGGCGATCATTTATCACTCTGCACAAATACCGGTTTGTACATTATTTTTTGCACACCCTACACCGACGTACCCACAGCAAAATCTGCCAACTTCGCCCTTGTACTTTTACAATGAATTGCGGATTTTTTGCTTCCTTTTGTGACACATATTGCGTCCTTTCCATAAAATATTTTTCCGCATAATACTTTAATAAGCGTCTTATTTTTATAAGGGTTAGGCTGGGTACTCATATAAATAAACGGCTGATGTTAAAGAGAATAATCATAGCAGTAGAGCATTCAAAATGCAGGTATATTAACTTTATTGTATCGTGTTTTAATTGCATAATAATTAAAATAAATGTGTACTGAATATGCCTATGCTCATTAGCAACGCTTATTAATACGTCGATTACAGGCGACAAATTTGGAGACCTGCTATTAAATTCAAACCATGTATGGAGACCTAGTTTTAATTAATCAAAGATACATTGCTACTTCCTAGTAGTATAAAAAATGTCGTCTATATGCAACGTTACGTGAAGCAAAAACTTGTGATCCGTTTTTAAGATACTTGCCGCAGACGGAGGAATATGAAATGACGCATGGTTATAGCTGATGTAGTAAGGATTATGCAATGCTAATATTTTTTTCAAATAATGCATAAAAGATACAAAAAACAACTAAAACACATTACACACACTACCTTGCATTTGATACAAAAACACATAGTAATCGAAATAAATAATTCAATGTCTTACTATGAAGACACAACGTCAAAAGTTTCAGATGTGTTTGTCAAAATACCCGCTATTGCTTTTAAATGCAGCTTAGTTAATTAAACATCTTTTTACTTTTAATAGGTGTGTTCAAAAAAAGTTGTAAACTATTACAATTTATTGGAATTTAAGAAATATTTGTGCTACTTTCGACAGTATGAAGTTTAGTTTTTTAATTTAAATTACGGTCGAATTTCGACCGTTGCGACGGGTAAGTAGTATTAATAAATAAATGTTATGAAGCGTAAGGCCAATGGTACGTAGCTGGATCCTTGGAGAAAATACTCAATATACCACTAAGTGCCAGACGAAGAGCAAGATTCCATTAAAACGTCTAAAGGAATGCCTAGTCTTGACGACCTGCGTGGCGCAGCGGTTACCATACCCGTCTGACACGCAGTGGGCCCCGGATTCGATTCCCGGCCAGACAAGTATCTGAATGATGAGTTTAGATTCTTGTTCTGGGTCTGGGTGTTTGTGTATTCGTCTTTGTGTGTGTTCATAGTACCCACGACACAGGAGAAAATCCTACTGTGGGGCTATGAGTTTAGAAAGCGTTTTAAGTTTAAGTAAAAAGCGTTTTATAAGTCTACAGTAACCATTGAGTGGTTACTGTAGATAGAGTTCATTTCTCAAAATACTTCACTTATAAAATAAGTTAAACTGCACACCTACGATTCCACACATAGTTATTACAATTTAATTACAGTTTCGGAATTAATTTGCTTTGTAAACACCGGTTTGATTTCTACGTTCTGGAAACGCTTGTGTAAATTGTAACGCTTCGCAAATAACTATCCCAGTTTTAGTCAGAATTTGTAGACTAAAGGATGTAACGAATTAATTTTCAGATTAATTTAGATGGGATTTGTTGAGCTTGATCGAGGTAGCTAAATAATTTTGTGCGGTTATAATATTAAGTAATAAGTTAGCTCATTTTATATGATCTTAGTGCTCGGGAACAGCAATGCATCTGTAATTAACTTCAAATAGCTTCTCTGTTCCATATAATGCTGCTTACACATGTCAATGGGTGGTAGTGGCCACTACCATCACATGAACTGCATGCCTGTTTGCTAGGTACTTCGAAATTAAAAAAATATATATTTTCTTTTCATCTGATTGTAGCATCAAACGAGCGTGCAGTCCACCTGATGGTAAGTGGTCACTGCCGCCTATGGACATCTGTAAGCAACTTAATATAGAACATGGGTCCTACCTAAAGTCAATCATATATGCGTTGCTACTTCCGAGGACTATGATGGTCGCCTCATATATAATACTTCATCATCACTTGCCAGTAAATGCACGAAGCAAAAGAACTCTTCCAACTTCATTTTCAGTCATGTTCTCTCTAAAGCAGGATACCATAAATAATCTAACGTCCAGTTACGCTACGACATGGGGTTCTTCAAGAAAGGTGTAAACAGAGCTCTCCTCCAAAGCCGGCGATGCATTGGCGACTCCTCTGGTGTTGCAAATGTCCATAGGCGACGACTGCTTTCCATCAGGTGGACCGTCAGCCTTATCGTTAGGTTTTAATATAAAAAAAAAAGTTGTTAACAATCTACCTTACGACCACTTTCCGACCAATCGTTGCACATCGCAGATCATTTACCATGTAAAGGTGCTGCCACACTGTTGTTTAAATGTTTACAAATATTTTCTAACACTAATACATTAACTAAAAATGTTAGGAATTCTTAAATGTTATAAGTGCTCCTACACTGATGGAAAATGTTTACAATCATTTATAGTAGTTTATAGTTTGTAGTACTTGCGGTCGTAAACATGGTAAGTGTTGCATATCCAATTTTTATTTACTCGAAACGATTCAAAACTTACTATAATTTTATTTGTTTCTTGTTTCCTCGCATGCATAATAATATTCTCTTTTTCGGGTTGAATATGACATCGTAGATCCGCAATTTTACATGTTACTACGACCCAAATCTTCCCGACAAGCCCATTTAATTCCGCTTACAATTTTCCGTATCACGAAAGATAGAAATATAAACATATTTTTTGAATACCTGCTCGATGCACTTGTGAACAATGAAACATAGGCATTCATTGTCAACCCATTACTGTCCCACTACTGGGCGCGTGTTAGAGAGCTCTAGGTCACAGTCTACCACGCTGGCCAAAGCGAATTGGTAGACATGAGAGAGGCTTAAGATATATGCCTCTCTCATCCACCCATTATGTCCCACTGCTGGACACGGGTCTTCTCTTAGAATGAGAAAGTTATGGGCCATAGTCCACCGCGCTGGCCTAATGCGAATTGGTGGACTTCACACACCTCCGAGAACTTTTTTTTAAGAACTCTCAGGTGTGTAGGTTTCCTCACAATGTTTTCCTTCACCGAAAAGCAGTGATAATTAATTTCTAATACGCACATAAATCAGTGGTTTTGAACCTGCGACATCCCGATTGAGAGGGCAAGTTTCAACCATTAGGCCATCACTGCTCTAGACATATGCCTACTCATGCCTATATAGCATGCATATTGTAAGAATTCACCAGGTACCCCAATTTATATCCGGAACCTGTGACGTCATATCACGTGCCGTACAAAGGTCGTTATTCCGTAAACGGGACAAGCCGTTTATGAATAAATCAGCGGCCGGTGATTGTGAGTGAATTATTCAGCGGGCCCAGTTTTTGCGTTCCTGCATTCAGGATCGTAATCCGTCAGCGCTGAATTTAATGTTAGGCTACTTTCCAAAATTCAAATTGGACCGTTTTTTTGAAATCTTAAGTAGTAAACAATGGAAGTTTTTAAGCGGACAGAAATACAATTTTCATGTAAATGAACAGAGCTACATTTAATCCTACTTTTCAAAGTTCAGAATTATGGTAAATTTGCGATATAATAAACTGCATAGGCTTTTAATGTTAGCTATCGATCTTTGGCAAAGGGTCTCCCGTCAGGCTAGGTGATCATGCCTGGGGAGCGGTCGTGCTCCGACAGTCGTTGTTCGGAACTTGTATATTTGCACGGTATTGAGAATACTTCTATAGCGTGTTTCAGAATACTAGTAGCGCCATGTCTTGATAAGTAGCGGGAGGTCGCCACAGATCAAATAAGAGTTAAAACGCTAAAGTATTTTAATTTAATAACCAGCGACTGATGTCTCAGGCATGGAAGTACCGAATTTCAAATATCAAGAAACAAAAATATGTATATTGTATATAGTATAACAACAATTCTAACACTAATATCTAAAGTTTTGCTCAACGTCTCTGCGTAATGACAATATGGATAAGTACAATCATTTCGAAAGTCAAACCGAGATTCTGAAATTAGCAACACAAACACAAGCAAATGTGCCATTTGTTAACGCGATTCCAACTTTGAAACAAGCATTATCAAACTATCTGATTCCGTATACGATAATTTACCACAATTTATCTCAACATATAGACGTACGTATCAACACAACCACTTAATTAACTGTGCAAACAAACAATAATCCAATGCCAAGACAAGATATATTGCAGACAAGCCTTCTAAGTTGCGGTGGGTGGTTATGTAATATGGCTTTTATTGAACTTTCTAATTTTATGAATTATTGCACAGATGTCAAAATTGTATGAAGTTTACGCATATCACCTACTATTAATACGTAATCCCTAGACAACTACTTCTTTTTCATAATTTAGCAGTAGCAATAGAGTACGCAGTCCACCAGATGGTAAATTGCCACTACCACTAATGTACATGTATAAGCACGACGGCTCTGCAAAGAACTATCGTCACAACTGGTCGAAGCTTCAGGAGACCCAAGGGCTGGTGCGTACTTTGGCCAAAGAATCAGTTTGGCCATACAGAGAGTTAACGCCGCCAGCATTTTTGGGACTTTCCCATGCGGCAGCGCCAGCATGACTCTTTGTTTTGTGTGACCTCCCGCTACTCATCAAGAGATGGCGCTACTAGTATTCTAGAACACGCTATCGAAGTATTCTCAATACCCTGCATATATATAAGTTCAGAATAAAGACTGTAGGAGCACGGCCGCTCCCCAGGCATGATCACCTAGCCTGGCGGGAGATCTCCCTTTGCCAAAGTTTTATTCATAATTTCTTTTTAATTATACTTCTCTGATAAGATTTTATAAAAAAAAATGTTTTATTTATATTTAATATTTTGTATATAAATAGATTTGTTCGTTATGTAAATATACAAATAAAATTTAAAAAATCGAATGTATAAGCAACTTCATATAGAACAGAGAGTCTATCTGAAGTCAACCATAGATGCGTTGCTACTGCTGATTACTAAGATGGTCGCATCATATAAAAGTGAGCTGGCAACCACATCCTTCAACCACAATTCAAGCACTGCTTCAAGCTAGAAATAGCTGTATTAACAAGTACGTTTTAAACATTTCCTGAAACGCCTTATCATACGACTGTGCTCCCACATGTATATTATAGACGCACACATCCGAACCACCAATAATACTCTGTTGAATATACACAAGAGCTTAGCGGGTACGCTAATTGAATACTATGATTTATGTACATAATTAACCTGCATGAATTTTCAAGCTACTACATGTACAAGAATGTGCAATTGCTAAAAACGGAGTTAACGCTGTTATAAGATACTCGATTGTAATAGTATTAGTTTTCTGTTTTTAAAAATGTATTTTTAATTTCAGTAAGTAGTCATATCTATGTTTTTAAGTCGGTAAGCTGTTCTTACTTTTGCATGCCTCTAACGCAAATCATTTCCGATAGTGTTCACCTCTCGCCTCGTCAAGCAATTTTTTAGACTTATTTTTTTGTAATATCTTGAAGAAATATATTTAAAATATTGGTATAATTTGTGTGGATTTATATAAATTTATAAGTTAAAACATATCAATCAATTAATATTTTATTTGCATGAATATAGGTTCGAAGTTCTTACACTTTGTGGTCCCTTCTGTATTCTACCAAAGGAGGATTCTAATGCAAAATGCATTAAATAACGTTCTTATACAGATAACTGAAACAAGGCTAAGACAATCTATACTATAATAAATCTGTAAGAAGTCGCTGTCTGTTCATGGAATAAATTTAGGTGAAAACCATTTCTAGAGGTCTTTTATACGATATAGAACCCAAAATAATGGTTTTTAGAAATCTTTTCTGTTTGTCTGTTTGTCTGTTTGTCTGTTTATCTGTTTATCTGTTTGTCTGTTTGTCTGTTTGTCTGTGTGTTTGAAAACGCTAATCTCAGAAACGGCTTATCCAATTTGAATATAATTTTCACCGATGTGTTGTGGCAAACTTCACTTAACATTTAGTGTTTATTTTATGTAAATCGGTTTATAAATAAAAAAGTTATGTCAATTTAAAACTAAGCAGTATTTATTTTGTGTTCGATAAGTGTTAATATGATAAGTAACTGCATAGTTGAATTGGTTGAAACTAAACATATTATGGTCTGTAAAATGTATTCCTTTGTTATGTATTTTTTATTGGTTATGTGTGTACCTATGTTATTTGATACTATACAAATCTATATCTCTATATCTATATATACTTATATAAAAACGAAAGGATGCTCTCTCACTCATCTATTGAATAAACATCGTAGAACCTAGACTGCTAAAGATACGAATAGAATTTTTACTAGGGGTTCCTTTTATGACGTAGACGTCAGTTAAGAATGAATTTTCTGATCCCCCCCCCCCCCCAATTTAACCCAAATAGAAGATGTAGTATATATGTAATATGTATAAATTTAGTATTTCGCTTTAATTTTTATGTTCAAAACATAGTTTTAAACCGACTTCCAAAAAGGAGGAGGTTATCAATTCGTCTGTATTTTTTTTTATTTTTTTTTTTTATTTTATATTTGTTACTCGATTTCTCCGCACTGGGTGAACGGATTTGGATGATTTTTTTTTTCATATGAAAGGTAGTGCGTGTCATGGGGTCCCATTTATTTTTAGTTCACTTTTGACAGTGGCATCCATAAGAAAAGCGCATAAGTCTGATATTTGCATTAACGATGTGCGCGATAAATAAATGAATAACTCAATTTCCCGCCAACCGATTTTGATGATGAATTAGCGATACTCGGCCAAACCTAAGCTGTAGGAGTCCAATTGGGTTGAATGTAGAATGAAATTACTAAGCAGATATTTCCTAAATAAATTGACCTTTAACTCTTCAATCCTGATGATGCAGGGGTACTGCTAGCCTGAACCGTAGAAGTAAGTCAATTTGTTTTTATGGATATATAATAAGATTGTTAAACAAATTCATGGGACAAAAATTTGATCTTCAACTCCTCAACCCTGATGATATAAGGGTATTTCAAGACTGAACCGTAAGAATTGGCTATTTGGTACTTACGGTTATGTAATAAAAATACTAAGCAAAGATACACGGTAAAAATTTTGACCTTCAATTCCTCAACCCTGATGATGCAGGATACTGCTAGCCTAAACTATACGAGATGGCCATTTGGTGATTTCAGGTATTTAGTAAAATTACTAAGCAAAGACACATGATGAAAATTTTGACCTTTAACTCCTCAACCCTGATGATGCAGGGGTACTTCAAGCCTAAGCCATAGAAGTTAGCTATTTAGTGCTTTCGGGTATGTAATAAAATTACTAAGCAAAGACACAAGAGAAAATTTCGATCTTCAACTCCTCAAGCCTGATGATGCAGGGTACTGCAAGCCTAAGCCATAGGAGTTGGCCATTTAATGCTTTCGGGTATGTAATATAATTACTAAGCAAAGACACATGATGACAATTTCGACCTTAAGCTCCTCAGCCCTGATGATGCAGGGTACTGCAAGCTCAAGCTATAGAAGTCGGCTCGCAAGTGCTTACGTTTAAGTAATAAGAATACTAAGCAAAGACACGGGATATTTTTTTTTACCTTCAACTCTTCCCTGATGATGCAGGATAGTGCAAGCCTAAATTATAAAAGTTAGTCACATAATGCTTACGGTTGTTTTTAGTATATATTATAAGTTTAATGACAGCTCATTAAACTGAAATGTGATTAATAAATTAAACTTCAATTCATCAACCCTGATAATCTAAGCACACAACCTATTAATCCATATGAGTTTGGTACTTATTGATTACAATTCATTACAACCCGTTCCTGAGAGAACATTATGATGAAAAGTGTCACTTTGAATACCTAAATCCTGAAAATGCAGGAGTATTGTCATGTTATTGTTAAGAGTTGGATTTAGCTGTAGCTTTTTAAACAGGATGGGTTAGGTTGGGTTGGAACATAAAAGAAAACATAAAAAATAAGCGAGCAGGGTGCGGCAGCGCCCTGCGAGCGGGTGCGCCCTGTTCGTATGAATTGTAAAAGTGATTTGATTATGTCTTCTGCTTTACAAAGAACAATGCGGGATTTACGCACACAAAAAGCCCGATGCACCTCTTAAAAGGTCTTATCTTTGGCCACATGAAACAAAATATAAAACAAAAACTTAGAATATATGTCGCTGTTCAGTGATATTCCAATTTTCTAATGATTTACTTCAAGTAGATAGTGCTTTGTTATCCGGAAAAGTTAAAATCAATCTTTATATCGATACATCTTCGTTTAAATGTGGAGGAATTGGTTGAAAAAGTATATCCCGATATTGTTAATACAACTAATCTATATTAATATATAAAGCTGAAGAGTTTGTTTGTTTGTTTGAACGCGCTGATCTCAGGAACTACTGGTTCGAATTTAAAAATTCTTTTTGTATTGAATAGACCATTTATCGAGAAAGGCTTTAGGCTATATAACATCACGCTGCAACTATTAGGAGCGAAGAAATAATGGAAAATGTGAAAAAAACGGGGAAAATTATTCATCCTTGAGGGCTTCCGTTGCGTGCGCTGCGAAAACGGTACAAGATACCAAAAATATATGTATGAAAGAATTATTTCTCTTGAAATGATCTAAAAAAATGTCCGCGACAGTATATGTCTATCTTTTCTAAGATTAACTCACTAGAACCGTTTTCATGGTAATCAAATTCTGTCGAAATTAGTTAAGAGTTGTATCAACGTAATAATATTAATCTTTGTCCAAATAAATGTGTTGTTTATTAAGAGTATTTAATTGTGAACAAAATTGTCTTTGATATCACTTAATTTCAATGAACATCATAGAAGATATGACAATTTTAAAATAACACCGATATAAAATTCGGCCGCGCCACATGATGTGCAAAGCATGACGCCGCAAGGAGGAGGGGCGTTGCTTGCGAGGGATGCGGAGAGAGGGGTGAAAATATAACTAAAAATATAACTTACGCAGAAGTACTCAAAAATAATTATGTTCTTTTCAAAACTAAATTGTCTAAAATAATAATAGAAAATGAAACGGACAAAGCCGTGGGTAAAAGCTATAATTTATAAAGCCGAGGATGTTGTTTGCAAAAATAAATTATGCCCAAAATAACTATTCCACGCGGACGAAGTCGCGGGCACAGCTAGTACTATAATAAATCTGTAAGAGGTCGCTGTCTGTACATGGAATAAATTTAGGTGAAAACCATTTCTAGAGGTCTTTTAATACGATATAGAACCCAAAATAATGTTTTTAGAAATCTTGTCTGTTTGTCTGTTTGTCTGTTTGTCTGTTTGTCTGTTTGTCTGTTTGTCTGTGTGTTTGAAAACGCTAATCTCAGAAACGGCTTATCCAATTTGAATATAATTTTCAGCGATGTATTGTGGGAAACTTCACTTAACATTTAGTGTTTATTTTATGTAAATCGGTTTATAAATAAAAAAGTTATGTCAATTTAAAACTACGCAGTATGTATTCTGTGTTCGATAAGTGTTAATATGATAAGTAACTGCATAGTTGAATTGGTTGAAACTAAACATGTTGTGGTCTGTAAAAATGTATTCCTTTGCTATGTATTTTTTATTGGTTATGTGTGTACCTATGTTATTTGATACTATACAAATCTATATCTCTATATCTATATATATTTATATAAAAACGAATGGATGCTCTCTCACTCATCTATTGAATTAACATCGTAGAGCCTAAACTGCTAAAGATACGAATATGATTTTACTAGGTGTTCATTTTATGACGTAGACGTCAGTTAAGAATGAATTTTCTGATCCCCCCCCCCCCCCCCAATTTAACCCAAATAGGAGATGTAAGTTTGTATGAAAGTCCGTCAATTATGAGGCCACCTCAATAAAATTTAGTATTTCGCTTTAATTTTTATGTTAAAACATAGTTTTAAACCGACTTCCAAAAAGGAAGAGGTTGTCAATTCGTCTGTATTTTTTTTTTTTAATTTTATATTTGTTTACTCGATTTCTCCGCACTGGGTGAACGGATTTGGTTGATTTTTTTTTTCACTTGAAAGGTAATGCGTGTCATGGGCTCCCATTTATTTTTAGTTCACTTTTGACAGTGGCATCCATAATAAAAGCGCATAAGTCTGATATTTGCATTAACGATGTGCGCGATAAATAGATGAATAACTCAATTTCCCGCCAACTGATTATGATGATCTTTCTTTTATTTGAAAGAATGTACTTCAAGGGTACTTTGATGAGTTTGATACGGTTCTGATCATAGGATCCATTTCTTTGAAGCAAATTAACGAAATTAGCGATACTCGGCCAAACCTAAGCTGTAGGAGTCCAATTGGGTTGAATGTAGAATGAGATTACTAAGCAGATATTTCCTAAAAAAATTGACCTTCAACTCTTCAATCCTGATGATGCAGGGGTACTGCTAGCCTGAACCGTAGAAGTAAGTCAATTTGTTTTTATAATATAATATATAATAAGATTGTTAAACAAATTCATGGGACAAAAATTTGATCTTCAACTCCTCAACCCTGATGATGTAAGGGTATTTCAAGACTGAACCGTAAGAGTTGGCTATTTGGTATTTACGGTTATGTAATAAAATACCAAGCAAAGATACACGGTAAAAATTTTGACCTTTAACTCCTCAACCCTGATGATGCAGGGTTACTTCAAGTCTAAGCCATAGGAGATGGCCATTTGATGCTTTCGGGTATGTAATATGATTACTAAGCAAAGACACAAAATGAAAATTTCGACGTTCAACTCCTCACCCCTGATGATGCAGGATACTGCTAGCCTAAACTATACGAGATGAGCATTTGGTGCTTTCCGGTATTTAATATAATTACTAAGCAAAGACACATGATGAAAATTTTGACCTTTAACTCCTCAACCCTGATGATGCAGGGGTACTTCAAGCCTAAGCCATAGAAGTTAGCTATTTAGTGCTTTCAGGTGTGTAATATAATTAATAAGCAAAGACACATGATGAAAATTTTGACCTTTAACTCCTCAACCCTGATGATGCAGGGGTACTTCAAGCCTAAGCCATAGAAGTTAGCTATTTAGTGCTTTCGGGTATGTAATATAATTACTAAGCAAAGATACAAAAGAAAATTTCGATTATCAACTCCTCAAGCCTGATGATGCAGGGTACTGCAAGCCTAAGCCATAGGAGTTGGCCATTTAACGCTTTCGGGTATGTAATATAATTACTAAGCAAAGACACATGATGACAATTTCGACCTTAAGCTCCTCAGCCCTGATGATGCAGGGTACTGCAAGCCCAAGCTATAGAAGTTGGCTCGCAAGTGCTTACGTATAAGTAATAAGAATACTAAGCAAAGACCCGGGATATTTTTTTTTTACCTTCAATTCCTCCCTGATGATGCGGGATAGTGCAAGCCTAAATTATAAAAGGTAGTCACATAATGCTTACGGTTGTTTTTAGTATATATTATAAGTTTAATGACAGCTCATTACACTGAAATGTGATTAATAAATTAAACTTCAATTCATCAACCCTGATAATCTAAGTACACAACCTACTTAAGCCGTATGAGTTTGGTACTTATTGATTACAATACATTACAACCCGTTCCTGAGAGAACATTATGATGAAAAGTGTCACTGAATTGATTGAATACCTAAATCCTGAAAATGCAGGAGTATTGTCATGTTATTGTTAAGAGTTTGATTTAGCTGTAGCTTTTTAAACAGGATGGGTTAGGTTGGGTTCGAACATAAAAGAAAACATAAAAAATAAGGGAGCATGGTGCGGCAGCGCCCTGCGAGCGGGTGCGCCCTGTTCGTATTATAAAAGTGTTTTGATTATGTCTTCTGCTTTACAAAGCGGGAAAACAATGCGGGATTTACGCACACAAATAGCCCGATGCACCTCTTAAAAGATCTTATCTTTGGCCACATGAAATAAAATATGAACTTAGAATATATGTCACTGTTCAGTGATATTCCAATTTTCTAATGATTTACTTCAAGTAGATAATAGTGCTTTGTTATCCGGAAAAGTTAAAATCAATCTTTATATCGATACGTCTTCGTTTAAATGTTGGAATGGAGGAGTTGGTTGAAAAAGTATATCCCGATATTGTTAAAGCAACCAATAACACTATAAATTGGTTCCAAAAGACGGCTATATACCCACCCACCAATGAACGTGTCGATAAAATAAATGATTTTTTTTTTCAAAATTTAAAGCAGCGTCACAGATCTATTAATCGGTAGACACAGTCATTGAGATGGAGGAAGCAGTACATTATCCAACAGAATTTTAGAATTCCTTAATGCCTCTCGGAACTCCTGAACACAAATTAATATTAAAAGTAGGTTTACCTATAATCTTACTTAGAAATTTGAATCCGCCAAAATTACTTCAAATAGTATTTTCCAATTCGGAAAAGTTCAAATTAATCTTTTTATCGATACGTTTTGGTTCAAATGTGGAGGATTTGATTGAAAAAAAGTATCCTGATAATGTGAATTAGACCACTAAGAATGTAAATTGGTTCAAAAAAGTGGTTTACAATATTAGAATTCGTGTAATAAAAAAAAAATACGTAACAATACGTTCCTACCCACAAATACACATTTTAAATTCGTTTTTTCACTCTGTGTTTGACCAGGTAATCCTTGAGCGGCTAAACCGATGTTAATGTTACTACTTTTTATCATAGAATTCCCACGGTGTAGAGATTTGCGCGGGAAAAACTTTGTGACACGTTGATTTGCACGCGGGCAAAGCCGCGGGTACAGCTAGTTTACAAATAAAGTCATTGCAAAGCAGTCAGATATGTTACTTTAGTTGAAATAAACAAATAAAAATAAAACTAGTTTATCCCAAAAAGTCCTCTAAAGAATATTCGAATACATGACGAAACGGAAAAATAATACACGACTTGCTTGTTTTTAACATTTATAAGTAACTGCTATTAAGTTACCCATTTACATTTATCGGCTTTTTACCAAACTACATCAGAAGGAGTCGTCAATATTCTCTAAAACAATGATTCGTAAACACTATAGAGAAGGAGCATAGCTTACTTTGCAAAAAAGAGGAGAGAGAATACTTAAGATAAATCTACTTGCGTTATACTTGCCCCTTACAAATAGTATAATAATCCTTATGAATACATCTAGTCTAATTAAATTAGTATAGACCTAGATTTTATATTCCAAGAGAAAATAAACAAACTTCAACATGCTACATATTGCATACTGAATTCGAACTTCAAAATTGAGAGCTTCAATAAAGGCGCAGGAGTACTAAAGCGAATCGAAACCGACACCGAGTACGAAGCAATAGTGCACGAATCACGGCGAATATCACCGAATATCCCTCGTACAGACCTATTGAGCGCTGTCGTATAACATTTGCGAACATATGACAAATATTTCAATTTCACCGCCGTACATTACGCGCGCTTGAATGGACTTCACCAACAACACGATTTCTAAATACCAATCAGTCGAAGTTTTTGCCACTTCAACGTACGATGCTGCGTTTGTTAGTAGCAATTGTCAAAATGACGAATAAATGCCGCAATGGAAAGGAACAAGAGGCGTATTAAATCACGTTCGAATGTCTTGGTCAAGGGAAATGCTATGCATGAATAGAGCTGTGAGGTGGTAAGTTTTTGCTGTTTCTTTTCATACAACATAAATCGCCGCCGAGTTTTCCACTCGACGAATTTTACTGCGAAAGGGAATGAAAGTACGAATAGCTTTTTAATAATTATTTGCGTCTCGGTATACCCTTTTTTATAATATGGAAATAGCAAACAAGCATGCAGTCTACCTGATGGTAAATGGACACTGCCGCCCATGGACATCTATAAGTAACTTCATATAGAACATTGGTTCTATCTGAAGTCAATCACAGATGCGTCGCTACTCCCGAGGACTATGATATTCGCCTCATATAAAATTGTGCCGGCAACCACACCCTTCCATCAAAACGCAATAATTGTTTCACGCTAGAAATAGGTGTGGCGGTGGTACTTTCGAGGTCGAACTACACTGGTTCTGCCACCTACAAAAAGTTTATGTAGAACATGGATTCTATCTGAAATCAATCACAGATTTAATCCTTGACAACTAAGATGGTCACTTCGTACGAAAGGGAAACGGCAACCACACCCTTTGAAACACCTAAACTGCCTCACGTAAAAATAAGCGTATCGGTCCAGTCGAACTACACTGGTTCCTACCACCTGCAAAAAGGAGACCTCATTAAAACAATAATAACCCCTCTTTTTTATAATTCAACCTGGCGATATGGCAGACGGGCTACCTGATGGAAAGTAGTCACCGTCGCCTATGGACATTCGCAACACCAGAGAAGTCGCCAATGCATCGCCGGCTTTGAAGGTGGTAGAACCAGTGTAGTTCGACCGGGGAAGTACCTACCATCGCCACACCTGTTTCTACCGTGAAGCATTTCTTGCGTTTCGATGAAAGGGTGTGGTTGCCGGCACACTTTTATATGAGGCGACCATCATAGTCCTCGGGAGTAGCAACGCATCTGTGATTGACTTCAGATGGAACCCATGTTCTGTATAAAGTTGATTATAGATGTCCATGAGCGACACTGACCACTTACCATCAGGTGGACTGCATGCTCGTTGGTTACTTCAGTCAGATAAAAAAAAAGAAAAAAGAGGCTTCGCACATTTTTTGTAGAGCGCCATGTCATAACCCTCTTTCTAGTAACTGTTTAATATAAATAAATAGAATGTCGCATGCTGCATAGCGCTACTTACGATGCATCTACATTATTCTACCATGTAGACTCAATTAAGCCTCGGAGCGTGTACGTTCCTTTACTCCGTTCTTACTATAATTTTCTGTCTGCGCGCTATCACGAACCTTATGTCACCGCTCGTTGATATTAAAACTTTCTTTTATATTTTTGTAATGCGCAAGGCTTTTCATTCTAAGAGGTTATGCGGGATATGGAGTTTTAAAGTAAATTATAATAACAATCGCGTAACAAATAATGCTCTCTTGAACATACTATTAGAACTAACTTGGGACAATCTTGTACAAATATTTTGAATAGACGCTCGAAAGCAAACTTTACGTATTTCGAAAAATTTTACATAAAAAACACTATTTCAAAAATTTACAGCTTTTAAAATAGATGGCCTACTAGTAATACAGACCTACAACTATTTATATACTGGTTCTATAAATTACATTACAGTATTAGTTAAACTAAAACTGTAATGTAATTTATAGAACCAGTCTAAAATTAGTTCAGTTGCTTTTATGTAACTAAAATTCTTATTTTATCGAGATGCGATAAGTTCGTTCTTCTGCGTCGACATACATATAAATTACACGTAATATAAATTGTCATCTAACTGTTTATTCTTAAGCCCAATAAACAATATGTAATGCATATAGTTTATTATGCTATTTCATTGCTTTATCGCTGGCTTTGAGCGCGGGGACCGAATCAAGAAATTCCGTAACGTAAAAACCTAACACCCCCACTCCGCCGACCATGTAGCGCGGCCGAGCGTTCGCTTAACATGTATGTATATGGTACCGAGACGAGCTGCTGCGGAAATAGAACTAATATATAAGCAGCTGTTTGTAAGAAAGCATATAGTATCAAAGAAAAAAAGTTGAATTAAATTCAAAGAAAAATAATACTACATGAATAAATAAATAATTATAATTGCATAAGTTGATAAGTGCCCACATCACCCTTCCTTTATCGCACCACTCGCCGACGGATGAGGTTCCATCCGCATCAACTGGACTCGTGGCGGTCATCCACGGTTCGGTTTGCGCGCTCATTCCTGCCGCGGACGTGCAAGATGTGAAATGAACTTCCTCCTGAGGTATTCCCGGGGCGCTACGATATGGGGTTCTTCAAGAAAGGTGTAAAAAGAGCTCTCCTCCAAAGCCGGCGATGCATTGGCGACTCCTCTGGTGTTGCAAATGTCCATAGGCGACGGTGACTGCTTTCCATCAGGTGGCCCGTCAGCCTTATCGTTAGGTCTTAATATAAAAAAAAAAAATGCTATGCAATAGCTTTACCGCGGCTGTCCCCGTGTGCCGCACGTTTTTTTATTACAACGTGTGTCTTCATAACATCTGTACACACATTTATATAGTGAAAAATATTCTCAGTTAAACAACACCTATGCATAAAACATCTCCGCTTTGATATAAGTGCATTATCCCTCGCCATCATATGAATCCCAATAACCGCCGGCACCGGTCCCGCTATAAAGGGTGAAGTATCAGAACCGAGTCGCGCTCGTAAATATCTCGATCCACCTTTATGTCTTCATAGAGTCTACTGTTATAAATATTTCTTATCGCGCTTTTTGGTTTTTCCTACAATATGGTAGTAGCAAACGCGCTGTCCGCCTGGTGGTAAGTGGCACTGTTGCCCATCTGTGATCAACCCCAGACAGGAAAATGAGTTATCTAAGGTAGGACACAGTTGAATCGCTGATTAAGGACTGCTTTGGTCATCTCAAATGAAACTGAGTTGTATAATTTACAAGCTAAGATTGTCAATCCCAAATGGCTATCATAATTATGTAACATGTAGTGAAAAATAATAAAAGTATTACAATCTTTCAAAGAAATGTGTGCGTGTACTAGCGTACACTGGTAAGAAGTGAAACTTCTTTATGACGTTATTTTTCAAAAAATAATTTACTATATGCAACTTTACAGAAATTGGTTAAATAAAGTTAAATTAGATAAAGGCTTTTATTAAACTTTATCTAATAATCTAATCTATAATAATCTATCTAATATCACGCGTGGTAGGGATAAGAAAAAGATGGCGCGTAACGAAAAAATGTTACACTAATTTTTTTTCCAACCCCGATAAAGAAGTTTCACTTCAAAAATAGCGTCAAATTGATAGTTATGCCATTATTCTACAGACAATAATGTTATTACATTTAACTACATAATCATAATGAAATTAATCGAGCTGTTGATAATTATTTTTAGCCTATTAAACTGTTTCTTATACTGTATTAAAACGAATATACCTTCTATCTCGTGTTCGTTGATACAGTGGAAAATATTCTCAGTTAAACAACGCCTATGCATAAAACATCTCCGCTTTGATATAAGTGCATTATCCCTCGCTATCATATGAATCCCAATAACTGCCGGCACCGGTCCCGCTATACAGGGTGAAGTATCGGAACCGAGTCGCGCTCGTAAATATCTTGATCCACCTTTATGTCTTCATACAGTCTACTGATATAAATATTTCTTATCGCGCTTTTTGTTTTTTTTTCTTATAATATGCCAGTATCAACCAAGCATGCAGTCCGCTGATGATAAGTAGCACTGCCGCCCATGGAAATGGTTATCAACCTTAGATAAATCTAACCTAAGGATAGTCACAGATGCGTTGCTCTAGAGGCTAAGTTGAAACGCTTCGGATGGGTATTTCTGCCTTAACACATCGTTCTGACCAAAACACGACGACGCAAAAAATTGTTTTTATAAGGCACAAATAGATGTGACGGCCTCTGGACAAAGAGTACCACAAAGCACGAAGAGTTGTACCACCGTTAAAATTAAATTATACTTTGAATATAAAAATTAATTAATACTTTCAGCTCTAATTCTGCTATCACCATAATACATATAATTTCGTAAGTAGAATCAAAAGCCACAATATCTTCGCTCGAAATGTGTAAGGTTTTCAAGGCATTTCAACCATGTCCTAAGAAGACACATATCTGTCGCTAAGTTAAGACAGCATTCTAACCCTATTTGCAGATCTTCCTGGACGGCAATGACCAATCACCATCACACAACTAATGTGCCAGTTTTCTACTTGAATTTTATTTACAAAGCCTATTCATCATTATAACATTATCTCCAAAAAATCCTCGCACAAAATGTGAATACATAAAAGCAATTCCTAAAAGATTTTACCTCGTAAATGATCTAATTTCGAGAGCACCTTTTATTTACATTCTCGTAAGTACATTATCAGATTTTCCGTTTTACGCTTACTTAAATGTTTTATACAGTTATGTCGGATACAATTTAAGAGTTTTAACTTCAATTTAACGGATCAAAGTGCATGACGAAGATGAATAACTTTCTCCAAATTCTATTAGACGCTTTGAAGAATTGAGAATGTCAACAAATTGAATTCGGATAATTGGAATCTGATTAAAGGGCTCAAGAACTTAAGTATAATGATGTTTTAAGATTTATAGAGAAGGTATTTTAGAAGTTCTCTAGTTGCTTAGATGATAAAGATGAAAGTGAAATTTTAATGCCAATTAGATCGCTACTGAATAATGGTAATTAAATTTGAAAACATCGTGCACCTAAGTATATAAGTTTATTTTTTTACAATAAAAACCTGCCGCACGGTTTTGTCGGGGATTGTCGCAGTAAAGCTATTACCTATTACATAGCATTTTTTATCAACTTATGCAATTATAATTATTAATTTATGCAGCATTTTTTTTCTTTGATATTTATTCAAGTTCTTTTCTTTGATACTATATACTTTTTCACATACAGCTGCTTACGTATTCGTCCGATTTCCGAGCAACTTGTCTCGATCCGTGCGATCTTAGTATTGTCATACCATATACATACACGTTAAGCGAACGCTCGGCCGCGCTACATGGTAGGCGGAGTGGGGGTGTTAGGTTTTTTCGTTCCGGAATTTCTTGATTCGGTCGCTACGCTCAAAGCCCGCAATAAAAGCTATGCAATAGCTTAAGAATAATGCAATAAATAAACCGAACGTCGTGGACCCGTCGCACGGCAAACGGATTGCACTACCGGAAACGTATTTGATATTTTAATTACCATTCCCTTCAATTGTTTCCTATAATATTGAAGTAACACATGGACATGCAATCTACCTGGCGGTACCGCCGCGGTCGTCTTTGGATATCCATGATCAACCTCCAATAAGAATAAATTCTTACTTTAAGTTGACTACAGATACATAGCAACCGTTGAAAATTAAGTTGGAAAGCATCAGATAAGTCTTTTATAGATAAGTATTTTAAAATAAAGCGGCGGTAACCATTGCTTATAAAACAGAAATAGATATGGCGATGATGCCTTTAAAATCGAAATGCGTAGGATTATACTACTTTTAAAGAGAAAAACTTCAGATCCTATAATGAATAATATTGCGACATTTCGTTAAAATCACTCGTGTATAAGATTTAAAACTTGTATTGTAGAGTGTCCTACTTGCATTTGCAGTGAAAAGCGTCGCAGTAATGGCGCGCATAAATCAACCGGACGTCGTGGACCCGTCGCACGGCAAACGGATCGCAATACCGGAAAAGTATTTGTAATTTTAATTACCATTCCCCTTAATTGTTTCTTATAACATTATAGTAACACACGAGCATACAATCTACCTGACGGTACCGCGGATGTCTTTGGATATCTATAATCAACCTCCAATTAGAATAAATTCTTATTTGAGGTTGACTACAGATACATAGCAAGCGTTGCAAATTAAGTTGAAAAGCATCAGATAAGTATGTTCTTTACCAAAGCCAACCTCCTAGAATAAAGCAGCGCTAAACATTGCTTATAAAACAGAAGTAGATATGGCGATGATGCCATTAAAATCGAAATACAAAGGATTTTACCACTTTGAAATGACAAGAATATTTGAGGTATATAATGAATAATGTCTTGGCGTTACATTACGTTTAATCAAGTGTAAGATTTTAAATTTACTAGTTACCAAGTTGTGTTGTAGAGTGTCCTACTTGCATTTGCAGTGAAAAGCGTCGCAGTAATGGCGCGCATAAATCAACCGGACGTCGTGGACCCGTCGCACGGCAAACGGATTGCAATACCGGAAACGTATTTGATATTTTAATTAACAATTTTCCTTAACTGTGTTTTATAATATTAAAGTACCTAACAAACGAGCATGCAACCTACCTGAAGGTACTGTCATGGACGTCTTTAGATATCTATAATAGACGCTTATGAGACTAAAGTAAACCTTTGAAGTTAACATTGGACACATGGGATATATATGCTCTTTATCATAGCCTTCTTACTAGAATAAAGCTGCGCTAAAAACTTTTATAATGCTCAAATATGTATAGTGACTAGGTGACCCGGCGAACTTCGTTCCGTGTAAATGTCAAAAATCTAAGATTATCAGTGTTTCTCTGTTACATTATACATGTATTATACATAAAAACATTCCTCTTGAATCACTCTATGTATTAAAAAAACTGCATTAAAATCCATAGCGTAGTTTTAAAGATCTAAGCATAGATAGGGACACAGCGGGAAGCGGCTTACTTTTAACCTATGTAGTGATGATGCCTGAAGAAGTGAACCACGTAGGATTATAACACTTTCAACGATAAAAACCTCTATAATGAATAATATCATGACATTACGTTAAATTCACTTGTGTGTAAGATTTAAAACTTGTATTGTAGAGTGACCTACTTGCATTTGCAGTGAAAAGCGCCGCAGTAATGGCGCGCATAAATCAACCGGACGTCGTGGGCCCGTCGCACGGCAAACAGATTGCACTACCGGAAACGTATTTGATATTTTAATTACCATTCCCCTTAATTGTTTCTTATAACACTATAGTAACATACGGGCATGCAATCTACCTGACCGGTACCGCCACGAACGTCTTTGGATATCTATAATCAACCCTCAATAAATTCTTACTTGAGGTCAATTTCAGATACATAGCAACCGTTGAAAATTAAGTTGGAAAGCATCAGATAATTATGTCCTTTACCAAATCCAACCCCTTTGAATAGAGCAGCTCTAAACATTGCTTATAAAACAGAAATAGATATGGCGATGATGCCTTGTAAATCGAAATACGAAGGATTTTACCACTTTGAAATGACAAGAACATTTGAGGTATATAATGAATAATGTCTTGGCGTTACATTAAGTTTAATCAAGTGTAAGATTTTAAATTTACTAGTTACCGAGTTGTATTGTAGAGTGTCCTACTTGCATTTGCAGTGAAAAGCGTCGCAGTAATGGCGCGCATAAATCAACCGGACGTCGTGGACCCGTCGCACGGCAAACGGATTGCAATACCGGAAAAGTATTTGTAATTTTAATTACCATTCCCCTTAATTGTTTCTTATAATATTATGGTAACACACGGGCATGCAATCTACCTGACGGTACCGCGGATGTCTTTGGATATCTAAAATCAACCTCCAATGAGAATAAATTCTTACTTGAGGTTGACTACAGATACATAGCAACCGTTGTAAATTAAGTTGCAAACTATCAGATTAGTATGTCCTTTACCAAATCCAACCCCTTTTAATAGAGCAGCTCTAAACATTGCTTATAAAACAGAAATAGATACGGCGATGATGCCTTGTAAATCGAAATACGAAGGATTTTACCACTTTGAAATGACAAGAACATTTGAGGCATATAATGAATAATGCCGTGGCGTTACATTAAGTTTATAAAGTGTAAGATTTTAAATTTACTAGTTACCAACTTGTATTGTAGAGTGACCTACTTGCATTTACAGTGAAAAGCGTCGCAGTAATGGCGCGCATAAATCAACCGGACGTCGTGGACCCGTCGCACGGGAAACGGATTGCACTACCGGAAACGTATTTGATGTTTTAGTTAATGAATCGCTTTAATTTCTTAAAACTAGTTTTCTTTTAAAATATACTTACAAATCAGTATGTTGCAGTGCAAGACTAACCGCACATTTCAATATTAATTGATTTTGTCTTATATATCCGATTCATTTAAAAGGCCTAGGGTTAAAAACTTAACGCTTTAAACTACTCAATGGTTAATTCTCGTCAACCCATCATAGTCCCACAGCTGGGCACGGGTCTTCTGTCAGAATGAAAAAGTTTAGGCGTCCATCGCGCTAGCCAAGTGCAAATTGGTGGACTTCACACACCTCCGATAACTTTGTAAAGAACTCTCGGTTTCGTCACGATGTTTTCCTTCACCAAAAAAAATTAATAATGAAATGAAATGAAATGAAATATCTTTATTTTGCATAGGCCTTCGGGGGCGCTTACAAATTGTCAGTTACATTTATATATATTTTTTTACACTACCACCGGATCGGAACACGACCTCAACTGAGAAGATCCGGCAAGAAACTCAGTGGGTTTGTCTTTTTTCTTTGTATATCTTTTTTTTTTTTTTTCTTTTTTTTATTTGCCATCTTGTTTTTACATGGGTAACAATAGTTAGCTCCAGTATCCTGCCCTACATTTGGCCTAACAAGGAGCACGTTTGGCAGGATACGCTACACTTTGACATTTTATTAATTACGTATTGTTCAGTCCCAAGCTGTTTTATCATCTATATAATCAGAAATTTTGTAATATGCTTTACGACTAAGCTTGATCTTAATAAATGCTTTAAAGTTATTGATTGACAAATTTCTGACTTGAATTGGTAGTTTATTATAAAAGCGTATACATTGACCCATAAAAGAATTATTAATTTTGTGGAGACGAGTAACATGTGCGGAGAGATTGTGTTTGTTCCTTGTATTTATATCATGGTTGTCACAAAGTTTACTGAATTTATTAATATTTTTCTTAACATAAATCAAATTCTCATATATAAATTGGGATACAACAGTAAGAATATTTATTTCTTTGAATATTTCTCTAAGTGAAGATTTCGGACTTAGATTATAAATGGCTCGAACAGCCCTCTTCTGCAATACAAAGATAGAATTGAGGTCTGAAGAACAACCCCACAGCAGTATACCATAAGACATAATGCTGTGGAAGTAACTAAAATAAACTATTCTAGCTGTTTCAACATCAGTTAAATGCCTAATTTTTTTCACAGCATATACCGCCGAACTGAGTCTACCCGACAATTTTTCAATGTGGGGACCCCATTGCAATCTGGCATCTAGAGTAACGCCTAAAAAGACAGATGAATCCACAAGATCCAAAACCGTTCCATTGAGTTGTACATTGGTTTCAACCTGCCGCACGTTGGGCAACGAGAACTTGATACATTTAGTTTTCTTCTCATTCAGAAGAAGGTTATTTATGTTGAACCAATGTACAACTTTCGAGAGAGCATTGTTTACCTCGTCAAAATTATCCAGTTGTCGTTTAATTTTAAATAATAATGAAGTATCATCAGCAAACAATACAATCTCGTGATTATCTCCTACATAATGAGGCAAGTCATTGATATAAATTAAAAACAAGAATGGACCGAGTATCGAACCCTGCGGAACGCCCATTGTAACACATGCGCCGGGCGATTTTGTACCATTTATTACAACCCTTTGAATTCTGTCATTCAAGTAAGAATTCAAAAGGCTAAGAGCCTTGTTCCTGATCCCATAATGGTGTAATTTCCTGACCAGTGTATCGTGGTGGACACAATCAAAAGCCTTGGATAAATCACAGAATACACCTAGGGCATCGCGTGATCCATCCCAGGCTTCGAATACATTTTTCAGTAGTTTAGTTCCTGCATCTATAGTAGAGCGGTTCTTTCTAAAGCCAAATTGGTTATCATGAAGTATTTGGTTTTTATTAAAATAATTCAACATATCATTTAGGATGATTTTTTCAAAAATTTTACTTAACGTTGGTAGTATAGAAATCGGTCGAAAATTTGTTGGATCTGAAGTACTACCTGATTTAAATATTGGAATAACTTTACTTTGTTTCATAAGGTCAGGAAATACACCGTAAGTAACACAGGCATTGAATACAGTAGCCAAGTGCGGTGCAATGAGATGAATAATCGAGGAAACAACCCTAACAGAAAGTCCCCATAAGTCTGCCGTTTTCTTACGGTCTAGGCTGTTAAAAGCAATAATGATATCTCCCGCATTAACCTTTGAAAATTCAAAACCTGTATTACATTCAGTTACATATTCTTTAAGTAAGGACTCGGCAGAAGTAGAGGACGACTTCAGAGTTTTTGTTGTTAATACGGGTATATTAGTGAAAAAGTTCTCAAACTCTGATGCCACCTCCAAATCTCCTTTTACATCTATATTATTAATTTTTAAATTAAAGTGTTGTTTATGTTTAGATAAGTTATTAGTTTCGTTGTTGATAATGTTCCACGTCGTTCTAATCTTATTAGTAGATTTGTTTATCTTATTTCTTAAATATAGGGATTTAGCACAGGAACAGGCCTGCTTAAAAATTTTAGAGTATTTTTTTACATATTCTTTAAATTTAACATCATGGTTATAAGATTTTTCATAATATAAGTCATACAATTTGCGTCTACTTATATAAATACCTCTCGTTGCCCATTCACTAAATTTCGTTCGTCCATCATTTATGGTTTTTGACTTAAAAACTTTTCCAAATTCAATACTGATTAAGTTAAATATCGAGTTATATAAAATATCAGGGTCATTGTGTATAGGCAACAAAGGCAATTTTTGAGCCAAATTGCTTTTAAATAGTTCAAGGCGGTAACTATTTATAGGAACAAACTTAATCTCCCTTTTTTCAGTCTTATTGATTTTTACAGGGAATACTGCTAATTGCCCACAATGATCTGAGTCTAATTTGTTTATAATCGATGTATTTAATGGTTTTAAGTTTGTAAACATATTATCTATACATGTTGAGCTAGTAGCAGTTATCCGAGTAGGTTCATAAAAACTGTTGTATAAATTATAGGATTTAAAGAGCAAAATAAGTTTTCTTGTTTGAGCTGTATTTTCTAGAATATTAATATTGAAGTCTCCACAGACAACAATTCCCTTATTAGAGCTGGTGGCTTTAAATAAAGCCTCTTCCATTAATTTTTCAAATTCCTCATAAGGTGCAATGGGGGGTCTATATACGCTAACAACCAGGAACTGCTCAAATTCTATACATGAAATTTCAATAACTCGCTCAACAGACAGGTTCACAATGTCTTTCCGTTCCTTAAATTTTATGTTGTTGTTTACAATTATAAGTGAACCACCGCGTATCATGTTTATTCTGCTGAACGAGCTGGCAACCTGATGCTTACAGAAGTTAAAAAGGATTTGATCGGCTTTCAGCCAATGTTCTGTTATACATAGAATGTCTATGTTACTATTTTCCAAAAAAAGTTCTATCTCTAAGTCTTTGCCCATCATTCCTTGAATATTCTGATGCACCAGGGTGACCGACGATAATTTTAAAACATTACTGCTAGAGGTTGTCTCTATTGTCATATTGTTTAATTTAAATAATTGTAATTGTCAATATTTGCCAAATTATTGGCTGAATTCATGTCAATATTATTTAATTGCTCAATAGAAGCAACCTTAGTAGCCAAGTTCTTGGCTGAAATATCAATATAATATGATAGCGAAACAGCTATTTGTCTTTTTAAATATCTGGTAAGATAGTACTTATCTTTTGTCAAATAGAAATATTTAACATAATTGTTAATGTCAATAATATGAAATTTATTATTATTATAATTAATATGTTGACATGTCAAATTACTTAATGTCAAATTAAGATTATACCTATAATTATTTTCCACCTGTGACAAGCTTTGGCTGTAGGGAAATGTAAACATAATGATTTTATCCACTTTTAGATTATTTAAAAGATTGTAATAATATATTAATTTATTTTTATTTACACCTCCCCTATCTCCTACTAGAATAATTAAAGTAGAGTGGGAATTAAACTTATGAGTCAAAATTTTGTCCATGATATTTTGAAAAGATAAACCAGGCATACAGTGATTGATAACTGAATGGCCTTTGCAGTGTTTTGACAAAAGATGACCCATGTCCTTACCCATTTCGTCACTAAATATTACAATATTACTCTTAGTATCTGTAGGAGACGTTTTTAACAAATTATGTAGCACTTGGGAACTATTAGCAACAGATTGCATACATGTATTTGATTCATCAGAGTCACATTTAGGCAATGAGCAAGGCTCAGATAGCGAGATTTTAGTGCTATCCAAATATTTAGGTGTTTCCGACGCATTACATGCCATTAATTCGTTCATTGCTAAAATGTACTCCTTTAACTGGTTTTCTGATTGTTCATACTTTATATTAATTGACTTTAACTTTGCCTCCAAGCGATTAATCTCACATTGAAAATTATTTGTGTCAGTTTTATATTTCAATGTGGTATTTTTTAGTTTAGAGGCATACATGTCTAATTTATCTATGAGTTGCAAACGCTCTCTATTTAATTTTACATTTTTAATAAAAAATCTATGTTTCTTTATTATCTTTTGAGTTTTTCTAATGTATTTATTAATTTTTACATATTTCTTGAGTTTGTTTTTGCTACATTTAATTACACTATTTACACTGTCGTTTGTGAGATCAATTGTAATCATAGGCTTTACATTAAATGGAGCAGAAACAATTTCCGGGGCGCCGGTTACCAACTCATCGAAAAGACTTTGATTCAAAGATGCAGTGTTAGCATGGTTTGCGGCTTCTAGATGGCAAATTTTTCTATGAGCCTCCTGTAACTGATGTTCTAAAGAATCGATACGGCATAAGGCCTTCTCATATTCTATGCTGCATTCGTTGAATCCGTCCACCACGAGCCGCAACTGGTCCCGCTCATCTGTTACATCTTTACATAAATTATGTAGGTCGGCCATTTCTAATTTTAATTTCTTGTTAATATTAAGTAAATCTAATAGTTCCCTTTCATTAATTTCTAATACGCACATAATTTTAGAAAATTCAGTTCTGCGTGCCTGGGTTCGAACCTCAAACCTCCCGATCTAGAGGGCAACTTTAAACCATTAGGCTATCACTGCTCATGGTTAATTGCCTTTTGATATTTTTTTCTATTATTTTAACTTGATACATTAATTGCTGATAAAATTATTGAGGTTGTTATGTTGTGTTTTCATTCAATTTAAGCTATAATTAAGTTTCGAGTATAAAACTGCATTAATCAAAAAAATGTTTATCTTTATCGTAAAAACACAGAAATAAAGTATATAAATTGCAATTTATTTTTTTACTGCACAGTATTATAAGTTATCATGCAGTGCCACGGGTTTTCCCTCCAAGTAAGTAAGGTTTGGGCCAAAGTTTATCACGCTACCCAGTTTTGATTTACATCGAATTTCGAAATTCTCAATTTTTTTTTATCGCTAATTCAAAAGGAAAATAAATAATAAATAATAAACAATATGTTATAATAGTGACAATCAAAAAAATTTTTAAACAAAAAATACAACCGACTTCCATGCCACATAAAAGTAAAAAATAATTTAAATACATGTTGGTTTAGAGCAAACACAGTACTTAGTACATAGTCCCGAAGTCGGCGCTCATATAAGATACATGTAGTTTCGTCATGATCCAGCAAAATATGGTGAGCGCCGACTTCGGAACTATGTACTAAGTACTGTGTTTGCTCTAAACCAACATGTATTTAAATTATTTTTTACTTTTATGTGGCATGGAAGTCGGTTGTATTTTTTGTTTAAAAATTTTTTTTCACGCTTTTCAGTCACGATAAAATCAGTTATGGCTGTTGCTAGTCGTCCGCTAACCGGATGAATAAAATTAATTATTCGTCCGATTTTCGGATGAATAAAATTATGTGCTGACGTCATCATCTAAAAATAGACTTCTTTGACACAACCGGTCGGGGGCGCTACCGCGCCCCCTCCCTTAGATTCTGAATTAGAAAAATCTGTTCGAACCTAACCTAACCGAATAAAACAACTTTTTCTGAGTAAACATTTATTTAAAGAATAGACCTATAATTATCAATATTTAAAGTAGAAAAAGTAATATAAACCTTATAACTAAGAGTATAATTCAACTGATACTGATAAAAATAATTTTGACTACCTATCCTTAGTTGGAAAACCAATACCATCAAAACCAATTTAAGTTCGGGCAGCATGGTCGTTATTCACTACATCAGGTGTACCCACAGCTTTACACAATTTATTAATCTCAGTAATATGATTTAACTCACCAGTTTCAATACGTTTTTTATTACGAGGATAATAAGTATGTTTAATATACAGACCATTTTTATTACGAATTTACCGTTTAGCGGACGATTAATTTATTTTATTCATCCGATTACGGGACGACTAGACACTTCGATCAGTTATACGAGACCGTGTAATACATAGTATCCATAAGACTGCATAGTGCATACATAAATGGAAACGGTAATTTAAAATCAACCTTAAATGACAAGTCAAACAAAAGCCTAAGCGATATCTTACATTACTGTCACAGTGCATGTGAACATTTAAGTTCCAACCTAACCTAACCCATCCTATGTAAAAAGGTTGGCAGTACTCCTGCATCGTCCAGGTAATTGTATTCAAAGTGGAATTTGTGATCATAATTATTATGTCCTTTCCGGAACTCATTGTTTGTATTGCGAACAATAATAACCAAACACACACACTTTAGGCAGGCTGTATACCTATATTATTAGGGTTAAAGAGGTAAAGGTAACTTTATTAATCGTTGCCTCTGTTTATGGAACTCCTAATATATTCATAAGGGCCATATTACTATCACCTGTGGGTTAGATAGGCAGTACCACTGAATAAAAGCCCAGTTAAAGATAACGGTTTTCATAAGTCATCTCTTCTTAGCATTTCTTCAATAAATCCTTAAACACTAAATAGCCAACTTCTATGGCTTGGGCTTACAGTACCCTGCATCATAAGGGTCGAGGAGTTAAAGGTCAATTTTCTTATCATACGTCTTTGCTTTGTTAATATATTACAATTCCATAAGTATCAAATGGCCAACGCCTATGCTTTAAGCCTGAAGTACCCGTGCATCATCAAGGCTGAAGAGTTGAAGGTCAAAACTATCATGTTATATCTTTGCCTAGTAATCTCATTACATATACGTAAGCACCATATGGCCAACGCCTATGGTTTAGGCTTGAAGGACCCCAGCATTATCAGGGTTGAGGAGTTGAAGGTCAAATTTTTCATGCCATATCTTTTCGTAGTAATCTCATTACATACACGTAAGTAACAGATGGCCAACTTCTATGGCTTGGGCTTGCAGTACCCTGCATCATGAGGGTTGAGGAGTTGAAGGTCGATTTTAATATTATACGTCTTTACTTTGTAAATATATTACATACCCATAAGCATCAAATGGCCAATACCTATGGTTTAAGCTTGAAGTACCCCTGCATCATCAGAGTTGAGGAGTTGAAGGTCAAATTTTTCATCTTTTATCTTTGCTTAGTAATCTTATCAGATATACGTAGCGATCATGTAGCTAACGCCTATAGTTTAAGCTTGAAGCACCCCAGCATCATAAGGATTGAGGAGTTGAAGGTCCAATTTTCCACCGTATACAACCATTTTTCTAATGTTCTACCTTACATTTTTTAAATATCATTTTGAATGCGTAAGAATGAAATAGCTAAGTTTCATGGCTTAGGCATTCAATACCCCTGCATCATCAGGATTGAGAAGTTGAAGGTCCAATTTTTCGTCGTATACCTTTGCTTAGCAATGTTATTACAAATCCGTGAGCAACAAATGTCTAACGTTTATGGTTTAAGCCTGCAGTACCCCTGCATCATCAGGGTTGAGGAGTTGAAGGTCAAGTTTGTCATCGTACATCTTTGCCTTGCTATCTTATTATATATCTGTAAGCACCAAATGGCCATCACCTACGGCTTGGGCTTACAGCACCTTGCATCATCAGGGTTGAGGAGTTGAAGGTCAATTTTTTTGTCATATGTCTATGCTTAGTATTGTTATTACACATCCATAAGCACCAAATGGTCAACCCCTATGGTTTAGGCTTGAGGCACCCCTGCATCATCAGGATTGAGGAGTTGAAGGTCAAATTTTTCATCACATGTCTTTGCTTAGTAGTCTTGTTACATATATGTAAGCACCAAATAGCTAATGTTATAGTTTAGGATAGCTGTAACCCTGCATCATCAGGATCGAAGAGTTGAAGGTCAAATTTTTTGTCAACCTATATAAGCATAGATATATAATACATATTCCAAGTTTCATAAGAATCGATTCGGCAGAAGCCGAGTTATCTCAAATTATCTAAAAAACTTGAGGAGTGGTGGTGGTTTCCACCCAATAACTCAAAGAGTTAAGCATCACAGCATACCCATGTCCAAGAGAAAAAGTTGCGTGACAAAATTTCCTATCAAATGAAAAAAAGAAAATGGAAATCGGTTTAGAAACACCCAAGTTATTCAAGATTTTAAGAAACCGACATTTTCCAATTTTCCGGGAAAACCGCCGGAAGGTTTTCATTTTCCTCAATATGGGACTGCCTGTGAAACTAGCCGCATACAATGTCGTATGAATCGTGTCGGTAGGTCGACGATTTCTAGCCATTTCGCCCGAACATACATAAAAAAAAAATAAATAAAAAAAAATAAAAAAAAAAAATAAAAAATATACGTGACGAATAGATAACCTCTTTCCTTTGGGAAGTCGGTTAAAAATATGCTTTACAGACCGATTTGCCTACGATTTAACTTTCGGGTTCGCTCATGTACTGCTGTCATAATGGAAAATACAGTATCTTGCCAAACAGGGCTCTTTTTACCGACTTCTCAAAGGTTATCTATTCGTCACGTATTTTTTTTTATGTACTGTGTTTGCTCTAAACCAACATGTAATTAAATTATTTTTTACTTTTATGTGGCATGGAAGTCAGTTGTATTTTTTGTTTATTTTTTTTTTTACTGAACTGTAAGACAAGATACTGGAGCTAACTTTCATTATCATGTAAAAAATCATGATTGTAATTATATGTTAAAAATAGATATAAATAACAAAAAAGACAAACTCGCTGAGTTTCTTGCCGGATCTTCTTAGTTGAGGTCGTTTTCCGATCCGGTGGTAGTGTAAAAAAAATGTAACTGACAATTTGTAAGTGCCTCCGTAGGCCTATACAAAATAAAGACATTTAATTTCAGTATTTGCAAAATGATAGTTTTGGTATGAACGAGTTTAACAATGATCACGTAATCTGAAACAAGTACTGCATCTTTCGTTAAGTTTTGAGCAACTTCCAATACAAAATATGTTTTATTCTAAGCACGTGTAGATACAATTATGGTGCAATTATCGCAAAAAAACGCACCCAAATACTAATGTCGAATACTGCGTTCCTTATTACTATTGCAGTCTATAAATGACTACTATGGATACAATTTAATTCCAATGGGCTAAGTCACATAAATCTATTTGGCGTCGTCTCCATGTCACCACGGCAACAAGGGAAGTGCAATAAATGCTTAAGCATCTTCTAAAAGGTGATACGAGTTATACTTGAAATGAGTATAAATCTGTTTTTTTTACCCGCAATCCTTACAACACGTAACATTGTTAAAAATATTAAAAAGTCAAAGTCGACTGTTGAAAAACGAAATTACCTTAGTCCCGCGGGTTAATCTAGGTTAATCCACTCTGGATTAACCTCAGCTAACTCACTACCATTTTTTATGAAAATCGCTCCGTTTAGACTTGAAGAAGTAACAAACATCTCTCTCTCTTCAGTTGGTCCCTCAGTGCTGAGAATCGTGACTTCTCTGCTGAATGGTCTCTTTCCATATGTTGTGATCAGCGGCCCGGTGTATTGTTGCGCTAGCTGGAATTTAGCTGGCTGGTAGTAACAAACAAACACACTCACAAACTTTCGCCTTTATAATATTAGTATGATAATTGTCTCTGAGAAGTTTTTTGTTTAATACTTTAATACACACATATACTCGAAAATCATTATCCTGCTTCTGACGAGGGTGGGTAAAATTAAATTAAAAATTAAAAACTGCGGATATAAAAAAATATGTCCACATTTGAACGTCACAACTATGTGCACATAATGTAATGAATAAAACCAACAAAAGTTAACGAGTTCACATAAAAAGAACAATACCGATATCATAAAATGTAAGGGATGTTCTATAAAGTGAACACAAAATGTATATACATAGTAAGAACATTGTTATTATCTAGCACCTAAGTGGACATGAAAAATTGATGCTTACTTTAGAAAAACTTTAAGAAATTTAGCGTGTGAAAGCCAAAACCAGCTGGCACGATTATCTCCGAAGTAAAAATACACTTTCTACACTCATAGCCCCACGGTAGGATTTTCTCCTGCGTCGTGGGTACCATGGACACACACAAGACGAATACACAAACACCCAGACCCAGAACATTAATCTAAACTCATCATTGAGAAACTTGTCTGGCCGGGAATCGAACCCAAGACCCATTGCGCGTCAGACCGGTATGGTAACCACTCGGCCACGCGGGACGTCAAAACATCATTAAAATCATCAAAATATTAAAACATATTAATATATATAATTATAAACATATTAAAACTGAATGCTTTAAAATGGTTAAGTTTCGCTAATAGTTTTCAACCAATCAGGTTTTTTGTTATTAATATGTTTTTAAATTTAATTATTTCTTTCAATTCTACATCAAATAGTAACGTATACATATGTATTAGACTATTTTACTGACTTGCATTTAATAGCTATATTACTATGATAGTAAATAAAACCGGCCAATTCCAAATCGGACTCGCGCACGCAGATTTCCGTACCATTACATATAAAACTCTCTCATACTGAAAGAAGACCCGTGCTCAGCAATGGGTTGTACCCCCACCCATAAAAAAATGGCATATAAATCTCTTTTTTTATCTGACTAAAGTAGCAAACGAGCATGCAGTCCACCTGATGGTAAGTAGTCACTGCCGCTCATGGACACCTGTAATCAACTTCATACAGAAGATGTGTTCTATCTGAAGTCAATCACAGATGCGTTACTACTCCCGAGGATTATGATGCCCCATATAAACGAGTGCCGGCAACCACACTTTTCTATCGAAACACAAGAAATGCTTCACGCTATAAATTGGTGTGTGTATAACAAATAGTAACGTATACATTTGTATCAGACTATTTTACTAGCTTGCGTCTATTATAGTAAATGAAACCGGCCAAGTCCGAGTCGGACTCGCACTCAGTATTCCGTATCATTATGTATAAAAATTAGTATTAGAATTATAACCCTCCTTAACTCTAAACTTATTTTACTCTGTTTTTATCGTTATAGCGGCAATAGAAATACGTCATCTGTGAAAATTACAACTGTTTAGCTATTATTACGGTTCATGACATACAGCCTGGACAGCCAGATGAACACACGGCCAGACGGCCATACGTACAGACGGACGGAGTCTTAGTAATATGGTTCCGTGTTTACCCTTTAGGTACGGAACCCTAAAAATAAACCCTCGTGGAGTGTTCTTCTCACTTAAAAATTATATCGCGTATGACACTGTAACAAATAATCAATTCCAATGATATGTTACAAGTATATAAAAATCCATCAAGCCGTTTTGATCCATCAAGTCAAGATGTGTGGCAAAGAAATAGACATACAAACATAACGACCCGTGTGGCGGAGCGGTTTACCATACCGGTCTCACGCGCAATGGGTCCCCGGTTCGATACCGGCCAGACAGATATCTGAATGATGAGTTTAGATTCATGTTCTGGGTCTGGGTGTTTGTGTATACCTCTTGGTATCCATGGCACCCACGACACAGAAGAAAATCCTACTGTGGGGCTATGAGTGTAGAAAGCGTGTGTGTGTTTTAAACACTCGATCGAAAAGCATTACCCTCGTTGTGATGCTTGGGCAAGAACATCTGCCATAAAGCATTAAATTTTAAAGCGCTTTTCTACAACATCAATATTATAGTGCGCGTTAAATATATCACATAAAGCGTCCATGAAACAGTGCATGCGGCAAGAAATATTGTTATTTCCCTGGCCCTGGAGCGTACGTATAAACTATTTATGGTTTTATGCAAAACAGCTTTAAGAAATTGACCAATATGCGAACGCCAAAGCCTGCCAGCTTCGTTATTTACAAACGTCTTTTACCATAAAGCACTTTCAGCACATTTCTGCAGCGCCGGCCGCGATGTTCCAGTTTAGTTTACAGCCTAAATAAATCACTTGAATTGTTGAATGTGCGTGGAAAGCCGCGGACTGTTTTCGCCTGTGCCAAGTTGGGGAAGCTAGGCGATTTTTGTACTATTATTTAATTGCATTTCTCTTTATAATATACCCTAATATGATACATTATGTATATCAGAATGCTTTATTTCTACAGTAATTATAATTTACTCTTCTTCTTTTTGCATTCATTGAGCTCTCCATCCAGCAGAAATTTGAAGTTTACGGCTGGAAAAAGATCTGTCCTAATATTGGTTTTCGACAACAGTCACTGCGCCTGGTAATCGATTAGGCAACCGAAGTTAGCGTGGATATTACACGGATAGGGCTGCTGTCAATTTCCTGGATTTTGTCCCTTAGGCTCTTCATTCCCGGGGCGGTGGGCCCAGCCAACTAGGAGGGGCCCGATGGGGCATCGCGCTTAGAGGATTTCAGCTGCGTACCTTTGGAGATCCTGGAGTCCTCTTTATAGCGCTGAGGACGGCAACTGGGAGGGTTTTAGTGCGGTAAAAATCCCACATAACCCTGCGTCCCTTCCACGGCGTCGGGTACCTTTTGAAGGTTTCCCCCTCGAGAACAAAAAAGGCTCTTCCTTCCACCTTCAAAACCAACACCAAGCGTCACAGCATTTCGATGTATCACATATAATGTATAACTTAGAATTTACAGATTCATCGACATTAAAGTAAGGACATTTTAAATCACAATTAATAAACCGCTACCGTTTATACTTCACGCCACATGACTAGCGCAACGGCCGTGCCCCATCCGTTAACTTCGCGCTGAACTATTCGGACCGTCCGCTACCGGCGCTGCGCTGCGATCATGCTTCTTGTGTAATTCTACTACAATAACTTGTGCACGTGATTTGTTTAAGGTTTCTTTGCAACTGTAGTGCTAGCTTTGTAAGAATACGAATAGGTGTTATGTTCATTAAATACGCAAGTAAATTAGAATACGTTAATTAGATACGAAAGTTGTTACGTAAGTAATTAATTAAATTAGCAAGTAAGTACGCGCACAGTACGATAATAGTGAGTAAATATGGTAGACGTAAGTGAAGCAAGCAGAGCTGCAGGTATGAGCTAGTAGTCTATGTTATTTTAATAAGATTTTAATAGCAAACGAGTATGCAGTCCACCAGATGGTAAGTATTGACTGCCGCCCATGGACACCTGGAATGTACTTCATACAAAACGAAGGTTATTTTGAAGCCAATCACAGATACGTTGCTCCTCCCATACTTTCAGTACACCCAGACGTGAAAATAAATTAATAATTGTAATGTCCTCCTGGAATTGAACCCGGATTTCTGCTCTTTCCATGTAAGGTGACTGCCGCGCTATAAAAGTAATTGGGGTCATATAGAAAAGTCACCTTACAGAAAAATAACTTAGGTATGCCACTTTTAATATATTTTTTTATTTTACAAAATTATTCAGCCCGTATATAAATCGATTCCGTAAATTAATTTAAAAATACGTGTCAGGAAGTAACATTTTCAATAGCATCATAAGACTTAACCACGCTGTCAATATCGGCAGTACTGTGTCGAAGCTTATCCGGATATAAGCCGGATAGCCGGATAATGGCCGGGAAAGCGCGTTTAATGCCGACACGGATAACGGTGATATTATGTGATGAACGTATACTTACGGTTTTAACAGCTGTTTGTAGTTGCATTGTGGTTCTGGTTACGTTGTAGTTGCGTCGACGCTGCTATATGATTTCGTTGTAGTTGTGTTGTTGCTGCGTCGTGATTGTGTTATAGTCGCGTTGTGGTTATGTTGTGATTGTCTCATGATTGCGTTGTAATTGCATTTTAGTTGTGTTATAGTTGCTTCATAGTTGAGTACGTAATTTCGTTTGAATTCAGACAAATATATTTCGTGCTTTTTTAATATGCATTTTAATATGCTGTTTTAATATGCATTTGTAAATTTACAATATAGTTCAGCCTGTAAGTAAATAAATTCTGTAAATTAATTTAAAAATCCATGTCAGGAGGTAACATTTTCAATAGCATCATAAAACAACCACGCTGTCAATTTTGGCAGTACTGTGTCGGAGTTGATCCGGATATAAACCGGATAGCTGGATAATGGCCGGGAAAGCGCGTTTAATGCCGACACGGATAACGGTGATATTATGTGATGAACATATACTGATGGTTTTAACACCTGCTTGTTGTTGCATTGTTGTTGCTTTATGGTTGCGTTGTGGTTGTGTCGTAGTTATGTTGTAGTTGCGTCGTTTCTGCTGTAGTTGCGTTATAGTTGTGTCGTGGTTGCGTCGCAGTGGCGTTGTAATCGTTACATTGTGGTTATATTGGTTTCTTTGTGACTGCGCTGTAGTAGCGTTGTAATTGCGTTTTTGTTATCAAAAATATATCCGAGATAAAGTAGCTATTTAGTCTTGTGCGTTGATGTTTCGCTTTCGCTTTAGTTGCTTTGTGGTTTCGTTGTGGGTGAGTTTCGTTCTGGTTGCGTTGCAGTTGTGTTGTGACAAGATTGTGTTGCATATCATTTACTAAAAAATAAGGCGCTGAGATAGGGTAGCTATGTTGCCATGTCACAAAGTAACTTTAACATAACACCGACACCGCCAATATTGCGTTGAAGTTGCCTTGTGGTTGTACTCGAATATTGGTTTTAATTGATTTGGATGTGACCCATAGGAAATGGTCGCTTTATTTTCGAAGAAAATTACACAGGTATGTCACGCTTCAAGTACTTCTACAGTTTAACAAATGTTCCCCATTACGTACTACTATAATGAAATACGTATTAGTAAAAAATTTTTTTGTTTACTAATACGTATAATGAAAGATTTGCGTGTCTATTTATAACATGCATTTGCAAGAAAAATCCTTTGAAGGACTAATAATAACTTATAATTGTTCTTTGATTTCAGTCAGTTTGTCAAAGAGTTTACAAAACTTTAAACCTTTTTTTTTCCTTGAATAGAATCTATCAACTCTATTAAAAGTTACACACATAAAGTACCAAAAATCGTAATGCTGATTAAAACGTTCTACGTGTTATATTAAAAACACTTTTAGATAGATACTATAGTACAGAAGTCTAGCTTTAAAATTATCATCTTACAGAATTTCGTCTGTCTTATATTGCATGTTCTTCGAGATGTCCGTAGGGATAAATATAACTACCAAACAGTCTTATTTATCTCATCACTTTACTACATAATTATATTCATTATACTTCGCGCTTTTTCCCTCATACGAAGATAAAGAGAAGAAGTTAGAGTTTCGTAAAACAGCAGTACCCAAAAAGTTCTTCGGAATAACAACGCATCTGAACTAGAACACAGTAGAGCTACAATAATATTAGTTTCTCACTATGTTTATTCAGCGTAGTATACGTTCCGCTTTAGCTCGGTGGTTTAATCAACGGCTTGCCTTATTAAACATACCGTTTAACGTTACAACACTGCTAAATAAACAGGATACCTTGTAACCTTGTTTCTGGCGAACTGAGGTAATATTCGTTCTGTAGTGGAGCAATGTTTCACATAAATTACAAGTACAATTGAAATACCTTGTTTATATTTCAACAGATATATTTTTAACTTATTTTTGATACTAGAAAAGAGTATGCATACAGGTTATTTGATGGTAAGTCACTGTTGCCCATGAACTTCTGTAAGCAACTTCATATAGAACAAGGGTTCTTTCTGAAGTTAATCTCAGATGCGTTGCTACTCTCCGAGGACTAAAATGCTGACAAACCATTTTCAAGAACTGCTTTACACTACAAATAAGTGTGGCAGCGTACTTTCCCGGTCGAAATACAACCACACCCTTTCACCAAAACGCAAGAACTGCTTCACGCTACCAATAAGTGTGACGAACGTACTTACCCGGTCGAAATGCACTGGCTCTACCACCTGGTAAATTTTGAGTCTATCTTAGTTACAACATTTATGAATATAAAACCATTCATCTGAAAAAAGCAATTTGCTTCTCAAAAATAACGCAAACCTCTTTCTGTACAAGAAAAAAATCTCTCCGGGGAAATGAAAATCCAAAAACGGATGTTCCCGCTGCAGAGACATCAAACACGTTAATATGCCGTAGAGTGAATAATAAAAACGTGGAATGAGCCCGAACTCCGCGGTTAATGTTTCAGTACAATCACTGTAGGCTCAGTTATTCATGACGAACTGGGAAGATGTTGGGTGGGTTTTTGTGGACATGCCGTCTGGTCTGTTTATACAAAACTTTTTGAAGTGAAACTTCAAAAGCCGGCACACTATCACATGAGGCGACCATCACAGTCCTCGGGAGTAGTAACGCATCTGTGATTGACTTCAGATGGAATCCATGTTCTATATGAAGTTGCTTACAGATGTCCATGTGCGGCAGTGACCACTTATCATCAGGTGGACTGCATGCTCGTTTGCTACTTCAGTCAGATAAAAAAACATGCGTGCGTACAAAGTATACATGTCAGAAGTAAAACTTCTTTGGCGAACTAATTTATAAATCTTGTTTATATTTATACAAATCTAAAACTTTAAATTTCCAAGATTAAGAGTAAGGGAAAAAGGCGTGATACGACGTTCGCTCTGTCTCACTTTTTCTCTCAATCTTTCTCACTCGCTTGCTCCGTACTCTCACTCCACGGCTAGTTGCTCATGCTACGTTCGCCCTGTCTTACTCTCTCTCAATCGGTCTCGATCACTCTCTCTCTCTCTTTTCCGACACTTCCGTTGCATACCGGCGTGACGTTTCATCTGTAAAAATTTTACCCTCATGCGCCTAAAGAAGTTTCACTTCAAAAAACACGCTTTCTACATTCATAGCCCCACACTAGGATTTTCTCCTGTGTCGTGGGTACCATAAACACATAAGACGAATACACAAACACCCAGACCGAGAACAGGAATCTAAACTCATTATTCAAATACCTGTCTGGCCGGGAATCGAACCCGGAACCCGTTGCGCATCAGACCGGTATGGTAACCGCTCGGCCACGCGGGTCGTCAAATTATTTATTTTCTTTTTCTCATAAATCACTGCATAGTATAAGACAAAGTCGCTTCCCGTTGTCTGTCCATATGTATGCTTAGATCTTTAAAACTACGCTACGGATTTTAATGCAGTTTTTTAATACATAGAGTGGTTCAAGAGGAAGGTTTGTACGTATCAAATAGTAGAGAAACACTGACAATTTTAGATTTTAGGCGAAACGAAGATCGCCGGGTCAACTAGTGTCTTATAAATATTTGATTTCAAGAAACAAAGTAAAAAAACACATGAAACCAGTGGTTTATTAGTTTTCAGAATATTTAAAGTACATTTTATGGTAGCATGAAAAATCGTATGAAATATTCAATTTAAAATATTTTTTATTAAATAACATTAAAAAAAGCATCCCAGGCAGCTTGCGGTTTAAAGCTAAACAAAATCCGTCGAAATAAGCTCTCGCCAAAAATAGCCTACCACATTTTTAATTCAAAATCTGAAAATCTCTTTTATTCGTACATCCCTTGCCTGCCGTAAAAAGTTACCAACATACTGCGGTCCCTCATAACGCTTACAAATCCTCAGCACTGTTTGAAAATATGAAACAGACGGTAGTCTAAGAGTTCAAGTTATATTGGTCGGTCATATAGGCCTGTGGGTCAGTGGAAAGTTTTATATGAGGTTTTTATTCAAAGAGACTGTTTGCTTAAGGGACTCTAGGAATAGATTGAGTTCTTCTGTCAGAAACGAGAGAATTCTCAATTCCGTTTGTAATTGAAACCGACGTGGATTCGTGGTGTGTGTGTGCTTCAGTCCAATTAAGGCTTTTGAATAATTCCTGAGTTAGATTTTAGTCCTTGGATAAAATGAAATAGCTTATATATTTTCTTGAAAACTGAAGTTTAGGAAAAGGAAAACTGATGCAATTAAGCATGCGGTCATATACTGTAGTAGCTTGCTTAGCTATCTAAAGTATTCTGAAATTAATGGAATGTTTAGTGTATCTCTATTACCACTTCAACAAAATAGTGTGAAAAGAAGACATACTTCTCACATTAGTTCCAACTTAGTCCTCAGACGCAAGGTATAAATTTAAATAAGATTTTGGTCTTTTCTGGGTTAGAATACAGGTCTGCATGAGTGCCAGTGGACACCTATCATTGACTACATTGCATCCTTGTTTGCTACTCCAGAACACACAGGAGACAACATAGGAGAGCGTAACACTAGAGTTACAAGATGCTGCGATGAGTTGAAGTCGGAATCGAACCACAAAAATAAAGCGGACTGTACGACTAAGGTCTTAGGACCAAGCCATTCACGATCTAACTTATCCCATACGACCGTAGTTCGTGCGACAGTCCGTGTGACCGTCGTAACGTGAATGCCCACCTTAACAGAATTATTTCATAACATTGAAGTATCAAACGCGTGTGTAGTCCGCCTAATGGTAAGTGGTCACTGCTGCCCATAGGCATCTTTAAACAACTTCAGCGCATACTTATACACAACTAAAACTACATACGCTACTACTCCCAAGGAGGAAAATGATCGTCTCACATGAAAGGGAGCCGGAAGTTTCATTATAACCGAATCTCAATAAAATGCAGCATTTGGTGCTCATTAAATCCTTGTAAATGTATTTTCTCAGCATAACGTTTACCCTAATTTCAGAACGTTTAACTCCATTCTGTAACATCTATGGGCCATGTTTTGCTGTGATCCCAAGCGTCTGGATACAAAGCACGTACGTAGCGTGTTATGCGAGAAGTAACAATTAAAATAACTCCACATAACAACCGGCTACAAGATACACCGCAAATTGCAAGAAAGTTTCCAATTTTGTAGCGTCGGCAACGCAATCTTATAACGCCAAAAATGAGTAAAATACGCTGTAGGTACTTATTATTTTGTTCAGTTGGAGCAGCAAACGACCATGCTGTCTAACGATACGTGGTCAATGCCGTCCATAAACATCTATAATTAATTTCTGATAGAGGTTCTATCTGAAGTCAATCACAGATGTATTGCTGCTATCAAAGACTAAAATGATCGTGTTATAAAAAAGTGAGCCGGCAACCACACCCTTCCACCGAAACGCAAGAACTAATTCATGGTAGAAATAGTGTGACGGCGATGCCTCGGTCGATCCATGCTCGTTCTACCAGCTTGAAATTTTGGCACAATAAGAAAGGTAAAGTAATAGAAACGTTTTCTACACTTATATCGGCATACTAAGTTTTGCCTCTGTGTTGTACGTAACATGGACACATACAAAGATAATGTGTATTTATCTTTGTACATCCAAAGAAGAGAAATAGAAATTCCCACTGCATTATATAGTATAATAACCGGTCACACAATTTGTCGAACGATTACAGTATTTGATTATCCGCTTAAAATTTTCTATTCTTCTGTTTTTCTTTCCTGTTCAATTAATTGAGTATTGAATCTTAGTCTATAAATACTTGTATGCCTTGGAACGACATTCAAACATATTGCAAATGTTCATATGTGATTTTTTTTAACGTTCACGTAGGTCCGTAATATTTGAAATACGTTTTGTATAAGATACCTTACACGAGTAGTTGTTTATAACAGTTATAATTATTGGACTATAAACTAATTTACACATTCACAGTATTCTAATTAAAGTAATAAATAAAATAAATGAGCCAAATCGCTGCCCCGTGAAAGTATAACCAAGGCCCTAGCAGCATTATCTCGCTAAATTTCCAAATTACATCAACATAGGCAAACAAAAAGTCGAAGAGCTCTATTGCTCGCGCGATGTAACGATTCATCTAATATTTTTGTAAATAAATGACAGAAACAATCATATTATATTCAAGGTACCAACAAAAAAATGTGTTTAGGAAAAAATATTCATTGAAATTCTTCCCAGTCTTGTAAGTATCAGTATAACATTCAATACAAAACATCTTTGTTTCATCATCATGTTGTCATCTGTGTTTTGTACAAAACATTTATTTACGTATTTAATATAAGGATATTTTCAATTACGATACGTATCTAATTAAAGCGCAAAATGAGTTGTTTTCAAGTTGTACCTACTCGTACAACTTCGCTTGCACGTAGCTACATGTGAGCGACCAGTGTTACTTGAGCTCTCATGTTTCTATTAAACTCAATCCGCTTTGACGACCATGGTGGCGTAAACGATACACTCGATTGTTAACTAATAAAACAAGATACTTTTCAAACTGAAAAGGGTCTCGGTCTGATAAAATGTAAACTATGTCAGGAACTAGGATTTTAATACTGATTGTATTGAAATTAAAAATATTATTATCTGCGGATATCGTTCCTTAACAATATAATTATAATTAGTGACAAGTTGAATTAAATATTGCAATATTATGAAACCTTTTTGGGATAGAACAATATGAATGTGTAACCTCCAGTAATTTAACTTTTGTTAATTAAACTATTTCTGCTATTTGAGGAGCATCGATATCTCATGTCTTCTACTTTGAAGAGGATGTTAAAAAGCGATACCTTACCATTTTAGTTCTCGAAAGTAGCACCGTCTTCGTTGTCAATGTCGGGTATGACTAAAATCGATATCTATGACCATCAATTACAACTTATTATCAAGCTTACTTTAATTTAATCTACGTCGAGTTCGCAGTCAATTTGCAATGAATTCTAGTACTAAATGTTTATCTATCTGAAAGCCGATGTAAGGAAACATCTTTATGAAAGTCTTCGTTTCAAGATGATCAGACATTTGATTCTGTAAATCTCTTAGGAATACAAACGTACTCACTTAAGAGTTTGATGCGTTCTGAATAGATATGCTCCTTTTCAGCTGTATATAAAAATGGTTTTGTAGACGATGGTTATCTTATCGATGTCAAAATCAGTGGTCAAAGTCAGTAGATATTTGTGGTGAATTCGGTTAACGCACTTTTTGACACATATTTCATATTCACTTCGTGTGACCAGCAAATGTTTAAAGATGTAAAATGATGCTAGCGAATATTAAATTTAGAAAAACTTAAATACCTATTTTACAGTCGATGATTCTTTTTCCTACATTTGCGTGTTTATAAATTTAGTAAGATAGCTGATTACATTTTGTTTATCGGTATGATATGAATGAAAATGTTTTAGTAACAATATGATCGAAATCGTACCTACTTCCGAATAAATTCCATTAGCGTTTTATGGCTAAACATTTTAAACAGATGTTTGGCGTTAAATTCGGAAATTGCGATCCGTAACTTAATTCCAATTTGGGTCATCGTTTTAATTGTCCGCAACTTCGCGAAACTTAAAACGGAAATGTAAAACAAAGACGCCTATTTCCATAAAGATAATTGAATTAATGAATTTTAATTTGGAATTCTGGTGCAGAAAATGACTACGTAGTTCCGGATACTGTGAAAGAAAACTAAAGCAATAAGTATTGTTTGTTTACTAAATTTTCAATTCACACTCGTTTTTATACGTTTTCAATCAAATTTCTTAGAGTTTAAAGCTCACAATCATTTGAGGCAAGCATCCTTATCCTTGGTAGTAGCAATACAGCTGTCATTGGGTTCAGATAGAACACATGTTCTATATAAAGTTGCTTACAGATGTTTAAGTGCGAGAGTGACCATTTACCATCAGGAGGACTGCATTCTCTTTTTTTTATGAAAAAGTAGAATAAAGACATAAATAGCTATTAAAGAAAAACTACGCGTTAAAAAAGCCTTTGTATTATTACCAAATGTCTTATATTGCACAATATTCAAGTTGTTTTTAATAATCGTTTCGTCTTCTTTTAAAAATATTTTACAGTTAATTAAAAAAAAAAACATGCGTGCGTACAAAGTACACATGTCAGAAGTGAAACTTCTTTGGCGAACTAATTTATAAATCTTGTTTATATTTATACAAATCTAAAACTTTAAATTTCCAAGATTAAGAGGAAGGGAAAAAGGCGTGATACGACGTTCGCTCTGTCTCACTTTTTCTCTCAATCTTTCTCACTCGCTTGCTCCCTACTCTCACTCCACGGCTAGTTGCTCATGCTACGTTCGCCCTGTCTTACTCTCTCTCAATCGGTCTCGATCACGCTCTCTCTCTTTTCCGACACTTCCGTTGCATACCGACGTGACGTTTCATCTGTAAAAATTTTACCCTCATGCGCCTAAAGAAGTTTCACTTCAAAAACGGAGAAATATAGTTAAAAGCATTATTATCTGGACTATCATTGCAACCTTTAACGCACCAAATGTTCTAAAGAATATATTAACAGCATTCTAGTAAAAAAATAACATAGGAATAATTAAAATATTCCGCAGGTAGAACGTTAAGACAATTTCCCTTCCTAACATTTAGTTTAACAATGCAACAAGCGAGGCAAGGGAAGACGTGAGAGCATCCAGGTGCTACGAGTTTTATTTATTCTGCGTCGGGATAAAACTTGTAACACATAAACGCTCGCAGCGAACACTTTTGCGAACTTGGAGCTGCTTGTTGCATTCCGAATGGTTTTTGAATTAATTTACTACAATACAATACGAATACAATATCTTTATTGTACACCGATATATAAGTATAAAAACAAAAGATACTTAATGTAAAGTACGTACAACAGGCAGTTTTATCACTTAAGTAGCAATCTCTTCCAGACAACCTCAGTGGCAGAAGAAAAACATTTAAGATGCAAAAGAGGGTAGAAGTGTATAAAAGTAACACAAACCGATTTGATTTAATATTAATATATCAGCAGCTAAGGAGGACTGAGGAAGTACCACTGCCACAGAGTCGTGGCATTGGTGTCCTCATATATGAACCTCAGTTATTCGCTGTTAAACACAGAGTGACACCCAAACTATCATTGCAATCTAACATAACAAATACTCGGTGTGTACCTTATTACCATACAAAATAAAACACTCATAAGAACAGTTAAAATATTCCGCAGGCAGACGTTAAGGCAATTTCGCTTCCTAACATTTAGTTTAACAATGCAACAAGCGAAGCAAGGGAAGACGTGAGAGCATCCAGGTGTTACCAGTTTTATTTATACTGCGTCGGGATAAAACTTGTAACACATAAACGCTTTCAGCGAACACTGTTGCGAACTTGAAGCTGCTTGTTGCATTCCGAATGGTTTTTGAATTAATTTATTTTGTTTTCGAATTAATTTTTGTCATCGTTGCAACATTGCGTTTTTATGAATTTAAAGCAGAAAAAATGCTGTTCTGATGATGTTTGGACACTTCCACATACAAACATTTGTAATTAGGTGTATCTTAATCGGTAGAGTAGCGTGCTATCGAATCTAATAAAGAGAAACGGTCTAGTTGTAGAGTAGATTGACTTACTACTAGTGTCTGACCACGGTTTCTTGATGACCTTCTTATATCTCGTGACCACGATCCATGCAATTGGGTTGAAATATCGGCAATAGAATAATTCAAAACCACGTATTATTAGTACCGATTGTGTATTAATTATAAATATAGTCTATTATCAATATTAGTCTAAAATCATAAATCCAAATAAAATTGGTATTGGTCTTCTAGTTAAGGCAGCCATGAAAGGAAACCTTAAAAGGAGACCTTTAGCCACAGTTTGGTTGCAGGGGGACACAGTAATTGGTTGACGATGTATCGTACCTATGGTCAATCACAGAATTTGCTACTAAAGATTATAACTTGAATTCATTTTGTCTTACCCTTACAAAACCCTTGAAATAGTAACACAGCAAAATTTAAAACCGCTTTATTGCATATACAGATGTATGGTGGACTACTGAAGGCGATCCATGTTAGATCCTACAAGTGTAATAACTTTTTTATCACTTTGGAATATACAGTTCTCGAAGACTTTATACCCTGAAGAACATTACTCAAGATTTAAATCAAAATATTCAAAATTTTCTACACAATTATCTTTAAACACGAATAATGTACTATCGCTTCGCAATGTTTAGGCAGATTACGTAAGTGTTACGGAAAATTCTCAAACATGAGAATTGCCTTTTGTTTCCTCCATCGTTAAAAGCTGTGCTAATTAACTTTAAATACGCAAATTAGGAAGTCGGTAATTATATTAAGTACCTTTTCTGGCTGTAGATTGCTGCTCAGGTCTGGTTTGTATATACCGGAAAGCTTACTTATACTCAATGCGTTACAACTTATTACTTAGGATTAACTACATTTCTCAGAGCGAACATCGGATAAGAAGCTTATCTGAAGTTTGTTGCTTATGTCTATGGGCAGCAGTAGCCGCTTACAGATCAGCATGGACTGTATAATCTTTTTCTCTTTTTTTTTTGAAATGATCAAAGTGGCACATTCACATTAGTCCATTCACAATTAATCTCTGGTAGTCTAAGAAAAAAAATGTAACTGACAATTTGTAAGGGCCCCCGTAGGCCTATACAAAATAAAAACATTTCATTTTATTTCATCTGTAACCAAATTTACATGACTTCTACCTTTTTTTTGTTGTCGAGTGGGGAAACTTTCTAAAGGTACCCGACGCCTAGCGAGCGACGCAGGGTTATGTGGGATTTTTACCGCACTAAAACCCCCCCGGCTGCCGTCCTGGGCGCCATAAAGAGAATTCCGGGACCTCGAAACGACTGCAACCGGAATCCTCTGAGTGGCCCCATCGGGTTCGTCCCAGATGGGCGGTTGGGCCCACCGCTCCGTCTAGTCTTTACGACGGTATGCGACCACATATACCGCCGTCCTTCGCGGGATCGCCTGACCGAACGGTTCGAGCTCCCACTCTAGCGGCCTGCGACCTCGGAAGGCCCCTTTAGTCGCCTCTTACGACAGGCAGGTGATGCCGTAGCCTTATTCTGATCCCGGAACTACAGGGACGACATGGGTTCTAACTACATATATCTTATAGCAGGCATTCTGTTAAAATTATCACTTCATGCGTAAATCAGGTGGAATCCACACTCATCCAATCAAACGCTATAAATAAGTGAAGCGGTAGTACCTCCCAGGTCAACATATACTGGTCCTACCATTGTTTGCAATCTAACCTTTTATCATGAACATAGCTTGCAGATATACCCATACGCTTTAACCAGAACACAAAACCTCTGTTACCTTCGCGGGAAAAGCAAATACGTAAATTGCCTCTTCAAAGAATCCACAATGAAATGTTTTCAGGCACAATTGTATTGTCCATTGACGAAACATGTTTACAAATTGATGCTTCTCACAATGTTCACAAATACAAGCAGTCGGCAAATGAGGCGAAACGGGAATGGACGCAAAAACCTACCTCATTTTGTTTCTAGTGCTACCGTTCACTACAGTAAGTACGGTTGAAGTCCAGAATAGATAGTCGTTGTAGTGTGCTAAGCTCTCTCGTTTCCTGTTTTTGTGTTAACTGTACATCGTACATCGTAAACGTAAACGTTAGTACTCATTTCCTTCCCGGAACTATACTCACTCACATTGCCCTAAGTGTACAAAAGGCATATGTTAATTGTAGTTGTAGTTGTGTAAATCCTTATATACCACGCCTCTCAGGTTGAATGATTTAGACTTGTCTGTTGATATTTAATTTGTTAACTGCTTTGCAAGATATTCCAGAGTCAGATTATAAAACGAGAAAAATATTCTAAAAATGTGCAAGAATAGGGAAACAAAAGATGTTAGAGAACGTTAAGCCAAAATTATGAAAATCACAAACCCCTGCCTTTTTAAGTCATGTGCTTATAAAAAATGAAAAAAAAATATTCAAAAAAATGCCTAATCCTTTATTATAAAGTTCTTAAATATGTATAAAGACTTCTAAACTTAATCAAATGCCAATCCTACTTATTCTTAGACAACTGTATCCCAGTATCCATTATTGAATTCTTAGTTGTCGAATATAATGTGCGAATTCAGACAAGGTACGTCAAACGCAATTTATTCTTGAAATCCAATATTTTTGCTTATATTATACACCATTGTAATTGAAAATAATTTGTAGCTTCAATATATGCTACGTAGCTTAATGTTGTTTAGGAAATTGATTAAAAAAATGTGTGCGTGACTTGCGTACACTCGTAAGAAGTGAAACTTCTTTATGATGTTATTTTTCAAAAAATAATTTACTATATGCAACTTTACAGAAATTGGTTAAATAAAGTTAAATTAGGTAAAGTTTAATAAAAGGCTTTTATTAAACTTGATCTAATAATTTAATCTATAATAATCTATCTAATATCACGCGTGGTAGGGATAAGAAAAAGGTGGCGCGTAACGGAAAAAGAAAGATGGCGCGTAACAGAAAAAAGATGGCGCGTAACGGAAAAAAAAGATGGCGCGTAACAGAAAAAGATGTTACACTAAATTTTTTTCCAACCCCGATAAAGAAGTTTCACTTCAATATTAATTAAAGATACGTTTGACGAATTCGAAATCTGTTTGCGTATATCCTAATCAACTTCAAACAATACAACAACTATCGTATGAAGAGCATCAACATCAGATCTTGCTGTCTATGTGTCCTCAGACTGAAATACAGACGCTCATGAATTGCTAATTGCGACAGATATAGTGACAGTGATTGCAGAATATTCAAGCAGCTGACGGTGACGAATCATGTCTTGTAGCTCTAGTTTTGCCGAAAGTTTTGTGTTCTGGATTTAGTTTTAAATATTTCTTTGCACATTTTTACAAAGCCAGAAAGTAAATATATATGCTACTTTGTGTCTGACATATTAGAATCACAATATACGTACTTCTTTATTCGTTAATTTTCTATAATGGACAAGCAAAATTCTTTAAATTAAGATTAGGCAGTCTATCATAAATGTAACATACATTTTTTAGCAATAATATAAAATACAATGTAATTGTTCAATTTTTACAAATATAAAAAGCGGTTCAGCAAAATATTAATTACATAACGTACTAAGATCTATCAGAAGATATAATAATTGGCCAGGCTATAATATATATGAATTTGCTTCGGCTTAATTATTTGTCACTACCACAGGTTATACCATGCATCAAGTTCACATTGTCCATTTATCAGCCTTTTTTCATCACGAACCCATTGTCGACCAAATAAAAGATATCCTATATACTCTTTGTTCTTATTTACAGTGCGAATGGAGACAATATCAGGAAAATCCACGCTCTTTGAGAGAGGCGCGCAGAGAAATCCATTATCATTCGAAGCGACACATGCTGCCGCGGGATTCTGAGACACAGAGGAGACGCAGCACTACACAAAGAACTAAGGATGTGCGGAAAAAGGTAAATTGGTTTTGTGTTGTTACAAGCTGGATGAGGAAATAATAAAACTTACGGATCCAATCAATATAAGATGAAAATTAAAGTGTATAGAGTTTAAAGCTGCTGTGAAAGATTCAGTAAAGTAGTATTGAATTAAGAAATATGTGATTAATTTGGTTAATTACAGACATGGGCACTTGTCTACCCAATCTTATAACCAGAAGAAATCAAATATTAGTTACATTATTAAGTTTTGATACTGATTCCACCTTTTTTTTGTTACGGGGAGGAAACCTTCAAAAGGTACACCGAAGCCTTGGGAGAGACTCCGGGTTATGTGGGATTTTTACCCACTAAAATCTCCTCGGTGGCCTTCCTCAACGCTTGTAGTAGGGGACTCGGAAACTCCAACGGAACGAACCAGTGTCCCCTAGCGCAGCGCCCCTCACGGGCTCATCTCTTGGGGGACGTGTACCATCCCCCTTCACCATCCGGTGCTTACGGCGAGATGCAGCCACACATCCCGCCGTCCTTCTCGGGGTTGCTTGTTGGACGGTTCGAGCTCCCACTCTAGTCGTCCGCTACCCCAGAGGCCCCGTTTGTCGCCTCTTACGACAGGCAGGGATGATTCCACCTGTGAAAATGAATTGGATCATAATTACTATCGCCATACCTAAGTTTTCATAATCTTTTATTAGCCCTCAGGTCATCTCCGGCCTTTACATGAAGACGACATGGAAAATGACGAAGTTGTGTCGGTAGCTATCGGACCACCAGCATCCCGCCCTAAATACGAAAGGACCTGGAAACCACCACAAAATGCCAACACATCTGCTGCCACGAACTTTGTAAAGGATGTCCTGGTTCAACTAGGAAGGGATTTCTTGACCCAGAAGGTTAGTGAAGAGTTCGTCTTTGGCCAATTCGTTGGTATTTCAATGACGAATTTGACCATGGATTTAAAGATAAGAATGCAGCATGAGATACTGGAACTCATTTTAAAATACCAAAAGATGAATCGGGATGATGCTGGAGCACAGAAACCAGCACAAACGCAAAATGAAGTGAAGCCAACGTTGCAAGCAGCACGAGAAATGAAAGAAAAAGAGAAGAAGTTGAGTGGCAATGAAACGGAAGAAGGATGGCCAGATTTCTCCAATTTAGCCAAAATTGTGGGATGAAGATCACTTGCAAAATATCGTCTATTACTTTATGATTGTTTAACCATATTTTTGGTGTTTTATTTTGTTTAAATTTTTTTGAGTAAAGAAATTAAGTGAGTTATTTTTGTCGTATTCTATGTAATATTAAATTACTAGTCACCTATCACAATGGTCGAAGTTCGACCGTAATTCAATTCAAAAACTAAACACAATATTGTCCAAACTAGCAGGCATCTCAAATTCGATTAAATCGTGTTAATTTTCGAGGTAATTGAGTAAGCCGCAATTAAAAGCAATGACGGGTATTTTGACAAAGAATTTTTGACATTGTGTTATCACAGTAAGTAGACAATGAAAAATTTATTTCGTTTATTATCTAGGTGTTTTTTCAAGCGCATGGTAGAGTGTGTATTGTGTTTTCATCTGATTTAATGTATATTTTAAGCATAATTTGAAAAATATTCTTTATATATGGAATCTTTTTATAGGTGGTAGAACCAGTGTAGTTCGCCTGGGGAAGTATCACCGCCACTCCTATTTCTAGCATGAAGCTGTTGTTGCGATTCGATGGAAGGGTGTGGTTGCCGGCACTTTTATATGAGGCCACCATCTTAGTTCTCGGGAGTAGCAACGCATCTGTAATATTGACCTTAAATAGAACTTCATGTCTACATGAAATTGCTTACAGGAGTCCATGGGCGATAGTGGGCACTTACCTTCAGGTAGACTGCGTCCTCGTTTGCTACTTCAATGTTGTATAAAAAATAATAAAAAAATAAACAATAACCTTGCCAGAATCATACTCCTCCGTCCGCATTATTTGCCTTAAAACCCAAGTTTTTGCTTCACGTATTAATATAGATACTTTCTAGTTTAGGGTTCTACTTACTGCTTTTATCGTGCTCAAATCAAAAGTAATCCAAAGCAGCCCCTTAAACAAAAATATAAATATATTAACACGTAGGTATCTCTAATATCAAACTTTAGATTTTATTTTAACCGACTTCCCAAAGGAAAATGGTTATTCGTATTCGGTATTCGTCACGTATATTTTGAACCACTACATTCGTCATATAATGCTTTATCATCTCCTTTATTTTAAAAACAGCCGAATCATTTTTTCGAACCTATCACACAATAGCAAAAGCTATAGCGAACAACGCTAAAGATACGTCAGAACCGCGGAAGCAATATATGAGAGGAATACAATGATTCATCATAATCAAAAGTTGTTTACGTTAATAAGATCCGTATTATGTTGGGATTAGGAACAATACAATGTACATCGTATTATTCCCTCCATTACCTGATTAAAGCCCACAGCTTTTAGCTGTTCGATGGAACAAAGGAACTGATTTCATTACGTTATGTGTTCCTCACACACTCTTTGTTCGCTATGTATTACGCCGGCGTTTCGTATTTTATTTACAGAATATATATTTAACTTTTGTATAAGAACAAAGGTTTTCGTTTTGTTTAATGAAAAAAGTGCAGTATTAGCCTTGAGGTAGCTCATGATATCATTTCCATTATTCATGTTGCATGAATGGTGTAAATGCTTCGTGAATCACTAAAATAGTCTAAGCAATTAACAGGACTAGCAAAATCTTCTTCCAATATAATACACCAGGTGGTAGAACCAGTGTAGTTCGACCGGGGAAGTACCACCGCCACACCTATTTCTAACGTGAAGCATTTTTGCGTTTCGATGGAAGGGTGTGGTTACTGGCACACTTTTATATGAGGCGACCATCCTAGTCCTCGGGAGAAACAACGCGTCTTTGATTGACTTTAGATGGAACCCACGTTCTGTATGTAGTTTATTACAGATTTCCATGGGCGACAGTGACCATTTACCATTAGGTGGGCTGCACGCTCTTTTGCTACTTAAATCAGATAAAAAAACCTGCTATGGAATTAATCGCTCATTATGTATGTTAGTTCCATGATTGTTTTATAATAACTAACGAATCAAAAAGCATGTCTTTGTGTAATCTATGTTATTCACGAGACCTTGTTGAGGAAAAACGAAACATACCTTAGGACAAAACTTGATTAAAATTGGAAAATAAAAGACTCATTACATGTTTAGGGGCCTAAAAAACACTTAATGAAATCTGCGGTACGTTCCTTATATCACTTCTTATTAATGAATCCCAATTATATAATTCAAAGCGTCTGACGGAGACATAATCACTTCTCTTAGTTAACTCCCCGCCATCTTTTTTTCGTTTCTCTAATTTGGAAGCAATTACTACTATTTCATACAAGCGACCATATCACGTCTCATGAAATCACAAATCAAAAATTTAATAATTCCAGGAAATTCTCAAAAGCCATACAGGAATAGTCTAATCAATACTACAATAATATCATTGACCGACAGCGACGGCAAATATTGGTTTGATTATTTGTTTAAAATTGTCAAGTCAAAAGGATCTCAAAACGCAATAGAATACCCATAAAACAAGCCTACCTCCCGAAATTCCTGAGACGACATGTTTTAGATAATGAAAATTCATTGATTATAAAACATACATTTACTTAAAGACCTTTTCGTATTTCATAAGACTTGAAACATTGTCTCAATAGATCTATTTTCTCCCCCACCGCGTTAAAATAAAGTTAACGCGAGGTCACTGGTCTAGTAAGTATGCGATAAGTTCAATAAAACTCCTCGAACGTTTCATACACGTGCATTAAGCGCTAGTATGATTACACTGTTACTATAAGTCGAGTAAAGTGCGTCTGAATATCCGGGGCTTCTAATTAGGAGTCGTTCGCGAAGTTTTTTAATTGGACTCTTACTCCCGGTGCCTCCCTTTGACGGGATGGGAACACAGTGAGTGAATGATGAGTTATAAGCTATGTGTAGCAGTTGAACTGACGACTGACTAGCTTTGCGGGATATTGTTCTGAATTCAATGTTTGTGAAAGTGGTAAAAAGCATGGAGGTAAAGGTAGATGTTAAGGCGTGACTGCTACACATATTTCAGTTGAATAACAACAGCGTTTAGGCTACGTACACACGGTAGTCAGGATCTCAACTGATGATAAACCGCCCGTCTTGCGGTTTTCGCCCGCCACGTTTGCGGTCGATAATCGCAACCGCGACGGCAGCGGAACCGCAAAAATAGGCGGTCTCGTGAGTTTCGCACAGAAGCTGCGGGCCCGCAACCGCGGCGGCCGCGGGTGAAAACCGCTCCGTGAGTACGTAGCCAAAGGGTTCGGAAATGAAACAATGAGCCAAAATAGTTCTCAAAGGTAGCGACGCATCTGAGGTCGCGGCCCACCTCAGGTCCTCTGTCCACCAATTCGCACTTGGCCAGCGCGGTGGACTATGGCCTATTACTCTCTTATTCTGAGAGAAGACTCGTGCCCAGCAGTGGGACAATAATGGGTTGACGACGACCACTTCTTGTAAGTAGTCATCAGGTGCTGGTAACGCAGGTGTATTTACTTATCAGGTAGTCAGACGAAATTTAACTGTCTTTTACAGGACGTTAATATTTAAAGTGTACAGTGGTAGGACGTATTGGCACTAACCGTTAGGTGGACTTCACGCTCTTTTGCTTCTTCACTGCACTTTTTCATCTGATTGAACTAGTAAACGAGCATGCAGTCCACCTGACGGTAAACAGTCACTGCCGCCCATGGTCATCGGTAAGCAACTTAATATAGATGGATTTTCTCTGAAATCGATCACAGATGCATTGCTTCTCCCGAGGAGTTAGATGGTTATCTCATATAAAAATGTACCGGCAATCACATCCTTCCATCGAAACACAAGAAATGCTTCACGCTAGAAATAGGTGTGGCGGTGATACTTCCCCGGTCGAACTACACTGGTTCTACCACCTGTAAGTGGACTTATGGCTACTAAAGAAGTGTTAAACGCTATTATATTCCGGTTTGAAGACGGTGAAAACGGAGCAAAGGCCAAACTCAGTCAATCCTATCTGCAGTTGATAAATAGATGTCCGTTGTCACTCATTTGCAAGGTGGTAGAAGTGTACATCGGCCAGGGAAGTACCACCGCCACACCTATTTCTAGCTTGAAGCATTTCTTGCGTTTCGATGGAAGGGTGTGGTTGCCGGCACACTTTCACGTGAGGCGACCATCATATTCCTCGAGAGTAGCAACGCATATATGATTGACTTCAGATGGAACCTATGTTCTGTAGTTTATTACAAATTTCCATAGGCGACAGTGACCACTTACTATCAGGTGGACTGCATGCTCGTTTGCTATTTCAGTCAGAAAAAAATGTTAGCAGGTGGTTAGAAAAATTGAATTGTCTTCAACATAGTTCTACAGCTTCTAATGTCACAGTATTACCCGCTGCTGTGTATAATTCAAGTTAGTTTTAACATGAACATTTTCGAGTAAACTGGTAGCTGGTAAGAATGCGTTGTTACAGGTCCCATTGTATCTACACCTTTACTTGGAGTTGCAAGAGATCCCGTGTTATAAAAAGTGTTGTCAATAATTAACGTTACTATTTCAGTATCCATTCTCATATTGTTTCAATACAAAATACAACTCTTGACATCTTGGCTACATACATATCCATATGACCTTTTCATGTTATGAAGATCCATTAAAATGATACGTATATTTTGCGGAATTGAACCAGAAACTGAGGAAGTAAGTGGGCACTTGTGAGATATTGGATCTTAAATATCACCACTATCCTAAGCCACCTCTTACGATATTCAAGAGAAGAGGATGGTCACTAAGGATCGAAATCCAGGAGATGGTCAACACTCGCCAACTTCAGACTCCAGTGGAAATGGACAGGCACGATGGCTTTTGGCAAATGACACCATTATAGGGATCTATGTCCAGAAGCAGAACTCAAAATGCTGAAGATGGTTGGATGAAGCGATCACTGCTATCCATGGGCATCTGTTATCATGTTATTAACACCACATCGGATTATTGCTTCGTTTTCTGCACTCAAAGCCGAATACTTGGATGTTTTCTGTGCCATCCAATGCACAGAAAAGTAGGTTGAATAGTCAATTTGTGATTGACTTCGCATGACACTCCTGTTGTGCATGAAGTTGCTGACAGATTTTCCTGGTTTACAGTACGACGTAACACGTAAGCCGTATGCTCGTTTTCTACCTTAATCAAATAAAAAACCTTAGGCTCAAACTGATGATTTCATATAGGTCATGACTATACAAACCACTCTCCATAACTATAAAAGAAAGCCGCCGATACCAGCAAGCTCTCGTCCCTGGACCGTAATCGTGGAACAAAGTTGTGCCTAAAAGCAAACAGCAATAAAGACAAACTTGCCAAGGAGCGGGCAAGGTGTAGCCACTTAGCGAGGATGCCCGCTGACAGCGTGGGGTGGTGAGACGTGGTCTAAGTGATAGCGGATTCTATAATTTTTAAATAAAATCTATATTTTTTATTAAAGAGCATATTTATATCAAGTATTAATGTACTTTTTACTCGATAGCATCAAAAGGAGGTTAATATTTATCAAGCGTATGTAAGTATGAATTAATGTTTGTTCATTTCTTCGCCACGAGCTACAGTCCAAACGGCTTAACAGGTGTAACATATGACATACATATCATCGATTCAGGGCAGAGTGCAGTTGCAGAGTGATACAGACTGTACAATTTTTGCCACGGACGTGCAAAATCTGGAATGAGCTTCCTCCTGAGGTTCCCGGAGCATGGGGCATTATGACATGGGGCTCTTCAAAAAAAGTCCGAAAAGAGCTCTCCATCAAAGCTGGCGATGCATTGGCGACTCCTCTGGTATTGCAAATGTCCATAGGCGATGGTGACGGTACTTTCCATCAGGTAGCCCGTCTGCCTTATCGCCAGGTTCAAGTATAAAAAACAAAAAAGAAACAAAAAATGGCTTCTGTTATCAGAGAGAAACCGGAGGGGAGAAGTATGCTTTTTACTGTCATAACAATATCGATATCAAAATAAAGCTAGTAAATAGACCATTACTAATATATATATTTTATATTACTTTTATGTCATTATTTACATACAAATTAACTAAAAGCGTTAAATTAAATGAATTTCAAAAAAATACCCAATTGCTAATTTGCTGCAATTCGTTTTTTTATACTTAAATTCTGACACTACAGAAATATGTTAGTAAAAAGTGGGTACAGGACTAAAAAGGGATGACAGAAATAATAAACGTAAGGGAACTGAATTCTTTTTTTCCGTTCGTGTAAAATTAATTTAAGAGAAATAAATGTATTTGAAATAACATCTGCAAGCTGAAACACAAGTCATTTATGTGTAATCAAATATGCCTCTAAGCGGAAAAATGTGTTCAAATTCACAAAATCCGCTCAGCCTAAACACAGAACGTTGCTGAAAAATAAAATTTACCTTCAAGCGGAAAAATGTTCAAAGAAACAAAATCCGCTTAAACAGAAACCACAGCCATTACGAAGAAAAAAACGAAAGATAAGTTGCTAATGTACTCACAGTAAATTAATTTCTTTCGCTCGAAGACCTCCGTGAAACTCTGTTAATTACTGATACGCCTCGTTGGCTCCAAAAAATATCCGAAATGGCTGGTTGTTTTTACAGAACACTGAATTTGCTTTAGGATATGCTAATGCCGTGTAATAATAGATACAAGTGAACGCTAAGTAACGTAAACCATTTTAATAATTAATGGGAGTAATATGATTTTAACAGCAAAAAAATTGATGAAAGCTATTAAAGAAAAAGTCGAGGGAAGCAAAACAAAACGTCCACAAAATCTGTAAGTTTTTTGTATTATAAATGGTGCAGATCCTTTAGCTCTTCAATAAATAATAAAGATTTTAGGATTGTAGAAAGTAGTACAATTTGTTTGTAGATTATCACGTTAACTGTACACTTTCAATAGATAACTATAAGGGTACCGTCTCGTTCCTATAGTTCCGGGATCAGAATAGAGCTACGGTAGCTCCTGCCTGTCGTAAGAGGCGCCGAAATGAGGCTTCCGGGGTTTGCGGGCGGCTAGAGTGAGAACTTGAACCGTCCAGCCAGGTGATCCCGGGAAGGACGGCGGTATGTGTGGTCGTATATCGTCGTAAAGACTAGACGGAGCGGTGGGCCCAGTCGCCCATCTGAGAGGAGCCCGATGGGGTAACGCGCTTGAGGATTCCAGCTGTAATCCTTTGGAGGTCCCGGAGTCCTCTTTATAGCGCCGAGGACGGCCACCGGGGGGGTTTCAGTGCGGTAAAAATCCCACATAACCCTGCGTCGCTCTCACGGCGTCGGGTATCTTTTGAAGGTTTCCCCCTCGAAAAAAAAAGAGTCTCAGTCTATGGTTTTTATTTTTATGGTTGGTAGGTAGGTAGGTTTCTTCATTTTTGAGGTAGCAAACAAGCATATAGTCCACTAGCTAGTCCAATGCTATCCATAGACATCTGTAATTAACCCTGGAGAACAGTCTTAGCATACGTTGATACTTTGCTACCCTTGAATACGATGCCGGAATGCCTCAGACGAGTACACAATAGCCGTTAGAACTATGTAATTAGTCATAAAACAAACAATAATAAATACATACACCATTAAAAGCATTTTTCCATAGCGATACATTTTCGAAAACGTTGGTATCAAACACTAAGTATTATAGTAATTATCAAATAACACTCTCTCATTAACTATTCAAAGTCATGCCAAATATCAATACAATACAAAACCATTACAAGCCTAAAATCGCCAAATGAAATAGATACATTTAATATTGGAAAATAAGTCCAAACTAATGTAGCGATTAGCTCACAATCAAATATTGGATAGCTAACAAAGCACTCCGACAAATGATTTCCGATACGATACGATTCACACATAAGGCTTGCTTTAAACGAATGGATAATTACAGTCGTATTTAGTTTTAGGGATGTGTTCCATCGTAAATTGAAATCTATAGACTTTCTAATAGTAGGGGAGCCCAAGAGGAGATTTTGGGACATACTCGAGCGCGGCAGATTAATATGAAGTAAGATAGCTTAGCATAGGTGGGTACGCCCAGAAGAACTTCGTAACCCTCCCACTCCCTTAGGTCACGCTCAAATCGTCAGATTAGCAAATTGGACACATCTCAGGTTCTAATTCATAATCTAACGCGCTTGAGTGAGTCAAGACGTCGTTCTTATTATGCAACTTCTTAACCTCCTACCCCCCAAGGATACACTTAATTCTTAAAACTTATTTTAGGGTGTAATTAACCTCCCTTTGCCCTAATATGATGCATTCGAGTAATTCCTTATCATATATTCTTTTTTTTTAATGTGAAACTCTGTAGACGCTTATTCCACCACTCAACGAGAAAACATTATAGGACCACCTATTCTTCTTATCATTTAATCTACAAAACCTAATAAGTTTTCGCGACGCTCGAGTAACTCCACATTTAGCATCCTGGGCTCCCCTACTATAAGGTGGAAATAGCAAATGAGCATGCAGTCTTTCTGCTGGTAAGTGGTCACTGCCTTGTAAATCTGTATGCAATTTTATACAGAACATTGGTTCTATCTTAAGACAATTACAGATACGTTACTACTCCTGCGGTTTAAGATAGCCGCTTCATATGACTTGGCAAACCACATCCTTCTACCGAAATGGAAGAACCCATCACCAACTGGATATTTTTCCTTTCTAAGTATAAATCACTTTTAGATTTCTGCAGTATAATGTATAATATAGTTTTACAGTTTGTAGTTTGAAGGTCTTTGAAAGCCTTTCTTAATCGAAGTCTATTAAGAATATGTAACTTAGCCTTGATAGACTATATTTTGATCCAAAATTTAAAAAAATAAAACACCGAACTAATAAAATAGTAACATAATAAAACACTAATTGGTAATGAAATATATTTTTATTTTCCGAATGGTAATATATTTTTATTTTCCTACAAACATAACATACAATTGTTAAGCTTATATCTTTCCCCGTCGTTTAAGGAGCAAGTCCCTAAATTCGAAGTACTGGAAATCCCGATTCGGCACTAAAACGTGCAAATTGCAGTGCAACTGTAAAAGCCTACAATTCATCACTATGACAGCTTATTCTCAATAGTCACGAAATAATAGCAGTAGAACGGCAATCTAAAAGCTAAATGTATGCGAAAGTCGACCTTATGGTTTAGGAACAAGGTTAAAACGAATGTAAAAATAGAATGGCCGACTAGCGAAATCGTCCAGATTACGTTGACCTCTCATAGATCGTATTAATGTGTCCAGCAAAGGGGGTGATTGAAGCCTCATTGGGATCGACGATTTTGACTGAGGGGTAGCCAAGCTTAGTGATAACTTGCCTAGTGATTGCTAGTCTAACAATATCTTGGTGACATAAATTCTGGATTCCAGTCTGATGTAAAATCTAAATAAAATAAATAAAGTCTGCCGACGATTCTGAGGCGAGAATTTAATCGCAGGTAGCAGTTAACCTCTAATTTTCGAAGTTATCTAAGTCGTAAATATATTAAACATAGCAATCAATTACAAAAGATGTTATGAGAAAATGTACAGGCATGTTAATTCTCAAACAAAAACTCAAAAGTGCCTCAATCTATTGAGTAAGGAAAAGTACGTAAATACCTATGGTCAAAATTCTTCTAACTCTGGAAAAAGAGCACGGGGCTAATCACTGGAACATTACGGGATAACTTTCTTACAATAATACATAAGCGACTCTTTATTTTGACCCCGATTGACTAAACATCGACCACAGAACATAGTCGCTGACGTTCAACGTAGACTGGCGTTCGTGTGTTCTGTAAATTAAATCCAACTCCTTAAATTTTCTAAACATTAAATTTATAAATGTTTTTATATCAGAGATCAAAATAAACTGGTTATTTGAAACACTTGTCGTCGCAATTGTCCTGCAAAGTGCATACACTCCGAGCAGCTACAGTGTGCCATCAATATTGGATTCGTATTGATTGTCAAGAATGTGTTAGAGTAGCAGATTTAAACGATCTATTCTCTGTTCGTTGTAAATGCCTTAAAATAAATAATATTTATCTAAAATAAAATTTAGAATTAAAATTTGCAACTTCTAGAATATTAGATCTATCTAAAGTAAATTACATATGTGTTGAAACTTTCCAGAACTAAGACGGTTATCTCAAATAAAAGTAAGCCGGCAACTACATATTTCCATCGAAATGCAAAATTACTTCATCCTAGAAATAATTATGTGCAACGTGTACCCAATGTACCAACGCTACAACGCCAACAAGAAATACACTGGTTTTACCGCCTGGTAAATTCTGTTCTACATCTCATACTTCGAATAAAACATGTTTGTTGTATTTCTACAAAAGAATCACGGAAAAAATCTCTTTTACTCCATAAGTACAAAAATAAAAAATCGTAAGTGCACAATCCATAGTCAAGAGGAACACAATACGGCATCAATAACGCTGCTCGTAATGGCTGTCGATAGCCCATACAATGTGACGGCCGTTTTGCATAGGCGAAATGGGTTCCGTTTAATATTGAGACCTATATTGTATAGTATGAATATTTCGATATGAGTTACAGAGAAATTATTAATCGTATTTTATTAGTTGTTTGCAATTAGACAATATGCTCATGGACATCTGGAAGCAACATCATAAAGAATATGGGTTTTATCTGGAGTCAATCACTGATGCGTTACTGCTCCCGAGGACTGAGATGTTGGTCATAATAGTGAGCAGACAAGTACATCCTTCCACCGAAATGAAAACAGCTTTACGCTAAAAGTAGGTGTCGCGGTGGTATTTCATCTGTTGAATCATATACGTTCTACCAACTTAAAACCAGTAGTACCACTCAGATTGAAACACTGTCACAACTGCTTCTATCTTACAAAAGTTTATAAACATTTCGCTTATAGTTATTTTTTTACATACATATATTTTAACCTAACGATGAGCCAGACGGGTTGCATGAAGGACATCGGAACACCAGACCAGAGGAATCGCCAATTTATTGCCGGCTTTGAGAGCTCTTTTCACACCTTTCTTGAAGAACCCCATTTCATAGCGCTCCTGGAATTCTTTTTAATTGAAGTGCTAAACATGCTACAATTTATTTAACCCTTTCAGGGTTTTTGCAAAAAGTTTTATATTTACTTCTCACTCAATAAGGAGTTTAAGCTGCAGTACATTTTTACTAGGTAGACATTGCCTACCTAGTAAAAATGTAGTCTTTGCCTAAACACTTTTAAGAGCATTGACATCAACCGTGTAGCACGTAAGTAGATAAGTAACCTCACGATATTTCTCATCACCTTGATTAAATAAGTATCTCTTCAGTATGCGCCTAAAAAATAAACTTAATTTAACACGTCCAGTGCTACTATGGTATTTCACGAATGCCGATGTATGTACATGGAACTTTGCTGGCACTGCGATAAGATTTATAAGAACACGCAGGGCGCATTTCACATGATATGTAAATGTATCTGATAATTTATTTCTTATACGCATACAGTAGAGAGACGTTTATTTGAACTTAGTCCTCAGGGGTATCGAGACATCTGTGGCCAAATTCACTACTTTTATCTTATTTGGAGTTGATTTCCATGGGCAGCCACTTAGTGCAATCAACAAATCAACAATCAAATCTTAGTGGACTGTGTGCAACTATAAACAGTAAGTTCTCTTAGGTTTGAAGCTATTCCTCTGTAAAAAAGGCATATTACACTAAGCTACTGTTCCTCACAGTTATTGCACCTTATTGGACGGCGGTGTCATTGTAACAAGCAGCTACTATAGAAGAAGCCTCGATATTGCGTCCTTTGAGCCGCGCTGTTTACACGCGCTGTGCTGTGATGCAATAAACTTAGCACAGGGGTACACAACTGTTGGTTTGATATTTTTATTAGACAAGCAATATGTTTCTTTAAAAGTCAAAAGTAATGTAAAGTAAGTAATTTTGAAGGTGGTAGAACCAGCGTAGTTCGACCGGGGAAGTACCACCGCCACACCCATTTCTAGCGTGAAGCAGATCTTGCGTTTCGATGGAAGGGTGTGGTTGCCGGCACACTTTCACATGAAGCGTCCATCATAGTCCTCGGGAGTAGCAACGCACCCGTGATTGACTTCTAATGGAACCCACGTTCTGTATGAAGTTGATTACAGTTGTCCATGGGCGGCAGTGACCACTTACCATCAGGTGGACTGCATGCTCGTTTGCTATTTCAGTCAGATAAAAATAATGCCATTCATCCACCAGTCGTTTGATATCTTCTGTTGGACATCCTCAAGTGGTGGTGTTTGCTGTCACCACATCTGGCACCTGTTTTTTGGCATCTCTTGGATGTAGTCACTAAAAAAGTGGTGCTATTTAAGACATAACGAATGTTACACCAATAGTAAATACTGTTGCTTATAATTCGTTTGTTAGTTTATTGCTGATCCTTTCAATACGAAAAAAATTCTATTTTTACACTTTGGGAAGCGATATTTCGTTTAATAGTGACATTAAAAGTATTAATGTTATTGGTGCAAAATTCGTATATAAAGTAGAATCGCTATGATTTAAATAAATCCACCTAATTAAACTTAAACATACAGTAAACAGTCATTAAAAACGACTATTTGAACTTTTCTATACGAATATAAGAAATTTTACCTAATTATTTTCTTAGTGTATTATAGCAATGTATTCATATGCTTAAATCCCATTGTTTCGTAACTTTATTCATACGCACCAATATGGAATATAAATGAATAATATAAAAAAGTTGTACGCTCCTGCAGCGATCGTTCCCAAGTTTACCGAGCTCGCAATCCTGTCTACGGGACATGTGAAATCAGAAGTAATCTCGTTGCGAGATACAACGCTACTGACAGTTCGACTGTTGCCACTGTAAGCCACATTGAGCCTAACAAAGGCAAATACATTATTAGTTTACGAATATAATCATAAAGAAAGTTAAAGTTAGTTAAAGAATACATACTTATCCCTACTAATTATAAATGTTAATGTAAGTTTGTTACGCTTTTGTGACACTGATTTTGTGACATGAAGTAACCGACATTTTTGTATATTTAGAGGTTTACAACAGCGTTTATTTTTCAAACGGGCACGTTGTAAAGCGGAGGCTTTCGTTGTTATTTCAGCACAAAGTGATTGAGTGCTGTTACAACGGAACGTAGGCTTTTGTATATGGTAATTTCAGGATAAATAAGCGAGACTAGCTTCTTGAATACAATACTGAAAAACTCACTGAAAAACACATCAATCGAAATTAGCAAAAAAAAAATGGATTGTAATTTTATCGCATTATAAATTGATAATTGATGTTCTTGAAAGTCAAATGTTTTCATATGTTATTAAGAGATAATATTTAAAGTTATATTACAATACTAGCTGACCCAGCGGACTTCCTTCCGCCTTAAAGTCAAAAATCTTAAATTATCAGTATACCTCCACTATATCATGCATTTTTTATACATAAAAACCTTCCTCTTGAATCACTCTGTCAATTAAAAAAACTGCATTAAAATCCATAGCGTAATTTTAAAGATTTAAGCATACATAGGGACACAAGGAGAAGCGACTTTGTTTTATACTATGTAGTGATTAAAAACTCATAAGAGACACGAAATTATCTATACCACACGCACATGTGTAAGATTTTCTATTAAAATGTACAATTTTTTTATATCTATAATAAAAATAGTACACAAATACGAATGGATTTTGTCAATTATTTTGTTTAATTAAGCCATATCTCTGCCATTTTAATTTAACAAGAGATAAATTTAAAGAGGTAAACGCAGCCAACTATTTCCTTCACCAGGTATTTTCTGTAATGAAATGCGATACTAATTAAAACTTGCCGAGACAACCTTCAAACTGTTGGAAGAGCTCGGAAATTCCTAATTGATGTGTATTACTCGCTTTGGCAGCTTAGAACCGTCGATGAAATGAAATCGGTATTCTGAAAGCTTCTTAGGATGTAAAAATAGTGAGGTATGAATGTAGTCTGATATATCGATAAAGAAGAATGTCCACTGAACTATAGAGTTTAGTTTCATTTTAAATATTACCATATCGTATATTGAATAATTTTGTAGAGTTTAACAGTAGATTTAATATTTATTTCTACTTGGCCGCATTTACGGAAAAATGGTTAAAGAATTTTGCCCAAATAGGTTATTTCTTGAAAGTTACAACTTTCAAATAACGTTTGTTTTTAATTATTTTGTATAATAAGATAAGATAATAAATGTGATGGATATTCCATCATTAATCAAAAAAATAATAATTCCAGGTCTACTATTTGGTAAACAGATACCCAATCAGTTTGAAAATATAACCAACCCACTATCAAACGTGTCATTTAATAATAATAATAAGAATAATACTTAATTGACCGATAACATTTAACATAATATAGTCTATATTATATTATGTATTACAACAACCACATAATGCAATATACAGATAGTGATGGAATTATTACTAAAATAACATAATTACAGTAAATCTGGTAGCCACTGTAACTTGTGTTATGTGTTATTTATAAATATAAATAAACTTAGATGGCAAGTAAGGTATTAGGACCTGGACAATGAACCAGTGATTTTTTTGCGATTCCCCTAGGGGAAAGGTCAAATTAATCTTTATAATCGATGCGCTTTGGTTTAAATATGGAGGCGTTGTTTGAAAAGATATATCCCGATATTATTATTGTGACCAGTAAGACCATAAATTGGTTTAAAAAGGAGGTTTGCAATATTTTAATTTGTCTAATTTTAAAAATATTTTTACTTAACAATATGTACCTACCCACAAATAAACACTTGAAATTTGTTACTTCACTCTGTTGTGGTCCGGGTAATCCTTGACCAGCTAAACTGATTTTCATAGGACTTTCACTATAGAAAAGGTTATGAAATAACATATAGACTACTTTTTATCAAAGGATTTCCAGTGAATCGAGATTTGCGCGGGAAAAACTTTGCGATACATTGAATTGGAGGCGAGCGAAGATGCGGGTACAGCTAGTACTAATATAAATTTTGATTATTAAATAAGTACAGTTTCTTACTCATAACTTACATAGCATTGCTAAAGATACAGTCATCTACATAAAATCGCAAAAAGTAATTGTTATTTCTATTAAAACATATGAATATGGGTAAATTACGTATGCAATTTAGAGACATAAATCTACGTATATACGTTTCGACCCATCTATTTGTAAGTAAAATTGACTATTTTAAGAGTACCTCGCTATTGTTTATTTATTTATTTTTTATAATTATTTATATTCTAGACAAATCGGTAATTATGGCTATCTTTTAGAAATACCCGCACGCCCCTATATCGATACCCACTATACCGATACTGATACTACCGATAACATAGAACGTCACTACGATGTAACTTTGATACCTCCGCAACTAGATAGCTCCGTTATAATTCCCTTAAGTCTTCCGCCCGTATTATTGTAACTGACACACTTTATTAAATTACTACAACCTACTTTGACAGTAAATATCCACTTACCTTACTAAACGAAATAAATTGTTAATTTTAATGTCTAAACTTTTGTCTCAGATTAAAAATAAACTTAAATTAAAAAAGAGGGTGTGTGTGAGCTCCGACGCACGACTGGAGTTTACTCGCATCTAAAATAGATGGCGCCATACTCCTAAACTAAAGATATAAATAATACCAATACATGATTCATTTTGAAAAAATATATCTAGTATATAAGTATGTATTAAAATATTAATATTGTATTTACAGAATATTTACATTACTTATCTTAACGATTTACTATTTTAAATACCACTGAGATTTCGGTAAAACGTAATCACGAAACCTATGCATACCATCCACGCATACTGATAAAATAATTCTAAAGATTTAATTAGATGGCGTTATACTCAATAAAAAAACGTAACGAGGTCATTCATCATAAAATCTATTTTACTCCTTACATTTTTCTCATACCGGGCCCTTATAATACCTATGCAAATCGATTCTCAAGGAGTAAACTTCAAAAGTTTTTAGAAACAACCTTTGAGTAACATGTTTTGCCGTCTGTTACATGTACGAGGGAGGTTGTGGTGGAGGCACACCTATTTTAGCATTCCTTGCGTCGTGGTAAAATGGTGTGGTTGCAGCTCATTTTCATTTGAAGCTACCATCTTAGTCCACTGTACTAGCATTAGCAACGCATCTATGATTGACTTCAGATATAATCCCTGTTTTATTAGTTGCTTATAGATGGTCCATTAACCTTGAAGAATATACTTAATACAGATAGATGTGATCCATACTCGTAACCTTCGTCTTAAAACAATGAAAATAGGTATCTACTATGACACATGTATGTATTTATTATTCATCACGATTGCGTTAGTTAAGCTATACAGATTATATTCAATGGATTTATATCTATACGTATAATAAAAATAAAATTGACTTATGATATATATATTCATAAAAATAAAAGGTACACCGTACAAATCATATACTTGCAAAAAAAAAAATGTTTGATGGACTGAGCAAAACTATAACTTTGACATATTTTTGTTTGTGTATAAGTGTGTTTGAAAGAAAATCAAAATTAAACTACTAAATTTATATTAAACTAGTTGAACCCTGCAGATTCGCCCGCGTTAAAAAATTCGATGTATCGATTGTCCCCTGAGAATAACATATTTTCCCACAGCAAAAAGTAGCCTATATGTTAATCCAGTGTAAGCTAGCTTCCTACCAAATTTTATGAAACTCGCTCCAGCCGTTGAGACGTAAAGAAGTAAAAAACATACACACTCACTAACTTTCGCCTTTATAATATTAGTAGGATTCAGTTCATATCTTAAGATGACTATTATTAGATCATGATAATCCATCAACTTGGTCGAAAGTTTTTACAATTTTATTTCACCTTATACCTACTGTTTTAAGCTAGTTGAAACCACGAGGCGTGCCTAGTATATAGGATGCTGCGCAGATATTACACGGACAAATGTCACAAGTTACTATTCATTGTTAACAGCAACATCCCACATTACTCATATGATGATCACTACAATGACTTCATGAGTATAAAATATATTAATTAGAAGTAAGGCTTCTATTTCAGTAAACTTCATCTTTGATTACCTAAGTCATTATCATACATCTAAATTTAAAATTAAGAGTTTAAATTTAGATGCTTGTTTTATGAAATTTGAGCAACAAACGTTCTTACAAGCCAGTATAAAATCACCATCGCCGTATTTCGTAAGTAGTTACGAATTTTGATTTTTCTATTTTAAATACAAAACAAGAAACAGTTTTGTTTTTTGTTTAAACTGTTTAACTACTTCGACAATTTATGTGATGTTATTCGTATGTGCGATTGACAAGGATCTTTGTACTGAGGTGTTTGTTACCTCGACTGTGTTTAAGAACATAAACACATCACTATATTCTGATGAAGTAACACACACGTAAAGAAAAAAATACATGCGTGACGAGGTGGTGGTGACGTAGGGTTTCAAGACGCAGTGTTTAAAAACGATACTACTAGCGCCATCTCTCGCCAGTGATTGGACTATAGTTAGACGGTTGTAACATTGCGCGATAATTAATCTGTGGACGTTCGATACATTTTAATTGTCTGTTCCTTTTTTTTCTCTTCGCCAACGTCTCAAATCGAATGCACACGAATTTTTGTAATTATACGTTTAAAGTAATTATACGCTGTAACAAGTACAAAATCGTTTTATATGGAGTAGACCCGAAGGCCCCCTACACTGACATAATTTGGTCTTCGAGCCTGGATAAACGAATAAACGAAATAAGAAGAAATTCGAGTCGCCGCGCAAGCGTCTACCTACATCACCAGCAATCTTCAGTTAACGGTCAGGTTCTTCAATCCTATCTACTCCTTTCCTATTCGAATTGTGTGTAAAACCGTGTTATTTGTGCATTTCAGAAGTCTGTGTAGTGCTTAAGTGCATGCGCGCCTGTATTTTCAACAAAATCGTGAGTGAACCTGTTCTTAATCATAGGCCTTTAAAATGGGTGTCGATGATAAATTAGCCGTACCTTCATCTGGTCTCTCAGTTTCTCCTACGAGAAAAGAGCCGTGTAATATATCTGATCTCAAAAAACAACGTGGCATTCTAAGAGGTAGATTAACGCAGTTCAAAAAATATGTAGACAGTTTTCAGGCATCTAGCCCCACCCAGCTTCAAATAAAAGAAATTAAATTTAGAATGCAAGCCGCTACTGAGCATTTTATTAAATTTAACGAGATAGAAAGCCAAATTGAATTAATTTCTCCAGATTCGGAAACTTTATCTAATATTGAATACGTAGAATCTTTTGAATCATTGTATTTTGGCGTGTTAGCCACTGCTGAAAGTTTAGTTGAAGGTGGTCAGGCTGATAACTGTTCAGATGCGCAATCTAACGGTCATTTATCTAGGTCTCATGTTAAGTTACCCGATATAAAACTGCCATCTTTCGATGGATCGTTTGATCAGTGGCTTGAATATAAAAATTCGTATATAACTATGATACATAACCGTTCAGATTTAGACGAAATACAAAAGTTTCATTATTTACGGTGTTCACTTAGTGGTAGCGCTTTGCAAGTAATAAGTGCATTAGAATTTACGGCTAGTAATTATAAGCACGCATGGGAATTGTTAGATAACAGATTCCATAACACTAGGCTTCTTGTACACAACCACTTAAAATCGTTATTTTCTATTTCTCCTTTAAAGCAAGAATCCCATACGAATATTAGAAGGATGATTGATATCGTTTTAAGAAACCTACGCGCGTTGAATACGTTAAATGAACCGACGGACTCATGGGACACTATAATTATTTATTTAATTGTTACAAAATTGGACGCAGCAACCGAACGCGATTGGGAAAATCACAAAGGTTCAATTTTGTCCGATTCCAAAAAGTTAAAGTTGGACGATTTGCTTTCATTTCTTAGAAATAAAGCAGATATGTTGGATATGATAAGCGCTAGTCATAATAAAACTGTAAGTAAACCCACGAATGTCGAAAATGTAAAAAAAACTTCACAGGCACACAGTTATGTTGTGACTTCGAATAATACGAAAAGCAAATCGTCTAACAATAATATTCACAAACGCGTCACTAATTGTCCTTCATGTAACGGGAATCATGCACTTTATTCGTGTTTTAAATTTCTAAATTTATCTGTTAAAGATAGAATTAAATTCGTAGACGAGAAAAACTTATGTCGCAATTGTTTACGTGCGGGTCATTCATTTAGCGATTGTTTATTTGGGCCCTGTAAACAATGTCAAAGCAAACATAATACTTTACTTCACTTAAATAATACGTCATACAACAACAATAATACGTGTGCGCACCGCGAGCGCGCAGCAGTGGAGCACGGTGCGGCTCAAGCTGGCCCGTCTGCCGCGCTGCATTCCTTATCTGTAGATACGTTTCACACTGACGGCGATTTAACGCTCCCGCATTCGTTACAACCGGTGTTGTTGTGCACAGCATTAGTGGAGATAGTCGATCAGAATAATCATACACATACAGCCCGAGCGCTGTTAGACAATGGTAGTCAACATTGTTTTATGTCAAATAATTTGAGAAAACGATTAAATGCGAGTTCTATACAGTCCACTATACGTATTTCAGGCGTTGCACAGACTGTGACCCAATCTAATGAACTATGCGAAATTACTATACGTTCAAAAATAAACGATTTTAGCCGAAAGGTAAAATGCTACGTCCTGCAGCGCATAACATCCAGTTTGCCCTCGACGAGTATTAACACTGATCTTATACGTATTCCCAATGATATCCAGTTAGCAGATCCTACGTTTTATAATCCCTCGGAAATCGATTTGTTAATTGGCGCGGAGCTCTTTTGGGAAATATTAGACGATGATAGAATGCGATTAACTAATGGTCCATACCTTCAGAACTCGAAGTTAGGTTGGTTATTGTCAGGTCCATTATATACGACCGAATTAAATAAACGTAATTTTAACATTCAATGTAATTTTAATCAATCTTTAGAAGATCAACTTAAACGGTTTTGGGAGATTGAAAACGTTCCCCAATCACATAACGTTTTAACTAATGACGAGCGAGTGTGTGAAGACCTCTTTACAAAAACAACCGAGCGAAAAAATGACGGTAGATTTATTGTACGTATACCCTTTAAAGAGTCACCAGATACATTAGGCGATTCATATAATACTGCAAAAAATAGATTTTTTTCACTTGAGCGCAAATTAGAACGTTCGCCCGACTGTAAACGATTGTATTGCGATTTCATGAAGGAATACGAGGCTTTAGGTCACATGACTCGCATAGATAAAATAGTTACCCCTAATTTCTTTTTACCCCATCATGGTGTTCTAAAAGATAGCAATACGACAAAGTTAAGAGTAGTATTTAACGCGAGTGCAAAAACTACTTCGCATAAGTCGCTAAACGATATCCAATTGCCAGGCCCAGCACTTCAAAACGACATATTTTCCATACTTCTACGTTTTCGGCAATTCAAATTCGTGGCATGCGCAGATGTAGAAAAGATGTTTAGACAAGTTTTGATCCAACCGGACCAGAGGCGGCTGCAGCTCATACTTTGGCGAGAAAACCCGACTGATCCCCTGAACATATACCAGCTCAATACCGTGACCTACGGGACTGCGTCGGCGCCTTACCTTAGTATGCGTTGTATACGGCAGCTCGCGTTTGATTGTAAGGATGCGGTCATAGCACGCGTTATATCTGAGGATATTTTTGTCGATGACTTAATTACGGGGAGTGATGATCATGAACATTTGTTGGAGATATGTAACAAGACAAGTAACGTTTTGAAGTCTGGATGTTTTTCACTTCGCAAATGGACATTTAATTCTAATATCACTCGTGAAACTTCATCTCATCAATTAATAGGCGAACACACACAAAGTAAAACGCTTGGTATTGGTTGGCATAATGACACTGACGAATTATACTACACTACTAAGATTAATCGTCATAATAGTGGATCGAATTTAACTAAACGACAAATGCTATCTACCATTTCGCAAATATATGATCCACTAGGTCTACTTTCTCCTACAGTTATTAAGTTTAAAATATTATTACAGCAACTTTGGCTTAGTAAACTCGATTGGGACACTCCAGTGTCACGCGATATTGCTCTTACGTGGGATAATTATGTCAAGTCATTAGATTGTTTACCCGAATTAAAAATTCCTCGTCATGTTATGAGTAACTATGTGCAGCGCAAAGAACTTCATATTTTTACTGATGCCTCACAGACTGCCTATGGAGCATGCGCTTATATTCGTACTTACGATAATAATTCGGAAGTAACGGTTAAACTTCTTTGTGCTAAAAGCAAACTAGCACCGTTAAAATCATTAACAATTCCTAGATTGGAACTTTGCGGTGCTCTTGTAGGAGCGAAGTTATATAATAAAATAATCGAATCGTTACGGCTAAAATTCACTAACATCTATTTCTGGACAGACTCGACAATTGTGATTGGTTGGCTTAGCATGTCACCACATTTGTTAAAGACATTTGTACAAAACCGTGTTACAGAAATTAATGAACTCACACATGATTCAAAATGGTTACATGTTCTGAGCAAGGATAATCCAGCTGATCTGTTGTCTAGGGGTCTCTCCCTTGATTTATTAACTCCCAATAATTTATGGTGGAACGGACCATCTTTCTTGAAAGAAAATAATTATAATATTTTTTATAATAACAAGTTACACGACAATATAATTGATTTAAATAATTTGCCTGAAATAAAAGGCCAAACGTCAAATCATGTTTGTATTCAATCATGTGATTTAATACAATTCGATAAATTTTCATCTTTTAATAAACTTAAACGAGTATGGGCGTATGTACTGCGCTTTATAAACAACCTACGTCATCGCGTCGAACGCAGCGACAAGTACATCCCTCACGCCGGTGCATTATCTGTTGACGAGTTAAATAGATCGCAATGCTTATTAGTTCGATGCGCGCAAATCGAATCCTTTCCTAATATATACGAGTGTTTTGTTAATAAACTACCAATTAAAACAAACGCAAAGGAAATGAATCGTATAGCCGGTTTAAACGTATTTGTAGACAACCAAAGGTTAATTCGTGTCGGTGGAAGACTTGGAAATTCAACTAGTTTTAACTACAATAAGAAACATCCGTTATTATTGTGTAGTAAACATCCACTATCAATTCTAATAGTTCGGTATGAACACTTGCGTTTGTTTCACGCCGGTCCTCAACTACTATTATCTACTTTACGTGAACTTTTTTGGTTGTTGTGTGCAAGAAACCTAGTTAGAAAAATAGTGCGTGAATGTGTCACTTGTACTCGTATAAAGGGTAAGACTTTGACCCCAATAATGGGAAACTTGCCAGCTAATCGTTTGGACCCTGGGTTTCCATTTGAACGAACTGGAGTAGATTACGCGGGACCTGTAATGATTTTAAATCGAAAGGGCAGAGGTTCCAGGTTAGTAAAAGGTTATATATGTCTTTTTATATGTTTTCTTACTAAGGCCGTTCATTTGGAATTAGTTACCAGTCTGTCCACTGATGACTACATTTTAGCGTTAAAACGTTTTATTAGCAGACGGGGTAAACCGAATGCTATTTATTCGGATAATGGCAAAAACTTTGTGGGTGCCGCTAGAGAAATTTCTTTAATTTTATCGAATAATAAACAAATAGTCGATTTTGCCATTAATGATGGCATTCAATTCCATTTTATTCCCCCATACTCACCGCACTTTGGAGGCCTATGGGAGAGTGGGGTAAGGTCGGTTAAGTACCATTTAAGACGCATAGTAGGTAACGCTCATTTGACCTATGAGGAATTTAGCACGGTTCTCGCACAAATCGAGGCCATTCTTAATTCACGCCCTTTGTCACCCTTATCCAGCGATCCTATTGATTTCTCTCCTCTCACTCCTGGTCACTTCCTTCTAGGCCGACCGTTGACTGCTCCACCTGCTGAAGACGTGAAGGACACGAACCTGTCGCACCTATCTCGCTATCGTCGCATGGAGCAGCTGCGGCAGCATTTTTGGCGTCGGTGGTCCAGAGAGTACATTTCGGAGCTTCAGACGAGAACCAAATGGAAGTTGAAGAAGGATGACATTATTTTGGGCAGTTTGGTATTAATCAAAGAGGACAATCTACCACCCCTCAAATGGCGTCTCGGTCGAGTCAGTCGAGTTTTCCCGGGCGCTGACGGAGTGTCTCGTGTCGCAGAAATCGAAACTTCAATGGGACCAGTCCGGAGGCCTTTTTCGAAGATATGTTCTTTGCCAGTGGAAGATGCTACTTCATTGGAGGGTGCGACATCAACGAAGGATGCTACGCCAGTGGAAGACGTCATCTAGTTGGAAGATGGTTCTTCCAAGGCCGGGGGCATGTTTAAAAACGATACTACTAGCGCCATCTCTCGCCAGTGATTGGACTATAGTTAGACGGTTGTAACATTGCGCGATAATTAATCTGTGGACGTTCGATACATTTTAATTGTCTGTTCCTTTTTTTTCTCTTCGCCAACGTCTCAAATCGAATGCACACGAATTTTTGTAATTATACGTTTAAAGTAATTATACGCTGTAACAAGTACAAAATCGTTTTATATGGAGTAGACCCGAAGGCCCCCTACACTGACACGCAGATAAATCTGGGTTAGAGATCCGGTCAGGTAAGCACTTAATACATTATTTAAAATTTCTCCTAGATTCGGGTGAAAAAAGGAGATAGAAAGCTGATGTCGCCACAGTTGAGTTGTACAAGAAATACCTATTTATAAGTGAAATTAGTACTTAAAATTTACTTCAGGATAACTCATCAGCTGTAGTCAACCTCATTTGGAAGACAAATTGTTAAGTGGACTACTTACTTGTTACTTCTATTTCACGATAAAATATGTCAGTTTTAAACTAAGGTAATATGGAATTAAACTACGTAGATTGTAATAGACTAGCTAATTATTGCGGTCTCGCCTGCTTCGACCAATTTTAGCACGGTAATACAAATCCCATGTATGAGTATCCCATCCCAGAATTATCCAGGTCATAAGGTCTGTGAGGCAGCCACATATCTGTCTTTTTCTTTGTTCTAGAGAGGAACCTTCAGAAGGTACCCGACGAAGTGGGAGCGCCGCAGGGTTATGTGGGATTTTTACCGCACTAAAACTCCTCCGGTAGCCGTCCTAGGCGCTATAAAGAGGACTCCGGGGACTTTGAAACGACCACAACCGGAATCCTCTGATTTGCGCGTTGCCCCATCGGGCTCCTCCCAGATGGGCGGCTGGGCCCACCGCTCCGTGTAGTCTTTACTACGGTATGCGAACAGACATACCGCTGTCCTTCCCGAGATCGCCTAACCGAACGGTTCGAGTTCCCACTCTAGCCACCTGCAACCCAAGGAGCCCCTTTAATTCAATTCAATTCAATTCAATTCAATTCATTTATTTATTTGCAGGATAAGGTAGAATACATCTGTAAAATACATTGGTTCTGTGCTCCTATCCTAACCCAAAGGGCATGCAAATATGTCACATGTAATATTGATTTTAGTATTAAATTAAATTAATATAATTTTTAAAATTTAACAATGGATACAATAATCAAATTAAATCATCATAATAAATTAATAATTATATAAATTACAATAAAATTGCATGTCAGCACTATTAAAAATATTTTATTGTAAAATAATGGCATATACTCAAAACAGACAAGTTAATAAAAATAATCGATTTAGTCAATGTCATTTAAAAAATCATTAATGTGGTAGTAGGACTTGTCGGCAAGAAACTCAGTTAATTTGTTTTTAAAAATTTGATTGTCAGTTATATCCCGTATTGCTTTTGGTATTTTGTTATATATCACTGGTGCTTTGCAAAATAAGCTTTGTTTAAATATATGTGTATTACATTTAACAGTTTCTATTTTATCTTTAAGACGGGCTCTAGAATGAAACTTAAATAATTTTGGATTTCTTTTTATAAATAAAGCGCATTCCAAAATATACACACAGGGCGTAGTTAATAATTTTAGTTTTTTGAAATAAGGTCTGCATGATTCTCTCTGATTGAGGTTGCAAATTGCTCTAATGCATTTTTTTTGAGCCTTTAACACTTTTCCGTTATCTTTGGAATTACCCCAGAACATAATGCCATATCTGAGAATAGCTGCTACATGGCCATGGTAAGCGGTTAATACCACTTCGCGACATACAATTTTTTGTAGTTTACGTAGAACAAATGTAAATTTATTTAGTGTTTGGCAGATATAATCTATATGAGCTTTCCAGTTCATATGTTTGTCAATGTGTAGACCCAAAAATTTTATTTTGTCAATATGTTCAATTGTATTACCTAGATAACTAATATTAATTTTAGAATAAATGTCACGTCCTTGTTTGAAATTCATTATTTTAGTTTTATTTCAATTAATTGTCAAATTATGATGATTAAACCATTGTATAATGGATGTCAATGTTTGATTAATGTCATTTTCTAAATTCTTAATGTTTTTACCGGTAAATAGTATGGTACTGTCATCAGCGAATAATGTCATCTTATGTGTTGTTACTTTTGTTATGTCATTAATATATAGTAAGAATAGCAAAGGACCCAGTACGCTGCCTTGGGGCACTCCATATTTTAATTTTCTAGGCTTGGACGAGTATTGTTTTTCTGTCTTGGTTTTACCACAAATTTTGTTGATTGTTGTTATTTGAATTCTGTCACTTAAATAGGACTTTATGAGATTTTGGACGTTACCACGCACACCGTATTTATAGATTTTATTTAATAGTAACTTCTGGTCAACATGGTCAAAGGCTTTGGTAATATCCATGTATAAGGCTACTACTGGCAATTTATTTCCATATTATCCATATATTAGGACTACGGCATCCCCTGCCCGTCGTAAGAGGCGACTTACAAGGGCTTCCCCCTCGAGAACAAAGAAACAGATTATTTATATGCGAAAACAAATAAATAGTATGTTGTATGTTATTTATTAAGTGATTTTTCTGTTACCTAAATACTGTATGTTTTCCTACTAAAATAAAATTAAATAAAAATAATCTGGGTCGCAAATTACATCGGCATCTAACCAGTACTTTTGCATGAAAGAGTAACATACACACATCCTCACAAACTTTTTCCGTTGTAATATAAGGAACGAACTTCGTTCTGCCTAAAAGTCAAAAATCTAAACTTAGCAATGTTCCTTCACTATATTATATATAACAACCTTCCCCTTGAATCACTCCATCTATTAAAAACTGCATTAAAATCCGTAGCGTAGTTTTAAAGATAAGCATACATAGCGCAGACAGCGGGTAGTGATGCAGACTTCTAAACAAACTTAACATACTTCCAACAGAAAACAAGTGTTATTTTTTTGAGATATTTCCATGATAGTGTTAAAACATTTACTCAATGATCTGTGTTAAACAATATGTGAAACGTGTTACTCAAACAGATAAGAGAAGAAAGGTTATTGGCTGATATTTTCAGATAAGCGCCCTGATTTATATGTTGACTTATGATATCATTGCCTGAGTCATACAGGTGAGCAATATCGTCAACCCATAATTGTCCCACTGCTGGGCACGGGTCTTCTCTCGGAATGAGAGAGTTTTAGGCCATAGTCCACCGCGCTGGCCAAGTGCGAATTGATAGACTTCACACACCTCTGAGAACTTTTTTTTATTTTAAAGAACTCTCGGGTGTGTAGGTTTCCTAACGATGTTTTCCTTCACCGAAAAGCAGTGATAATTCATTTGTAATACGCACGAGAGGGTAAGTTTCAACCTAATGGTTGAAACTGCTCTACAGATGAGCAATACTACTTAAAAACTAATTAGTTTGTACTAAACTTAATTAACCGCAAGCCAACTTTGATAATGATATGAAATCAATTTTTGTTTCCAAAAAGTTAAATGGTCTAAATCATCACGTAAGTAAAAATGTTATAAAGACAAAAATTTCAAATGAATGACCCTTCACCGGGCCACGAAAAGAAAATACCCGATCACAACATTGTCTTTTTGTATCATGTATCGCGTCGCAGCCAATTTCAAACGAACCCGAAATACAAGCAACGTTGGTGTATAGTAATATTTTATATATGTAATGGTGGAAATAAACATAGCATAGATTAAGTTATTTTTAAATACCTTACGCAGTAGACATTGTAATGTGTCCTTAATTTTTACTACTTGTAACTTAATTAACTACTTTTGATGGGACACAGTAAGTAATTTAAAAACAACCGAGCCACGGCATCATAAAGTTTGGAAAACGCTGATGACGCATACGGCCAAATAAAAACTCATCTTATCATTCTTGCACGTATCATTACGAAAGTACAACACGTTTTTCCTGTACCTGTCCTTATCGGACAACACAAGGAAATCCCCAAGTGAGCGCTCACCTTTACCACAATGACGTCACACGGTGATCTCGTTATACTTAATCTATAAACATCTGACAATGACCCATTCAACTCAGTATCAAACCGAATGCGCAGTGGATCGGAACGTCGCAAATAATGAAAACGCTATTTGTTTGTGTGTTGGTGTGTTTGGTGACTAGTTCGTATGGTTGGGGGCGCGGTGATTTGGAGAAATATGGACCATTCCAACTGGCTTTACATTCCAGTTTAATTAAATGTAAGTTGCCTTACTTTTTAAGGGTTCTGTTTACAAATTTTATATAGTCACCTAAACTGGGTACTTTTGATATTTCTATAAAATAACTTAAGAACTAATCAAAAATTTGTCGAATTGGTGATAAATAAGTGGTCACCGCCGCTCAAGGACATTTATAATCTACTTGAAGTGATCGTAAATTTACTTTAACGCCTACTTTGTTTACATATTTTACTACTTGAAAAGTTTGTCAGTTGACGAATTAACAAAATATATCAGTAGACCAGAGCAGTTAGACCAGTTTAGGTCACAGAATTATTTATTACACCTGTATAAAACACATTTTTTATTCCTATTTTTCAAATAAATATTCATATTTATATATTCATACGTGTACACTAATAATAGTTATTACTTTTAGAATATATATTAATTGATGCGACCGTATTATTAAGCAACTTTTTTCCGAGGTTTCACACTTATTTATTTATTAGGATTGCCAACGGAACGTACACATTACATTACATAAAACATTTAAATAAGTCCTTATTATATGTCATCCCAATTATAGGCGACCACATCTTACAATATAATACTTATTAATATGAAACTATATTTAACAAAATCATATTCTAATATTGCACCACTTCGGTTATATTATCATTGTCACCATATCATAGGACATTATTACCAAGATAATAATGTCCTATGTGATAATCTAGGTCATACACTAAGTGTGTGGCAAATTTCAGCGGAAACCGACAGTAGTTATGTGTGACAGTGTAACAAACAAACTAACATTTACACTTATAATAAGTAGGGATTATCGTCAACCCATTATTGTCCCACTGCTGGGCAGGGGTCTTCTCTCGAAATGAGAGAGTTTTAAGGTCATAACCCAGCGCACTGGCCAAGTGCGAATTGGTGAACGTCACACACCTCCGAGAACTTTTTTTAAAGAACTTTCGGGTGTGTAGGTTTCCTCACGATGTTTTCCTTCACCGAAAAGCAGTGATAAGTAATTTCTAATACGCACGTAAATAAGTGGTGCGTGCCTGGATTTGAACCTCAGACCTCCCGATTGAAAGGTCAAGTTTCAACCATTAGGCTATCAATACTCTTAGTTAATCACTAATAATTAATAAGATAGTAAGATACCAAAAAGTCAATAAACGACCTTAAACTAACCGCTTTTAAATATATACAAAATCATCAAATCATCATACGAAAAGGCTGACACCACGGTCAAGAACATTTTTCCCTGACTGCATCAAAAGGACGGCGAAATTTTTCAAGCGTATGCAATAAATGTTAGTTTGAAAGTTTTCTATTTCTTTGATACGCGTTACAACCCACATGGTTTGACGGAATGTAAGGTACGCCATATCATTGGAAGTGACTCACTTTGCAGTAACACGGAAATCAATTCTTAAGCAGTCAGGTATTTTGTTTTAATAATTTAGCAATTCTGTTCGCTTAGTTTGTTTACCTGCAAAAGGTACTCGTGCGTGCGACGTGCAATGTGCGGAGCGACGCAAGGTTATGTGGGATTTTTACCACACTAAACACTGCGCCCCCAGCCAGCCCCCCCCCCCTCCCCCGGTGGCCGTCCTCGGCGCTACAAAGAGGACTCCGGGATCTCCAAAGAAACGCAACCGGAATCCTCTGAGCACGTAGCCCATTCGGGCTCCTCACAGATGTACGCGACCACATATACCGCCGTCCTTCCCGGGATCGCCTAACCGAACAGTTCGAGCTCCCACTCTAGCCGCCCGCAACCTCGGAAGCCCCTTTTAGTCGCCTCTTACGACAGGCAGGGGATGCCGTAGCCCTTTTCTAATCCCGGAACTACAGGGACAAGACATTAGATATGCTAGTCTGAAACCTAGGCTCTCAATTGCAAATAACATTAATATCCCAATATATCTGGGGTCTCTGGTATCTGGGCACAGGTCTCCTCTCAGGATAAGATCACAGCGGTGGGCAATTGCGAATTGGTGGACCTTACACAACAACTTGACACTTTAACAACTTATTATTTTAAGAACACTTAGGCGCGTATTGCATCAACCCATTATTGGCCCACTGCTGGGCACGGGTCTTCTCCCAGACTGAGAGAGTTTTAGGCCATAGTCCACCGCGCTGGCCAAGTGCGAGTTGGTAGGCGCGTATACTCGGGGCAAATTTGATATGGATTATTTAATAACAAAAGCGTTACCTAGCAACCATTTATAGGCAGGGGAATGAAACATTTTGTCGTTTTATCAGTCAGTCAGTCATTTTTAACATTTAACTTTATACTTAGTATTCCAGAATAAAATGAAAAGTTACCATTACAGGAAATTATACAACCAAGTTGCAAAAGTGACTTGTCACTTACTAGCAAATTCTTGTCGCTATAAAAGTTGTAATCAGACCTGTAACATTATAATAATAATTAATTTCATACGTTTCAAATCCCTTCATGGAATTAAGGATGTACCTAACAGCATAAGTTACACAACGACGATAGTAGACGGTAGTTATAGTTTGACCAGTTTTACTATATTATCTTGCAGTTGGTCCTGATTAGTTAATCAATCCTTCATAATTAAATTACCTCAGGAAAATGTAATGCATACTTTGGTTGAATATAAAATGCATTTATATACAAGTCCGTGTAAGTTGGTGATAACCCTACATAGAAATTTTTATGGTTTGTTTACATTTATTCCAGATCGAATGTGACCTGACTATAGGCATACTCATGATGTTTTCTTTTACTGTAAAGCAGAAATAATTCATTTCGACTAGTATGCCGAGTATGTGTACTTCGACTGAGGAAGTACCACCGCCACACCTATTTCCAGAGTGAAGTATTTCTTGCATTTCGAGGGAAGGGTGTGGTTGCCGTCACACTTTTATATGAGGCGACCATCATAGTCCTCGGCAGCAGTAACTTGACTTCAGATAGAACCCATGTTCTGTATGAAGTTGATTACAGATGTCCATGGGCGGCTGTGAACTATTACTATCAGGTGGACTGCATGCTTGCTTGTTACTTCAGTCAGATATAAAAAAAAAAAACAAAACGCTACAAACGATAAAAAACTAGATTTAAAAAACTACATATACCTACGAGAAACAATAACATTATGCCATCCCAATGTTCGCGGGTATACCAGTATTCAGTTGTACCCGTTATGCGTATTCTCATCCCTATTCACAAACGCAAAGAACAAGCAACCTCCGTAATTAATGCGAGTAAACAGGACATCCGCTTGTCTTCGACGTAGGGCTGCCATGTTTAGTTTGCCTAGAAATTGTATTTATTTAATTATATAAATTCACCAACGATTATTACATTTACATATGACACGGTTACACAAGATACAAAAGCTTTGCAATTAATGTATAATCACTTTCAGGTGAATATCAAAGCCATATAATTAATATGTATGTATATAATTTTCATACAAAATTGCACATGAAAGGTGTAATTCTGAGGAGGTATCAACGCTATACTTATTTTTAGCGTGAGCAGTTCTTGCGTTTCGGTGGAACTGTGTGATTGCCTCACTTTAAATAAGGCGATCTTAGTTCCCGAGAGCAACGACGCATCTGTGGTTGACTACAGATAGGACTACCTACTACTTTATAGGAATTCACAGATGTCCATGGACAGCAATTACCACTTACTAGTCTGCTGGTGATGCAGGTGGACTGCATGCTCGTTTGCTACTTATTATATATGCTATTAAATATGTATTAAAAACTGAAATCTTTTAAAATCGTATAACATTAATCTACACGTAATTGAATAAACTTGAACCATGATATACATTTCATAACAATAAACATAAACGTTAAAATAAATCTCAACCAATGTGTATGTAAATTTAATGCGATAGTTAAAAATAACAAAGTGTCATAAGAAAGCAATATGGTGGGGGTAAAATGTTATTAATTAGCTGTATAGTAAGATGTTAATTTTTCACTGATTGATTTTCTTAATTATATATTAATCTTGTGGCTTTTAACGGCATCGTAATTCAGGATCGAAAGTAATCAATGGAGTAATGAACTTTTTTTACTTATTTTGTTCAAATTATTTTTTGTAATACACTCTATTACAAACAAAAAATAATTTAGCAGAGATATTCTCTTATGGTACCTACTTAAACACAGTTCTCGGAATTATTTATATTAGACTCAGCAAGAACTTGAGTTTTGAAGACTTAATAAATATAATTTTTAGATTCATGTTTTACTTACATGACAGTATACAGTGTATATTTCCTTTACAGTTTATATACCTTTACAGTGCGCCTCACTTTGATGTTTTTACAGAAGAATGGAGGACGACTTTTCAGAATGTTTGCAGTATTATGAAATAAATGCGTGATGTAGGCCTGAGTAATTCGTCCCTGTAGTTCCGCGATCAGAATAGGGCTACGGCATCCCCCGCCTGTCGTAAGAGGCGACTAAAAGGGGCTTCCGGGGTTGCAGGCGGCTAGAGTGGGAGCTCGAACCGTTCGGTCAGGCGATCCCAGGAAGGACGGCGGTATATGTGGTCACATACCGTCGTAAAGACTAGACGGAGCGGTGGGCCCAGCCGCCCATCTGGGAGGATCCCGATGGTGTAACGCGCTCGGAGGATTCCGGTTGCGGTCGGTCCGAGCTCCCGAAGTCCTCTTTATAGCGCCGAGGACGGCCACCGGGGGGGTTTTAGTGCGGTAAAAATCCCACATAACCCTGCGTCGCTCCCACGGCGTCGGGTACCTTTTGAAGGTTTCCCGCTGGAAAACAAAAAAAAGGCCCGAGTAATTAATTGTAATGTGTAATGTAATAAATTCTAATTAATTAATTTATCTATACTATATTATAATAATTAGTAGAATTGGTTATCAGTCAACCGTGCTAATTAAAAGTAAATAAATGACAGAAAACATTCGCAAAGTCAATTGCATGTCTATTGTAGACATGCAATTTTGCGCCAATTAGTAAGTAGACTTTTTATCGAAAGATGATAGTATCTCTATCCAAATTTAAAAAAAAATGTTTCCCATTAAAAATTAAATCATGTTCTTGCTGACACCTTACGCCACAAACTAAAAGGTAAATCTATTTTAGTTCATTACCAAAAATTCTTGAGTGGCAACCCTCCCATTCCTCATTCAATGTTAACTTGGCGCAGCGTTGTCTCAAGCAGCCGATGTGCACTTTGTTTGCTTTGAATTCCGTATCAGTTAGTTGTTAGTGTTATACGCTAGATGTCGCTTTGATGAAGTTACAGTTTTCTGAACTAAGTTTTGGCACTTCGATGCTAACTGGATCTAAATTTCACTACTTAGTTTAAGAAATGCTCATTTAATTCTCTAAATTGGTACGTACTTTGAGAAAATTGAGAATTAAATGAGCATTAATATTGCTGATTTAATGTTTAAGATTAGGCATTAAGATTAAGATTAAGCATTTACTGACATAATACCTAAGGTTTTATGTCAGTAAACGTAAAAGTATAGCTATAATTAACACAACATTGGCAACAAAATCACAATCGAAGAATGTATATTGGTTCCGCGCTGACCCAATCGCACTTAGCCAGCGCAGTGGACTATGGCCTAAAAATCTCTCATTCTGAGAGAAGACCCGTGCCCAGCAGTGAGACAATAATGGCTTGACGAGATATTGGTTTAGCGATTAATATTTCTAATATTATCTATTTGTGTCAACCATTGTTTTTATGCAAAGCATGTATAAATTATCACAAATACTTTATCCAACACCAAACATTATCTTCAACTAATTAATTCGCTACATCGGATATAATTAAACTTTAATTAATATATTCGCATGACCACACAATAAAAATATTTATCATCACGTTGAAAATACACCAATATTATTGTACACGCTTATCACGTAACATGAAACGGTTATTTGCAGGCACAAGTACAGGATAACAACTAAATTAGACACGAGTATCGTGTGATCTTCCAATCCAGCAGCTTTGAGTAAATTGATCAATCAATCCATTAACCACTTAGAACCTTGTTGATTAGGATAAAGTAAGGACGCTCGAATGTTCTGCTTGATTGGTATGTGGGTGGATGCCACAAGAGAATTCATGAATTGTATCTATCCTATATACACTTACGACCTACTTGATTACAGTTTCAGACTAATTATCTCGATAACCCATTATTGTTCCACTGCTGGGCACGGGTCTTCTTTCAGAATGAGAGAGTTTTAGGCCGTAGTCCACCGCGCTGGCCAAGTGCGAATTGGCCAGCGCGGTGACTTCACACACCTCCGAGATTTTTTTAAAGACCTCTCGGGGTTGTAGGTCTCCGCATAATGTTTTCCTTCACCGAAAAGCAGTGTTATTCATTTCTAATACCTACATAAATCAGTTGTGTGTACCTGGGTTTGAACCTCGGACCTCCCGATTGAGAGGGCAAGTTTTAACCATTAGGCTATTACTGCTCTCGCAGACTAATTAGTACATATAATTCAGAACTCGACCAATTTACTATACGAACTTGTGTATTATTAGTGCCTAATGACGGAATATTTTCTTTTCCAGGTGACCATGATAGAACACTTGATCTGGATGTCAGCGGCATAGACGTCTACTTCTACGACTTCTCTCGTAACGACGTTGAAACCTTCCCCATCAACACCGCGGCGAGAGATATCCTGGCTTATTCAGAGCTGGACAAAGTGAAACAGTTTATAATATACGTCGGAGGCTACAAATCTCATATAAATAAGAAAACCGAAGAACGCATCAGGGATACCTTCAGAAACTACCCAAATAGCTATCTGATAATACTCGACCATTCAGCCTACACAAATGACAGGCAAGGAAAGGTCAAGAGTTACGAAAGATCAGTACAATACGTCCACTACATCGGCAAAGCGCTGGGACAAATGTTGGCTGGTCTAGTCGAAGGAGGAATATCCCCCAAGAACATGCGCCTCATAGGGCATAGTTTGGGGGGTCAAATTTTAGGCCAAGCAGGCGAAGCATTTACTAATATCACTGGTCAAAAGGTAGCGAGAATAACAGCTTTAGATCCAGCCGGGCCTTGCTTCTCCAACAGCTTGATTCAGGAGCAAGTGAGATCAGGTGTGGCTGATTATGTGGAAGTCTATCATTGCAATGCTGGTGGATTGGGAACAACCAGTGTATTAGGCGATATAGACTTCTTTGTTAATAAGAAAGGGCAGTCCCAACCAAATTGTGGAACACCTTTGATTCCTGGAATATTTGACTCATCGAAAGCGGCCAAATGCAACCATAGAGCCTGTATAGATCTGTGGACGGCTACGGTCAGTAACCCCAACTGGTACTTAGCGTGGAAGTGCGATTCATACAAACTGTTCAAGGGGGGAGAATGTGCGAGCAATGACGTCACTATAGCGGGTTTCTGGAATCCTGGTAACGCAACTGGCGTTTTCTATTTTTCTACTGATGCTTATGACGTACAGTAATATTAAGTATTACCAATTAAATGTACATTAACCATTGTTATTTATTTTTAGATAGTACAAATAAACAACTACTATTAGTAGGATTAAATAAAAATATTACTACTTTATGCTGTTAATTTTAATTCTCTAAATTATGTTTGGTAATTTGTAAAGCAATTATTGACCTAGATATAATGGACCTTGACTCTGCCACGAAATTAAACGAAAATATCAAATGTATGTGTATTTATATATTTTTTTAAAACCGCAATTTATACCGTTATTACTTCTTAATTATAATGTTCTTAATGACATATCATACTAATATTATAAAGGCGAAAGTTTGTGAGTGTGTATGTTTGTTACTTCTTCACCTCTAAACGGCTAGAGCGATTTTCCTAAAATTTGGTAGAGAGTTAGCTGACACTTTGAATTAATATATAGGCTACTTTTTACCGTGGGAAAATATCTTATTCCCATGGGACAATCGATATATCGTTTTTTAACGCGGGCGAAGCTGCGGGATTCAGCTAGTCATTACCTTAAAAATGTTTCGACCTTAGCGAAGATAAACATTATCTAATGTGATCCAATTATGATTAACTACCAATTTAAGACTGGTCTTCAGTTTGATGTGTTTTTAATTATAAAATGATCAGGTTATTCCCGAGGCTTTGCTCGCTTCGGTCACGTCTAACACGGTAATGAGTATCGTATGTTTATCTAGGTCAGGGTTACGCAAAGTGGGATACGCGGACCCCTAGGGGGTTGCCGTTCGATGGCAGAGGGTTCGCGACAAGCTTTACGTAATAAAAATACAAAATAATTCCTAAAATAGCCTCTATTTGTGACAACAAACAAGAATACTCATCACATTAATAGTAGTAAAAATACATTTCTTTTGACCTTTTATTACCATAAAATCATTATTTTCTTCAACAATCATGTTTTGTGTTTTCTTTGGGGGGAGGGATTTAATTTTTTAAGGGGGTTCGCTATCACTTGTAAACCTTAACAGGGGTACGTGTAGCTGATGTCTATGTCTCAAACCCTAATAATAATAATGTAATATTATCCATGTAAATAAAAGATACATATATGTAGCAAATAATCAGAATAATTATGTAAAAGTTAAATAAGGTATAATTATATATATATATATATATATATATATATATATATATATATATATATATATATATATATATATATATATATATATCCTATGTATAGAGTAAGTAAATATTAAGGTTTTCTGTAAAGCGAACGCTGCCACCGCTGCCATAACGGGGGCATCCCATCCATCCATCAGCCTTTTGATGTCCACTGCTGAACATAGGCCTCCCCTAAATGACGCCACTCCAACCGGTCCTGTGCCCTCTGAATCCAACGGTTTCCCGCTGTCTTCTTCAGGTCATCGGTCCATCTGGTAGGGGGGCGACCTGTACTCCTTTTGCCTAAACGTGGTCGCCACTCGAGGACCTTTCTTCCCCATCGGTTATCGGTCCTACGAGCGATGTGGCCGGCCCACTGCCACTTCAGCCTGCTAATTTTGAGAGCTATGTCTGTAAGCTTCGTTCGTCTACGGATTTCATCGTTGCGAATCATGTCTCGTAGCGAAATTCCGAGCCTAACCCTCTCCATAGCACGCTGAGCGACCCTGAGCCTCCGAATGAGGCCTACCGTGAAGGACCACGTTTCGGCGCCGTAGGTCATCACTGGCAACACACGGGGCATAAGTGGAGCTAAAATAACATACTAAGATTGACAAAATGAATGGTATATGAAGACAGGCACGGAAGATCCGTCTGTGGAGCTGTAATTTACTAAATAAAAAAAATAAAAAAAAATATATAACTTCAGCGAAATCTCTCCGTTAGTTTATGTGTGAAAGAGTTATAAAATACATTACATACATTCGAATTTATATTATTAACAAGAAATAAGATATCTAGCCGGTAATAAATAGGGTAAATTAAAATAATAGTAAAATATGTCACCATAATTTATTGTGAAGGAAATTCTCAAAAGACTCAGATACTTTGCATCAGGAGGGGAATACCTGTATACGGTTTCTTTTAGCTTAGCGGTGACAACAGGAAAATAAAAATAAACATTACTTTCAACACTCCATAAACGCATACAATAATTCCCCTTTTATTGCGCAAACGTGTTTTAAGTACTCAAATAGTGATAATTGTCCCTGTTCAATAATAAAAATGTTTTTGTTTAACACAATACGAGAAGCGATATTTGATTATTTGACGACCCGCGTGGCGGAGCGGTTACCATACCGGTCTGACGCGCAATGGGTCCCGGGTTGGATTCCCGGCCAGACAGGTATTTGAATGATGAGTTTAGATTCATGTTCTGGATCTGGGTGTTTGTGTATTTGTCTTGTGTGTCCATGGTACCCACGACACAGGAGAAAATCCTAGTGTGGGGCTATGAGTGTAGAAAGCATGTTTTCTTTTTTTATTTTATTGCTTTCATTGCAACATTAAAGAAACAAACAAGTCTGCGGTCCACTGATGGTAAGTGATCACTACCGTCCATGGACGCATAAACATATTCATAAAGAGCAAGGTAATTGAATAAAGATAGAAAATCTTAATTCAATTACAATTGCGTTGGTAATACTGAGGCCTAAGGTGGTGGTCTCTTACAGAAGTGACCTGGCAACATCCAACCAGCAAATACTCCTTCCATCCTTGAACTTTTGAAAGTCCACTGCTGGACTTACGCCTCCCCTAATCTGCGCCACTTTAACCCGTCCAGAGCCATCTGAATCTAGCGGTTACCTGCGGTCTTCATCAGGTCATTAGTGTCGCTGGTACGGAGACGACCTACATTCCTTTTTCGGCAAACTTATTTTCAAGCATATACTTTACGCCTAAATAGGTTGCTGTTAATTGGTCAACGCTGCTGCTTACACCAAATGAATGTTCCGTGTCGCTCGGGTAAGCTACAAGTATACTTCTTTTGTGCATAGGAAGATACTCTAATGTATTCTCTACTATACTGCACATTTTTTTATCGATTAAAGTGATTATGTGTTTCTGTCGCCCGCGGACATTTGCAAGCAACTTGACATAAATAATGCTTATGCTATCTGAAGTGAATCACAGATGCGTTGGTACTCCCGAGGAGGAGTAAGATGTTCTCCGAAGCGACGGAAAAATTGCTTCATGCTAGAAATATGTTTGTTCACATAAATTTATCCACAGTAGGTACATATACTTAGTAAATGTTTGTAAAAAAATTGTACACTAAGAAATACCGTGTTAGTAAAGACAAAGACTTTAAACTGGCGTAAATTAATGTATCTAATATTACACGAGGTTTGTAAAACATCTTTATCTACAACTTCTAAATCCTTAAAAGAATTTCATGGCTTACCGAAACATACGAATAGTATATTTTATACATTCATCATTTTTATGTTATGTACGTTTTCCTTTGGCCTTTTTACGATGACTTCATTAATGATGCCATTTTAGAACAATCGTACAACAGCAAGTACTAGATGAACTAGCTACTAGTACTTCTAGCTGTACTAGCTAGTACTACTAGACAAAGCAGCCTTTCCAATGAACACCAAGAACTGTTTCCATGGTTTTCATTGGTCTGATTTGTAACGATGACATTAGCTTTACAATTGCCACATACAGCGCCTGCAAGAAAAAAAGAGTAACTGGACAGTTTTAGATAATCTTAAACTTATCTTTTAATAATTTTATAACAATATGCATATGAAATAAAAACTAGAAAATAAGACATTAAAATAGATGTGTCTGTAAAATATAACACTTTCATGTTAATATTTTCATGAAATATTATAAATTTAATAAATTGTTCGAACAACAAAAAAACGAAAACAACAATAACAAGCATTTCGAGCCCATTACGAGCAATGGACTTTAGACTTTCATTTAACATTAACAAGAATATAATATAAAAAATTAAAAATTTAATGTAGAAAATGCTTCTCCTTCTGATAGTGAGAAGTAATTACCTTTAAACATGTTCATAAGAAAGTGATTGTCTATCTGCAATCAATCACCGTTACGTCGCTTCTTTCTAAGACCAAAATGTTCGCCTCATATGAAATTGAGCCAGCGACCATGGCCTTCCATCGCAAAATCTGCTTTTCGCTAAAAATAGGTTAAGCGGTAGTGACTTCTGGCACCTTACAAAGCTTATGCTCTTTTTCACGACCTATGTTGTAATGCACCGACTATTCCTTTCTGACAAACAATTCCATATTCGTTTCTACGAGTACATAAGAAAAAATAAATATTTTAGAAAACCCAACTATTGACAAATGCCGTTTCATAATTCTCCTTCTTAATAAAGAACGACTTTGTTATTTCGTTTTGGCATATTAATGTTTAATATTAATTAGTCGAAACTCAGATGCATTCAAACCTAGGACTTCCAAAAAACAAACCAGAACGTCAACAACTTAGCCTAAAAGCCAAGCCAGCATTAATACGGTAGACTAAGTGCGTAACGCACTATGCGGATAAGTGGCTGCAGATAAATGTAGGCATTATTTGAAGAAAACGCAATGCTATCACGAGGAGCGCCTTAATGGCTACTGTGAGCAATTATTATGATTTAGACCCCATTGCTGGTCGGAAGATATTAATTAAACTTTGCACTTTAGCAGACCGTAATGTCTTTAACCCAGCCAACGTGAGTCGTTTAGTATCCATGATTCCAGCAAACATTTGTTTTTCCTTGTGCCTAAAGTATGTGTTTAATTACGTAATAACACAATTGTGTATTAATAGCGAAAATTTAAATTCTAAGTAAGAACTGTCTTATCAACCCATTATTGTCTCACTACTGGGCACGGGTCTACTCTCAAAATGAGAGAGTATAACTCCATAGCCCACCGCGCTGGCAAAGTGCAGATTGGTGGACTTCACACACCTCCAAGAACTATTTTTTTAAGATCTTTCGGGTGTGTAGGTTTCTACACAATGTTTTCCTTTACCGAAAAGCAGTGATAATTAATTTCTAATATGCACGTAATTTAAGAAAAATCAATGGTGCGTGCCTGGGTTTGAACCTCGGACTTCCCGATCGAGAGGGCAAGTTTCTACCATTAGGCTATCAATTCTCTCAGTAAGAACTATATCCTCTATTAACTAAAACTATAAAGTCATCATAAAATTATAGTATACTTACAGTTGTTGATCCATAAACTTTAGGTTATATTATGTAAATAATAGGCTTAAACGTCCTAAAATGGAGGCAATTTTTATTTAAACGGGATATATTTATACACATATAGCATTATGAGCATTTTAAATAATATTATTTAAAAATAATGCCATTTAAACAGAAATGTATAATACCAATACATAAAAGTCTATTAAATGTTATACCGGTATATTTGTAAAAACAATTCTCAGAAACTATTGCACCGATCTTTGTAACATCTATGGAAAGATAGATAAGGAGTACCATAAGCTACTTTTTCCCCGACTGCATAAGGAGTATGTATGTATGTTTCTATGTGCGTCCATTTATTACTCCCAAAAATACTATAAAAAATTCCTTTGAAAAGACGTAAGGGTAAAATTAAACATTTTACGCATTATTTCATATCCAATACACTGTATGAAAAAAAAATCCGTAGGAAGCCCAACCACCTAATCGTTCATGATGAAGATGACACTATATTAACTAGTATTTTCCGAGGAAAGTTTGTAATAAGCCCAAAGCCGGCGAAGCATGCACTGCGCCGTTCTCACCCGCTACGTGATAAAGCTGTGCCGCAGATATTGTGTATTCTCAATGTGGTACAAGTCATGAGCGAAATATGTTAATTTTAGGGTAGGCCGATGAGGGGCCGTCCCTGTAGTTCCGGGTTCAGAATAGGGCTACAGTATCTCCTGCCTGTCGTAAGAAGCGACTAAAAAGGGCTTCCGGGGTTGCGGGCGGCTAGAGTGGGAGCTTGAACCGTCCAGCCAGGCGATCCCGGGAAAGACGGCGGCATGTGTGGTCGCATATCGTCGTAAAGACTAGACGTAGCGGTGGGCCCAGCCGCCCATCTGAGAGGAGCCCGATGGGGCAACGCGCTCAGAGGATTCCGACTGCAGTCCTTTGGAGGTCCCGGAGTCCTCTTCATGGCGCCGAGGACGGTCACCGGGAGGGTTAAGTGCGGTAAAAATCCCACATAACCACCTCGAAAAAAAAGGCCTATGAGAGGACTGACCTCTTTTGAGAAATTTATCTACTGACTGAATACGCTCTGGATATTTGGCTTGAGGAATTGGAAAATGTAGCGATTAAGAATAAGCGATTAAGCGACTGTTTGAAATTAGTTAACGACTATTTAGTAGATTATGTAACTATACAAATGTTAATAAGGTTTTAGCGTTATTAAGATTTTTCGACTAAAATCAATCAAGTGCCTAAATAAAAAAATAGACACCCGAGCGAGTGCAATTTAAGTCACAGTTTGCTGGTTTGTCGCTCTGACGATAGTAGCCAATGGGAGGTCTGCTTAAAAGAAATGTTGACTTAGTTGTTAAAATAGACGGCAATTACTTTGTATGTAAAGTACTACTGTAATTTTACTTTGACAATGGATAATAAACTGAATATTATTATGGTTTCCATATTTATTATGTCATCATGACGCCCACGAAAACCTCATGTGGTTAATTCATTTTGATTTTAAGTACAACAAAATCTAAATGCATACAAGATCAAAATGTCCATTAACCACTGAGTTTTTGATACCAATCCCATATTAATAAATACTATTAGTGCATACATTTAATTCGCTTATGACTCAGACCGCGCGATGTATAATGTTCTATGTAGTTACAAGAACTGGGAACTTCTTAGACACGGAGTTAGATTTCCGCCGCGCGAAGGACATTTATCTACTTGTCTGTAGCGAAATTACAAGATGTATCTGTACGTTTCTGAGTTAGAACAACTCGTGGCGAGTACCTTAATCGTGCACCTTTATCGTTTTTGACCTTTTTTTTTGTTTTCGAGGGGGAAACCTTCAAAAGGTACCCGACGCCGTGGGAGCGACGCAGGGAGGACCCCGGGATCTCGAAACAACTTCAACCGGAATCCTCCGAGCGCGCTGCCCCATCGGGCTCCTCCCAGATGGGCGGCTGGGCCCACCGTTCCGTCTAGTCTTTACGAAGGTATGCGACCACACATACCGCCGTCCTTTCCGGGATTGCCTGACCGAACGGTTCGAGCTCCCACTCTAGTAGCCGTCTGCAACCCCGGAAGCCCCTTTTAGTCGCCTCTTACGACAGGCAGGGGATACCGTAGCCCTATTCTGACCCCGAGGCTACAAGGACGTGATCGTTTTTACCTACGCAGTTTTAAGCACAGTAATATGAAGTTTCAACGGCGTGGTAAGGCGATGCACTGATTGTTTTATAATATGCCGCAGCATAGACACTTATAATCAACCTTACATAAAATTAGATTGTGATTTTATAGTATGAAAGTTGCAAGCACGCAGTCCACCTGATGGCAAGTAACCAGACTTGTTCTACCGCAAGTTGATGGAATATGGCTACGAATCATACCTCATACAACTATAATACAAAGATTGTTCGAATCCCAAATTTTTTTGTCATATATTTTTCTAAGATTATTTTGGTATTAAGATAAATTGCTGCTTCACTGATAAGAAATATTTGTGAAGTTACTTGTACTGAGAGTAATTTTCTTTCTGAAATTAATGTGAAGTCTACCTATTCGAACGAAAGCTCGGTGAACTACGACCGAAATCCCTTTAATTCTGTAAGACAACCCGAGCCCAACTATGGGACAATAATAGGTTGACGACACCACGAGCTCCAACTACGTTTACTTAATACACGAAACCACGGAGAAAATGTGTGTTTAATTAATTACAATGCTAAGAAATCACGTACAAAGCGTCCCACAAACGAGCTTCACCAAAAGCGCGATTAAAGCGTAAAGTGTCACGTTTGTCGCATTTATAAAGCGTCCAGCTCATTTACTTGAAATATTTTATAATGCACCCGTTTCACCGCCATAGGACGACGAGTATTTCTAGCGTGAAGCATTTCTTGCGTTTCGATGGAAGGGTGTGGTTGCCGGCGCACTTTTACATACGGCGACCATCGTAGTGCTCGGGAGTAGCAACTGTGATTGATTTCAGATAGAACCCATGTTCTAAATGAAGTTGCTTACAGATAGCTATGGGCGGCAGTGACCCCTTACCATCAGGTGGACTGTATGCTCGTTTGCTACTTCAGACAGATAAAAGGAAAAACTTACAGATGTCATCAGTGGCGACTTACAATCAGGTGGACCGCAGGCTCCTTTGCTCCTTCAATGTTATAAAAAACACAATGTGTGTTACCACAATAACTACAAGAATAAATATTGAATCGCTTACCCGTTCTAAGTAAGACAAGTCATTAACAACTACCTACACGAAATTCTTCGCGCGAACATTTTTAAAACATTTCTCGTTTGTATTAACACGTTTAATAAAAATTAATGCATGTACCGTTTCGGAGGAAAATGAAAACGTATGAAAGGTTATCGCGTCGCGAGATATTTTTTTACTTTTCATTGCACATCAATTCTGTTTCATGAATACTTTAATGAACTTGTTTGTGGTTGTATCGATTTTATATGAGTCGTAAGAGGGATCAACATGTTGGTTGATCTTTTAAGGGTTCCGTAGCAAAAGGGTATAAACGGAACTCTATTACAAGACTCCACTGTCCGTGTGTCCGTTTGTCTGTCTGTCACAAGGCTGTATCTCATGAATCGTGATATTCTATTCTATTCTGTTTAAATCTTTCAAGGTAATGTATTTCTATTGCCACCATAACAATAAATACTAAACACAGAATAGAAGAAATATTTAAAGGGGCTCCCATACAACAAATGTGATGTTATCGCAGCTTTTATACAGATGGTTGTTGATGATGATGGTTATAGATGGTTAATGGTACGGAACCCTCTGTGTCTGACCCGCACTTAGCCGGTTTCTTACAATATACCTATAATACGTTGTAAGAGGTGTTGAACTTGTGTTGTGGAGGTGCATGGTGAAGGTGTCATTCAAAAGGAAGGTTCTTATGTATAAAACATATATAATATAGTAGAGAAACACTGATAATTTTAGATTTTTGACTTTTAGGCGGAACGAAATTCGCCGGGTCATCTAGTCTTAATATATATAAATTACGTGTCACTTTATTTGTCCGCGATGGACTCTTAAACATCTGAACCGATTATAATCAAATTTACACAACGTGTGCGTTTTGATCCAACTTGAAAGATAGGATAGTTTATATCTTAATTTATAGGTTTAATTGCAAATATTTTTTTTAGCTTCAGCTGTTAGCTTTATATAATCCTAATAACAGATGGCGGTGTAATGTTATCTGTTATCTTGATTAGGTAAGTAATGGCGCTTTGTTAAAATTACAACCGTTTCACATAAGCTACAATTTAATATCATGACCAAAGATAAGTGTAAGTTACTAACTTCCATCAGTAATATTGGTGATCAAAGGTTACTAAAGTACGTAATACATAGCCATCTCAGTATATTCTGCGTCGATACGCAACCTTACCGCCAAATAATGTATATGAGATATTATTAGATGGCGCTCTTTACGATACAGTCATCTACATGAACCGAATGTATTGATGGCGCTTTGTTAAAATTTCATATGAGCAAACGTTTCATATGAGCGACAATTTAATATTAAAACCAGATATAAATATATCCTTATAAGTTCCTAAAGTAATACAAAGCTATCTCAGTATATTCTGCGATGATACGCCACCTTACCGCCAAATCGAAATAGTAATATGTCTGAGATATTAGATGGCGCTGTTTACGTTACGGTCATCTACATGAACCGAATGTATCGATAAATCAATACCGTTTCCATTAGTCAGTTTCGTATTTCCTTAAACTAAAATTGACAAATAATTTTAAAAGCAATTTAAGAGATAAAGGAAAAATATTTTATTAATAAATAAACCTACCCATACAATTTTTAATTTATTACTGGCAACAATGCATGTATTAAGACTATAATTATATTGATGCGTTCACCTGACATACATTTCCCTAAAAACAAAGTGTAAAATTAAAATTATATCAATCGAAGAGTTGACTCAATATTACATAAAGTTATTTTTTATTCATAGTTTACTGCAAACAATTTTTCTTTATTTATAGAAAACATTTGTTTTGATGAAATATTTTTGAACGCAAATAACATTTAAATTCGTACTGATGTGACCGTTGGGTGGCGCTACCTAACCTATTTTGTTTTTGTTTGTCGATGTACATATTGTAGGAAAGACAAACTAACGTGGTTTTTATGCTGTGGTGATCGCAATACAATTAAATCTCAATATTCTTGGTTTTTAAATTTTTGGAGTTATCATAGACGGCTACGTGTTACTTAGCCTGAAGTATAGTATAGTGAACAATAATTTAAGTTAGTATAGTGAACAATAAAATTATTCCTGCTTTTTAATTAATAATGCTGTTCGACAATTTAATTTAAATAAATAAAGACAGGTTAACTAAAAATATTGTACACCGAGAAGTGCTGAATTAAATTGAATGTCAATTTTTTTACTAAAAAATTATAAATGTCATTGTTGAAAATATAATACCATCTGCCCTTCTTACCTTATTTATAAGTTTATATGTTACATGTTGTCTACTAACAACTTTATAGTATATTAATTTCTTACAAATACGAAATAATACAATTTAAAATTTGTTTATGTAACATTTCTTTAACCACAGCAACGCGTGGCCGGGTCTGCTAGTATATGTATATAAGTAAGGACGTACATAGTACCTACTTCAGATTAAGTTAACGATTTTTTTTTCAATTTTTTATACTTTTTCAGAAACTAATAAATATGCTGCATTTCCTGTAGTTTGTAATTTTGTAAGTATAAGCAGTCGTTATTTTTAATTTTATAATTACGTAAGTACATTTGTCTAATTATGATTTATTCATCAAAAATATCTAACCCGCAGTTGAAGAAAAAACGTTATGCAGATACATATTAATAAAGCTGAGTTAAAAGTACTTCGTATCATCATTATCATAACATGTTTTCCTGTATCCATTCTTTATCTTCAACGGACAAATATACAAGAAAACCTCTAAGAATCACCATTAGATTGTACCAATGTGACGTCATACAGTGGTCTCGTTAACTTATTCTAACTATAAACATCTGAAACTGAGCAATTCAACTCAGTACGAACTAGCGAGCACCCTTGATAGGAACATTTTGGTTACAATCCACACGAAAATGTTTACCATGAAAACGCTGCCTGTGTGTGTGTTCGTGTGTTTGGTGACAAGATCGTACGGCTTAGATTTGGAGAAATTACGACCACTCCTGATGGCTATACAAGCCGGTTTAATTAAATGTAAGTTTAGAGTAATTTTTCCATAATCATCTGCGGCGCTACAGCCGCGGGTGGGCCTTGGCCTGGTCCAGAACATTTCTCCAGTCCAGTCTATTTTAGGCTTTCTCTCTCCATCTTGTCTCGCCCACAGTTTTTAGGTCTTGCATGACTCCTTCTAGCCACCCGAGTTTTGCCCTTCCTCGGTTTATCCGTCCGTCCGGCTTACCATGTAGAATTTTTCCATAGTCACCAAAATTATAGTGATTTTTGTCGCTGTTGACCAATTATATCTATAACTAACTGCAGGTAAAATTTTAATAGGGAATTTATTTTATCATGTACTTACACATGTTGATACTTATTATACAGTTTGAAAAGTGTATTAGTTAAGTAATTCCTCAAAATATATTGGTGCGTGCAGATAGTTAGGGACATAAATAATTATGAGCCTGCTAGTCATTATTCCGGTAACAACATTAATTGCTAATGTGAATCACAGATGCGATGCTGCTCCCGAGGACTAAGATGGTCGACTCGTATTAAACTAAGCTGGCAACCAATCCTTTCTAGGGAAGCACAAGTACTTCACGCTACAAATAGGCGTGGCGGTGGTACCTCCCTTGTCGATCAATAAACGTTCTACCTCTTTACATTTTTACCTAATGATAAGGACTACCTGATGCAAAGTTATCACCGTCACATAGAAATCGCTAATGCGTCGCCGGCTTTAAAGGCGAGCTCCTTTCGCACCTTCCTTTAAGAGCCTCTTGAAGATTTTTTTTATTTTTTTTTATTTGACTGAAGTGGCAAACGAGCATGCAGTCCACCTGATGGTAAGTGGTCACTGCCGTTCATGAACATTTGTAATCAACTTCATACAGAACATGGGTTCCATCTGAAGTCAATCACAGATGCGTTGCTACTACCGAGGACTATGATGGTCGCCTCATGTGAAAGTGTGTCGGCAACCACACCCTTCTATCGAAACGCAAGAAATTCTTCACGCTAGAAATAGGTGTGGCGGTGGTACTTCCACGGTCGAACTACACTGGTTCTACCACCTTGAAGATTTTGAAAATTCTTAAAAAATGAATAAACGTACTCATACTTATTACACGGTTTAAAGTGCATAACACAATAACACACCAAAGGTAATCTTTTATAAAGTCGAGATAAGCTTTTTATTACTGTTAAAACGTCTTGATTCACAAGTTTTGTCGTGTAAATCAATTCGTTTTCAGTTTTTGCCTTAAACTCTATCAGTGTTACATGGTTTCATGTTTTCAACTGTACCTGTTTAAATAAAGATTTTGTTTAATTTATATTGAAAGAGAAACAAAAACATTAATAAAAAAACGAAAACGACTAACAAAGATAAACTGATAATAATACCGGAATTGCAATGCAAGGTTAAAATTAATAATTTTGATATTATCAACTTCAACCTTGGTTTGCCATTGAAGTTATTTGTAGTGTGATAGGTCTTAAATATTCTTTTTTATAATTGTAGATCAGCTCTCAGACCCCCTTAGTATCGTTAATAGGGTATCTTAGGCAAGATCTTTGAATTTTTAAAACATGCGTACATATATTAACTAGCTTATTCCGGCGGCTCCGCCCGCATTGATCACATTTACCATGTGACGACTACGCCATATGTTGATCCAAGTCATAAGGTGTCTGTTAAAAACACCATAATCTGAACAGTATTTTTGCGTGTAACAATAAGAACACACAATATCCTCACAGACTTTCACATTTATAATATTAAAAATGTTTATTACATAAGTACCAACAAAGCAAAGACAGCAGAGCAGCCATTTGACAGTGACTCCACGTGTACTCCTTTTGCCTAAACGTAGTCGCCACTTGAGGACCTTTTTTTCCCCATCGGTTATCGGGATTTATTACTCCCTAATAACTGAATATCTTATTTATATCTTCCCTACCCTCTTTCTAATGTGATATTATTCATTCTGCGATTTTAAGGTTGTCTGGAAGAGATCGCTTTTTTAGTGATAAGGCCGCCTCTTGTACCTTGCATCATATTTCTTTATATTTGTGATATATATGTGTATTTGGTGTACAATAAAGAGTTTTTTTATTGTATTGTATTGTATCTTCTTTTCCAGGTGACCATGATAGATCGCTTAATCTGGATGTCAGCAGCGTAGATATGTACTTCTACGATTTCCCCCGAAACATCGTCGTAACCCTCCCCATCTGCGAGGCGGCAAGGGGTATCCTTGCTTATCCAGAGCTAGACAAAACGAAACAGTTTATAATATATGTCGGAGGTTACACGTCTGGCATAAACAGAGAATCCGAAGAACTCGTGAGGAACGCCTTCAGAAACTATCCAAACGGTTACCTCATAATCCTCGACCATTCCCCCTATACAAATAACAAAGACGGGAAAGTGGAGACTTACGAAAGATCAGTAACATACGTCCACTACATCGGTAAAGCGCTTGGACAAATGTTGGCTGGTCTGGCCAAAGGTGGCATATCACCTAAAAACATTCACGTCATAGGGCACAGCTTAGGTGCACATATGTCTGCCAACGCAGGGGAAACGTTCACCGCTGTCACTGGTGAAAAAATTGCCAAGATAACAGGTTTGGATCCTGCCCGTCCTTGCTTCTCCGACAACACGATGCAGGTACAAGTTAGGTCAGGTTTGGCTGACTATGTGGAAATCTACCATTGCAATGCTGGTGCTTTGGGAACAACGAGTGTGCTGGGTGATACAGATTTTTTTGTAAATAAAGAGGAATCACAACCCAATTGTGGAAATCCTTTGATTCCTGAATTTTCTGAGTCGGTGAAAGCAGCCATATGCAGTCATTACGCCTGCATAAATCACTGGATAGCTACAGTCAATAACCCCAACTGGTACTTAGCGCAGAAGTGCGATTCATACAAACATTTCAAGGAGGGTCGATGTGCCAGAAATGACGTCAACATGGCGGGTTTCTGGAATCCTGGAAACGCGACTGGAGTTTTCTATTTCACTACTGAAGACATCTGATGCTCATGATAATTTAAATATATGAATTCAATCTACATTATTTATTCTTGAAGGTGGTAGAACCAGTGTAGTTCGACCGGGGAAGTACCACCACCACACCTATTTCTAGCGTGAAGCATTTCTTGCTTTTCGATGGAAGGGTGTGGTTGCCGGTACACTTTTATATGAGGCGACCATCATAGTCCTCAGGAGTAACAACGCATCTGTGATTGACTTCAGATGGAACGCATGTTCTGTATGAAGTTGTGTGGCGACCTCCCGCTACTCATCAAGAGATGGCGCTACTAGTATTCTGAAACACGCTATCGAAGCACTCTCAGAATCCTGCATATATACAAGTTCCGAACATCAACTGTTGGAGCACGGCCGCTCCCCAGGCATGATCACCTAGCCTGGCGGGAGATCTCCCTTTGCCATAAGTGGTGACCCCAGACAAGAATACGTCCATTCTCGACGGTGGCAACGTCACTCCCTGGATGGACTGCAGCATCAGAACATCTGATCAGCAGCTCATCAGGTGCATCGCAGCGCATCATGAAACGCTTCCTGTGCCTGGTCCAGCTGCTCTCCGCGACATCTCGGACGGCTTGAGCAGCCATTGCTCGCCTTCACGCTTCGCTCCACCCTCACATCCCGACTCACCGTGGATAGAGGGCATCCCAAGACCTGACTTCGCCCTCCCATCTCGACTCACCGCAGATAGAGGGCGATCCAACGGTACTTGCAGCAAAGACTCGCGGAACGTATCGACCTCCGGTCTGAGCAGGGGGTGATGTGGCGACCTCCCGCTACTCATCAAGAGATGGCGCTACTAGTATTCTGAAACACGCTATCGAAGCACTCTCAGAATCCTGCATATATACAAGTTCCGAACATCAACTGTTGGAGCACGGCCGCTCCCCAGGCATGATCACCTAGCCTGGCGGGAGATCTCCCTTTGGCATAGTTGATTACAGATGTCCATGGGCGGCAGTAACCACTTACCATCAGGCGGACTGAGTGCTCGTTTGCTACTTCAGTCAGATATAAAAAAAATGTTATTTAATCAGTACAAAGTAAACAGCAATTTTAGTTATTAATAATAAAAATATTGCAACATCACTGTGTATTTTTAACTCTCTGAATGACTCAGCATGTTCTAAACCATTGGCCACTAATAATTGGCCTTTTTGTGTCAAGAAATTTGATGAACAATATCAAATGTTAATACTTATGTTGTTATAACGCAACCCATATGGCTCGTTGATTAGATTCGTCTTTACCACTAGCGTGTGCAGAAATTGAAGATAAACATGATCTAAGTTTCTCACACATATTAGTTACGAGACTGGTCATCAGTTAGGTTATTTTTAAAATTAGGAAGTAATAGGTTTTAAGCAGCAGTTCAGCAGCAGTTAAGAGCAGTGATAGCCTAATGGTTGAAACTTGGCCTCTCGATCGGGAGGTCCGAGGTTCAAACCCAGGCACGCACCACTGATTCATGTGCGTATTAGAAATTAATTATCACTGCTTTTCGGTGAAGGTAAACATCGTGAGGAAACCTACAGACCCGAGAATTCTTTACAAAAAAAAAGTTCTCGGAGGTGTGTCAAGTTCGCCACCAATTCGCACTTGGCCAGCGCGGTGGACTATGGCCTAAACTCTCTCATTCTGAGAGAAGACCCGTGCCCAGCAGTGCGACAATATGGGTTGACGAGAGGTTTTAAGCATAAACATGTTACTAAAAATAATGATATTATGTCATAACTTACTGAACAATAAATTCTAATATATATCAGGCTTTTTGCCTCAAGAGGGGGAATACCTTCATTTGTTTTGTCATATCTTGAAAAAAGAAATAAATATTAGTACTTTCAACACTCCATTTATGCATAATGAAATTATTATCAACTATTATACTGTTATATTAACGTGTTAAATGTACACGAGTAGTAATAATTGTGACAATAATCAAAATACATTATGATAACACATTAGGAACAGCGGCGTTAGACTTTTCATGGACATTGATAATGACTATATTATTATATACTCGTATATTTAACAGATGTAGAACCAGCGTAGTTCGACCGGGGAAGTACCACCGCCAAACCTATGTCCAACGCGAAACATTTCGATAGAAGTTTCTGATTGTCGGCACACTTTTATATGAAGCGACCATCGTAGTCCTCGAGAGTAGTAACATAAAATAACTTTGGAGTAGTGCCATAGGCTACTTTTTAAGCCCTAAAATTTCACAAAAAACAAATGTGCACTGGACACATTCTACGCATTATTTAAAATATTTGCTATGTAAATGTTAAAAATCCGTAGCTTGACCTCGTAATCGCTTATGATAAAGATGACACTATATTAACTAGTATTTTCCGAGGAAAGTTTGTAATAAGCCCAAAGCCGGCGAAGCATGCACTGCGCCGTTCTCACCCGCTACGTGATAAAGCTGTGCCGCAGATATTGTGTGTTGCCGATGTGGTGCAAGTCATGAACGAAAAATGCTGAGGTAAAGTAATGACGGGAGTAACCATTGGGTCTGGTTAGACACATCACCCTTAAGAAATCTATCTTTATGCTGACTGCCCTTTGACTAATGTAGTTTAAGTAACTGATAGAGTTAGCGATTTAAAAGTAGCGATTAAGCGACTATCGGAAATTGGTCAGCGATTATTTAGCAACTATACAAATGCATAGATAGCGTTGATAAGGTTTTTTTCAAATCAATCAAGTGCCCTTCGTCAGCCGTATAAATAAAAAATGGACACCCGAGTGATGACAGCATAAATCACTATTAAGTAGTTTATCGATCCGTCCCTGTAGCCTCGGGGTCAGAATAGGGCTACGGTATCCCCTGCCTGTCGTAAGAGGCGACTAAAAGGAGCTTCCGGGGTTGCGGGCGGCTAGAGTGGGAGCTTGAACCGCCCAGTCAGGCGATCCCGGGAAGGACGGACGGACGTAAAGACTAGACGGAGCAGAGCCCGAGGAGCAGAGTCAGAGGAGCCCGAGGGGCAACGCGCTCAGAGGATTCCGGCTGCAGTCCTTTGAAGGTCCCGGAGTCCTCTTTATAGCGCCGAGGACGGCCACCGGGGGGCTTTCAGTGCGGTAAAAATACCACATAACCCTACGTCGCTCGTCGCCGTCGCGTCGCCCGTCGTCGGCCGCCGTCGCCCGTCGAAAAAAATAAAATAAAAATAGTTTATCGATCAGATGCTGTCGATCGATAACCTAGCCAATGGGAGATTCGCCTTAATAGAAATGTTGCAAGGAATTCGGTTCATCTGATTCCAAGTGGTTACTGCCGCCCATAGACATCTGTAAATTTATGTAGAACTGGGATTCTATCTGACTTTACAAATTAATGCATTACTACTCCCGAGGACTTAGATTGTTTCCATAATAATTTTATCATCATAAAGCCCACTAAAGACGCATGTGGTTAATTCGTTTTGGTTTTTAAGCACGACAAAATATAAATGCATAGGTACTAGATCAAAACGCCCATTAACCACTGAGGTTTTGATATCAATACCATAGTAAATACTCTCAGTGCATACGTTTCATTCGCTTATGACTCAGACCGCGCGATATAATGTTCTATGTAGTTACAAGAACTGGGAACTTCTTAGACACGGAGTTAGATTTCCGTCGCGCGAAGGACATTTATCTACTTGTCTGTAGCGAAATTACAAAATGTATGTATGTTTCTATGTTAACACCACTCGTGGTAAGTGCTACCTAGAGTGCGTTTACTCTACAGCGCCAGCGGTATTAACCGCTGTTACATGCAGTTTCTACGCATAGTTTTCATCATAGATTTCAAGGATGTGATTAGGTAGAGTCCACCAATTCGCACTTGGCCAGCGCGGTGGACTATGGCCTAAACTCTCTCATTCTGAGAGAAGACCCGTGCCCAGCAGTGGGACGATAATGGGTTGACGACGATTAGGTAGATGGTAGGCCGCCCATGTACTACTGTAATCAACCTCAAATAAACTTGGAATGCCATCTTTTTTTTTATATTTGTACCTAACGATAAATCAGACGGGCCACCTGATGGAAAGTGGTTACCGTCGCCTATGGACATTTGCAACACCAGAGGAGTCGCCAATACATCGCCGGCTTTGAAAGAGAGCTCTTTTTGCACCTTTCTTGAAGAGCCCCATGTCATAGCGCTCCGAGAATACCTCAGGAGGAAGCTCATTCCACATCTTGCACGTGCGTGGTAGGAAAGACCGTGCAAACCGAACCGTGGAGATGTTATAATATGAAAGTTGCAAGCACGCAGTCCACCTGATGGCAAGTAACCAGACTTTTTCTACCACCTTGCAGATGATGGAATATGGCTACGAAATCATACCTCATACAACTATAATAGATAAATAGTTGAAATTCGCTGTCTCAATCGTGGATTACTCGAATCCCAGATACGCACCACATATTTTCCAAGATTATTTCGGTATTAAGATAAATTGTTGACTACACTGATCAGAAATATTCGTAAAGTTACTTGTACTGAGTGTTCTATAAACATATCTCTCAGATAAATGTGAATTCTATCTATTCGAACGCAAGCACGGTGAACTATGACCGAAATCGCTTTCATTCTGAAAGAACTGAGCCCAACTGTGTGACAATAATGGGTTGACGACAGTGAGCTCCAACTAGATTACCTTATACACGAAACCACGGAGAATATTAGTGTTTAATTAATTAAAGTGCTAAGAAATCACGTACAAAGCGTCCCACAAACGAGCTTCACCAAAAGCGCGATTAAAGCGTAAAGTGTCACGTTTGTCGCATTTATAAAGCGTCCAGCTCATTTACTTGAAATATTTTATAATGCACCCGTTTCACCGCCATAGGACGACGAGTATTTCTAGCGTGAAGCATTTCTTGCGTTTCGATGGAAGGGTGTGGTTGCCGGCGCACTTTTACATACGGCGACCATCGTAGTGCTCGGGAGTAGCAACTGTGATTGATTTCAGATAGAACCCATGTTCTAAATGAAGTTGCTTACAGATAGCTATGGGCGGCAGTGACCCCTTACCATCAGGTGGACTGTATGCTCGTTTGCTACTTCAGACAGATAAAAGGAAAAACTTACAGATGTCATCAGTGGCGACTTACAATCAGGTGGACCGCAGGCTCCTTTGCTCCTTCAATGTTATAAAAAACACAATGTGTGTTACCACAATAACTACAAGAATAAATATTGAATCGCTTACCCGTTCTAAGTAAGACAAGTCATTAACAACTACCTACACGAAATTCTTCGCGCGAACATTTTTAAAACATTTCTCGTTTGTATTAACACGTTTAATAAAAATTAATGCATGTACCGTTTCGGAGGAAAATGAAAACGTATGAAAGGTTATCGCGTCGCGAGATATTTTTTTACTTTTCATTGCACATCAATTCTGTTTCATGAATACTTTAATGAACTTGTTTGTGGTTGTATCGATTTTATATGAGTCGTAAGAGGGATCAACATGTTGGTTGATCTTTTAAGGGTTCCGTAGCAAAAGGGTATAAACGGAACTCTATTACAAGACTCCACTGTCCGTGTGTCCGTTTGTCTGTCTGTCACAAGGCTGTATCTCATGAATCGTGATATTCTATTCTATTCTGTTTAAATCTTTCAAGGTAATGTATTTCTATTGCCACCATAACAATAAATACTAAACACAGAATAGAAGAAATATTTAAAGGGGCTCCCATACAACAAATGTGATGTTATCGCAGCTTTTATACAGATGGTTGTTGATGATGATGGTTATAGATGGTTAATGGTACGGAACCCTCTGTGTCTGACCCGCACTTAGCCGGTTTCTTACAATATACCTATAATATGTTGTAAGAGGTGTTGAACTTGTGTTGTGGAGGTGCATGGTGAAGGTGTCATTCAAAAGGAAGGTTCTTATGTATAAAACATATATAATATAGTAGAGAAACACTGATAATTTTAGATTTTTGACTTTTAGGCGGAACGAAATTCGCCGGGTCATCTAGTATATGTATATAAGTAAGGACGTACATAGTACCTACTTCAGATTAAGTTAACGATTTTTTTTTCAATTTTTTATACTTTTTCAGAAACTAATAAATATGCTGCATTTCCTGTAGTTTGTAATTTTGTAAGTATAAGCAGTCGTTATTTTTAATTTTATAATTACGTAAGTACATTTGTCTAATTATTATTTATTCATCAAAGATATCTAACCCGCAGTTGAAGAAAAAACGTTATGCAGATACATATTAATAAAGCTGAGTTAAAAGTACTTCGTATCATCATTATCATAACATGTTTTCCTGTATCCATTCTTTATCTTCAACGGACAAATATACAAGAAAACCTCTAAGAATCACCATTAGATTGTACCAATGTGACGTCATACAGTGATCTCGTTAACTTATTCTAACTATAAACATCTGAAACTGAGCAATTCAACTCAGTACGAACTAGCGAGCACCCTTGATAGGAACATTTTGGTTACAATCCACACGAAAATGTTTACCATGAAAACGCTGCCTGTGTGTGTGTTCGTGTGTTTGGTGACAAGATCGTACGGCTTAGATTTGGAGAAATTACGACCACTCCTGATGGCTATACAAGCCGGTTTAATTAAATGTAAGTTTAGAGTAATTTTTCCATAATCATCTGCGGCGCTACAGCCGCGGGTGGGCCTTGGCCTGGTCCAGAACATTTCTCCAGTCCAGTCTATTTTAGGCTTTCTCTCTCCATCTTGTCTCGCCCACAGTTTTTAGGTCTTGCATGACTCCTTCTAGCCACCTGAGTTTTGCCCTTCCTCGGTTTATCCGTCCGTCCGGCTTACCATGTAGAATTTTTCCATAGTCACCAAAATTATAGTGATTTTTGTCGCTGTTGACCAATTATATCTATAACTAACTGCAGGTAAAATTTTAATAGGGAATTTATTTTATCATGTACTTACACATGTTGATACTTATTATACAGTTTGAAAAGTGTATTAGTTAAGTAATTCCTCAAAATATATTGGTGCGTGCAGATAGTTAGGGACATAAATAATTATGAGCCTGCTAGTCATTATTCCGGTAACAACATTAATTGCTAATGTGAATCACAGATGCGATGCTGCTCCCGAGGACTAAGATGGTCGACTCGTATTAAACTAAGCTGGCAACCAATCCTTTCTAGGGAAGCACAAGTACTTCACGCTACAAATAGGCGTGGCGGTGGTACCTCCCTTGTCGATCAATAAACGTTCTACCTCTTTACATTTTTACCTAATGATAAGGACTACCTGATGCAAAGTTATCACCGTCACATAGAAATCGCTAATGCGTCGCCGGCTTTAAAGGCGAGCTCCTTTCGCACCTTCCTTTAAGAGCCTCTTGAAGATTTTTTTTATTTTTTTTTATTTGACTGAAGTGGCAAACGAGCATGCAGTCCACCTGATGGTAAGTGGTCACTGCCGTTCATGAACATTTGTAATCAACTTCATACAGAACATGGGTTCCATCTGAAGTCAATCACAGATGCGTTGCTACTACCGAGGACTATGATGGTCGCCTCATGTGAAAGTGTGTCGGCAACCACACCCTTCTATCGAAACGCAAGAAATTCTTCACGCTAGAAATAGGTGTGGCGGTGGTACTTCCACGGTCGAACTACACTGGTTCTACCACCTTGAAGATTTTGAAAATTCTTAAAAAATGAATCAACGTACTCATACTTATTACACGGTTTAAAGTGTATAAACAATAACACACCAAAGGTAATCTTTTATAAGGTCGAGACAGGCTTTTTATTACTGTTAAAACGTCTTGATTCACAAGTTTTGTCTTGTAAATCAATTCGTTTTCAGTTTGTTTTTGCTTTAAACTCTGTCAGTGTTACATGGTTTCAAATTTTCAACTGTACCTGTTTAAATAAAGATTTTGTTTTATTTTATATTCAAAGAGTAACAAAAACATTAATAAAAAGTGAAATGTACTAACAAAGATAAACTGATAATAATACATTTTTGTTTCCGGAATTGCAATGCAAGGTCAAAATTAATAATTTTGATATTATCAACTTCAACCTTGGTTTACCATTGAAGTTATTTACAGTGTCTTAGATAGGTCTTAAATATTCTATTATACAATTATAGATCAGCTCTCAGACCCTTTAATGTCCTTAATATATATAATAGGATGTTTTAGACAAGAACTTTGATTTTTTAAAACATGCGTATATATATTAACTAGCTTATTCCGGCGGCTCCGCCCGCCTTGATCACATTTACCATGTGACGACTACGCCATATGTTGATCCAAGTCATAAGGTGTCTGTTAAAAACACCATAATCTGAACAGTAGTTTTTGCGTGTAACAGTAACAACACACAATATCCTCACAGACTTTTACATTTATAATATTAAAAATGTTTATTACATACGTACCCACAAAGCAAAGACAGCAGAGCAGCCATTTGACAGTGATTATTTTGATTTAAAAGTAAACATGACGAGGTTGAATTTTTAAGCATGGCCGGAGGGGCCATGCTTAAAAATTCAACATTGACATTTTAGGTCCTACCTACATTTTAGCTCCCGAAATATAAGTTCCAGCAGATAGCCTTTGCCATATAAAGATAATAAAAAAAATTCTCTCAATACCAAATTTCTTGAGTGGCTACCAATTCCTCAATTATTGTTAACTTGGCGTAACGATATCTTAAACAGCCGATGTGCATTTTGTTTGCTTTGAATTCCGTACCAGTTCCTTGTTAGAATTATGCGCTAGATGTCACCCTACTTGGTTTAGAAAACAACCAACTTACTAAGTAAACGAAATTCGTGACTCCATCCATCCATCAGCCCTTTGATGTCCGCTGCTGGACGTAGGCCTCCCCTAAATGGCGCCACTCCAACCAATCCTGTGCCCTCTGAAACCAATGGTTTTCCGTTGTCTTCTTCAAGTCATCGGTCCACCTGGTAGTGAGGCGACCTGTACTCTTTTTATCTAAACGTGGTCGCCACTCGAGAACCTTTCTTCCCCGTCAATTATAGGGATTTATTACTCCCTAATAACTAAATATCTTCTTTTCCAGGTGACCACGATAGATCACTTAATCTAGATGTCAGCGGCGTAGATGCCTACTTCTACGATTTTCCTCGAAACGTCGTCGTAACCCTTCCCATCTGCGAGGCGGCAAGGGGTATCCTTGCTTACCCAGAACTAGACAAAACGAAACAGTTTATAATATATGTCGGAGGTTACACGTCCAGCATAAACAGTGAATCCGAAGAACTCGTGAGGAACGCCTTCAGAAACTATCTAAACAGCTATCTCATAATCCTCGACCATTCACCCTACACAAATAACAAAGACGGGAAAGTGGAGACTTACGAAAGATCAGTAACATACGTCCACTACATCGGTAAAGCGCTTGGTCAAATGTTGGCTGGTCTGGCCAAAGGTGGAATATTCCACCATTAACCATTAACATTCACGTCATAGGGCACAGCTTAGGTGCGCATATGTCTGGCAACGCAGGGGAAACGTTCACCGCTGTCACTGGTGAAAAAATTGCCAAGATAACAGGTTTGGATCCTGCCCGTCCTTGCTTCTCCGACAACACGATGCAGGTACAAGTAAGGTCAGGTTTGGCTGATTATGTGGAAATCTACCATTGCAATGCTGGTGCTTTGGGAACAACGAGTGTGCTGGGTGATACAGATTTTTTTGTAAATAAAGGGGAATCACAACCCAATTGTGGAAATCCTTTGATTCCTGAATTTTCTGAGTCGGTGAAAGCAGCCATATGCAGTCATTACGCCTGCATAAATCACTGGATAGCTACGGTCAATAACCCCAACTGGTACTTAGCGCAGAAGTGCGATTCATACAAACATTTCAAGGAGGGTCGATGTGCGAGAAATGACGTCACTATGGCGGGTTTCTGGAATCCTGGAAACGCGACTGGAGTTTTCTATTTCACTACTGAAGACTTCTGATGCTTACGGTAATTTAAATATATGAATTCAATCTACATTATTTATTCTTGAAGGTGGTAGAACCAGTGTAGTTCGACCGGGGAAGTACCACCACCACACCTATTTCTAGCGTGAAGCATTTCTTGCTTTTCGATGGAAGGGTGTGGTTGCCGGTACACTTTTATATGAGGCGACCATCATAGTCCTCAGGAGTAGCAACGCATCTGTGATTGACTTCAGATGGAACGCATGTTCTGTATGAAGTTGATTACAGATGTCCATGGGCGGCAGTAACCACTTACCATCAGGCGGACTGAGTGCTGGTTTGCTACTTCAGTCAGATATAAAAAAAATGTTATTTAATCCGTACAAAGTAAACAGCAATTTTAGTTATAAATAATAAAAATATTGCAACATCACTTTGTATTTTTAATTCTCTGAATGACTCAGCATGTTCTAAACCATTGGCCACTAATAATTGGCCTTTTCGTATCAAGAAATTTGATGAAGAATATCAAATGTTAATACTTATTTTGTTATAACGCAACCTATATGGCTCGTTGATTAGATTCGTCTTTACCACTAGCATATGCAGACATTGAAGATAAACATGATCTAAGTTTCTCACAAATATTAGTTTCGAGACTGGTCATCAGTTAGATTATTTTTAAAATTAGGAAGTAATAGGTTTTAAGCAGCAGTTAAGAGCAGTGATAGCCTAATGGTTGAAACTTGGCCTCTCGATCGGGAGGTCCGAGGTTCAAACCCAGGCACGCACCACTGATTCATGTGCGTATTAGAAATTAATTATCACTGCTTTTCGTTGAAGGAAAACATCGTGAGGAAACCTACACACCTGAGAATTCTTATAAAAAAAAAAGTTCTCGGAGGTGTGTGAAGTCCACCAATTCGCACTTGGTCAGCGCGGTGGACTATGGCCTTAACCCTCCCATTCTGAGAGAAGACCCGTGCCCAGCAGTGGGACAATATGGGTTGACGAGAGGTTTTAAGCATAAACATGTTACTAAAAATAATGATATTATGTCATAACTTACTGAACAATAAATTCTAATGTATATCAGGCTTTTTGCCTCAAGAGGGGGAATACCTTCATTTGTTTGGTCATATCTTGAAAAAAGAAATAGATATTAGTACTTTCAACACTCCATTTGTGCATAAAGAAATTATTATCAACTATTATACTGTTACATTAACGTGTTAAATGTACACGAGTAGTAATTATAAATTGTGACAATAATCAAAATACATTATGATAACACATTAGAAACAGTGATATTAGACTTTCCTTCGAAATTGATAATGATGTACTCGTATATTTAACAGGTGGTAGAACCAGAGTAGCTCGATAAAGGAAGTACCACCGCCCCACCTATTTCCAACGCTTGTGATTGTCGGTACACTTTTATATGACGCGACCATCGTAGTCCTCGGGAGTAGCAATATAAAATAACATAATAAACAACATAAATTAGGAGTAGTGCCATAAGCTACTTTTTACGCCCTAAAATTACACAACAAAACAAATGTGCACTGGACGCAAGATAAATGTACATTCTACGCATTATTTAAGATATTCGCTATGTAAGTGTTAAAAAATCCGTAGCTCAACCTCGTAATCGTTCATGATGAAGATGACACTATATTAACTAGTATTTTCCGAAGAAAGTTTGTAATAAGTCCAAAGCCGGCGAAGCATGCACTGTGCCGTTCTCACCGGCTACGTGATAAAGCTGTGCCGCAGATATTGTGTATTCTCAATGTGGTGCAAGTCATGAGCGAAAAATGCTGAGGTAGAGCAATGAAGGGACTAACCATTGTGTCTGGTAAGTCACATCACCCTTGAGAAATCTATCTTTATGCTGACTGCCTTTTGACTAATGTGGTTTAAGTAACTGATAGAGTTAGCGATTACAAAGTAGCGATTAAAGCGAGGAAATTGGTCAGCGATTATTTAGTAACTATACAAATAGATAGCGTTGATCAGATTTTTCGACTAAATCAATCAAGTGCCCTTCGTCAGCCGCATTAATAAAAATAAGAGACCCGAGCGATGTCAGCTTAACTCACTATTCAGTAGTTTATCGAACAGACGCTATCGTCTAATCGATGAACTAGCCAATGGGAGATGCGCCTTAATAGAAATGTTGCAAGGAATTCGGTTCATCTGATTCCAAGTGGTTAGTGCCGCCCATAGACATCTGTAAATTTATGTAGAACTCGGATTCTATCTGACTTTAGTCACAAATGCATTACTGCTCCCGAGGACTTAGATTGTTTCCATATTAATTTTATCATCATAAAGCCCACTAAAGACGCATGTGGTTAAGTCGTTTTGGTTTTTAAACACGACAAAATATAAATGCATAGGTACTAGATCAAAACGTCCATTAACCTCTAAGGTTTTGATATCAATCCCATAGTAAATGCTCTCAGTGCATACGTTTCATTCGCTTATGACTCAGACCGCGCGATGTATAATGTTCTATGTAGTTACAAGAACTGGGAACTTCTTAGACACGGAGTTAGATTTCCGCCGCGCGAAGGACATTTATCTACTTGTCTGTAGCGAAATTACAAGATGTATCTGTATGTTTCTATGTTAGGACCACTCGTGGTGAGTACCACCTAGAGAGCGCTTACTCTACAGCGCCAGCGCTGTTAAGCGCTGATATATGCTGTTTCTATGCATAGTTTTCATCATAGTTTTCAAGGATGTGATGAAATGAAATCAGCGCATCAACCTAATCACCACCCATGTACTACTGTAATCAACCTCGAATAAACGTAGATTGTCATCTGAGATGTTTTTATATTATGAAAGTTGCAATGAAATATGGCTACGAAATTATACCTCATACAACTATAACAGATAAATAGTTGAAATTCGCTGTCTCAATCGTTATTTCGGTATTAAGATAAATTGTTGCTTCACTGATAAGAAATATTCGTGAAGTTACTTGTACTGAGAGTTTTCTTATAAAAATATTTCTCAGATAAATGTGAGGTCTACCTATTCAAACGAAAACACGGTGAACTATTACCGAAATCTGTCTCATTCTGTAAGAAGACCCGAGCCCAACTGTGGGACAATAATCGGTTGACGCCAGCCACGAGTTCCAACTATGTAGATTATCTAATACACGAAAAGACAGAGAAAATTAGTATTTAATTAATTAGAATGCTAAGAAATCACGTCCAAAGCGTCCCACAAACGAGCTTCACCAAAAGCGCGATTAAAGCGTAAAGTGTCACGTTTGTCGCATTTATAAAGCGTCCAGCTCATTTACTTGAAATATTTTATAACGCACCCGTTTCACCGCCATAGGTCGACGAGTATTTCTAGCGTGAAGCATTTCTTGCGTTTCGATGGAAGGGTGTGGTTGCCGGCACACTTATAAATACGGCTACCATCGTAGTCCTCGGGAGTAGCAACGCATCTGTGATTGACTTTAGATAGAACCCATGTACTATTTGAAGTTGCTAACAGATATCTTGTGGTGGTATGGGAGGCAGTGACCACTTGTCACTGCCTGCCATACCACCACCGCCATCAGGTGGATTGCTCGATAGAGTAACATTACATGAAAATCGTTTGAATATCAAAAGGGTACTAATTTTAAAATTGATTTCACGTACTTTGGTAAAGAAGCATGCAATCCATGTGAATGTGTATTTTGAAAATACTACTACCAAATAAGTTTTCTGACGCTGTCCTGACATCAAGTCGGTAACAGTGGTGTCAGTATAAGAATAAGTATTGCAGGCAAATTGAAATGCCCCCGTAGGCCTATAGAAAAAAAGGACATCATACAGTCACACAGCATTAAGCGCTTAAGGACTAATTTAAATGCCACGTGTTATTCCTGCCTTATTATGTCCTTTGTACTCAAACATAATAGCGCTTATATCCTTTGTACTCAAACATAATAACACTGTTTTACTAAGTCGAGGGCAATAAAATATTCGTTTTAAGCGTCATTCACTAGGCATTGCATCTGTAGTCGGGGAGTAGAATACGGCTACGGTATCCCCTGCCTGTCGTAAGAGGCGACTAACAGGGAGCCTCTGGGGTTGCGGACGGCTAGAGTGGGAGCTCGAACCGTCCAACAAGCAACCCCGAGAAGGACGGCGGTATGTGTGGCTGCATCTCGCCGTAAGCACCGGATGATGAAGGGGGATGGTACACGTCCCCCAAGAGAAGAGCCCGTGAGGGGCACTGCGCTAGGGGCCACCGGTTCGTTCCGTTGAAGTTTCCAGGTCTCCTACTACAAGCGCTGAGGAAGGCCACCGAGGAGGTTTTAGTGGGTAAAAATCCCACATAACCCTGAGTCTCTCCCAAGGATTCGGTGTACCATTTGAAGGTTTCCTCCCCGTAACAAAAAAAAAAGGCATTGCATCAGCATTGTCCATTAAAGAAGTAACGATCGGATAAGGCCAAGAAATTTCACTGCAAATCACTGAAAATTGTAATAACATTTTGGGGCTTCATATTGCATAAAATCCTAAACGCTGCCGGTTGTAATCAAGAAAATGCAACACGCTTGAAGCAAATATTTCGTGACCATCGCTAAGTGACCATTCCACTGTTCATGTATTCAATCCTACATGCCCTAAATAGTATAATTAAAAACGGTAACGTAATAAAATAATTAATGTTTTATATAGAACATTTATTTATGCAAGGTGGCACGTATATGGTTTGGGCACGAAGGTACCACTACGACGGTGGAAGGCTGGACTTCCCGGCCCACATTTATATAAAGCGGCCATCTTAATCCTCGAGAGTTAGTATCTGTGATTAACTTTACATAGAATCATTGTCTTATATAAAGTTACTTACAGATGTTCATACAATAATGATTATCAGGTGGACTACAGGCTGGTTTGCTACTTCCATCTCACAAACAGATGTTCTACTACAATTACTACCAAACTAAATATTGAATCGCTTACTCGTTCTACGTCAGACAAGTCAATAACAACTACCTACACGAAATACTCCATGCAGGGTCGCGAACATTTTTAAAACATTTCTCGTATGTATTAACACGTTTAATAAAAATTAATGCATGTACCGTTTCGGAGGAAAATGAAAACGTATGAAAGGTTATCGCGTCGCGAGATATTTTTTAACTGTTCATCGCGCATCAATCCTGTTTCATGAATACTTTAACGAACTTGTTTGTTGTTGTATCGATTTTATAAGAATCGTTAAAGAAGATCTACTTGTTCCTTTGTATTTTTGTACCTTTTTTGTGACGACGCGCGTGGCGGAGTGGTCACCATACCGGTCTGACACGCAGTGGGTTCAGGGTTTGATTCCAGGCCAGATAGGTATTTGAATGATGTATTTAGATTTCTCTTCTGGGTCTGGGTGTTTGGGCATCCGTCTTTGTATGTCCGTGGCACCCACGACACAGGAGAAAATCATGCTGTGGGACTGTAATGTAGAAAGTGTGAAGCGCTACATTTGTTGGAAGTAATGTAAAACTTCTGTTATCCTATTGATATTTTGTAAAGGCTTAAAGGGACAGTTATTAGTGGTAGCTCTGACTTTATGAGACGGACAATAAAGGGCTATTATGGTAGTAAGAGAAGATGGGAAAAATTCTAGGCAATAATTTTAAAAGATTGGAAATGGAGTATTTTTATGGAAATGGTTTTAATTCTTACTTGAAAAGATAAGGAGGTGGGTTTGGGTCGTATACAACAGTTTTATTATTTTTAAATTACTACGAACAATTTAGCACCAGGGGAATCGCCAATACATGGCCGGCTTTGAAAGAGGGCTCTTTTTGTACTTTTTTGAAAACCCCATGTCACAGTACTCGGACTGTAGGTCGAAAGAAAGTACAACTATTTGCCTAATATTTAATAAACAAAACTATACTGCACTCGTAATAATAATATAACCATATTGCAATGAAACACATTTTCAATCAGTTACCTTACTCATATATTAATGTTCATCCAAGTAGTAGACAGTATTAGTCCGGTCAAATTAGACATTCGGTGCTACATAAATTCGCAACAAGCTGAATTTCGGTACAATTGTTCAAAACACGATTATAAACAATAGCTGAAAGTTCCCCATCATTCCCGTGTGTGGAAAAAAAATTATTCAAGGTCAAATGTCAAAAAAATGAGTTTTTCGCGATTTTCAGCAAAACGGTAAGTTTTATCAGAAAAATAATTCAGTCTAAAATTGTAGATCATTAAATTATCTATAAAAAATATATCAATACTTTTTTTCTCACGAGACACCGTTTCGGAGGTATCGCAGTGTAAAAAGTTGTAACAGTTGCAATTGCCATAAATTGCACACGTTTTCACGCCACCTATGAGGTAGTGTACTTAGCGCGTTTTTTTTTAACGTGGTTTCCCCAGTAGGCCTACTCCACAAGTCAGTAATTATCCAGTTTAATTGAAACTATCGTAAATAATTGATATTAGCCAGAAAAAAAGCAATGTTGATAAAAAAAAAGTACAGACATTTATTAGTCGGAGTCGTAATTTTCGAATTCTTCTCGATTTTCTCCTTGTTCTTCTTCTTCTAGATTTTCTCCTTGTTCATTTTCTTCTGGTTCATCCTCGTCTTGGGTGCTAGTAAATTCAGCCAATAACGATGTATCGCAAGTCGGCTCGTTGACGTCAAATGTATCATCAATTGTTGGTGATTCAACATTAGAGCACGACTTGCCTTGGCAACTTGTACACGCCATAGAACAGAATAGACCCACTTTTTTGCAACCACATTTAGCGCTGCATCCCTTTTTGCAGTTGCAAAAAATTGCGTTTAGCAATTTTTCCGGCGCAGGTGGAAGCAAAGTTGGAACTGGTTCCAATTCATTATTTACAAACTTCCAACCCCAGTCTGTTGGGTCTTTCTGACAACCAAGCCACACTTGAACTTGGTAATATACCCGAAGAAGATGTTGATGAGCAGTAGCCGACGTTGGAGGAAGACAAGCTAACTGTACCTGTTTTTTGCTTTTGGTGTTTTTGACGAAACATGCATACCGATTTAAAAAAAAACGCACTAAGTACACTACCTCATAGGTGGCGTGGAAACGTGTGCATTTTATGACAATTGCAACTGTTACAACTTTTTACACTGCGATATCTCCGAAACGGTGTCTCGTGAGAAAAAAAGTATTGATATATTTTTTATAGATAATTTAATGATCTACAATTTTAGACTGAATTATTTTTCTGATAAAACTTACCGTTTTGCTGAAAATCGCGAAAAACTCATTTTTTTGACATTTGACCTTGAATAAAATTTTTTCCACACACGGGAATGATGGGGAACTTTCGCCTATTGTTTATAATCGTGTTTTGAACAATTGTACCGAAATTCAGCTTGTTGCGAATTAATGTAATTTCACCCTAATTTTTTGGTCTAATTTGACCGGACTAGGACTATATCATGAATAAATAAAACATTCGATACTTGGGATAGATTTGTGATTTTGCTGCTCATTTTTAAAGCTGGCTGTACATGGAAGACTTGTTAACTTTTGCGAATTGCGATTGACGAATTTACATAAAGGTCTAATCTAAAACATTAAAAAAATAAATAGGCATATTAATGAATACTAGTCACCCGTCGCATCGGTCGAAATTCGACCGTAATTTAAACTAAAAAACTTAACTTCATGTAAAGTAGGAGGTCCAAAGTAGGACGAATATTTCTCAAATTCAAACAAAATGTAATATTTTTTTAGTAATTTTGAACACGCCCGTTAAAAATAGCCGCATTTGTAAGCAATAGCGGTAATGTGTTTTTAGTTGATTTTATGTATGATATATGCAGCATTTGAAAAAGATATTAACGTTCCGCATTCCTTCTCTACGTCCACTATAACCGTGCAAAATTTCATACTAATCCGTCCACGGCATATTTCTTTAAAATGCGTCACAAGTTTTTGCTTCACGAATTAATATAATAATGATAAAACTTAGTCATAACTTTTAATATTTCTTTGGTAGGTATATGTTTATTAAAAGTGATTTTTATAAATAGTTTTGAAATATTTCAAGATAAATAAAATTCAAACTATCTTGAAATAATTTGCATTTGAAGAGTAAACACTCCTATTGTATTAATCTTGATTTTGTTGTGACTGATGTGCAAATGAAGCATGCACTATATACAAAATATGCTACTACATGCACTATACTACATGCAAAAATCTGTGACATCAGTTGACAATATAAGGTGATCAGCGGCACCTATTGAAATGTAACCAAGAAGATTAAGTATTTAAGGTTGTGGTATTGATATATTTATTACATATACATATTTCAGGTGGACTCTCTACAAATTGGCAATAACTTTCTTAATGACATTTTCCTCTCCGCTTCCGATCCGATATTTGACTGGATATGTTTCACACCCATATGGGACATGAGTCCTACCTAAAGTCGATCACAAATACATTTCTAGTCCTTGCTTTGTAGTGAAAAACTATATTATTAATGGTTATGCTTTTTCCAACTCGGTAAACCGAAACAGCAATGATTATTTTTTATGAGAAATATTGGTGTGGCGATGGTACCTCTAAAGTAAACCGCGAATAATTCTATCATATTAACAATCTAGCTTGTAGTACCATGAACAGGACGCCTATAACATTCACACACGTGATCGAGCGCGGCGCGTGGCGCTCAATTTGACGCTACGCCGTTTTTCCAAGTCACCTGAGGAAATATTTCACACGGGCTTATTAAATGTACCGGAAATCATTACTGGCGGTTTTGTTCAATTTTGTTTACTATCTAAAGGTATCAAATTCAATTAGTTCACATAATGATAAATGGTTAATCTTCCAAGGACATCTGTAAAATCAAACCAAATAGTATTTACCTAGCTATGAGATTAGTACGAGCTTATTACTTTTTCAGATTCAGGTGTTACGTTAACGTTTACGCACATATGCAATGTGTGAATTGCAATACATTGCAAGGTACTATCGAGTTGATTCGTCCTTTTTTGTAATGACACGAAAAAAAATCCGGTAAGATCGTAGAGATAAGCAGTATAATTTTTATTGACTTCTATATATCTTATATAGCTGCCCCGATGAACTTCATTCCGCCTAAAAGTCAAAAATTTTAAATTATCACTATATTACGCATGTATTAAACTGGAGCTAACTTTCATTACCATGTAAAAAATCATGATTGTAATTATATAAAAAAATGAATATAAATAAGAATAAAGACAAACCCGCTGAGTTTCTTGCCGGATCTTCTCAGTTGAGGTCGTTTTCCGATCCGGTGGTAGTGTAAGAAAAAAAAATGTAACTGACAATTTGTAAGTGCCCCCGTAGGCCTATACAAAAAAAATAAAGACATTTCATTTCATTTCATTAATAAAAACTTCCTCTTGAATCACTCCATGTATTTAAAAAACTGCATTAATATCCATATCGTATTTTTAAAGATCTTAGCATAAATAGGGGAAGACCGGGAAGCGACTTTGTTTTATACCATGTAGAGATTCACCAATATGCTGATGTTATAATTCCTTTTATATTTTTTTTCCAATCATGTTATTAGAGGAAGTAAATTGTTCATACATAGATTATGTTGCCGATCTAGTCGCTATTTGATGGTTTAAAGTAATATATCGGTAACATGATGTATACTTTTGTTTTGATCAGTTAAGATTTTTTTTATCTGATCGAAGTAGCAAACGAGCATGCAGTCCACCTGATGGTAAGTGGTCACTGCCGCCCATCACCTATAAGCAACTTCAAATAGAACATGGGTTCTATCTGAAGTCAATCACAAATGCGTTGCCACTCCCGAGGAATATGATGGTCGCCTCATATAAAAGTGTGCCGGCAACCACACCCTTCCATCAAAACGCAAAAAATGCATCACGCTAGAAATAGGTGTGGCGGTGGTACTCCCCTGTGGAACTACACTAGTTCTACCACCTGCAATTGATTATTACTATTATTTTATTATTATTATAAATGCCATTAACTTCTCCTTTCGAGCTTCAAGGGCCTCAAATCCCGAGGACTCAATTTAATTTACTTCATAAACAACGCCTCACAATCTATAAATACATTGTTAAAGAAATATCCAACAAAAAATCTCGTTCAAAGCAAAAATTCTCAATAAACCGGGTAAATGTTAGCAGAACTCAATAAACACCGTTGTGACCCAACAAATGTCCGGGTAATGACGTCCGGGTGACCACAATGACGTCATTACCCGGGTTTTAGTTCTAATGAGATTCGAACTGAGTACCTTTTGTGAATTTAGTGAGGTTCATTTAAATTGTTCAATGTTCCAAGCCTAGTTGTGGGGACATAATAGAGAACTAGATTTTGAAGGTGGTAGAACCAGTTTAGTTCGACCGGGAAAGTACCACCGCCACACCTATTTTTAACGTGAAGCATTTCTTGCGTTTCAATGGAAGGGTGTGGTTGCCGGTACACTTTTATATGAGGCGACCATCAAAGTCCTCGGGAGTAGCAACGCATCCGTGATCGACTTCAGATCGAACCTTGGTTCTGTTTGAATTTGCTTACAGATGTCCATGGGCGGCAGTGACCACTTACCATCAGACTGCATGCTCGTTTTTTTTTATCTGACTGAAGTAGCAAACGAGCATGCAGGCCACCCGATGGTAAGCGGTCACTGTCGCCCATGGACATCTGTAATTAACTTCATGCGGAATATGGGTTCCATCTGAAGTCAATCACAGATGCGTTGCTATTCCCGAGGATTATGATGGTCGCCTCATGTGAAAGTGCGCCGGCAACCCTTTTATCGAAACGCAAGAACTGCTTCAAGCTAGAAATAGGTGTGGCGGTGGTACGTCCCCGGTCGAACTACACTGGTTCTACCAACTATAAACTTTTGCTACTTAAGTCGCATAAAAATATCGTAAATTGTTTCAAACCAGAAAACTTCGAGCTATAAAACAAATCAAGTCCACTTCATGCAGGTCGTATAGAAAGTATATTCCCACACAAGGGGTGTAATTACCAGCGTTGCAATACTGTTTCGATAGCAACCCCTAATGCACTACTCGGCACACAAGACAAGCCATAAATTGTAGCTTTTATAGGTTTGTTCTACGGTACCGGGTTTATATCGATGAAATCATTTTGAAATATGTTGACGACCCGCGTGGCGGAGCGGTTACTATACCGGTCTGACTCGCAATGGGTCCCGGGTTCAATTCCCGGCCAGACAGGTATCTGAATGATGAGTTTAGATTCATGTTCTGGGTCTGGGTGCTTGTGTATTCGTCTTGTGTGTGTCCATGGTACCCACGCCACAGGAGAAAATCCTAGTGTTGGGCTATAGGTGTAGAAAGTGTGTGTGTGTGTGTGTGTGTGTTTTTTTAATATATTGCAATATGACGCAGTAAAGCTAATATGCAAGTTTCGAGTTTAAATTCCCGACTTCTGAATCATGAATTTATACATCTAATCTTTTACTACTTGATTTTGCAATAAGGTACATTATCTCTTAAAAATAATCCTACTGTGAGATTATGAGTGCCGAAAAAGATTAATTTTCACATTTACGGTTCAAAGAACTCCGAATAAAGGTTTTTTGGTATATACGGCTCTGACAAGCAAATAGTCCTTAATATAAATTATAAAACAATCCAGGGAGTTACGTCGGGACGAAGCTGCAATAGCAAAGTAACAAAACTATACCAATATTATATTAAAGCAAAAAATACGTTATATATATATCGTAAAGAAACAGAGAATACAGGACTTCATTTTTATTTATTTGATGTATTTTACACAATATCGTTCGAACTACGGGCACATTCCAATGATACATTACATAAGTTTATCAAGCCACGCCCTAGCCAAAAATTATATATATATCGTAGTGATAGCGTGAAGTGTGACGTCAGGAAGGCCAGGAGTCTTCATTATTATTCATTCTTGAAGATTTGAAGTAAAACACAGCAGTAAACTTCTTCGATTTATTCACAATTGAGGAAGTGTGATCGCTTCGACGGTTAAACAAGAATAATCCTTTCTACCGGCGTTCGCTCGCCTTTTAATGTTTGGTGGTGTGACAATAATAAATTTATGGAGGGTAGACTAAATTACAATTCTAAAAATCATTAAATGTTGCCAATTCAATAAACAAACAACTTTCGATCTTTAAACTAACTAAAATAATTATTATCGACGACGTGTTTTTCATAAATACGCGGTGTCGCGCCGACATATACATACAGTAGAATTTTAATATGTAACGAGTACCTTTTTTGTTTACGAGGGGGAAACGAAACGAAATATCGATAAAAAGACATTCGAAAAACCGACTATTTTGAGTACCCGTTGTACATTAAAATGTATCAATTTCACGATCATATTAGTCAAAATTATATACACATAATTAGCGGAGCAGTGATAGCCTAATGATTGAAACTTGGACTCTCAATCGAGAGGTCCGAGGTTCAAACCAAGGTACGCACCACTGATTTATGTGAGTATAAAAAAAATAATTATCACTGCTTTTCGGTGAAGGAAAACATCCTGAGGAAACCTACACACCCGAGAGTTCTTTAAAAAATAAAGTTCTCGGAGGTGTGTGAAGTCCACCAATTCGCACTTGGCCAGCGCGGTGGACTACGGCCTATAACTCTCTCATTCTGAGAGAAGACCCGTACTCAGCAGTGGGACAATAATGGGTTGACGATGATACACACTTTAGAATGTTGGAACAAAGATTATGCCATTCGAAACATATTTTCTATCCCAGTCAAGTAAAGCTGACAAAGGTCAACTCCAACACTCCAACATTCTTATCGATAGTCACGTTATGTTACAGCCCTACACCACCGCACCCCACTAATGCGCCTGAGAAATAATTGAGTGCAGTTGTTTCAAACAACGCCTACGCATAACTGTTGCTAATGATACCCTCGCAGAGACCGCTTTATACCAAGTTTGTTAATATGGCACTAATGACTTCTGTGCTACCTTGCAATCTAGAAGCGATGAGGATTTTTTATAGTTTTAACGTAGCAAGCGAAAAATCAATCCTCGAAAGTGGCATTACATCTAATTGACTTCAGATAGAACCCATGTTCTCTATGAAGTGCTTTTTTTCTGTTCTCGAGGGGGAAACCTTTAAGAGGTATCCAGTGCCGTGGGAACGCAGGGTTATGTGGGATTTTTACCGCACTAAAACTCCCCGGTAGCCGTCCTCAGCGCTACAAAAAGGACTCCGGGATCTCGAAAAGAACGCAATCGGAGTCCTCTAAGCACATTGCCCCATCGGGCTCCTCCCATGTGAGCAGCTGAGCCCACTGCTCCGATCTTTACGACGATATGCGGGCACGCATACCGGCGTCCTTCCCGGGGATAAAGTGCTGTGTTACTTGTCTGACATTTGTCCATGGGCAACAGTCATCAAATGCCATCAAGTGAACCAAAAAGATATCCCAAGGGCTGTGAAATGGGGCAACGCGCTCGGAGGATTCCGGTTAAAGTCGTTTCCAGATCCGGGGGGGGTTTAGTGCGGTAAAAATCCCACATAACCCTGCGTCGCTCCCACGGCGTCGGGTACCTTTTGAAGGTATCCCCCTCGAAAACAAAAAAAAAAAAAGGGCTGTGAAACACCTGAAGAGTCGTTCACTTGACGCTGCCAGCGCCAGCATTGTCACCTTTCAAAACAACTTTATTGTCGTCCTATTCCCCGTCGGTGGCGTTGCCGCTTGGTGGCTGCGGACCTCGAGAAACTCTTCCTTACACCGGCAATTCCCTCAGTGAAAGAACTGGCCAACAATGTTGTTGGCTGCCGTTCGGCAGTTGTGCAGCCTTTGGTCTTCATTGATCGCGCTTTGCTGGTGGTTAGGGAGTTAAAAACAAATGTATGTCCGATATGACGACACAAAATTTCGCAGAAAATTATCGTAAAAGCTGCAATTCGTTCAACGATGACGGTTGTAAATCGAAGAAAATATTTTACCTCTATTTTAAAGCAAATATTTTACCTCTCAGGTGACTGTGTTCTGGCTTGATTGTTATAAATAGATATTGAGTTATCTAACGCATGTTCCAACACGCTGCTCTTTATACCATTTCATGAAATTGGCAATACTTATCACCGTTACGTCCAATTGGACGTAACGGTGATAAGTATTGCCAATTTCATGAACAAGTTCAGAGCTGGTAAATCTAATTTAGGTTATTTATACACCGCCAGATCAGAGTCGGCCAGCAGATTGCCTAATTTGTTGCATCGCGGATAATTTCACGCTTGCCAGCTATAGCTTGTACAGCTACCCACAGAATGAGCAAAGATTTCAAATAACGGCAATTCAAACTTCGTCTTTACTTCTTTGATGTTAGGCTCAGTTTGTTTTGAACAAAATGGGACGAGAAGTGTTCCCGCTGGTCCGTTGTACAGTTCTCGCATTCATTTGTAGCGTTCTGAATGGATTAAGTTCCGTACATAGAACCGCAGAATTAATATCGTTTAGAAATTCCCATTATTTAGAGTGGTGTCGCTGAACTGTGAGTGTTATTAATTAGGTCTGATTTACATGCCAGCGTAGACTGTAAACGAGTTAGGGTTATAAAAGCTGATGAGCACATTTATTGTATTGCGTAGTTGTTACTATTTTCGCGTGTAATTGAGTAATCGTTGCTATGTTCTCCTTTTAGGTCGTCGTCGTCTTGTCGTCGTTACGGGTCTTCTTTCAGAATGAGAGTTTTAGGCCATAGTCTACGGAGCTGACCAAGCGCGAATTGGTAAATTATTTTTTCTCCTTTTATATAATTGATCCAGATTAAGAATGTATAATATTTCCAAAAAACAAACCACTCTCATTATCCATTAGTTCATAGAATATAAAAGTGTGCTGGCAACCACATCCTTTCATCAAAACGCAAGGAATGCTGCACGTTAGAAATAGTTATGGCGGTGGTACCTCCCCGGTCGAACTACACTGGTTTTACCACCTTTAAAGTAGTATCCTAAGTTGCCTCTTACGATATCCACGGAAAGAAAGTGAGTGATTCTATTCCGATACCACGGCACTACTCCATGTAACATCTACGCCTATTATTCAGTCTATGGAGAGAACGATTGTTCCCCGCACTCATTAAGCAAGATAAACTATTCATGTTAGCGTTTAATGGGTTCAGGAATAGATCGAAATTTGCATACTTCCACTTAATAACTACTGGATGTTTATAATGTAAATTTGCTTACGTTAAGAAATATAGATGTTTGCAGTGGCAGATTCATGTTAGTTCTAGTGGCTAAGGAAGTTGGTAATGAAATGAAATGAAATGAGATGAGTTGAGATGAGGTGAGATGAGATGAGATGCGGTGAGATGAGATGAGATGAGATGATGTGAGATGAAATGAGATAAAAAGGAATGAAATGATATGACTTTATTTTTGTATAAGCCTACGAGGGCATTTACAAATTATCAGTTACATATTTTTTCTTACACTACCACCGGTCGGAACACGACCTCAACTGAGAATATCTGACAAAAAACTCAGCGGGTTTGTCTTTTTGTTATTTTATATTTAATTTTTTTAACATATTTACAATCTTGTTTTTTCCATGTTAATGAAAGTTAGCTCCAGTATCTGGCCTTAGCTAAGGATACATTGGTTTGGGTACCTATATTATACCTAACGATATACATATGTAAAGAGTAATATGCTGTGTTATACCTTAAAATAACATAAAAAATATGTTTCCGAAATTAGTGTTCCTAGAATGGCCGTAAATAGTTGTAACACAGTATTTTTCTTTGTAATGTGTTTTAGTAAAAAGATATAAAAAGAAAAAAGACAAACCCCCAGAGTTTCTTGCCGGACCTTCTCAGTTGAGGTCGTTTTCCAATACGGTGGTAGTGTAAGAAAAAAATATACATATTACTGACAATATGTAAGTGCCTTCGTAGGCCTATGTGAAGTAAAAACATTTCATTTTAAATCTTAGTCTTACAATTGGACTTATCAAAGACATTAGCGCCTCTCGATTGTCAACGATAAAAACTGTTATAAGGCGACATGCAGTCTTCGAAACAAGCCGAATATGAAAGAAAAAAAGATCCTTGATTACTGTGGATTTAATTAAATATAATTTTTGAGTAAGTAAGAGTGCCTTGGTAACAACTACATAAAATAATTGTAGTAAAATATCTAACGTCCCTCTTACAAATTGTACTCTCTATTTTCAATAATGGAATTGTTCTCAAACCAAAACGTATTTCAAAATGGCCGGCCTTTTTTCTCCGAATCCAGTCGGTTAGAGACGTAATTTAATGTATCAGTATCAAAACTGAATAGTAAACTCCGTTGCTCGCCTGAGCTCAGTCTGCGGTTTGCGGGCGAAGCCGGGCGTTACTACTAGTTCTCGATTTTTCGATGTTTTGTTTTATTAATTATTATTAATGAGAATTTTGATACAACAAATAAAGTAAAAAAAATTAAATAACATAAACTGGACTAAATAAAAACTAAACTTATAAATAAATAACAACAAGGAACTTATTATTATAAATAAAACAAACCATCTAAAATTGCCGTGTGAGGCATGGTTCGCAAAACTGGCGTCATTACCTTGCTTCACGGCTAGATTTAATCTTTGTGCAAAGTAGCCGCCAGCCTTTTGGTCTCCGGAAGCTCGAACAAGTCTGGTAGACATATCTGACATGAATTTTTTTTCATGTCAGATGACCATGGACCCATGGTCTCTATTGCAAGCGCCTCGAACAAACATTAATTATATTTAATAATATTCGTGTAACCACATCGAACAAGAATGGTACTAGTTTTGACTACCCTTGTGACTTGTGACAAAACCATTACGATCGAAGACTAAGCCAGACAAACCTGACCCGGGCGTCAGCATTGTCTGGATTAAGTCTTGGAGGGTTGCTAAATCATCTTTTTCGTATACAAGTTAAGAGGACGACAGAATTAAACCCCAAGGGTCCTTTAACTTTTTCAAACAGGATTATCATTTTGGTAACTAAGTAACTGGACTGGCGGCTTAAGATACATACCACTCCTTGAACTCCATAGTCTGAACGGATAAACTTAGACTCTTCGACTAACTCTAAAAAAATATTTCATTTGAAGTAGATTGCAAGTGCGTTGCTAACCTTGAAGGCTACTTTAAACCTCTGTCAAGTCTCTCTTACACCACTCTGAAAACAGAAGCGCTTAACACTGTTGTTATTAAGTAGAAATATATGCGACGGTGCTACCTCCGAAGTCAAGCCACAAATGATTCTGCCACCTTCAAAATGTTTTACATGCATTAAAGCTTTCTACACTCATTCCCTTAAGAAGAATATTTCCTGAGTCGTGGATGCCATGGAAACACTAGGACGAATACACAAACAATAGACCAAGCCGAAATTTAAATTGATAATTTAGATGCCTGCCAAGGTTGAACCTGGAACCTGTTGTGTATCAGATCGGTATGGTACCTGCTCCGTAACACGGGTTTTCTTTGTTTCTTCAGTTTTAACCACAACCCTGTCACGCGGGTCGTCACTCGCTTCGTCTTCAATACAACCGTTAGTAGGGGTCTCAATACCGCATTCACAGAGCAAGGATCGACCTCATTAGTGGGGCCGAACTGAAATTGAACGAATAAACGCGGTGTCGAGGCACAAATGTTCCAACGAACTGTTCACTTGTTACTCGAGCCTTATTTGTTGATCGGGCTTGGTTTAATTGTAACGATTTATATAATTAAACAATGTTTAAACTTATTTTTTTTTTAGAATGTTAGATTTGGTTTAATTAACAGTATGAATAATCTGTTTTTAGCAGGAAATATTTTATACGTAACTTTGAAAGGGCTCAGTAGGTCATTTCTATAACAAATTCCTGACTAACTTTGGTCTAAACCACTAATATTGGAAACCCATACAGAGCAGTAGGACAATAATAGATTAACGAACACAAGATCGTCAACTCGAGTTACCAAAACGAAGCATTCATCAAACCTAATTCCTAATAAGTTACTCGTTTAAAGTATTATCTATATTGCATAAGTGCTCCAGGGCCCTACATTTTTTTTAAATATTCATATGTAAGTACCTGATAAGAGCCGTTTAAGACAAAAAAATGCTTGACATTGGCGAAACGAGAGTACAGCATTATCTCAAACGCTTCGCGTTAGAGACGTGCAATACGTTATTTAATAATAACAAGGAAAATTTACGAAAATAATAACAACTATCAAGCTGTTATGTAATAATTACCGTAAACCTGCAATGTGACCACAATATCTATGTATTAACAGTCAAATACAGACACACTTGATTGTCAATAAACTTTTATTATATTTTGAGAAAAATCAAATTAAATCTGACGAAATGCGGTGGCCAAATATTTTCTTTGCAAGTCTAATATTGATACAATATTGTAAAATTTTCATAATGACGCCACTTTTGCGTACTTTTTTTTAAATAAGCATGACTAAAACAACTAACAATGCGTTTTAAACAAAATTATACACGCATGATATAACAAGTAACATCATAACGTGCATAGACGCTTGACTAAATAGCTAACTGAATAAAAAAACCTAGTCACGCCTACAGGCACGTACGTGTACGTACACTGCATGTACGTGTGAATGAACATGCTCAATCTCTTTACGATTAGTGATGTGGCACTTATGATAAAATACGTATATAAATACATAGAAATATACATAGAGCATGTGTGCCAAATTCACAGGCGGGCACTAACAGAGACAGGGAAAAATTAATTAGTGAAACCACGTCATATATTTAAGCTTTCATAATAACTGTCATACCTCCTCCATTCCTCTTACATTTAATGTACTTACACATCACACAGTATCACATACATTTAATGAACAGATAAAGAATATATCTACGTTTATATTTCGGGAGCGCTCAATCGCACGTCATGTTTTTATTAAATATCAAATTTCATTAAAACCAGTCAATTCAAAATCATCTCATTAAGAAACTTAGACAATATTCATTCACGAGAAACATAATATCCTTGCTAATATAATCTATATATTATAAAGCAGTAGAATATACATTCGTGAGAAATGTGAATAATAATCGGTATACAAATATTACATCATCTAAAATAATATCAGGAGAGTTTACTAAAACCGTTTAATTTTTCAAAATGCTGTAGAAAAAACATTAAATATTATTTAATTGTAGTCGTGTGTGTGTATCCAAATGAACCTCTGCTTTTAAAAGGAAAAATAAAGCGAGTGTCATTTGTACTGTAACAAGTGAAACAGGGCAGATGTCACAACCCGCATAAATATGCAGGATTACACATCTCGAGAGTACGCCCGCGTCATAAGTCCAGGCTTGAGTAATGATCGCCATCCTTTCTTCTTACTTTGAATGTCTTTATGGCACCGCATAAACTGGGAAGTATTTTCGCGTGTTGGGAAAAAATATGAGCACTTTATGACTAAAACGCGGAGCTTATTTGTGCTATGTAACATGATAGTAAATTTATTAAGAAATTGTATTTACTGTGCCTATTTTGTAAAAGAAAATTTCTTTTGTAAATAAAGAGAAACAAGGATATTTACGTCTTTAATAAAATTATCAGTTCATCCACATTATATGACATGCGTCCTGCAATTAAGGTTTTTTCGTGAAAATAAGATAAACGTACTGTTCCGATTTCTTTGATTAAAATAGTAAAATTAACCATTTACATTGAGACACTGTCTTATCCAACTGCGTTAAAAGGAGGGTGATGTTTTTCAATTGTTTTTATGTAATCGTATTTTTTCTACAATGACCTGGGATAAAAAATTCAACATATTTTTGCGTCAAAAATTATAATACCAGTTATAATATTGTCACATTCATGCAAAAAACAGTAAACTATAAAATATAAAGGATTGAAATGTACGTTAAAAAATCGGTAAGATGTTTACCTGGTTGAGTATCACGTTCACCCGTTTACTTAAAATCGGTCATTACTATTTTATTTTTAGTGTTACCAACTGTCAATTCAAATGTTTACTATCAAGTTAGTCATAGAGCTATTTGGCGAATTTTCAAGGTGGTAGAACCAGTGTAGTTCGACCGGGGAAGTACCACCGCCACACCCACTTCCAGCGTGAAGCATTTCTTACGATTCGATAGAAGAGTGTGGTTGCCGGCACACTTTCACATGTGACGACCATCATAGTCCTCGGGAGTAGCAACGCATCTATGATTGACTTCAGTTGGAACCCATGTTCTGTATGTAGTTGATTACAGATGTCCATGGGTGGCAGTGACCATTTACCATCAGGTGGACTGCATGCTCGTTTGCTACTCCAGTCAAAATAAAAAAATAACTCATATTGAACTAATTTATGTAGTTAGTTAAATTCCGACAATATTTTTCTTAAATCGGGCAATCACAGGCAGTGGGCAATCACTCTCTGGTTTACAATATGTCTATTTCTTTGGCACGCGCTACAGCTGAAACAACTTGACGTATGACTAATTTTAGCAGTCGGGTTTTTTGTTGTCAAAATTTCTAGCTATTTTTAATTTGTTTAGATAAATATTCGTACACAAAATTCATATAATTCATTTTATCAACATATTCTTGTGCAGTAAATTTATGTTTTACCAATCAGTAATTAATAATATAAAGTCAGAATCATCAGAGGTAAAAATTAAATATTTACTTTTCATACCTAACCTAATTGTTTGTATCAAAGTACATTATATCCGTCGGTAGACACGTAAAAGATACCAGAAGCATTACCAGGATTGGAGTATCCTGCTATAGTAACCTCGTTAGCGGAACATTTCCCTTTAGCTAAATCTTCATAGGAGTTACATTTTCGGGCTAAGTACCAATTGGGATTGTGCACCGTCTTAATCCAGAAATCCATGCACACTGTATGGCTGCAATCTGCCCGTCTCGTTTCGTCTATCACAGGAATACTTTGTTGTTGAATGTTACAATTCGGCTGAATTCTTCCGCCATTGTTGAAGAAAAAGTCTATATCTGCTAACACACTGGCCGTCCCTAAATCACCGGCATTGCAGTGATAAACCTCCACGTATTCAGCACACTCTGACCGTATTTGATTCTCAACTAAACTATTCGCAAAGCACGGGCCTGCTGGATCTAACCCAGTAATCCTTCCAATCCTTTTAAGAGTTCTGTTGAAATAAGTTGTGCCAATGACTCCCACAATTTGACCTCCTATACTATGCCCAATGCAATGAATATTTTGAGATGGAAATCCTGTGTAATTGTGAAGGTCAGACAGAAACTTCCCTAAAGCCTGCCCTATACTATATGTGTACTTAATTGAGTTCTCGTAGCTTTTCCACCTTACACTCGTAGACACTGTATAAATTGCACTGTCGACAATAATTAGATAGATATTAGGCACGTCTCGAAAGGTTTGCATCATGAGTTCTGGGGACCTGTTGTATATATGTGACCTGTATCCTGGCACAAAAAATATCAACTTTCTTGAATTAACAAAGTTGGGAGCAATACTTTCAACAGCTTTGTTTATATTAGAGCTGACGTTTAAGTTATTTTGAAAATCGTAGAAGTAGACATTGATTTCGCTGACATCCAGTAACAAGTCTTTGTTGTGATTACCTGCAAATAATGTATTATTCGCCAAAATTCTTACAAAGTTAAAAGGTTTTTTTCCTCCTTCTTGGTCATAGATAGGTACTGTAGTAGGTATATTTTTTACTGATTTAAGAATATATTTAACTAATAATCTACTTCGTTAATTGTCAATAAAAAGTAGTAGGTGTACGAAAATATAGATATATTAATAATAACAAAAGAATTTAGAAATATCTACAATGATTGAGTTATTGCTCTCATATAAAGTACAAGATATAATACTTATTTTAGTATTTTCTGTAAAATAGAACGCATAGAAAACATTTTCACTTTAATTAATTCACACGAAATTACGTACTACAGACAATAAAATACGTAAATAATGAATACCAAATTAATCATAATAGCTACACTGACTATATTTAAAATGCTTCTCTTTATTTATATATGACTATATGTATTTTAATACAGGCAAAACAAGAACAAATGATAACTTCATTGCACAGTTCTAGCACTGATTGAGGTCATTGAAACTTACATGTAATCCAGTGCGAATACAGAAAATTATGAAAGGAACCATTATTATTTATCCAAGAAGCATTTATATGTATACTGAATAATACAATGATAGGGAAAATAAATAAAATCCTCATCGCTGACACGTCACGAGCAGTCTAACGCGTCTGAATTCAATAATGAGCGAAAGATGACGGACGCATTAGAATCTTATCATTATAATCGGCGCTTGCGCATGGTTTAATTGAACAAGATCATTTTGAAGTTAACAATAAGTTGTATTTTAGCGTAACTGATTGTGGTAAAAGGTGTTACGAATTATGTTAATAAAAAATCTAGGTTATTCATTATGCATAATCGTTCGTATTATACTGAAGGTGTGTTACGCGATTTCAAAATATATTTAAATTGTAATAACTTGTGATGAAGTGACCAATATTATATTTTAAACCCTTTAAGTTTAATTCAATTGTTTTTTTGAAAAGCTATTAGGAATAAACAAATACAGATTTTAAAAATCCCTTAAATGTTATGTAAATAATTTACAGTAACTAGTACCTAACAAGGTAAGTTTAATATGTAGCAAGCTAATATTGGGGTTACATAGTCACTGCGTGTCGAAACCCCTACTTTTTAGCAATAAAAATTACAAAAAAAAACATATATAGAGCTTTATTGTATCTATGTATACAAATGAACAGTTGTAGAAAACTATGGTTTGTCATAGTTATTATACGTATTACATTTTATCATTTCTCATAGAATATTACTAAAGCTTATTTTTACAAGAAGATTAGTACAGAAAACTATTTAAACTTCATAATATTTAGGTAAAAAACCTTGAAAAATAAATCTATAGCACAAAAATGCCTTTATCTTTTTTATCTTAGGTATATTCTAAGATAAATTAAAATTAAGGTATACTTAAAAGGTGTTAAAACTCTTAGTGGTTCGATTCGGCATACGCACCGGTGCTTTTGATTCGAGATCGCTGGGTTCCCTGCTAGCGCTTAGGCAGGCTACTGGGGTAGGTTTAGGGGATATAAACCCACATAAACGGGAGTCTCTCCCAAGGCTTCGGTACAACCTTTGAAGGTTTCGTCTTCGATACACAAAAAAGAGTGCGAGAGTAGAACTTTTTTTTTTTTTTGTTTTCGAGGGGGAAACCTTCCAAAGGTACCCGACGCCGTGGGAGCGACGTAGGGTTATGTGGGATTTTTACCGCACTAAAACACCCCCGGTGGCCGTCCTCGGCGCTGAAAAGGGGGACTCCGGGATCTCGAAACGACTTCAACCGGAATCCTCCGAGCGCGCTGCCCCATCGGGCTCCTCCCAGATGGGCGGCTGGGCCCACCGCTCCATCTAGTCTTTACGACGGTATGCGACCACACATACCGCCGTCCTTCCCGGGATTGCCTGACCGAACGGTTCGAGCTCCCACTCTAGCCGTCTGCAACCCCGGAAGCCCCTTTTAGTCGCCTCTTACGACAGGCAGGGGATACCGTAGCCCTATTCTGACCCCGAGGCTACAGGGACGGCGAGAGTAGAACTACGAACTATTTTGCTGTCTTCAATTACAAAGACAATATTAAGTCTAAGCGTGATTTTACCTATAACTAGAAGAATAACATACAACATGTGCTGTATTATATGCTGGATACACATCACACATCTCGTGAGCATACACCCGCGTAATAAGTTCAAACTTCGGTGTTAATGACGTACGCGTTTAACCCTTCGTGTTATTTATTGAATATTTTTATATGAATAAATGCCCCTAATGGCGCTATCTGTTGGCATATATGTAAAATATAAATTCAATAAAGATGAAGGGCGGCGGCAGAGGGCGCTAGAAGCGTAACAGCGGTGAAATTGATATATTTCAAAAAAAAATCTAAAATTTTTGCCTTGTGTTTGATCTCGAGCGCGACTTAGCCGTCTCTTCGCGATACGCTCTCCGCAGCCCCCTCAAATTTTTAGCAGTGTCGCGGTTTCCCTTATTTTCACTCCCCATCGCTAACATTAGGTATCACCATTCTTTCGGTTTATCATGAATGTCAAAAATTAAAGAGCACATACAAGTGATACAAAATTTATGAGTAACTCAAGCTTATTCCTTTTAAATAATAAATCCGTTGAAATTATTAAATATCTAATATCGTATACGGATCTTCCACCACTTGAGAATAGTGTAGAAATGCATAGCACAGGCAGTTTCTTTATCTATATACTCGTACGTGGAGCATAAAATACAACACAAAATTACACACACTACCATACATTTGACACTAACACATATGTACATAAACAAAATAAAACATTAATTGTATCTTACTATGAAGTCAATTTCAAAAATATGTCAGATGTTTATGTCAAAAATACACCCCATTATGGCTACGTACTCACGGCGCGGTTTTCACCCGCGGCCGCCGCGGTTGCGAGCCCGCAGCTTCTGTAGGATGCAGATATTAATGTAAAAAATTAAAGCAATACTCACGATGCGGTTTTCGCCCGCGATGCGCGCGGTTGTTTGCGGCTCCCGCTGCACCGGCGGGCAACCTGTAGAACCGCGTGGGCCGCGGTCAGCCGCAGCCGCGGCGGTTTGCGCCCGCGCACTCTGCGGTCAGTTGGCGGGCGAGTGCAGTAGTCAAGACCTCAACTGATGGTAAACCGCCCGTCTTGCGGTTTTCGCCCGCCACGTTTGCGGTCGATAATGGCAACCGCGACGGCAGCGGAACCGCAAAAATAGGCGGTCTCCTGAGTATCGCACAAAAGCTGCGGGCCCGCAACCGCGGCGGCCGCGGGTGAAAACCGCGCCGTGAGTACGTAGCCTAAAAGTATTAATTGCAGCTTAGAGTCATTTTCCGTTGCAGTAACTTAAAAATTGATACACAGTCGAAAAAAAAGGTCATAAGTTCAAACTTGAGTAATGATCGCCATCCTTTCTTCTTACTTTGACTGTCTTTATGGCACCGCATAAACCGGGAAGTATTTTCGCGTGTTGGGAAAAAATATGAGCACTTTATGACTAAAACGCGGGGCTTACTTATGCCATGTAACATGTACAATGTATTTTTTTTTAAGAAATTGTATTTACCGTGCCTATTTTTTGACGAAAAATCTTGTCCTAGTAAAAATAAAGATAAACAACGCTTTTTACAATGTATAAGCTTGCCTGCTGCAATCAAAGTTTTATGAAATAATTTATAAAAAACACACTCTCGTCAACCCATTATTGTCCCTCTCCTGGGTACGAGTTTTCTCTCAGAACGAGAGAGTTTAACCCAAAGTACACCGCGCTGGCCAAATGCGAATTGGTGAAAAAAAACTCTGCCCTACATTTATTGAGACACTATTTTTTAATTTGTACAGGTATATTTTGTATATATTTTTACTTACCTATTTCATGTTCATTCAATAATATGTTGAAGTCATTAATCAATTATATAAAACCAGAGTCATTAGAGGTATAAATTAAATAATTACGTAACCATTTTTTGTATTAAAATATACGATATCCGTCGGTGGATACGTAAAACGTACCATAAGCAATACCAGGGTTGGAGTATCCTGCTATAGTAACCTCGTTATCAGAACATTTCCCTTTAGCAAAATGTTTATAAGAGTCACATTTGCGGGCTAAATACAAATTGGGATTGTGCACTGTGTTAGTCCAGAAATTCATGCACAATGTATGGCTACAATCCGCCTCTTTTGTTTGTTCTATACCAGGGATACTTTCAACGTCGCAGCTCGGTTGTATTCTTCCGTCCTTGTTGAAGAAAAAGTCTATATCAGCTAATACGCTGTCCGTTCCCAAATCACCGGCATTGCAGTGGTAAACCTCCACATAGTCAGCACATCCTGACCGTATTTGGTCTTTAATTAAACTGTTCGCAAAGCACGGACCAGCTGGATCCAACCCAGTGAGCCTGCCAATCCTTTCAAAGGTTCTATTGAAGTAAGTTGTACCAATGACTCCCAGGATTTGACCTCCTAAACTATGCCCAATGCAATGAATATTACGAGATGGCAATCCTGTGTGATAGTGAAGGTCAGACAGAAACTTCCCTAAAGCCTGCCCTATACTATATGTGTATTTAACTGAGTTCTCGTAGCTTTTCCACCTTCCTCTTGTAGACATTGTATACATTGCGTTGTCAACAATGATCAAATATATATTTGGCACATCTCGAAATGTTTGCCTCATGAGTTCTGGAGACATTTTATTTATATGTGATCTATATCCTGGCACAAAGAAAATCAGCTTTTTTGAGACATCCAAGCTGTGGCCTGAAGCGATTTTTTCAACAGCGTTGCTTATTTTAGAACTGATGTTCAAGTTATTTTGAAAATCATAGAAGTAGACGTCGATTTTGCTGACATCCAATAATGAATCTTTGTTGTGATTACCTGCAAATAATTTATTATTTACCTAAGTGTATAAGTAGATATTACAAAAGGTATATTTTTTACTCAATAACTCACTCATTGCCCTTTCCCTAATGATACGACCTATTAGAATATATTTTTTTTTCTAATGATCTTCTTCATTTATTGATAATAAAACTATTCAGTGCCATAACATTATCCTAATTTTAAAAAATACTATTAAACTATATTATTTGTAACTATAATAGCAACAAACGAATTTAGAAATCAACAGTGCCAAAGTAATTGCTAACATTTATATTACGAATCATAACACATAATTTGGTATTCACTCCAATAGCATAGAACATTATTATTTTATACTCCATTATTCCACATGCAAAACTTCACACTACAAGTAAGATCATATACAAATAAAAGCTTTTAAAAAGAAGTAAATGCTATATCATAATAGCTATATCATTTTTAAGAACAGAGTTAAATGTCATTATTTATCCTTAGCAATATGAGTATTAATTATATTATTATCTATCTTAACTGTTAAACGTATATTAATTCAATATCTTCGTATCGTATTATATTATGTATTAATAAATTGGCGTATTTATGTAAGTGTATATATGTACTATTATATATAGATATACACACATATATATATATATGTATATATTTATACATATCTATGCCTATACATGTCATAGCAAAGTGCACGCACTACTACCATGTATTAACCCATATCCAATCTCGGGTCTGCTGGAAGAGATTTCTTTAGAAATAAGCAGTACCCTTGCACTTATAGTTTATTGTAACTTCTTTTACCATTTATTTGATTCTCTGTGTGTGCATAAATAAATAAATAAAAATAAATAAATAGCTACTCTAACTAAAGATTTTTAACTACACACGAATACATATAAAATAATCTTTTAATATATAAATAAATAAAACAAACCATAACTTCATTACTCAGTTGTAGCATAAGGTCATTGAAACTTACATGTAATCCAGTGAGAATACAGAAAACTATGAAAAGTATCATTATTTATTATCAAATGAGCATTAACATTACAAATTAAAAACACAATGGCAAGTAAAGCAAATAAAATCCCCATTTATGACAGTAATTTTACACGTTTGGGATGATCGGAAGATGAATGATGAATGAATTTTTCATGAGAATCAGAGCTTGCACATATGATTTAATTGAACTCCATCTTTTTTAATTTTACAATGAATTGTATTGTTTATAATTGTCGTAAAATGTGTTACGAATTATTTTTTAAAAAAGCCAGGTTATTCATTATTTTTAATTGTTCGTATTACACTAACAATAAGCAAATAGGGCTCCACAGTTAAACGAGTTTCAAAATGAATCATAATTTTGAATTACAATAGCTTTTTGAAGAAAATAAAATATATATTTTAGTAAAAAGGAATTTAATGTTAACTACCTAGAGGACTACATGGAGGTGCAACCCATTATTGTCACAATGCTGGGCACGGATCTTCTCTCAGAATGAAAGAGTTATAGGCCATAGTCCACCGCGCTGGCCAAGTGCGAATTGGTGCACATCGAGGACTGTATGCATCGAATCTATTAAATGAATATAAATTGTTTTATTATTTTGGTTTGATACGATTTCAGATCCACAGGCAAAAAGATAACGATTCTAAAAGTACAATTATTATTTGTTCTCATTCCTCCAAATATATGCAAGATACAGACACAAGGAACTTTATTTTTGATGAAATGTTTCAATATACAAATGCCTAGTTGTATGAACTAGATTTGAATATAAAAAATAATTTCAGACGAACATTACGACAGAAATGAAAACATGTTTTATCATTTTTTTATTTGATAAATTGATAATATATTCACAAGATTTATAGATCAAACTTAGCGAGATTATTTATTTATAAAGAATATCATAATACCATGTGAAAACTGTCAAACCTTAAAATAAACCTATTGCATGCAAAATATTTTTTCGATATTTTTCGACAAACTGCAGTCGAATTACATTTGTATAAATTTGGCGACTTTTTTTTGCAAAGCTCTGCAATTTAAGATTCGCAAAACACAATTCATGCGAATGCCAATATTCACGAATGCAAATGCGAATATTCGTTACATCACTAGTCTTTAGTGTTAGCAACGCGTCTAACCTAACCTAACCTAACCTCAGCTAAGACTTGGGCGGCAGGGGTCACTTACTAACAGATGGATAGCATGTTCGTTTGGTTCTTTCGTATATGAAAAAAAACTCTTGATGCCATTTTATTATTTCAATTGCTTATAAGGACTTAAGGTTCCCAGCTTACACTTGCATATAAAAGATTATCTATTGGTATACCACACAATCTTATGACGGTAGTTTCGCGGAAATTACTACATTTAATATAAATACATCAAAATATGGCTTTAATTAATTTTTATAAGATTCCAATTATACTCAATTGAAAAAGTATACTTTAATAGATATTGCACGTTTAAGTGCAGAATCGATAAAATTAATCGATAAAAGTTATCGCTAAATTAAAAGTTATAAAAGCAACTTCAACAGAAACCAACGATCAGCGACTTATTATTTCGTTACGTATTACTTTGTACATCAAAAACAACATAAATATCTTGGACAGTTTAAAATTATTTCAAAAACTTTATCATTAAGTGACGTCACTATTGAAATATTTTATACTTTTAAACATAAGGAAGACTTCAACAATAAACAATAGGCCAATACAAAAAGTATTAAGTAACAAAATACGTAATGCTTTTTAGCAAATTATACACACATAATACACGTGCACCTTAAATGCTTACAGTTGTGGACCAATTACCGCATATGTCCTTATATTATTAGAGTAAAGAAGTATTTAAGAACATGAGGTCAACCATAGATATGTTCTGATCTGTAAAACTAAAATCCAATCCAAAAATGTAAAAATCCGATCCGATGGTACCTAGTGTAAAAAAATATATGTAACTGACAATTTGTAAGTGCCTCCGTAGGCCTTTTTTTTTTTTTTTTGTTGTCGAGGAGGAAACCTTCAAAAGGTACCCGACGCCGTGGGAGCGACGCAGGGTTATGTGGGATTTTTACCGCACTAAAACCCCCCCGGTGGCCGTTCTCGGCGCTAAAAAGGAGGACTCCGGGATCTCGAAACGACTTCAACCAGAATCCTCTGAGCGCGTTGCCCCATCGGGCTCCTCCCAGATGGGCGGCTGGGCCCACCGCTCCGTCTAGTCTTTACGACGGTATGCGACCACACGTACCGCCGTCCTTCCCGGGATCACCTGACTGAACGGTTCGAGCTCCCACTCTAGCCGCTCGTAACCCCGGAAGCCCCTTTTTGTCGCCTCTTACGACAGGCAGGGGATGCCGTAGCCCTATTCTGGTCCCGGAACTACAGGGTACGCCTCCGTAGGCCTATGCAAAGTAAGACATTTCATTTCATTTCAGTAAGTTAGAATGCCTCGTACATACTCGTACTTCCTCCTTCCTCGTGCTTAGCCTTCAAAATTAAAATACATTAATGCTTATCATTACTGTTACTAGGGAGAATAGGTGTGGCGATGCCTTCACGAGAATAGAACCGCCAAGTGTTATCAATCGAAACGTTATTTTGAGATTCAAAGTATAACAGAGCAGATAGATCTCGCATATACAGATTTACACATCTCGAGAGCTTACACCCCCATCATAAGTTCAGGCTTGAGTAGAAGTAACTCTCACTATCCTTTCATCTTTCTTTAATATCTTTATGATACCACATACATTAGGTAGAACATCCAAGTGCAATGAAATACATGACTGCCTCAAGCTTATTATTTACGATATGTCACGAATACATGCTGGATTTATTGTAGATGTACCGCTTTTAATTTCATATTTTATTTAAACATTCAATAAATTCGTATCTAATTATAATTAAATAACTTATAATATAGGCAGTCTATTAATAAATAAAAAAACGTTATTATTCGGCGCATATCTTATTAATCGATAGATATAAGAATCGGTTTAGTTAATAATTCGCTCAATAAAATAAACAACAGCGCACAAAATAGACAATTCGCTTTTTATATCGAGGATAAAATGTTAGTTAATAGACGAACCACAGGCTTTTAGTGCTTTTACTGAGAGAATAATAAAGAGAATGTCATTTGTACTGTAACAAGTGAAACAGGGCAGATGTCACAACCCGCATAAATATGCAGGATTACATATCTCGAGAGTACGCCCGCGTCATAAGTTCAGGCTTGAGTAATGATCGCCATCCTTTCTTCTTACTTTGAATGTCTTTATGGCAATGTGTTGGGAAAAAATATGAGCACTTTATGACTAAAACGCGGAGCTTATTTATACCATGCAGGCCATGTAACATGATAGTAAATTTATTAAGATATTGTGTTTGCAACTATTTTGTTAAGGAACGTCTTATCTTCGTAATAGATAAGAGGAAGCAAGGATATTTACGTATAATTAAATATCATCAGTTTTCCTTATAACTTGCAGGACAGTCAAGTCGTATGCAATTATAATAACACCCGTTGCCCTAATTTATTTCAATAAACTAATTTGTCATTTTAGGATGCTTTATATTAACTTATTTATATTCAGTTCTATTATTATTTTGATATTTACTAATCACTGATATCACATTAAAATCACCATTGATTTAAATTAATGTTTTGATTATATTTAACTCAATTATTTGCATCAAAGCACATCATATGCGTCGGTGGACACGTAAAACACACCAGAAGCGTTACCAGGATTAGAGTATCCAGCTATAGTCACCTCATTTCCAGCACATTTTCCTTTAGCAAAACGTCTGTAAGAATCACATCGCCATGCTAAGAACCAACCGGGATTTTTCACCGTCTTTGCATAGAATATCATACAAGATTTATGGCTACAACTCGCCGCCTCTGATTCTCCTAAGCCAGGAATAATTCCAACGTAGCAATGAGGCTGAATTCTTCCATCATCGTTGAAGAAAAAGTCTATATCTGCTAATACACTAGTTGTCCCCAACGTTCCAGCACTACAGTGGTAAACCTCTACATAGTCAGCACACCCTGACCGTAATTGGTCATCAATGAAACTGTTCGCAAAGCACGGTCCAGCTGGATCTATTCCAGTGATCCGCCAAATCCTTTCATAGGTTCTGTTAAAGTAAGCAGTTCCAACGACTCCCAGGATTTGACTTCCCAAACTATGTCCAATGCAGTGGATATTTTGGGACGGAAACCCCTTGTGATTGCGAAGATCAGACAAAAACTTTCCCAAGGCTTGCCCTATGCTGTAAGTGTACATGACTGAGTTTTCGTAGCTCTTCCATCTTCCTACCGGTGAAGTCGTATAAGGCGAATGGTCAATAATGATCAGATATATATTTCGAACATCTCGAAAGGCTTGCCTTATGAGTTCTGGAGAACTTTTATTTATATGTGTCTTGTATCCTGGCACGAAGAAAATCAAGTTTTTGGAGATATCCAGATTATAAACTGAAGTGATCCCTTCAACAGCGTTGTCTATCTTGTGACTCATGTTAACGTTATTTTCAAAATCATAGAAGTAGACATGTATTTCGCTGACATCAAGTTGTAGGTCCTTGTTGTGGTTGCCTGCAAAACAATATATTTTCACCTATATATTGTTTACTTTATTACTGTAAATAAAAAACAACCTACGCTTATCTTAAACTTTACGGATTTGAATATCACAATGTAAACATTAGTTATCTCTGGATACAATTCTATGTTTTTATTGATTAATTAAAATAATCGCCCTTTACCCTTGCTTTGACGCTAAATAAACCTATTAAAATAATCATAACAATGGCATTGGTATGCGATATACACAATACTTAATATTGCTGCATTGTCAGATTTGCATACAAAATATGTGAAATTCCATTTTTCCTAGTCAAAAATAAATACCACAAAAATACAATAGGTAAGAGAGAAATATCGTTAACACAGTTAATATAAATATTTTGAAGTAATTCCACACACTTGTAGTTAAACTATTAATAGTTGAAGATAATTAAAACAAATAATAATACAATTGCACAGCTGTATCTCCGAATTGGGTCATTGAAACTTACATGTAATCCAGTCCGAATACAAAAAACTGTGAAAAGGTCCATAATTCATCGCCCAATTACTATTTACTTTAGTAATGAATAATACACTGATAATTAAAGTAAATAAAACATCCATTTATAATAATCTTATGACACGTCTGACCTCAACGATGACCGACAGATGAATGAGCAATTATGTTCTTATTACTGTAATCGGCGCATGCGCATACTATGTTTACACGATATTTTTAAGTTAACAATGTATTGTAGATTTAGCGTTCTGTAATTCATAGGAAAAATGTGTACTAAGAACGATATAGTAAAAGATAAGGTTATTTATCTATAAGTGTAGTGAACATAAACGTTACGCTTGTTTGTAAATTGCCTACTTTTAGAAAAAAGACTTCAGGGCCTGAAACTAGTCCCTGTAGTTCCAGGACCAGAATAGGGCTACGGTTCTCTCTGTCAGTCGTAAGAGGCGACAAAAAGGGGCTTCCGGGATTGCTGGCGGGAAGAGTGGGAGCCCGAACCGTCCGGCCAAGCGACCCCGGGAAGGACGGAGGCATGTGAGGTCGCATGCCGCCGTAAAAAACCTGAAGGTGCGGTGAACGTTTCACGCCCACCAGGGAAAAGCCCGAAAGGGGCATCGCTCTCGGAGGACTTCGGCTGTGTTCCGTTGGAGATCCCGGAGTGCTCCACGCAGTGCTGAGGACGTTCACCGGGGGGTTTTAGTGCTGTAAGAATCCCACATAACCCGCGTCGCTACCACGAAGTCGGGTACCTTATGAAGGTTTCCCCCTCGTAAACAAAAAAAGGGGCCTGATACTACCTATAATATACAGACATTTCGCTTTTCGTTATTACTCTTTTGCCTGTGGGTTTGAAAAGCGCACCAAAACAAAACTACTGATTTCAATTTCAAACGTCGAAACGCCTCAGATTAGTAAATCTTGCCACATCCTTTAGATCAGAACAGAGGAGCGTTTTAACCCTGTGTGGTCGCAGGCCGTCGTCGCTCACGGGCCACCAGCCACAATCAAAAAACGCCGCCACTGACATATTTTTTATAGTTTCTATACATTTTATATAGACCTATTTCTAGCGTGAAGTATTTCTTGCGATGGAAGGGTATGGTTGCCGGCATACTTTTAGACTTTTAGAGACGACCCTTAAAGTCCTCGGAAGTAGCAACGCATCTGTGATTGATTTCATATAGAACCCATGTTTTGTATGAAGTTAATTACAGATGTCCATGAGCGGCAGGGACCACTTACCATCAAGTGGACTGCATGCTCGTTTGCTACTTCAATCAGATAAAAAAAGATTCGCTGCATATTGTGAACGCTTTTAGCTTGTATAGGCGGCGTTTGTGGCCGCCGCGAGTGGTCCGTGTGCGTCGACACTTAACACGAGAAAGTGTAGTGAACTTCTGCGACTACCTAAGTGGAGCCCAACGTGTCAACGCGATCATCGCGATCCTTTGGAGACCCCGGAGTCCTGTTCCTGGCGAGGATAGCTACCAGATTTTTAGCGAGTATCTTAATCCGGCCTCACTTCCACAACAACGAATACCTTTAAAGATTTCATCTTCAAAAATAATAAATTAAATGTCTTTATGTCATTGAACAATTTAAGTATCCTAAAATATCTACCTAATTTGTTCGGTAACGCAATTCAGAGAACATTGTTCGTATACTCGTACAACTCAATAACTAAAAATCCAATTGGACTGAAATTCAGACTTGGATAGGTATCCTTCTAAATTAAGTGGCTATCTCGTATATTTCTCCAGAGAAAATGTTTAACAAAGTTACTTGTGAAATATTTTAGACTTTATTCAAGTGACAATAAGTACTTATCTCCAAAACAACATTATCAGTAAACTTAATTTAAGAGTTAAATAACCTCTAGAAATATGGTCTTTATTTCATCAAAATCTACCTATCCTATGAAAATTGTGCAATCTAAAACTTAAAAAAAAAACGCTTTCTACACTCATAGCCCCACAGTAGGATTTTCTCCAATAGCGTGGGTGGCATGGACACACACTAAGACGAATACACAAACACCCAGACCCAGAACATGAATCTAAACTCATAGTTTAGATACCTGTCTGGCCGGGAATCGAACCCGGGACCCATTGCGCGTCAGACCGGTACGGTAACCGTTGCGCCTCACGGGTCGTCTAAAAAATGTATTAATCGTATCAATTATAGTTTTCCTATCATCTATGTTATATAATCTATGAAACTGTAGGTACACAAAATAAAAGGGTTTAAGAAATTGTACAGTGTTATACAAATGTCTTTTTTATCACGTTTAATTGTTTCTACTTTTGAGAGTCGCAGATGAAAAGTTGCTAAAAAAACAATTTTAATTTTGTTTTAATAGAAATGCTTGACTATTCATTTGTTAAGAAAATGCTGCGTTGCTATGCATGAGGACTAATTTTGACACTGTCGCATATAGCTAAGTTCACACATCTTTGTCCTGAACGTTTTTTGATGCATATCACGTTCAACTTGCAACTTACAATACGCAACGTTCCTTGATTTGCTTTACAAGTTCGATGAGTATTCGATCAACGTGTTTGTCGCACAAACATCGCGTAAACGATACACAATGTATGCCTCTGCTTATTCAATAAAATGTAGCTTGCAAATAACGTACATAAGAAATGCTATGCTGCCTATGATATTGTCTGTTTTAAGGTTTTAAGATTTTATTCGCTTAATATGAAGTCCACGGAACGAAAAAGTATTTAAAAAGATATCGCAAGAGACAAATTGGCGCTCATACTCACATAAATAGTATTCTACTCTGTCTTGTTACTATAAAATTCTGTAGTTACGTAAAATACCCCTGTGGCATTCCCAGGATTGAAATATCCAACAGGAGTCACCTCGTTACCGGCGCACTTTCCTGTGATAAAATTCTCGTACGAATCACATGCTAACGCCATCAAACTACTTCCAACAGTTTTTGCCCAATACGACACACATGACTGGTGACTACAATGTGCTGATTGACTCTCTCCAATGTTTGGGCCAACATGACAATTGGGCTGAGTTGTTCCATCGTTAAAGAACACATCTGCGTCACCAATAATACTCGATGTGCCAAACATACCAGCGTTGCAATGATACACCTCAACATAATCAGCCAATCCCGACCTCAATTGGTTTTCAATATCGCTGTTTGAGAAACAAGGACCAGCAGGATCAATGCCAGTCATCCTCCAAACCTTTTCGCCAGTCTCTTCCTTGTAAACCTCTCCAGCATAACCAAGAATCTGAGCACCTAAGCTAGATCCAATACAGTGAATGTTTCGTGATGGAATTCCTACAGCATGCAGTTGGGTTAGCAGTATTCCCAATGCTTTACCGACGTAATAACTATGCTTAATGGAATTTTAAAACATTCTCGGTTTTCCACCTCTATACCTTAGCATGGAATAATCAACCATTGTTAAATAGACATTCAGCATGTTTCGGAACATGTTACGTATTGTGTCTGATAAACTCCAAGTGATATTCGCCTTATATCCCATTACGTAGAAAATTAATTTTCTCGTATTATTCCAATTATAGGTAGACAGACCGTCAAATGCGTCATTGACTTTATAGCTTGAATTATAGTTATTCGGGAAGTCGTAAAAATGAATCATCGTGTCATTAATATCCAGGTTCAAGTTTTTGTTATGGTCACCTGAAACAAAAAAAGTTCCGTCTTATATTTGTCCTCTCTCACTTAGGGTTCTCTAGAAGAAATAAAACCATGCCTTCGCAGTTAATCCTACATTTCTGGGATCACAATAATTTACCCAATATTCACTATTAAAGCGTGATGGACTACATTATACATAGGTCTGATCGTTTTTACAGGCAGGCATGCAATATATTAATAATAATAAATAATATGTTCACATTATGAAGACGCGAGGCCTAATATGAAGAGGTGAAGGTAATAGCACATTTTGCACCTCGGTAGGGGACGGTAGAATTATATTAAAAGTATAAAATAGTGTTATTTATGCCAACCAAAATTCCTAATACCGGGGCCAAATAAACTTTCACCCCGAACGTCAAGAACGCACGCTAAGCAACCTAATGTCAAGAAGTAAAAATGTTATAAAATTGGTGGCACAATGTCAGATCCGTTGTACATCGATACAATTTGCCTACCCGTAAATCTTGTCAATTCCGGAACAGTGTCCTTAGCACGAATTTTAATGTTGCCTCAAAGCAATTATTTTTTGATTACTTTTTACTTGCAATATTTTGATTACATTTTAATTGCAATCTTTTTTGTAATGATGTTATATTTGCGAAATCACAATGACTGATTTAAAGAAACGTTATAAATTCGTACTAAGGGTACGAATTTATAACGTTTCTTAAACGTTATAAATTCGTACTGAAACAGCAAGTGATGAAACTTACATGGTATCCAGTCGGAATATAGTTTTCTTTGAAGAGACTCACTATCACTGTAATTTTTTTCTTGAGCACAAATAGTTCTTAGCAACACAACAATAACATAAACACTGATAACAAAATGTATTGACATCTTCTCTGATAACGTCTCTCCCGGTCTATTGAATGATGTGTATTGAATTGCTAATAGCGTTACAAAATGTATTTAACGGAATTAGCATTCTTATACATTGCTCGTATATTCTTAAGTAGGTATACGCCGGACGAGACTTTGTTCTTGATTTTACTCAGCTCTTCTCTCTATATAATAATACGTGAAGCAAAAACATATGGTGCTTTTTTAAGTAATGTGCCGCGGATGGATTAGTATGACATTTTGCACGGTTATAGTGGACGTAGAGAAGGAGTGCAGAATGTTAATATTTTTTTCAAATAATGTATATAACATAGGTACACAAAATTAACTAAAAACACATTGCACACACTACCGTAATTTGTCACAATCACATACATAATAAACGAAATAGAACATTCAATGTCTGGATGTGTCTTACTATGAAAACACTTAACATCAAAAATGTCAGATGTCTTTGTCAATACCGCTGTTGTTTTTAAATGCGGCTGAGCTAATTAAACCTCTTTTTATATTTATCGGGCGCGTTCAAAATTAACCCCCGGTGACCGTCCGCAGCACCGCGTGGAGCTCTACGGGATCTCCAACGGAATACAACCGGAGTCCTCGGAGCGCGATGGCCCTTTCGGACTCTTCCCTGGTCGGCTCAAAACGCTCACCGCACCTTCTGGTCTTTACGGCGGCATGCGACCACACATGTCGCCATCCTCCCCGAGGTCGCTTGGCCGAACGGTTCGAGCTCCAACTCTACCCACCCGCAACCCCGGAAGCCCCTTTTAGTCGCCTCTTACGACAGGCAGAGGGTACCGTAGCCCTATTCTGCCCCCGGAACTACAGGGACAATAATTCAAGGCACCTAGCAATACCTGAAATGAACTTTCAATCCAAAATGCCGCCAACACGCGACGGTTTTCCTTCGCCGCAACTCACAGAAACAAATAAGTAGGTACATTCGTTTAACGCGAAGCAAAGTAAATACGCTTAGTTCGCGCCGGAACTAATAAACTCTGAGCGAACAGAACAAAAATAAAAAGCTCCCGGGTAATCCACTTTTCCAACTAGTAATTAACTCAGCTTAATCGCCGGACAGCCGATAAAAGTTTTTAATTGACTTTTCGCACCCTCCCACCTCGCGACTCGTTAGTCTTGATCCTTTGAGGCCGATAATTGCTGATCCGACACCGTTTGGACAACTCGCCAAACTCCCAGTTTGCTTAATATCTTTTTTATCTGCCCGTGAATAAGTTTAGTACGGTCTTTTAATTAATTACTTTTGTAATTGGATACCTACCTCTGTCATAGCAACCTCGTAGTCGCTATAAATGTAGGTAAGGGACGTTTATTTGTCAAGCCAACGTAGACCGTTGAATCTCCTGTGGATTCCTGGAGGCCCATCTGCCTAAGGATAGGACGTGCACATCTATAATTTAAGTACATAGTATTTAATTTCATAATTTTATTGTTCACCTCTCTCTCAATAAAAAAGAAGTTACAAATAATTTCAGGATTGTATGTATATACTTGTAGGGCAGGATGGCCTATCCTGTCAGTCGTGGTAGCGTTCAATTGTGGGCGTAAGAATAACGGGCTAGGAGATAATTACGACACTGATTTAGTCACTATCACACTTTAACATCACACTATAACATTTGGAATAACGTATAACTGGTAAAACAAGGATAACGAAGGAACAAGGAACACGTTCAACAAAGTAATATTTTAACTAACTCAGCCGATCCACTTTTAGGCATTCCGATCACACGACATAAGCTTCGCCTACCCGCTCAGTGTTTCGTAAAGAGAAGGCAGATGCTACCCTTATATGTCTATGTTAATAGATTACGATCTATTAAACTAAACGGCCTTAATTATGAAATGTACGTAGGTTTCCCGTCACCCACCGACATACTTATAATATTTTAATCTAGAACATTTGTACATATAGCCCTGCTACGAAGAAACTAATCGAGGCTGCACGCTTGCGTCTAAATTACATTTTTATAACGAACACTGTCGCAACACCATAGAGCCCTAAACACAGGTCCTGGGTTCTGTCCTTGGCCTCACAAATAGGTCAATTTCTGATTTATTCTCTGAATTTTTAGACTGTCGCAAGAGGGAATCCGAAACAAATAGACTCCGAAAATTATCGACAAAAACAAATTATATCAATCCAGTAATCTATGTACGAAATTACATACAAACGTAGTGTGGAAGTGTTATGCGCCAAGAAACTAATTAAATAATATATTAATAATATATTCAACCAATCCGAGATGGTGCCAATTTTAAGCGGGTTGAAAGAGTTGAAAATCTGGTTATTGTCCGCTCTATGTACGAGTAATATCCATTTGTCTCTGCGTAAATTTTATTTCTAGCGAAAATAATTGAAACAAAGAAAGTCGTAAAGAACGTCGGTAAAGACAGCATGATTATAGATATATTTTTCGAAAGTGTAGTACCACCGGGAACTACTACCGCCACACCTATTTCTAGCGTGAAGCATTTCTTACATTTCGATGTAAGGATGTGGTTGCCGTCACACATTTATATGAGGCCACCATCATAGTCCTCGGGAGAAGCAACACATCTGTATAAAGTATGTATAAACCCATTTCTGTGTAAGTTGATTACAGATGTCCATGAGCGGCAGTGATCGCTAACAGATTACAGTGATTACAGATGTCCATGAGCGTCAGTGAGAAAAAAGGTATTTCGTTCATTCTAAACTACCACGTAGTAGATTAAGTGCACAATAAACCCAAAAGCAATTACTCCAGGCACTAAATCCTCAGTAATGCGGTATAATAAAAATATTTTTGCAGAAAAACGCTGTCACGAAATGTCAACGTAAAGAATTCAAACGAGTCACGGAAGTAGACAGATTAAAGCAGAGCAAAGTTACGATCTGAAAGGACTTTCGTCGCAGGAAATTAAGCGTAGAATCTGTCTTAAAATATTACGCCTTCACAAATGTTATTTTTGTACCCGCAGCGTCTTTCTTGCTGTCTTGTTGATAACACGAAGTACTTTTTAAGACAGGAGAGGAAAATATATGTATGCCTTTTCTTTCTTTCGTTTATATGTATTTATTAACTAGCTGTGGCCCGTGGCTTTACCCGCGCTTAAAAATTTATTAAATTTAAGTACATTAAAATATTAATAGAGTAAATACATTTTAATGGAATATAGTTATTCTTTATGTAATAGAGTGAAGACTACCTAAATGTTACCTCTAACATTCTAACACGATAATTATCGATATAATTATATCGTTGCCAATATTTCTTTTAGAAATACTTAATATTTTTATTACGTTGAAATAGCAAACGAGCATGCAGTCCACATGGACATCTGTAAGCAACTTCATATAAGACAGGTTTCTATCTGAAATCAGTAACAGATGCGTTGGCTACTCGCGAGGACTATGATGGTTGCCTCATATAAAAGTGAACCGGCAACCACACCCTTCCGTCGAAACGCAAGAAATGCTTCACGCTACCACGATATAGTAATAATCAATTTGGCAATAAACAGACTTATATTAGACTTATATTATGTAGGTATATCAATTTTCATCAAACACAGACAGACAAAAAAATATACTTATTACTTAATCTCAGTCTCCCGTATTACTTTTGCAAATATACCTATGCGATGTAATAAAATAGACACGCGTAAATTATTTTTTATTATATGTATGTATGCAGTATTTCTGCTATAGGTTAATTATATAAACATCATTCATCTATAGTCCTGTATAATTAAACTTTTTTAAAGTATATCGTTTATGGTGTCTGACCGAAACTAGTTTGTCAACCGAAACCAAAACCGAAATTTATACCTTGCTCTTAGATTCGGCCGAAATCGAACTTTTGGTCATAGTAGAAAAAAAACATTAAGTCAGGATATGTATTTCTACATAATTTTGTATTTACACAATAACATAGATTAAAACAATGACATGTTTTATCAACGGCCACTGAAAAATTATTTTTTTCAAAATTATGACTTGTTTATGTTTTTTATTATATGTATGAACTGTGCAGTATTTTTTATGCAGTATAGTTTTTCAGCCGAAACCGAAAAAGAAATTTCGGCCTAGCTCTCAGATTCGGCCGAAACCGTACCTACATATATTTGTAAATAATTTTGTATTTACACTATAGCATAGATTAAAACAATAACTTGTTTTATCAATGGCCACTGACTCTATTTTTTTCAAAATGGCGGACTTGTTAGTAATTTGATGCTTTTTCGCTCCATTTTTTCTTTCAGTTGTCCCCAATATTTTCGAATGTACCTATACAACACGACTGTTTGTGAGCAAAATATGACTAAAATTCGATTAAATTTTATTAATTGTTATTAAGGAAAATCAAATATCTTTACATATTTTATTTTCTTTTTGTCCATATTTTGTATCGTCGTCAACCCATTACTGTCCCACTGCTGGGCACGGGTCTTCTCTCGGGATGAGAGAGCTTAGGCCATAGTCCACCGCGCTGGCCAAGTGCGAATTGGTGGACTTCACACACCTCCGAGAACTTTTTTTTTTTTAAAGAACTCTTGGGTGTGTAGGTTTCCTCACGATGTTTTCCTTCACCGAAAAGCAGTGATAATTAAAATATAATACGCACATAAATCAGTGGTGCGTGCCTGGGTTTGAACCTCGGACCTCCCGATCGAGAGGGCACGTTTTAACCATTAGGCTATCACTGCTCCATATTTTGTATAGTATACCTAAATTGTATATGACCGATAATTGGTGGTGGTGGTATATGAGCGATACCTGGTTTTTAACGGTCCATAAAAGAAAGAATGATTATTATTTAGTCAATTTTTGAGTTACAATAATTTTGATTACATAAGATGTTTAAAAAGGGTGCCCAAAAATTGAATATGAAACCGGAATATTCAATTTTTGGGTGCCCTTTTTAAACATCGAGGCGTTCTAAATCATGGATTTGGGAATGTGACCACCTTGGGTGCAGCTGAAAGATACACTTCAGTTCAGAACTCTGGAATTCGAATATTTATTAGCATATTAAGGAATATAATAACAATACAGTTGAAGATCTAAACGTTTATTAAGTCATAATTCATACAAATGTACATATTACGTCATGTTTTACATTTTAGTGTCAGTCCACACTCTTTGGAATAGCATATCACCTGATGTCCCCTCCATGACAATTTTAGATTGGACAAAAACAATAGTGGAATATCGTTAATTATGTTATTGTTGTTTCTGTCCATATTGTTATAACCGTCAACGCTACTGTTGTTTTTAGTGAAAATTGTTATTATCATCGTCGTCGTCGTTTTTGTCGTTTTAATCCTAACTAGTCGCCCGTCGCATCGGCCGAAATTCGACCGTAATTTAAATTAAATATCAAATGTCATCTGACATTCTTGACGTTGTGTCTTTTCATAGTAAGACATTGAATGTTCTATTTCATTTACTAAGTACATATGTGTTTGTGACAAATGCAAGGCAGTGTGTGTAATGTGTTTTTAGTTGATTTTATGTATGAAAAATGCATTATTTGAAAAAAATATTAACATTCTGCACTCCTTCTCTACGTCCACTATAACCGTGCAAAATTTCATACTAATCCGTCCGCGGCATATTACTTAAAAATCCGTCACAAATTTTTGCTTCACGTATTAATATAATAATTCTTTTAACGTTGATGTTATCATATTAAATACTCTTGTTATCAACATTGTTGTCATTATAGTCTTTAATTATGTTATTGTTGCTACAATATTTCATGTCCGCAATACAATTCGCTCGAAATATATAGATGACATTTCTGTTTGCCTTGATATACGAAATCATACTGTTTTATTTAATATGTGTGTTTATATTAAAAGTTTATTTTATACTTAGGTTTATTATAACTTAAGTTTATTATATTAGAAGTTTATTTTTACGTTCAGTTCATTTTATACTTTAAAAAAAACAGTTCATATTTCAAATATTACACTATTGTTTCTGTCCGACTGTATTATATCTTAATCATACAAATATTACTTATATCAAACAACTTGCTTGCCTTCAGTTGGTCACAGGAGCATTTGATTACCAGCTTATTAGACTCTTAGTTCTTTGGCAGTGCAAGGTCTTGGAGGCCTCTTTTCATTACACAACTGCATTTAGCAAGAGGCTTTACCAATTTAATAACATAATATATATGGTGAGAATATGTACGTTTACAAATATCCAAAGAGAATATAAGCTTAATTATTACAATTATCACAATAGACACTTACTACGTAATAGTAAAATCAAATCCACTTCAATTCTTACGTATTTCGAAAAAATAAACACAAATTTACTTATTGATCCATGCAACTCTAACAGATGTAACCAACAAACAGTTCAAAACATAAACATTTATCTTCACAACAAACCAATTGTAAACATATAAAAAATAAACGAGATATACAACGGTTTCTTAGTAGTTAACAGATTTCTTAGTATTATAACCATTATTTTTAACGTTTATTAACAATTAATAACTAGGTATGTATTACACATAATGAAAGTAAAAATTCCACCGGAGATCGTAATTAGAAAGGAGTAATGAATTAACAAAAATAGACTCCTATAATAAGCATTATGCAACACTTTAATCACACCACACCTTACAAATAAAAGCACACCATACCATGAAACCCACATTGTAAAAAAAATCGGCGAAAATTTCCCATTAAGATGGGACTGAGTATCGATTTCTATTCTTAGGTAGCGTTCAAGTATTACGTAACGTAGTGTCTAAAATCTTCAAAAATTTCGTTACGTATTATTTTAACGCTCCCTTAACATCATGAATCAATCTCACATAACAAGAATCAAAATTCATTTTTTATTCCGAATTGTGACTACATAATAATATATTTATTTTCTACTAGAGACAAATGTCCGTTTAGAAAAAAAACAAAACAAATCAAAGATCTTTTAGCAGTCGATATTTTTCAGAATCAATTCTTCAGACTTCTTTATTTTTTATTTAAATGGAATTTAAATCTTTATTTGTTTTTTTTAAAGAATCGCCATCTCCAGTATCCATCACAATTCACAATCCCGCGTTTTTAAATCTTAAATTATATTAGAAGTCTATTACTTTTCATTGTCTATGAAATCTATGTTTAATATTATAATTATTTATCCGTACAAAATAGTGTAAAAGGATGTAGTTAGAAATTAAATGACTGAGATATTTGGTAACTGCATTATCAAATAATTTTACTACACAAATCAATATAGTCAAGAAAATACAGATCAATAAATGCTCTAGTATTGATTTATCTTTAACATTCTAACCTATTTTTTTACTTATCCGAGATAATATAATAATAGTAATGATCATGAGGTTTATTTTATGTAATAGTAAAATGTGCACCCTACTTCTGTAAAGTATAAATGTGTTTGGAAAAAGAATGAAGAGAAGTATCCGATTTCTTAGTGATTATTCATAATGCGGTATCTTGGTGGAAAATAGTGGTAGCGAGGTTTAAAAAAACACAATTTTGACGTTCCAACTTTTTTACTATTATCATATTTCAGTAAAAAAACTTTTTGAAATAAACCGGAATACGCTTTGTGCACTCATAGCCCCACAGTAGGATTTTCTCCTGTGTCGTGGGTACCATGACACACAAGACGACAGGTACACCCACACCCAGAACAGGAATCTAAACTCGTCATTCAGATACCTGTCTGGCCGGGAATCGAACCAGGGACCCATTGTGCGTCAGACCGGTACGGTAACCGCTCCGGCAGGAGGGTCATCAAACGGAACATTTTTCATTTTGCCAAAGGATGTTAAAATTAACACATATAAGCTTCAAATTTTGTTTTTAAAAAATCTATACGACTATTTTTCACGGAGATACAGCATTAGTATATTTCGCGGATATGTTTTATACCCGACCGGATTAGTTAATATTTCCGTCTGACTTTTTTCTAGTTAATGAAATTTTAATGTCTTATTAATACTATACATATTCGGTGTATATTAGAGAGATATATTTACTTTATACGTAAGAGATTACATGATAACAATAACAATTAAAAACATTATTTAACACTAACGGTCTTTTCAGATGCGAATCGCACGTATTTAGCTAAACAATAGATTGACATACACGCAGCGTACACGCAACGAAGCCATTGCGTTTACGCGACGTAACCGCTGCGTTCAATGAATATCGTACATAAACGCCTCGGTTAATATCATAGTTATGGTTATATTTACTGAAACATCTTAATTTACCGTAAAAATAAGTGCTACAATTGACAATTGTAGCGTATTTATTTAGTATAACTATTTTAATGAGTAACCTAGCTATCTATACTCGATTGAGTTATTATTTCCGTCGTGAATATTTAGCTGCCAGTCAAATTTAGGCCCGATTTTAAATTGTAATAGATAGTTGTGTTGTAAATATACAAACTTATAATTTTGTTAGTAGAAAAAGAAAGGTTTGTCATTTTGTATTGACAATGTCGCTTGTAAAATATGTACATGTAACGTCGGTCTAGTAATAATTATGTAAATAAATAGTGTTAGTTCGAAAGTATCCACGAGTTTTACTTTTTTCCACTATTACAACAATTTGTTCATTCATTTGTACACTATTAAATACAATTAAAGTACCCGGATGGCCGAGCTTCGCTCGGTGTTTTTGCTTACTACGAGTACATCATGTTTTTTTGGAATTATATTTTTTAACTATGCAAATTTCTTACTGATGATCACATGAATAATATATTTTGATCTTACTGACATAATAATAATAAAAAAAATACCAAAAAAGAACTGAAAAAAAATGAAGAGCTAAAAAATAGAATATAGAATTAAAAATAAAAACATAAAACTAACAAAATAGAACTCGAAAAAAGATAAAAAAAACGATCGGACCGAGATTTGAACCCCGACTTCCTGCGTTTTAAGGTGTCCGATTTCCAAACCGAGCTATTCTAACTTCGTAACAGGTGACAAAATTTCTCTTCGTATTCTAATAATTTTGTAGGAGGTCTTTATGCATTGAGAACACGGATAAAACGACATTTTCTGAAAATGAAACCTTGCTAAATCGATTTGTCGCCCCCTAAATAAAATAAGTCAAGAAAATCGTTGGAGCCGTTTCCGAGATCGTTGATATATATTTACATATATATACAAGAATTGCTCGTTTAAAGATATTTTTAAATTATTATACAAAGAATGTATCTAAGTTATACCGTATACGGTAGAATCTCTGCCAATCGAATGTCGATACGTCGAATGCGTCCCAAATTGAAAAATTTTTCCCATACCTTCAAGATCCAAAACCCTCGTCGTTCGAAATCCAAATCGTTCATAAAACAAAATAATTAGGGGTTCGCATCAAAATAATCGCAAAAATCTGACCTCTACATCTCGCACATATATATTTTAGACTTTACAGCCATTAAAAGCTTTCGTTGAAATATAAAACAAGTTAAGTATGTATATTATATTAGTGACTCGAAATATTCTATAAATGATACATCACAGAGTGACTCATTCGAGTGTATTTTTTTATTTACGCAACGGGACCTAAAAATAAACGTTCGGACCTATTTTACGTTAAAGAACCCATTCATCCACGTGACAGAATATATTATTTAAACAAGAGATATTTATGGACGCGACAGGATCCATTCGTTAACAATAATAAAAGATTGACAATGATAATAAAAGATAGGCTCTTATTTATGCACAAAACAGGACCTAAAAATAAGCATCTGGACCCATTAATAACCACGGTAGCCAGCTATTGATATATGTACTTGAGCTATTGTCACGTTCATACAATTTCTGTACTCGACATGAGTTTGCTTAATTACACAATCGAACCCATTATTAATAACATCAATAATAAAGCTAGCCTTTTATTTATTTACGCGACGGGACCTAAAAAAACGTTCGGACCTATTGTACGTTACAGGAAACATTATTATTGTAACAAAAGACATTTATTAACGCGACAGGACGTATTCGTTAACAATGTTAACGAAAAAATGATCTGTTTATTTACGTAACGGGACCTAAAAATAAGCGTCCGGGCCTAATTTACATTACATGACCCATTTATTCACGCGACAGGACCCATTCATCGACCTACGCGACGCTTGGCGTATAGTTGCATGGTATCTCCTGCGTCTTCACGCGTTGTACCGTGTGTTGGAGACGCGCGAGGCCCTCGTACAGCGGCGACAGGAACTTGGATCTTCTTGACTTTGTTAGCTATTTGGATAGCTACTGCGAGATATACGTTACAAACACATAATTTCTGTACTCGACATGAGCTTGCTTAATTGCACGATCGAACCCATTATTAATAACATCAATAATAAAGATAGCCTTTTGTTTATTTACGCAACGGGACCTAAAAAAAGCGTTTGGACCTATTGTACGTTCCAGGACACATTATTGTAACAAAAAACGTTTATTAACGCGACAGGATTTATTGTTAACAATGTTAACTAAAGATTGATCTCCTATTTACGCAACGGGACCTAAAAGAAATTCGGACCTATTTTACATCACAGGACCCATTTATTCACGCGACAGGACCCATTCATCAACCTACGCGACGCTTGGCGTATAGTTGCATGGTATCTCCTGCGTCTTCACGCGTTGTACCGTGTGCTGTAGACGCGCGAGGCCCTCGTACAGCGGCGACAGGAACGTACGCAGCCACTCTGTAGCGCTGCGATGACCCAGCATGCCGTTTAACTCGGTTGTGACCGCCGTTTCTACGGTCTTCAGTTCCTTGGATAGCCTGTGGTAACAATGTCGTTTTTTTACATTTTTGTACGTAACGGGTACTCACGATTGGATGTTTTTGAATTCTTTTTAGCCGGTTTTCGATCCAGTTATATGGATCGTGGTGATGGCGAAACCACTGCCGTCACCATGATCCATGTAATTGAATGGAAAATCGACAAAAAAGTGTAATTAGTGAATACCCGTTACATATTAATATGTTCAGTTTATACGGTGCTTGTTCAATTACATTTTATTTGTAATTTTTTGAGCGTGTCGTTTTAGTGATGTTATAAATAAATTTAATAGAATGATTTCTCCCATAAATAAATATTAAAATGTTTTCTTCCTTATGAATCAATCTTATGGAAAATTGTGTAGGTACTAATATAATCAATTACAACTGGAATGAAATATATTAGACATCACCAACAAAATAGCTCATTAGTTAAGTATACCCCCGAGAAGTGAACAAAAGAACATAATACAATACTTATAAAATGTACAAAAGTGACTGATACAGTTTGACCTTATAAAGCAGAAAAGATCCAACAGCTTTTTTAGGTAAACGTTTAAAGTTTGACGTAGTCCAAAGTTTGACCATAAAATAAAAAAATCTTAATGTTATATTACCTTTTTGAAAATTGTTAATGTAATAAACCATAACATGAACAATTTAAAAAAGTAATTACTTTTGTGATCCGTAGATCATTGATATGTTTATAAATCGATTTCACATAATATGTTTGTTGTCTGGATCATTTCTGCTTAACAGGGTCGTAAGAAACATCGGTAAAAAGAGTTAACTCACATTTTGAGCATGCGTAATTAAAATACATGAAATACTTACAGAGACGACGAGTTGCCAATGCTTTCCACTTGAAACATGTTCAGGAAACCGCTTTCCAATTGCCAATCGTTCATCCATGTTGTTATCCTGCAGATACATATATAAATCTCATTAGGTAATACATTGTCTATTCAACTTTAATCCTTAATCTCAAAGTAGTAGAACCAGTGTAGTTCGACCGGGGAAGTACCACCGCCACACTTATTTCTAGCGTGAAGCAGTTTTTGCGTTTTGATGGAAGGGTATGGTTGCCGGCACACTTTTATATGAGGCGATCATCATAGTCCTCGGGAGTAGAGACGCATCTGTGATTGACCTCAGATAGAACCCATGTTCTATATGAATTCGCTTACAGATGTCCATGGCCGGCAGTGACCACTTACCATCAGGTGGACAGATAAAAAAAAACATTGAAAGGTGTCAAGGGACACCTCTGAACAAAATAAATTAATAGGAAATAATATAATGATATTATTTACTATTATTTATTATATACAAAAAAGCTGTATAAACTTAACAAAACAAAAATCATCGTCGCGAAACTATTCAAAGCAAATTAGGGAGGCGAAACGAAAATAATTGGCTTGCTTTCTATGCGAGAGAGAGAGAGAGAGGGAGTAGAGAAAGAGATACACAGAGAGAAAGAGAAACATGCACACGCTGCGCGGCTTACTTACATTATAGCAAAAAGAGTCGAGCGACGGAGGCTAGACGTTTCCGTCTAGTCTCCTTCGCTCGATAAGTTCGAACTTTGTTCAAAAAAAAAGTATATTAAATTCAATATTGTTGAAATGAAATGTCTTTATTTTGCATAGGCCTTCGGGGGCGCTTACAAATTATCAGTTACATTTATATATTTTTGAAGTGAAACTTCTTTAGGCGCATGAGGGTAAAATTTTTACAGATGAAACGTCACGCCGGTATGCAACGGAAGTGTCGAAAAAGAGAGAGAGAGTGATCGAGACCGATTGAGAGAGAGTAAGACAGGGCGAACGTAGCATGAGCAACTAGCCGTGGAGTGAGAGTAGGGAGCAAGCCAGTGAGAAAGATTGAGAGAAAAAGTGAGACAGAGCGAATGTCGTATCACGCATAGTGCTATGGAGTGTGAGGTGGGAGAGAGCTATAGTGAGAAAGATTGAACAAGAGAGAGAGAGAATACGGGATATCGAGAAAGAATACACGCCCTATTGGTTGTGTATTCGTTTACTAGTTAATTATTTTATTTTAATGACAATTAAATTCCTAACCTATCTTCCTTTTTCCCTTCCTCTTAATCTTGGAAATTTAAAGTTTTAGATTTGTATAAATATAAACAAGATTTATAAATTAGTTCGCCAAAGAAGTTTCACTTCTGACATGTGTACTTTGTACGCACGCATGTTTTTTCTTTGTATATCTTTTGTTAATTTTTTTATTTGCAATCTTTTTACATGGGTAACAAAAGTTAGCTCCAGTATCCTGCCCTACATTTGGCCTAACAAGGAGCACGTTTGGCAGGATACGCTTTGACATTTTATTAATAACGTATTGTTAACGTACAAGTCCCCGTACGCCAGGCGGTAGTACCGCTCGCGGATGGAGGCGAGCGCGGCCGCGCACGTGTGCACCGTGGCGCCGGGCCACTGCTCCTCCGGGAGGGACTTCTCCGCGCACAGCGCTGGAACACGACCGCTTTTTAATAAGCAATTCTCGCGACAACAATGAGTAATCAGTAATCAGTATTTTATTGCATAAATACAGGTACATTGAGCGATGGTATTTACAAATATTGTTTCAGCTGTATATACCCTATGGGCGTGCAATTTTTAATAATTTGAATTATATTAACCTATGTTAATTTTAACTATACACACACACGCACACACAGTTTATGAGCTAGATAGCTCATAACTATTTGCGAAAACTTGTAAGTGGCCTTCCATTTCATAATATGCATAATAATTGCATTTTCTAGCTGTAAGTTTTCCGAAGATTTAAATAAATAAATATACACACAGGTTTTGAGCTAGATAGCTCATAAAAACACATAGGTTATGAAACAGATAGCTCATAAAAACACACATACATAGATTTTGAGCTAGATAGCTCATAAATACATATAGGTTATGACTTATGAGCTAGATAGCTCATAAACAATGTGCGTGCCAAATTTCAACCAAATCCGACCGGTTTTGAAAGAGTTACAAATTTTCGCAATTAAAATATTGATAAATTTTAATGCATGTTAATAACGAAATGGCCTGGCTGAATGAATGAATAAGTGAATTATTGACTGACTGACAGATTGCTAACGCTCAGCTTATAAACAGTACTATTTGTATTCTGTAATTTTAATAATGTAACCTTAATTTAAATTGTAACAAAGAGATTTTTAGGTAATGTAAAGGGTTACCTATACAGATCTGGGACTATGGAATAAAATACGTGTTCCTTAACTGTGTATATTTCTGACTGTGTACTTAAACGACGGACGCAGCCGTCTCTATATACATATTTTTTTCGCTGAAATGCAACACTCACACTCTCACAATTCAGATGATCTCATTTTAATTGCTGACATGAATTAATATATTACATGTCCCTACACCATTCCCCCCTTAACAAAAAAAAAATAAAAAATAATATATATATAAATAACGAAAAACCTAAGAAAAATAAATGGCAGCGATGTATATGCTGACCTAAGTCAAGTACTGGGGTGGCATAGGTCGCTGACCGTGTTTAATTTAAAACAATAAATATTTTCTAAAAATATGCTACATTGCATGAGTGTTGTTGCAATATCATTTTCATTAAACATGATTACCAATGCTTTCGCAATATTACAATTAAATGAAATTAAAAGTTCTAGTATTATTATTAATTTTTATAAAACGTAACTTAAAACAATGTATATAAAGTATAAAGTAAAGTAGCAAAAAAAAAGTAACTGACCTACATAATTACTCACATTTCAATACTCGTGTTGCATCAAAAATGTCTACTAAACAAAACGAGCAGGTGGCCTGATGACACGGCCGCTTCTCGATGTTTTAGGACATAGAGTTTTACTAGATGTGGCTGTGTTGTTAGAACTATTATTATTCAAGTCACAAAAATTATTAAAACTATTACTATCATTAAAATTATCTGACGGCATCTCGTCAAGTATAAAAGCAGGTTTAAGCCTATCAATAGATATACAAGATTCCTTATCTCCTATCTTAATAATAAAAGTCTTTCCTTTCCTACTAATTACATTATAAGGACCTTCGTATGGCGGCTGCAGTGATTTTCGTAGTAGATCATTTCTTACAAATACGCTCTTACATGTATTTAGATCGCTAGACACAAATAATGATCGCGAATTACCATGGATCTTTGGTCGCGGTTTTAATTTATTAATAGCATCCCTAAGCAACTGTAAATATTCCGAGTCCGAAGTACATAACTGAGTATCATCATAAAAATCACCCGGCAATCGAATCGCTTTACCGTAGGTTAACTCAGCTGCGCTCACGCCGCTGTCACTTCTAGTAGCTGAACGTAGACCTAATAACGCGATCGGAAGTTCATCTACCCAGGAATTGTTGCATTGTAAACGTGCCATGAGAGCCACTTTTAGTGCTCTATGCCAACGTTCTACCATGCCATTGCTTTGTGGATGGTAAGGAGTAGTACGAAGTTTGTGTATACCCAAATACTTCATGAGGTTATTAAACAAATCACTCTCAAATTGTCTTCCTTGGTCGCTTGTAAGCTTCGAAGGACAGCCAAAACGAGATATCCAACACTCAAATACTACTCTAGCTACCGTCTCCGCTGTGATATTCTGAACGGGTACGGCCTCAGGCCATCCCGTAGCGCGATCTAACATCGTTATGCAATATTTATAACCATCAGCTGATATTGGCAAAGGGCCCACTATATCAATATGTAAATGTTGAAAACGATCTACTCGTTCAAATTCGCCTATACCCGAAAAAGTATGCCTATTGATTTTTACTTTTTGACAGCGTATACATGCTCTTGCCCACTTAGCAATGTCTCGATCCATATTTGGCCAAAAGAACTTTTGTTTGATCATTTGTTTACTACTCTTAATGCCAGGATGGCTAAGGTCATGTACTGAATGAAAAGCTATCATACGAAATTTTTCAGGTAAATAAGGTCTAATTCTGTTAGATGATACCTCACAATATATTTGTTTCTCGCAATCTGGTAGGTAAAATTGTTTAAACTGTAAATTGTCATCCGATACTTGCAGCGCGCGCTGTAGGTATTCGTCACTGGATTGCGATTCCGCTAACTCAGTGTAATCTAATGTCGTGGGACAACTTATAGTTTCTATCCTTGACAACGCATCTGCTACTATATTTTGATTACCATGTATATACCGAATATCAGTACTGAATTCGCTGATATAGGAAAGTTGACGAATTCGTCTAGGACTTTCCTTATCACTATTAACCTTCGTAAAAGCGTACGTTAAAGGCTTGTGATCCGTAAAAATTACTAGTTTACGGCCTTCTAATAAATTTCTAAAGTGTCTGATGGCCATATATATTGCTAACAATTCCCTATCGTAAGTTGAATATTTAACCTCTGTTAACGTTTATTTTTTGGAAAAATATCCCAACGGTTTCCAACTTTTATTTATCTCTTGTTGTAAAACTGCACCTACACTAGTGTTTGACGCGTCACACATTAATGATAAATGAGCATCCTGTAATGGGTAAGACAATGTAACGGCGCTTTTTAAGCTTTCCTTACATTTCTCAAATGCCTCGTTGGCCTTATCCGTCCACGTAATTATTGTTTTATCTCGCTTCTTAGTATTATGTAAATAACTATTTAATTCCGCCTGGCAATCAACTGCCTTAGGAATATGTGCACGGTAAAAGTTAACCATACCGAGAAAACGACGCAATTGCTCAACGTTTTCGGGTCTCGGAAAATTTACAATTGCTTGCACTTTATTGTCGAGCGGACGAACGCCATCCGTCGACACTTCATACCCTAAGAAGTCTAATTTGGACACCCCAAACACACATTTTGAAACATTAATTGTTACGCCGTACTTATCGAATCTCTGAAAAATCGCTTTCAGGTGCTCTTTATGAATTTCCGCTGATTCACTCGCTATTATTACATCATCTATATAATTAAAAACAAAATCGAAGCCACGCAGCACTATCGTATCCATGAATCTCTGAAACGATTGAGCTGCGTTGCGCAATCCAAACGTCATCCGCGGAAATTCAAAAAGTCCAAACGGTGTAATGATTGCGGTTTTTTCAACGTCCTCCGGGGCAACAGGTATAAAATGATACGCTCGATTTAAATCTAATTTACTAAAAATAGTTTTCTTTCCACCCATTAAATACTTAAAATCGTTAATGCGCGGAATCGGATAACGATCGGGCTTAGTTATAGCGTTTAACCTCCGATAGTCCCCACACGGGCGAATTTCCCCATTTTTCTTGGGTACCACGTGTAACGGACTCGCCCAAGGACTTTTAGATGGCTGACATATACCTAAATCTAACATATTTTGAAATTCCGCTTTAACCTTCATGTAACGGTCTGGAGGTAGCGGTCTCGCCCTAGCGAATACCGGTGGCCCCGTAGTTTCGATATGGTGGCACACCGAATGCTTAGGTATGTCCTTATAAGATACTAATTTAGTGACGTCCGGGTACTCGCACAGTATATCATGCGAGATATTATTATTAATTACTGTTTTAATGGATGATTCACAATCATTATGACAAACAATAGAAGCGATCGTATTTAGACGCGTAAGTTGATCTACTAGCTTTCGGGTGCTTAAATCAACCAACAACCTATAATGGGTTAAAAAATCTGCCCCTATTATAGGCTGCTTGACAGCCGCTACGATGAATGTCCATCGGAAAGCTCGTCTTAAACCTAGATCTAAAATTAAATTACGCATACCATAAGTTTCTATCTCGCTTCCATTAGCCGCATAGAGTTTGTACTTGTCACTCGCGATATCCTTGGAACGGCACTTAGATACGGGAATTACGGAAACGTTTGCGCCAGTGTCTATTAAAAATCTTAGTCCACTGTTTTTGTCCAACACACAAAGGCGATTTGACGTGTTGATACAAACTTCCGCCACAGGTTGTATCACACCTAGTTTTCCGATGTGGTAGTCTTTTTCGGCTCCTTCCAGTTACACGTTTCGACACATTTAGTAGCTTTGGTACGATGCTTAAAATGATAGTAGCATAACCACTCGGGGTTGTTACGCCTTCTACTCACGGTTCGCGATCGCGACCTTGCTCGTCGATATCCGTTCGCGCCATCTCTGCCGCGTTGTGGGGTCCGCGAACGACGCAACTCAGCGACTTCCATCCGTAGCTTTTCCACCATGGCAGCCAATTCTGACGATGAGCTGGAGTCCTTTGAGGTAGGAGTAGACCACACCGCTGCGATCTCACGTGGCTCCACTTTGGGTTCTTGGGCACGCATCGCAAGTACTCCTTGAGTACCAATAGTCGCCATAGTCCAATTCCGTTAACTATTCGGGTATCACGTCGGGTCAATCACGTCGGGGTCACCAGTTTAGGTACGTCACGTCACGTTACGATCACGTCGGGGTCACCAGTTTAGGTAATGTAAAGGGTTACCTATACAGATCTGGGACTATGGAATAAAATACGTGTTCCTTAACTGTGTATATTTCTGACTGTGTACTTAAACGACGGACGCAGCCGTCTCTATATACATATTTTTTTCGCTGAAATGCAACACTCACACTCTCACAATTCAGATGATCTCATTTTAATTGCTGACATGAATTAATATATTACATGTCCCTACAAGATTAATTAAGAGTAAATACAAACGTATCACATGGGTTATAATACTTGAAATCTTTGAAACTAAATTCAATAGTTTCTGTTTGATGTGATTTCAAACGCAGAGACAGAAATATAGAATTGTCGAGTATTCCTAGAAAATTTAAGAATCTTGTAGTAGACTAATTGAAGCGTCTTGTAGTAGAGTAATAAAATTGAAGCGTCTTGTAGTGGACTAATTGAAGCGTCTTTTAGTAGATTAATTGAAGCTTCTTGTAGTAGATTAATTGAAGCGTCTTGTAGTAGACTACAAGTTGCTTTTATTTTCAATATTTATAAACTAACAAAAAGTATTTGAAGTCATCAGGCTTATATTTAACCGATTAAGCTTCTGATTAAATCGCTCGGAACTCCCTTTCTGTAAACGACGATTCATAATTACGCGTCTGTAAAGATGATTTATTATACAAATATAAACTAATAAGTCGCCGAGCAAATTTGAAAATGGTGTCAATCAACGTAGTTACTCAAGCTACACACTTTAATTAATGTCGCCCAGCTGTTCAAAAACATCATAACAAAAATAAAAATAAATATATATTATTACTAGGAAATTTGAATTTAAATAATTGCTTTAATGAGTATATTACAGAGACTCCTAATATTGCTGTCTAATAACCTTTGAAGACAGAAACTTAGTCTATTAAGTCTCGTAAAAAAGACTCTTTCTTTGTCTTAAAATTCAGGAATCTCGTCCAAGTCATGAATGAATACATGTATATTTTTTATAATTAAATACACAGTTTAGAATAATGAAATTCTCGACTTGTTAACATTTCCAGTAGGTCAATGAGTCCCTTAAATAATCTTAAGAAAAGATTTTCTTAAAGTGTTTCTTTAGTCTTATAACTCGTGACTTAAGACTTGACCGACTAATTGAGTTGAGTCAGTAAAGATGAGCAGTTTTTACAAAATACTGTATCACTACTAAATGTGGTTTTGCTATAGATTTTTAAGTATAGAAATATTTGGAGCGCACCCATTATTGCCCCACTGCTGGGCGCGGGTCTTCTCTCAGAATGGGAGAGTTTTAGGGCATAGTCCACCGCGCTGGCTAATTGCGTATTGGTGGACTTAACACACCTCCGAGACCTTTTTTTTAAAGTACTCTCGGGTGTGTAGGTTTCCTCGCGATGTTTACCTTCACCGAAAAGCAGTGATAATTATTTTTTGTTTGTATGAGGTTTGAACCTCGGACCTCCCGATTGACAGGGCAAGTTTCAACCATTAGACTATCACTGCTCTACTAAAGAAAATTACTGAGAAATATTTAGTAATTCTTATCCAGATTATTGAGCGGTCATATCATATAGTTCATCGTGTATACCTTCAAAGGATTCCACGGGCCCAGCCAAGCTCTTTAAACAGTTCGCCAGGGAGTTCATAGACGTGGGCAGCAGTTCGCAAAGCGTCGCGAAGTGGTCGTATCTACGGACAAACAAACATTTTTATTACTAGTTTTCGCCGCAACAGCAACTAGGGACTATAAAATTCGCATTTAAAAGAAAATTAATTGGACCTACTTTTGCAAAAAGGAACCAACGAGTTTTTTCTCCTATTATTTATTATTAAAAATGTTGATGATTTTCCATAATAGTTGTATACATAGAACAAATTATTAAACATAACTTAAATTACACAGCATACAACATTTTGACAGCAATGGCTTTTTCTCAAAACTGTCGTCGTGTGTGATTCTGTTTTGCGTAAGTAGTTCCAATTATGCAATAGTGGATCATTTTTGAATTAGTTTTTTTTATTTCTGAATATATGATTGAAAATAAACAATCAATATCATGTTTTTGCATTTATAGTTTCAACATACATATTGGGTTCTTAATGCTACCGCCGTATAAGCCATATAAATACGAGGCCTCCGCAAAATATTTATATTGTTGGCTACCTTTTTTTTGTTCTGTTTCTCATTATTTTGACACAGGATCAAAGGCATGTTACGCCACTGCTTCGACCTCTCGCATCGCATAGCTATCTCACTCTAATCAGTAGGAAACCAAACGTCTAATCAAATGTTCTAGCATTTTAGCCAGCAGTAGAGTATAAGACTTGCAACCAATTCGCATATGATCCAATTAAACAAACCGGTTAAAATACATTTGATGGTATTTTAACCGTTTGTTTAATTGGATCATGTTATGGTGTTAAACCCAACGATAATTCAACTTAAAACTTCAATTTCAATGTTACATTATATGACGAAATTTAATCATCACTTTTCTACCTTGATTAATCTTTTATTTTATTACAAAAAACATTATAATTCTATGTAGCACTATTGGATAAAAGAATTCTGAATTTAAATTATAAAAAGGCATTTTTTTTATCCTAAAGATTAAAGTATTGCCTTATGTTATTATTATAACTCTTTCTAGTACCTACTATTGTAATATTGGATAAAAGATAAATTATGAATTAAATTATATAAAGCCATTTTTTTTTATTCTAAATATTGTTAAATATTGCCTCATGCTATTATTTTAATCTGGATTTTATATACCATATTAATCAAGAAACAGAAAGAGAAGAAACAGAATCATATAATACAGAAGGAAACATATTTTTATTTCATTTATTTCATTCATCAAACACTTATTTCATTTTTATTTATTTGACTGAAGTAGCAAACGAGCATGCAGTCCACCTGATGGTAAGTAGTCACTGCCGCCCATGGACATCTGTAATCAAATTCAAACAGAACATGGGTTCTATCTGAAGTCAAACACGCTAGAAATAGGTGTGGCGGTAGTACTTCCCCGGTCGAACTACACTGGTTCTACCGCCTACAAAATTTCTTTTATGAGCTTTATTTCTTTTTTTCTTTTACCAAGCAGTGAGATTACGGTTTTTTGGTTTAAAACTGACCAGTAGAATAGAACGCAATATTCGGTACCCACCTGGACCAACCGGTGAGAATGATTCCAACGAAGTTGATGTCCTTAGACACCTTAGCCATCTCCGCGATCCAAGCTTCGTGGTTGCTAACATAACGCTTCACCGGAGCCACCAACTGTAAAACCAACAAATTAGAGATGATGAATATAAACCATCAACCAATAAATTTAACTAATAATTTAAAACAACCATGTTATTCGTTATACTATCAATATTGAATAAAAATATCAACTCAATAATTTTAACACTATGTAAGTACTGCATTAAGATTTCGACTGTAACTCCTAAGCTATAGTGAACATTTTCCAACTCGCCTCGCACGGCGCTTATGGCCTGCTGACCCCGAGTCCGTAGACGTAAGCCATAGAAAATAGTCACTCACAGCATTCAATTCTATGTTCTATTGCACTAAAAATACAGTAAAATATTGATGTTTATGTAATAATTATTGTCTGTGATATTTTTATTCATTCGAACTAAACGATAATTTTAACAAGTGCTGAGATTGTGATTAGTTTATATTTTTATTGAAGTACGAGACTTTAATAAAAATATCAAGTAATATTTTTAACCAATAAAAATATCGATAAAAATATTTCTCAGTTAACAGTTAACCAATAAATATATTCAACTATTATTGCCATCTCTACAACAAATACAAAACTTACACAAACACCACATCACTACATAGCATAAAACAAAGTCGCTCTCCGCTGTCTGTCTCCATGTACGCTTAGATCTTTAAAACTACGCTACAGATTTTAATATACTTTTTATATATTTATTTAGATAGAGTGATTCAAGAGGGAGGTTTTTATGTATAATGCATATATTATATAGTGGAGGAATACTGATCATTTCAGATTTTTTACTTTTAGGCGGAACGAAGTCCACCGGGTCAACTAGTGTGTAATAAAATAGTAAGTGTAGCGACTTTCCGCATCTCGTCAAGAGATGGCGCTAATAGTTTTTCAGAATCACGCTATCAAAGTTTTCTTGGCATTTTAAAGTGGATGAAAATGCAAACAGTCCTTGTTTTGAGAAAACTTAATAAAACCATACATAGTAAGAGCACAGAAGGACTGTTACTGCTTCTACACTAGTTTACTGTTTCAATTTAAAAAAAAATGAAACATTTAAGGTAACTAAACAAGAAATAAAAAATTTACAGACTAAGCTTACCGCACAGCTCCCATTGGCCCCTTTATAAGAAGATCCAGCCCACACCGTAGGAAAGAATCGTTTGTACATCTCCCACATGCCCTTTCCGAAGGAAAAGTTCTCTTTCTCCTCGTAATTCCACACCACCGGCTGAACGTATTGTTTAAGATTGAAAGCTGAAACAGGCAATCTGAATTTGTTTAATTGTTTGACAAATGTATTTTTGTCTGCAATGGAGCTGGTATTTACGCTACATGTTAAATGTCTATTATGCTAGATATAAAAGTGTTAGAGGTATCATACAATTATGCTATCAATCATTACTACTGATACTGGAGCTAACTTTTGTTACCCATGTAAAAACAAGATGGCAAATAAAAAAATTAAAAAAAGATATACAAAGAAAAAAGACAAACCCACTGAGTTTCTTGCCGGATCTTCTCAGTTGAGGTCGTGTTCCGATCCGGTGGTAGTGTAAAAAAATATATATAAATGTAACTGACAATTTGTAAGCGCCCCTGAAGGCCTATGCAAAATAAAGACATTTCATTTCATTTCATTTCATTTCATTATTGCTCAAAATCATCACTAGGATCATATTGCAAACTAGCAGAATCGACGCGACTTTGTTCGCGCAGACTATACTGCTTATATATTCTAGTAATAAAAATAGCCAATATTTCTCAGGGATAATGTAGCACTCTAATGGTGAAAGAATTTTTTAAATCGGTTCAGTAGTTTTTATGTTAATTCATGATAAACATACAAAATTACAAAAATACAAAGTTTTTCTCTTTATAATATTAGTATGGATAATATAGATAAAAAATGTCAACTTCAGGATAGATTTATTAATATTCTCCCTTCCCGTTAAATTTTTTTTTAGTGGTACTAATGGAACAGTAATATAACATGAGATTGTTGATCAAAAAAATAAGTATCATTCAAACATCAACTAAAATTCGACTGATAGAAATACCTTCTAAAACCTCAGGACTCATAGGGCGCAGCATGTCGTCCCACATCAGAATGGTTATGTCCGGACGTTGCTCTTTGATAAACAGAGCCAAGTCCCGTATGTGTTCAAGGTAGAGACACCAGACATCTTGAGGGCTTACGCACACCCTGTTCTTGCAATCATCACAAACTCCCATATGCCATACCTGCGAATCGACATAAAAATTTGGTAGGTTATTTGTAAGTATGTACAATTCGTAGTAGACATACAATTGATTAATCAACTTTCAATTGTTTACTATTAAAGTATATTATCTTTTTGTAAAAAAGATAGCTTTAGTTCAAGCAGAAAAGATGAAATAATGCAATCTTCATATTTATCTTAAAAATGTATTCAAAATTACAGCTATAGCTAAATCAAAATTGACTTATAGCTATTAGGTAAATGCAGTATTGTTTTAACACAAATTCGTGTATAGCAGCATAATAATATTCGTGTATAAGAAAGACTATATGACCTCTCACGCACCGGCGGTTAACCGCGTGGCTAACCGCTTTTCCACTTTAATATGAAACTGCCCCAAAATTTTAAAAAGCCGTGGTTGGGCGGTTTCATATTAAACTGGAAAAGCGTCTAGCCGCGCGGTCTGCCGCGCCCACGCTTAACCGCTAGTGCGTAACAGGGCTAAGATGTGGAGCCTCAACCGCCCCTTATTACAAAGTTCAAAAACTACCCTTACCTCATCAGCACCAATATGGAAGTAGGATGCTTCCGGTTGCACGGCCAACACTTGCAATATCATTTCCTTAATTAGCTGCCTCGCCTCCGGATTCATGGGGCATATGACTGCTGGAGAGCGGTGGTACTCTCGGAGATGTTCATGACATGGGTGTTTCAGCACAAACTCCATGTGACCAATAGTTTGCACCAGTTGGATCTAGAATTGTGTACATTATTTTGTAAATTAAGTTTATTGGCTTTATCTATTCTTTCATTCATTCATTCATTTTGTGCAAACACTCACTCATTCATTTATTTTTTTATCATCCTCATTGTTATTTTTATTTATTTTGCTGATTGTACCAACAAACTCTATGTTATAGCCATGTGAATTGATAATACCAAAATAATGTAATAAAAACAAAGAAAAAATACTGAAGATGAAATCTAATACAAGTCTATGAAACAAACAGCAAAACATAATCTTTTACATATAATTTTTTTGGATCAGGAACTCTTGAAGGCATCCCCAGTATACCAAAGTTTCATGTCCATCTGGATAAACAATTTTAAAATGCATACAGCATAAACATAAAAAATTTTGCCAAAAACATCAAAATGATGATAATCAACTAACCACTTCCAACCCCAACGCCTTACAGATCTCGAATATCTGCTGCACATCAGTTAAACTGTACAGGCCGTCCCCTCCAGTGTTCTCCATACTTCCAAGATGTGCCAGGTTTGAGGAATAAGGGAATGTATCCTCCCATTCCAGGAGTATCCCAGTCGCACCCCATGCCTTTATGCTGTGGAGTACCTGCAACATTGTAGGTAGATTTCCTTAGAAATACTACCTATTCAGGTATTATTGAATTTCTACTAACACTACCACTACATTGTATCGTACTAATTATATACTTACTCAGTAAAAAAGTGAGTAACGTGTGGTGCAAGTAATAGTCAATAAGTTACAGATAGATTCAAAACCCATTGATGACTCACTCTTAAGGCATCACTATACATATTTCTACTTAATGATTGCAGCTTCTGGTCTAAAGATTAAGTGGACACTTTTATTCACCAATACATTATAACTTAAACCTTAGGGTTACAACAATTTTGTAGCCAACCTAAGGTGAGACTGTAATCTTATCTGGGGGTGATTACAGATGTTCATGGGCAGCAGAGGCTACTCACCTTAAAGTGGACTGAACACTGATGATAATGATCATTGATGAAAAATTAAGAAGCTATATTATTAAAGTCCGTCCTTGTAAATAGTGGTTTAAAATCATTAAAAAATATACTTAATTCATCCGTATCCATATCTATAACAAAACACCTTGTGTGTAAGTAATGGCATGAAAATTCAAGAGCTCTGTTAAAACTACTTTGCATTAAATATATTATTTATTGATTTTAGCAGCTGGTGATTCCTCTAAATTATAGATATTCTATCTGTGCTGCATTGACACGTTGATACAGCTAAGGTCCATGGTAAAATAAAAAGATGAGCTTGATCTATGTGGGACGAGGCAAGGGCGACCAAAAGCCAGAACCAACAAACAATTCGTCGTCAACCCATTATTGTCCCACTGCTGGGCACGGGTCTTCTCTTCAGAATGAGAGTGTTTAGGCCATAGTCCACTGCGCTGGCCAAGTGCGAATTGGTGGACTTCACACACCTCCGAGAACTTTTTTTTTTATAAAGAACTCTCGGATGTGTAGGTTTCCTCACAATGTTTTCCTTCACCGGGAAGCAGTGATAATTAATATATAATACGCACATAAATCAGTGGTGCGTGCCTGGGTTTGAACCTCGGACCTCCCGATTGAGAGGGCAAGTTTCAACCATTAGGCTACCACTGCTCACACCATTAGGCTATCACTGCTCACAAACTAACAAACAATTAGATTTCAAGAACCTATTTTAATGATTACTATTGGTATCCTCAAGTATATAGGTATTTTTAGAGCTACTCTTTTTAATTCAAATTAAGTTGTGTGCAACACAAATACCTGCATCAAGATGAGGGTTGATTGGCTGTATCAAAATGAGGGTAATATTATTTTTTGCAACTTAATGTATCCAATCTTCTCGGTAACATAGTTATTCAAAATTTGTCAATTATTTCTTGTACATCATAGAAAATATACAATTACTATTTATATATTCCTATTGAACACATCTGATAAGGGATTCTGAACAGCAATGTTACTAAAGAGATAGGGCCAACGCTGAGTTTTTGTATAGTAATGTGTTAGTTACAATGTGCTACTGATTCAGTCACAGTTACTTACTAGTTCTTCTGTTTTGTGTGTTACTCGAAAGGTGTGGTTACCGGCTTACTTTCTTATGAGGCGACTACTTTAGTCCTCAGAGCAACACATGTTGAGACAAACTAATGCCTTGAAATGGGACCCTGTTCTATACAAAGTTGCTTACCCATACCTATGGGTAACTGCGACCACTTACTATCAGGTGGACTGCATGCTCATTTGCTGCTGCACCATTATAAAAAATGTGTGTGTTCTGTTGGCTTCGTGTTATATAGGAAATCATAGTGTAGGACTAGAAGTGTAGTGAATGTTTGCTTACTATGAAGTGGTCCAAATTAATATGTAGGAATGAAGACAACAAGATAAAGGGGCGCATTTTTATAACGTAGTGGCAATTACATTTTATTAATAAAATCAGCAGATCAATTGACCAGATTTTCGTTATATTTTCGTTGATATATTCAAGTTAACTGTCATTTATTAAGTCCACTATGAACTTATGACCTTTAACTATTATTTATAAAATAAGAGACGTTATTCAAATCGTGAATTCAAGAGAGTTTATATCAGTACTCGGCCGGAAATATAACCCGAAGCCCTATAAACGTTAAACCAGCACGAAATATTGTCAATAAATAATGTTACGTACAAGCCTTTAAAATATGAAATACCTGTTCGAAGTAGTGCAGATTTGGAGGTGCGCCCTTTAAATCGAAATGCACAATTCTGAAAAAATCAATAACTTCACTCATACTCTGTTCCAAGAAATAAAAACATCAATTAAACTTTATCACAGCAAACATACCTATGCATGGTGTTAGTACACGCTCTTAGTTTTATTTATTACAAATAAAAACCCAGCAATGAATTATTTAAACAAATGGTTCTTCAATGTAGCACAGAAACTGAACTGAAGTCTGAACCAGATTGCCTGACTGATAATGATAGAAATGATAATGAAAATGATAAGCAATACCATAGATAAAATAATAAAATATACAGATTATGTTAGTGCGTTCAATGCTTACGCTGCAGTTACCACTATTCGCGCTAAACTACTGAAACTCGAAACGTGTTCTGTGTTCTGTCAAAAACAACCAGTGTTCTGTCAAAATTAAAAACGTCAATTATACGTACAATAAATTAGAAAATTAGACAATCGTTTCGCATGCCAAATACAGTAGATAGTTGCGGACTGCGAGGCTTTGAATTACATGTAGGTACCAAAGTTCAATGAAAAATGACCGTTGTCGGTACATGAAAAAATATTGGTTCAGGAAGTAAATTTTCCCGAAATAGGGAATTGAGAAAAAAATGATAAAATATTTGATATTTTATAAATTGTACCAAGAGGCTTGGCGCGGGCTATAACCTAATCGGTGGTGGGCCTCAATCAACTATTCCAGTAATACGATCAAAAATTAGTATTTTTCTTAAAAACAAGATGTAACTTTTATGAACAAAATAACAATCGTTGTCTGTACCTTCATACCCAAGATTGTAGTTATTGAACGCACCCAATTGTAACCACAGATACATAAACCAAATAATCCACAGAGATAATATCACGTTTTTTTTTCTAAAGAATAAATTGATTTGAAAACACGCCATGAAAACAAACGTGTGAATATATTTCGTATAAACATATTTCCAAACTCTATTGCTGTATGCTTGCTTTAATGAACCTATTAAATTGCTAACGATTAAAAATATTACAATGTTTTTGCTACACAGTGCGATTGCTCTTTAATGATCCAATATAAAAAATAAATGAAATAAATCATTGTGTATGATCAATTTCCTATGCTTCTATAGCTGATATAAATTACAGCAGTGTATTGTGAACGCTTTGTAACATTAAGAGTAAAGCATTGTGCACTTTCAAGTGACGAGTTCCAGTACACTAAAAATCTACACAATTGGAAATTACGAACTGAAAATATATCACCAGGTGTAAACAGGCACATAAATAAAATAAAATAACTCAAGGGATAGCAAACTTTAATAGATAATATGCTTTAAAAGTAAAGTACATGATGCGAATTAAGAACTAAAGTAAGTAGATTCAACCAACTTATTGTCTAAAATACTTTAAGTTGTACAAAAACTGTTTCACGCGATATTTTACGTTCATAACGGCAAGTTAACACTGACACATTACAATCTCAAAATATTTTTACGTCTTCAAGTAAGTAGACATGATTCTCATCGACCACGATACATAATCATAAACATTCTAAAATTAAGAAGGCACATATGTTAGTAAAAATTTTATGTATAACTTTCAATGGATGTAAAAAACTACACATCATTTTTTTGGTCTGTATTGGATGTGATCTACAGAACTTATAATAATAGTCCGTATTTATACACATTTTCATGACTAATTTTAAATCTAGACATACATAATGTTTATATTACAGTCGGTAGATTAGTCTGTAAAAATCCTCAAGTCTAAAAAAAAGTAGTGACAAATTTAATTATATCGGCAGTGAGTATCTACGTTGAACACTACAAGAAACCAACACCAAAGTTCAAATTGTTCTTGAAACGTGTTATATTTTAAAATAGCAGCTCAAATACATTTTACTAAACATAAATGACCAAAAATAAATAAAGGACTTTCAATTTCGAGGTCTGCTGCCAATGTTTTGAATTTATATTAGATACCTACTTATCTGTAAGATCATTTTACAATAAAATTTATAGGTAGCTCTCGTATCCAACAAAATCAATGACATGCCATGATAATATTGCTTACGCATTTAGGTAGGTATATCTTTAACACAAATGTTAATTCCAAATTCGGCTCATATAAATAATATTTTATATTTAATAATATTAAAACTAACGGGATATATTTCTTAAACAACACCAATACATTACACGAATGAATGTCAACGTCTTATTGGGAATCTCCCGGGTTCTAAAACCTAACTACTCTTATATTTTTTCCATGTTTTCAAACTCACACTTTTCAACTTACTATGGAAAATACTATTTGCACACCACCACAATTATATTAAAAGTGAGATTTACTCAATCTACTCAACAAAACATGATAATATGTTATGGCTACAATACCTGTTTATAGGCAAGTTAATTATTAAGGAAAAATAAGAAAAAATACCTACTATTCTTATAGCTACAAAACACGCATAAAAAGTCATAATTATAATTTAACCTTCTATATAATATGCATGGTTACAAAGTAGCACTATTTGTTATGCAGTAACTACGTTATGCAATGATTTAGTACATTGTTCATTGTCACATTGTCGCAAAAATATTATTATAATTTACATTTCAAAATTTCAACAAATTATTCAGGACTCATCAGTCAAACCAACCGTCGAATTGCAAACTTACGAACAAATTAATTTTCGTTTTTATCTGAATAATTACTCTAGTAAAATAGCAAAAAATTATATATCTGCCAACATTTTAATCAGAAATTGCCCATTTTAATGGGCAATAATAATTTTAACCCCCGGTTCGGGCTCAACAGCGACATCTTTGGCCAGTGGCGCGTTGCCAATTATGCGGAAGTTCTTCGTGTAAGGTATAACAGCCACTAAAACGCCGGAGACAACCACCCAGATACCAGCGACGTAAAACGCTGCGTCCCAATAACCAGTTTTGTCTTTGAGAGCACCTGAAAAAAATAAGAAAATAACGTTAGGCAAAAATAAGCGAATTCATGGCAGTGGTTACTGATGCTTATGTGAAAAAGTATATACATTTATGTCTAAACGTGTATATAATTTGTTTTATTGTATTTTAAGATTTTTATGAGTCTAATTTCAGCGTATGGGATATTTTGTACGTACATTTTAAAATTCATGAACTATATATACTTGTTTATAAATTATTGTTATTATAACAGAACCAAAGTTGTTTATTCAACCCATATATTACATATGTATTAAAAAACACATTTCAATTATCAATAGCCAGGTAAGCACAGTGCAGAGCAGTGATAGCCTAATGGTTGAAACTTGACCTCTCGATCGGGAGGTCCGCGGTTCAAACCCAGGCACGCACCACTGATTTTTCTAAAATTATGTGCGTCTTAGAAATTAATTATCACTGCTATGCGGAGAAAGAATACATCGTGGCGGATCGCCATGCGTATTGGTTGAAAAACATTAATTTCTAAAGAAAAATGTTTAGTTTAATCAATTCGAGTACCTATCAAATACTTATACATAGTTAAAACGTTGTCGTCATTCAAAACGTTAATATAATCGAAAACGTTTGCGAAACTGTTTTTCTAATTCTAAATCAGAGTAGCATCGTTAGTTTACGGAAAACTTTAACGATTAACGATTTTATTTACGAGGTCCGTAAAAATACTTCACGACTGCAGTTAACGATGTAACGTGACTTAAAATAACAAAAATCAATGAGAAGTCACGTCTGGTAAGACATTAGTAACCCTGTATTCTATAACTATACAATTATACACGTATATATATCATATGTTCCAAACAATAATAAATGCGTATGTATACACAACTATACTATATGCGTAGGTGCATTGACCCCGAACTGCCGTGTTATGTTGGGCGCTGGCTGTTTGGGTGTGCAAAAACGACCCTAGTGGGCACATAATTTTTATGACTATTTCAAATATCCGATCACGCTGCCCCACTATACAATAAAGGTACAATGTCAAGACTGTTAAACAAACTTACCAGCCATGGGCGGTCCGACAAGATGCCCAATCCCTTGACTGAGCAGCACCAATCCGTATGCCATCGTAAACCGCTCCAACGCGATCAGCTCCACCAAGATGCTCGGTGTATAGGAGTAGGAGCTCGAGAACATTAGGCCGAACAATAAGGCATTCAGTGCTAGTACGTAGAAACTGTACGTCTCCTTCGGATCCATGATGCGTATCAGTACTGGGAACATAACAATAGTAACTCCGCAGGCTACGAGGCATAACGCGTACGTCTTCGTTATGTTAACCCATGGGAGATCACCCATCCAACCGAGACCCACCTGAAATATTAAATTGGAATATAGCTTTTAATTATTACATTCGTCATGAATTAAAAAGTAATATATTTAGGGTTACATGCTAGTCTAATCAATTCAGTCATAAAAAACTATCTGGGGCATCCAATAGCCTCCTTAAATCTTCGCCTCCTATCGAATTCTTTGTATTTATTTTAAAAATTAATCAATCAATAATACAACTGATTATAATTCACAATAGTTTAATGTCGGCACCTGGTAGTGATAACAGATGAGTCAATATTTAACCTCGCCTTTTCAGCTGAAACGTTTCTTTGAAAAGGACTGGTGACTCAAATTTAAGAGAAAGTTTGATCAAGTGTCCAATTTACACAGTTTTGTGTGAAATTATGAAATATTTGTTTTGAGAAATGACATAAGAAACAACCTTGACATCAGAATCTGTTAGAGCATACAAAACGTGAATCAACAAAACTATATAATTGTTCAAATATAACGATAAGTAAAGATTAGATAGTTTCCACAATCTAGACGAAGTCATTACAATGCATGCACGGAACGTGTATCTAACCACAATCATGTATGCTCCTTGTTTAATGGAAATCATGACTAACTTTATCGCTTTCAATTTAGGTACCTATATCATCATACTATCATACTTCATACTAATATTATAAAGGCGATAGTTTATGAATGTGTATGTTTGTTACTTCTTCACGTCTAAACGGCTGGAGCGATTTCCATAAAATTTGGTAGGGAGTTAGCTGACACTCTGGATTAAAATATAGGCTACTTTTTATTGCAGGAAAATATCTTATTTCCACGGGACAATCGATACATTGATTTTTTTATCGACGGGCGAAGCTGCGGGGTTCAGCTAGTCATGTATAAATTATGATTTTCCTGTTTCAATAACAGTAAAATCCATTACTATTTCATATAAATCATCGCGTACACTAACATATATTAATATATTACCCATATTGAAAAAATGTTGCCACTAAAATTGTCATAACGTAAATAGCAATTTGAAAAAAAATGAAATTCATTTGAAGTGTAAGAAAGTGGGTTCTAGAAAATTTACCTCTACTTATTTAAACGTAGGCGTAACAGATTGCTTACAGTTTCGAATAACAATACAAAATAAATTAAAACTTGGATTTTAGAGCGCCATTTAGTTATTTACTAAGCTACATATTAATGCAATGTCCTTGCATACTTATCAAAAATACGTATTTATATCGCCGCTAAATTTATTTTCTCCGTTTTTACCGTGAATGTCCTAACGGGCCATTATGAAAAGGAAACTTTAACAACGTTCTAAAATGTATTTATATACTCAAAGATTTACCATGTGCCGTTTATGAGACATTTGAGCATTAGATAAAATTTTAATACATGCAAAAAAGTAAACAATACTTACAATGCCAATAATTGTAGCAACGCCGAAAATACTCAACATGCCAGACCCTTGAGTTTCGGTATATCCACTCTCTTGCATAAACGGCGCAATATAAAAGTAAGGCACAATGAACCAAATGAACAACACCAAGGTAGACAGGTTCATCATCAGGAAGTGGAATTCGGTAAACATGTTGAAGTCGAACGTTTTGTTAATCGTGTCCAAGAGACGCCTGCCCCAAGTCTATAAGATAAAAACAGAAAAAATGTGATGATTATTTTTATTGTAGTTAATAACAAATCGATAAGAACAAACCAAGAACTTTAATCATACTTCATACTATACTATATTTAATTAATATTATAAATACGAAAGTTTGTGAGTGTGTATGTTTGTTACTTGTTCACGTCTAAACGGCTAGAGCGATTTTCATAAAATTTGGTAGGGAGTTAGCTGTCACTCTGGATTAACATATAGGGCTACTCTTTACTGTGGGAAAATATCTTATTCCCACGGGACAATCGATACATTGATTTTTAACGCGGGCAAAGCTGCGGGTTTCAGCTAGCTTAACATAAAAGGTGATTTAGAAAGTAGCTAATCAAACTGATTGAAACAATCACAGAGAGGAAGTTACATCATTCCAAAATTTAATAAGTCTTTGTTACAGTTGATACTATCCTCAAAAATAATAGGGATCAATAAATAAATATGGCCTAATTGATTGATGCTTATCGGCTTATGATATGAAAACATTTACTGATACTTTATGCTGCTGATTTTCCATACATATAATATAACAACATACCTTTTCCTCATGGTCTTCCATAGACCACATTGAGTTCCGATAAATGTCAGGGCAAGACGAGGCTCGCAGTTTATATTTAGCGATGTTCATCATGGCACCTCGGTGCATAATAGAGTTACGGTGAACTCTAATATCCCTGAGATAATGATGATCAGTAAATTGTCTGGTAAACCAATCCGGGCGTTCATGTCTAGGAGTTATTACAGCGGTGTTATTTTCAGGAATAGGCTGCAACAGCTGTTCCCTGACCTTTTCCAATTTAGTATCAAATTCCTTCTTCTTTTCTTTCTTATTGAGCTTTAATTTCATCGACATAGTAATTGATTTCTTTCTGGACACCTCCTGTGGCGGTTCCACTGGGAGTTTGGTTTCAGAATTGCTTCTTAGGGCCAACAACGAGGGATAATTTGATAAAATAATGTTGTAGAGGCGCTTATTAACCATAAGTTGATCCAAGACCTCTGCTGGCACCTTAAATAAACATAGAACCCGTTAGATACGTTATTATATTGAATTAAAATTTATATCAAAATCTTAAAAATACGTTACCTTTTCACTCTGTTTCAAAAATGTCGGAAGATTTATAACAGAGCTGCCTTTCTGATATGACATATCAGCATTTCTTTTGGTCGCAGCTTCCAAATTCTCGGCCTCAGCTATAGAAGCAACTAATGTGGTCAAAATATACTCAGGCGTTTCTCCGCTCTTCATCAAAGTCTTCAGTTCTTCTGCTCCAGGATATACAGATTCTCCACCTCCGGACTTAGCTGATCTGGCTGATATTGACATAGAACTAGATGCTCTTTTAGCCTTGCTTAACTTTCTTGCCTTTTTCTGCTCTAATATCAACCATTCGGGATCCCTCATTATCGCACCACATACGCACACATTAAGTACTGTACCGGCTAAAAGCAAGAGAGCGCCTCTCCAGCCAAATTCATCCAACAAATATGTAGTGAGAGGAGAATAAACGAAAGTACCAAATCCCACTCCACATGAACCCAATCCCACAGCCAAATTACGGCGCTTCTCAAACCAGTAGGCTATAGATACTACTGCTGTCACATACAATAGACCCATACCTAATCCAGCTATCATTCCGTATGTTACATACAAGCCCTCCACAGTATTACTGTACGAGGCTGCTACAAATCCAATTGTAGATGACACTCCGCCAACAATTGTCATTTTTCTGCATCCATACCTGTCAACAAGCGCACTCATGATTGGCCCAGCTATCAGCGGGACTGAAATGAAGAGACTTCCAATAAGTGAAGTTTTGGCCTCACTGGTTTCGAAGTAATCGACGAACCTGACTTGCAGCAAACCATATGAAAAGGCCAAACCGTCCGCTACAGTTGCGATTAAGAACGAGGCAGCCACGACTACCCAACCCCAACCACCGTCAGGTATCTGTGGTGCCGGTTCAGGGGCTGGCGTAGAGCAAATACTGTCAGCATCTCCCAAGCCAAAGAATTTGACACCTTCATTAGTTGACTTTGCGTCTTCATTATTTTTATCATCCTTGTGATAAGCTACGAGTAGATTATCAGCTATTCCGTCATCTTCCGTTTTCATCGAATTCACTATATTGAGATCGTTTTTAGGTTTCTCTGTCCCCCTCAAGCCATATTTATCATCATTCACAGAGTCTATATATTTGAAGTCATTCGTCTTGAGCAGAGGAGACGTAGTCTTCTCCTCTTCAGACGGTACCCTTTGATCATGCTTGATAAGTTTATCTTTACCTGGTATTCCATTTGCATGGGCTCTTTGTGTGTCCATTAGTCACTTGAGCCTCCCTTATTTAAGTACGGCCTTAAGTACGTACTTTAAACACAAAAAGTGTGTTGTTGCTGTGTCCTTTAACGGCACAGGACTGAAAATTTAATTCAGTATTCAAAATAATTGCTCTATGTGGAAGAGACAATTAATTCTCTGGACCAATGTCTTAATCTTGGATCTCTAGCGGAATAGCGACAAGGCCTTTTAGAAATACAAAGTGTGAGAGTGCAAGGATTGCTTGTTGACGGGTTCATCAAGGACCGGCTAGTCCTCGATATCACACTTTTGAAAAATTCACTTTCCAAATTACCACGCGGTTGACTCTTGTACCCCGTTTGCTTTCTTGACATTAAGAATTAAAGTTTCGGTAGCGGAACCATTTCAATGTCCGGAAACAGGTGAATCTAAAACAAAAGAAATATCATTAAGCACTTTATTATAATCTCTTTTTTTTAATATTCTAGACAATAATATTTAACATTCAGCTCTTCTATATGAAAGCCAAGTTTTCGAAGAAAATGTCGGCAGGCTAATATTAAGCTTACCTACTTCTGATAACTTAAACTATTGTATTGTTAACTTGTATTAGCTGGTGTACGAAATCTTATTTATTCAGGTACGTTTGACCTAGAAGGACTTGTCATTTAAATAATTTAGATTCTTTGAAGTAAGGATTAAGAATTTTTCATTACTTGTATAATTTTTAAAATAAAGTGACAATGAGAGCGTCGAGGCCACAGACCAGTTGAAACGAGAAAATAATCGTTTTAACCTAGACATAATCAGCTTAACACAATGTTCCTATGTAAGGTAACCGTTCCTTTTATAGCGATTAAGATTAAATTAATGATTTATTGCACAATAAATTCATTGCAATAGCAATAAATATAACTTAAGTCATCGTCGATATAGCGAAATTTATTTAATGAACGCTTACTTAACGCTACCACTTTTACGCAAGAATTAAACGAAACTATTAGCATTATCTATGCATGTAGCATTTATTTATTAGCCTATTAGTATGTGTAATGTTTTTATGTTTCTCTAAAGGTACTGTAACATTTAGATACTCGAAAACAAAGTGTCGAGAAACTCGCCGAACAATAACGAGCATTTATACGACGTTTACGAATACAGCAATATCTTCGATGTTTGCTTTGCCTATAACGGCCGGAGAACGATTGTATAGTACCTATTCAACCAATGTATTCACACATTTCTATTCGCGCCTATTTGTCTGTGCTCGGCGAGTATCTAATTGTAAGTGTACTTACAAAATAATATTTAAACTTCTGGTTTTAAGGTTTCAATCATACCAACATTTATTTTGCCAGAAAATTTTGCACGAAAAACGCAGAATCACAAACCACAATACAGACATTTGAACGAATTTAACGACGTAGCATATCGCACATGGTTTTTGGCGGAATGTGCATAAATAGCACTGCGCCAGCGTTATCAACCATTATAACAAGGAATTCTACTTTTTGACAACGCTGTTATGTTGGTTTATTGAGAACGAGAAGAGTGAAAGACACGTATAAAGCCCGTGCTGATGAAAAATTCAGTATTCAGTATTCAGTAAAACGATGGTTTTGAAATAAATGCGTTTGTGTTTTTTCTTTTTCAAATGTCGACTTCGCTACTATTGATAATCTTGTAAAAATATATTTGGTACTGGTTTGATAACCGGATATATTATAGACGTAAATGCTGCACATTAATCTCATTGAGATTCGCTGCGTTTTTCGCTTAAGTTCTGCAATTTTCGTTTAAAATTGCTTAAATTAAAAACGGCTTCCTACAATTGAGATTACATTTCCATATACGACAGTTGCCACCAACTAGTTGCACTGCATGACCGTTTGCTGTCTCGTTACCTCTATATACTAAAAGATTTACAGCTTCATAACATGGTCAACAAATTACCAGAGAGCTGGCACATACCTCGGAGAATTCTAATTGCTAAATCGAAATTGAAAAAATTCGCAAATTCGCTAAATTGGCGGATTCTACGAGATGCCAGCATTCTGAGATTTAATCCTAGGGGCTTAATATGAGTACAGTTTTTTATATTTAATTTGTATGTTTTTGTTTCTCGCGGCTTAGCCCGCCTAATTTTATGTGTGTGCCAAGTTTTAGACTTTTAGCCCAATTCGACTTTTGTGTAAGAATGTAAAAAGAAACACGTACATCCTTACAATCTTCGAATTTATAAATAATATATTTCCCATATAAAATATATATCTAGTTTCCAGTTTGCTCGTTTGCAATGAAACAGTGGTTTCGCCCTTTTATAGGTAACGTGTTATCAGCAGTGCATTATCGCTAACAATGCTGTATACCGTATCTAATAGGGAACGCGGCAATAAATGAATAATATTAAAATAAACAATGATTAGAGTGGGAAATATCACTATGTTTATTGTAATAAATTAAGCTATAACGAGGTGGTAGAACCAGTGAAGTTTGAACGGGGTGGTACTACCGCCACACTTATTTCTAGCGTGAAGTCCTTGTGTTTCCGTGACAGCATGAGATTGAAGGCTCACTTTTATAAGAAGCCACCATCTGAGTCTTCGGAAGTAGCAACGCATCTGTGATTGACTTCAGATAGAACCCTTGTTTGATCTGAAATCAGTCATACATGTCCATGGACGGCAATGACTACTACCGTAAAGTGGTTTGCAAGTTCATTTGCTACTTCAATCGGATAAAAACATGTTGGTTGTTGCAAATTAAAGCTGATTGTATGCAATTATCGTTCTTTGTAAGCGAAACCAGCGTGGTTGATATGTTATCGCTCATACTACTCTTGAGATAATACCTATATAAATAAAAAAATGGATCTGGGATGAAATGTTCAAATAATCAGTTAGGAACCCTTAAACTAAAGTACCTAACCAGTCTGACAAACATCAAGTTCAATCCCCGGTCAAACACGAATTAAGATTTTTCTGGGTTTGTGATTTGTGTCTTTGTGTTCTCGTTTCTGTTTGTGCCAGAATTGTAACTGTGTGTGAGAATTGTTATATTTGTGTGTGGAATACCTTATCACTACATACGACTAATACAAAACGAAGTCGCTTTTCACTGTCTGTCTCTATGTATGCTTAGATCTTTAAAACTACGCTACGGATTTTAATGCAGTTTTAATAGGTAGAGATAGATATAGATGCACGAAACGAATTCGGTACCACATTAACCAGATGACAGCAGCATTATCCAGGCCAAAAGGATGAAAGGAAATGCCTTAATCACCTATCTAATGATTAATTTTCAGCGACCTTGTGTTATCATAATTTGTACCATGTAAAAATGTCATTCAATTATCGATGTGTAACGATCATCACAATAACACTCTCTGGTTACAAGATCAATCTGAGAGATTAGAGGATTTGTTCGACACATGTTAGTAATCGATTATAATTGAATCAGCTGTAATCTATTTGAATAACAAAAGGCTTATTTATTATAAGAATGAACGTATTTCCTTACGTTATATACTTTACTAGTTGACCCAGCGAACTTCGTTCCGACTAAAAGTCAAAAATCTAAAATTATCATGTTTCTCCATTGTATAATATGGTAAATAACCGCTCGGCCATATGGGTCGCCAAAACTGTACAGTTCACTCTCGATTGTAGAGTTTTTTTTATCTGACTGAAGTAACAAACGAGCATGCAGTCCACCTGATGGTAAGTGGTCACTGCCGCCCATGGACATCTGTAATCTACTTCATACAGAACATAGGTTTCATTTGAAGTCAATCACAGATGCGTTGCTACTCCCGAGGACTATGATAATCGCCTCATGTGAAAGTTAAGAAAAATGTTACTTAATAAAAAGCCAGTACTTTTTAAAATTTAAATTAGATAAAAACTTTCTACACCCTAGGTACTATATAAAGTACGCTACCACAAAATCTAGTTTAGCATAAATGGTACTAATTTGATGAGATTATGCGTATGACGTCGGTCGTTGAACCCCGAGTCAAGGGCGCGGAAACTAGGCAATCGCGTTAACACGACCTTTCTGCACTTATTTATATAACTAACTTAATATAATTAATGTAAATAGAGTACTTGCTTTTCCAAGAAATTTATTAACTTTCTTCGAACTTTTGGAACACGTGTTTATGCATCTTCAATAAAAACGCTAGGATAGTCGTCCACGAAAATCGAAGCATTTTCAATTTCTTCAATGTTCTATCACTATCACTTATACATAATATCCTACGCTCAATATTACGTACATTTTCTTCTCTCATAATAAAACTTCAATAAGTATAATAAAACATTCGAGTATGATGGTGTATGCACCAGAAAGACTATAGGAACTTCAAGTTGCTTGTCAATAAATGTCTTATTGATTTTTCTTTACAATTTTGACTCAGTAGTAATTTTAGTTTAGTAGTAAATTTAGTTAGTCCACCAATTCGCACTTGGCCAGCGCGGTGGACTATGGCCTAAAACTCTCTCATTCTGAGAGAAGACCCGTGCCCAGCAGTGGGACAATAATGGGTTGACGACAGTAATTTTAGTTTAAGATGTTCAAACAAACTACCTCTTCAAGTTTATGACATCTGATTCAGTATGGATTAAAAACAAAGTTAACATTATTGCTTCTAGTTTCATAAAGTCAGGATAATAATGCAATAAATAGTTTCAATTAACAACGTTATCATTACTTCCCATTACAGTATGTTCAGACAACTTGCGTTTCGGAATGACAAACGCGCGTTTTGGCCCTGATCGCGCAGCTAAAGATTCAATTATGATGACCCGCGTGGCGGAGCGGTTATCATACCGGTCTGACGCGCAATGGGTCCCGGGTCCTAATCCCGGCCTGACAGGTGTCTGAATGATGAGTTTTCATGTTCTGGGTTTTTGTGTGTACGTCTTGTGTGTGTCCATGGCACCCACGACATAGGAAAATCCCTAGTGTGGGGCTATGATTGTAGAAAACATATAATTAATTAATCACTACTTATAATTTTCATATATCTTCATATCATACGTATCTCTATCTACTGTAGCACATAACCGTAAACCCGAATATAAAACGTCCTACTTTTTGAAGTAGGTTAAAAATATTAATACGTCGAAAGCACACGTTCAATACGATCGTATAGAATCAATGATAAGGCGCATTGACTCGCGTTTATACAACGCACCGTCTGAACATACTCTAAGGGAACGATCGCCCATTCAATCAGCCCGTACAATGAAAACGTAACTCTATGTATAACACTTCTAAGTTTAAAACAGATTATTATGCAAGTCGATTAGGTTCAAACAGTTCATACATTAGTCATTGAGAATGTAGCTTGTGTGTATGGTAGTGATGTAACGAACGTTATGTTTTAAGTATTGCGAATGCAAATGCGAATATGCCTTACCGACATTCGCGAATGCAAATACGAATGCGGTATTGGTGTTTTCTGTTTTTATTGTAGAACTAGGGTGCCAAAGAAAATAAATTCTGGCGACCAAAGCTATTGCATATCTTTTATCACGGGCTTTTGAGCGCGACGATATCATCAATAATTTCCGTAACAAAAAACCTAATACCCCGCACTCTGCCTACCATGTAGCGCGGCCGAACGTTCGATTAACGTATTATATATGTATATGGTACGATAGTACGAAGCTCGCACGGATCGAGATGAGCTGCTCGGAAATCGGACGAATATGTAAGCAGCTGTTTGTAAGAAAGAATATATAATATCAAAGAAAAAAATACAGCATAAATAAATAAATAAATAATTATAATAGCATGAGTCGATAAAGAATGCTATGTAATAGCTCTACCGCGGCAGTCCCCCAGTGCCGCACGTTTTTCTTGGTGACAAACTTCAGTCAGAATTACATTTTTATAAATTTGGCGACCTTATTTGCGAAACAGGATTTAATATTCGCGCAATTTTTGCGAATGCGAATATATAAAAACATGCGAATATTCGCGAATGTAAATGGGAATATTCGTAACATCACTAGTATATATTAAATACAAAAGCAGTGGTACGTTTCCATTGGAGTTAATTTCGCTACCAATGATGTCATCTTACGCGGAATTCGGTATGTGAATGTATTTTTTTCCGTTCCTTGATAAGTTTGTTTAAAACTTGCCTTATTCGTAAGTTATGTTACGAGAATATGTAACCCGTCACTTGTGTATAAAAGATTTTTTGCAGTAGTAAGTACACGTCAACAGATAAGTCTTTATATAATTTAGAAGTAAAAAACAGGCAGTACGCTAGATATAGATTCAAGGTGGTAGAACCAGTGTAGTTCCACTGGGGAAGTACCACACCTATTTCTAGCGTGAAGCATTTCTTGCACTTTGATTGGGTGTGGTTGCCGGCACACTTTCACATGAGGCGACCATCATAGTCCTCGGGAGTAGCAACGCATCTGTGATTGACTTCAGATGGAACCCATGTTCTGTATATAGTTTATTACAGATGTCCATGGGCGGCAGTGATAACTTACCATCAGGTAGACTGCATGCTCGTTTGCTACTTCAGTCAGATAAAAAAAATAAGTGGCCACTGCCAACCCTGGACGTTTCTAATCAACTCACAGGTAAAATCAGGTAAAACCTGAAGTTTGCCACAGATACGTTGGTGTCCCTAAAGTGGAATTTTCGGATAAGTGGGTCTCCCTTTCTGCACTTTTCAGACCAGTACACTGCAGTTGAAGACTGGTGTTATGAAGTAAAGAAGAAACACATATTAAAACTTACAAATTAACAAAAGACCAAAACAATATATTGTCAGAATTCACTTTGTTGACATCGAAAACAAATACTAACTTCGTCTGGTATTTGCTTATATAAATAAAATCTTATCTATATTTTTCTTCCAATTAAATGCAGTAAAAACGTTCACTGCTCAATGCCGTCTATAGGCATTGCTAATCAAGGCCAAATAGGATTGAATCTATCTAAGGTCGGCTATTAATTTGTTACTAAGGACGTATCAACGTATAAGTGTTTGTGCGTTACAAATCTCACCCTAAAAACTAAAATACACATTACTGATTTACTTATATCACATATCACGGCTTACTTCAATATGAGGTCTTTAATTTTGATATGCCAACTAATAAGTTTAATTTTAAGTTACAACCCTCGTTATGTAGGTATAAAGTTGCTTACAAATGTTCATAGGCGCCATCGTCGCATTAGGTCCTACTATTTACAAAAATCACATTTGCCCAACCTGGGGTCGAACTCCAAGCACTCTACATAGACAAGGCACTATAGTAACTAGTCAACAGTCCTAACAATAATGTCGTATAAAGAATATTAAATATAAATAATTAGTTCTCTGTGTGTGCAATGTTTAATACCATTCATTTCACAAACAAAACATATGTATTGATGTAAACAATTTATTATGACATTGTTATGACTCTACTTGACAATAATGTTGTAATATTTTATAACTATACTAATAGTAACATAAAGTTATACGTACTTTGTACTTCTGGTTTGAAATAAGAAGCACGTTATATCTTGGTTCTTCTTACAACCGCTGAATTAACGAAATGTAGGGTAAGCGAAAACGGGTATGCGTTAATTCACTCGCAAGAAATTGCGTTAAAATAGTAAAATAAGGCTTCAAAATTCTAAAAACTCAAATTAAATTCCACGTAGATATCAGCACTGAATTAATTCTGAATGATTTCGTATGACTGGCTATGTATGACGTCATGCAACGATTATAAATACAACATACGACTGGATAGAGCAACAGCCGCACATAAACTGAGCGCTTACGGACCACTGACATTATATATTTTTTGTCCGTGTTTTAAACCACTGTATTGTGAGTGGCTCTTATTAATTATGGATTAAGGTTGAGAATTTCTGCCAGTGACTCGTGCCTCAATTCCGCTTATCAGAAATCGATGTGGATAAACAGCAATGATTTTTCCTGTCTCAATAAATGCTCATCTAGTCAGTCACATGGCAGCGGTTGTAAAACTTTTTACGGAATTATTACTACGGACTTAATGTAAAACAAACTTCAAACAATTGGACAGGGAGGATACAGGAAGGGGAGGTAAGACTCTAGCAGCAATGTAAAGAAAAGTACTCAAAATCTATTCGTCAAATTCAAGAGGTCAGGAAAATTACAGAAATAAGAAGTCTTAAGCCTTTTCAAAATCTCAAACAGCATATTCCTCTTTCTTATCTTCAGCTGCTCAAGACAAAATAGAAATCCTGGAATCAACCACTGATAACACAGGTCTACTGGCGGTATTTACTATCAGTATCTATTTGATTTTATGTAAATACTTATCTATTGCTTATAACACATAACCACAAAATTAAGTAACAGAACCCAGACTGTACTACACTAAAATCACTACTAAGTATTATTTATATTGGTAAAAAGAAGTCAAATTGTACACTCACTATTTATAGATGTTTCAACAAGAATCTTATTTATTTGTTACTGATAGATGTTTTTGTTAATACAGCTGACACTATGATATTTGTATTAGATAAAATCATGTGATACGATTAATCTCTTGTACGATAAGTCGTAATTACGTTGTAACATCATCTACTATTTGTATCAAACTGATAAATTATTATCAAAATAGGAAAGAATTCCATAGATTATAGATATAAGTAATCCGATTTGTGCACGAGTGGATAAAGATGTATATGTATAAAAAGCAAAACTGATCAAACTACTGACATATCAACGCACAACCACTACTATGAAAAAAATGGGGTGCAAGGTGTGCAAGTATTTGGCTCTAGGATTAAATATAATGTAAAACGTTGTTCACCATCTTCTGAAATATAACCTCTATAATGATGATTTGATGTTGAGTTACGTTTATTTTTTATCTGATTGAAGTAGCAAACGAGCGTGCAATCCACCTGATGGTAAGTGGTCACTGCCGTCCATGGACATCTGTAAAAAACTTCATATATAACATGGGTAGGTACTATATGAAGTCCATCACAGACGCGTTGCTACTCCCAAGGAGACAGATGGTCGCCTCATATAGAATTGTGCCGGCAACCACACCCTTCTATCGAAACGCAAGAAATGCTTCACGCTAGAAATAGGTGTGGCGGTGGTACTTCCCCGGTTGAACTACACTGGTTCTATCACCTGTAAACGTTACCACGTTCAAGTTATTTAAAGGTGGTAGAACCAGTGCAGTTCGACCGGGGAGGTACACCTATTTCTAACCTGAAGCATTCCTTGCGTTTCAATGGAAGGGTGTGGTTGTCGGCACACTTCTATATGAGGCGACCATCCTAGTCCTCGGGAGTAGCAACGCATCTGTGATTCACTTCAGATAGAACTTATGTTCTATGTGAAATTGCTAACAGATGTCTATGGCGTTTTTCATTACAATAAAAAAATAACTGTTTGTTTTGTTTGTAGTCAAAGGGAGTCGCGGATAAGTTATCAGTACAAGTCGTGAAACTGACTGTTAGTCATACAAAATACCACTAATCATAGAAAATGGTAACTGAAATATGACTAATCTACGTTTGTCAGATAATATTAGCACTGTAAAGGCATTCTCTTCATAAACGGCTACTTAAATTATGTAGATTGTTTTTAAATTTAGTTGTAGTTGAATATGACTTTCTTAACCGCTTGTAAAAATTATACCTAATTGACGATCTGTGCGTGACCCATCTGATCTTATATGAGAAACGCATTTCATTAAGATAAACTTCAACTGATTTGTTTTAATTGAATTACTAGTTGAACACCGTAACTTGGCACGCCTTAAATAAATCGATGTATCGATTGTCCTGTGGAGGTAAGATATTTTTCCACAGTAAAATGTAGCTTATACCTATGTTAATCCAGTGTGTCAGCAAACTCCCTACCAAATTTTATGAAAATCGCTCCAGCCGTTTACACGTGAAGAAGTAACAAACATCACACAAACAACTCACAAACTTTCGCCCTTATTTGATATATTATTTGACAACGGATTATATGCATTTGCATGTGCAAACAATGTGGTAATCCACACTGGTCATACCATTCTTATTTTATTACTGTAGATACCAATTTTATCTAATTGTAAATATTTTTAAACAGAAACATGCGTAGGTAGTATCTTTCTACGCTTCGCCAAAAACGAAGAACCTCACGAATCGCTTATGAAAATTAAAGTAAAATTAGTGTTTGCCCAGTGGACGAAATGTAACCCAAATCAAAGTTTTTCCAATTTTTAAAAAAACAGGCACACGCTTAATAAAAAAATGTTGACAAACAAAAATAAACGTTGATCTGTAAACAGTTCTAGTACAGTAAACAGGATTCTGATTGATGGATGGATTTCTGAAATTGAATTAGGTACTTAAATAGATGAATACATAATCATATTTTATATTGAAATATTTTGACGTTGAGTACATGTCGGTATTTTGTTGATAAATATAGACGATGATGCATTGCAAAAGTAAAAGTTATTTTTGCTATAGTTGTTATGCATCTTTATCTATATTTTCACATTAAGTAGGCGTAAGTTGGCGGCAATAAATTTTAGGTTTACGGCTGTAACTAAGGATTATTTTATAATACAGAAGTATTAAGTAGTAGTAGTAGTAGAAGCAAGTTGCTGCTGAGTACTTTTCCAGCAATTGAACTGAATATTCCAATAATTTATTAGAAATACTTTTAAGTGAATTTTGTACGACTAAGGGAAACTATCGATTTGCACTTGGGCAGCGTGGTTGAATATGGCCTAAACCTCGCTCATTCAGAGAGAAGACCTCCACCCAACAGTCGGGTGCAACCCATTATTGTCACACTGCTGGGCGCGGGCCTTCTCTCAAAATGAGAGAGTTTTAGGCCATAGTACTCCGCGCTGGCCAAGTGCGAATTTGTGGTGCCCAACAGTGAGACGCGGTTTAATATAATAATGGGTTAACGACTACTAAAGGATGAAGTTGAGGAAACTGACAGCTGACTCTTCCTGTGTAATATCAATGTAACTCTTTCAAGCAGCAAGTGAAGGAATTTTACTTAGCACAATAATATTTCTCAAATAACCATAGTTTTCCTTTCTTATTGTGTTCTATTGTATTTGCCTCAACTCTGTATTTCTTCTCTTAACTCTATCCTTTATCTATCTACTTAAGTTTAAATTTATTTAGCTTCTATTAGCTGCTGACATATTTAAATTTAAATTGCTCTGTTTTTATTTTTGTACACCCTACCCTCTTTCATATGTGATGTTGTCCCTTCAGCGATTTTAAGGTTGTCTGGAAGAGATCGCTATTTTAGTGATAAGGCCGCCTCTTGTACCTTGCATTATGTCTTCTTATATTTGTGATATATATGTTTATTTGGTGTACAATAAAGAGTTTTTGTATTGTATTGTATTGTATCAATACCTTCTGCAGTTACCACCACGTATGTCAGGCAAAGTGGAGGATAATGAAGCTGGCGCAACTGAAGCCAAATCACGAAAGGTATGTATTATTACTTTCTTTTAAAAAATTAAAGATGCAAACAGCATGGCCTCTACCTAACTTAATGTGGTTACTAGCCGTCCATTAAAAGCAACTGTATAGAACACGTCTGCGGAAGTCAATCACAGATGCGTTCCTTTTCCCAAAAACTGAGATGGTCCCATCATACGTAAGTGTGATGGGACCATAACCACACTATGCCGCCAAAAGGTGAAAAAAAGCTTCACGGTAGAATATCTAGATAGCTAGTTATATAGCGAATATCCCTGTAGTTCCGGGATCAGAATAGGGCTACGGTAACCCCTGTCTGTCGTAAGAGGCGACTTAAAGGGGCTTCCGGGACTGCGGGCTTTAAGAGTGGGAGTTCGAACCGTCCAGCCAAACGACCTCGTGTAGGACGACGGCGTGTGTGGCCACATGCTATCGTAAACACCAGGAGCCGCAGTGAGTACAATGCTCACTGGGAAGAGCCCAAAGGGGACATCGCGCTCGGAGGACTCCGGTTGTATTCCATTGGCGACCCCGGAGTCTTCCACGCAGCGCTGAGGGTGGCCACCGAGAGGGATTTAGTGGTTATAGTCGCCTGTGGACGACGAGACAGAGGAGTCGCCAACGCATCGCTGGCTTTGAAGGAGAGCTCTTTTTAAGTGTACCGTTGGTACCCCGGTCGAACTACACTGATTTTATACATGGTAAATCACATTTAAGTATTCTTCTCATATTTAAGTCACCTTCACTCACATTTAAGTATAATTGACCTAAAACGAGGAACTAGTTTAGTTTATCAATAGTAGTGTGTAAATAATTATGATACTTTAAAGTTATCTAAGAGTATTTAGGCTAAGTGCTGCCTAATACAATAAGTTTTATTACAAAATTATAAGATACTAAATTCTAAATTACACCATGTTAATCTAGGATTGATATGATAGGACTCTTGTAAGACGACTGAATATTTATTTCCTCGCAAACCTGAAAAATATACTGCTAAAAATATTTCCGGGCAGACATTATCCTACCACACATAAAATGTTAAATTAACAAATAGAAAACCCCGATTGCTTAAAAGCGATTGACAGAAAATGAAGGCATTATTTTTCGGTATGTAATAAAAAAATCAGCTAAGTGTAAATCAGACTCGTGCATGAATGGTTCCGTACCTATACAAAACGGCTAAATATCACGTTTGTTTTATAGTCCCCTTAATTATTTAATTTATTTTGTTTTCAAGATTTGTTGTTAACAAAAATTCATCATCTGGGAAAATTTCAACTATATAGCTATCACGGTTAATGAGATACAGCCTGGTGACAGACAGATAGACAGACGGACAGACGGACAGACGGACAGACGGACAGCGAAGTCTTTGTAATAGGGACAGACGGAAGGACAGACGGACAGCGAAGTCTTATTAATAGGGACAGACGGACGGACAGCGAAGTCTTAGTAATAGGTTTTTACAGGTGGTAGAACCAGTGTAGTTCGACCGGGGAGGTACCACCGCCACACCTATTTCTAGCGTAAAGCATTTTTTGCGTTTCGATGGAAGGGTGTGGTTGCCGGTACACTTTTATATGAGGCGACCATCTTAGTCCTCGGAAGTAGCAACACATCTGTGATTGACTTCAGATAGAACCCATGTTCTGTATGAAGTTGATTACAGATGTCCATGGGCGTCAGTGACCACTTACCATCAGGTGGACTGCATGCTCGTTTGCTACTTCAGTGAAATTCAGCCTTCAAATGCCTCGGTTTTATTTTGCGTAACTGCAGAGACTTTAAAAGTCAACAAACAAAAATTTTACTTTATAATGGTCTTGTGCGTAGTGTTTTAGAGTATTGTAGTGTAGCGTGGAACCCATTTTATAACGTGTATATCAATAGACTTGAATCTGTCCAAAAACGTTTCTTGTGTCATCTAACATACTCATGCAACTTGGCCGGAACTATGCAAAATTATACTGATCGGTTGAAATATTTCAAAATGACTTCCTTACTGAATCGAAGACGAATGCTAGACATAGGTATTATTTCTTTATAAACTTGCAAATGGTCTGCTTGACGCCCCGGAACTTCTGTCACTGCTTAATTTTGCTACTCCATTTAAATTACCCAGAGCATCCCGGTTTAGTATTTTTGAAGACAAACAATCTTATTCTAATCTTGGTCTTAATGCTCCTCTTAACCGAATTATTCGCGAATTCCGGGTAGTCACAAAACAAGTGAATATTGACATTTTTAATGATAGTATTTACAAGTTTAAATATATTATTAATAAATTCATATATCATAAAATATGTTGACATATAAAATCTGTTTAATTTAAATTTAATTTAATTTAATTTAATTTTAATTTTTAATACAACAAACGTCGTAAATATGTAAGTTTATGCAATAACTACATATTTGTGGCGTTTGGTGTTGAAACACTGGGACCATGGGGTCCAGACGCTTGTCAGTTTTTTAAATTACTGTCCAGTCGTTTGGTCGACGTTACCGGTGACCCGAGAGCTGGCACGCATTTTGCTCAACGAATTGGTATTGCCATTCAAAGAGGAAATGCTGCCAGCATCTTGGGAACCTTGCCCAAGGACTGCGATGGTGATAATTTTTTATGGTAGTGTTTTTGTTTACATGTTTTTGTTTTTCTTTTCTGTATATATGTACATTTTGTAAATAGTTTTTTTTTTAATTTTGTTAAATTTAGTTAGATGAACCGTATTGTTAATTGTATTTAGTTAAATTGAAAATAAAGATCCATCATGTCTTATTTTAATTTAATTTAATTTTATTCCAGAAAAAATGTTTCTTTTCTTTTCTTTATTACTATTGTTATTATCATTTGACTTACTTGTTACTCGCTCCTTTTTGCAAGCAGTCTTCGCCTATAAATGTAGTTGCACTTAGCTTTTCCGTATAGTATAATTGTGTTATTTTTATATTTTATTTGGTGTAAACTATGTAGGTGATCAAAATAAATAAATAAATAAAATAAATAATAAAATAATAATAAAATAGGGACAGTCAGACGGACAGCGAAATCTTAGTAATATGAAAGAAAGAAACATTTTATTCAGGTAAATTGCAGCACTCACAAAATACAGTAGGCATTAAATAGAATAAAAATAAATAAAGTAAAAACAATACAATAACAAAGCAAAAAAAGAAAAAAAAAAACCTAAAAGGAAATAATAATTTAAAGAACAACAATGAACAGTAAATTACGAGCAATATGAAAACAACCATGAAAGGGGAAAAAACTCAACAAAATATGGTCCCATTTTTACCCTTTGGATGCGGAAACCTTTAAAGATTACTTTGGCTTTGTTTTTTTTCAACGCCTTTTTATTAAAATGACTATTTTTGAACTTACGTCCGGTCTAGCTCGAAAAGTTTTTCAACAATTCTTTACAAAAAATATTATTATTATTATTATTATTCTATATGAACCTAAAATCAAAGTTCATTCTTTATATAAATTGCCAAAGTTTTAATAAATTATATGAATTGTTTAAAATATAACAATTCATGAAAACGCTGACCATAGCCTATTTTTTAACCGACTTCCCAAAGGAAAGAGGTTATCTATTCGTCACGTATATTTTTTTTTTTTTTTTTTTTTTTTTTTTTTTTTTTTTTTATGTATGTTCGGGCGAAATGGCTAGAAATCGTCGACCTACCGACACGATTCATACGACATTGTATGCGACTAGTTTCACAGGCAGTCCCATATTGAGGAAAATGAAAACCTTCCAGCGGTTTTCCCGGAAAATTGGAAAATGTCGGTTTCTTAAAATCTTGAATAACTTGGGTGTTTATAAACCGATTTCCATTTTCTTTCTTTCATTTGATAGGAAATTTCATCACGCAACTTTTTCTCTTGGACATGGGTAGGCTGTGATGCTTAACTCTTTGAGTTATGGGGTGGAAACCACCACCACTCCTCAAGTTTTTTAGATAATTTGAGATAACTCGGCTTCTGCCGAATCGATTCTTATGAAACTTGGAATATGTATTATATATCTATGCTTATATAGATTGACGAAAAATTTGACCTTCAACTCTTCGATCCTGATGATGCAGGATTACAGCTATCCTAAACTATAACATTAGCTATTTGGTGCTTACATATATGTAACAAGACTACTAAGCAGAGACATGTGATAAAAATTTGACCTTCAACTCCTCAATCCTGATGATGCAGGGGTGCCTCAAGCCTAAACCATTGGGGTTGACCATTTGGTGCTTATGGGTATGTTATAACAATACTAAGCAAAGACATATTATAAAAAAAATGACCTTCAACTCCTCAACCCTGATGATGCAGGGTGCTGTAAGCCCAAGCCGTAGGTGATGGCCATTTAGTGCTTACGGATATATAATAAGATAGCAAGGCAAAGATGTACGATGACAAATTTGACCTTCAACTCCTCAACCCTGATGATGCAGGGGTACTGCAGGCTTAAACCATAAACGTTAGACATTTGTTGCTCACGGATTTGTAATAACATTGCTAAGCAAAGGTATACGACGAAAAATTGGACCTTCAACTCCTCAATCCTGATGATGCAGGGGTATTGAATGCCTAAGCCATAAAACTTAGCTATTTCAATCTTACGCATTCAAAATGATATTTAAAAAATGTAAGGTAGAACATTAGAAAAATGGTTGTATACGGTGGAAAATTGGACCTTCAACTCCTCAATCCTGATGATGCTGGGGTGCTTCAAGCTTAAACTATAGGCGTTAGCTACATGATCGCTACGTATATCTGATAAGATTACTAAGCAAAGATATAAGATGAAAAATTTGACCTTCAACTCCTCAACTCTGATGATGCAGGGGTACTTCAGGCTTAAACTATAGGCGTTGGCCATTTGATGCTTATGGGTATGTAATATATTTACAAAGCGAAGACGTATGATAAAAAAGTTGACCTTCAACTCCTCAACCCTGATGATGCAGGGTACTGTAAGCCCAAGCCATAGAAGTTGGGGATCTGTTGCTTACGTGCATGCGATGAGATTACATAGAAAAGATATGACATGATAATTTTGACCTTCAACTCTTCGGCCCTGATGATGCAGGGGTACTTCAGGCTTAAACCATAGGCGTTGGCCATTTGATACTTATGGATATGTAATATATTTACAAAGCAAAGACGTATGATAAGAAAATTGACCTTCAACTCCTCAACCCTGATGATGCAGGGTACTGCAAGTTTAAACCATAAGCATCGGCCATATGGTGCTTACGTATATGTAATGAGATTACTAAGCAAAGATATGACATGATAATTTTGACCTTCAACTCCTCAACCCTGATAATGCTGGAGTCCTTCAAGTTTAAACCGTAGGCATCGGCCATATTGCGCTTACGTATACATAATGTTGTTGTTCACAATACCAACAATGAGTTTCGGAGAGGATATAATTATGATCAAAAATTCCACTTTGAATACAATTACCTGAAAGATGCAAGAGTACCACCAACCTTTTTAAATTGGATGGGTTATTTTTATCAGTATCAGTTGAATTATACTCTTAGTTATAAGGTTTATATTACTTTTTCTACTTTAAATATTGATAATTATAGGTCTATTCTTTAAATAAATGTTTACTCAGAAAAAGTTGTTTTATTCGGTTAGGTTAGGTTCGAACAGATTTTTCCAATTCAGAATCTAAGGGAGGGGGCGCGGTAGCGCCCCCGACCGGTTGTGTCAAAGAAGTCTATTTTTATATGATGACGTCAGCACATAATTTTATTCATCCGAAAATCGGACGAATAATTAATTTTATTCATCCGGTTAGCGGACGACTAGCAACAGCCATAACTGATTTTATCGTGACTGAAAAGCGTGAAAAAAAAAATTTTAAACAAAAAATACAACCGACTTCCATGCCACATAAAAGTAAAAAATAATTTAATTACATGTTGGTTTAGAGCAAACACAGTTCTTAGTACATAGTCCCGAAGTCGGCGCTCATATAAGATACATGTAGTTTCGTCATGATCCAGCAAAATATGGTGAGCGCCGACTTCGGGACTATGTACTAAGAACTGTGTTTGCTCTAAACCAACATGTAATTAAATTATTTTTTACTTTTATGTGGCATGGAAGTCGGTTGTATTTTTTGTTTAAAATTTTTTTTTGCTTAATTCATAACATCTTCTTTCTAATGACATGAGCTCGAGCACATTCTATTAAGTATTTTATTTTACAACAAAAAATCTAAAGTAGATAATCGCAAAACTATGTACTGAGTAACATAGTTTTGTGATTAGCTATTGAAGTGCTAACTTGTTGACATACCTTTTATACTATATTAAAAACAGGAAGAAACAACTGATTTTAAAATTATTAATATAATAGATATGCTTAGAAATGAAGAGATCAACATAAATCTTTTTAAAAGCTTCTTATTTACAAATGATCTAATCTATTTAGATATTCTAGACTCAATCGAGCACAGTTCACCATAATCATAGGCTTTAACTAATATTTCTACTAACGATCACCATGTCCGCAAATCCCTGGATACCCAGAGAGTAAATATGTACCAGAAACCCATTAACATTGCTTGAATTACTCCAGTATGAATTATGATTGAATATAAACCATAAATTACTTCGATTATCTGCCACGTGCGGTTATCCATCATATTTGTACAGTATGCATATACCGAAAAGATCTTTCAACCAATTTAATAGATTAAAAGTAGCATTTATAAAATTATTATAGCAAAAAACTACTGCTAAACGATTATTGCCTTCCGTTTCAGTTGTAGTTTATAAGCAGTCTCAGTTTTAATCGACTACATCAGAAAGTGTTAGTTAATACGCCCCCCCTTTGTTTCATTTCAGGTGCCATATCAAATAATTATATAGACTAAGTCACTCTTGCAGCTAAGTCGATGCTAACAATATATATCCTGTATGTCAAAGTACGCCAAAGATATGGATACCATTCCAACAAACATACGCTGAGAATTGATGAGACGAACAAAAAGATACAGTAGATCCTATGAAAATAATGTATTGAGATCAAAATTTAAACAAGCGACGAACAACAAACAATTAAAAACATCAGATCTTGAGAAAATAACGAATTGAGATGAATATTTAAACAAGAGGCGGACAACAAACAATTAAGAACATTAGATCTTAAGACAATAACGAATTAAGATGAAAATTTAAACACGTAGGTACATACTGTAAACCGCGCATCTGCAAATGCGAGGTTACACATCATAATATCGTTTATAATTAGCGAGACAGACCTTCAGTTTACCCAAGAATCTCGTCTAGTTTTCGGCAAAACGACACGAAATTGGCCACAATCCAGGATTTAAAATATAAACACATCTTGCGCACACGGCAATACGCGAAGTGCATGAAATTTGAACACCAATATTGCGCCAATGTTTTTATAAATATTGAGTTTGCGTAACTGTTGGGAGTTCCAAGAACGTTTAGAATTCCATAACTGAACGCTTTTGGATCTTGTAATTGGAAATACTGCGAGTATAAACTTAAATTTCAATTTGAACGAAAAGAACACAACAAAGACAAATCTTGTCGAAAAATCTGAGAGAAAAGTGTCCTCCGTGGGTTTCTCCCAATGAGAATTCGATCGGAAATATAGTATGACAACTATTAATTTATCAATATGAGATGGTGTATAAATTGGGATAAACGTTTTTATATGGTCCTTGACAAGGTCCAATCTTTAATTTCTTGGGAATACAAATACTTTGAAGGATTAGTTATTTCTAATATTTATAAATTCATTTGTTAACGCATCCAATGTTTTAAGTTCATAAATTCTTCAAGTTCTGTCTTAACCAATCCATATTAAAGGAAAGTGGTAATGAATGTTCCAGTCTTCTAGTCATGGAAAGATCAAGAGTCTTCTCATGATCAACAGTGGAATATGATGGATTGCATCCAGCTACTCGTATAATGATTTCGATGACAATAATGTGTTATGCCGAGTCAACGATTCAAGTCTCCATTAATGCAATGAACGATAATAATATGAGCTATTGTTTTAAATTGAAACAAAACATTCTACGGTACTAATAACAACTCTGCTTACATTAAGTTAAGGAACAAATTTATATAACAATTTACGAATCTGCATTTAACGACAATGCGTGCATGGAAACCTTCCTTAAATTACATTGTACACTATAAATATACTATTTCATTGTGCACTTCATTCCTTTTATAATGCTTCAAGTTCATATCCAAATTAAGGCGGAGGCCAAACAGGAATGATTTATTACAGACTTGTAAGCGAAATTTATCGAAAATATAACATAGGCCTAATTATAACAGCGCCATATTCCAGTTATAAAAAAGAGGTGAGAAGAACGGAACTTTCCTCAAGGTGTTTCAATTAGTGCCCAGAGATGGAACGCGTCTGGGAGATTTAAGGTAGAACTTATCTCATTTTCAAATAGTAGAAAATATCTCTTTCCACCAAGAAGATACCTCCGCCACGCCTATTTCTAGCATGAAGCAGATCTTGCGTTTCGGTGGAAGGTCGTGGTTGCCAGCTCATATGAGGCAAATAAGATACTTGCCTCAGCTTCCACAGAAGCAGAGCATCTATAATTTTATTGTCTTCGCATACAACCTGTGTTTTTAACGAAACATTCGTTTATTCAATGCTATAAGCAAAATAAACTGAAAACAGACATCCGTGCCCTGTGACGACGGTCTTGAATAGCACCAGTCCCTCTCTTCCCGAGAACACCTTAAAACGCGATGATATTAATATTATAGTAGGGGCAACTAAAGGATAAAATTGAGGGTATGGGCAGCAGTATCTTCCATTGTAAACACCAGCGTTTACTGGTGACGCCAAAAACCACATAAGGCTCGGTCGGGAAGTCCTATCCACTGCTGAACTTCAAAAAGCTGATGGACGGTAGATGGATATTTAACATCTGTATCCATTATCTAGCAATGTCAGTGAGCTCTGGTATATTTATTTAAAAAAAAAACATGCGTGCGTACAAAGTACACATGTCAGAAGTGAAACTTCTTTGGCGAACTAATTTATAAATCTTGTTTATATTTATACAAATCTAAAACTTTTAATTTCCAAGATTAAGAGGAAGGGAAAAAGGCGTGATACGACGTTCGCTCTGTCTCACTTTTTCTCTCAATCTTTCTCACTCGCTTGCTCCCTACTCTCACTCCACGGCTAGTTGCTCATGCTACGTTCGCCCTGTCTTACTCTCTCTCAATCGGTCTCGATCACTCTCTCTCTCTTTTCCGACACTTCCGTTGCATACCGGCGTGACGTTTCATCTGTAAAAAATTTACCCTCATGCGCCTAAAGAAGTTTCACTTCAAATGGAAAAATTTAATTGAATCCAAACGATGTTGAATTCGTGTCTCCACATTACATTATATGTATGTATATGCTTAGTTAAAAAATCGGACAAGAACCTTACCCCTGTCTTTGTTTTCTTTCTTCAATGTCATTATCGCTTTATCTACATGTCATATCGATTTGTTGACATAAAATACATGTGTTATAGGATGTTGCCAACGGTCAATAACATGATATACGATCGATCATTTTTGATATATCCGAGATTCGATCGTTTCCGGATAAGCTAAGTTTCGTGTGCACAGCGTTATCACACCGTGTCTTTCTTGCACAACACTGTGTCATTTGTCTACGAAAGCGGATATATCCGCACTAAACCGGTTTAAACTGAAATGGAGTTTATCTTCTAATTGTTTAGTTATTATGTTTTAGCGGGTATGGAGTAAGGATACTTCTGTGTAGAAGCAATTAGGTTTATGTTGTTGGAACAACGGAATTTAAAGCGTTTATTTATACCACATCAGCCAAATCCTGGTTGCCTTGATGCTGGTGCTGTTGAAGCTGTAAGTAATTAAAATTCCTAACCGCATTACTTGACCAAATTTAAAATATAATAAACGAAAATACCCCCTAATATCTTCGAGCTATTTTAAACATATCATGCTAGGATGATGATTTCGTATTAAGAAGGTAATTCGTCATAATTTTAAAATAAATACATACATAATATAGCTCATGTTTATGATGTTGTTAGTCGTTGAAACGTACTTTGGGAAATAAAGGTCTTATTTAAAAAGGAAATAAAAATGTAATGATTAACAGATAAGAACTAATTTCCTCGTATGATAATCGTATTTGTATGTAGTATAAACTTACATCAATGTAAGCATTATAGATGACTGTAGTGAGCATCCTTATGGTCGTAAAACTAACGAAAATTAAACATCAAGTTTAAATTTGTAAACTTGGACCGGATTCCTTACCGGACCGGCAATTCCTTATTAATATGTTATTTTATGTTAATTTAGGAGTTTGTGTGTTACAAACTCCTGCAAAAACGGCGTGTTTTTAAACTTTTTAGACTTAAAAATAATTATACACACTACAAACATAATCCTATCATTTCTCTTTTATTCCATAAAGACTTTCGGTAGAATGATGTTTCATTCAAGTTAAAAATTAGTAAGGAAAAATGATATGTTATTTATCTGTACAATAACATTTTTTGGAGTTTAAAAAAATGTTATTAAACTCCAAAAATGAAACACCAAGACACTCCAAAAAACTCCAAGACAACGGAACCGAAACTAAACAGCCAAATTAGTTTCATCCGATCGGCACATATCGTTAATGTTGACGGTAATTTAGAAACCGGTTCAAACTTAGCCCTAAGAGGACATTAGTACGGGAAGTTCATTATCCAAGAACTAGATAGTATCGTAATATATCCTGTATACTCATTGACTTGTGACAAATGGAGGCAAGGCCGTAACTAGGACTTTCCTACCGAGGTGCTTGAACTCTTGTCAACGTAAGAACATGATCCTAATTAATTATCTGTGAATTACTCATCATTTTTGTATAACTCCACATGTTGACTGGCCATGAATGCACTAGTAATTCATGAAAAAAGAGAGAATAAAGGCAAATAATGGAGTTACTTGGTCAATTATAATATCATATCAATAATAATTTAATATTAAAATAACATTTTTAATTTACGTGAAGATAAGCTTCACTTTGCCACTGATTTGTTTTAAATTATGTGCATAGTAGAAATTAATTATCACTGCTTTACGGTGTTTCCTTTCACTTTCATTGCGTGGAAACTCATTCTGAGAGAAGAACTTTGCCCAGAAATGGGACAACAATGAGTTGACGACAAAGACTAAATCCTCACCTCACCTCAAAATACAGAATATTAATAATAAAATAAATCTAGTAGTTTTGGTTAAATATGATTTGTAACAGACAGATAGACAAGGATTCTAAAAACTATAGAATTGTCTATTATTAGTTATTATCAATTAACTAAACTATTACTTTTGCAAATAAATTCGATTTAGACAAGTTGAACTTTCTTATATGCGAGGATAACAACGGTAAAAAGACTAAACATTGAACAAATAAAGCGCTATTTATAACATTATGCACGTACCTATAACTGTAATCCGTTAATTAATAAGTAGGCTTAAAACACATTTAGCCGCTGGATTACGCGGATAATAACTAATAGATTATGATTAAAAAAATAAAAAACAGATTATTACTGCTCCACTCCACTTACACCTTTATCATCATCAGTACAAGTGCTAAGCAATAAGCTTATATTTCATAATATTCGAAAAAATTTGGCCAAAGTCCACTACATTGCTGATTCGTGTGATGTGTGGTAGTGTGAGAGAGTGTGTGTGTGCGTATGTTTTACGAATACCTCTGTTTGTTTTGGATAGTTTTGATAACTAAGAAACTAGTCTACACAAAGATGAATCTGATATTTGCATATGAAGGTTTCTCACGGTCCATGATAATTCGGACGGACGCATTTGCAGTGAGGCATCCTGTAAACAGTATTGTCCGTGGTATCGCCGACCTGTTTGCAGCGAGGCGACGAGATCGTCACGAGACGTTTAAAATATACGTTGCGTACCATCGTCCTCTCACTTTGAATTTTGGAATAATACTCGTTATATGGCTTTAAATCCCAAGAACACGCCTCTGGAATAGCCTTGGTACGAACCCTGGCTGTTTGACATCCGTGTATAAATCCGTCATATCACGACCGTGGAAACGTGCCATAAAAATATCGGAAAACATTTGGACGATAAAATGTTTACATTGGTTTTTAACTCTGAACTTTAACGTACGAAGTCTCCGTGAATTTGAAAGCCTATAAGTAATTGAATAGTTATGATTATATTAAACAACAAGCTTTTAGTTCAATGCACTGAAAAGAAAAAAAAGTAGTAGTCAAACCCATCATTTTGTTGCATCGTGCAATTTTCTATCATTTATAAGCTTGTCGCAAGAGTGGTTCAGGAAACCATAAACGAATGTTCAGTGGATGATCTTGCGGCTCGGTCGTAAAATATGTATTGCCATTTTAGAATAATAACAATATTGATTATAATATAGTTGCATTATCATCAGAACTATTATACTGTGTCCCAAATTTCAGCTCAATCGGACACTGAGAAGTGGGTTAAATTAAGGTTTGCAAGATTTGACCTAAACATACATACTTACTTACCTACCCACAAAAATTGCAAGTTATATAAAAGCTTTGAAAAACAACTGATGTTTTAATTTTATTTATATTTTCAAACACATAATTGTGCTGTAAAAACGAAATGCTAGTTGCTGTCATATGTTTTTTTTTATCTAATTTGTCATCAGCAAGGCGCTTCTTGCCTCCTACACAGTCTAGACCAAACGTTTTCTTTCTGTTCTACAGAAAATCGCGTACAATCTATTTAACGACACATTTTGATGGATATTAATTCTCCGAAGTAGCAATAAAAGTAATATTACACCTTTATAATAAACGAAATACCATCTGCCACCACAATTTTAGGAAAATTTCGTAAAATTCTCCACAGACGTGTTGCTTTGTTTATCCGATTGCGAAAACATAACAAAAAATATACCCACACCGGAGAATAGCCTAATTACAATCATGCTCTTGCTTATTAAACGCACCCTTCAAAATAATAACAGGTAGCCAAAATAGAATAGAAGATACCGAAATGTAAGCTTCATGGCACTGTCATAGTATAGAGAAAAATATTTTTATTTATTTATTTTAAGACACACCAACAGTAACACATACATGACATTAATAGAAACTTACTAGCTGTCCCGACAAACGTTGTTTTGCTATATAAAAAATAAAAAAAAATGTTAAGGGTGGACAACCCTTAAGGAGTATGAAAAATAGATGTTGGCCGATTCTCAGACCTACTGAATAAGCATATAAAATTTGGTAAAAATCGGTCAAGCCGTTTCGGAAGAGTATGGCAACAAAAACTGTGACACGAGAATTTTATATATTAGATTATATAACAATTTTCTGGTATGTTTACAAATTAGAGGCGTGTACAACACTTGTCATTAGACGTACAATTGCAAAGAAAAAAGATGAACTATATCTATATTCTATTAATAAATCTAATTACAAAATAAGGTTACTAATAATTTTATTTTTAAAAATGTGGAAAGAATCATCGTAAATATCGATGTTTGGAATTAGTGTACATATTCGATTGTATTCCGCACACATTCTTGGAATCGGCGGATTTTTGAAGAGGTTAGTTTTACTAGCAGGGATGTGGAAGATATTTGTTAGCGGACGTAGAGGATATTGGTAAGGAACGTTGAGAGTTATAATTTATAATAAGTCACACGTTTTCGTTGTGATTTTTTTTCAAAATTTTAGCATCTCCTTTACAAACATTCTTCAGAGACGATCAGACACGATTCTCTCCTACAATAAAAAACCTTTCCATGCAACAAAAAGTACGTCTTGTTTACATCACCAATATTTTTTCAGTTCGCAACGTTTCTACATAAAAACGGACATGTCGTAAAACGAATACGCTATAAAACTTTAACCTCTCCGAAGTAAACAAAGATTGCTATAAAACTACCGGTCTTCGGTGCTAAGAGTTTGAAGTCAGGGTTACTGACTGTTTACTTAGCTGCCTTGGCGCCGCGCCCGTAACATAATTTATGACTAGATTTTTTAATTAAAGAGTCAAAGTGGTCTTCCTGGTACGAAGTGGTTACATTTTTTTAGTCTTCTGATGAGAAGTCTTTGCGAGAAGAGAGCGAGAAGCGACTTTGTTTTATATTATGTAGTGATGACTACTTAATATAAAACAAAGTTGCTTCTCGCTGTCTGTCTGTCCCTATGAACGCTTAGATCTTTAAAACTACGCTACGGATTTTAATACGGTTTTTGTTATAGATAGAGTGATTTAAGAGGAAGGTTTTTATGTTATAGTTTTCACACTTTCTACACTCATAGCCTTACACTAGGATTTTCTCCTGTATCGTGGGTACCATGGACACACACAAGACGATTACATAAACAGCCATCTAGAGGAATCCCAGACCCAGACCCAGAACAGGAATCTAAACTCATCATTCAGATACCTGTCTGGCCGGGAATTGAACCCGGGTCCCATTGCGCGTCAGGCCGGTATGGTAACTGCTCCGCCAAGCGGGTTCGTCAACGCGAGTGTATGTATAATACACGTATAATATAGTAAAGAAACACTGATAATTTTGGATTTTTGACTTTTAGGCAGAACGAAGTTACAACTAAGTAGTAGTCAATATAATCTACCGTGTCTCATGTGTAATATATGTTTTTAATGTCCCTGCGGACTGCTGAGTTAGCAGGCCTGAAGGTAGCATAATTATTTTCTCCCACACGATTGAAAACTGAAACAGATCTAGCTTGTGTAAGACAGAATTAGGCGTAGGCGCCCGTTTATCAGCTTAATCCGATTACTAGTTAGCAGCCAGTCTGTTCCGGTTAACCGATTATCTAATGATAGTGTAGGCAACTGCTCTTGAAAATACTCAAGCGCGCGTGAAATGATGCCGATAGGGATCACGCGTACAATCACCGACAGTTTGCTGAGTCTTATATTATCTTGAGTCCATCGAAACGAATCTTCTCGAAGAATGAGAGAGGTTCAGACCACAGTCATTCATGCTAGCGAAGCGTTGATTTATAGATAACAAAATGATTGATAGATTTTTTTTACACCTTTCTTAAAGAATTTAAGTCATCAAGATATTTACACCAAAGTTTTTCGTCGTTAAAACATATGATCATATTTTTTTTTATTCACATAACTATGAAAAAACACAAATGCCTGGAATCCTGTCCGAAATATAAACAACGATATTGCCCTACTACTTATCTCAAGCGCCATGTGCACGTACAGTATATCAATTTTGATGAAAAATCTGTCATTTTTAAATTGATTTTAGATGGTATCGGTACTCAAACATATCAATAAATCAATTGATATTGAGTGATTCGGTACATTATCAATGCCATCGACATAGTAACTACATCTATATATTGTACTACATATATCTTGTCAACACTAATGTTAAATGTAAAATTGTCAACGGTAGCGATACATATCAAAAGATAAAAATCTGTATGTACACTATTTATCAGCTATGTAATCTTTGGAATGATAGAGGTTTTTTTGACAGTACATTGAGGTAATAATAAAATAGAGGTCTAGGAAATAGGAACGTCGTTTTTTATTTGGCTGAAGTAGCAAACGAGCATGCAGTCCACCTGATGATAAGTGGTCATTGCCGCTCATGGACATTTGTAATCAACTTCATACAGAACATGGGTTCTATTTGAAGTCGAACACAGATGCGTTGCTACTCCCGAGGACTATGATGGTCGCCTCATGTGAAAGTGTGCCGGCAAACACACTTTACTGTGACCACAGAATAAATCGGTTATAGTGAGGACCGAAACGACCGCTTTAGGCGCCAAATCCGGGAAGCGCCTCGGGCTAAAAATATTTTATCACTTTTTCAAATTTAATTTGCAAGTGTTTGGCTTCTACTTTTGTTAGTCTAAAATATGAAAGTATTACTACGATTTTCTCCTTCAAACCCACGACGAATTTGTCTCAGCTAATACAAATAAGGACTAGCTTGGATACGCATCAGTTTCGATGTAGCTCTATCCGAAAACAGACCTTGGTCTGCTTTGAGAATCAAATTTGAAAACTAGGAATAGCTTGCAAAATCCTTGCATTTACGTCAAAAAGTATCCGATTTACCAAAGGAATGTATATCTCAACGGAATTTAGTTCATTGTATAGCGAAGCAAAGCTCACAGCGTTTATATTCAGAGCACAGGCAATAACATGAGCTATTGCTGCATACAAATCAAGTTTGCATTAATTTGTTGTTTCGAAGCAAGGAAACAGACTGCATTATCATACTCAATAGATTTATTCTAAAAAAACTAGATTTAGTTTGTATTATGGTGGTATATTTAAACCTGTAATCGTGAAAATAACGGAACTTGAAGGGAGCTGTCACGAAGATATATGACTATATGATTAACGCTATCTACTTTTGCCCTTACATTGTGGTGATAAAATATAAACAAAATGTATATATGCACATTATTTATAATATATATATATAAATATTTATATATATTTTAATATCATTAGGTATATCTACTATCTCAACTATTAATCATATACCGCCTTGAATGTTTTCTGCTTAGCCCAATGGTTGACTGGTAGAGAATGCTTCTAGCATTAAGTCCGCCTTTTGTACCATATTTAAGGTATAATAAAGTTTCAATAAATAAATAAATAAATAAAATATCAATAAATGGTTCTTCTTTTGTAGTCGCTTCGAAACATTTGATAACGAAACAAGAATATGGTAACTTGATAATCGACGTTAGTATACCATGAAATAGTGAATAACTAAGAAAGTCAAGACAAGGTTATTTATGTCATTAAGTCCATCTTTAACATGTTACATGTTTATATCTAAATCACGTCTAATTTAATTATATACAATTCATTTACCTTCATCTCATGAAGAGGTATGAACAGAAATTTTCCTACACCGCCTTACTTAAGGAACTCAAAAAACGAACTAAGTTTGAACCCTTTATAAGTATGATTGACGTTCTATTTACGTGGACAGTACCAATTCCCTTTGCCTAAATTCATTCATCTTAAATTACACGTAAAGCAATAACACTAAAACGTAATTTGGGAAACAGTGAGGGCCACTTCGAGGCGAGTGGAGCGTTTGACGTCACTTGGCACGCTGGACAGACTTGGCTTTGGACTATTTTGACGAAAACTTGAGAATAACTGGGAAACACACAAAACAATGCAATTGTACCGTGTAGTCTTGAAGAAGAACATTTAAAACAAATTATGCCGTGTAGTCTCAATCTTGAATAGCGACACTCCCGCTCTTCCGTGGATGCCGTAGGAGACGATTAATGAACAAGACCTTGAAGATGGGCAGCAGCATCTTCCCGTGTAAAATCAATAGCCATTGCGGTCAACAATAGCCTCGGTCATGCCTAGCCCGATGGCAATCAACAAAAACCCCTATTCGATAAAGTTTATGTCCAGCAGTGAATCTCAAATCGCTGATGGATGGAATAAAATCGTCAGCAAGACGTTAACTAGGCGAAGGTAAGTGAAATATGAATTCATTTATAACAAAAACCGCCATTTTGAAATATGAGTAGGTACAGATAAGTGTTTAACTTATATCCTGTGTAAGTTTCTAGTTCTACAGTGAAGTATTCGGCTAAGGTAAGATCAGTCTTGCCTGAAGTTAGCCACAGATGCCGATATCCTAACCCTGAATACTAAGTTGGAACATCATAGATACCTTACCCTCCCTTACCTTCCCAGACACTTCCTCACCTTCACAGATCTCCCTTACCAGATACTTCATAATAAAACAGAGCGGCGCATAACACTGCTGCTATTAGGCAGATATATTGATGAATCTTTAGTTGCTAGCTGTCTATTTCACCTGTTTGTTACACATGAACAAGCCATAGTAGCAATACGCACGAAAGTTGAGACGTCTGACGTCACTTGGCAGACTCCAGTCGCAGTCCGTCTGGCGGAACGTGGAAATAGCTCAGATAACTCGACACGCAAAACAATATGCCCACCACATTCATATTTGCAGACCGGCCCACGGTTGCCACTTTGAAATGTTTTAAAAGTGCTGGACGAAGTTCAAGATCAAGACGTTACGAAACAGATTTCAGAGTTGTAGTGTAAAATATTTTATTAAATTTTCTTTCTCCCGTTTTTAAAGCGTCTTTTTTCGCGTGTGTTTGTAAGGCACAAACACACGCGAAAAAAGACGCTTTATAAATCGAGAGAGAAGGGTGCGGCTACATTCACACATTTGGTTAGTATAGGTAACCAACACCATCAGTAATAATTTTATTTAATATCGGAACAAAAATTTAACGGAGTCACGGATACAACTATAGTAAATAATATAAAACAAAGTCGCTTTCCGCCGTCTGCCCCTATGTATGTTTATATAAATTATACATGTATAATATAGTACAGAAACACTGACAATTTTAGATTTATGACTTTTAGGTGGAACGAAGTTCGCCGGGTCTACTAGTAGTAAGTAAATCATAAGATACATAGCCTACCTTATTCCTCCTACCTAATCTAAATTAGACAGAACAGAATACGAGAATATAAGTAATGATTACATGAAATTTGACACAAAAATAGTTTATAAACTAGATTAACACTTAGGGCATTAATTACCGCAGTAGATGTAAGCGAAGAGGTAAATCCGCGGGAAAACCTAGTAGTGTATAGGGCAAAGTACAACGTAAAGAGTTAATTGATTAGTCATTAGAGTAGATTGCAAAGATTAACTGCGTGATAACAATGTAGTTTTCATTTGCGGTATTCAATAAGCATTAAAGAAAGCGATCGAACTTTAAAATTGAATAGTGATCCCAAAAAAGATATGTGATTCTAATCTTATTTAGGTATATTATAAATGCGAAATTTCATGGGGTTATACGATATGAGTTTGTCACTCTTTCACACAAATACTACAAGTCGGATTTCGCTGAAACTTGGTATTCAATTTTCTAGGTGGTAGAACCAGTGTAGTTCGACCAGGAAGGTACCACCGCCATACCTATTTCTAGCGTCAAGCATTTCTTGCGTTTCTATGGAAGAGGGTGGTTGCTATACACTTTTATTTGAGGCGACGATCTCAGTCCTCGGGAATAATATCACATCTGTGATTGCTTTTAGATAAAACCTAAGTTCTATATGAAGTTGATTACATGTATCAATGGGCGGCAGTGACCACTTATCATCAGGTGGACTGTAGACTCGTTTGCTACTTCAATAAGATAAAAAAGTCATCAAGTTGGAATAATTTAGTAATAAATAAAGGATTAAATATACACGTGATGTTAAGTTTGCGAAGTCGATCTTAATTGTAGCCATTTAATATATCTCATCTGCTAATAATAGCACTCCAGATGTTACAGTCGAGATGCATCGGATAAATCGGATTACTACTGTACAGTAATGAAGATCCCATTCCCAAGCTTTACTTTTCGAAGTAAATTATAAATTATTTATAACTTTCTAAAGAGGTAAGGGATTATGCTTAGTTCCTTGGAATGTTTATAAAAGGCGTGCTTAGCCTACAAATCCACGTTTAGCGATAGAAGGGGAATAAATCCAGAAAATTATAGAAAAGTTTAATCGTTCTGGATTTTAATGCATTGTAAATTGTCTAAGATCCTTAGCCACCTATTTCTAGGTTAAATGTGTTCTCAGGTCAGACGAAAGAAAAGGAACCTCTTCCGTTGTTTTTTAGTCGACCAATGACTACCACCAATGACTAAATCTATTGCAAAAAGTAGTATGTAAGGCGTGAAAAAAATTTGAGAATACCCTACCCTTTTTTCGTCACCTCTGTTGAATGCTCTCTTAACAAAATTAAAGCTACTCGCATCAATGCAAACATAAGGATTTTTTGGATTTTTTTGTCGATCAATATCAGAGTCTATACCGGAATCTAGCTAAGATTGATAAAAAAATAAAGACTACCCGATCCTATTTTCGACGTCGCTGTTGAATTTCCTTTTAACATAGATGAAGTTAGTCTCATTGTGGAGTCAACTTACTTCTTTTGTTTTTTTTGTCTGACTGCCTACCTGATGGTAAGTGGCCACTGCCGCCAATGGACATCTGTAATCAACTACATACAGAACATGGGTTCCATCTGAAGTCAATCACAGATGCCTTGCTACTCCCGAGGACCATTATGGTCGCCTCATGTGAAAGTTTGTCTTACTACTATCACCAATACCGGACTTTTCTTCGTCAATCCTTAACCCTTCTTGATCTTCGAGATCCTTATCCAACTTATAAAGTTGAAATACTCATCCAATTCAACAGATGACACAAATGTGTCATAGACGTCCTACCTCCAAATTCCAATTTCAATTTCAGGCGCGAAAAACACCGAAGAATAACTCGGTGACGTCAAATTTAATTTACGTAACGTGTTCGCTTATCTTTTTATTGCGTCCATGTTGATGGAGGGATAAAGTTATCTTCATGATATCCATGTTTTGATGGCGTTATTAAATATGACAGCGATGACCTGCTGTGTTTATCGTCTCTTTCCATTGGTACTATTTTAGTTTTCATCGAAAGAGTATTTTATGTTGATTAAATAGCAAAGGCATTTATATTCGCTTATATGTTTACTGTCTCTTTACTATTGTTACCTCTTTTGTAATATACATGATGATTTTAGACAAATGTTATCGCTGAATTTAAATATACGTAACGAGTAACCACAATAAGCGGTTTTTGATTATTTTGCCAATATTTTGATACATGCAACGAAGACACGGCAAAAGGAAAAATCGAGGCGAAACGCGCTGTGATCAAAATCTATGACACAAACATCATAAAAAATACGATCAGTTACATGGATGATCGAAATATCAACAAAAATAATTCAAATACTACGAATAAGCTTAAGAGTTACTGCTCGAAAACAAAATGTAACCACGAGAACATTAAACGAACACCTCACCACACTTCCATAATATCAGTACAGTTACGAATAACATGCCATTCATAATAAAGCAAAATACTACCCGCCTGGGACTCTACCAAGACTACCAGACCGCACTGACATGCAGAGGGATCCGGGTTCGACTCAAGCAAAACGGACTTCATTAAAGGATTTAAATTTTCGTTTTCATATCTGGGTATTTGTGTATTCTCCTCCTTCTGTTGCATCACGACAGATAAAATTCTAGTGAAAAAAATACTATGAGTGTAGAAAGCATTATTATTAACATTATTACCATTAAAGGTGGTAGAGCCAGTGTAGTATCGAGAAGGTACCACCGCCACACCCATTTCAAGCATAAAGAAGTTCTTGCGTTTCTGTGGTGTGCTGTTGCCGGCTCACTCTCATGCGACAGTGACCTCTTGCTATCAGGTGGGCTGCATGCTCCTTTACTTTTTTTATCTGATTGAAGTAGCAACGAGCATGCACGAGCAGTCCACCTGGTGGTTATTGGTCACTGCCGCCCATGGATATCTGTAAGCAACTTCAAACAGAAAATAGGTTCTATCTGAAGCCAATCACAGATGATGGTCGCCTCATATAAAAGTGTGCCGGCAACCACATCCTTCCTAGAAATAGGTGTGGCGGTGGTACTTCCCCGGTCAAACTACACTGGTTCTACCAATTTCAAGTTGCTACTTGATTTGGATAAAAAGTACGTGACTACTTCAATCAGGAAAAAATACTTAGAAGTATTTATATTTTACTTTAAGTAGAGCATCATCTTTATTAGGAAGCAAACGTTTACAACATATATAGTTACTTAAATTTAACATGATCAGTCCATTTAGCCACATATTTTAATTAAAGGATGCTCACAAGCACAGAGTAGTGATAGCCTAATGGTTGAAACTTGCCCTCTCGATCGGGAGGTCCGAGGTTCAAACCCAGGCACGCACCACTGATTCATGTGCGTATTAGAAATTAATTATCACTGCTTTTCGGTGAAGGAAAACATCGTGAGGAAACCTACACACCCGAGAGTTCTTTAAAAAAAAAAAGTTCTCGGAGGTGTGTGAAGTCCACCAATTCGCACTTGGCCAGCGCGGTGGACTATGGCCTAAACTCTCTCATTCTGAGAGAAGACCCGTGCCCAGCAGTGGGACAATAATGGGTTGACGAGATGCTCACAAACTAATGGAACGATCGGTTGGATACCCAGTATCAGCGTGGATCCATTTAAACTTGTCGACGGATATCGATAGCTAAATTGAACGTTAATTTAAAAATTATATGTATTCTTTAAACAGCAATGAATTCCTACTAAATGAAATACTGAGAGTATTTTTATTACTTCCTGATAAGTAATTAAATGTATCATAGCCTCACGATCATGCAAGGCCGTATCACAGTTATCATGGCCGCCTCAATATTGCATTTCCATAAATAGAACTATCAATTCGATCTTGTAAAGAGATACTCAACATTTTCTTATGACCGGATATTTACGATGAACATCTTATCCCGACTATATCCCTACTTAATGTTATAAATATGAACGCTTTCAAGCAAAAAATATCGGACGGATTTTGCTGAAATTCGGCACATACATAATCATTTATCAAGGTAGTACCAGCGTAGTTCGACCGGGGAAGTACCACCACCACACCTATATCTAGCGTGAAGCATTTCTTGCGTTTCGATGGAAGGGTGTGGTTGTCGGCACACTTTAACATAAGGCGACCATCATAGTCCTCGGGAGGAGCAACACATCTGTGATTGAATTAATAATGTAATAAAAAAAGAAGTTACCGAGGTACACGTGACTGAAGACTACTACTGACCAGAAAATATTTTTCATTCCAATAGTTTCCATTTTCCATGTCGCACTTTATTCTCAATAATCGCATTCTATATTTTATCCAATTGGACTTCTGCAGCTTAGTTTCTGCCGACTATCGCTAATTTCATTAAATTGCTCCAAAAAGTTAAAGATTTCCATTAAATTGTTATAGATCCTATGATCAAAACCTTATCAAACTCTTATCAGACTACCCCTGAAGTACATCCTTTCTAATAAAAAAAGAATCATCAAAATCGGTTGGCGTGACATTGAGTTATTCGTACATTTATCGCGCACATTGAAAATGTAAATTTAAGACTTATGCGTTTTTCTTATAGATGCCATTGTCAAAAGTGAACTAAAAATAAATGGGACCCCATGACACGCACTACCTTTCAAATAAAAAAAAATCATCCAAATCGGTTCACCCAGTCCGGAGAAATGAGGTAACAAATATAAAAAAAAAAAAAAAAAAATACAGACGAATTGATAACCTCCTCCTTTTTGGAAGTCGGTTAAAAATTAACGAAAACGAAGAACAAAAATATGGACTACATCCGGTTCTGGGGTTCTCATTGGTTCGACACTATATTTGCTAAAATCTATATAAAGCACCGTCAATAAATGATTTAATATCATTAATTATTCGTCTTTAACCCATTATTGTCCCATTGCTGTGCGCGGGTCTTCTCTCGGAATGAAAGAGTTATAGGCCATAGTCCACCGTTCTGGCCAAGTGCGAGTTGGTGGACATTAATTATTATGTATCATAAATAATTTGCTAAAAATGTACAATGTACATACTGTTTTTCCGTTTGGGTTACCCTAAAAACAACGTTTTAAGAGGAAAGCACAAAAAACCCAAATATAATGAACTAAACAGTTTCCAATCCCTGATTCCAAGGATCAAATGGAATCTTCAATTGTCCAATAAACCCAGCAATATATTTGCGTGTAAGTAGATACGCATGGCACTCAATTGGACGCATGCAGCTCAATTACGAGATAGAATTGTGCCGCTTTCCAGAAGTTTCCGTGCTAGATTTAGCTTCTGTTACTATGAAATGGAGCAGTGATAGCCTAATGGTTAAAACTTGCCCTCTCGATCGGGAGGTCCGAGGTTCAAACCCAAGCACGCACCACTGATTTATGTGCGTATTATACTTTAATTATCACTGCTTTTCGGTGAAGGAAAACATTGTGAGGAAACCTACACACCCGACAGTTCTTTAAAAAAAAAAAAGTTCTCGGAGGTGTGTGAAGTCCACCAATTCGCACTTGGCCAGCGCGGTGGACTATGGCCTAAGCTCTCTCATTCCGAGAGAAGACCCGTGCCCAGCAGTGGGACAGTAATGGGTTGACGACGACGACGACGACTATGAAATTAGATGTGTACAGGGGCACTTATGATTGGTCAGTTATAATTTTTCTTTCACTGCTTCCGGATCGAGACCTGAATAACGACAATGAACTTCTTTTTTATCTGACTGAAGTAGCAAACGAGCATGCAACCTGATGGTAAGTGGTCACTGCTGCCCTTGGACATCTGTGATCAACTTCATACAGAACATGGGTTCCATCTGAAGTCAATCACAGATGCGTTGCTACTCGCGAGGACTATGATGATCGCCTCATGTGAAAGTGAAAGTGAACTCTTGGATTGAAATGAAATGAAATGAAATGAAATGAAATGAAAATAGTTTATTTCTCTCACAAAGAAGGTCTTAGGCTAAGATACAATTGTTTAAACATATGGATATCCCAACCTTTCGAAGTGAGAACCTGGTGCTTATTATATGTATGGGAAACCTGGATTACAGGTCACCAGTGCCCTCCCGCGGAAGACTGTATGATAACCATTTGTTTGTTTGTTTGTGTGTTTGTGTGTGTGTATGCGTACGTGTGTGTTTTTGTGTAATAATGTGTATAGGTGCGAGTGTGCTTCTGTGTGTGTGGTTTAGATTGCAATGAAAACGTACATAGTAATTATACGATTACACTTATCCAAGTTCCACCTTAGTCCCAACTAACGTTGGACTAAGTTTTCATTGCTACTCTTGAGGATTAAGTTGTATCTTCAGGTAACAGATGCCCATTGGCGACTGTGACCACCAAGAGTACTGCATGCTCGTTTGCTATTACCATAGTTAAAATAAATTGCCAGATGAAATTAAATGTCTTGAAATGAAATGTGTTTTATTTTGTATAGGCCTTTTTTTTTTTTTGTTCTCGAGGGGGAAACCTTCAAAAGGTACCCGACGCCGTGGGAGCGACGCAGGGTTATGTGGGATTTTTTCCGCACTAAAACCCCCCCGGTGGCCGCAGCGGATCCTTCTCCGAGAAGGTTCAGCGCGCCAGAATCCTCGTCGTGCATTTTGTATAGGCCTACGGGTGCACTTACAAATTGTCAGTTACACATTTTTTTTACACTACCACCGGATCGGAACACGACCTAAAGTGAGAAACTCAGCGGGTTTGTCTTTTTTGTTATGCTGTATTATTATTTGTTTCAATCATGTTTTTTTATATTGTCGACTTTATACAATAGTTCGAAATTGGGTATTTATGGACAAATCATCGTTGGAATAATGGAGATCCAACGAAATAATTCCGTTTTCTTACAATTTGTATATCCTACTAATCCTACTAATATTATAAATGCGAAAGTTTGTGAGGATGTATGTGTATTTGTTATTCTTTCACGCAAAAAGTACTCAACGGATTAGGTTGAAACTTTACAGTAGTATAGGTTATACATCAGAATAACACATGGGCTATAATTTGTAATTATTTTTTTTTCTAAGGTTGTAATATAACGAGAAATATCAGGTTAGTCGGAAAAAAAGTTGTGCTCTGAGAGCTATCTTCGCGTACGCTGCCTAAACCGTTGGAGATATCCAAATATAATGTATGGTGGGATTGTTTGGCTCACATAGATCTAAATAAAAGTGGGGGTTGGTGGGGGGGAGTTTATCTATATTTTATGTATAACCCACAATAACTCTTTTTATACTTTGAAAATTTAAAATTAAGTTTTAGTTGTTGATTACATGGTTTTATATAATACAAACTAAATGATTAATCCTTATCAAAATAAATGATTTCAAATAAAATCAAGCATCTAATAAAGATCGAATTGCTTTCGTCGAATTGATAAGTAGTTTAGAAGATATTACGAGTATAACATATTGCGTCAATTGATTGACCGGCAGTACGCGCCGTGCGCCGCCGCCGTATACAACGAAGTTGTATGATATTAATATTTGAATGGTTATAAAACACGGAGCAAAATGTGAAAGGTCAATGACGTCTCTGTAGTTCCAGGAATAAGGAATCCCCTGTCTGTGGTAAGAGGCAACTAAAAAGGAGCTTTCGGGGTTGCGGGCGGCTAGACGGAGAGCTCCAAACACCCACTCAGCAACTTCGGGAAAGATGTCAGCATGTGTGGTCGCATGATATCGTGAGAGCCAGGATGGACGGAGCTTGAACCGTCCAGCCAGGCGATCCCGGGAAGAACGGTGGCATACGTGTGGTCGCATATCGTGGTAATGACCAGATGGAGTGGTGGGCCCAGCCGCTCACTTGGGAGGAGCCTGATGGGGCAATGCACTCAGAGGACTCCAGTTGCGTCCCTTTGAAGATCCCGGAGTCCTGGTGCTATAAGAATCCCAGAAAACCCTGCGTCGCTCCCACGGCGTACCTTTTGAAGGTTTCTCCCTCGACAAAAAAGAAAAAAAGTCAATGAGAATGAAACAGCGGAAAGGTTAAATATGTTATTCAATCGTCATCGACCTTTTAATGTAACACAACTCGACACATATGTCAGATTAGCAGTAGTTTAGGTCGTAGTTGACCACGCTAGCCAACTGCGCGTTGGTAACCGTCACGCGTTTTGAGACCCTTTCTTAAAACTTTTAATTTCAGAGTAAGCATTAATATCTGTTGCCGACAAAACTAATTATTATATTAATACGTGAAGCAAAAATTTGTGACGGATTTTTAAGTAATATGCCGCGGACGGATTAGTATGAAATTTTGCACGGTTATAGTGGACGTAGAGAAGGAGTGGAGAATGTTAATATTTTTTTCAAATAATGCATTTTTCATACATAAAATCAACTAAAAACACATTACACACACTGCCTTGCATTTGTCACAAACACATATGTACTTAGTAAATGAAATAGAACATTCAATGTCTTACTATGAAAAGACACAACGTCAAGAATGTCAGATGACATTTGATTTGAATTAGAGAAATATTCGTACTAATTTGGACAATATGAAGTTTAGTTTTTTAATTTAAATTACGGTCGAATTTCGGCCGATGCTACGGGTGACTAGTCATATATACCAGAGCAGTGATAGCCTAATGGTTGAAACTTGCCCTCTCGATCGGGAGGTCCGAGGTTCAAACCCAGGCACGCACCACTGGATTCATGTGCGTATTAGAAATTAATTATCACTGCTTTTCGGTGAAGGAAGACATCGTGAGGAAACCTACACACCCGAGAGTTCTTTAAAAAAAAAGTTCTCGTAGGTGTGTGAAGTCCACCAATTCGCACTTGGCCAGCGCGGTGGACTATGGCCTAAACTCTCTCATTCTGAGAGAAGACCCGTGCCCAGCAGTGGGACAATAATGGGTTGACGAGAAGAAGAAGATATACCAGATATCATTTTGGCAAAAATCTGAATTATACCCATTTTCACTAAGGGCAAAAAAAAATACTTTGCCGTATTCGAACATGGGGTTTTACCCTTTACAATAATGCAGCGATGCAGTTCCGCAGACGTCATTCGATTTGCATCTCATCATAATTAAATATAAACGTGATGTCACTTAAACATTTGTGATGCATTGAGTTATCATTGCCTTTGAATAACACACTAACCAGTTACACCGGGCTATACATTTTCCGTGTAGTGAAAGGTCAGTATATAATATACTAGCAGACCCGGCAAACGTCGTCCCGCCTAAAAGACAAAAATCTAAAATTATCAGTGTTTCTCCCCTATATTATTATTAACATACAAACCTCCCGCATAAATCACTCTATCTATTAAAAAAACTGCATTAAAATCTGCGTAGTTTTAAAGATCTAAGCATACATAGGGACAAACAGAGGGAACTTTGTTTTATACTATGTAATGAAGTTGTCCCAAAAAAAAAACGCAAATTTAATTCAAGTGTTATCATAAAATAGCAATCATTAGCCTATCAGACGCTTTATGGTCGATTAGGAAACATTCGAAAAAGGTTATCCCTCAAACTTTTCCATTAATCATTACAGTATGATTGGTCACCAAGCACCCTTTAGTATAGAGCAAAGTAAATTTATATATAAATTTATTTATAACTAGCTGTACCCGCGGCTTTGCCCGCGTGCAAATCAACGTGTCACAAAGTTTTTCTCGCGCAAATCTCGACACCGTGGGAATTCTATGATAAAAAGTAGTAACATTAATATCGGTTTGGCCGCTCAAGGATTACCTGGTCAAACACAGAGTGAAAAACGAATTTAAAGTGTGTATTTGTGGGTAGGAACGTATTGTTATGTATTTTTTTGTAATTAGACGAATTCTAATATTGTAAATCGCTTTTTTGAACCAATTTACATTCTGATTCACAATATCGGGATACTTTTTTCAATCAACTCCTCCACATTTGAACCAAAACGTATCGATTATAAAGATTGATTTCAAGTTTTCCGAATTGGAAAATACTATTTTTCAAATTCAAATTTTCAAATTTTTAGATTCAAATTTCTAAGTAAGATTATAGGTAAACCTACTTTTAATATTAATTTGTGTTCAGGAGTTCCGGAAGGCATTAAGGAATTCAAAAATTCTGTTGGATAATGTACTGCTTCCTCTATCTCAATGACTGTGTCTACCGAATAGTAGATCTGTGACGCTGCTTTAAATTTAGAAAAAAAATAAATCATTTATTTTATCGACACGTTCATTGGTGGGTGGGTATATTGCCTTCTTTTGGAACCAATTTATAGTGTTATTGGTTGTATTAACAATATCGGGATATACTTTTTCAACCAACTCCTCCACATTTAAACGAAGACGTATCGATATAAAGATTGATTTTAACTTTTCCGGATAACAAAGCACTATTATCTACTTGAAGTAAATTATTAGAAAATTGGAATATCACTGAACAGCGACATATATTCTAAGTTCATATTTTGTTTCATGTGGCCAAATATAAGATCTTTTAAGAGGTGCATCGGGCTATTTGTGTGCGTAAATCCCGCATTGTTCTTTGTAAAGCGGAAGACATAATCAAAACACTTTTACAATTCATACGAACAGGGCACACCCGCTCGCAGGGCGCTGCCGCACCCTGCTCGCTTATTTTTTATGTTTTCTTTTATGTTCCAACCTAACCTAACCCATCCTGTTTAAAAAGCTACAGCTAAATCCAACTCTTAACAATAACATGACAATACTCCTGCATTTTCAGGATTTAGGTATTCAAAGTGACACTTTTCATCACAATGTTCTCTCAACTGGTTGTAATGTATTGTAATCAATAAGTACCAAACTCATACGGCTTAAGTAGGTTGTGTACTTAGATTATCAGGGTTGATGAATTGAAGTTTAATTTATTAATCACATTTCAGTTTAATGAGCTGTCATTGAACTTATATACTAAACACAACCGTAAGCATTATGTGACTACCTTTTTTAATTTAGGCTTGCACTATCCCGCATCATCAGGGAGGAGTTGAAGGTAAAAAAAATATCCCATGTCTTTGCTTAGTATTCTTATTACTTATACGTAAGAACTTGAGAGCCAACTTCTATAGCTTGAGCTTGCAGTACCCTGCAACATCAGGGCTGAGGAGCTTAAGGTCGAAATTGTCATCATGTGTCTTTGCTTAGTAATTATATTACATACCCGAAAGCATTAAATGGCCAACTCCTATGGCTTAGGCTTGCAGTACCCTGCATCATCAGGCTTGAGGAGTTGAAGATCGAAATTTTCATCTTGTGTCTTTGCTTAGTAATCATATTACATACCCGAAAGCACTAAATATCTAACTTCTATGGCTTAAGCTTGAAGCACCCCTGCATCATCAGGGTTGAGGAGATGATGGTCAAAATTTTCATCTTGTGTCTTTGCTTAGTAATTATATTACATACCCGAAAGCATTAAATGGCCAACTTCTATGGCTTAGGCTTGCAGTACCCTGCATCATCAGGCTTGAGGAGTTGAAGATCGAAATTTTCATCTTGTGTCTTTGCTTAGTAATTATATTACATGCTTGAAAGCACTAAATAGCTAACTTCTATGGCTTAGGCTTGAAGTACCCCTGCATCATCAGGGTTGAGGAGTTAAAGGTCAAAATTTTCATCATGTGTCTTTGCTTAGTAACTATATTACATACCTGAAAGCATTAAATAGCTAACTTCTATGGCTTAGGCTTGAAGTACCCCTGCATCATCAGGGTTGAGGAGTTAAAGGTCAAAATTGACACCATGTGTCTTTGCTTAGTAATTATATTAAATACCTGAAAGCACCAAATGCCCATCTCGTATAGTTTAGGCTAGCAGTATCCTGCATCATCAGGGGTGAGGAGTTGAAGGTCGAAATTTTCATCTTGTGTCTTTGCTTAGTAATTATATTACATGCTCGAAAGCACTAAATAGCTAACTTCTATGAATTAGGCTTGAAGTACCCCTGCATCATCAGGGTTGAGGAGTTAAAGGTCAAAATTTTCATCATGTGTCTTTACTTAGTAATTATATTATATACCTGAAAGCACTAAATAGCTAACTTCTATGGCTTAGGCTTGAAGTACCTCTGCATCATCAGGGTTGAGGAGTTAAAGATCAAAATTTTCATTATGTGTCTTTGCTTAGTAATTATATTAAATACCTGAAAGCATCAAATGCCCATCTCGTATAGTTTAGGCTAGCAGTATCCTGCCTCATCAGGGGTGAGGAGTTGAAGGTCGAAATTTTCATTTTGTATCTTTGCTTAGTAATCATATTACATACCCGAAAGCACCAAATGGCCATCTCCTATGGCTTAGGCTTGAAGTAACACTGCATCATCAGGGTTGAGGAGTTGAATGTCAACATTTTTACCGTGTATCTTTGCTTGGTATTTTTATTACATAACCGTAAGTGCCAAATAGCCAACTCTTACGGTTTAGTCTTGAAATACCCTCACATCATCAGGGTTGAGGAGTTGAAGATCAAATTTTTGTCCCATGAATTTGTTTAACAATCTTATTATATATCCATAAAAACAAATTGACTTACTTCTACGGTTCAGGCTAGCAGTACCCCTGCATCATCAGGATTGAAGAGTTGAAGGTCAATTTTTTTAGGAAATATCTGCTTAGTAATCTCATTCTACATTCAACCCAATTGGACTCCTACAGCTTAGGTTTGGCCGAGTATCGCTAATTTCGTTAATTTGCTTCAAAGAAATGGATCCTATGATCAGAACCGTATCAAACTCATCAGAGTAGCCTTGAAGTACATTCTTTCAAATAAAAGAAAAATCATCAAAATCGGTTGGCGGGAAATTGAGTTATTCATCTATTTATCGCGCACATCGTTAATGCAAATATCAGACTTATGCCCTTTTCTTATGGATGCCACTGTCAAAAGTGAACTAAAAATAAATGGGACCCGACGACACGCACTACCTATCAAATGAAAAAAAAATCATCCAAATCCGTTCACCCAGTGCGGAGAAATCGAGTAACAAATATAAAATAAAAAAAAATTAAAAAAAAATCAGACGAATTGATAACCTCCTCCTTTTTGGAAGTCGGTTTGAAACGATGTTTTAACATAAAAATCAAGGCGAAGTACTAAATTTTATTGAGGTGGCCTCAAAATTGACTGACTTTCATACAAACTTACATCTCCTATTTGGGTTAAATTGGGGGGGGGGGGGGACCAGAAAATTCATTCTTAACTGACGTCTACGTCATAAAAGGAACCCCTAGTAAAAATCATATTCGTATCTTTAGCAGTTTAGGCTCTACGATGTTTATTCATTATATGAGTGAGAGAACATCCTTTCGTTTTCATATAAGTATATATAGATATAGAGATATAGATTTGTATAGTATCAAATAACATAGGTACCCACATAACCAATAAAAAATACATAACAAAGGAATACATTTTACAGACCATAACATGTTTAGTTTCTACCAATTTAACTATGCAGTTACTTATCTTATTAACACTTATCGAACACAGAATCAATACTGCGTAGTTTTAAATTGACATAACTTTTTTATTTGTAAACCGATTTACATAAAATAAACACTAAATGTTAAGTGAAGTTTCCCCCAACACATCAGTGAAAATTATATTCAAATTGGATAAGCCGTTTCTGAGATTAGCGTTTTCAAACACACAGACAAACAGACAAACAGACAAACAGACAAACAGATAAACAGACAAACAGACAAACAGACAAACAGAAAAGATTTCTAAAAACCATTATTTTGGGTTCTATATCGTATTAAAGACCTCTAGAAATGGTTTTCACCTAAATTTATTCCATGTACAGACAGCGACCTCTTACAGATTTATTATAGTACTAGCTGAAACCCGCAGCTTCGCCGCGTTTTAAAAATACATGACATATACCTTTTTTTTTGTTCTCGAGGGGAAACCTTCAAAAGGTACCCGACGCCGCGGGAGCGACGCAGGGTCATGTGGGATTTTTACCGCACTAAAACCCCCCCCCGGTGGCCGTCCTAGGCGCTAAAAGGAGGACTCCGGGATCTCGAAACTTCAACCGGAATCCTCCGAGTGCGTTGTCCTATCGGGCTCCTCCCAGATGGGCGGCTGGGCCCACCGCTCCGTCTAGTCTTTACGACGATATTCGACCACACATACCGCCGTTCTTCCCAGGATTGCCTAACCGAACGGTTCGAGCTCACAGTCTAGCCGTCTGCAACCCCGGAAGCCCCTTTTAGTCGCCTCTTACGACAGGCAGGGGATGCCGTAGCCCTATTCTAATCCCGGAACTACAGGGACACATGACATATACCTACGTATCCAATTGTATGCCTACAAAAATTTTAACTAAACAACATTTTTTCGGTAGGACTGATAGCAACTTAGAAACTTCGAAGCGGACTCGCGCACGAAGGGTTCCGTACCATTATTTATAAACAAAACGGCAAAAAGCCCAATTTGTTTGATTGAAAATTCCTTGAATATTTCAAGCTCTACCTGTTGTTTCTTATTAATATTGAGTAAATAGATAACATTTCTCACATGAAAGTCCCCCCCTTAAATATTTATTAATACCAGTAGTTACTTGTACACATTGTACAGCATATTGTTACAATTATTAACAGCTCTTATTAATAATCCATGCAAGTCGATGACTTAAGTTATCTTCGTTTCAATTCTACATAGATAGGTACATATGCCAAAATATCTTATATGATGCTCCATCGCAATCTCACATAGTTCTGAAAATATGAATGATGATAATAGTATCAAACTGCAAGTAAACTCCATTGAATGAAAGAAAACTTCCTCAGTTAGCCGAAAAATCGATGTACATACGTATGTACATCGATTTTTTTCTTTTACGTAAACGAAACATACCAACCGAATTGATCCTCCTCCTTTTCGAAGTCAGTTGAGTATATCATTACGTTAAGAAAAAAATATAATATTAGCTGCATATAATTAATAGTGATACGTTACAAAGTCCTTATTTTAAACAAATCGTACCAATTGAATCCAACGTAATCGAATTTGAACTCAAAATAATTCACTCACTTTTATATACCTACAAACTTCAAGAATTAGCCCTTGGCGTAACTCAGGATACATCCAGCTACATCTGTTATCCCTTATTAAAACGATACACAAAGTAAATCTTTCTAAACACGTTTGAAAGTTGAATGCTCGGTCGCGGCAGCAAAGCAGCATCGTGATGTGTCTGCCTGTGTAGGTGTATCTATAGTTATAATCGTGAATATTGTTTACTTCATGTATAAGTAGTTACCCACCTCGGTATTAGCCGAGGTAACTACTACGAAAATAAGTCGAATTAATTATATTTCCTTTGTTTTTTGTAGGTATAAATTTGTTTGTACGAAGTAGATTTATAACAAAAAGGTAGATTGTGAATTAAAAAACGGAATATCCATTTCCATATTAATTTAGTAAAAAGTAGAATTCTCATATTCAAAAGACATTTAAATTACATTTATTTGTATGGATGAAAGCACCTAATGGCCAACTTCTGTAGAATATGCAGTAGGTATCCTCGAATCAAGAGCAGTGAAACTTGAAACTTGCCCTCTTAATCATAACCACTGTTTTATGTGCGCAGTAGAATTTAATTATCACTGCTTTTCGGTGAAGGAAAACATTGTGAGGAAACCCACACTCCCGAGAATTCGTTAGAAAAAAGTTCTGGGAGGTATGTGAAGTCCACCAATTCGCACTTGGCCAGCGCGGTGGACTATGGCCTAAAATTTTCTAATTCCGAGAGAAGACCCGTGCACGGCAGTGAGACAATAATGGGTTAACGATGTATCCTCGAATCATAGGGAGGTAAAGGTCAATTTTTACATCATTTGTTTCTGCTTACAAACCTCCTTAAATATTTGTAAGTAAAAAAAATCTAACTTTTACGGTTAAGGCAGGCAATACCCCTACATCAAGAAGGTTGAGGGGTTGAGGGTCAAATTTTTCACCATTTGTTTTTGCTCAAAAACGTTATGCCAAATTTGAAAGCAGAAAATAAGTAGCTCTTGCGGCTTAGGCGGGCAGTACCCTTGCATCATGAGGGTTGAGGAGTTGAAGGTATTTTTTTTTATCATATTATGTTATTCTAGATACTCAAGGTTCACTCCAAGTTTCATGTAAACCATATCGACTGAACCTAAGTTATCATTTAATCTGCATAAAGCGGAGGTATTTTTTGAAGGTTTTTATGTTTTTCCGAAGTACCCTAATTATTTTTCTAAAATAAAAGTAGCCTAAGTTACGCGCTGTAAAATTAGCTATCTAATAGTGAAAATCCCGATAAAATCGGTCCAGCGGTTTCGGAGATTACCCCAAACAAACAGACAGACAGACAGACAGACAGACAGACAAAAATTTTACTGATTATTGTTTTGTTATCAGTATCATGTATACTTTCATATGCAATTGATAAAAAGCTGTTATTTTGATATTACAAACAGACACTTCAATTTTATTTATAAGTATAGATAGATATATATATTTATTTATGATATATGTATATGAAATTATGGCTAAGTAGGTGTAATATTTTTATGGCTCGCGTTTAAAATTAACACCTGCCACTAATTTTCCAGCCACCCAGGGTTGTCTGGTAGAGAATGCCATCAGGCATTAAGTTTGCCCTATTGTAACTTTTGTAAAGGTGCAATAAATAAATAAATAAATAAATTCTTCTCGAAAAATAAAACCCAATTCCGTGTCGCTGATAGCAACAGTACAGTAATAGAACAATAGAATTAGTCCAGTACCTGCTTACGCTTCTTAATCTCATAAACTTCCTATAAATTACGTCAGGAGATAAAGCCAAGCATCAGTTCCCATTTGCACCACCCGAGACCAGTTTACGCCGGTCGTTTACCTGCTGAGGTCGACTGGTTTACGATAGTCTGCGGCAGACCATGCCTTTGAATATAGAAATTGTGTAGACAACGCTTATAATAGTGCGAGTTTCTTAGAAAGCCTTACCGAAGTTGGTAACAGATGCGTTTCTACCCTTGATGGCTATGATTTCGATAGGTCATTTATTATGATTTAGGGCTAGTTCAGATAAAGGATTTTACAAAAATCCTAAATCTAGAACTAGATAATCAGTTTCCCTCAATCTGCGTTGCTATTAAGTGCCGTTTCATATGAGAAAATGAAGTATCGGGGATTTTTAAGAAGCAAGGTACAATGGGGCGAGTAGAAATAGGGTAAGTCAAATAAGTGCGAAGTCGGGGGCGTGTACCGACAGTCTCACTTCAGTACTTGTATAGATGTCACTAAAACGTCGATAACGGGATTTAATATATAGTGGCGCCATCTGTCGTCGAGCAAAAGTGGACGTCCTAAGCACTATTTTATAAATACGGTTGAAACCGCTTGATACATCTTATTTGTTATTTTCTTGTTTATAAAAATGATTATTTGTCTGTATATCCTCTATAGAATCGAACTATTCATTTGATCATATGATGATCTTTAGCAAAGTTGTTATTCATAAGCTCGCGAAGGCTTCTAGTGTATTTTTTTTGTGATGGCGTAGCAACGCGCTTGGGGTACATCTAGTTTGTTATAAATCGCATGGATGGATTTTACATAAAATTTAGCAAAATCTTTTTGCAACTATAATTTAAGTTTGACACAATTAAATCCAGATGTAAGTTATTATTATGGTATTTACGCGTATATTACGCGTTATTATTATGGTATTTATATTTTTATTATTCCAAGGGCTAAGTATGAGTCTACTATTGAATAATTTTACGTTGCAAACTAACTTTTACATCGGTATAATTCCTTTCGTAACTCTTGGAGAATATTATATGGCTTCATAGATAAGAACTCTATACAAACGCTGTTATAAAATATTTCTAGTAAATATTCTTGAGCTCGTAGAAATTTCTTTATAAAGTTACATTCATAAGCATAGAGGATATTTCCAAATATCGATGTATATTACCAACACACCCAAACAAAGCGAGACCTGCCTCTCTGCACTTTTCTTTGTTAAATAATTTTACACCCAAAAATCTTATCATTTCTAACAACATTTTTTTAGCATTTAAAATAATTACACCTATTTCTAGCGCGAAGCATTTTTTGCGTTTCGATGAAAGGATGTGGACGGCACACTTTTGGTTAAGGCAACCATCATAGTCCTCGGAAGTAGCAACTCATCTGTGACTGACGTCAGATAGAACCTATGTTCTATATAAAGTTGCTTGACTCATATGTTTAATCTCCACACCCAATCCACAATCAATTTGGCTGAAATAAGACAGACAACTGATTATTCTATAGAATATTACCGGCATAACAACAGGTTCTTAGGGACAATTCTATAGTTAATGAAATTACAAACCATTTGATATCCATTACAATCGACTTTATGCGTATCGACATCCAATTTCGATTAGCAGTTCATTTAGTTAAGGACGTTAGGTGCGATACGAACATTAACGAAATTGTACCCAAACGACCTCCCCTATCTAACCTAACAGTATGGATTGTTAATTAAAATAGTACATAGGTACTATAGGTGAGCAGTGATAGCCTAATGGTTGAAACTTGCTCTCTCAATCGGGAGGTCCGAGGTTCAAACCCAGGCACGCACCACTGATTTATGTGCGTATTATATATTAATTATCACTGCTTTTCGGTGAAGGAAAACATCGTGAGGAAACCTACACACCCGAGAGTTCTTTATAAAAAAAAAAAAAGTTCTCGGAGGTGTGTGAAGTCCACCAATTCGCACTTGGCCAGCGCGGTGGACTATGGCCTAAACTCTCTCATTCTGAGAGAAGACCCGTGCCCAGCAGTGGGACAATAATGGGTTGACGACGATAGGTACTATTTTAATTTTTACAAAAAAATGGTATATAAATAAATGGTTTATTTGTATACCAAATACTTTTTTATTTAAAATGATGTAGAATACTGTAGTCGACCGTCTTATTGAGAAATTTAGACACATTATTACCATTCTACACGTAAGTGTAGAGTGCTAAGCCTACAGGGCATGACACACGAAAGAAATCGGACTCTAAATTTTGGCAAAACGTAAGTGAAAGGTGAAAGGTAGTGATAAGTATGTAACCCTACTTATCACTACCTTCTAAAAACGTAGTTTATAGTTTAGCTAATTTATAAGTTATATTTTGTGCTAGAAAATAACAAATAAAAATGTTACATCGCTTTAATCACCGCACGCTTTATGAAACTCCCCAAAATTTTTGTGCAAAATTTCAAATATATCCAAACACAGTTTTTATGTGCAAGAGTAACAAGTGCATAGTTTCTCAAAAACTTGCATTTGTATCATAATAAACAAGACAATTTTTACAATTATGAACGTGGATCGTAACCGTATGTGACTCCATAAGCCAGATGTGATTTATAAGTATTTATACACAAAGCCTGTGCCGTTAGTTCCCCGAACCACACGCGACATGTCAACATGACAAAGCATTGGATGATAGATGTTGTTTCTAAAATATTACAAACTAGCCTTTCGCCCCCATGACGTCAATGGAAGACAAAAAACACTTTTTGCTAAGACATTATTGATGTTGTGTGATGTTGTATGATTATTCCATCCATTCGTATATGAAGTAAAAACACTTTTGAAAATAAGTTTCTAAGAAATCTTGTTTATATGAACGTGCGAAGTTAACTGAGAGTCGTTTTTCTACTTATACTGACAATTTAATACATAATTTCTCTGCTTAAAATGAATAACTATCTCATATAAACTCAAACTAAAAGCAAAATTTACATAAGACCCTGTTAAAAATTCATCAAAGCTTTGTGTTTTCATCTTGTTAATGTATGGTTAAAGTTTTTATTTCTAGACATTTTTTAGATAAACTGTTTAATTTTTTTTTTGTATCTGATTGAAGTAGCAAACAAGCGTGCAGTCCACGTGATGGTACGTGGCTACTGCCCCCCATGGACATCTGTGAGCAACTTCAAGCAGAATATCTGAAGTCAATCACACATGCGTTGCTATTCCTGAGGACTGTGATGGTCACCTCGTATAAAAGTGTGCCGGCAACCACACCCTTCTATCGAAACGCAAGAAATGCTTCACGCTGGAAATAGGTGTGGTGGTGATACTTCCCCGGTCGAACTACAATGGTTCTACCACCTATTGTGCGGTTAATCCTTTAAAGCACCCACTTGTACCAAAGTATTCCGTGTGTAAACAAAACGAGGACGCAACATTGTATTCTACAACCCAGTCATGTACAAGGACAGACAGCGACATATAATTGTTTCGTATGTAAAAACATTCACGCCAAACATAGCAGGTAGATATCGTATACCTGCTAATGTATGCAAATACACGAAAAGAGTATGTTTATAATTTTGGGTCATGAGTGATAAAATGTCATGTTAATATTATAATGGCGAAAGTTTTTGATGTATTTGTACTTTTCACGCAAATACTTCTGTTCGGATTACGCTGAAATAATAGTCTATGACCCGGGTTAATACAAGAGATATTAATTGCCGGGGTTAACTTAAAAGGGCGAAGCGAAGCCGCAAAAATAAACTTGTACTATGTATAAATTTAAAGACTCCCTATTTTATCCTTCCTTACCTGAGAGCCACAAATAGAGTTGAAAGTTAAAGACAAATGCATTCTTATAAGACCAGAAAATATCGCTGCAAATTGTAGAGATATTTTCTGATATATGCACGAGGCTTGCGCTTGCAGCGCCAACTAGATGACGTTAAACAAATATTTCGTAGCCAGCGTTAATCCTTCAGCTATTACTGCCATTCCAGGGTTCTTCTCTCAGAAGACTCAGAATTCGTAGAACTAAGGTCACTAACCCTTTCACTGGCCAAGTGCGACTAAAGGAAGAACTCTTTAAGAGAACATAATGAGCTCTCCATACCCTATATAATTTACGGTACATAGGGATTTCATAACGTTTCCCAAATATGTTTTTTACTTGCCTTACCAAGGCAAGTAATAAATATTAAATAAGCAAATAAATTTCGAAAAAAATATGTACGGACGCAAACCTAACCGCCGATAAGAAAACGATAAAAATAATAATTATAACATAATAATATGATAATAGGGTATAATATAATAATAGGATTATAACAACATAAGGCGTACAAGCTAAGCGCCTTAGAGTAAGTAATATTTGCCATAAAATTATAATTGTTAACTCAACCCGTACCATACAACGCACTAACACCCAGCTTTCGCTATAAATAGCTGTAACACCAGCTGTTTCCTAATATACTGTAAAATCACCTCTGGACGCCGCGTTGACGTCACCACTAAAAATAAACCGGACTTTAAAGGGAGTTGGACCCACCGTGAAATATTTCTGTACATCGGCGAAATCTGTCCGCAATTATGATGAGATGATTTTATCAGCTTTAGATGAGACGAAGTTACCTAAGATCGGCGACTGATCAAGAATTCTGACCGCTCTAGGCTAATTATAAGGACGCGCCCCCACTAGTTGTGTTACAGTCGTCCTAAAAGTATTAACTACAGCTTGTCGAGCAAAAAAAATTTCGCCAAATCTACATCTTCCGGCGTGTTAGTGTTTTGTCTCGGTCTAGTTGAAATATGTAGGGTAGATGCAATGATGCTAGATTAATAGTGCATGCGAAAACACGATATCAGCGCGCCCCCTCAATCCTCGCGCCCTCGGCTGCAAACCTAATTAGCCTACGGTTAATCAGGTCCTGCCTAAGATTCAAAAATACCGCATACTATTATGTTTATTTAGAATTAATGTTTAAAATATGACAAATATCGAAAAATTAAGGAACTGTAAGTGAAAGAAAGTTTGAGTCCATGACTAGGCCACGCGCGCTTACGGTTCTCCATCTCTCCTCAATACTTTCATGTATACGAGTATAATCCACAGTTCATATTCACTGTGACATGAGTACATATATTTTAAATTTTCTATTTTCCGCTGTGTTTTTTTTATGTTTTGTATTTGTTTCTACTAACTATTAAAACTGCGTCATTATACAGATTCAGCTAACGTAGGCATACATTGTACAATATTTTTTAGAAGTTTTCATATTATAATCAAGATTTAACATAATAACAAGGCAGTATAACGAATCTATATATTAATACGTGAAAAAATGTGATCCGTTTTTAAGATACTTGCCTCAGACGGAGGTTGACAGACGGAGACAGATGAAATTACGCAAGGTTATAGTTGATGTAGAGACGGATTACGGAATGCTATTTTTTTTTCAAATAATGCATAAAACATACATAAAATCAACTAAAAACACGTTACACACACTCGAAATCAATAAGTTATGTACAATTCACTTCCGACAGAACGCCTGTTCTTTATGAAGTTGCTTGCAGGTATCCCTGAGCAGCTGTGACCACTTACCAACAGGTAGTTGCACGCTCATTACTCATGCCACTCTGATCTTATAAAAAATATCTATCAATTATACGATGTCATAGAAAGCCTACTTCAAACAACGATAAGATAGTAATAATACCCATTTTACCCCAAATTTCGTAGTAGGCAATAAATGAATATAAATGATAAAGATTCTTATCAATGCATGACATAACGTTAATGTATTCGGCATTGACACTGCTACGGATGCAAAAATAGGAAGGTCAAATCACTACAATAAAACAAAGTCGCTTCCCGCTGTCTGTCCCTAAGCATACAAGATGTTTAAAACTACGCTACGGATTTTAATTCAGTTTGTTTTTTATAGATAGAGTTCTTTAACAGGAAGGTTTTTTGTAAAATACATGCATAATGTACTGAAGGAACACAGATAATTTTAAATTTTTGACTTTTGAGCGGAACGAAGTTCACCGGGTCATACAGTTTAATATAAATAACATTTGCCCTTTGAAATAATTTCTTTTATAACAATACTTTTAATGCCCCTAAAGGACTTGCAAGATGTGGAATGCAGAAAAATGCTTCCTTTTGAGGTATTCCTGGAGCGCTATGATATGGGGTTAATAAAAAAAAGGTGCGAACAAAACTCTCCGTCAAAGCCGATGCATTGGCGACTCCTCTGGTGTAGCAAATGTACATAGCCGACGGAGACTACTTTTCATCAGGTAACCCGTCTGCCTTATCGTTAGGTTTAAGTTTGGAAAAATACCGGACTGGCACAGATCCAAGGACAGTGTATGGTATCGTTTATCTGCCAGTCTGTCAAGTATTCTTAGTTTTTTAACCGACTTCCCAAAGGAAAGAGGTTATCTATTCGTCACGTATATTTTTTTTTTTTTTTTTTTTTTTTTTTTTTTTTTTTTTTTTATGTATGTTCGGGCGAAATGGCTAGAAATCGTCGACCTACCGACACGATTCATACGACACTGTATGCGACTAGTTTCACAGGCAGTCCCATATTGAGGAAAATGAAAACCTTCCGGCGGTTTTCCCGGAAAATTGGAAAATGTCGGTTTCTTAAAATCTTGAATAACTTGGGTGTTTATAAACCGATTTCCATTTTCTTTCTTTCATTTGATAGGAAATTTTGTCACGCAACTTTTTCTCTTGGACATGGGTATGCTGTGATGCTTAACTCTTTGAGTTATGGGGTGGAAACCACCACCACTCCTCAAGTTTTTTAGATAATTTGAGATAACTCGGCTTCTGCCGAATCGATTCTTATGAAACTTGGAATATGTATTATATATCTATGCTTATATAGGTTGACGAAAAATTTGACCTTCAACTCTTCGATCCTGATGATGCAGGGTTACAGCTATCCTAAACTATAACATTAGCTATTTGGTGCTTACATATATGTAACAAGACTACTAAGCAGAGACATGTAATGAAAATTTGACCTTCAACTCCTCAATCCTGATGATGCAGGGGTGCCTCAAGCCTAAACCATAGGGGTTGACCATTTGGTGCTTATGGGTATGTAATAACAATACTAAGCAAAGACATATTATAAAAAAAATGACCTTCAACTCCTCAACCCTGATGATGCAGGGTGCTGTAAGCCCAAGCCGTAGGTGATGGCCATTTAGTGCTTACGGATATATAATAAGATAGCAAGGCAAAGATGTACGATGACAAATTTGACCTTCAACTCCTCAACCCTGATGATGCAGGGGTACTGCAGGCTTAAACCATAAACGTTAGACATTTGTTGCTCACGGATTTGTAATAACATTGCTAAGCAAAGGTATACAACGAAAAATTGGACCTTCAACTCCTCAATCCTGATGATGCAGGGGTATTGAATGCCTAAGCCATAAAACTTAGCTATTTCATCCTTACGCATTCAAAATGATATTTAAAAAATGTAAGGTAGAACATTAGAAAAATGGTTGTATACAGTGGAAAATTGGACCTTCAACTCCTCAATCCTGATGATGTTGGGGTGCTTCAAGCTTAAACTATAGGCGTTAGCTACATGATCGCTACGTATATCTGATAAGATTACTAAGCAAAGATAAAAGATGAAAAATTTGACCTTCAACTCCTCAACTCTGATGATGCAGGGGTACTTCAGGCTTACTATAGGCGTTGGCCATTTGATGCTTATGGGTATGTAATATATTTACAAAGCGAAGACGTATGATAAAAAAATTGACCTTCAACTCCTCAAGCCTGATGATGCAGGGTGCTATAAGCCCAAGTCGTAGGTGATGGTTATTTGGTGCTTACGGGTAAATAATAAGATAGCAAAGCATAGATGTACGACAACAAATTTGACCTTCAACTCTTCAACCCTGATGATGCAGGGGTACTGCAGGCCTAAACCATAAACGTTAGACATTTGTTGCTCACGGATTTTTAATAACATTGCTAAGCAAAGGTATACGACGAAAAATTGGACCTTCAACCCCTCGATCCTGATGATGCAGGGGTATTGAATGCCTAAGCCATAAAACTTAGCTATTTCATGCTTACGCATTTAAAATGAGGTTAAACTGATTAAAGGTAGAACATTAGACTAATGGTTGTATACAGTGGAAAATTGGACCTTCAACTCCTCAACTCTGATGATGATGGGGTGCTTCAAGTTTAAACTATAGGCGTTGGCCACATGGTGTTTAGGTATATCTGATAAGATTACTATGCAAAGATAAAAAATGAAAAATTTGACCTTCAACTCCTCAACTCTGATGATGCAGGGGTACTTCAAGCTTAAACCATAGGTATTGGCCATTTGATTCTTATGGGTCTATTCTTTAAATAAATGTTTACTCAGAAAAAGTTGTTTTATTCGGTTAGGTTAGGTTCGAACAGATTTTTCCAATTCAGAATCTAAGGGAGGGGGCGCGGTAGCGCCCCCGACCGGTTGTGTCAAAGAAGTCTATTTTTAGATGATGACGTCAGCACATATCGTGACTCGTTTATCGTGACTGAAAAGCGTGAAAAAAAATTTTTAAACAAAAAATACAACCGACTTCCATGCCACATAAAAGTAAAAAATAATTTAAATACATGTTGGTTTAGAGCAAACACAGTACTTAGTACATAGTCCCGAAGTCGGCGCTCATATAAGATACATGTAGTTTCGTCATGATCCAGCAAAATATGGTGAGCGCCGACTTCGGGACTATGTACTAAGTACTGTGTTTGCTCTAAACCAACATGTATTTAAATTATTTTTTACTTTTATGTGGCATGGAAGTCGGTTGTATTTTTTGTTTAAAAATTTTTTTCATAAATCTAACATTTATAAATGTTCTTCTTCAAATCCTTGCGGTACTTATTTGCGTTTAACAGAAAAAAAATTAATTGTGTTCGCATTTTTGGAGTTTCTCAAAGCGCATTGTTATTGAAGGGTTGTCATAAAGTTATTTATTGTTTGTAATTTTTTAAGGCGCTTACGTCTTGTGATAAGAAGTAGTTCAATTAACCAAAATTTTGAGTAGATCCATCTTGTTCTTACTGCTATGTTTATTCTTTGCTCGCTAGACATTTGACGCGTATTTAGTTCATAGCACTGACGAATTAAATTTACAACCGTAGCAACAAGTGCACACAGAGTCAATATCCTATCGATTAACTGACGAGGGAGAGTGACTACTGACTTCCCTCCCTTTCACACTAATAGTTTAGATAACAGAGCAATAAGATAACACAAGCCACGCCCACCTCTCCAGCATACGTGTTACAATATCAATAAGTAATAATTATTATGATATTAATTTATCAGAACATGTATAGTGTAGCTTTAAAACGTTTGTTTACAATATAGATTAAATAAAGCATTTTACTCGACTGCGTAAGGAGAATAATGTTTTTCAAAGGGATGTATGATTTTTACACTCCACAATCGAAACGGTGGTACAGGCGAGGACAAATAAACATTATAGAAAAAACGACCATAAGTCCATTCCCACATAACCCTGCGTCGCTGCCACGGCGTCGGGTACCTTTGGAAGGTTTCCCACTCGAAAACAAAAAAAAAATCCAAAACAACACGAATATTTCTCAAATTCAATTAAATTGTATTTAATTACGAAGAATTTTGAAGGTTTAATTAACTCAGCTGCATTTAAAAGCTATAGCGGGTATTTTGAGAAAGACATCTGACATTTTTGACGTTATTTGTGTTCATACTAAGACATTGAATGTTTTATTTCGTATGTATGTGTTAAATGCAAGGTAGTGTGTGTAATGTGTTTTTAATTGATTTTATGATGTTTTATGCAATATTTGAAAAAAATATTAGCATTGCGTAATCCTTCTCTACATCAACTATAACCGTGCGTCATGTCATACTTCTCCGTCTGCGGCAAGTAATTTAAAAAAAAATACGTATTAATATATAGATATATGGAATTAATTCATTTTATACAGAGTTTTAAGCAAATTACATATTCAAGTTCATGATAATTTATGCTCACAGGTGCTTAAATATGAAATGTATAAAAAATATTAATATTATGAAGAAAATAAAGTTAAAAGTCTATGAAAAAGTCATAAAACGTCCCTCGTACCTACACGTTACGTTTTGTAATCGCGAAATTTAATTTTAGTATGATTTTTATAGGCTCAGTTGTAAGGCCTTCCCACTGTTTACCATAAACTAGTTGACCCGGCGAACTTCATTCCGCCTAAAAGTCGAAAATCTAAAATTATCAGTGTTCCTTCACTATATTACACATGTATTATACATAAAAACCTTCCTCTTAAATCACTCTATCTATTAAAAAAACTGTATTAAAATCCGTAGCATAGTTTTAAAGATCTAAGCTTACATAGGGACAGACAGCGAGAGTCGACTTTGTTTTATACTATGTAGTGATAATGTATTTTAAATTCTTAACGGATAAATAAATAGTTCAAATAGATTTGAACCCTACGAAGTCGGCCCTTATTTCACTTAACACCCTAATCACACCCAAGAAACTCAAATACAGCAGAGCTTGACAATTATAAAGAATTAATAGGTGTGTCGAACTTCCACTGCATTCATAAGGAAATCCAGTACCGTTATTACGATTTGTACCATCTTCAAGTATCCATGTCGGACGAGATATAAAAAATGTCACCAAGATTTATTGTTTAAAGCGGATCCGGGTGTCTGAAGATCAAAATGTAATGACAATCGCTTATTAGCCGTATAATTTCTTTTTATATACGACTAGATGTACCCTGCGCGCGTTGTTACACCATCACGATAAAAAAAACACCAGAAACCTTCGCAAGCTCATGAATAACAACTTTGCTAAAGATCATCACTTGATCAAATGAATAATTTACGATTCTATAGAGAACATACAGACAAACATTCATTTTTATAAAGAAGAAAGAGAGATTAGAGTAGCATACGAAATTGCAGTCCATCCGTTGATAAGTGTGCACTGCCGCCCATGGTCATCTGCAAGTAACTTCTTGTAGGATAGGAGTTCTACCTGAACTTAATCGCAGGTCCACTGTTACTCCCAAGGACTAAGATGGTCGTCTTATGTGAAAGTTACCTGACTCTACCACTGAAACGCAAGAAACAATAGAAATGATTGGCCCTTTTATATGAAGCGATAAACAAGGTGGTAGAACCAGTGTAGTTCGACCGGGGAACTACCACCGCCTCACCTATTTCTAGCGTGAAGCAGTTCTTGCGCGAGATGAAAGGGTGTGGTTGCCGGCACACTTTCACATGAGGCTACCATCATAGTCCTCGGGAGTAGCACCTGTGATTGACTTCAGATGGAACCCATGTTCTGTATGAAGTTGATTACAGATGTACATGGGCGGCAGAGACCACTTACCATCAGGTGGACTGCATGCTTGTTTGCTACTTCAGTCATATAAAAAAAACATGCGTGCGTACAAAGTACACATGTCAGAAGTGAAACTTCTTTGGCGAACTAATTTATAAATCTTGTTTATATTTATACAAAACTAAAACTTTAAATTTCCAAGATTAAGAGGAAGGGAAAAAGGCGTGATACGACGTTCGCTCTGTCTCACTTTTTCTCTCAATCTTTCTCACTCGCTTGCTCCCTACTCTCACTCCACGGCTAGTTGCTCATGCTACGTTCGCCCTGTCTTACTCTCTCTCAATCGGTCTCGATCACTCCCTCTCTCTTTTCCGACACTTCCGTTGCATACCGGCGTGACGTTTCATCTGTAAAAATTTTACCCTCATGCGCCTAAAGAAGTTTCACTTCAAAAACTTAGTCCTCGGAAGTAGCAATGCATCTGTCACCGGCTTCAGATAGAACCCCTGTTCTGTATAAAGTAACATCAGTTGGAAAAAATTAACCAATTCTAAATGTCCAGTATTATAGCAGGTAGCCTAATCATTATTTACATAAATCAAAATGTCGAGTCACAATCGGAAAAGGTAAGTTTTTTGTGTTTATGAAAATAAACTAAACGGGAAAAAGAAGTGAAGGTTAACAAGTTTGTTGAAATAAATCTTTTTCCTTTATTTCGTTTGGAAATACAACACGAATCCTTCTTTTTGTAACATGATAAGTGTTTTTTCCCAAAACGAGGGAACATGTAGAGCGAGTTTTTGCGACGAAATATTTAATACCGATGGGATTTTAGTCATTTTATGGAAGTTTCTTATATATATATCTGACTGAAGTAACAAACGAGCATTCAGTCCACCTGATGGTAAGTGGTCACTGCCATCCATGGACATCTGTAATTAACTTTATACAGAACATGGGTTCTATCTGAAGTCAATCACAGATGCGTTGCTACTCCCGAGGACTATGATGGTCGCCTCATATAAAAGTGTACCGGCAAGCACACCCGTCTAACGAAACGCAAAAAATGCTTCACACTAGAAATAGGTGTGGCGGTGGTACTTCCCCGGTCGAACTACACTGGTGCTACCACCTTCAAAGTTGGATGGACGACGAATTTATCCGAGTTTCAACTTAGAACACCTGAGTAGCAACGCATTTGCAGCCGCCCCCAGATGTTACTCTGATCGTATTTGGTGTTGATTACTGCGTCCATGGACAGCCGTGACCACTTACCATTGGCGGCTGCAAAATTAATTAAAAAAATACATACTATTTGTTTGCCGCTGCTGGAATATAAAAAAAACGCTTTCTAAACTCGTGGCCCCACAGTAGGATTTTCTCCCGTGTCGTGGGTGTCATGGACACACAAGACGAATACACAAACACCCAGACCCAGAACAAGAATCTAAACTCATCATTCCGATATCTGTTTGGCCGGGAACCTAACCCAGAACCCACTGCGCGTCCGGTATGGTAACCGCAGGGCCACGTAGGTCGTCATATATGGATCAATGGAAGAAGGTGCAGATAATGGCTTAGGAATCCCAGATTCGTTTACATACAGATTAAAATCTGTAATTGGTTACAGAAAGATGGTGTAAAATCAAAGGACTTTCAATGAAATAAGACAGAAGTCGAAAAAAATATAGGTACATTTCTCCAAGAATAACCACTATAGCTACAGTAAGTACTGGGAACGGTAGTTTATAAGTAAATAGGTTTTCACGAACATGACTAATTAATTTAATTCAGTATACAGCTCTTGGCTAATTAGGATGTTGTCGCACTACGCTAATATACGAAGGACATAGGAATACCTATTTTGACATGTGTGCGATATTAACCTATGCGTTTTCTTTATTCTAAGGTCATTTAAATAACACCATACAATTTCCATTGAAATACCTGCTTTTTGCCCGCGTTTAGTACTACCGAAAAATGGAAAGACACTAATTATTTTTATATTTATCTTTTTTTATATATAGTTGGGCCAAACGATAAGGCAGACGGGCCACCTGATGGAAAGCAGTCACCCTCGCCTATGGACATTTGCATCACAAGAGGAGTCGCCAGTGCATCGCCGGCTTTGAAGGAGAGCTCTTTTTACACCTTTCTTGAAGAGCCTCCTACATATTTTGTAATAAACAAGTCGTCGTCAACACAGTTTTATCGTACTGATGGGCGCAAATCTTCTATAAGAAAGTGAGATACTTGACAATAGTCCACGGCACTGGCCAAGCTGTAATTGATTGACTACAAACAGCTATGATAAATTCTTTTTTGAGCTTTCAAATCCTTCGGTTTCCTCGAGATTGTATATTTTTAAAGTCAAAATATTAATATACTTTACACACAAGATTACAGAAAAATCATTGGTGCGTTTCTTTCAAACCTCAGACCCTCAAGACCCTCGATTTTGGAAATTCAATTTCGAGCCGAGTTTCTAGATCACTGTTCTGTAAAAACAGGTACTCCAAAATATTTCTACCATACAATAAAATATTAATCTAAATAGATTCTGCAATTTCTAACACAAAATAAAATACAATATTAATATGTACATTTCGTATTGCGATATATTTATATGTTCAGCGAAAAATATTGGTCTATGATAGAGATTATAAAATCTTTTTACATAAGTATTATGCAACAATTTCCTACACATACTACAATGAAATATACTATTATGAGTCTCGTGAAAAATTACGTTTAATGAACATTAATACCCTGTTTGCCTTCTCCGAGTAAAATGCATTGAGTAAAGAGAAAATTGTAATAAAATACGATTAGATAAGGTACGCGGTGCGATAAGAAATTTCCACTGCCACACCGGTTAAGTCTGCCTTTCAGTTCAGTAAACGCTTAAATAGGTGGCGTGAAAGAGGGTACCCTAGGACAGGGGTGGCGAACCATTGCCACGCGTACCATTGTGGCCATGGGTGGCACCGCGTCACATTGTTTTGGAGACGCCACGAATTTCTGCTACCTTTACCTGCGAGTCACAATTTTTTTATCTGACTGAAGTAGAAAACGAGCATGCAGTCTGATAGTAAGTGGGCACTGCCGCCCATGGACATAATCAACTTCATACAGAACATGGGTTACATCTGAAGTCAATCACAATTGCTACTCCCAAGGACTATGATGGTCGCCTCATGTGAAAGTGTGCCGGCAACCACACCCTTCTATCGAAACGCAAGAAATATTTCACGCTAGAAATAGGTGTGGCGGTGGTACTTCCTCGGGCGAACTACACTTCTACCACCTTGTACACGATGGCATATATTCAAATATTTTAACGATGGCACGTTTATGGTCTCATTAAACATTATTTAAGAAAATATGGCACGTAAGTAAATACACGTTCGCCACACCAGGACCTGCTCTAGGGCTAGCTAAACGAAAAACTGTAGTCATTCGTTTGGCTCCAAATGTAACATAGCCACAACTATTTATCTCTTACTGTGTCAAAAGATCGTAATACATACATTGTTTACTTAGAATTGTCAAAGGGGAAGCCTACTGATCCTTCTTAAGATTCTAATATATTTTAAAATATCGTAATGGTTTTCAAGCAAAATCAACCGCATGGAAAAGTATCCTATTGTAACTCCATCTCGTTTGATCAACTCACCCTCGACACATCTTCCTCCAAACAAGGAGAAACAGGTTGCGGGCACACTTTCACATGAGGCGACCATCATAGTCCTCGGGAGTAGCAACACATCTGTGATGACTTCAGATGGAACCCATGTGCTGTATGTAGTTGATAACTGATGTCCATGGGCGGCAGTGACCACTTACCATCAGGTGAACTGCATGTTCGTTTGCTACTTCAGTCAAATAAAGACACTATTGATTGAAAACCAAAAATATAGCAATTCATACTAATAAAAAAACCCTGTCTCATTTACAGAGCTGTCCAGCAATAGGACATAGGACGTATATGGAAGGCGCCAGCGATGTAGACTTGTAATAATTAGCGGTATAGCAAACCTATCTTAGGCGCCAAGCAACAACCTTGTACATTCCAGCATTTTTTCCATTTAGCAGAAAATGTGCACCTTGATACAATCTACTAGGCTTCTTTTTATTGCGGAAAATAACTTATACGGGACAATCGATACATCGATTTTTTAACGCGGGCGAAGCTGCAGGGTTCACCTAGTCAATATATATTGCTAAACTATATAAATTATATTTTTGTTTGCCATTAAAGAAATAATATTGCTGAAAAGTATCATTGTTGCAAACTGCGATACAGGGAAGAGGTTCACATGTGGACAATGGTATGATGTGTTCAAAATTCTTATGTCTTAGTCAGTCAGCCAGGTACTACAGGTACTTGACATTGTCTGGTATAAATCACTTAGCGATAAGACCTTTTATATGCGTTTCTCTTTGTTCTATACAATACTTTTATGTTAGGTTTATTATAGTTATAATATGGATATTGTAACACTAATTGTAATTACCCACTGCAAACCCAGGGTTAGGGTGAAGGAAGACGGGATTGAAACTTTATATGGCAATAGCTCTTTATAGCTATTACATATACAATACAGGAGGATACTGTCCACCAATTCGCACATGGCCAGCGCGGTGGACTATGGCCTAACACTCTCTCATTCTGAGAGAAAACCCGTGCCCAACAGTTGGACAATAATGGGTTGTACCCCATACTTAGGACAGAAGGGGAGCTACGATCAAGTTTCTTTGAAAAAAATACAGATCCGAAGATAATACTACCTACTACTACCTAAGATCTGTAATGGATGTGACTGACCATAAGGACTAACCTACTTGTACAACGCATCACATGAATTTACCATTCGGTCCGAATAAAAACACAACTTTTAATGGGTGGCAAAAGGCAAGATAGGACGTATGTTTGTCGCAGAACATTTGTAAGACTAATATCGCTCAGTACATTATCATAATTCATCCTCTTATGATAGTTATTGTGTTTAAAGAATGCCCACTTATGAATACAGGTGTAATTGCCTATACATACCTATTGTACGAAACGGCGAATTTAAATAACAAATAAAACAAACTATGCAGACGGTGCTATTTAAATTTTGCATTGTTCTCATAAAGCTATTTTTGCATTTTGAATATTTCTATAAACAATTGTTGCTACTCGGTAGCGTGACTAAAATAACTAGTTTCGGTTTTCAAAACGGTCAACTATCACACAAGGACTCTTAGGCCTCACATGAGACTTTTAGTATCCACCATTCGGGACCAATGAGGTAAATGCCTCATCATTATTTATGCATATCATCCAAACACTTATAAGAATAAGGGCCAAAGACACAATTCTTGGTGTAATGCACAAAGATTTTTGCTTTTTATAGTTTGTAGATTTAAAATTAGACCAAATTCTATCGACAGTTTTATAAATATTCTTAAAAAGAACATTTATCTTAATGCAGCTGGGTTCAATAAAGTATATCTTAATAAAACAACATATTAATAATAATAATAATACATGCGCTGCCACAAACTTTTTTCAGCCTTTTAAAATATATTTTAAATTAAAACAACAATAAGTATGGCTATACTAAAAACTATCAATGAGCTCTACAATATTTTTTACTTACTGTCTGGAGCAGCTAAGCCATGCTATTAACCATTTACTTGAAAAGGATAGAAAAGTAGCCGTAAGTGCCCATTAGCCCGAGGGTACTGACAAACCGGTTCAAGTAGGCATTATTGCCTCTCAGGTGATTTACTGAGAATATTCTCGATGCTAGAAAGCATTCGACACCGTGCCATTCGCGGAACACAAGAATGCCTTTTGTACTTGTAACCCGAAGCGATTACTCCATAATTCCATAGTCCATAGCATTAAAAATAACATGTCATTAAAATAAATATATACCTACGAATAAAATGAGACAGAAACTAACAGAACGGTTTAATATATTTTACGTTACTTGCCTATTTAATACGAAACTCATTCATAAATAAAATTTCATTCATAAGCAAAAAAGACGTCAATGAGCGAACTATGCACCTACTTCTTAACATCCAAAATTAACTGTTGTCAGGTCACTTTCGCTTCTCAAAACCATAGCCTTCCGGTGTCGATTTACTGTATTATCATACATGTTACTGTTAACTCATTATTCATTCTATAGTAGGTATTTATATAACAGTTATTAACTCATTTATGGCTGCATCTGTATCATCTGTATTTTACATAAATATAAATAATATTATTACAATCATTGACTTAGACTGGATTAGCCATTCAACAAAGTAGGTAAGTTCCCTTTATCTTTCTGTACTTTAAAGACATAATCAAAGTAAATAATCCATTACTTTACGCGTTTAGTAATTTACTGAGTATTTAAACTGTATGCTTCTATACATTTTCTAAGATACCTATAAACCAGAAGCATTGAACACGTTAGAAACAAAGTAGGTAACGTTCTGACCGCTTTTGTAAATATTCAAAGTAAACATGCTAATCGTGTTTTGATAAAATAAGTTGCAAAAAGCGTACGGCATTCACGCGACCGGCGTCCTGATAATAACGGACGGTAGGCATAAAGTTTATTTACATTTTACTCTCGTCAAACGGTACAGAATACAAAATGAGTGAAACTTACCTCAAAATCTTCACTCGAACAACAAACAGTCCACGATCAGCTGATTCACTAGCACAATACGACCAACACGTGCGTCCAGCAGCACAAACGATTCAGTTCTGTTGTAAAGTTTGTGTTTTTGTGCGACGTTCACGAGGCGAGACTGTGTAAGCCGCGCCTCCTACCTTGCCGCCGCATTTTTGCCCACAACACCATAATTCACGAGTCTATTACGAATATTTACAGAAAACGTCCGCTCTCCAGAAACTCTTCCCAACAAATGCTGTTATCAACGCCACTAACATTGTTTACCGAACCCGTATGATACCACTGATTGTTTTAGAGTTAATAACACAGAATCCGAGAGATACGAGTCGGATGATGGAATTTTACGCGACTTTCGTAATGACATCGTGCGTAAAGTTCAATTTCGTAGCAATTTTTTTGCTAGACGAAGCCTTGACGTAATTTACAACGCAGCGGGATTTAGTTCTTTGCGGATAAAAATATACAAACAGAACAGCTTACCAGAATTTAAGATCCAGTGTTTTATTGCTACGTTTTGTTACTCGTGCATTGTCTTTCGTGTGTTTGACAAAAGATTGTCAGTCGAGAAGTTTTAAAGTCATCTAAAATGTAGAGATTTAAAACAATTCGTTTTTAAACCCCAAATAAAGTTAAATTTACCTACGTGGCATTGGAAGTACATTTCCTATGAATTTGAATAAAAATCGTTAATTTTTTCAATTATTTTCAAGGTTTTAGATATTTACATAAATTATGTTTAATGGTTATCTAATTGTTATAACGACTCGATCTGTCCACCTATTCGCACTTGGCCAGCGCGGTGGACTATGGCCTATAACTCTCTCATTCTAACGACTCAAATTTGCATAAAAGGTGCAAGTGAGACAATTAAATATGTATTTCATATATAATCTGAAAGTAGCAGTGGTAAATGGCCAATACCGCCTATGAACATTTTGTAAGCAACCCCAGATAACATATTTTTTTTATCTGACTGAAGTAGCAAACGAGCATGCTGTCCACCAGATGGTAAGTGGTCACTGCCACCGTGGACATGTGTAATCAACTACATACAGAACATGGGTTTCATCTGAAATCAATCACAAATGCGTTGCTACTCCCGAGGTCTATGATGGTAAAAATCACCTTAAAAAACTTGATTGACGTGTGAGAGGCAGGCGAACGCGGCCGTTGTGTACGTACACGATATGTGAACGTGTGTGTAACAAGAGAACAAATGCCAAAAATAATACGCATTTTTTTTCATTCTTCGAAGGCAGCTCTTACATCAATGTTTTCGACAACCCATTATTGTCTCACTGCTGGGCACGGGTCTTCTCTCGGAATGTGAGAGTTTTAGGCCATAGTCCACTGTGCTGGCCAAGTGCGAATTGGTGGACTTCACACACCTCCGAGAACTTTTTTTTTTCGAAGTTAGTTTATTATAATGGTGATCGAATCATTCAAATTATCTATATATTAATATGTGAAGCAAAAACTTGTGATCCCTGTTTAAGATACATGCCGCAGACGGAGGACTGTTAAATTACGCACGGTTATAGTTGATCTCTACATCAAGGATTGCGCAATGCTAATATTTTTTTCAAATAATGCATAAAACATAAATAAAATCAACTAAAAACACATAATATAACATAATAAAACACGAAATAGAACATTCAATGTCTTACTATAAAAACACGTAACGTCAGAAATGTCAGTGGCTTTGTCAAAATACCCGCTATTGCTTTTGAATGCGGATTACTTAATAAACCTCTTTTTATATTTAACAGGTGCGTTCAAAATTATTTGAAAATTATGACATTTTATTTGAATTTGAGAAATATTCGTACTACTTTGGACAATAGGAAGTTTAGTTTTTTAATTTAAATTATGGTCGAATTTCTACCATGTGTGACTAGTTCATATAAATGTATTGATTTAAATAAATCAGAAAATGATCGACGTTCGTGCAACGACAAAAGTGTAATGCGCCCGACCGTAATAATTTGATATTAAATGTGAGAAAAATTGTTGGTCCTTCGGGGCCCTCTAAAGCTTCGGGGCCCTGGGCACTGGCCCCGAGTGGTAAAGACAGCATTGTTGTTGTTGTAGTAGTGCAAATATCCTTAAAAGTACCTTTATATATTTTTTTCATCGACGATCCAAACTATATACAATACTAGTAAAATATAACATAAAATAAACAATCTACACTGGATTACAGAGTGTACAGACAAATTAGCCTGCATTGTTTAAAGGAAAGTACCTACTATAGACTACAGTTAGATTTCACAACTGAGGTCGTTAAAAGATATAGTGCTCCCCATAAAAAAATATAGGACGCCTCATATTAGTCACTTTGCTATTCAATACCCTTCAGCAGTGGCGTTACTATACCGTTCGAGGCCCGTGGCACAATTATCGGATGAGTTCACAGTTTAATAAATAGAAATTGGATTATATGTACTTTTTTTGGTCGTCAAACTTAAATCAGTATATGTTTGACGACCTTTTTTGGTCATCCAGCTTGAACTATGTCAGAAATTAGCGAACTAAAATTACTGTGAACTATTTTGTTCAATAAATATATATAATAATAAATGTTGGGAGTTGAGATTCTCCTTTAACCGGGGGCCCTTTCCGGCTGGGGGACCAGGGGCCCCTTTGGCTGGGGGCCTGGGGCATTTAGCCGACTTTGCACCTTGTAGTTACGCCACTGCCCTTCAGAGTAACTGTACTATAACACAGTCTTCAAACTATCATTTTCACAGTAGGTATGTTAAAGGAAAAAAAGCGTGCTGGTGAAAATCGAACCATAAAGGATCTAATCACCCTTAACAAGTGTTACCGTGTCAACACATAGCAAAGGGCCTTAGATGAAATAAACAAATAGACTTATAAAATGCGCTTTCAAACAAACTAATATTTTATTTCACAATAGGTAGCGTACTGCGCAAAAAATGTGCTACAGCCGTCGCACAAAATATCACATAACGTGAGATATGTAGGCGTGTCTTTATTTGACTAAAGTATCACAGTGTTTGTTGGAGACATTCTATAGGAGTTTATTTATTTATATCATTTGTAACTCGATCTACAATAAAAAGTTATTTATTACTTAGAGTAAATATTTTTAATTAAAATACTTATAGAATATGGTTACACAATTTTTAATAACAGTAACATTTTCAATATTACAAGTAATTGTTTTAATGAATAATCTGTTATAATTTAGAATAGCGTTTCCCAAACTTTACTATCTGAGATGGTAGACGCGCAGAATGCGGTTAGTGCGCAAAGATCACTACCCGGCTTTATACGATCGTAATACCGTTGACACAAAAGCAATACGTCTTTTCATCTGTTTTCATCACGTCTCTTAATAATCTTTCTCTTATAGGGCTAAAGGAAACTGGTTATTTTCACGCCTATATTATGTTCAACAATAAAAATATTTACAAGAAAATAATACAAACTCAAAACATCCTCTCGATACGAAAACTAACAAAACAAATACTCATCTTTTCTGCAATGTCATAAAATAATATTCTTCTAAATTCGAAATAAAAAATTATAAAAATATAGTTACTTGAGGAGTAAAAAGTATGTACAAAAAGAGGTCGCTACACTCTCTTTTCATTTATGATTTTTACAGCGTTGCCTCTTTATAAACCGATTGTTTATAAAGAGACAATGCTGCGACCCTGTTTTTCAGTTTTTACCCAAATGTAAAATCGCTACTCGCTGTTTGGGAAACGCTGGTGTAGAACATCTTAGGTACTAACTTTATTAGTCAATATTATTAACAAGCATATTATTATATTGGCAAGTATAAACGATGCTTCAGTATAAAATATTTTATAATATTAGATGATGACGAACGTACGGTGTTTGACGGCCTTTAGTCATTTAATAAACTGTTATTTCTGTAACTGCTTGTTGAAGGTAAAAGTTATAAGCATGTATAACAACATAATATTATTTGAAGAGGCGACCATCATAGCCCTCGAGATTAGGAACGCATCTGTGATTGACTTCAGATAGAATCATATAGATATAAAGAATGTTCTGTATAAAGTTGATTAGAAAAAGTGGTCACTGCCGCTCAGATGTCCATGAGCGGCGTGACCACTTACTACCAGGTGGACTGCATGCTTGCTACTTCAGTCAGATAAAAAAAACATAAAAATATATGTAAAAACGTATGAATGGATCTTTAAAAAATACTTATTTCAAAATAAATGATTAGGTACAATCGTAGTTTGTGTTCTGAAATAGTACCACATGTTACATTGTAAGCAATTAATATGTAAATTTTATATTTAGGTATATAAAAAAAACTTAACAAAATATTGCGTCATTACCTTTTCTGTACAAACACTGCAAAGCGTTACTATGTTATAGACGTCAAAGAGATTCTGCTAATAATCTTCGTTTTATCTTTTTTGAGATTGTTAGCAAAATACATAAAGAAGTACTCAAAGACATAAAATACACAGATAACGCTGCATAAAACCAGTTACAAAGAGGATTAAGTGATTGTGATCTCCAATTTAATCCCCTATAAGCGAATAGAATTTGGACAATTGCTCTAATTGTGTTCAATTTACGACAATTAAAGTGATCCGTTATATTTAAACTTTGAGTAACATTGAACTTTGATTGGCAGTAACCTTGTGTAAAATCGTATTCTTACTACTATTGTATTAAAATGCATAAAAATTATATAATAGACGGGTTATATTGCGTATGAAATATTACATGTAAGTATGAAGGTTTTTAAACTCAGAGCACCAAAGTATGGTTCCCTATCTATTATGTGCCGAATTTTAAAGCACCTAGACCAGGAACCAGTGCCAGATTAAGCCAGCGCGGAGCCTGTAGCAAAGCCTGACAGGAGGCCCATAGCTTGTCTTAAGTAAGGGTATTAAATAAAACAAAACTGTTACTAGTAAACTATAAATAGCAGGTAGGTGTTGGCCCCTCTAGACGCAGGGCCCGTAGCATTTGCTACTCTTGCTATGTGGCTAATCCGGCACTGCCTGGAACGAAAACCGAAACTTATTTAGAAGTTTATCTGCCTAGGAATTGAACCTGGAACCTTTTGCGTAATCGCTAAACATCGTTCATAATAGAGTACACAATTACAATCAGAATGCTTACAATTTTCCAAAAGTGTAATAATAAGAGTCCAAAAGACGTACAATTATATTTTTTGTAACATTTAAGTATAAGAATGTCAGAAAGTATAATTGATAGGAAACTAATTGCATCAGTTATAGTAAGTATAACTTGGTCCAATAAAATTGAAATCCAAATTGACTTTTCAGTGCGTAAGAATATTGCCATACAGAATTAGTCAGCAAAATTTCCAAGTAAATTACGTATTTTTAACACTTATTAGTAAAATGGCATATAGTGCATAAGATTACATATTACCAATATTATCTTAAATACATAGTAACACAGTATAATATATATTCACCATATCAAAAGTATGAGAGAAGATCGTGGGGTAAAAAGAGAATTTGTAGGCTGATCAACAGGGCGATATCCTGTCGGTCGCTCCAGATATTGTTGGATCGGTTGGGTTGAGGCGGATCTTCGGGAACTTAGAGTCAGTAACCAGCAAGAAGTATCCAGGAATCGCGTCAGATAGTGAACTCGAGTATCCGTCTGGTCTCTTTAGAACACTTAAACGCAGTATATTTGATTCCTATCCGATGTTGTTCAGAAAAGATAAGCAAAAAGTATCTTCTTTACCCGAAGACTTTATTAGCCCCACAACTCTTGTATTTAATCATTGTCATTATCATCAAAACCATCATTATCATTATGCTCCAGTTTAGATTGAACAGACGGCCAGCCTGACGGACAGACAGATAAAAGGAACAACGTAGCATGTAAGACTAAAATAGATGTGATCAATCGGGATCTAGGGTTTTCGTTTGAGAGGGTGGGACATGATCATCCGAAGATAGGCTACAACATTATAGGAAATCCGATAGGGAGGATGCTGTCTTTTGGATTATAGATTTTTGTATTTAAGGTCCTCCTAACTCTGGAATCATGCCACTCGCTTGAAGATGAAGGTGACCACCAGACTCTGGATCCACCAGTAAGTGTGACTTTAATAATGCAGCGAATGACAAATTTCTACTATCAAATTAAGTGCTACCAAATGCCATCTTCCAAGACTCCTACATTTTAACCGTTATTCAACTAGATCTACAAATACTAGGGTAACAATACTAAGCTAAACTGGAGTCGCTTCTGTCGACAGACTGCCTTCTTTCCAGGAATGTTCTGACAGGTTGTATCAAAGATATCAACACTCCCGCTATGATGATCCAGAACCCAGCTAAGTAGAATGCCAGCTCCCAGGACAATGTTAGGTCGTATATGAGTCCTGCAAGGAAAAACTAGAATTTAGTAAGCCGTGAATTATCGCACAAACATAGTAATAACTTTGTGTAATAATAATATTTGCAAAACGATTTATGTTAAGACGGTAACTACAGAATAAATAAGAAGTATTGAAATCTTCTCATGAATTAATCTTCAAAGATAGACATGAACTCCCTTTAGGTCCCCTCGTTTATGCTATAAATTGCAAGGTAGTAGTACCAGTGTATTTTGAACGGGGACCCCTGTTACTTACATTTAAGTTCGTAGAACCCGTATATCTTGAACCCTGGGACCCCTGTTAGCAGTTAGCATTTTTAGCAGTTCATGCCTTTTGCTGGAAGAGTGTGGATGTCGGTTGATTTTTTTTATAACATTGAAGTAACAAATGAGCATGCAATCCACCTGATAGTAAGTGGTCGCTGCCGCCCGTGGACTTATGAAGCAACTCCTTATGGAGAACATGATGTTTCTCTGAAGTAAATCACAGATGCCTTGCCACTCAGGTTTAAGATAGTGGTCACATTTAAAAGTATGCCGGCAACCACACCCTTCCATCGAAACGTAACAAACTACTTCAAGGTAGAAATAAGTGTGGCGACGGAACGTCCCTGGTTGAACTACACTGTCTATAATTTCTAATGTGAACACTCGCTTTTTGAATAGGTCAGCTATTCTAAAGTATTTTTTCTATCCTTATTTTTATCATAACCTGATAAGGGCGGTCCAATCAGATGTCCGATGCCTTGAGCAAGCAGAACTAATCCATATGCCGACGTGAAGTCATCCAAAGACACCAGCTTCACCAACAAACTCGGTGTAAACGTAAACGACGCGGCGAAGAGCAGTCCAAATGCTGCAGATATAGACATCAGTATCCAGTAATTGGAGACAGCAACTGGTATAGCAGCAACGGTAGCACCACAGAGCATCAGGCAAACTGCGTAGAGACTCCCGATCGAGACATTTGGAAAATCTCCGATCCAACCAAGTCCCACCTGGAAATATAATGAGAAGATGATAATGCTCTTTCAGATACTAGTGATAATTTTATTAATACGTTAATCTTTGTTGTCGTTAAACGTAAGTGTCAATATATTAATCTCAGAAGGAAGTGACATGAAAAAATTACATTTATGCTTTATGGCAAAAATGGATTTTTGGCATAAATGTAATTTTTATTTAATTTATTTATTTAAGCCTTTATCAGTCTTTTTTATCGTTATTGTCTTTTAACGTGCGTCACGTCAAACACAGGAAATAACATTCACGAAAAGAATACTTCCAACTTCCAGAAGTTAATCCCTAAATCACATTCTCAAGGATAGCAGGTGAGCGCTGCTCTGTTCTGATCTAAAATTCTGACGAGGCATCTGCGACTAACATCAGAGAGCTAAGATTTATCTGATTAATTGCAGGGAATCATGTGTTTTCCACTAATATGACTGGTAATAGGCATTGACGTAACCCAGAGATCATGTCAATAGCCAACGGGATTACTGCTTTGATTTTTATCTAAGAGTTGGTCTCTTAGATAAAAATATTTGTACATTGAAATCATAGCACCACTTTAAAAGGAGACTACGTGTAACTCACAAATTTTACTATTCTACAGATTCGTCACAGTCAATGTTAAACATCTGCTACGCTGAAACATCTAAATATAACATCAGAACTTACAGACGTCGTATCGAAGCTGTTGTTGAAAACAAGACAAATCTTTGCTGATCTTTACCCTATATTTAGGTTACAGAACAAGAATTTGGCACAGATATGAAAACGTCGCATGACATTCAGATTCTGGAGATTTCTATTTTTGCTAACTACCGTTATATCGATTTCCAGGGTCACAGTTACACAGAGTTACTCAAGGTAGACGCGAAATAAAGATAAACCAGCTTTAATGGATTTAAAGACATTCTACATTCATAGTTTGAACTCTTAAGGCACCACCGCTCCATTAAGCAGGCTTTATTTTGACGACCCGCGTGGTGGAGCGGTTACCATACCGGTCTGACGCAAAATAGGTCCTGGGTACAATTCCCGGCCAGACAGGTATCTGAATGATGAGTTTAGATTCATGTTATGGGTCTGGGTTTTTGTGTATTCGTCTTGTATGTATGGTACCCACGACACAGGAGAAAACCCTACTGTGGGGCTATGAGTGTATAAAGCGTATTTATTTTGATTTTATGGGTTTTGTCATGGAGATACACTAATTTCATGCGCTTTAGGTGTCAGAAGCGACTACGCATCTGTGGATGACTTCAAGGATGATCGTAACCCTATCCAAAATTGATTAGAGATGTCCATGACAATAGTTCCAATAACCACCAGGTGGACAGCACGTTCGTTTGCTATTTACGTATTATAAAAAAACCTAGATTGCTTGCTCGATTGCTACTTCTACAACATATATATAACTCTTCTGACAGTGAATAGGACATCGAGCCACATGCTGTTTAAAATCCCATTGGTACTCTTACGGTTTTGACATTAACCTTAAATATTTTTCGAATTTAAGTTAAAGTAAGCTATTGTTTATTTTTAACACACACATTATTGTGTCATTTCAACAAACCTTGGATCCCCTGATTACGAAGATGATATAAACACATTTACTTATAACAGACTGCTTTTGAGAAAGAAACACCTATTAAACTATTAAATAACTCCAATGTCTCCCATAGATACATTACCTCCTTCCGCCATTAAAGTTATGGAAAATATTATTTTGAATAAATACTATGAATTAGTTTAAATAGACCAACTCCACTGAAGTAAACAAGGCAGATACTTCTCTAACTACATAATACCCATATAATTCGTGATTAAAAAAAAACTTAAAACGCTTTCTACAATCATAGCCCCACAGTAGGTAGTAGGTTTTCTCCTGTGTCGTGGGTGCCATGGATTTACACAAATACGAATACACAAACACCCAGACACAGAACAAGAATTTAAACTCATCATTCAGATACCTGTCTGGCCGGGAATCGAACCCGGGTCCCACTGCGTGTCAGACCGATATGGTAACCGCTGTGCAACGTGGGTCGTTTTATTGTAACACAACAGATCCGTGAGACGTACCATGCCAATTGTATTAGTTATCCCAATCACGCTCAACATAACAGCTCCGTCATCTTCAGAAAATCCTTTATGTATCATGTGTTCTGCCAGGTAGAAGTAGGGCACGATGAACCAGATGAACAGGATGATGGTACCGAAACATAGCAGATTGAACGGCATTTCCTTGAAGAGGGCAACGTTGAACATATCGGCGAGGCAGCTGAGGCAGTCGTCGTACCATTTCTGTTGAAAAACAATTAGATGCGTCTTATTCATCCCTTAATATAAATAATATTAGAAATGTCGAACTATGTGAGGATATATGTGTATTTGTTAATCTTTGAGACAAAAACATACATCGCATTTCGTGAAATTTGGGAATACAGATACTTTACGATCTATTAACACATAGGATACTAATTACAATGGTAAATGTGATCAAAGCGGACGGAGTCGCGGGAATAGCTAGCACATACATGCTTTTGCAAAGAATCATTATTATAGTATTAATTTTGACAGGAAGGGGGGGAAGGAAGGTCCTCGAGTGGCGATCACGTTTAGGCAAAAGGAGCACAGGTCGCCCCCTCACCAGGTGGACCGATGACCTGAAGAAGACGGCGGGAAACCGTTGGATTCAGAAGGCACAGGACCGGTTGGAGTGGCGTCATTTAGGGGAAGCCTATGTTCAGCAGTGGACCTCCAAGGGCTGATGGATGGACATTTAATATTTGTGCCGTTGTGTTTGTAGAAGGTACGGTGTGTATTCATATGATGTATTTGCCAAGTAGATGGCTTTTTATAGGTGGGTAAATATTTAAATAACTACTTTATTTCTTCTAACATCTCTTTTGTTTACGAGTGTAAACGGAATTAGTCTAGTTTAAAGTAGGTAATTGTTACACAATATTTCATCTTACTATTTTTTAATAGTTAATTATGTCATGAGACTATTTACTAATGTGATTTATAACGTTTAATATTTGTTAAGTGATAAAACGTATATGTTACCGCCACACCTATTTCTAGCGTGAAGCGATTTTTGCGTTTCCGTAGAAAGTTGTGGTTAACCGGCGCACTTTTTATGAGAGGACCATCTTAACACTCAGCAGTGACAACGAATCTGTGATTGATTTCAGATAGAACCCTTGTCTATATGGTGTTACTTATGATGTCCAGAGGCGGCAGTGACCATTTACCATCAGATGAACTGCATGCTCGTTTACTGCGTCAATAATATAAAAAAAATATTACCTCTTCTTGTTCATTGACTGTAATCATTGAATTCTTTAAAATATCCGGACAGGACGAGGCCTTTAATCTATATCTCTTTATATTCAGTATTGCATTCCGGTGGCTTATTGAATTCATTGGCATCTTCAAATCCCTTAAATAGTGATGGTTTACTGATAGTTGTTTCTTCAGCCAGTCTCTTCTACTTTCTTTGCTATCTTGTTTTATCAACTCCCTACTATCCCTGGTTTCCGATTTTGATTTTCTCATTGTAGGGCGCTGCTTTATTGGACTCTTCTGTTGACAATCTGCAGTATTTTCATCCTTTCTACCGTCATATTTTTCAGAATTTGCACGTTTTAGCATTTCCGTCTTACATGTAACCAATGGTGAATTGTTATTTTCATTTTCTTTTATATTATTTGTTGTTTCTTGATCATCATTATTATTAATCTGTGGGAATTTCAAATCGTTTCCATGTTTCTCATTTGTATTGTTCATGAAATTGCCTAACATTGTTGTTGAAACCTGAAAGAAAAAAATACATTATTATGATTATATATTTTAATATTATACTAAGCCTCGCATATTTAAAATTATGTCATATTTTTTTACCTTATCCCTATTTGTTATATACGATGGTAGATTAACTTCTGAACGGGATCTCTGATTATCATTTTCTTTCTTCAGTGACATTGCCGTTTCGTGTCTCTGTGTACCAACTTCATCTTCCTCCACTACTTTTTGTACCTTCAGATCTGTAGCTATAATTTGCTTACTGTTTTTTTCTTTAGCCATTCCATCAAACTCGTATGGAGTGGAAATGGAAACGGAACTTGAGTTTCTAGATCTACTTTCTTCTTTGTTACGCTTATCCTTATTCCGTTGCTTTTTTTGCTCTAAAATCCACCATTCTGGATCACGCATAACGCATCCACATACACACAAGTTAAGAAGTGTTCCAGATAAAAGAAGAATTGCACCTCTCCATCCATATTCCTCAATAAAGTATTGAGTCATTGGTGCATATACGAATGTTCCAACACCAGTTCCACAAGCTCCTAAGCCTACCGCAAGGTTACGCTTCTTCTCAAACCAATAAGCAATAGATACAACTGCAGTTACGTACACAAGACCTAACCCCAATCCGGCAATGACACCAAATGTCACCATCATCATTTCCAAGGTTGTAGAAATTGAAGCCAAAACAAATCCTATGGTAGAAATAAATCCACCGAGTATTGTCATTGACCGACATCCATATCTGTCTACCAAAGCGCTCATCACGGGACCAGAAAGTAGCGGCACTGCAATGAATAAGCTTCCAATCCAAGCAGTCGTCGACTTACTAGCTTGGAATTCATCAAGAAACTCGATGTACAGTAGCCCGAATGAGAAACTTATACCATCTGCAATCATTGAAATAATAAAAGAAGACAGGACAACTATCCATCCCCAACCACCGTCTGGTATAGTCACTTTGGGTTCTTCGTTAGTAGGTAGAGCATTACTAAAATGTACTTTATCTACATTATCATTGGGGTTATCTGTTATTTTTACTTTACTTTCCTTTGATTGATCGTTTTTTTCTGTTTTCGTTTTTGCTCCAATAGATTTTTCATCATATATGCTAATTATTTGTTTGTCATTCGCTTTGGGTGGAATCAAAAGATTTTCTATATTACTAACATCTATATCTGGGCTAGAAAATGAATCAGTTGCGAAGCTGGAAGAATCGTCGTCTTTTTCGATTCCAGAAGTAGAATCCGATAAGAGGGACTCTCTAACGGCATCTTGGACCCGAAGTCCATCTCTTGGTGTCCTGCTATTCCGAAGAGTAACAGACTTGTCTGATTCGGTGGTCATGATATAATTAACCTAGATTATTTAATACTGGCGGTGGAGGTTTGATCTAAGTTTAAGTTCTTAACCTTGGATCTCGGGCGGAATATCTGCTCGACTTCCTCGCAGCGCTGTTAAGTTTTAATGTGTTGGGTTTGTTTTGGCAAGATACCATCGAAAATTTTATCAGAAGCCCAAAGTTTGCAATTGTGACGTCACCCATACACGCGTGTTTGCAGCTAGTGGCGCAAATTTGCGCCACAACTTCTTCCCGGGAATTAAATCAAGGAGCGTAGTATTAATAGACTAGCATCTGAAACAAATAATATTATGTTTAATAAGTATAACGTTACTGACGATCATATTGTTAATTGAACCGATGGAATATAGCGTAAACATAATAATGATTTGAAAATTGATAAAGAAATAATAAAGTATAGAGTAGTAGTAACATAAACAGGTAATTAGTAGTTTTAGTGGAACACACGATTTCTACACTCATAGCCCCACAGTAGGGTAGTAGGGTTTTCTCCTGTGTCACGGGTACCATGGATACATACAAGACGAATACACAAACACCCAGACCCAGAATACGAATCTAAACTCATCATTCAGATCACCTGTCTGTGAATCGCACCCGGGACCCATTTTGCGTCAGACCGGTATGGTAATCACTCCGCCACGCAGGTCGTCGAGTAACATAATAAAATGAAATGTATGTAGCCACATTAATATGATTATTCACACACTTCTTCATTTATAAATTACGAATTCAATCATCTTCATTAGACATAATTATATTGGCGTTGAATTTAACCTCAACTGCTACTAATAGCATTATATCTATATATATGTATATACATATCTATATACACGAAGCAAAAACTTATGATTCGTTTTTAAGATACTTGCCGCAGAGGAGTATGAAATTACGCGCGGTTATAGTTGATGTAGAGAAGGATTGCGCAATGCTAATATTTTTTTCAAATAATGCATATAACATACAAAAATCAACTAAAACGCATTACATACACTACCTCGCATTTGACACAAACACATACATATAGGTAATGAACGAAATAGAATATTCAATTCCTTACTATGAAAACACATAACGTCAAATGTCTTTGTCAAATACCCGTTATTGCTTTTAAATTCAGCTTAGCTAATTAAACCTCTTTTTAACTTTAACGACTGCGTTCAAAATAACTTGAAAATTATTACAAATTATTTGAATTTGAGAAATATTCGTGCGTGAGAAATATTTGGATAATATGAAGTTTAGTTTTTTAATTTAAATTACGGTCGAATTTTGACCGATGCGACGGGTGACTAGGACAATATAAGTCTCTGCAATATATTGCAAGATATTGTAAGTACATCAATGATGTTTGGAACTCTTATACAGTATTACTATACAAAAGTTTCAAACATATTCGACGTACGGTATGAAAACTGTTCATACAATTATTTGATTTGTAGACTAAGTATTGATGTAATTCATAGTAATAGTAATTAGACTAATGTGTAATGTGCTGGTAGAGGAGATCTAGATAGGCTACCATTCAATTAATGCGATAATCAATTGTTTAGCTTCAATATCCCAGCTCTATATAGAGTTTTATTGTCACTATTTAGTTAATCCTGCTTATCTGTAAATTTTGGCAATGAATTTTACAGCACAGTTTCATTTTTGTTATCAGCGTTTTAAAAACGTGAATTGTATAACATATAAACGTATGGATCTGTCTGAAAGTTTTTTTTACCAGATTTTTGTGCTACACATTGTTGCAATTGGCCACTTGAATTCAATGAACAATCACTGAAATAAGAAAGCGAATAATCGCTTTCTTCACGTCATCAGTCTATCTGGTCATAAGACGACCTGTGCCCTTTTTAGCCAGATGTGATCTTCAAGAATATGTGTATCACACCTGTTGTCTTTACTACGGAAGATGTGGTTTGCCCCTTGTTACTTTAGGTCATAACGAATGTGTCTTTAATTTGCTTCTACTTACGTATTGCGTATTTTATTATTTAAGAATATCGATTAATATCATTGTATATTAATTTATTAATATATTAATTACGACTTTGAATATTGGGAAATCTATCTCTTAGAGAAATACGAAGCATAACTATAGCCAATAGTTCGCAGACTGAAATTCTATGCATTAATAAGTACTTATAAATATTTTAAAATTTGTTTCTCATATAATCTAAGTACCTAGATACAAACGAAACCTGTGAATTGGCCTGTTCGCTTGGAAAACAGAAAACTCTTTTCTATAAACTGGCAAACAATTCAATTTAAATTGTTCTATACGCACTCTTATACAATATCTAATATACACATATAACGTCATTGTTATAATAAAGATAAATATAATTTTAACTGCCTTTACTGCGTCTGCTTTTACTACAGGTATCTTTTATTGGTCACACCTAAATTGCTTCAATAACCTTCCAACAATAAATTGTATTAAAGTTGTTTATACTGTTATGCATTGAAAGAAGAAATGAATACATTCAACGTTGCAGCTAATGTTTATTCATTTTTTTATACTTAAACCTAACGATAAGGCAGGCGGGCTATCTGATGGAAAGTAGTCACCGTCGCCTGTGGACATTCGCAACACCAGAGGAGTCGCCAATGTATCGCCGACTTTGAAGGAGATCGTACTTCTAAAGTGTAAAATGTATATTCACAGATTGTACTGCTAAAGTGTAAAATGAAGCTCCTTTTTAACTCATTTGCTCAGAAGAAGGGGAAATATTGGATTCATACCACGTAAAGTTCCGTCTTCTTTTTGCCTTTGAATTAATATAATTTCCTTAATTACTTTAAGTATTTAATTTATTAAGATTCTAAGCTTTACAATTCAACTAAATTTTATTAATTTTCAAGTTCTTTTAATACACCCCACAAGGTAAAATTTTTGTGAGAAATGCGCGCTAGTGTGAGTAATGGGTTTTTATTTGATTTTATGTAGGTATGTTATATGTATTATCCTTCTGTACGTCAACTATAACGGTGCAAAATTTCATACGGAGGAGTATGAAATTTTGGGCAAGTTACATAAAAACGTACCCCAAGTTTTTGCTTCACATATTAGTCTGAAATTAAATGAAATGAAATGTCATAATTTTCTATAGGCCTACGGGGGCACTTACAAATTGTCAGTTACATTTTTTTTCTTACACTACCACCGGATCGGAATACGACCTCAGCTGAGAATATCCGGCAAGAAACTCCGCGGGTGTCTTTTTGGTTGTTTATATCTATTTTTTTAAATATAATTACAATCATGTTTACATGGTACGTAATGAAAGTTAGCGCAAGTATCTGGCCTTATCTTTGCTGTATCAAATAATAACATTAGTTACATCACTCCTGCCTAATATAATGTAGTTTGTCTTATATTTGATGGGAACAGGCCAAGGTAAGCTTTTAACGGTAAACATGTCACGATCAAATATTTCCGCAAGAATCCAATTTCTTTACGAAATTAATAAAAGCACTTTATGGCGTGTCTCCAATTAGCTTGAAAGGAAGCGCGGACATTGAGGGATGCGATGATATACATTAGATATCTTGTAAACAATTTGTTAAAGAGAAAGGGATTTATCAAAACAATGACCTTGCCTAAAGAGCCTAAATGAACTCCAATATTCTGCATTGGAAGAATAAGAAGAATTGAATATAAATTGGCGTTTATTTGTGAACATTGCCCTAAGTTTAAATGAATGATTGACATTTCGTAAGTCTTAATCGTAACGATATATTTGACAAAAAAATCTCGAACCGCCCAGCCAGCATATCCGAGAAGGACGGCGGCATGTGTGGCTGCATCTCGCTGGAGACACCGGAAGGTGCAGGGGGACAGCTACATGTCCCCCAAGAAATGAGTCCATAAGGGGTACTGCCCTAGGGGGCACCGGCGCGGTCCTTTGGAGAACCCGGGGTCCCCTACACGCGCTGAGGAAGGCCACCGAAGTGGTTTTAGTGGGTAAAAATCCCACATAATCCGGAGTCTTTTTCACACCACATAATCGGAGTTCTTCTCCGGCGTACCTTTTGAAGGTTTCCTCCCCGTCAATAAAAAGGTACAATACTAAACTAGGTATGGAGCTAATCGTTACAAAGCATTACATCTCATCATTTATATTATCTACATAAAAGAAAGCAACTCATCAAATATAAATATCGATTGTAGATAAATCTAGCCTTGGCCTTCAAACGTCTGACCTTTCCAGATTAAGACGGTAGGAATCTTTTATTTGTCTTATAGTGGTAAACAACTGTGTTGTGGTTGATGTGTATGGTAAGACCAATGTCTTTCCCGTTTTTAACGTTCGCAACTGGCAATCCACTTGGGAACGTTCCAACAATCCTCAGAGATAGACAAGAAATTATTATAAAAACAAAAAATCTGACTGCTAAAAAAAGTAAGAAGTGTGGAGTATTTTGTTTTTGTTTTTTTAATTTATTAAAAATAATTGAAGTGAAACTTCTTTATCGGGGTTGGAAAAAAAATGTGTAACATTTTTTCGTTACGCGCCATCTTTTTCTGTTACGCGCCATCTTTTTTTTCCGTTACGTTTTTAAGTTTCACTTCTTGCGAGTGTACGCTAGTAGGTACACGCACACATTTTTATTTTTAGGAGCATGCGTGAAAATACCAAGCGTGCGTAGCGTATGCGTTACATCCCCAGTAGAACTATATAAGGTCTACCTTGCAAATTGCTTATACGATATACCTTACAGGTTTTACCATCGTCATCGCTATCTTGTGGTTTTGTCGGTGAATTATATTCAACGACAAAACCAAAAACCACAAGGTAGCGAGTTTTCAAGAACTAATATGACAACGAAAAAAATTCGCCCTAAACGCTACCGCCTCTCAATCTTGCCGCCGCTTAGGTTTTTTTATTGCATTTTCAATAAGTTTTTGCTGACTGCCAATAAAAAATACTTAATTATTCTATTCACCTGTAGATAAAATTCTTCAAATACAAATACGGCAAAAAAACTCGCTCTCAAAAAAAACTATTAGTTTCAAAGGTAGTATATTTACAAGGTGGTAGAGCATTGGTTCGAGCGAGGAGGTACCACCGCCGCACCTATTTTTACCTATTAAGTGTTTTTGTGTTTGGATTAAAGTTTGTGGTTACCGACACACTTTTACACGAGGCGACCGTCGTAGTCCGCGGGAGCAGCAACGCATCTGTGATTGAATTCATAATGCACCCTTGTTCTATATGAGATTGCTTACCGATGTCCATGGGCGGCAGTAACCGCTTACCATCAGGTGGACTGCATGCTCGTTTGCTACCTCAATCTGATATTTAAAAATATTACTACTGATAGCGAGTATCAACTTATTCATTCGTCGCCATTATTTATGCAAACTTTATACAAATATTACATATTTTAATAATTGTTATGTCTAGTACTGAAGATAGCGTGTGCCTGTAGAATAACAATATGTTAATTATTTCAACAAAATAAAGATGTGATGACCTGCTAGATAACTAGGGGGCCTAAGACGACAAGATATGGAAGTGATACGTACAAGTGATTAAAATAATTAAAATTAGCTTATTTTAATATATTATCTCCATGTGGATGAAGACTGAAATGTTCGTAGGGATCCTTTTCTTTCCCCGGGATGGACGGCGGTATATGTGGTCGCATACCGTCGTAAAGACTAGACGGAGCGGTGGGTCCATCTAGGAGGAGCCCGATGGGGCAACGAGCTCAGAGGAGTCCGGTCGCGGTCGTTCCAAGTTTCCGGAGTCCTTTTTTATAGCGCCGAGGGCGGCCACCGGGGGGGTTTTAGTACGGTAAAAATCCCACATAACCCTGCGTCGCTCCCACGACGCCTGGTACCTTTGGAAGGTTTTCCCCTCGATAACAAAAAAGGGATCCTTTTTTATCGACTGCGTCAGAGAGTAGGTAATGTTTTTACCCGCCTTCAAATGACAGCTAGTAATGAACCATTATATATCATATATGTATTTTAGTACTTCTATACTTATTGTAAAATAATTTTCCCCAAAAGCTATCTGCTAGTATATAATCGTTTCTCTCAAAATCTACTGAACGAATTTTTATACGGTTTTTACTAAAATATATTGCAATTCTTGCATTTGATTTGATTTTAATTTTAGCACTCAGGTTTTTGTTTTCATAATAACTTCTTGTTCGAGCGTATTTACGTAAGAATGAAAATCCCAACTGCTTACAAACAATCAATTGGAACTGGTAATCAATAGTTTAATAAAATAGTCGATTATTTGGTTTGAAAATTTAACTATATTGCTTGTTAGTCTGTTATATTATAGTGTAAGCAGTAAAAGAGGATGCAGTCCCTGTAATGGTAGGTAAATAGCCACTTGTCCCTGTAGTTTCGGGAGCAGAATAGGGCTACGGTATCCCCTGCCTGCCGTGAGAGGCGACTAAAAGGGGGTTCCGGGGTAGCGGATGATAAGAGCGGGCGCTCGAGCCGTCCAGCCAAACGACCCCGAGTAAGACATGTGTGACCGCATGCCCTCTTAAACACTAGGAAACCCGGAGGGCGCTAATCAGGGTTGCCAGACGTCCCGCTTGAGCGGGACCTTCCCGATTTTTTAATCAAAATTAAATATCCCGCGCGGGACATGCTCAGACCCGCTTTTAGGGAAGGATTGGACTTTTGCAAAAAAGGTCGCCAATTGCAAATATAAGTGGAATTGAAGTTTGTCGACAAAAAAAGGTCGCCAATCCTCTGGCACACCAAGGAGATTTTTTTCCTGTGTGTCTGTGAGGCGCGAGGCCCTTTGTACCGCGAGGGCTACTGCCCCGCTTTTGACTATGGAATCCCGCTTTTTCTCTCAAGAAGTTACTTAATCCAGACTTACTAAAAAAACTGCCAACGCTGGCGCTAATGCTCACCGTAAGAACCCGAATGGTAATAGTAATCTAATTACTATACCTACGGGAAGATAAAAAGGTCCTCATACGATTTATTCTGATAAGTATAATGGCAATAACATTGGCGTTAATTTATAATATTATTGCATCAATTCAATATCCTTTGACTCTAATTTTATCTATATACTTATCAGTAAAATGTAGGTAGTCAAAACGCTAATTGACATCGCAATATTTAGTCTACGACTGAAGATATGCGGTAACCACTGAATATTATTACGAATAAACCTCTAATTGTAATGCTAAGCTACACTTTTTTTTCTTACTGAAAAAGCAAACGAGCATGACTGTATGCTGGTAAGTGGTCACTGCCGCCCTTGGACGTCTGTGATCCACTTCATACAGAACATGGGCTCCATCTAAAGTCAATCACAGATGCGTTGCTGCTCCCGAGGACTATGATCGTGGCCTCATGTAAAATTGTGCCGGCAACCGCACCCTTCCATCGAAACGCAAGAAATGCTTCACGCTAGAAATTGGTGTGGCGGTGGTACTTCCCCGCTCGAATTACACAGGTTCTACCACCTTGGGATTAACACACGCACTATTATGTTTTTAGGTTTCTGTATACAAATGGTTAAATGGGAACCCCACTACGAAGACTCCGCTGTCTGTCTGTCTGTCACAAGACTGTATTTCACCATAACCGTAACAGCTATACAGAAATTTAAATATATTGAAATTTTCACAGATGTATTACTGTTGACGCAAATACACCAAATACAAATAACATACTATAATACATATTTATGGGAGACCTCATACAAAAAACATGATTTTTTTGGAGTGATTTTATCTGGGTTGGATTGCGGATGTTCATGGGCGATGGTCAAGGTGGTAGAACATATATGGTTCAACCGAGGAAGTACGACACCTATTTCCAGTGTGAAGCAATCTTAGCGTTTCGGTGGAACGGTGTAGTTACCGGCTCACAATTAAATGTGGCGACCATGTTGCACCTCGGGAGTAGCAACGCATCTGTGATTGACTTTCCATAGGATTTGTCCTGTATTAAGTTGCTCCCAGATGTCTATAGATGGTAAATTGGTAAATATCATCTATATTTACCAACAGTGGACTGCATGCTCGTTCGCTACTGCAATCGTATAAAAAATACCATATCATAAAGTGTAAAACACTTATTCACTTGACGAGACTCATTTAAAAATTTAAATGTACTCGGGCGCTATGCACTGGCGTACACACGGCATGTTTTGTTTATAAATAACCTGAAATCGATAATCATAAGTACTTGTCATAGCAAACTACTACAAGTAGTACCTACTGTGTCAATGAGACCTACTTCAGTTATTATTTTGAAGAACTGATGTAGGGACCTACTTATCTATGGAAAAATTTCTGCTGCCAACACTACCAATCTTTTTATACGATTTAAGTAGCAAACGAGCAAGCAGATCGACTAATGATAAGTGGTCACTGCCGCCCATGGACATCTGTAAGCAACTTCATATAGAACATAGGTTCTATTTGAAATCAATCTATGCGTTGCTACGAGGACTGAGATGGTCGCCTCATATAGAAGTATGCCGGCAACCACACCCTTCCATCGAAACGCAAGAAATGCTTCACGCTAGAAATAGGTATGGCGATGCTACCACCTCGCTCGATATACACTGTTCTTTCTGATATTGCCAACAATGGACCGTCACCGGTATGTCGTTTTAAGACGCTTATATGTATTCAATCTTTATTGACCATACACAACAATGGACAAAAGGCGGACTTAATGCTTAACAGCATTTTCTCCCAGTCAATCTTAGGGAAGTGCAGAGAAAATTGTAGGCGGTACAACAAAAAGAAAGATTCGCATCAACCCATTATTGGCCCACTGCTGGGCATGGGTCTTCTCCCAGAATGAGAGAGTTTAGGCCATAGTCCATCGCGATGGCCAAGTGCGAATTGGGGGACTTCACACACCTCCGAGAACTTTTTTTTTTTAAGAACTCTCGGCTGTGTAGGTTTCCTCACGATGTTTTCCTTCACCGAAAAGCAGTGATAATTCATTTCTAATACGCACATAAATCTTTATATATAGATATATATTGCTATATATAGTACTATATGCAAACGAATAGAAAACACTATAAGACTAGAAGATTGTTTGATTATGAACATTGTTTACATATAGGTAAATTGTAATAAAATAATAAGAACTCTTGATCACCAGAGCTGAAAGAAATCGTTTTAGATTCTACGGAAGTCATCAAGGCTTTCCTTCTGATTTTAGATTTGTAAGACGTTGTTATCAATCTTTATCTCTATCTAAGGAGAGTCGAAAGCACTAAATAAACATAAGAATTTAATATCAGCCTCAGAGTATGTATTCAGAGTTGATTACAATATTTACATATTGTAAATGACAATGCACTTTTTTATGTACATATTTGTGATATAAACTAACTCCAATAAAATTAATTTGAAACATTACGCTACACTGAATAAAACCAAAAAAAAACATAATTTATCTACCTCAAAATCTATCCTTCAAACCTAGTGATGTTTTCCGGAACCACCAATTGGCAGACGACCAGGTGTGCAGCGGGCTAAAGCAGTTATCTAACGAGGTTTACCTACCTATAAAATACGTATAAATTAAAATTAGACACAAGAACTAAGAACGTTTCCTCAGTACTTACCCACTTAACTTTGCCGATGATAACCCAAGTTAGGACGCACTGAAGACACACGAACGATCACTTCAGCCTCCGTTTACGGTATAAACCAGGCACCAACGGCGATCGATATGGGGCCCACCCCCATGGGGTGGTGACCACAGACGTGAACCCCTCACCCCGTCTCTGTAGTAATACTCGTAAAACGTTAAGCGGGGTTTGTACGCACATTCACAGGTCTAGCTTTGATGGTCAACTGGCATGACGTAGTTCTCATAGATGCGATTATAGATCAGAAAGGAAAATAGTTAATATACGCTTTTCAAGTAAATCTTGGTGTTTGTTGGAACTGCAATCATTCTCAAACCTTTTTTTCGATTTCAATCAAAGTTAGGTCCGATATCTCCAACAAGATTTTAAAATAAATAGGTATCCACCAACATTTTACCACAAGTACGCACAAGTAAGCACACTATGTATTTCACTTCCAGTCAAAACCGTTGAATCTAGTAGTATATAACTTAAATCACTACGATTAATATATACTTCATAGACCCATAAATTTATAAAATAGGTTAAGGAATTGAGTACAAAGTCGACGCCTACTTTTTGAGCATAATTGATTTGTATGGCTGTAGTCTTATAACTACCCGCAATATGATAAAGTCGTGAAGTAAATATGATGTCACTGAATAAATAAATTGTCTAACTGATTTTGTAATTGGATACTATTAACCACACAAGATTACTTAAATTTACTTTACTTATCAACAAACTAGCAATGAAGGTAGTCTTAAAATATATAATTTTTATCAACAATTAATCATCAGGAACAAAAATAAGCTTCTACTTACGGCTCCGCCTTGTTATGATGATACATGTTTTGATGCATGTATCCGTTTCTTTTCTTTCAATGGAGTGGAATGAAGTCTACCTTTTTTGTTATCAAAACAGAAGCTTCAAGTTCACGTCGCCGTAAAAGTAACGTATGGTTGTGTAGATATTTTGCTGCAATTAACTCACCTTGGTGGTCGTTCTGTGCGTTACGAAGACGACTCCATGATCTCCAACGGAAAGCAACCTATGAGCGTGTTGCCCTATCAGCCGCTACCCAGGTGTGCGGCTAGGCCCACCGCACTGTCTGGTCTGACGGTATGCAAACACAGACTCCGCTGTTCTTCTCGAAATCTCTTGACTAGACGGTTCGCGCTCCCAGGCATGTCCCCCACACATCAGAGACCCCCTTATGGTCGCCTCTTACGACAGACTGGAGATACCGTAGCCCTATTCTAATCCCTGGACTACAGGGACTCGTCGCTTCCTACATCAGGCAGGAGATACTGTAGTTATATACTGGTCCTGAGACTATAGGGCCAAAACCCAAACCCACTTAGAACCTGTCTACCTACTTGAAGAATAATGTAAGAATTCCACTTTGGTCAAAGGCGAATCATTGGTGTCCTTTCATCACCTCAGACATAATCACCTGGGTGATCATAGGCGACTTCAAAAAATTATGTTATGTAAAAATATGGTTAACGACAGAGCAGTCCTCGAAAAGTTAGACAGATAATTGTGTTATCACGCAAACAACCATGGGTTTAAAAGAGGCAGTTATATTCGAATCACAAGCAAACATTGATTTTATTCATAAAATGTATGAATGTAAACAGTCTGTATGTGATAAAAAGAAAGTTTACATAATACTTATTGTAGTAAGATAAGGTAAAAGCAAGGAACATTAATTTTTTACATTTTAATCCCCAATTAGGTTAATCAAACAATTTAAAATTGAAGGGCAATGGGCGTAGTGGTTAGTAGGTACCCCAGAAGGCCTACGCTAGTAATTTAAAGGCATCGAACATTAACGCATGTGCAGTTTAGAAAAATATAATGGCACGCATTAAATTCAATTTATTGAGCATCGTATCATGAGGAAACCAGTAGGGTGACCTAAAAAAAAACCTAAAACATCGCATATTAAAAAGATATATATCTCGATTTTACTATCTACTTTTTACCACGGTATGTTACCACACATACCGCCGTCCTTCCCGGGATCGCCTGGCCGGACAGTTCAAGCTCTCACTCTAGCCGCCCGCGGCCCCGGAAGCCCCTTTAAGTCGCCTCTTACGACAGGCAGGGGATGCCGTAGCCCTATTTTGATCCCGGAACTACAGGGACGGCTTTCTATCAGCCTGGTTCACGTTCATTAAGGTCCACTGCTGGACCTACCCCACTTAATTGGGGTTTTTCCAGAAAATCACCTTGCCTTGCATGCGCGTTGATGACCGCAGTAGATATTGATTAGTGATGTGACGAATTTTATTATCTGAAGATTCGCTAATGCTATTATCCCTTACCGACATTTGCAAATGCGAATGCGAATATTGTTTTTCTTCCAGTTTTTAGTATAGAGGGCCGAAGGATCTAGACTTGGCTACCTTTTTATTATGTAGAAAAACTTTACTTCGATTCAATCTGGATAGGTTTGGCGACCGTTTTTTTTCACTGCAATTTAATAATCGCAAACATTCGCACAATTCTTGCAAATGCGAATGCAATTATTGGTTACGTAACTAGTATCTATGATTAATAGAAAGAAGCTGCCAACCATCTTCTGGATTTTGTTTCTAGTCGTCTCCTACAATATCAACGGGAAGTGAGAAAGTGATTTTTTGTTTATAATAGCAAACAAACATGTCGTTTGCCTAATGAGTCCTAGTTGTCACCCTGAGGGTCACGTGTAGAGGGGACTATTGTGAATAATTCATGGTATCTGCTTCCAAAAAACATTGTTTTGTTGGATTTACTACTTCAAGACAGACAGACAGGCGAAAAAGTGAATTTTACTTAATAAGTAAATTTATGGTCGAATGGCTACCAAAGACTTTAAACAGGTACGTTAACCTAATTGACATAAATTCATTTTCAAAGAATGAAACCATCTATAACATACATATTCTTTGAAATCACGTAACCTAGTCGCCGAAATGTCTGGCTATATAGACATCACTATCCCATGCCATCAAATTATAAACAGCAATGCGGTCCCGTAGCGACTTCCTAGCTACGATATCTGATTATAAGCTTTTGTTAGCTTTATGGAACAAGTAATGGTCGTATGTTAGGATATTAATAATGAAGATTACTAAAGATTTACTAAAGATTTTGAATCAACCAAAACTTAGCAATCATTTTTTTTATCTGACTAAAGTAGCAAACGAGCTTGTAGTCCACCTGATGGTAAGTAGTCACTGCCGTCCATGTACATCTGTCATTAACTTCATACAGAACGTGAGTTCTATCTGAAGTCTATCACAGATGCGTTGCTACTTCCGAGGACTATGATGGTCGCCTGATATAAAAGTGTGCCGGAAACCACACCCTTCCATCGAAATGCAAGAGATGCTTCACGCTAGAAATAGGTGTGGCGGTGGTACTTCCTCAGCCGAACTACACTGGTTCTACCACCATAGAAGATTATTAAGATAGCTTAATAAACTACTTCGATAAATGAAGGAGGGGGAGGGGAATGAAACTGCAATTATGTCTTAAAACTTACAACTGCTTTTACAATATGAATTATCATTTCTATTCATTCATTTCGTCACTTTTTTGCAACCAATGCATTGTAAACGGACATAAAAACTTTCGATATAACATAAGATGTTTAAAAAAAACTATCATATACTATACATTTATGGCATTTTATTTACAAAATGTTTCAGTTATGGGTATTGCTCATCATTTCAATCAGGCGCTTACCACGACATTTAACTTATGAAACAACACAGTACCTACTAATATTAATTTAGTAATGTAGATAAGTATCATTCGAAGTATCAAAAACCAATCAAGATGTCATTAGATAAATTAAATTAAAACAAGGATTAATGGTTGTCGCAATTAGTAACTCCACTCTACACTCAATCTAAAGAATGAAGAGTATTTTTTTTATCTGACTGAAGTAGCAAACGAGCATGTAGGCCACCTGATGGTAAATGGTCACTGCCGCTCATAGACATTTGTAATCAACTTCATGCAGAACATGGGTTCTACCTGAAGTCAATCACAGGTGCGTTGCTACTCCCGGGAACTATGATGGTCGCCTCATATAAAAGTGTACCGGCAACTAATTTTAATTAATTAAAAAATCTTTATAATCCGTACGTATTATTACGCCTTGTTCTTTTTGAACACAAAAGAAAGAAAAACATATCTCCATAATGCCATTGTTTTGATAACAAATGTGCTGTATAGGTTTCATGGGTGACCTCTACCCGTAATCTATCCACTCGACATTATCGTCTTTGTTCCCCTCGGAAGATAAATGGTCTCGTAATGCCAACAAATAGGTCCCTGAGGAAAAATCACGCATTTTATTGATGTATGGCGGTCGACATTTTACTTACCTAAGAAAATGTTATTCGTGGAATACATAAATCAGAATTTTAAAAATCTGATAGTATTTTTGATAATAAATAGAAAAGCATACATACATTACTCTGTGTAGCTCATTATTATAACTAGCTATACATATATCCAGATCTACATTTTCAACATGTTCAATCAGAATTAGTATAGACTTGTAAATATGTATTTCAAAATTAGTTATAAATTCATTGCTTATAGACCGATTAATCACAACGTACCGACAATGCAGATTGTGCAGATAGTAAGTGGAACTTTAAGTCCCTGAAATTTGATTTAAAAAAAAATATAGTTTTACTGAAGAACTAAAGAACTATCTTTAATGCATTGTGGAACGTCCTATTTAAAGTTACAATAAGAAATACGAGGAATATGTAAAAATATTTTTATTATTAAAATACTTTAATATCAGCAGTTACATCAATATTAGCATTAGGTATATTCTGAATAATTGCTCGCGTCTTGCAATTTCAGTAAGCCATCTAATGTAAGAATTTAACTTAGTACCAACTAAAAATGGACACCCAACAAAACTATAACATCAGTACTTATTGGTAAAAATGGTAAAAGTGACTTTAATGTTTCATCACGGCCTCAAATACGTAGTAATTTAAGTTTAATTCATACAGCACTTGCATTACTTGCAGCGATCAGAAGAAATTAAAATGAGAGATTATTATGAGAATTGAGAGAATTAAAAAAACTCATATAACATTGCAAAAAGATAATAATGACATCTATCGACTTTGTACAAATATTAAATAGAAAAATAAAAAATAATTTATTATGATGAAAATTAATTAAGTATTATTTAAAAAATCAACTATATTTCTATCTAAAAAGAAACTATTTGTCATACTTGTGTAACTTTTATATTAATTTGAACGCATGTATAGTCTTTTTTAAGTCAAATAATCAGGGATGAGATTATTAATACAATATCCCAACACATACATAAAATTATCAATAATATGAGCTTGACCTTTACATTGAAATTCCATACATCTTCATCACTTTAATATTAATTCAAAAGGAATTATTCAGAACAGCATTTAATTTTTCTGAAAATAAAACATAATCTTTTCTACCATTTGGTAGAAACTTATTAATGTTGCAGAAATATTTTAAGAATCATAAGTGGCAACATTGGCACCTTCTTTTTCCTTGCGGAGTTGTTAGAGACACGTGCGTCAAATACGCCGAAATCTCGAAAATAATACAAAATGAGTGAAGGAACCGCGACAATTCGTACGCGCAAATTCATGACCAACAGGTGATAGTGCTAAATACTGTTATTACCGTGTAATTAAGTTAAAAAGATGGAAAGTTGTCCCACCTCGCCATGACAGGTTATGTCTGACAACGTTTGTGGTTTTCAGGTTGTTGGCGCGCAAGCAGATGGTGTGCGATGTCCTCCATCCAGGCAAACCGACAGTTAGCAAGACGGAAATCCGTGAAAAGCTAGCCAAAATGTACAAGGTGACGCCTGATGTCGTTTTTGTGTTCGGTTTCAAAACTAACTTTGGTGGTGGCAAATCCACTGGCTTCGCGTTAATATACGACACATTGGACCTCGCCAAGAAGTTCGAGCCTAAGCACAGGCTAGCTCGCCACGGCTTATACGAGAAGAAGAGGCCAACACGCAAGCAGCGTAAGGAACGTAAGAACAGGATGAAGAAGGTGCGCGGTACCAAGAAATCCAAGGTAGGCGCAGCCGCCAAGAAGTGATGTGAAAGTTAGGATTGTAAGTAAATAAAAATCCAAAAACACTCATTTTGTTTTGTTAATTCACCTTAACCTTCAAATACTTTGTTAACATCACTGTTTTTGCAATTTTTAACTATTTTCATATTACGTTATTAAACACTTAACTGAGTAAAAGCAAAAACAGACAAAAATAAAAAAAACTAGACATAGTTTGAATATTATAATTCATACTTTAATTTAAATTAAATTCTACATAGAGATCTTTCATATAATTCTTTACAACTTTGTTAACACTAAAAAAACAGAAAAAAAAGGATATAAATAAAAGTGTTGAAATACAGAATCGTTTATGCTTGACTCTAGTGTAAATATCACAAGAGACTTAACATTTTGACAAGAAATGTATAAATACATAGGACAAATATGGCAGTGGTATACCATCTTTATAAACTTAAAAAACAATGCATCATCAATCATAAAACAATTAAAAAATAATTTATCAATAATATGTCATGATTACATTGAGAATATAACAATACCGAGCACAACAAATACTGTATCGGTCTTCAAGTCATATTCTGCTGTAGTTGCATGTATACCGGAAGCTGTCCAGTCCTCATTTTGGGGCGATTATGTGTCTTCAGTTCATGATGTCGAATCAATTTTCTACAAATAAAAAAAAAAGACTACTTGATTTACAGTATTAATTAAATGTATAAGGGCAATGTTATGAATCAAAGTTATTAAATACAATACATTGGTTTGGATGCAAAAATTTCACAGAAAGATAATGTACATAATTTTAATATATTGAGAGAACCACACCACATGAGTATCCATAGAAATGTATCAATTTTGCGATACTATTACTCTAAAATCATAAATATACATAACTAGCTGACCGGGTGAACTTTGTTCCACCTAAAAGTCAAGAATCTATTATTAGTGTTCCTCTGCTATATGATGCATGTATCATACATAAAAATCTTCCTCTTGAATCACTATCTATTAAAAAAAATAAAATCCATAGCATACTTTTGAAGATGTAAGCATATATAGGGGGAAGCGACTTAGTTTTATACTATGTAGTGATGTTAAAGTAGCAAATCATATATCTGAGCTAGTGCTACTTCTAAGGACTAAGTTGTTTTGTATACCTCACCACACCTTTCAAATCAGAACACTACAGCTAATATTGCTCATAGATTAAAATAGGTTCACTGGGGATGCCTCTGCAGGCTGGAAATGTTCCTTACACCATAAAGTGCAAGAAATACCCTTAATTAAAAACATTTTGACTAAATGAGGGCATCAAAAGATGTTCCACCATAAAGCCTTGTCATTTATATTTTAGAAATAAGTAATAAAAGTAGGAATTTGTTATTTTTTTTATTAATCACAGATTCGTTGCTACTCCCAAGGACTATGTTGTCGCCTCATGTAAAAGTGTGCCAGCAACCACACCCTTCTATCGAAACGCAAGAAATGCTTCACGCTAGAAATAGGTGTGGCGGTGGTACTTCCCCGGTCGAACTACACCGGTTTTACCACCTGTGAAGATTTGTAACTACCCAGGTTTAGTCTATTGCAGTTAAATTTGTTCTTAAGAAACAAAAATTTGTTATTTCATAAGATTATTATTTGTAGTCAGTAACAGATATTCATAGAAGGCAATGGCCACTTAGTATGTTGTGGCCTGTATTATTATGTTATAAGTAGCACGGTTGTTCTATTAAATGAACCGCATACTTGCCTCGTTGCAAAGGATTTCCCACAAGTGTTACAATTATAAGGTTTTGCACTCCTGTGTTGAGTAGCTATATGATTCATTAAATTCTGAAATACAAACATTTTAAATCATTGAGATATTAATCTGATCTACATTGACAGTATCACCTATCCATCATGACCAGAGAATTTACAACATAGATATGTACGGTGCGTGGATGCTGAAGGTTTATAAATCGCGAGAAAAGGAGCCCTAGAGCTGATTACAATTACTTTGCAATTTCTCAAACACAATAACATATAAAAATAATATGAACTCCGAACACAAAACTTGCCCAATACCCGAGTGAGTGCTTACCCCACCGCATCACCAATAAATACTAGCGCTGTGTCGTACATTCGTTCCTGTTTGTTCACGTTTTTTAGAAACTACGCTTTGGACCAAAAATTCGGCCCGATCGATCGATTATTGCCGATCGTCGAAACCGAAGCCGAAGCTTCGGTCGTACACTCCTGTATATGTTAGGAGAATTTTCACATCAGAGGTAAAAATCACAAGACGAACTGGGATATACTCTATATACATTTCCACAACATCTATAGACAGAGACACATTATCACATTAGTACTTACCACTTTAAACTTAAAGCCTCTTTGACAAGTATCACAACGGAATGTGGGCGGCAGATGTGTCTTCCGATGCGAGCCCAAGTTGGAAGGGCTGGCGAAGGTAGCTGGGCAGTATGGACAGCGCAGGGGCTTAGACCCTGAGTGCCTTCGTTCATGGATCAACAGGGCGCAGCGCGTCCGAGCGCGGTACGGACACTGCGAACAGGAGTATCGTAGCTCTCCTGTATGGATTTGCCTGCAAGAAGAATTATGGTATGTATCTATTTCTGATTATTTTTATATGAAAGGAAAAGGCATAATTATGAGCCTTTGTAAAGTATTTACATTCATAAGTTGCCCTTACAGGTACATACAATCTTATTTCTTACTAGTTGACCCCGTGATCTTTGTTACGTCTAAAATTATCAGTGTTTATCCACACATATTATACATGCAATATTCATAAAAACCTTCCTCTTAAATCACTCTATGTGTTAAAAAAAACTTTATTAAAATGCGTAGCGTAGTTTTAAAGATCTAAGCATACATAGGGACAGACGCGAGAAGCGACTTTGTTTTATATTAATAATGTATTGTTTGTACTATTAATACTATAAATGTAAAAGTTTGTTAGAATGCTTGTAATTGTGTGTACTTCTACTTTTTCACATAAGAAACTACAAATCGCATGTCTCATAGATAGTTTATGGCCTGGATTAACACATGGGGATACTTATTTCGATGAATGCATGCGAAGCCGCGGGAATAGGCAAATAAGATTATAAATACACTTATTTTGGTAACACTTTTTAAAGTAATTGACTAACTACATTTTTCTACCAAGCAGTATTTAAAGAAAAGTAGATAGATTTTGATTTATTGTTTACATGTGTTTTAATTATTGTGATCATATAATTTTTTATACCTGTGCCTCTTTAAACGAGGCATGGTTTTGAACTCAGCACCACATGTCTCGCAAATGAAAGTCCTACTTCTAGCGCGGCATGTAGGCAACTGCTCATGTTCTGTGAATTCCTCCTGAGAAATGAATAACATGTGATAATATAATATATATCATTCGTGGTATAAGGGCTAATCTAATTAATTAATACTAGGCACATTATCAACAGAAATCAGGACTGAAGGTGGTAGAACCAGAGTAGCACGCCCAGGAAAGAACCACCGTCACACCTATTTCTAGCGTGAAGCAGTTCTTGCGTTTCATTGGAAGGGTGTGGTTGCCGGCTAACCTTTATAGGTGACCATCATAGTCCTCGGGAGTAGCAACGCATCTGTGATTGACTTCAGATTGTACCCATGTTCTGTATATAGTCGATTACAGATGTCCATGAGCGGCAGTCACCACTTACCATCAGATGGACTGCATGTTTGTTAACTACTTCAGTCAGATAACAAAAATAATAGATTTTATAACAGAATATTTATATATAATCCCTTCAAGGTCAAGTAGATATCTCAATTATGAATTTGAATATCTATCGTACTTCATACTAATATTATAAATGCGGAAGTTTGTGAGTGTGTATGTTTGTTACTTCTTCATGTGTAAACGTCTGGAGTGTTTTTCATATAATTTGGTAGGGAGTTAGTTGATACTCTGCATTAACATATAGGCTACTTTTTATTGTGGAAGAATATCTTATTCCCATGGGACAATTGACCGTTGTTAATGCAGCGAAGCTGCGGGATTCAACTAGTTCTTAATATATGTTTAATACTTACAATATTTTGGAAAGTTCTTTTGCACTTGCCACATAACCACTCTCTGACAATGTCCCGTCCATTGACTGTAAAGTAGCCACCATGTCTCTTTTCAGTATCTACTGCATAGGTGTCTGAAGTAGAGTCAGCAACTGAAATAAGTAATGTTACAGTAAAGCAATAGCAACAAGGGATAGTTATGGGATGGGCATTGGCTTCCCTGACATTTTATAAAAACTCAATATTATAAGCAGAACTAAAAGTGCCTTCGAAAAATATACAGGAAATATCTTTATTATGTGCAAAATATAACAAAGAAATAATAATAATAGGTAATAGTATACCAATATGCACCAATTCATATTTAACGATGTGGTAACACATTCTGAGAGAACACCTGTGACCAGCAAGAGTACAATATTTTAATCAATATCAGAATGTTATATCTGTATAAAGCAGAGCCAGTTTCTAAAGATAATGATGCTTTCTATACTTATATCCCCACAATTTTCTCCTGTTTTGAGTTTAATAGACAAAAAACAACTCTGTCACTAAACACCCAGTAATTGTAATCTAAATTCATCCCAGAGATACTTATCAGACCGGAGATCGAACCCGGAACTCATTGCATATCAGACCAGTATTATGACTGGTGCACAGCATAATTGTTAAAAAATACCCATTTCAAACTCCTGATGCAATCTCCACTGGGTAGTCTCTGCAGTTACTTTCAGTTCTGCAGCTGCTGACACAATATCCTCACAAGAGTTGCAAATATGCTGCGGCTTGCAGTCATCTTTTGTTAGCTGAAATTAAAGTATAAGTATTTCTTTAAATATCTTTTACTTAAGAGATAAGGAATAAAATTATGTAAACTATTACAATTATAATTGTTACAGTGACTGGCATCCGCCAGTCATCTCAGTGAGCCTGTTGGCAACAGGCCCACTGAGTTGAGAGATATCATATAACATTACTTCTACAACAAAATGAATAAAATATCAGATCTCTCAAATAGTCCAAAAGCTAAATAAATAAAAAATTACAATTATAAAATCCAGCAAATTTATGAGATAAAATCATATATTTCTAATCAATATATTGACCGGTATGGCCCTTATCTGTGATTAAATGAAGGGTACATACAAATAGATTAGTAAAACTTGGTAAGCCGTTGGTCAGGTTTAGAAGAGGAAAGAGCATTTTTTCCCCTTTGACCATAAGGGGTCAACTAAATAAGCAATAATACATTGTTTTTGGTGACCTTAATTTAGTTGTAAGCATTGTTCGTCTTCAATATAACATTATAGAGCTGTGCCTATCTCTTGTATTAAAGTAACTGCCATCTGTGCTTTAAATTTAGTAATTTATGATAGGAAAAACATACGAACTTCAACAAACCTCAATCCCTAATATGGTTTTAACATTATTTACAAGATCAAACTCGTGGATGCCATCAAAGATCCTCCGATCGCCAGGTTTCAAGCACAACCTACAAGTTTTGTTCTTCACCTGCTTGTTTAGAATATATCTTAATGTCCTGTAATTAATACATTAATTTGTAAAGTACTATTTGTTAAAAAAAATATCAGAAAGCTATGTGACTACGCAATTCATGCTTCTTGTCGGATTTTTAATTAAAATCAAGAAGATTACAAAGAGACAACGGCCTACGATTTTATTTTTTAAAATTTAGACTTACTTTACTGCTTTTAATTTTTCGTCGATATATCGAGTTCTAAGCCATTTTGTTTTTTCGAACTCAACACGGTTTAACGTAACGTTAACTAATTTATTAGCTAAGTATAATGTTGACATAGCTTTATTTCAAGTTTTTCTCAAAAAAACAATTATTCTGTTTTGATTTTAATCAATCTGTCGGTTATTTATAAAAGTACCAAAACAAAATCAATATCAAGACGAACTGTCAAATGTCAATTTTGACATTGACATGGGTGGCAACAGTTAACCCAGAAACCTACACTATCTGGCGCACTCGGTATTCCTACACTGGGGTGTTGAAGTACCCCAAAGCGAGAATGAAAATAATTACAATAAATTATAACTAGTCTAGCAAAAATATTTTTTATTCTGTTGACTATTGTTTTGAGATCAGAAATCAGCCTTATAATTTATAATTTAATATTAAATACAGCACCTTTGCCATACTTTTATTTGGTGTTCTAAAAAATTAGAGTTTTGGACTAGTCTTGATTTTCTGGTCCTTAATCCTTGGACATTTGTATATATGGACTTGGATTTTTAGAACTCCTCCTTTTAATTGACGCAAGATTTTGCAGGAAATTCTTGATCGCTTGACTCTTGATTAACTATATGACATATCCTCTAAGAAAGAAGAAGAATTAAAGTGAAAATTCTTGGTTTATACTATCAATAAAATTTAATGTAAATGATGCATGATACATTTTTAATAATTCAATAACAGTCGTGATAATCAAAATAAATAGCAATGATAACGTAAATAATACCTTTAATTATATATGTAAATAATATTTACCTTATTCCTACACTGGGGTGCTACAGCACACAAATACACCTGCGCACACGTCTACGCCGTATGGCTTGCGCTAATTAATTGACCTATAAGTAGTACGTGTTCTCTGCGTAAATTAATGGGAGATGTGAGGTAAAATACATGGGAGATCAAATCTGGTAATTTTGAGCTTGCGAAATAAATTCAAAAACAAAACCTTGTGGGGCGCTCCAGCAACCCACGTAGGGTTCTAGGGTTAATAATCTAGCTTTTATTTTAAATGTAACTAAACTTGCCCTTAGTGACAATGTCTTTAGCCACTTTAAAACAATATAGGTACCTATAGGTAGTTGAGCTAAAGAAGAGCACACGCGAAGAAGTAACCGCCGCGCTGATCGAATAATAATTATCTTAATTATTCATCGTGTAAGCGAACGCGAAATAGTCGGGCAGAATTCAATTAAAGCTTTGATATCTTTTTGTACCTATTTTTGATTATTCTTTTCATGCATTGCATAACAATTGTATCGATCCATAGGCTTTCCGATATCCGCATTGCAACAAAAGTTTATCCCCTTTATCATACAGCTTTAAATGTTAAAAGGGATAACTGTATTACTAAAATTTGAATCAATGAAATGGATTAAAGATAAGTAGACTTGCACATTAAATACTTTTTTGTACCTACCATAAAAAGTTCCTGCGAGATGTTTTGTTTTCGTTTTACCCAAAACGAGGAATCAATATGACATTTTTAAATAAGTAGTAGTCAGAAAAAAGCTTTTCTCGTTATCCTGAAAAAATACTTCGGTTCCTATTGAAAAGCATATTTTTTTTTAAATACAAGAACTAAGTCTATTCGACACACACCAAAATTTCGAATATAGAAGCGTTTCTTGCGTTTCAATGGAAGGGTGTGCTGGCAACACTTTTATATGCGGCGAACATCATAGTCCTCAGGCTATGATTTTAGGTTAAATTATCGCGGAATTGACACTAGTGCTTGTCAACGGTTTCTCCCCGCCACCGCAGTTTCGCCGTGACCACGATCCATACAACTGGGTCGAAATATCGGCAAAAGGAATTCGAAAACGATTCAAAAACCGCATATCGTGAGTGAGTTATAGTCCTCAGGAGTAGCAACGCATCTGTGATTGACTTCAGATAGAAGTCCTGTTCTTTTTGAAGTTGCTCACCGATGACCCTGGACGGTTGTTACCACTTACCATCAGGTGGACTGCATGCTCGTCTTCTACTTCAATCAGATAAACAAAACGTAAACTGGGTGGCGGATTCAAACTTCCAGCCAACGTGACGCTGACCATCTTTTGGAGCTAACATACATTAATAAGAACTTCAAAAAATAGTTACATTGCTTTATTTGAGCATTTTAGTAAATTATTGTAATCATATTGTTCTTATCGATATGTCTAAATAGTTTATAAATAAGTTACACAATAGTTCAACAGACATTAATAAGTAGTTAGAAAATATTCGAATACACATCAGAACATCAAAATTTTGACTAAGTCTAAATATAATTTGTTGGCTGAATTAAAATATATAGGATCCATATACGTTTCATTCATTTATTCATTCACTCAATTTATTACAAAATATGATCGATTGAGCTTTAGTTTTTAGTTAACATTTCAATTCCAAAGATGCAAATACAACACTAAATGCACAACACAGAACTATTTCGATTTTAAATTTTATAGAAAACATACCTTATGCCCGGCTGTAGGTATTTACAGTTTGTGAAGGTTATGACTTGTTTCACCGCTTGCTAAAAATATTCATAACTTAAATACCGATATTAGAATCGAATTTGGTATAATGTAAGATCTACCTCCACACCTATTTTTAACGTGAAGCATTTTTTCCGTTTCGATGGAAGGGTGTGGTTGCCGGCACACTTCACATGGGGCGACCATCATAATCCTCGGGAATAGCTACGCATCTGTGATTGACCTCAGATGGAACCCATGTTCTGTATGAAATCGCTTACAGATGTCTATGGGCGGCAGTGACCACTTACCATCAGGTGGACTGCATGCACGTTTGCTGATTCAGTCAGATTAAAAAAAAAGTCTGTACCTAATCAATCATTAGCTGTTGACCCATTATTCCTCAACTATAGGATACAGATATCTTCTTAAAATTATAAGAAGTCCACAACAACGCCCAAAAGCGGATTGATTGAATTGACACACCTTTGAGAACCCTTTGAATATTTTTACAACTGAGACGTATATCTTTGCACTATTCTCCTTAACAGTTCAATTCAAAGTAAAGAAGTTACCAATTTTATACAATAAAACTTGAAAAACTTAGAAACTATACCGAGCATTTGAGCTTTAACTTCAAAACTTTCTTTTCCACTTTTCCCCAAGATAGGAATGAAAAAAATACTAGCTTTTTTGACTGCTCGAATCGTTCGTTTAGGCGACCCCGTGAAGGACGGCGGCATGTGTGGTCGCAACCGTCGTAAAGAGCAGACGGCGCGTTGGGCCCAGCCGCCCATCTGTGAGGAGCCCGATGGGGCAACGCTCGGAGAGAGTTGCGGTCGTTTCGAGTTCCCGGAGTCCTCTTTGTAACGCCGATAACGACCACCGGGGGGGTTTTAGTGCGGTAAAAATCCAACATAACCCACAAATCCCACATAAATGAAAAAAACAAAACAAAGAAAGGTTTTTTTGACTAACTTTGCTGCTAAAGTCCCCCTTAATCGAAGCTTTATTCTATGGGTTCATTCACTCTATTTACTAGTGTGAAGTAGTGAAACAAGTCCTATGAATTAAGATTATCATTGAAATTTTAAATACATGAAATATAAAAAAAAAATATAGATACTTTATATTTTAACTGCACATTACGAGACGCTTGTAGTAGGTTAATGTAGTATGTATAAAATATAGGTACTAGTATATTATTAGGACTAATATCAGAGTTAATTTCCAAACTCATCACCGTACAAATTGTAAATCGTAGGGCAGTAACGCTTGGCGAGTTTGGCGTACGGAGATCCCTTCTGCACCTTGAACTTCTTCGTGATGTGGTTCCATAGATGATAGACGTAGACGTTTTGTAAGTCAAGGTCTCCAGCCTTGAAATATATCTTACTACGGTCGTAGCTCACTGGATAGAAGAACTGCGGGCCATAAACCTCAAAACCTGCGGAAAGAACCTCTTTTTAAAAGCTTTTATTACTCTTACTGCTTAAAGATGACTTCTGGGTGAGTAGAGTAGGGTAGGCCCTCCCAAAATTAAAATTAAAGTTTTTAGTCTAAAAGCCTACTAACCTCACCCAAGCACAAGCAAGAAAAGTTAGATTGTTAAAATATAGATAGATACACTTTTTTCGACCACATTTGGAATCGACTTATTACTGATCCCTTCTAATGTATTTTTACTAATGGTTTTTTACCTCATCTGTTAGCCTCATCCCTTAACAAATCTGTAGCACAAAATGTGTAAATGATGGAAGATTGTCTTATGATTTTAAATCACTTAGGGCGGATACAGATTTGCGAAATGTAACATTAAATGAAACATGAAAGGATCATTATATAAATGTGGACGCAGCGCGCGCACGAACCGAGCATGTACATGCTTAACATTGTTTCCGGCATGCGCGAACGTTCACCAGTAAAGATACAAACAACCCGTCTACACTGACGCTCCGTGCACATAATTATATAGTTTTTAAAGCAAGGTGTAACAATTTATAACAATAATGTTACTAACGCGGAGGGTAGGCAGCCCTGCGCGTTAGTAATCTTCAGTTTTCAGAAACAGAAACTAAATTACCGTTGCACGTAGCAGATGACATGACACTTGCATCCGTCGTGGAGCAAATGTCCTTGAGGACCCGAGAAATGACCCCTGGGCCATTGTTATACCACACGTCGCCCCGGAAATTAGAGCTGATGTCCCTGGAAATAATTTTACAACCACGTTAAGAGTCAGTCAAGTGCCAAGAATCATGAGCGTCAAGAATTTGAGGATGATGCAGGCTTTTTATAAGTACTCTTAGTCAAACTCTCTTCGTTTCGTGGTTCTGATTACAAAGGCGTAGCAGATCCGGGATTTTTATTTGGAAGAGGCTTGCGACGTAACGTAGTTAAAAAGTAGGTATTTAATAAGACAGACGTCAATAAACAAATGGTTGTAAGTATAGTTTTAGAGTGAAGGAGCGCCTAATGCCCAGACTCGTCCAAAGCGCAGATGTGCGGAGATGTTTAAACCAGAGACGAGAAGAGATATTTTTCTGCTAGGTCGTATCCACGGTAATTTTGCGGTGATGCGTACTAGCTTGACTGGAGCAGATGGAGCAGAAATGGAATGAACTTCTATTGCTTGTTTAAACCACATTTCTACTCCGTTCATCTCGTCTCTGCTTTGGTGTAGTTCGGGTCTTAGACCTCTTTCCCCTTTCGCCAGTTCAAAAGCTACTATAAGATTGTCAGTAACTACCTATACAGTAACATATACCACATAGGTACCTGCCTAGTTTATATTTCAGCTTAACCGCAGATCTAGCCCAAAACGTCCGTCTTACCACTATGAAATGGTTACGATTACGACTATTAAATTAAATTCAGTACCTTTGGCAATCTGTGGCATTTCAACTATTTGTTTATCGATTAACCTTTACATGTTTCTGCATGATATTCCCTAAACATACAATCAGGGTAGAATATCTTTCAAATAAAATACCTGAAAATGGGAAATAAAACATGCAACAACACTGTAATGACTGTAATTAATTTATTGAAGTCTGAAATAGAATTACATACTCTCCGAGGTACATTATACTACTTAAGTAGTATATATATTATACTACTTAAGTAGTATAATGTAGGTACCTACTATTTAGTAATTAGGTAAGTATTCCAAATAAAATTGATTATATATCATGAAATTATTCAGTTGCAACTAAAATAAATACGGCCGTAGTAAAGCGAGCAAAGGGTATTCCCGCCAACCCTCCTTCGTAATGTCAAGGAATAATCAAGCATGATTACATATTATTATTAGGTCGAAAAAAGAAAATAGAGTACCTTTTACTTAGTACATAAAACAGTCGTTTAATATTTAAATCAGATATTAAAACTGGAAACAAAATACTGGCTATGGCCTTGAAAATAATCTTATCTGGCTTGTCCCGTCAAAAAGGAACATCTAAATATACCAAACTAGATATAAATAAATTTAAACTTGTTCATTATTTAAGTACCTAACAGTGGCATCAGCAATGTTCCTTCCAACGGCATCTCTTGAAAAGGCCAGAATTCCGGATGCTACATACTGATCGCTTTCTCTTGCTGCCCAGTTCCTTGCCAGCGAAGCTATCGACCTGGCCACCACCACGTCCAGGTCCATGTACACCCCTCCCCATTTGTAAAGCGTTAAGTACCGCAGAACATCTGAAGTGTGCTCCACCCTCCATTCAGATTTGTTCAACGCACCTTCTAGTACGAACTCTTCCAGAGGCGTGCCGACTGCATAATCCTTGATGTTAACGCGCATCATCTTCACATTCTTAAAAGTATGTAACTCCTTGATACTCCCATCCTTTAGAGCGGCTTTAGTGATTGGCGAGCTGAACAAAACATGGATGTACCAATCAGGATGAGCTCTTGCAGCTGACTCTATTGCACAAGCTTGTCTTGATGTCAGATTGCCTTCACAGGACGTTTCATGGAAAAATATTGAGCGAGGTTGTGGCTTGTAGCCCGCTCCGTCGCTGAGTTCAGGTAAAACATTATTATTGTCAGCATAATGGCACGATATGTTCGTAACGGGACCCCAGCGTATGAAATTTAAATCGCCTCCCAAATTAATGTTCAGGACCGTGAGACACAACGTAACGATGATGCAGCCCACAACGAGCTTACGCCTTTTTATTTTCTTCAATATTTTACTCTTCATCGTCATAATTGCAAAGTAATAATTAACGATAAATGACGAGTCTAAAATATACACTTTAAAACACCAATCTGTTGATATCACCGATTTAGTTAATTTAAAAAAAATAGATTCAGTCCAGTCAAAAATAATTATATCAAAATATCATAGAATCCACTACAAATACGTAAATAACATCACAATAATTGAGATCGTAAATAAATTGATCTAAATCGCAATAAGATTTTTATCGAAATAAAATCTACTCTAAAATATCAATTTAAACGCGTTTTCTCTTGTTCATTCTTAGTTTTCATAATTGTTTTAATTTTTTTATAAGCTTCGTTACACGGATAACTAATGTGATATGTATTTACACTATGATTTGTGATTTAACACGATATGTGAAAACTGTTGCTGAGACGCGCGTGTTGCAACCCTCCAGGGTGGCTGGACTGGGCGCAGATGGTACAAGTTATACGATGAAGAGAATTACAGAGTAAATTGAAATTAATTAATAATCTAAATGCCGAAAATAACAATTCTCTTTGTGATCACTGCTGCGACATCTGTCTTAATTTATTTCAGTAAAATTGTTACTGTACTTTATTTGCATAGTGAATTCAGTTGAAATTTAGACGGAATGGAAAGAATAATTTAATACTGTACATATGAAAATATAAAATAATTGAATAATTGATGACTTAATAATTTAACAGTATTATTAATAATAAAAAAAACAGTTTAGTTTAAAGTGCTTTAATATTCTCCATAAATAAATTAAATATTTTAAGCGCATTTCGTCGTTACATTACCGGAATGATGCCAGATATTAAATTAACGGAAGTAGTAACTGTAGGGATACGCATGAGCATAATCGTAGTGGTAGTGTGAATCGTAGTAATCCGAGTAGTGGAAAGGAGAGTACTCCACGGTTATGGGGGACGAGTACTCCACTGGATACTCCACCGTCTCTACCACGAGCGGCTTGGCTGCAACGAAGGCGAGGAGAGCGGCGAAGAGTACCTGATAACGAAAGACATGTTATTTTTTGCTTTTATAGTACCTATCTCTAGGAATCTCTGGGTATTTGTAGTAATTTAATTTTTCCTCAGGACAATTCGCACTTGGCCAGCGCGGTGGACTATGGCCTAAAACTCTCTTATTCTGAGAAAAGACCCGTGCCCAGCAGTGGGACTATAATGGGTTGACGACGAACTTAATATATTTCTTTATTGCACCTCTTTATAATAAAAGTTACAATAGGCCAAACTTAATGCCTGATGGCATTCTCTATTATAATAAAGAATAAAATAAAATGTTTTGTCATAATATGTTAGTTTAATATTAAATAGCCGAATATTGCACGAAACTAAATTACTAAGCAAGCAATACAAATATCAGAAAAATCAATTAACTATTTAATTAATAGTAAACAAATAAACTTACGATTTTGATCATGTTGCTTGTTGTTTGTTGTACTGTATTAGTTACAAAACTGATGTGTAATGATAAAGGTAGGCTCGTTCCCTATTTATATTGTTTCTTAAATGATACATCACGGACTTTTGACGGATAATTTGTCAAATATCCTCTTTTGCTCATTAGATATTATCCTCTCGTCACATCCTTGCGTGAGGTCTCGTAACTAAACAAGTGATTGACAACTTATGGATATCAATGTAATATGCATTGTAATGAGGCTGGCCTGAATGTTACGTGAGTCAGGTGTGAAATAAAAATGGTGTATCGTGCAGTGTTGTTTTAGAAACGTTATCTTACTGAGTTATTCGATAGTTATTTTTTAAAATGTAGCTGAAATTAAAAACAATGTAAGTATTAAAAAGATTGAATTGTACTAAATATACAACTTGATAAATGCCATAAAATTATTTAAGAACATGTCGAATATGAATATGAAATGTCTTTATTTTGTATAGGCCAACGGGGGCACTTACAAATTGTCAGTTACACATTTTTTTTACACTACCACCGGATCGGAACACGATCTCAACTGAGAAGATCCGGCAATAAACTCAGCGGGTTTGTCTTTTTTGTTATGTTGAATTTTTTGTCAATCATGTTTTTTTACATTGTAATGAAAGCTAGCTCCAGTATGTTGCAAGTTGCATGTTGGGCTATAACTTCATTAACCTGCATTGAACCAGCGTAACGATGTTTACTCCCATAGTTCTCTCCCTTTCTGGGGAGACATCCATGCTCAACAATGGAAATTAAATAGTTTCCACTTAGAAGAATAATAAATTGTGCAAAATAATGTGGATCTACTAATTACACCTAGGACCTAAGTATTTACTTTAGTCATACTTTTCAACTTTATCTTTGTAAGGTACCGGATACAATTAAGGCCTATGCTGAAATAAAGCCTTTCGTGCTGAAAGGCGATTAAAATATATTTACATCAAAAATACTTCACATACGCATAGACGAATGCTCCATGAGTCCGCAAACAGTGCGCGAGAGCTTTGCTCGTGCTCACAGCGACATTTATGGCCGGTTGTTTGGTTCGGATGGGTGTTTTATTTATTTATTTAAACTTTATTGACCATAAAAAAACAATGGACAACAGGCGGACTTAATGCTTAATAGCATTTTCTCCCAGTCAACCTTAAGGAAGTGCAGAAAAAATTAAAGGCGGTAACTACAAAAATAGGAAAAAAACACAGAATATAAGAATAAATAAGAAATAAAGAGAAAAAAGAAAAGATATATAAATACGTGTTTTCAATGCGCGTTATTAATTTTGACGTAAATGCTATGGAATTTTAATAAGTCATTCTTTGAAGTAGTGTTTAAAATCCTGTTCACGATTCATAATATAACTCATCAAAAAGGTAGCTGTAACTTTAAATTGTATTTGTTAGAATATGAAAATTAAGTAGGTACAGCTTTTAATATGTGTGAAGTAGAATGTACTTAATAAAGCCTACTTTTATATGTTATACTTTTTTGCCTATTCAAATAAATTTTATTTTTCAATTTATTTAAATATTTAAAAAAGATACGTTATTTTTCTAATTTTTGTTGGCATGGATAATTTTGTTTTTATATTATTCTTTATTTTCTGTTAATATGCGACTTCATGCCTGACTAGTAATTTAAGCATGATGTTTATTAAAATAGACTTAAAAGTTTTTGAGATCCTCTTCTTGGAAACATTTGATAAAAGATTTAGAAATATATCATTTTATACAATTGTTACTCTGACATCAATATTTCTAAAATATAAGTATATAGCCTTTGTTAAAACCCTGTTTTAAATACGCCTAAGGCTAAGGTTCCGGGAAAACCTCTTTTTATGTGATTTCTGATTTTTTCTTAATTATTTGAATATTATGAACCAAGGAATAATGCTTTACTTTTATTTATCATCTTTGCGAATAATTTGTGAAGATATGGGTGTTTAAAATTATGTAGTATTTATATCACTTACCATAATTGTTTATGAGTTTCGTTAAGAATTGTAAGAATATTTCGTATTTCAGAATATTTTTTAAGAAGTAGCCAGTGATTATGTGGACCTTTTACTAATGACTAAACTCATTAATATCGTCGCTTTTCACTTGTACCATCGTAACAAAAGGGTGAATTACGCATGCGCAGACGATCTCAGCTTTATGCTCCTGTAATCGTAGACCGGCTTTTGTTTGCATATTATTACAGAAAGCATAAAGCTATATATTAGACAGATCTGTTTTGCACCAATAAACGCACTTTTTTGAAAATTCTATTTGTTTTATTTATCCAAAATGGTCCAAAATTATGGACTTGCTTCTTTATTCCACTGCGGTTAATGACATTTAATATATTCCTACGTAATAATTTTTTATTAACAAGAACAAACTTCGAGTAATGTTTTTCTGGTTCTTATGCAAAATTAGTGTTTTGTTATGTAAAAACATAATTCATAATAAATAAATAGGATAAAATCAATAATAATCCCTACCTACTTGGATTCTTTCATTACCATGTTTGTTACATAGCCTCAACGCTGATGCATAGCCCTAGTGCATCGCGACCCACCCAGCAACTCGAGGAACTGACGCAGCACCCCAACGTCGCCACATATCGTGAGAATGAGCGGCATTCTGAGATCTAACATCGACTCGGTCTCACGCCTTTAGTTATAAGGCAAAATGTAGTTATAATTTTTAGTTTTATTAAATATCGACCGTCACTTATACTTACATATAGTTGGAAAATATGTTAGTAGTTACTGAGATATTACTGAGAAAAGGACTATAGGCTATAAACGAGAAATGGACTAAGGAGATATGTATATAAAAAATCAATAACATTGGAAGTATAACTTTATTTATTACATTTAATTACTTACATTACAGGTAGGTATTTTAAGACTATCTCAATAAATCACAATTCTTCAAATATTTAAGAAGCAAGAAGTCATTGTATATCTGTTTACTTCTAACTTTTAAGACAGTGTTATATACTAAGGTGAAGTATAAAACATAATTATTTATATTTTAATTTAATATTACATTATTTTTCAAACACGTTTAACATTTCTGAATCTATGTGTAATATACATTACAACTCCTTCGTAAAAGGTTATATATTAATTAAAAAGTGCAGAAACAACAAAACATTCAATGCATTATATATTTAAAATTATAGAGAAAGACCACACAATATAACAAGATTGGTGCAAAAAATATTGAAAGAAAACTACAATTAAATCCGTACATATTTGTATTGAAGTATCCGATTAGTTAGCACTATTATAGAGTGCGTTAATTACGAGCTAACTGTAAGTTACATTCACAATAGTAATTCAAGATAGAAAGAAAATATTCAGTACTTCAGAGAAGCGGTCGGCAATCCGCGGCTTCCCACCCTTTTTGCGGACCGCGGGTTTTCCTAGCACGTGGACCTTTTTAGAAGTTATCTTAGCGGCCAGACATATTATAATCGCCTTTTTGCCGTCAAATTTCTAGGTGATAGATAAGGCGATAATAACAATTTTTCATCGTAATATTTTCTTCACGATAATATCCTGACGATAATTCTTAATTGACGTCATATTTAAGACAATTAAATATATGTATAGTCCGGGTTTCCAAAGGGTTCCGAACGTTGCTTTAGAAGATTCAAGGGAAGACAAATAATATAACTACAACGCGCGTTGCTAAAGCATCGTCATTGTGAGCAGTGATAGGTTGGAACTTGGATGTTCAATCGGATCGAGTTTTGAATCCCAGGCACTATTTCAAACTTACGTGCATAAGGTGGACACAAAGGAACCAGCATATCTGAGACTTAAACAAAATCTTAACGGTATGTGAAGTCTACCAATTAGCAACGCGGTTGAACATGGCCATGTCCCGACATAAGAGGAACCCTTTGCCCGAGGGTAGGCCAATAATGGGTTGACGTTGAAATATTACATTGAGAATAGCTTCTTCTTATTATACTAAATCACTATTGGTCCTGGTGACGGATTATGAGAAATAGGAAAACGAATGTCTAAAAAAAATATACGTGACGAATAGATAACCTCTTTCCTTTGGGAAGTCGGTTAAAAATTAAGTAGACTGCATAGCACATGACGGTATTCGACCCGCGTGGCGGAGCGGTTACCATACCGGTCTGACGCGCAATAGGTCCCGGGTTCGATTCCCGGCCAGACATGTATCTGAATGATGAGTTTAGATTCATGTTCTGGGTCTGGGTGTTTGTGTATTCATTTTGTGTGTGTCCATGGTACCCACGACACAGGAGAAAATCTAGGATTTTCTCCTGGAGAAATGTGGAGCTATGAGTGTAGAATGCGTGTTTTTTTAAAATTTTCGTATTTAGGAAAGATTTTACGGCATTGAAGTGGCTGTAGTAAACTGATCCCTACTCCCAAAGAAACTCTTGCAGCTACAAGTGACAGAGGGGATACAGTGAAGATATGTGGAACTGTGGATAATTGCTTTACAAACATAAAAAATGTTGAAAGTTGTATTTTTTACCAATACAATACACAGACACAGAAACATATTGAAAAAAACGTATGCGGTTTTATATCTAAAACTACGATGTCTTCTAAAGCTAGAAAAAAAGATACAAATAGTACATGAAAAAAATTATGTTTATGATATTACGAGAAAAAAATACTTAACATATTTCATGCACCATTTACACTAAATGTCTATATTTGGATAACATTAAACGAACCACTAAATAAATTACTGGGATTATATTGTTAGTCAAAATAAAGGATAACTTTCAAAACAAAAAATACTGAATAATTAGGAGCCTAAGAAAATTTTAAAATAAATGCAGAATTAGGTAGATGGACTCACTACCAAGCTATCACTTAATGGAATACTAGACCGGATTTTTTTAAAATAAAATTTTAAAGTAGTAAATTTCGAAATAATTTTCATTAATACCTAAGATCAAATATTAGGAAGCACTTCTTAGTTTAAGTGCCATTATTTTAAAGTCGACATTTGTGCCTAGTTTATAATTATATGAAACACGCATGAGTGATAAAACGACTTATTTTAACCGTCTATGAATATTAGAGCTCAATTAATATATGACTTTATGACTAATATTATTGCGGAGTTTATATATTTTAGTATGTAACGGGTACTAACGAAAACAGAAATCTAAAATCTCATATGGGAGCGTTGAAATAATACGCAATTTTGTAAGATTTGGAAGAAGGGGGAGGGGGGGCCCCCCTCCATGTAACGCAAGGTAATATTTTACTGCACTCCTTTCTCTCTCCTCGAATTTTGGCAGTCGAAAGCCGAAAGTCGTCGAAATCAAATGTAGCCGTATTTGGCTTATATAAGGTACTAGCTGTTCCGCCTAAAAGTCAAAAATCTCAAATTGTCAGTGTTCTCCACATATTCTGTGCTAGCTCTTACCCGCGGCGTCTCCCGCACGGTCAAAGAGAATTAACATTAGCATTCGACAGCGTCATTCAGAACTTGCAAATGAATTTTACTAACGCTATCTATTAACAACCTATTAAGTATGTATCAACTAACAAAACATCGATATTCTCATGGGAATGAGAGAGCGCGGTAAAAAGTAGCCTACGTAACTCTCCTATCTCCCAGCATATAAACCATATTATATAATAGTTATGTGTCGACGTGAAAGAGGAACAAAGAAACACACTTTCACATTTATAATATTAGTATGGAAGTACGGATAGTATGGATTATACTTAAATAAAAACAAACACGTTACACAATGCGTTGTTCACACCCTCCTGTTTCCTCTCCTGTAACGCATCGTAACGTTTGACCACACCCCCTCTCCCAAAATTGCGTTACGTAATACTTTAACGCTCCCTATAGTGAGTATCCGATATATACCAAAAAGTTTAATTAATGTTACAACATACTAGCATATTTAACACACAACAAGTATGGCTTTTAATCACATCCAAGATTGGACAGACGTTGGTTTGGGTACCTATTCAGTGTTTATGGCAGTTCAAGGTAGCAGATAAATGTTTTTAACAGTTCTACTTAAGAAATAGTGACGATATTGAAACTAAATTGGAACTCCTCACTTAAACCTACTTTAATTACCCCACAAATTAGCAAAGCTACCTTTCCAAGAAACAAAATTTGGTAACAAATAGAATCAAAATAATACTTTTTATAAACATATTTTATTCGTCCTCAGAATTTTATATTACATATTACATACTTATTAAGACCTAATATTTTCGTCACACTCAATCTAATTCAAATTCATTCTCAGGCAATTTGCATTTAATATTTATTATTTTTGCGATGTACTCCAATTAGGTTGATTTTATTACGAAAAATTAAACATGCTTTCACCCACATTAAAAAACATACATGCTTTTAAAAGGTATTTAAAAACATACACAGATTTTTGATATTGAATAAAATGCCTTTATTCTTAATATTCATTTGCACTATTTAACATATTAAGGTAAGATGTTAACTGTTAATCAATTTCATCATCAGTCCAATGCCGAGCGGGATTACCCCTCAAAATGAGACGGATTAAGACGAAACTTTGGATATATAATATTCAACCTTTCGAGAACGTCATAGATTATTGTATTTTATTTTTGAAGTGAAACTTCTTTAGGCGCATGAGGGTAAATTTTTTACAGATGAAACGTCACGCCGGTATGCAACGGAAGTGTCGGAAAAGAGAGAGAAAGTGATCGAGACCGATTGAGAGAGAGTAAGACAGGGCGAACGTAGCATGAGCAACTAGTCGTGGAGTGAGAGTAGGGAGCAAGCGAGTGACAAAGATTGAGAGAAAAAGTGAGACAGAGCGAACGTCGTATCACGCCTTTTTCCCTTCCTCTTAATCTTGGAAATTTAAAGTTTTAGATTTGTATAAATATAAACAAGATTTATAAATCAGTTCGCCAAAGAAGTTTCACTTCTGACATGTGTACTTTGTACGCACGCTGTTGTTTTTTTTATATATAAAATTAAATTAGGAAAGGAACATGTAGCGAGTAGTGCGCGGGAACTGTCGCTTATGGGCTTCTAAAATCGATCCTAGATAAGATTCTAATTTTTATAAGGACTTTTGTCCCACACGACTCTTACCCCTCACCTACCTTACCCTTACTACACTTAATAGGTAAATTGCAGCAGCAGTTTAAAACTGCTATAATTTAACAGGAAAACGTGTGGCAGTGGTGCTTCCAATGACATCTCCAGAGTAGAATACTATAAGAATAATACACTACATAGAAGTACATAGAATAATACAGTAGGTTACCATCTTTTTTTATATGACTGAGGTAGCAAACGAGCATGCAGTCCACCTGATGGTAAGTGGTCACTGCCGCTCATGGACATCTGTAATCAACTTCATATTGAACATGGGTTTTATTTGACGTCAATCTCAGATGCGTTGCTACTTGTGTGCCGGCAACTACACCCTTCTATCGAAACGCAAGAAATGCTTCACGCTAGAAATAGGTGTGGCGGTGGTACTTCCCCGGTCGAACTACACTGGTTCTACCACCCTAAAAACTATCTACAAAAATGTTTCCTGTTGTAGCTGTTAAAACAAGTGATAGCTCTTTGGTAGAAAACAGAATTCAGAGAATCAGAGGTGGTCTACTCTCGGTGTCAGGGCATTCCTTGATCCCTCTTATTTTGAGGGGTCCCATATACAGCATTTTATGGAAATCTTATTCTTCAACAAAACTTGCATATGTTTTCAAAATATCCTAACAACATTTAGGTATATATTATATATAATAATCCTACATGCACATTAAAATATTTATTTATTATATTACTTTCTATGACTACTTGTATTAAAAAAGCTACAATACAGCTTTAACACTCGGGTGTACAATTGTGAACATTTCGTTATATTATTACATATTAAATTTTATACATTTTAACATACAATTTATCATACAATTTAATAGAAGCCATAATCTTTAAGATCTAATTTTAAGGTTTCAAACGTATTAATCATATCGAGAGTCCGCCATCTGGCGGATTAACTTGGAGCTAACATTATAATAATTATTTAATTATTGCTATACTAGCGACCTTTTGTTTCTAATTTTGACAAGCAATTACTGTGCATTTTTCCCTAATTTAATTATATAATTTATAGACATTTACCGATAAACAAAAAATATATAACTTGTTTAAAATATACATAATAGATGTGGCGCTTCCTATGTGTCGCTCACACATGAATAACGAACGTGGTGAATAGATATTTTACGAATTCGCAGTAAAACCTTTATTAAAACGTAATACTATCCGATTTTATTTAGTGCAAATTGACGAATTTCTGGAAACAGCTCCAAAAATCGAGTGTGAAAACACCCTAAATTTTTTTCGTAATACTTTAACCCCTAAAATGTATTTTGCTTAAAAGTTTATAATTATAGAAGACGTGAGGAGTTTAAGAGACCTAAGGTCTGACGTTTAGAATTTATCAGCACATCAAAAATTAACATTACACTAATTCAATAAAGAACATAATGTTTATCGTTGTATGAAATTATATACATTATTCCTCACTGACAATTTTGAACTCATATTAAGGTACATTAAACATCAATTTACCAGACGAACGTCAAGCGAATTTGAACTGTCCATAGTATATAGTTTAGCTAAATGTTTAGAGTGTAACTATACCTAGCTAAATATTTAGCAATTTGAATACGCACGATCCGCACTACGGGACGTACTGGCGAGTGCTGGGGCGATGGATCGCGGCGTATTTCTGTAACTGTTATTGTGGCGCGGGCGGCTGCACGCTCTGCTGTTGTTGTCGGGTCGGCGAGTGGGCGCGAGCGGGTTCCTCCTGTTGTTCCGGGCAATCCTTCTTTTGTACGTATCTGTGAATGAGAATGTGCTTATTGGTCTGGTGATATGAGGTAGGAAAGGTGCTGCCTTAAGTCACAAAGAATTTACCATTAATATTTCATCTAAGGTTACTTTATGACGCTATTTATTTATTCAATGCTACATTAATTACATGCAACAATTATATAGATTACAAAGGCCAAAAAAGAATATAATTTTAATTAGAAATGAAGACAGCTAACATATAAGAGTACAAACACATACGCACACTATGTTTAGTGTATATGAGTTTCTTGGTAAATGTTTTATTTTGTTCAAAAAATTCGTTTATATCATTACAATTTATCAATATAAGTAGTATGACGCGTGAGATACTATGACGTCGTACTTTAGTCAATCATTAGTTTCCAGACCAGTTAACGTACGTAACGTAATGAGAAATTTCTTTGAAGTTATCCTATTCCGCGGCGGATGTCGTATTGACGTAACTTAGTTGTCTGTTGGTGCTGGAAAACCTCTCCTTGTCACGTAAGAGCGCTTTCACATTTGGTCGCAAGTAGCGCGGCTGCAACGCGTCAGACGCAACTGCAACGGATGCTTTCTTATTATTGAATTACTTGTTCAGTATTTATAATTTTTATTATTATTTTCATTAAAAAAGTAAAGCGCTCCACCCACATCTAAAATTTTACCGTGGATATAGTCGTAAAATCAAGCATTCTCTGCAGTCGCGCGGCTGACGCGCTGCGGCCGCGCTACTTGCGACCAAATGTGAAAGCGCTCTAAATTTCCCCAGTCGGACCAAAGTCTACAGATGTCGAAGCTGGCCGTTAAACGGCGGTGTTTCTTTGGCTTTTGTTCCTGACGAGCGGCCCCACCTTATTATTTTTTTATTTTACGAGGGGGAAACCTTCAAAAGGTACCCGACGCCGTGGAAGCGACGCAGGGTTATGTGGAATTTTTACCGCACTAAAACCCCCCCCGGTGGCCATCCTCAGCGCTGCTTGGGGGACTCCGGGATCTCGAACGAACATAACCGGAGTCCCTTACGCGCGATGCCTATTTCAGGCTCTTCTCTGGTGAGCGAATATGCTCACCAGAGAAGAGCGTCGCATTGCTGGACGATTCTAGCCACCCGCAACCACTGCAGCCTCACGACACCACGCGGCCCCCACCTCCCCACGTACCGGTAGATGTCGTCCGTGGGCTGCAGCGTGCCGTGCGCGAGCAGCAGGCGGCGGCCGGCGGGCGGCGCGGGCGGCGCCCACCACGACACCACGCGGCCCACCACCGGCACGCGCCGCAGCAGACCCTCCTGCCACGCGGAACGCTCCAGCTCCGCCTGCGCCGCTTCGATGCCTGCGACACACGTTATAAATAAATAAAAAGGTTTTAGGTTTAAAATGTTTATTCTCATTAAGAATTACAATTCACTTGACATGAGAATGTACAAATAACACAATAACATTATTATATTATCCGAAAGCGAACAACAAAATTATCAAGTAAATCGCTTTAGAAGTAAATAACACACAAGTCACAGATTTATTCAATTCTACCCACAATATGCCTCAGATCTAGACGGTCTACACAGATATAGTGCGGATAGAAATGTCTTGCCAATCTTCAAATATAAAATTAAAATTAAAGTTGGTTTTTCGATATTTTTAATATTATTATATTATAAAAAAAATGTTTTTATTGATTAAGAATAATTCACAAGACAATCCGCGAGGGTCCCTGTACTGGCTTTACAGCCCCTATTACTGGGTGCCACACTCATCACCAGTACGAAATTATTTAATCACAAAAACGAACGTGTTGTTAAAGTAAGTATAAAACTAACAATTAATCCCTACTAATTCCCTACTAATATTATAAATGCGAAAGTAATTCTGTCTGTCTGTTACTCTTTCACGCCTAACTACTAATATTATAAATGCGAAAGTAATTCTGTCTGTTACTCTTTCACGCCTAAAGTACTGCACCGATTTTTATGAAATTGTGTACACAGATAGTGGTGACCTTGGGATCCAGTATAGGCTACTTTTTATTTCAAAAAATGGGTTGAAAGTGTTAAAATCGAGCATAAATGTTTGTATGGTAGATCGTTTTTGACAAAGAGCCATACTAAAAATTCCTTCAAAGGGTACGAAAGACTTGATTGAAAACTTATTTAAGTAATAAAACATTAAAAATATTGATTTTGAGTCGACAACATAATTATATCCGTAAAAGTCGGTATGTCGCGAATTTTGTTGGATTCCAATGCAAATGACAATCGCCATATTGGCCATTTCGCCTGGATGTCATCCTGAGTTCGTTCAGAAATAACACATATAAATTGATAATATGGATTTATAATATGAAAATGTATTTATAATGCGAAAGATACGATAGGCTATTTGACAGGTTTTTAAAATCCATTTTATATTATCTACCAGAGGTTAAGGAACCCAGTAAAAGTTGTTTTTTTTAATTATGGTACATATTTGCTGAAAAATATCAAATCAAAAATTCAATATTTAAATAGCGCGCAAAAACGCTACTTTGACAATATGGCGGGTTGGTGACGTCACTTGCCTGTATTGTCATCTGTGGCTCATATCATCCACATACATTTGTTGTAAACAAAAAACGAAAGTGCGATTGGGTCTAAATTGTATGTGAAAAAATGAGTTACAAATGGTGTGCAGTGCCAAAATGTGTAAATACGACAATAAAAACTCCGCAGAAACTATTTGTGAGTGTCCCAAAGAACGTCGAAGTGCGCCGAAAGTGGTTGCAGCTTTCTCGGAGGGATTATAGTGACATAGCAAATAGTACAAATATTTTTTTCTGTAAATACCATTTCGATGTAAGTAAACATAATATCTAAAGTTTTAAATAATTAATTACATCCAGAATGTAAATATTTTGTTACTGATTTGAGGTTATAAATAATACCTCTAATGTTTTTAACATTCTGTTCTCATGCAACTCACTTCGAATATTTCCGCTGTTTTTCCTAATATTAGTTAAAAATGTAGCTATAGTCTTATGATTTCAATAAGTTCACGAAACTGCACCAAAACAAACATCTATAATTTATAACCTATAAAAGTTCTTGCTTGCTGTGGGAGTTCATCATTATTTCACTATCTTATGATATAATTTAAGTTACCATTGAAGTGTTTTAATACTTACTTTGCTGTTGTCACATTATTTAGCTCTGAGGCATAAAAATCAGAATTATTTTTGGAAAATAATCCGACCATGATAGCGTCGACTTGAGGCAGGTTTCTACTGTCTGCTTTTACGAAATCGTTTTCCATGGTAAGAGTACTTGACAGAATTTGTAAAATATTGTAAACAAATCATACAAAAACAATGGATATTATAGAAAAGTCTTATTAAAACAGTATCGAAAGCCAAATAACACAAGTGGGCGCAAGTAGGCAAACGAAGTTTACAAGCAAATGACGTCATCATAAACCCGCCCAATCAGGAGCATTTTGTGTCACGTGATAAACGTTTAAAAAAATGCATTTTTATTTAAGGTTTTTTAAATAAATTTAATTATTATTTTCAACTTATGGTAATAAATTACCATTCTTAAACTCATAGTATATACTGATAACAGTAATTGACACTTAATTTTTCGCATTGTCAAATAGCCTAACGATGAGTTAAATATTACCTGCGTCATCTGTTACTGTTATGTTAAATTACGTTGAATGCACATTTGACAGATAGTATTATCTACAAAACAACTACGAAGTATTATTTATCGATAAATGTAGAATACTAATAATTCCGTCAAGGGCTACGAAACACTGGATTGCAAACTTAAATATAAAATAAATCCGCGATAGCATATCTTTATCTCTTAAGGTTAACTCACATTAATTATTTTCATGTTCCTTATTTTAACTAAAAATATTACGATATTTTCGAGTCTATTTTTTTCTGTTCAGTATTAATCCTTATGTAAATAAATGCATTCGTTAGCTTCGTAATTTTAATATCTTAGATCAAAATTGACTTTTACACTGTATACATCAAATAAATACGTTTAAAGATGTTAAAGATTTCAAATTATATAATTTCCGTAACTTCGTCAAGACGTACGATAGACTTGAAATAATAAAACATTAAACAATATTGATTTTGAGTCGACAACATATTATGATTTTATACAAATTCGTTTCTTCACTCTTTGTTTGTCTGGGTCATCACCTGAGCGGCTAAACCCATTTGGATGGGACTTTCACTATAGAAAAGGTTATGGAACAACATATAGACTACTTTTTATCATAGAATTTCAACGGGGTCGAGATTTCCGCGGGAAAATCTTTGCGATAAACTAATTTCCACGCGAGCGAAGCCGCGGGTACAGCTAGTATATAATAAACGAACTCTTATGAGTTTGTGAATGGGTATGTCTCCTGTGTATGTGTGTATAGTGTATATTGTAAGTGTAGTGTTATGCTAGTATTTATGGTAGATAGTTTATTGGTGTTAATTTAATTATTGAAATTAGTTTATTTTAAGGCCCACAGCACATGGTCATCATCATCTAAGGCCCTACTACATGGTTCGGCTTACCATGTAGTAGACGTTGGGGTACGCCACATGGTCCCTTGCACTTTATATTTTTTAATCAAATAAGTGGAATCATGAGGGTTGGTTCTGGTTTGCATATTAAATGCAAACAAGATTACAGGTTATGCATTTAAAGGTGGTAGAACCAGTGTAGTTCGACCGGAGAAGTACCACCGCCACACCTATTTTTAGCGTAAGCATTTCTTGCGTTTCGATGGAAGGGTGTGGATGCCGCGGTACCCTTTTACTTGAGGCGACCATCATAGTCCTCGGGAGTAGCAATGCATCTCTAATTGACTTATGATAGAACCCATGTTCTGTATGAAGTTGATTACAGATGTCCATAGGCGGCAGTGACCACTTAACATCAGGTGGACTGCATGCTCGTTTACTACTTCATAAAAATTCGTATAAAAAAGGGGGGAAGTGGGGGCCGCTCTTCAGGAACAAAGGCCAAGGGAAACACCGCCTTATAACGGCCAGCTACGACACCAGTGGACTTTGGTCCAATTTATCCTGTAAAAAAACTTCAAAACCTCATTTCCCACAAATTATTACGCTTTAGCATTATTTCCTGTCCACTGACGAGTCAATTATAATTAATATAATAGTATCTCACCTTTTTTCAGCACCTCGGTCATGTCTGTAAGCACTTTAGAACTCTCCTCCACCTCCTTGCCGGCCGATATCACAAGATCCAGCAATTCATCCACATCTGTGTCTGCTGTCACCATACCGAATCTAAAAATGTATGTTTAGTTTTTATTCAAATTTCTACACAAAAAATAAATATTATTATTTTGTGTAGTTGTAGGTTTGTAGTGAGAACTTCTAACTAATTTGTTTGTTAAAATGGATAGATAATAGTGTTCGCAACTTCTTTCCGCAAAAGTAATGATCTGTTATTGATGAAATTTGGCACATAAGATAGTAGTAAGACTTGGATTAACACTTAGCATAGTTTTAAACCCTAACGTTCGACGAACGACGACCTAACGGCCTAAGTTAAGAGAACAAAAATGTTTTCGGAGGTGTAATTAGAAATTAATTACCACTGCTTTTCGGTGAAGCAAAACATCGTGAGGAAAGCTACACACCCCAGTTTCTTTAAAAAAAATTTTTCGGAGGTTTGTGGACTCCACCAATTCGCACTTGGGCAGCGCGGTGGACTATCGCCTAAAAACTCTCATTCTAAAAGAAGACCCGTGCCCAGCAATGGGACAATAATGGGTATATGGTTATGGTTATAAGTTTACGAAAAATGTAGAAAATTTTTTTCAATAAAATTCAAACACATGCTTCTTTTCTTACCTGACACAAGCATGGCCATCTTCATCATCTCCACAGGAGAATGCGCTGTCCGTAGCTCGCAGAGTTTCAACTAGTTTAGTGTTCAAGGAATTGAGTTCCTCCTCGGGCGCACCATCCCATCCTGGTGGTATGTAACGGACTCCGCCTAGACCTAAAAAACAATCTCTTGGTTTATAAACACGCTTTCTACATTCATAGCTCCACAGTAGGACTTTCTCCTGTGTCCTGGGTACAAGACGAATACACAAACACCCAGACCCAAAACAGGAATATTTTTTTGATTTTTTTTTTCCGAGGGCTTTAAAAGGCGCCCGACGCCGTGGGGGCGACTCTGGGATCTCCAAACGAATCGCAACCGGAATCCTCTGAGCGCGTTGCCCCATCGGGCTCCTGCCAGATCGGCGGCTGGGCCCACCGCTCCGTCTAGTCTTCCCGGGAGAACAGAAATCTAAACTCATCATTCAGATACCTGTCTGGCCGAGAATCGAACCCGAGACCCATTGCGCGTCAGACCGGTATGATAACCGCTTCGCCACGTGGGTCGTCAGAATCATATTATTAAATAGGTCCTAGATATTCTTGAGACCTTTGCAAGTTATTCCTATACTTTAGTTAAGAGCTTAAGTACTCAAAACTCTGTTTCCAACGTGATAAAAATTTGCTCTCTTTTCCGAGCCGGTGTGTGTGAATGGACCCTTAGGGTACGATTCTATACCAGGTGTAAGGCAGACCTTTAAATTATGAAATCGAATGCGTTTCTTTTAATGACAAAATGTTGCTCATCGCATTGTCTAAATTGATCAATTTCGAAATCCATTAATAAGTCAAAAGATACCAACCAGGACCGCTAATGCCATTCTACACCATTGTTCTACATTTCCCATGTAGTAGTATAGTAATACCTCGACTTATGCTACCCCGACTTACGCGGTTTTCAAATCTTCTCAACTCATCTTTTATTGAACCATCTGCGTCACACACTCTCTATATTATCGATTACATAGTCTTACTATCCCACATTATTATTTAATAGTATTGTAAGACTATGTATGACAGCTACAATTTATATGATTTTAGACTAATATTATCGCAAAATTGACACATTTCAATACTGAAACACAGTATGTCGTCAACCCATTATTGTCCCACTGCTGGGCACGGGTCTTCTCTCAGAATGAGAGAGTTTAGGCCATAGTCCACCGCGCTGGCCAAGTGCGAATTGGTGGACGTAACACAGTATGAAAAAACTACAATTTATTTTGTGTAATGAATTTCTTATACCCCGACTTACGAGAATTCGACTTACGCGGTTATCAGTCAGTCCCTCCTATCGCGTAATTTCGGGGTATTACTGTACTTTTCCAAACATTTCTTAAGCAATATCTAAAAGTCAATATTAGCTCACCTGCCCATCCAGGCACGTGTACCAGCCTCAAGCAGGGATGCCTTGCCACTCGTTGCTGGAAGGGTTCCTTCAACGCCACGGTGGCGTGGAGAACGTGTAGCTGAGCCTCCACGATGCTGCTGAGGAGTTCCACGCGCTCCTCTTCCAGGAGGGTGCCCTCCAACGGACTGTACAGGAGGATGATCCCGTGGGACTCCGTCTCGCAGACTTCTATGCTTATCTGTTAATAAAGTAATTACATAAGTAAAATCAAATTTCAATATATATACGACCTGCGTGGCGGAGTGGTTACCATACCGGTCTGATGGGTTCGATTTTCGGCTAGATAGGTATCTCAATGATCAGTTTAGATTCGTGTTCTGGGTCTGGTTGTGTGTGTATTCGCGTTGAGTGTGTCCATGGTACCCACGACACAGGAGAAAATCCTATTGTGGGGCTATGAACGTGGAAAACGCGAAAGCGTGTGTTTTTATTCCAGTGCATCTTAATACACATCTCATAAATATTACATACACATCTAAAATTATTACTTATTTTGACAACCTCTATTTTTTATATGTAAAGTTTTATATGTATGATAGGTCGCAGATTTTTTATAAAAAAAAGATTAACTTATATTCTTCTGAATTTTACCCTTAAATAAAATATTACTCTACAGGCAACTTTTCTTTATGAATTGTAGTTCATTTTATAAATCTTAAATGTGAGATATTTCATTTTATCATAAGGAACATAATTAAAAAAATTGTATCTAAATTACAAAAATGTAGCGTAATAAACATAACAGAACATTGAAAATATAGGTACCATATTAAATTCGGACTTATATGTGAGATATTTCGTTTTATTATAATGTTTCATATAATAAAACAAAATATCTCACATATAAGTCCGGAATTTAATCTACATTACAAAAATGTATTGTAATAATGATAATGGCATGGTGCTTTGTGAGGAATTCCTAAATAAAATTAATATTGAAATACCACGTTCTGGTAGTCGGATAAATAACAGAAAGACTTTTCATCTGCCTCATTGTCGGACTAACGTTGGCGAACATTATCCAATGTATCGAATGCTATCAGCGTACAATGGCATTTCCACGTCCTTCGATATAATTCATGGTTCGTTAATCTCCGCTAAATTGCGTATTCATAAGTTAATTTTAAGCTAGCTTGTATATTAGTTTGTCAAGTGTTATTCTATATTTTTTGTAAGTCGTGTTCACTGTTATCAGAATGAACGCTATATCTATATCCTCCAAATTTGATGTATAATATTAAGTCTGTAGTGTTGCATTCAATTTGTGAACCAAATAAATAAATAAAAAAAAGGAACATTGAAAATGCACGTACCATATCTGCCTCCCTCTGCAGCACCTGTCCGAGCCAAGAGTTGAGCTTGTCGAAGTAGGGCGGCGGCTTCTCCGCGTCCGGCGGCGCGAACTGGAACGCCACGCACGCCGACGCCTGGCTCATTGCTTCCTGGAATAATGATATACGACTGGAATAAAATGAAATGTCTTTATTTTGCATAGGCCTACGGAGGCACTTACAAATTGTCAGTTACATTTTTTGAAGTGAAACTTCTTTATCGGGGTTGGAAAAAATTTAGTGTAACATTTTTTCGTTACGCGCCATCTTTTTCTGTTACGCGCCACCTTTTTTGTCCCGTTATGCGCCATCTTTTTCTTATCCCTACCACGCGTGATATTAGATAGATTATTATAGATTAGATTATTTAACTTTATTTAACCAATTTCTGTAAAGTTGAATATAGTAAATTATTTTTTTGAAAAATAATGTCATAAAGAAGTTTCACTTCTTACGAATGTACGCTAGTACACGCACACATTTTTTTACACTACCACCGGATCGGAACACGACCTCAACTAAGAAGATCCGGCAAGAAACTCAGTGGGTTTTTCTTTTTTATTTGTATATCTTTTTTATTGGCATATTGTTTTTACATTGGTTATAAATAGTCTTTTTCCTACCCATTCTGAGGTTTATTGACGAATAATCAACTAATTTAACAATAACTTGAGAAATTCAACAATCACTCATTAAACTAACATTATAACGAAATAACATTAAACACGTGCTGCCTAACGAAAATACCTAGACGATACACGACTGCACGTCACTAGGGGATTCGCGGGGACAGAAGCAAGGTGCGGGGTACGGAATCGCTTTTGTTTTATGAGCGTAATTGTTGTAGTCGAGTAGTAAGTAATATACAATGTAATATATATTTTATACTAATATTTTTTTTTATTTGACTGAAGTAGCAAACGAGCATGCAGTCCACCTGATAGTAAGTGGTCACTGCCGCTCATGGACATCTGTAGTCAACTACATACAGAACATGGGTTCCATCTGAAGTCAATCCCTTCTATCGAAACGCAAGAAATGCTTCACGCTAGTAATAGGTGTGGCGGTGGTACTTCCTTGGTCGAAAGACACTGGTTCTACCACCTTGAAATTATACATTTTTAATATTTATAAATTTTAATATGTAACGTCTAATTATGATATGCGGTTTTTAATTTGTTTTTGCCGATATTTTCATCCAGTTACATGGATCGTAATCAATTAGAAAATCGTATTTCGTGAGTATCACATATTAAAGTAGAATGTAATTAAAGGATTTAAAGTAAATAATATACTTACAATTATATCAACATTTGGTGGTTCGTCGCCTCCAGGACTGTCACTCTGTAAAAAGGTTTATCGTTTAAAAAAAATATGGAAATTTCATATAAATCATGTGTTATACGTGTACACATTTTGAGTCTATGGTCTGGATTAACACATTAGATAAAAAAAAAACAAATTTCTCGTTACCGTCGTACACAGGACCCTACAGATGGCGCTGTTATGAAAAACGTTCTTGGTACACCAATACGCAATTAAAACGAGACGACCCGCATCGAACCCAAAGTTTGGTCCGCATCCAATTACGTCAGCCAGACAGGTATATGAATGATGAATTAAGATTTTTGTTTCAGGTCTATAAAATAGGTGTTTGTGTATTTTGTGTGTTTATGACACCCGCAATACATGAGAAAATCCTAGTTTGGGCCTTGTTTTTTTTTTTGTTCTCGAGGGGGAAACCTTCAAAAGGTACCCGACGCCGTGGGAGCGACGCGGGGTTATGTGGGATTTTTACAGCACTAAAACCCCCCGGTGGCCGTCCTCAGCGCTATAAAGAGGACTCCGGGTACTCGGTCCGACCGCAACCGGAATCCTCTGAGCGCGTTGCCCCATCGGGCTTCTCCCAGATGAGTGGCTGGGCCCACCGCTCCGTCTTGTCTTTACGACGGTATGCGACCACATATACCGCCGTCCTTCCCGGGATCGCCTGACCGAACGGTTCGAGCTCCCATTCTAGCCGCCTGCAACCCCGGAAGCCCCTTTTAGTCGCCTCTTACGACAGAGGCAGGGGATGCCGTAATCCTATTCTGATCCCGGAACTACAGGGACGGCAAATATTTGCCTATTTGCCTAGTGTGGGCTTATAGGTGAAGAATGCGTTATCTTTAAAACTTTAATGTGCATGCATCTATCTCTCACCAGTATCTTCAAGTCGGCGTTAGCGAGCAAGGCTCTAGCGGCCCTCGCGGCGCGGAAGGCGGACTCGAGCCTGCGCGCCAGTCGCCGAGCCCCCGCTGCGCGTGCGCACGTCCACAGCGGCAGCGCGGCCAGCCGCGCCTCCGTCGCCGTCAGGCCGGATAGCGCTGCCAGCGCCGCCTCGCGGCTGGAAGACTGGAACATAAAAACTTATACTCGGGGCAAATTCGATCTGGAATAAATGTAAACAAACCATAAAAAATCCTATGTAGGGTTATCACCAACTTGCACGAATTTGTACATATGTGTATGCGTGCATTTTATATTCAACCAAAGTATGCATTCAATTTTACAACCTTAGTTACAACCTTAATTCCATTCCAAACTGATGTTACAACCTTAATTCCATCAAGGGATTTGCAACCTATTATAAGTTACAGATAAAAGTTTATAATAGGTAAAAGACGGCTGATAAAACAACAAAAAGTTGCACACATCAGATTTCCTCAGAAACTTAATTGAAAAACAAAGTAAACAAACCTTTTATTATGTCAAGGTATGATAATGTCAAACTTGAATTCTCGCATAAACGTGTTCAACATGTATCGAGAAGAGTATGAATATTTCATGCTAATTGTACTTACCAATACTTTGGTAGTCGTCGGTCCCACTGCATTGTGATCGTTTGCGGTAATAGGCTCTGGTATTTTGTAGAATGTCTACACTTGTGAGTTAAGAAAATTTATTATCAAATTGCTATCTAACTAATGTTTATTCAAACACAGAAATTGTTGCATTAAATAGCCTTATCCATTTTACGCTTTTTATTAATAATTAAAAGGATACGACAGTTGGTAGTCCTGGTACTCCGAACCATTGTGCTGGTGTGAGTGTGAGAGAGTCGGCTATACTGTATGTCTGTAAAAAAAATAATAACAATGTTATTTTGGTATGTATGTATGGTATGTATATTTTGTTAACTGGATATACAATATCAAAATATGCCTTTTAGCACGATAATGGCTAAAGAGGTCTAGTTACTCATATTAAGCTGTCACCTTGACATTTATTAATTTAAAGTTAAAGGGCTTGTTATGTCATTCTCTCAATGAAATGAAATTATTTTTGTATAGGCCTATGGGGGCACTTAAAAATGGTGAGTTACATATTTTTTTTACACTACCACCGGATCGGAATACGACCTCAACTGAGAAGATCCGGCAAGAAACTCAGCGGGTTTGTCTTATTTACAGGCAATTTAAAAATATAATTACAATCATGTTTTTTTACATGGTAATGAAAGTTAGCTCCAGTATCTTGCCTTACAGTTCAGTAAAAAAGAGCCCTGTTTGGCAAGATACGCTACACTTTGACATTTATTAAATATACTATAGTAATGTATATTATTGCTCAGTCACAAGCTGTTTTGTCTTCTATGTAATCAGAACTTTATAATACGCTTTACGGCAGAGTTTAATCTTAATCAATGCTTTGAACTTATTCATTGACAAATTTCTGATCCCAACAGGAAATTTATTATAAAAGCGTAGACTTTGACCCATAAAAGAATTATTAATTAATATTTATAGCTAAATATATTAATAACTAAATACCATTTCATATTAATACAGGTATAGGTAAATTAAAAATATACAGCTAGTGCAGTCACTGCTTCTAAAAGTCGTCTGTAAACAAGTCCAAAACGGATTAAGTAGTTGGTGAAACTATACTCAATTAAGGCTATGAAGCCCGAGTTCGTAGTAATATTCAGCCTTTGATCAGATATAATCGATAAAAGGATTAGTCACAGTAGATAGCTCATATCACGAATAGAGATACATTACTATAGAACAAGCGGTAAAAATTAATTTTAAATGAAAGTTATCTCTTTATTTACCTAATTTTTTTGTATCATGTAGTGTTAATATTCTATACTCATGTCTAATCCTAAGTAAGATACCAACTAAGGAAGAGCGAGGCATTCCTACTACAAGTGTCTCTGACTACTTACCAGGAAGCCCCGACTACTAGTTAATAAGGATTTTTTTTAAATAAATGCATTTTTGTTTGTTTGTTTGTTATTATTCTGCTGCGGTTCACGGTCATCTGTACGCAACTTCATATAGAACAATGGTTCTATCAATTACAGATGCGTTACTACTCCAAAGGACTATGGTTGCCTCATGTAAAAGTGACCAGAACAACATTTAGCAAAACAACTACTTCACACTAGAAATAAGTGGCGGTGGTACCTCCCCGGTCGACTATATTAGTTCCACCACCAGGAGTTGGTAGAAAGTGGTATAATTTCCCACCTGATCTCTTCCCATAGCCGGAGGTAAAGCCAGTGCATGCCCCCTTAAATGTAAATGAAGATGCCTCCTCTTGCATATCTCTGAAAGTGCTGCCAGTGGCAATCCTAAGCCCAAGGGCGGAGCCCCAACTTCACCCAGCACCAATAACGGAATCCTGTCTAAGTTCATGTCCTCTTCACACAGCCTTTCTAACGCTTCTAGGTCCATGGTTCTACCTGAAATTTTTTTTTTTTAAATAAAGTGTATAGATTGTGTATAGTGTATAGAAGTGTGTAGATTTATACAAAGTATATTATTGCTGTCACATAGTTTTGCTTCTCAACTTAATTGACGTTTTGCACAAACAAATAGTTTTGTGTTCCCTGTTACTGCTGTGTAACTGCTTAACCTACCCGCTAAAGGACCGCAATAATAATTTTAATATGCTTTATGTTATCTGAACATTCTCTTCTTATGAAGACATAGATGGATCTATGTATGAGACTTAAAGAGTAGAAAATTATCCCATGCTTATTAATGTAATGAATGTTATTATTAGATTATTCGCGAATGAGAATGCGATATTGTTTTTTTTTTTCAATTTATTGTGGAGGGGCCGGAGGATGTAGATTTGGCGACCTTTTTTGTTCAACAAATTGCAGTTCGACTGAAATTTGTACAGATTTGACAAGGCACTGCAATTCATTATTCGCGAAACATTCGCATAATTCTTGCGAATGCGAATATCGAAAACATGTGAATATTCGCATATGTGCATGTGCATATGCATATTCGTTACGTCAGTACCCATGATGAAGGTCATCACACCAACCATCCATGCAGACCCAACCCCTAAACAAATAGATATCTTCCATGCTAGACCCTGGTTAGATCACTTACTGGTAGGATGCACGGGAACGGGGCGAACGCAGTCGAGCGGCAAGCCTAGTTGCCTGCAGAGATGCTGCACGACGCCGAGCGGGCTCGCCACGCAGCTGTATATGGATGGTAGGCGGTTCACGAACGCCAGTGCTGTGGATATAATAATTATGTCAACTAAAAATTGGAGTCTCTGTGGCAATAAAGCTCTTACAAATTTTATTAGCAGTTATAATTTTAACGCTATATGTATAAGCTATCTATATTGAATCTTTATTATAATTTGTACATTTTTTAGTTTGAACTATTACAAAAATTCGTTTTATTATATTTGCCAGGTGGCAACATGCATTGTCCTTTTAATTTCTAGCGTGAACGAATTCTTGCATTTCGGTAGAAGAGTGTGGTTGCAGGCACATTTAAATATATATATACATTTTATAGGTGGTAGAAACAGTGCAGTTCGACCGGGGAAGTAACACCGCCACATCTATTTCTAGCGAGAAGCGTTTCTTGCGTTTCAATGGAAGGATTGCCGGCACACTTTTATATGAGGCGACCATCGTAGTCCTCGGGAGTAGCAACGCATCTGTGATTGACTTCAGATAGAACCCGTGTTCTGTTTGGAGTTGATTAAAGATGTCCATGGGCGGCACTTACCATCAGGTAGACTGCTGGCTCGTTTGTTACTTCGATCAGATGAAAAAAAATGAAGCGCCCATCACAGCCCTCAGGAGTTACCCTTCAAGTTGGTTGAAATGTCCATGGGAGACAATGACGCGTTACCATCAGGCGGACTGCATGCACATTTTGATCATCTAAGTATTTTATAAAAAGTCTATATCCTACTAACATCCATCTTCTAAGTAACGAGGGTATCTGTGGTACAGCAGCATCCTTGTGACGCGTACGAGCCCTTCCAAGGGTTCCTGGTGGTAATACGCACTGTAGTCGGTTATCCTGAAAACATACCAGTAATGTTTTAAAATCAATTAATAATAGTTAAGTATGCGAGATTTAGCATGTGAATCAACCGACACATGTAACTTTTTAATTTGCGTAGGCACCTCAGAAATTCCGGTTGCGTAGCGTTGAAGATAACAGAGTCCTCTTCATAGTGCCGAGTGAGGCCACCGCTGGGTTTTTGGAGTCACTATCACTACATAGTATAAAACAAAGTCGGTTTCCCCTGTCTGTCCCTATGTACGCTTAGGTCTTTAAAACTATGATACGGATTTTAATGCACTTTTTTAATAGATAGAGTGATTCAAAAGGAAGGTTTTTATGTATTATATATGCATAATAACAGTGGAGAAACACTGATAATTTTAGATTTTTGACTTTTAGGCGGAACGAAGTTCGCCGGGTCAACTAGTCTCACATAATCCAGTATCGCTCATAAGGTGACGAATACCTTTTGAAGTTTTCCCTCAGAAAAAGGCTCCCCAATTAGTTTCGGATTTCAAAGTAACATGCGAAATGTATCATAATCGGTTCAATGTTCCCAAGATTAGCGTATGGATAAGACAGAAAAATTGATTGATTACATTTGGGCCACCATTAAAGATAGCAAAGAGACCATAATTGGTAGTAAGGGTGTTTAAAAAGTATCATAAATAACAAACTAACGAAACCAGTCACTCTAAACAAAACGAGATTAAAGAATTTGGAATAATTTTCAAAAAATGTGTTCTCAAAGTCCCATGTGATGTTAAACAGCCACCTTTCTTCCTGTAATTGTCATAGGAGGTGATGTCGTTGTATTTACAAGGTGGTAGAACCAGTGTATTTCGACCGAGGAAGTAGCATCGCCACACATATGTTTTTCTAGCGTGAAGCATTTCTTGCGTTTCAATATGCGTGTGGTTGTCAACTTTCATATGAGGCGACCATCGTAGTCCTCGGGAGTAGCAACGCATCTGTGATTGACTTCAGATGGAACCCATGTTCTGTATGAAGTTAATTACAGATGTCCATGGGCGGCAGTGACCACTTACCATCAGGTGGACTGCATGCTCGTTTGCTACTTCGGTTAGATAAAAAAAAAATCGACATCCACTGTGGCCCATAACAGGCGATTCACTGTCATTAGTCATATATCCAATAATGGTCCTCGAGAGGTTGACGTATGAATGGACCAAAACTTTATCAACTATGATAAAGGCATATCCCAAGTCATTGTATTATCTTTATTGGTACTAAATTATTGTGAGATTTTGGTATCAAGATAAAGATTGAATTACTGTATTTTTTGAAGTGAAACTTCTTTATCGGGGTTGGGAAAAAATTTAGTGTAACATTTTTTCGTTACGCGCCATCTTTTTTTATTCCGTTACGCGCCATCTTTTCTTATCCCTACCACCCGTGATATTAGATAGATTATTATAGATTAGATTATTAGATAAAGTTTAATAAAAGCCTTTTATAACTTACTTTTTTAACTTTATTTAACCAATTTCTGTAAAGTTGCATATAGTCAATTATTTTTTGAAAAATAACGGCATAAAGAAGTTTCACTTCTTACGAGTGTACGCTAGTACACGCACACATTTATATTTTGTGTGTTTTAATTGTCTATTTTATGGATATTTGGCATTTGTATGAGTCTATAACCGTGTTATAATTCTGTATTCATACCATAAAATGTAAGTTATAATTGTAATGTATTATTAGTAGTATTCATAGAGATGGTTAAGTCGAAATTAAACCATTTATTCCATTCATTCAGAGATAACTTGAATTTAGCGCTATTTCCGATGCCCGATCAAGCCGACGACCATTTGTTTATTGTTTGTGATATTCAGGTAACAATGCAATTGTGTGTAATAACATAGGATGCGATATGCAACAACAGTACATAATATTTTATGGTGTCGTTATCAAACGCCCTTGAGTTTTAATTGAAACTGGATAAGATTGTAGCCCACAGATAGGGTTGTTATATTTAAATTTGTTAGCTTAATTTAGGGAAAGTGAAACATTTGCAAAAAAAAAAACAATCAAAAACATCACCTTCCTTCTGATGCAGTGTGATAAAATGATAAATAATTAATAATCCGTAGTTTTAGAAAGTCATTAACACTATTACTTATATAGAAAGAAATAAAACATAATAAAGTGGTAGAACCAGTGTATTTTGATCAGGGGGGTACCATCGCCATTCTTATTTCTAGAGTGAGGCCGTTCTTGCATTTCGGTAGAAGGGTGTGGATTCCAGCACAAGTGTGCTTTTTGAGGCGACCATCTTAGTCCTTGAGAAAAGCAACACATCTATGATTGATTGGCTTTAGATGGAACCCTTGTTCAAATATCAAGTTGAATACAGATGCCCATGGGCGACAGTGACCACTTTGTATCAGGTGATATGCATGCTACATCAATCAAATAAAAAAAAAAAAATCACCTTATTATTTAGAAGTTGGCCATTATAACATTCTGCTATTATCTATAAATATTTGTTATGTGGATAGTTGACAACCCTAGCCTTCATATGTAAAAGGGCCATCTAGATAGTGTTAGAAACTCGGCATCAAAGGTTTACGATTATAATCGTATATCAAAGTATGTAACACTAATTGATGATTATGATCATAAATATTACTTTGCAAATGCCTTTCTATCGTCTTTATATATTTTTTGTATACCTAACCTAATGCTATAATATTTATTTTATACTAGGTTAATCTCGGCGTTTTGTTTTTTTTCAGTTGTCTACCACAGAAATGAGCACCCCATTTTTAAATCTAGGTCATAAAATGTGTGTGTGACAAAATTTCAGTGAAAACTGATGGAAAGTTTTTGTGTACAAAAGTAATAACCATGTACATAGTTTACAACCATATACACACTTTCACATTCATAATATTGATATAAAATAAGATATACCTGACAAACAGATACACACAGTTATAAACTGAAATGTTTATGTTAGATCAATTGAAATCCCACATTAAAATTCATTATTAAATAGAAAAAACATTAAAAAAGTTGGTAGATGTGCACTTCTAGCGCGCTGAACCCTCTCGGAGAAGGATCCGCCGCGGCCGCCGGCAACGGCGCCTCGTCCCTGTAGCCTCGGGGTCAGAATAGGGCTACGGTATCCCCTGCCTGTCGTAAGAGGCGACTAAAAGGGGCTTCCGGGGTTGCTGACGGCTAGAGTGGGAGCTCGAACCGTTCGGTCAGGCAATCCCGGGAAGGACGGCAGTATGTGTGGTCGCATACCGTCGTAAAGATTAGACGGAGCGGTGGGCCCAGCCGCCCATCTGGGAGGAGCCCGATGGGGCAGCGCGCTCGGAGGATTCCGGTTGAAGTCGTTTCGAGATCCCGGAGTCCTCCTTTTCAGCGCCGAGGACGGCCACCGGGGGGGTTTTAGTGCGGTAAAAATACCACATAACCCTGCGTCGCTCCCACGGCGTCGGGTACCTTTGGAAGGTTTCCCCCTCGAAAAAAAAAAAAAAGATGTGCACTTCTATCTATACATAATGAGCTTTGGAAATGTGGAACCAAACATAATTGGACATTTACTATCACAAAGAGCTACCAGCAGGATGAGATTCAAAAAGTATTATGAACCGATCATGTTAACAAAGTTATTTACCATGTACTATTAATTAAAACCGAGACCTTATAACTCAGTAGCATTGACATGAAAAAACTATTGCAACTGACCTCGATATTTAACACTAGAATGCAGTCATTTGTGAAGTCAATCATTGATACTTCCATGCTTGAGAAGGCATGTCATTATCACATGATTATTGATCTAAGGACTCATTTGAATACAGCTAAAGATTGTACTTAAATGTACCACTAACTACATTTTTATATGACTGAAGTAGCAAACGAACATGCAGTCCACCTGATGGTAAGTGGTCACTGCCGCCCATGGACATCTGTAATCAACTTCATACAGAACCTGAGTTCCATTTGAAGACAATCACAGATGCAATGCTACTCCCAAGGACTAGGATGGTTGCCTCATATAAAAGTGTGCCGACAACCACACCCTTCCATCGAAATGCAAGACATGCTTCACGCTAGAAATAGGTGTGGCGGTGGTACTTCCCCGGTCAAACTACATGGGTTCTACCACCTTCAAAGCCTTGCCCGTAGAAAGCAAAAGAACCTTTTGCAGTCACATTAAGACCTCAATTATTTCAGACCTACAACAGCAGCAATTAGAGCTACTACGATTTACTCTAAAATTGAATGTACTCTTAGTGTGTGGTAAGACAAGATACTTTCTTATCCCATTCCAATAAGTTCTCAGGGATAGTAACTTATCCTAAACTGATCCAACTTCAGATACCACCCCAAACATATCATCAACTAACAAATCTGCAATCAACCCCATCAATTCATCTAAGATTCATCTGGGGATGGCACAGATGCTTTGCTACCCTTAAGCACTATTATAATACAGAAATAGAGGGTGTAGTGGTACATCAAACCACAATGCATTTTACTGTTTGGGAAGAAATATAGTGTGGACCTTCTTAACATTTATTTGAAATCCAAGGCATGTTACTTCATTTGCTAAAGACATACATATCACTAACCATTGATCTTAATGATAAAAAAACCTTTTCAATTTACGAAATTGCCTGGAAATCTTCATAATAATATATAAATACATAAGTTCTACAAGTACCCTTGTTTTCAACAAACGTCAAGCAATACTAATTGTGTAGTATATGTCCATAAACTACACTAAGCATCCTTTGAAATTATGCTAATATCTACTTCATATTGTCTTATATTTCTTCACACATAAGATTACATCAGCAAGTGATTCAAATTTCATTAGGAGAGTACTATTCAATCACTAGGAGGGAAAAACACTACATTTTTTATTTTAAACAAGTTTATCATGGTATTATGTATATATATGCAAGTTTGTCTTTTAATTTTAACAAAACAAACTGAAGTGGACACCAAACATCAAATTGAAATATTGAGTAAGGAAAATTATACCTTATCAATTATTGTAAAACTGCTACTCATTAAAATATATAGTAGTGTTTCCCAAATTGTTATCATTTTAACAAACTTTTAAATAGCCCATATGCTTAATATAACTAATACGTAAGCATGGTAAATATACCATGACAGTCTTATTAAAAATGCAAATTATGCTATCTATACAGATAGTTAATGCTGTACAATGGAAACAAGTATGAGAACTCAACTTACCTAAACATGTGTGTCATCCAGCGCGTCGTTTCAGTGGCTATCTGTACACCGAGCCTAGCTTTGTGGCTTCTGTCTAGTCTAGCAAAGAGTGCCCAAATACTGTGTGAAAGTATCGCCGCACGTGTCACGGCGTCTGTAGGCAGCAGCGGCGGTTCCACACTCTCGCAACTAGGGTCCGTTTGCAGCACAAGGTCTTCTAACACTTTTAGAATCTCGTCCATAGGCATCTCCTCTGGCTCGAAGAAACCAGCGCTCACTTTACGTGGTTCCGGTTTCTTCTCCTCTTCCACCGGCTCAGTGGCATTCGCGACGGCCTCCAGCCTACCCACGACCTCTGATACCTGGAACTCCAGACCTCCGAAAGGTCGCCGGTCCTATACAAACATGAAGATATGGTCGTTAATGTTAATGCATGAAACACGATATTTTACCGCAAAGTTAGGACTTACAGCATCTGAAGGCTCATCGCTGCCTGGACTCGGCTTGTTCGACTCCAGATCCGATGGTGCGGAGTCTTCCATGATGCGTGGCGAATTTTTTCGCAAATTCTCAATACAGTACACTAACAAGAATTTGTAAACGTCACTCGAATTCAATGTTTTGACGTAGTAGTGGTGGTGCCGTGGACATAATAAATTAGGCAGAAAGCCAATTACTAACTTTTTTATTTTATAATTACTATTTAGGGATGATCACGGCGTGTAATATTATTTAATTACTTTTTTATGAACTGCTATATTTGATTACGCTTATCATAATATTTTAAACCAAACAGTAATTTACAATTTTCCGAACAGACGGCGAATTTGTCAGCAACTGACTTACTTGACATTTGACAATTACTTTCAGCTGAGTGACACATCAGCGAATTTGTTGATTTCGATTCGAGCGAAGTCGTTTTTTGAAAAAACATAATATGGCCTTAGCCAAAATATTTTCGGTGTCCACTCGAGGTACGTACCAGTTCATTTGATTTTCTATGCAATCTCATATTGTCGTTTAATAAATTAAGTTATTAGGTATTTAGTTACGCAACTAGCATTTCTAACCTATCATCTGTTTTGACAGATTTTTTAAAAATAGATCCAATTTTTCTATGTATTGCATTTTTTATTTATACATTATTCTTAAAGTGCGCATTAATAATAAAACATGAACGGTGTATGTAATTTCCCATGAACATGGAAATTTCTAATTGGAAATTGTTGTTGATATTTGTAAAATGCTTAAAAAAATAGATACTTAAAGTAAAAGTTCACCTTTCATTAAAAATGTGATAATAAAATATTTACCAATATATGTGATGTACAACCAAAATTTAATATAATTATGTGATGTACAATCAAAATTTAATATTGATGTATGTTTTCATTCTAAATAGATGGCAAAAACAATACTAAACGTAAATTCAAATAGCATGTAATAAAAAAATTAAGGCACATATCCTAGTTGATTTTTGTGCTACATACTAGTAACTTAAATATACAATTTATTTGTATTTAAAAATGGTTTTTATAGCCAATCTTTATAACTGAGTTAAAAGAAATTGGGATGAGAAAAATATAAAACATTTTTAATTTTTTTCTTAGTGCGCGCATCTGGCGCCTGTGGGATGCTATGTCGCCAGTCACCCTACAGCTCTGAGGGTAAGACGGAGAAGGTGTATCCGCCAAATGTACCTGGCTTCAAGTATGTGAATGCTGAGGACCCTGACATGAGTATGAGTGCCATGTCGGACCGTGCTGCCCAGACCTTGTTCTGGACCGAGCTGGCTAGGGGGTTTGCTGTCACCCTTGCTCATATATTTAAGGTATGATTTGGCTGCAGTAATTTTTACTTGTCTTTTCTAAAAACAGGTCTTTCTCTACAACTACACCATTTTCTCACTATAAATAACTCTGCTAACAGTATCCCAAATAATCTTATGAGATTGAGGGGGTTTAGGCCACAGTTTACTACACTGGGGTACAACACATTATTGTCCCAAGTCACAAGTCACTATCAAGTGGGGGGATACCTGCAGATTGATTGAAAAAGGTCCAGGATAGAAGCAGAGCTATGATAATTGTTTTGTAAATAAGGCCTCTGATTGGTTTATATCTGTAAAAGTCATTCTGATCAGGCAGTATTGAAACTATTTGTAACTGCCCAATTAATTTTATTTTATTAAAAAAAAAAACAATTTTACAACTTAAACTCATAATATTACTACAGTAGTTATTCGACTAACATTTTGCAGGACAATATCAAACTGTCAAATTTGTCGGATTATAGAGTACTATCTAAGACCCCACCATAAGCCGGAATTTTTTACTTAAGAATACCTTGTAATCCAAAAAATTACAGATCCAATAACAGTCATACTTTATTATATACCTAATATCAAATTTAATAAATTAAACAACACAATTTAGAGAACTTAGTTTAATTATTATCATTAAAGCTATAATAGTGCAAAATATACATTAAAGAAATAAATTGTGTGTGTCCTTATGTACCTACACGTTACAAGTTGTACTACTTTGACATAATAGGATAAAAATTAAAAAAAAATATCTTTCGCTTTAATCTATGTCTATAAAAAAACACAAACAATAGAAAAAACTAAAATCTTGACTATACTTAGCTAACTTCAGGGTGCCGGTTATTCGTGACGGTGTGTGCACGCATCGTAAATATTTACTCTCATCTCTTTTCCTAACCAAAAGAAGTATTATTGCAAAAATGCAATAACTTTACATTAGGGAATACCTAATTGGACCTACTTATGTAAAACAGAATCAACCCACACAACAACAAAATGTTTTGTTCAATGTACCTTTACAGTTTGTTCTACATGTACAGTATGTTCTATGTGTATACAAATATATTATTATTGAAAATCATCAACATTTTTAAAATAATAGGAGAACTCATTGGTTACAAAAGTAGGTCCAATTGTTAACGAACAAATGTACAAACTAAAATAATAAAAAATATGAATCAATAAAATAATAAAAGGTAATAGACCATGTCGGATTACTGTATTTTGTTTTGGTTTAGAGGGTGTTGGAGAGAGATCATGTGGGAAATGACAACTTGGCTCTCAATGGTCATACCCACTTTTGATTAGTCTATTTCAAAGTTATGCCATAGTTATTAAATGCAGATTATAACATACAGCTATGTAGCATATGTTTGTTTAGTAAAAACAAATTCTCAAAGGTTCATCTAACTATCAACAAATTGCCAATATGGTGAATAATGGTAAAAAACATTCTGATTTATAAAGAATGCAAAATAATCAAATATTTTGTATTAATATGCATACTTTATTCACATAATTTTATATATATGGTCATAAGTTTGCATAGTAAAGACTAAAAACAATTTTAAAGATGTCTTGTATCAATTTCTGTGCAGTTTATGTTTTCACTAGTCTTGTCACACAAAAGGAAGTTTGATCTAATATATAAAACTCTTGTGTCACAGTTTTTGTTGCCATACTCCTCCGAAATGGCTTGACCAATTTTTACCAAATTTTATATGCTTATTTAGTAGGTCTGAGAATCGGCCAACATCTATTTTTCATACCCCTTAAGGGTTGGCCACCCTTAACATTTTTTTTAATTTCTTATATGGCAAAACAACATTTGTCGGGACAGCTAATATTTACTACAAAGATTTAATGCAGCCAGCATTCTTACAACTCTCTTAACTCACTCTCTTTTTTTACAACTCAAGAGGTTAGAGTAATTTGTATTTTATCTTTAATCAACACATCTCACTTTATATTATTAGTGTCTTTGTTTAAGAAGTAAATAAAAGATTTATTTCAACAAAACAGACTTAGGTAACCGAAAATCACAGCATTCAATTAATTACCTACTTTGTGTTATTGTGGGATGAGTTGAATAAAAGAAACAATACCTTATATTAACAGTACTCTTTTATTGTAATGCTATTGACTACATGTTTTGTATTTCTGTATTCTGCTTAAACATAAAGAATGCTTAGATTACTAACTAAATAACTAGAGCTGAAAGCCAAGAAGCCAAGGCCATAATAACATAAATACCCATAAGAAAAACATTATTTTCTTAAATTTAAAGTGCACTCTTACACAGATTCTAGTAAGTAATTAAACCCTTATTTAAATAAATTCAAACACTGTAAGAATTACTAGTATTTATGGAAATAATATCTCTTCAACTTCATAAAAGGCTTAAAATCAACCTGTGATCTGTTCTGATATTACTGAAACAAGATTTCTATTTTCAATAAAGCATTAGACTTTCTACCTTATTTGCTCCACATTAGGATACATCTTAATTGGGCTATGGAAATACACAGCCAAAAACAGAAACACCGACACCCAAAGTAGCCATTTAAATTTATTGTTCAGTTTGTCGGAACTGTTTTGATGGTATCATATCTAGGACCTCATGTAAAATAAATATGGTCTGTCAAGCCTTTTGTCATTTACAATGTTTCAGGTAAATATTTAAGAATGGAATATAAGAATGGAAATATGCAATGAGGAATTCAATTTTATAAACATTTTAGCTTTGGTTACTGAATGCTTTTGAACTTATGTGCTCCACATTTGAAGGTCTTTTAAATTTATTTGCTGAGAGAAACGAGAAATTTAAATCCAGTTCATTTTAAAAGTTAATTCCATGAAAGCTTAATCATATAAATATCGCTTCTGCATAGCACGTTGTTAGCGTCGTCGCGTTTACTTCTCGTCGCTGCAAAGCTGCTCATCTTCTTTTGTTTCTATCAGCACAGTTTCCACTATGGCTAACGGCGGCTCAGATGATTCTTGTACGCGTCTTAGATAAGCTCTGATTCGGACTTTTTCATTCTCGTCTAAACGTTCTTGATCTGTGCGGTTTAGTCTCCGCAGACGTTGAATGTTTGCTCTTCGGGAACGCCGGCCTAAGTTGGAACGAGTGCGTGGCATTATTTACCGATATAAGATCTTTAATTATCACAACAAAACATTCTTAGTAAATAGTGACGTTTGAGAAGTAGTGACACTAGTCAATAGTGACATTACCGTTTGATCAGTGTTGCCAATTCTACATGACAAAAAGTCGCTTGCGTTACACGTTTGAAAAGTCGTTAGATGTCGCTAGCTATGGATAAAGATCAAAAGTCGCTATATGTCGCTAAATGATCGTATTAGACTGATCATGAATAAAAATGAGCGCAATTCTGTCAGTCACATACCTCTAATTCTTTAATGTTTGAATGACAGAATGGGGCACAATTTTTTAGTGTGTTAAATTAAAAAGAAATTTCACAGAGTATGTAATCGTCTTAAAAACAATTGAAAATGGGTGCGTTCCATTAGACGTTCATAAAGTCCACGCTCACGACCGCAGATTTTCCACAAGCTTGTGAGCGTTACTGACGTATTCTATAGTGGAACGATTACTTGACACACCATAATTAAATGGGTTGTCGTGAGCGTAAGTCATTTAATGCGTTTGTATTCATTCGCGCAGTTTATATATTCGTTATTGTTCGCGCTAGTTTCGTTTCCAAGATTATTTTATACATATAGCTAATATCTAAGTTTAAAAATAAAAATTACGCAGCGGGCTAGAATCGTGCTACCTTAAGGTGGGGCAAGGGGATGGGAGTGGTACGTACGGGTTAGTACTTCCCCCTCCCGCAAACTCCGCCGTAGGCAAGTTTTTTTTATTGATTTTTGAAAGTATAACTTCAATAGTAATAAATTAGAAATAACTCAAAATAAATATTGTTTCTATTTTTGCGGTATTTTGATAAAAACAGCCTAACCTAGGACATGTAACGGACAACGTAATGATTTGTCTTGTAATAATTTAGAGGGCTTTGTCTGCGTAGTTAACGCGGGGTTCATTTTTCTGTTTGTTAAAAAAGTCTAACCTAATCTAACCCAACCTAAATTAACTTTTGAACTTTCATTTGTTTTTCATTCTGTTTTAATCCATACTTGTCACCAATGTGACTCAGTCTCAACTCATAAAAATAGAAAATATAATCTAACCCAACCTAAATTAACTTTTGAACTTTCATTTGTTTTTCATTCTGTTTTAATCCATACTTGTCACCAATGTGACTCAGTCTCAACTCATAAAAATAGAAAATATAATCTAACCCAACCTAAATTAACTTTTGAACTTTCATTTGTTTTTCATTCTGTTTTAATCCATACTTGTCACCAATGTGACTCAGTCTCAACTCATAAAAATAGAAAATAGCGAATAATAAATGGACTTAATCGGGAATTCTGTTTCCCCACCATTAAAATTAAAATCTGTTTTCCCACCATTAAAATTAGAATTCCTATATCAAAACGTCCTAAATGGATATCCAAGGGTATAAGAATATGTTGCAAAATAAAAAGAAAGCTTTTGTGGGAAACAAGACTTACAAATAGTCAATTTGCTAAAAATAGATTTAGAATCTATTCTAAAAAGTTGCGAAAAATAATCAAATTAACACAGAGATCACAGAATGACTATTTTATCGCTAATTCTAAAAATAAAGCCAAAGCTACTTGGAAAGTCATAAATAACTCGTCTTATACTCCTAAAGAATATATTCATAGAATAAAGGTAGGAGAGTGTTATGAAACTGACCCTCAAAAATTAGCACAGGCATTTAACAATTACTTTATAGAGCAAATTCATAATGACGGCAATTTAAGTAATCAAGTTAACAGTGTAAGCACCAATCAAACACTAAAATTTTGTCAACCAAACTCATTTTTCTTAGGACCTACCTGTGTAGATGATATAATTCGTATTATAAAGGCCCTAAAAAACACAAACAGCACGGGATTCGATAATTTTAATACAAAAGTTATAAAACATGTAGCAATCATTATTGCTCCAGTTCTAAGCTACATCATAAATAACTGTATTGAGTATGGCATATTTCCAAATCAGATGAAGGTATCAATAATTAAACCTATATTCAAAAAACAAGACAGAGAAGACATGCAAAATTATCGGCCGATTGCATTAATTCCTGTGTTTGCCAAAATATTTGAAAAAGTAATTTATAACTACTTATACGGCTATGTAGAGAAATTCAATATCTTAGCTAAGGAACAGGTAGGATTCAGAAAAGGGAAATCAATTAATTCAGCTATTTATAATTTTCTGAATACCTTAATGACGTCACTTGAAAGGAAATATAGAGCAACGGCTATTTTTATGGACATGACGAAGGCATTCGATCTTGTAAACCATGATAAACTAATCAAGAAATTAGAAGTATACGGAGTGAGAAATAATGCTCTAAACTTAATAACATCTTACTTAACAGAACGTAAACAAATGACTGAAGTAACCAAAATTAACCCATTTAACAGAACTGAAACGAAGTATATATCTGAGTCTAAAACAGTATCTTTTGGTGTTCCACAAGGCAGTATTCTTGGTCCATTGCTCTTTTTGTTATACATCAATGATTTGCCAAACGCAATAAACCACCCTATGGTATTGTTTGCTGATGACTGTACGGCTCTGTTCATAGAAAACAATCCAATAAATTATGAAATGGAAATAAATGATTCATTGGCTAAATTAGTCGAATGGCTAAATAATAATAATCTTAAAATCAATTTAACTAAAACGTGTATGATAAAGTTTTCGAATAGGAACACTAAAAATAATAATTTAAATATATCCTACCAAGGTAAATCCATCATTGAAAACACTACCACAAAATTTCTAGGCATACACATTGAACAACACTTGACATGGAAGACGCACATGGAGCATGTAATTAAGAAACTAAACAAATATTCATATGTTATTTACATGTTAAACAAAGTAGTAAATAAATCAGCAATTTTGACAGCCTATCATGCGTATGTAGGAAGCGTATTAAGATACGGTATCATCTTTTGGGGAAACGCACCTGGGATCGAATATGTTTTTAAAGCGCAAAAGAAATGTATACGTTCAATGTGCAGACTACGTCAAACTGAATCGTGCAAGTTGCATTTTCAAAATTTAAAAATACTGACACTCCCTTCGATATATATACAAGAAATATCCATTATGATGAATAAAGAAATTCACAAATACGACAAACTAACATTGGAACGCCATAAAAACAAATTATGTTCAATTAAATCTAGGACCACCCTCTATCGTAAAAGTGTATTTTGTATGGGTCCGACAATTTATAATAAATTACCTAAATCCATTAAATCCTTATCTGGACATATGTTTTGTAAAAAACTGAAAAATTATTTACTTGGAAAAGCTTTTTACACAGTTCAGGAATATTTACAAGATAATAACGGTTAGATTGAAATTATTTTGTACTTTAATTTTATAATTGGACATTTTGATTATTTTATTGAATATTAAAATGCTTATAATGTTTTTATCTATTAATTTATAATTTATTACGTAATTGATGCATTTAAAGCAAATCATATAAAGTGACATTTAGATAGTATAGATGTTTTTTTCAAGTATCTTATTTGGATTTGTAATTGGACTTGTTGACATTATCTTCTATATTTTTATACTCATTTCATTTTTATTTTTAACTTGAATTATTGTTTTTGCCTGTGTTTGACATGATAAATAATGTGAATACCTTATTTAATTAATTATTGATAACTTTAAATTTTATAGATTGTGATATGTATCAATGTAGAATGATGATGATGATTATGATGAAACTTTTTGCATGCCTTGACAAGCGGAACTTGGCGGACCTAAATAATTTTACAATTACTGTACACCTACATCATGTACCATGTTCTTGCGAAATAAAATATTTGTATTTGTATTTGAATTTCGTAATTTTTCAAAAATTTAAAACAAAAGTATACATAAATTTCTTCTGGCAAAGAAAGGTGTGTGACGACATCTTGCCTTCCAACATAGTCAGAAGTTCTAGTCGCGGTGAAACGATTCTACACCCGGCTCGAAATCGATTTTATCAGAAATTTCTGAAAATTAAAAAAAAAAAAAAACGGCAAACAAACTATAATATCGGATTCGCCTTGACTCCTTCTAGCCTTCCAACATAGTCGGTAGTTCCGATCGAGGTGACAAGATTCTACACCCGACCTCAAAATTAAATTTGATCTTAATTGATGTACATAATATTTGCAGGAGCCAGCAACAATAAACTACCCGTTTGAGAAGGGACCTCTGTCGCCTCGATTCCGAGGAGAGCATGCGCTGCGTCGGTACCCTTCCGGTGAAGAAAGATGCATCGCTTGCAAGCTCTGCGAAGCTATTTGCCCTGCTCAGGTATACTTTTGAATCCTCTATAATTATGTTCCCTATTTTCTTTTGTTTAACATAAAAATTAACTAGGAGGTAACTATTCCACTAAAATAGGTGATCTGAAGTTAGATTGATTCTATGGACTCTACAATTATATAACAATCATGGTTATTAATCTAAATCCTTGTTTTCTTACATTACAGCAAATTCCGTATCGGACGTGAATAAGTTGATATATATTTTGTTTCGATCTACATATTTATTTTGTTTAATCCCGTAATCGACGTTCAACTTTGTATATTATATAATTATTATAATATAGTACATGTAATATTACTGTATTGATGTATTTATATATTATAGTCTTGACTGCCAAATTCGGGACTAAGAAAAATATGTGTAAGTAGACTTATCAACTTATTCATACCTGGAGCCTTTACGAACTAAATATATTGAAAATTCCACAATCTTCTCAATCAAGTTTATACTACTTTCGTCTCCTTAATTAAAAAAATGTAATTTGTAGACTACAATATATTAAAATAAAAAAATACGCACCTGTTACAGGCTATCACTATTGAGGCGGAAGAACGCAAGGACGGCTCACGGCGAACAACTCGTTACGATATTGACATGACCAAGTGTATCTATTGTGGATTCTGTCAGGTAAATTTAGCTGGGATTATATTCCACCCTTATGCCGCAAAATAAGAAACCGTGAATGAGAATCGCTTCGAAAAAGCAGCCTAAGAACAAGCCAGCAATGTTCAAAGAAAGCTGGCCCGGAATCTTTTTATTCGTACTGGCTACATTCATAAATAAATGAATTTTTGGTCGCAAATACAAGAAAATGGTCACATTTTTTTAACCCGCGAATATTTAAAATTCGAATGCGGAAACCTTGATTAAAGCTATTTCACTATAATTGTTTATTTACTTAATTTGGGCGGAACTGCAGTTTCCCGATTATTTCATAATCTAGTTAAGTCATTTTCTTAGCAGTTACATATTTATTTGGGGAACAAGTAGAATTGATTATTCTTTTAAATTCTTCATGGGCATTTAACCTGTATTGTATTGATCTCCTTAGAAAATTTCCACAAGACCAATTTTCTTTATTCTGATACAACATTCAATATTTCGTAGGAGGCCTGCCCCGTCGACGCCATCGTAGAAGGTCCCAACTTCGAGTTCTCGACGGAAACTCACGAAGAACTTCTGTACAACAAGGAGAAACTTCTCTCGAACGGCGACAAATGGGAGAGTGAGATTGCAACCAACATCAGAGCAGACCATCTCTATCGTTAAACAATTCCAAGAGATTATAGTGCAAATATTATTTTTTTAGGTTTATTTTACTATGATTTCTATATAAATTTATGTTAGAAGCGGTAGTAAAATAGACCATAGATATTAGGGATTAATAAATTATGTTTCTTTTTGTGATAATCAATAAATGCTACCATCTCAGTGTACATTAATTTTATTGCAACAAGTAAGGATAACATGCCATATATATTTATATCAGTCAAGTAGGAGTACTAATTTGAAACTAAACTAACATAGTATTACTTCTGCTATTATTTTGTATTCAATACCAAAACATATATAAAACAGAAATATAACAGTGGAAATATATTTTAGATGACCTTAATTAACCCTGGATTAGGCACTAACATATAATATCAAAATATTTGATGCGTTTACAACCTTCTACATTATAGTGTGGTAATTTGAAGATGATTAAAATAATATTGCAATACATAATTTATTATTTTAGTAACAACCTTGAATCTTTTCTAATAATTAAATCTTGTATATATTAAGGTAACTTTGCATTATTTACATTACAAGATCAATAGATATCCACATAGATATTTACTGTAATAATAACATAAATGATAATAATACGAGTTATATAGTAACTATTGGGACCCGATTTTAATTCGAGATATTAGGAATATTTTAATACTTTTTAGGAACAACTGCTAAATATTACTCATATCAGTTCTCTTTATAAGTATGTTGTATCTATTTTAAAAGGTACTGTTCGCGGTTTTTTATTTTCTTTTTGCCAATATTTTGACCCATTACTTGGTCTCATCAAACTCATGCATCAATTCCGAGAGAATATTAGTCTAAAAACAGGATGCAAGATCCTAGGAACATTTAATAACGCTTCTCTCATGTGTTGATTAAAGATAAATTAGTTTTTGTTTTTCTATGATAACCTACATTTATTTTATCTGATTGAAGTAGCTAACAAGCACGCGGCCACCTTATGCTAAGTGGAAAATGACGTACATGGACATCTGTAAGCAATTCTATATAGAACAATTACAAATGCGTTGGTACTCCCGAGGACTAAGATGGTCGCCTCATATAAAAGTAAGTCGGCAGCCACCTACCTCCTATCTCCTACCGAAATGCAATAACTGCTTTGCGCTAGAAAACTGGCGGTGGTACATCCCCGGATGAACTACACTGGTTCTACCACCTGCAAACACCCTACATTTGACAGCAAATTATTGTTAATCATTTACATTTTAAAGCAGCTTGTTCAAATAGCAAGTTGAATACTAGTTAGTATGATTTCCTCCTAGTATCTTATAGCTATATCTTTCTAAGTCTTCCATAACACTGTCCAGCCCTTTATCAGCATCAATAGTAAGCACCTCACAACCTACATCGGGTAATGATAACCAGTTCTCATAAGAGTCATGTACCTGAAATCAAAATATGAGTTAGTATAGTCTATTTTTATTCAGTTGATCATGTTTTGAGTAATAACGTAATATACTTGAATGTACTGTGGAAGCATTAGAGAGTGGACATACATACATATATATTTGTTTTCTATTTACCACTAATTAGAAAAAAAAATCTTTACTTGTGTTGTCTAAGGGATGTCCGAAGTGTACAAGGTGTACAGGATTGGGCCAAGAACGGAGCCTTGGGGCACCCCGGCCGAGGTTATATAGAATTCTGGCCTTCTCGTACTTGAAATATCTGATTTGACAGGTAAGAAATCATCAAAGTATAGAAGTTATGATGTAAATGAAAAAAAAATACCACTAATTGACAAGGTGGAAGCATGTTCAACCAGGCTGGTAACACCGCTACAACTATCATAACTTTCTCATGTGAAGCAGTTCCAGCATTTTAGAGGATGAGTGATTGCCAGCTCACTTTTACATGAGGTGGCTAATAAGTCCTTTGCAGTAGGTATGTATGTCAGATACAATTCATGTTCAGATTGAACTCTGGTTCTGTATTAATTTGCTTACAGATGCCCATGAGTGCTAGTGACCACTTACCAAGAGGTGCACAGCATACCATTTAGTAAACAGGATATTTTATAAAAAAATAATTGTTTACATCATATGACAATTCTGAAGAAATACACCATAATTGAGTATTAATTTAAATGATATCATCAATTATAGTTTATTAAGTCTACTCACTTGCTGCAAGTATTCTAAAGGCACTTCAGACTCCTCAACCCTGCCACGTTTCATCATACGTTCCCATACAGTTTGTGGAGTTGTCTTGAGGTATACTAAAAATATAACATTTTTATAAGCTGAATATTTAAGAATCTTTGAGATTATCTAGGACCTGTGATTGGCATAAGTTAATAACAATTTGCTAATAATTACTTGTAAGTGAGGGTAGATTTTTGGTGGTCAAAGCCTTGTTGTATAATTTTGAAACTACAACTCATAACAACAGCGCAAATAGCCATTTCATTCTATTTTGGTACTATCCTCTATAAGAAACATAAATTATAAACATTTGCGAACATAATAAGGTGCACAGCAATGCACATGTGGCCCACCTGAGGATTTTTTCTATTTGTATATAGTATCCTATATATTTGTAGATGACTATGGGTAGAAGTTACTAATTACCATCACATGGATAGCTTGTTTGTATTCCTTCATGTTAAAAAGGTTTGTTAAAATCTGCGATAGTAAGAGCACCATTGCTTATAGACGAGGAAAGTGCTATTTTCTTATAACATATCACTACATAGCGTAAAACATACTATGTAGTGATGTGTTCTACATAGCTTTCTGCTGTCTGTGCCTACGTATGCTTAAATCTTTAAAACTATGCTATGGATTTGTAGCAGTTGTTTTTGAATAGATAAAGTATTTCATGAGGAAGAAGGAATAATTTAAAAGCATCTTACAGTTAAAAGACATACCGATAAGATCCAAATTAATGTCTAGATTTTTCTCTGTGTAGTCAAACCAGGAAAGCAGCACTTGGTATTCCGGGTCCTGTAGGAAGTTCTGCTTTTTAGCATTTTCTACAAAACAATGTCTGCTATTTTGGACAGATCTGAAATAAAAATAATATTGTCAGTGGAATAGACATAATGCTAAAGCGCCAAAGTACCATTATTTAGTGGGAAATGAGATTTGAGGTTTGTTTTTACAGTAAAAAAACATGTCACCTATATTTTTGGTGGGATCTTGTATTTGTGAGTTAATAGTACACAACATGATCCCACTAAAAATAAAGATATATGTTATAGATGAATGGTAAATCAACATACACACATTGTGATCCCAGGGACCCACTGCTAGTTAGACTCTCATGGTGATCTCTCCACCATGCAGATTATCAATCTTTGATCAACTGAGGAGGTACCTACCATCGCCACACCTATTTCTAATGTGAAGCATTTCTTGCGCTTCGATGGAAGGTGTGGTTGCTGGCACACTTTTATATAACGCAACCATCTTAGTCCTCACAAGTAGCAACACATCTGTAATTGCATTCAGATAGAACCTATGTTCCATATGAAGTTGCTTACAGATGATGGGCAGCAGTGACTACACACCGTCAGGTAGACTGCATGCTGCATCCTACTTCAATCAGATAAAAAAAACAATCTTGCTCAGGGACGAAGCTGCAGAAATAACCTAATTTTATATATTTTTAATTATGGGAAATAGTACCTTTCAAACATCTTTACAGTGATATCAGGAGTGGAAGGGGGACTGGTCTGTATCTTCAGCCTGCTCAGGTGCACATAGTGTTGGAATGCAAAGCTCCATTGATTCATGTCTGTGTACATGAGCCCAAGGAGGTTGTGGCCACTCACATTACGCCATTCTTGAATTGGCTCCTGGGTTTGAAGTTGATTTTACAAAAACCAAAATATTAAAAACATAATTATATTACGTAAAACAGAAACAATAAATGATTATTTATTATTTACATTTACATACAATTAAACATTACAGATAAAAGTTACAATTAGTTTACAGGGTTGCAATGTACATTCCTGCAGTCTCATGAAATTCAGCAAGGGATGTGTAAAAATTGTCAAGACTTGGATTCGACTCCACTAAGCCATTGAGCAATGTTAGTGCTCACACCAGGGATACTCCTTGGCGAGGAGTACATAGTAAACATTAGCCTAAGTTACGATTATAGGTGCACTGCAAGTTAAATACAAACAAAAAAAAATTAATTGATGAAGCCAATTACATATAATTACATGCTGCAGTCGTTGTGCAATATTTACTTGAAGATATGATATCAGAATTTGAAATTGAATGTTACACTTCCTAATAACACTCAAATGTTTACACAAATTGATTTTGTGTAAACATTTGAGTGTTATTAGGAAGGTAACCTTTCATATATTTGATTTTGATGATGCAGTATATTTAGGGTTACTCCAGACGTGAGAGCTAACCCGTGATTCGCATTAGGATACAGATTAGATTAAGGTTAGTATAAAGGTTTGATGGCGTTGGTTCATAGTTGTACGTACCGGATGTTTTTCGACGTTTGAATACTTTTCGAAATATTTGATGCATGTCGACTTCCCAGAACCTATGTTACCTTCGATAGACACTTTAAATGGTCGTTTGCTCAATGCACGCGTTGCATTTGTTACGGTTTTTATATTCGACATGCTGCACGGTTACAATCCAGAATCACTTCTTGAAACACTGTTTTATGCAAACAAATTAGTAATGAAAACTATTTGCCACCATTATTTCTTGATATTAACTGCCAAACTTATTTCGTACATCATACAATTCTATTATTTTTGATATTTTAGGGCTTTTACACAAAATACGAGATAAATGTAATGGTAAAATGCAAATATAACCGCCAAAATAGCGCGAAAGCAGTCAGTGTCAATTGTCAGATTTAACAGCTGTCAACTGAAAAGTCTCAGTGTTGCCACTTATTGCATACGCCATTGTGACGACGATATAGATAATAAATTTATAGTAATAGTTTACAAATCACCGATTATTGGTTTTTAAAATTATACTCTAAAATACATTACAATATTTGTAAACAACTATTGTAATGGTTACCGTTGTTTATAGACAATTTATCAAATTTTATAAAAATGGCGAGTATAATTTGATCAACCATACGTACATTATCCGCAAATGTTACTACCAGATTGAATTTGTTAGTCTATCTTACCACATGATTCAAGCACCCACTGATATTAGGGCGAAATGCTGCACCAGTGTTATCTGCAGTCGAACGACGAAAGGTTATAATACCTTTCTCAAGTAATTTGCTAACTTCGAGGGTCAGAATCAATAGCCCTCTCAATCGTGAGGTCCACTGTTCAAATATCAGGCATAGGTACACCTCTGATTTTTCTTAATAATGATTTGCGTACTGAAATTATTTATAATTTCTTTATGATAAAGGCAAACATCGTGAGGAAACCTACATGCCTAAGAGTTTTTCAAAATTTTGTTCTACGCACTTACGCACTTGGCCGGCGCAGTGGACTGTAGCATAAAATACTTACATCCTAAGTTCCGTGCCTAGTAGTAGGACAATAATAAATTGACGAAATATTGAAGAAAAGTCGGATTATCGAATGCCCCGTTCTGGCTCCAAACCTTTAGAGGTGGTAGAACAATGGTTCGATTGGGGAGGAATCACTGCCATATCTATTTCTAGTACGAAGAAGTTCTTGCGTTTCGATGGAAGGGTGCGGTTGTCGGTTCAATTTTACATGAGGTGACAATCTTAGTCCTCGGGAGTAGGAACTTACAAAAGTTTTTGGGCGACAGTAACCATTTACGACTGCATTTTCGTTTGCTACTTCAATGTTATAAAAAAAACTTCCCGCAGCTAATTTAATTAGACCCCGAAAATCAATAAGGCTCATAAATAAACCACGCCAGCGTCACTAATTAACTCGCAATGAACATAGCCAAAATGAATGAATATCTAATTAGTTTGTAAACGTTGGCAACCTATTGTAGAATGCAAACCGGGACGCAGCTCCGCACACAAATATTTCCACTCCACAGGCTAGACATAGATTGATGGATTAATTTAACGGTAAGAGTAGGTACTTATGTTTTTATAACATTGAAGTAGCATGCCGTCCACTTGATGGTAATGGTCATTGCTGCCCATGGACGACTGTACGCAACTTTATTCAGAACAGGTTTTTTTATCTGTTTGAAGTAGCAAACGAGCATGCAGTCCACCTGATGGTAAGTGATCACTGCCGCCCATGGACATCGGTGAGCAACTACAAATAGAATATGGGTTCTATCTGAAGTCAATCACAGGTGCGTTGCTACTCCCGAGGGCTACGATGGTCGCCTCATATAAAAGTGTGCCGTCAACCACACCCTTCCATCGAAACGCAAGAAATGCTTCACGTTGGAAATAGGTGTGGCGGTGGTACTTCCCCGGTCGAACGCTGGTTCTACCAAAAAATCAGGTTGTCTAAAGTCAGCCGCTGATGAATTAATTCTCCCGAGGACTAAGATGGTCATGTGATATAAAAATGTGTCGATTTTTAAGTGTAAATAAAATTGATACAAAACTTATTCCAGTATATTCATTACATTCAACGGAAACAACAGAATGACAGGTGACACAAAATTGGATTGATTTTTTTCATACAACGAGAATTGATTGGTTTGAGACAAGCTGAAATGTTGGTAAATGTTTTTTGTTTTTATAATATAGAGGTAGTAAGCAAGCATGCAGTCTAGCTAATGCTAAGAGGCTAAGAGGCTTTTAAATCAAGTCGAGATAAAATAATTCCAGTGTCTTTGGTCTGAGGACTAAGTCTGAATGCCTCGGATACACCCACTACACCCTTCAGACCAGAACTGGTGTTATTATGCAGAAATAGGTGTTTATGCATTTATGTGACTGTATATTTTTGAAGTCGAATTTCAGTGGGTCATCACAACATAGTGTAGTCGGGGAGTAGAATTCGGCTACGGTATCCTCTGCCTGTCGTAAGAGGCGACTAAAAGGGGGCCTAGGATTGCTAGCGGCTCAAGTGGGAGCTTGAACCATCCAACAACCATCCACGAGAAGGTGGTAGGTATGTGTGGCTGCATGTCGCCGTAAGCACCAAAAGGTTCAGGCGGATAGTAGGTAACACGTTCGAGCCCGTGAGGGGCGTGCACTAGGGGACATCGGTTACTTTCTATTGGAGGTCTCCCTGCAAGGGCTGAGGAGGCACACCGAGGAGGTCTTAGTGGCTAAAAATTCCACATAACCTGAAGTCTCTTCCAAGGCTTCGGTGTCCCAGTTGAAGGTTTTCCTCCCCGTCACAAAAGTCACCACATCACCACATCATCTCCATCAACTTCATAATACATGTACACAGTTGATACTGCTTCGTGTTATTTTTTAATCTGAAATCCTCGCAGTGGTTGCGCGGTAAAGATTTTTTGGGCTTAGGTAAATTGGAAACCGCAAAAAAGTTCCCCCGACGAGGATTTTAATTTCAGCGGTGGAAAACCGCTTTCACACATCTCGTTGATGACCGCCCATTTGGAGTTTATACGTCAAGGTTATTTTATTCAGAATATTCATAACGTAACTAATTGAAAAGCACCCACCTAGCTCGTTATAAAATGTTCGCTGTAATTGGGAAATGTTGAGATTTATTTGAGTGGGTATGATATGGAAAATGCCATTTACGTATCCAATGTCAGAGTAATAAAATAAATTACTTACATAATTGGTGTTGATAGCTTTGTTCGGTATATGTTATGTGGTAAGTGGGTATATATAATTCTTACATTTTCGTAAATAACATTCGTAAGTTAAGTGACAAATATTAGCGTGTGTATAATAGCGTGTGTAATTAGTTGATTTAACGTATGTGTAAAGTATGTAAAGTTTGTATTTGTAAGTTAGTTAGTTGCTAGTTTTGGCGGGAGCGGAATGTTAAATAAAAGTGTCCGTCACCGTAAAGAATGTTTATTGTACTAAAGTAAATCCATAAAGTATGTATGCAAATCGATACGCGGCCGTCAGCAAATAAATAATGTCGAGCGTGCTCGTACATGCTGCCAAATTTTAAAAAAGGAAGAAATAGAAAAGCATAGAAAAACCCAAAATGCATAGAAAAGAACTTAGGGCGATGACGCCTTATCTAATTTACGGGCAGCAGCTACGATTACGTCGTCAGTATTCAGATCCTGATCGATGATGCGAAATTGTGTGTTCATTATCTTCTCGTTTCTCTCTTCTTATACAGGCTTAGCAGGTGATTTTCATTGAACTGAATTATCTGAATATCTTTTTCATATTGGTCAGCGAATCTCTGATTCAACACGCCAAATAAGGAATTGGCTACGTATCCGATTCCATCTAAGAGTCCTCGTTTTCGTCGGGCTGGACCATGTTCAGAGCGTAAGATGTCGTTATAATGTCGAATTTCGTCCACCTCGTGTTGAAACTGAGAAGATATTGTCAGATAAGATGATTCTCCCTTGCATAGTGTATTGAAATGTTCGACGTAATTTTGAATATTTTTCAAAGTTCTCCAGTATGTTGACATGTTGTAGTACACTACCATTTTCCATTCATCTTGAATGATTTGAAGGTCAGCCACCTTATCAAAGTATATAAGTCGTGCAGGGTTAAGCTCGGTGATATTATTCCTTTGTGCTATGCTGGGCCCCACACACAGGCTAATTGTCATCAGTAATGCGCAAAAAAGGTTGTTGAAATGCCTTTTACTATTGTTTGTCCGACGTTTTCCTTGCATTGAAGGCTTCGTGGGTTCATCACGAGGGACCGTTCTGGTAGGATTTGATGTCTCTATTGGGAGACGAGACAGTTTGGTAATAGGTCGTTTCATTGTGCTTGCCTTCGTCTTCAGTGTCACGACGCGCACACGCCCATCCGTACCGGGATGAGTTTCCAATACCCGACCAAGAATCCATTTGGCAGGGGGTACGTTGTCCTCCTTTACAATGACGATGTCCCCAACTTCTAAATTGGATGTTGGAAAGTGCCATTTACTTCGCGTCTGTAGTGTTTGCAGGTAGTCGATGGACCATTTTTTCCAAAAGTCTTTGAACATTTTGTTTACAAGTTGCCATCTCTTGGTGAAGGTCATATCATGATCTTCCTCAATGGGTGATGGCGGCTCCAGAATAGACTCGCCAATCAAGAAGTGTGCTGGGGTCAAGCAGTCGATGTTGTCAATGTTTTCTGTTAGGGCTACCAGGGGTCGAGAGTTAAGACACGCTTCAATTTGTGTCAGGAGAGTGTAGAACTCCTCGAAGGTTAATTTTTGGTCCCCGAGTACACGTTTCAGATGATGTTTGAGACTTCTGACTGCTCTCTCCCAGAGTCCACCAGCCGTGGGCCATGAAGGTGCGTTGAAGTGCCACTCAATTCCTTCTTCGGAGAGGCTTGTTAAGACGTCATTGTTGATGTAGTATTGCAGAGCTTCCTTGTGTTGTTTATCTAAGGTTCTGGCAGCACCCACAAAGTTTGTGCCGTTGTCACTATAGATATGTCCAGGTCTTCCTCTGCGGGCGCATAGTCGCTTTAAGGCATTTAGGAAAGCAGCAGTGCTGAGATCGGAGACCAGCTCAAGGTGGATAGCCTTGGTACATAGACATATGAATACAGCGATATAGGCCTTCGCAGTTTTTATTCCTCTGCCCTTGTTAGCCTTGACTTCCACATGTCCCGTGAAATCAACACCGGTATGTGTAAATGGTCGCGACGGTGTAACACGCGGTAGTGGTAAATCCGCCATTAGTTGATTGTTATGGGCAGTCTTGAAACGATGACACCGAATGCACCTAATAAGTTGCTTCTTAACTGCTCTCAAGCCGCTGATTACCCAATATCTATTTCGTAGATGTGATAGGGTTAATCGAGCCCCACCGTGCAAGGTCTGCTTGTGCGCCTGGTCGATCAATAAGTCCGTTAACTTGCTGTTGTATGGTAAGATAATAGGATGTTTTTGTTCTTGCCTCAAATCCGAATGCTCTAACCGCCCTCCAACACGAATAATATCGTGTTTGTCCAAAAATGGGTTTAAGTTTAAAATGTTGCTCGTGGATCGCACTCGATTATATTTTTTAAGTTGTGCAATATCGTCGGCGAAGTAATTTAATTGTGTTGCCTTGATAATTGCAATATGTGCATTATCCAAGTCACTTGTTGTTAAGTGCGATATTCGTTTGGCGTTTTTGACGTCACGCGTATTGTTTATAAATCGTAATACCCAACTTAGCACTCTTATTAAGCGTGCCATAGAGCTGCTAATGATTAGAAGTTCCTCGATCAAAGGAATGGATTTCTGAGTGACACAAATTTGTTTCATCTGTTTTTGTTCAGCATCAGTATGATATTCCCTTTGGCTTGGTACCTTATTTTCCGTTAGCCAAGTGGGGCCTTCCCACCACAATGGATGTGATAAAAGCTGTGATGGGTAAAGTCCTCTACTAGCACAGTCCACTGGGTTATCTTCCGATTTCACGTGACTCCAACAGTCAGCAGGCATGGTTTCTACTATCTTCATCACTCTGTTGGATACAAAGGTTTTCCAACGTGCAGGATCTCCGTGTAGCCATCCCAGTACTACCATAGAGTCGGTCCATCCATGTACTGTTACTTTCTGTACGTTTATTGAGTCTATGGTCTTTTTCATTAGCTGTGATAACAATTGAGCTCCACATAATTCTAATTTTGGCAAGGAAATTGGTGCTCTCAATGGTGCAAGCTTAGTTTTTCCGGCGACTAACTTGACGTGGCTCTGACCTAGACTGTCGATGGACTTGCAGTAGATAGCGCACGCGTAAGCCTTCTCCGATGCGTCACTAAATCCATGCAACTCGATTAGCTGCGATGTATTTCCCATCCATCGAGGGATTTCAATCTTGTTGATTTGAGGCAGGTCATGGCGAAATTGCTCCCATTCATGTTGAATGCAGTCTGGAAGTGGTGCATCCCAGGTTACATTTGCCACCCATGTCTGTTGAAATATAAGTTTGGCCTTCATGGTAATAGGTGATAGCCATCCTAATGGATCATATAGTTTAGAAATGTCGGAAAGTAATTTTCGTTTAGTTATAACACCCGGTTTGTTGTTAGGCGTATTATGTTGAAATGTAAAATGATCCGTGCGCGAATTCCAATTGAGGCCGAGTGTCTTGTTTGTATCGGCATGTTTAAATTTGAGTATGTTTTTATCAATTAGGTTCTCAGGCAAATTTTCTAGTAGCGAAGAACTATTGCTATTCCATTTGCGAAGGTTGAACCCTCCGCCCTTCATCATGTCAATCAGTTCACTCTGTGCCGTTTTCGCTTCGTGTATGGTGTTGCTTCCACCTAGCAGATCGTCCACATATAGTTGATGTTCCAGGATAGGCGCTGCTGCAGGATACTTGTCCTTGTCATCCTTGATAAGTTGTTTGATAGTGCGCATGGCAAGGAATGATGCAGACTTACTACCGTATGAGACCGTGCTTAGCTGGTACTCCTTGATAGGGTCTGAAGTAGACTCTCTCCACACTATCTTTTGTAAATTTTGATCTTCCTCGTGGACCAGTATTTGTCTGTAAAACTTTTCAATGTCAGCGGTGTAGACGAATTGAAATGATCTCCAGCGAATGATGATTGATTGAAGATCTTGTTGGATGTTTGGGCCACATTCCATCAGGTCATTCAGACTGCGACCTGATGATGTATTAGCGGAAAAATTAAAAACGACTCGTAGCTTTGTGGTGGTGGAGTCAGGCTTGATGACTCCATGATGAGGTAGTATACAGCTGGGTTCGCGGGGCACTAGGCATTCCTTCATGTGGTTGAGTTCAATGTATTCGTGAATGAATGCTTTATAGTCCTTAGCTAACTGTTGGTCCCGTGCTAGTTTTTTCTCCAATTGCCGTAATTGAGCGATAGCCTGTGGCTTGGAAGCCCCCAAATGTCGTTCAAAGTTTGGCTTCATAGGGATTTTAACCTTATATCGTCCGTCTTCCTGTCGACGTGTTGTGGTAGTATATAAAGTTTCGCAGTAGTTGCTTTCGGGAGTTTCAGAGTGCGGTTCCATAATTTCCTCCATTTCCCAGAACCTGGAGATTTCATCGATGTTATTGAGAATGACGTGGCAGTTAAAAGTGTTGACGTTCCCCATTAACACCCAGCCAAGCTTAGTTTGTTGTGCGATAGGTGCCTCAGGAGGGCCTCTAAGTACTCCAGCCATGACGATGTCGGCGTACACTCCAGCATCCAGAAGAATGTCAACTGGCCGAGATATGTTGTAGGCCTCATCAGCCAAATTGATATTTTGTAAGTGTGGCCACTGCTGTTTTTCGAAGGTATAGTTTGGAAGGTTATTGAGCATCTTGGTCATGATTAGAGCCTCAGTTGTGAAGGTGTATTCGCCGAATAAAGACTCGCAAACAAGCTGTACGGTCCCGTGGCTTCGACTCGCCGAAAACCCAATCCCAGATATAGTTGCACTTTGTTTTCGGCGCTGTAATCCGAGACGTTGGGCAGCGGATTCAGTGATCAGATTTATTTGCGAACCTTGATCTAGTAAACATCTTAGTTTTAGGTACGTTCCATCAGCTGATTTAATTTTAATTTGAGCGGTTGCAAGTAGTACTTCCTTGAAATCGCCGGTAACATGATTCGCCTTATGCTGCGATTGCACGGACGGAGTTGGCACGAGCGGTGTCGTATTCGTCGGTAACTTCGACGCATCCATGTCTCGTAATACGTCATGCAATGAAGTATGATGTTGTTTACTGCATACGCGGCATCGCTTAATTGATGTGCACGGCTTGCCATTGTGTGAATACATGCAATTCTTGCATATGTTTAATTCCGATATTGTTTTTAATTTAGACTCCGAAGTCATATGCTTGAATGATTGACAATAAAGTAAGAAATGGTCGTTTTTACATAGCGGGCAATTTCTTTCGGTATTCACGTGGTATGTTTTACCAAGATAATTCTTAGGTTTACTTGATGAAGGTTGGAATGCTCTTGAGTACACTGCAGGGTTTTCTTTATTTGATGGAACCGTTTTTGGAGTGGAAATATTTTGAAGTTTTTTCTTGTTTATTGGTTCTAAGGCGATAAACTTCCGTTGTAGGAACTCCATGAATTCATCAAACGATGGAAGTTCTCTGGGCTGTTTTCTAGTTTCCATGTAGGAGGCATAGGTGTCGGAGTCCAGTTTACCAGCCAAAATATGTACTAAGATGGGATCCCAGCTTGTTGTTTCGATTCCCAGATTGTGGATCGCATGTATGGTTTCTAGACTAGTATCATACAGGCGCTTAAGGTCGTATGAGGATTGATGTTGTATTATTGGTTGGTTCATAAACATTTGAATTTGTCGAGTGAAAAGGAGCTGCTTATTGTTGTACCGATGAGTGAGAATTTCCCAACAGGCATCATAGTTTTCACCCGTCACGGTGAGATGTTGTACAATACGTTCAGCTTCTCCTCTTAGTTTTCCCTTGAGATGTTGCATCTTTTGCGTCGGTGTAAGCATCACATTGTTGTGAATTGCCTCACAGTATAAATCCATGAATGTTGGCCACTGTGCATAGTTACCAGTGAATGTTGGGATTTCAATGGGAGGCAGGCTACGCTGTTGGTGAGAAGTTGCGTTCAACTTGCGGTGTAGTTCTCGCTTGGTAGCCTCGTATTCTGCTTCACGTCTTGAGAATTGCTCTTCGTACTCCAAGTTAGTACCAATGAAAAGGTTGTCAATCTGCCAGTGAGTGTCATCGATGAGACGCCAGCGGGACTGTAAGGCTTGTAGCTTGTCTTCAAGTTCCCATTTCTCAGTAATAGTGTTGAGATCAATGTTACGTACCATACGGGAAAAGGCACGAAAGTTAGTACCTTGAAGACTCATTAGTTCATCAGTTTTCAATAATCCACCAGCTTCAGTTAGCTCGGGCACTCCCTCGGCATGAATGATTTTTCGGAGAGCTTCCTTAGTAGTTTCGCATTTGGAGGCAACTCTTTCGTAAGCTTTGGTGGTGAAGTACTGATCAGATGTATCTTCGAAAGTCAGTAGTTGCTTATGATTAACTTCAAACTCATCCCATAGCGCTTCCAGAGCTTCCAGGCGTTTAAGTCCATACTCCCTTGTTTTTCGGCTGGAGGAGTCCTTCTTAAAGTTAACCAAGATCTTTTCGATTCCTTCGGCAATAATTTGTTGTTTCACAAGTAGGTTCTTCATGTTGCTTAATGTGAGAAGATGTTACTTGTGGTCCGTTCTCCTGGTGCTGTTAGCACGTGACAAGGATGCCTTTGCAGCGTGAGCGCCTTCTCAATCAACTGGGGAGACCCGCTTCTGGGAGGCCAGCCAACCGATTCGCTACTACAAATTTATCACTTATCACGATTTAACACACAATCACTGATGATGAAATCCGGCTCGAAGAATGTAAAGTATGTAAAGTTTGTATTTGTAAGTTAGTTAGTTGCTAGTTTTGGCGGGAGCGGAATGTTAAATAAAAGTGTCCGTCACCGTAAAGAATGTTTATTGTACTAAAGTAAATCCATAAAGTATGTATGCAAATCGATACGCGGCCGTCAGCAAATAAATAATGTCGAGCGTGCTCGTACAGTATGTTTTATGCATTATTTGAAAAAAATATTAACATTCCGTATTCCTTCTCTACATCAACTATAACCGTTCGTAATTTCATATTAGTTCGTCTGCGGCAAGTATCTTAAAAATGGATCCCATGTTTTTGCTTCTCTGAAATAATAAATGATGAAAAAATAGAATTATAATTATCTATTTTAATTAGGCTGGCGTTGTACCTCATGGCTATGTTCCGAAATATGTAAGCTCTACCTTTTATAAAGATTATAGAAAACATAAGCCTCTAATTAGCTTATAAAAAGTTGATTATTTTGGCCTACTAAATAATCAGTATCTACCTAAATCCTTATAAGGCAAAGTACACAATTTGGCCGCTTTGTTTGCGCTTCGCTATACCAATTCATTATAGCATAATATCTACTTTATTAAAATTTCACCGCGGGAGGCTTCGTTAAGTAATAGAATAATGAGATAGACGAGTATTGTTCACCCCGTTGCCGCGCGCTTGTGGTACCTATCTATTATCAGGTAGGTACTTGGTAAATTTTGCAAATTTAGAAAACTTAATTAACTAGATTATTCCTGCGTCTTCGCTGTATCGGTCATCGCTACCATAATTCATATTGCCGTGGCAATAAGCACCTATTCTTTGTGTTAATCTAGGTCATAATCCATCGTCCCTGTAGTTCCGGGATTAGAATAGGGTTATTGTATCTCCTGAGTGTCGCATAACGAAGTCTGCACCTGGAGACACATTTGCCCTATCTATTCAACAAAACGAAAGAAAAATTTATATTACATTCAGGCTTAAAGCCAGATAGACTCTACGACCGCTAATGCACGTATTTCTGTAGGTACATCAGCAGTCTTCCCTGTAGTTCCGAGATCAGAATAAGGCTTCGGCATCCCCTGCCTGTCGTAAGAGGCTTCGTCTTGTCGTAAAAGGGGCTTCTGGGGTTGCGAGCGGCTAGAGTGGGAGCTCCAACCGTTCGGCCAGGCGACCCGGCGAAGGACGGTGGAATGCGTGTTCGCATACTGTCGTAAAGACCAGACGGAGTGGTGGGCCCAGCCGCCCATCTCTGAGGAGCCTGATGGGGCAACGCGCTCAGAGGACTCCGGTTGCGTTCCATTGGAGATCTCGGAAGTTTTAGTGCGGTAAAAATCCCACGAAACCCTGCGTCGCTCCCACGGCGTCTACATTAGAAACTTTGATTTACAAGGTAAAATATGCTATAATAATATAATTAGTCAATCAAACTCAATTATCAGTAGCGATAAGTATTTGAAACCTTTGATGTACATACATTTATAAGCGGCAATAATATTTAACCAACTAACCAAACCAAAAAGCTTAAAAATCACTTTCAACAGAACAAAACATGTGTTAAGTCATGCATCTGTACTAGGAAAACAATAACGAATGGATGGCTTTGTGTGCACCATATTTTTATGATAATCCCTTGAGTTCATTAAATAATTGTATAATGAACGCATTGTTGGTCGTGAAATGCTTGCGTCAACAAACTTCCGTAGCGCTCTCTGCCATTGTCTCGCCAATTTTCATACTTCGTTTCGTTACGAGCAAACTACTATTTCTGGGTACCGTACGTCGAACCACTATTGTAGTTTCTATTCTTTTATTCATTTCTAGAAGGAACATATATAGATATAAAAAACGGTTATGCAGTTATTTGCTCTTATGTCAATTTTATTAGCAGATGAATTAGAAAACAAAACTGCGTGTAATGGTTAGACGTTCATTTGGAGTGGTAAAATTAACACTTAAACATCTCAAATCTAGAAAGTTTTACATAATCATGAACATTTATTTTATGTGAATTATAGCGTTAACGCTTTTTTACATTTATGACTAAAATACATGTATCAGTTTCTACAACTGGGAAGAAAAGTAATGCGCAAAACTTAGTCTGTTAAGTTTACCAATTAAACTAAGATTTAGAAGTCTTGTTTTAAAGAATGTTAAATGTGAGATAGAAGCTGTGATATTGTAGTTTAGTCGACTCTACGACAGGTAACCGACACTGTATTCCATACCGGAGCAACAGGAACGACGGAACCATCACACAGGTAACGTTTAGCTCTTGGCAACTTTTTTAATCTTTACACCCGCTCCGGAAATAGTATTCGCCTACAATGCCTACAGTTTGGCTGAATGGCTGTTGACATCCCATTGTCAGGCAGGGACAATGGACGTGTGAAATGATTTTCGTGTTTGTTTCATTTGCATTGTTTGTACAGTTAGCAACGGAGATGAGTGCGTCTCCCTTATCCATTTACATTCCATTACAACCTCTATTTTGAAGAGCGTAAGTATTCATATAGCCTGTAGAACGACGGTTAATAGAGACGTATTTGTGTGCGTACCCTTATTTCGATATTAGCGGGGATCAGTATGCGAAATTGAATGTAGCTGGTGGTAATGTATGAACAAATTCACGGGACGAGAAGCATTTATTCAGAGGAATGTTTCAACGAAATTTACGCGTTCGAATAAAACGGTTATGATATCATTTTCGGTGTTCATGGCGAGCAAATTGAAGGGATATGTCACGCGCTTAGTACAATGGAGCAATGCTAAACGAATGGATGGTTTTACGAAAATGAAGTGATATTTTGAACTTTAGTACAGTATGATTATTTGATTGGTTTATACTTTTGTTACATTTTCTATTACTGCCTTTTAATAGAAAAGACAAAACGATATAGCATGGTAGAGACACTTATGTGTTGTAGCTTGCACAAGAACTACAATTTTCTTTCGAGCTTTATTCGCTATACATTGTAATCAGAGGACTAGGATGAATTTGCTTTAAACGTTTATCGTTCTTTGCTACAAACTCCAGCGTTAAACGTTGGAAAAAATATGCAGTAGCAATATTAGGTAATATTTGCTCAATGACGACGCATGCAACCCTAAGCGACTTCTTAGACCTTGTTTTAGTCCTCCGGAAGCATTAGGTCTCAGGATGAGTTCAATTCAGATAGGTGGTAGAACCAGTGTAGTCCGACCGGGGAAGTACCACCGCCGCACCTATTACTAGCGTGAAACATTTCTTGCGTTTCGATGGAAAGGTGTGGTTGCCGGCACACTTTTATATGAGGTGACATCTTAGCCCTCGGAAGTAACGTCTGTAGTCAGATAGACCGCATGTTTTATTTTAAGTTGCTAACAGATGTCCATGGGCAGCAGCGACCATTCAGCATCAGGTGGACTGCATGCTCGTTTCCTACCTCAATCTCAAATGGTCGTGAGCGCCGATGATGATTAGCCATCAGATTAAGTTTATACGCCTTTGCTATTTTAACTACAAAATTAAAAGCAATGTCTTTCCCTTCCAATGCCAATAATTGCTATTAAGTTAACATTGCGAAACTAAATACTACTTTCATCTCCGAAAATAAACTGAGAATCTGGAGATGTATGGCCCTTGTACTACTTCAATTAATCGGAGTGTAGGAAATTTAATTATTCAAAGGCGTTATAATTGCGGATAATTGTAATCCAAATCTGTAGCGAGTCGTTTATAAACTGCGATCAAATCTCGTGAACTGTGCTAATATTGTTAAATGTATAATGTACGTAACATTAGTTCCGCTATAATTAACGTCTATTTATTGAATGATAATTAATAGCGATATATTCGTATTTAGGTATAGTTGGCAATGTTTAAAATAGACGTAGTACTTATACATTATTTGGTGGTCGTTGTCAACCCATTATTGTCTCACTGCTGGGCACGGGTCTTCTCTCAGAATAAGAGAGTTTTAGGACATAGTCCACCGCGCTGGCCAAGTGCGAATTGGTGGACTTCACACACCTCCGAGAATTCACACACACACAAAAGCAGTGATAATTAATTTCTAATACGCACATAATTTAAACAAAAACAGTGGTGCGTGCCTGGGTTTGAACCTCGAACCTCTCGATCTAGAGGGCAAGTTTCAACCATTAGGCTATCACTGCTCTATTTGGTGGTAGAAGACTTAAATGTACAGAAAACTATTTTATATAAGTATTGAATAACTGTGTAGTCCATCTGATGTTAAACAGTCCCTGTTCTTTACTTAGCGAAAATTGAATGCATATTTTGTTCGAATATAAAATGCATTTGTGTACAAATTCGTGCAAGTTGGTGATAACCCTACATAGGATTTTTTATGGTGTGTTTACATTTATTCCAGATCCAATTTGCCCCGAGTGGAGGTAAATTTAAACGGATTCTAAAAAGTTTAAAAAACATCAACGTTCAGTAACGTACAACCCTAACGTTAACAAGTTTCTCATTTCAAACAGATTGCCAAATCAAATCGGAAGTGGAGGAACACTAAATAAAATGGACGCCGGAAATCATAAATCGTTGCCATCAATTTACTCTATAAAGCGCTGCACTCCGCTTGGCAGACATCTTACGTTTTGTAAATCAAAATGTCGCCCGAACAATTTCCGAGCCAATTCACCGTACGGACAGTACTGTCGGGCAATTTTATTACACCTATAAGTTTTGAGATACAACTAAAACGTAGAAAATTTCGCTTCAGTTCCCATATAAGGTTATGGAAATTTTACGATTTTTAATAACTATGGTGATATAGAAAGTGCTTGAAATGTTTGTACCTACGTTTTGATGCACGAATAAAACAATCTGACATTGCACTAACACAAACATAAAATATTGGTAATAAAATATCTGATAATGAGGTATTTATTAGTAGAATAAGCATTATTATTAATGTACCTACTTATTTTTAGCAGTATTTAATGTATATAACATTAATGGCGAATCTCTTAATAACAACATCTCTATCCTGCTGCTTGACAATCAAAAATGTCAAATCAAAGATACCTTGTATCATACCACATTAATACCACCATGAAAATTCTATATGTAAGAGAAATAAAACCACATTTATAATACATTTTTTAAGTATAAAAGTCAGGAAGATTTAATCATTTTTGTTACAGAAAATTAGAGAGGATAGAATATGTGAAGAAATATCCGTCTGTCTACAGATGTTTATGTATGATTTTAAACTAATAGTACCTGACCCGGCAAACGTAGTTTTGCCATATAAAAATTTAAAAAAAGTTAAAGGTGAACAACCCGTATCACTAACGCGTATGAAAAATAGATGTTGGCCGATTCTTAGACCTACCAAATATACTCACAAAATTTCATGAGAATCGGTCAAGCCGTTTCGGAGGAGTATGGGAACAAACATTGTGACATGAGAATTTTATATATATATAGATATTATCGCAGTATGACATAAATATTAAAATACATATTACCTGATCGTACGCTGGTCGTACGCTGGTACATGATTTACAGATTTCCTTATTTACCCAGATAATTGCGATTCATCAATTTAATTTTGGTATTTGGGACTACGGCATTTAATTAAGTGATCCTCCGAATCAAACTTACAGGAAGCGTTAATAATAAGGGATTAAGTACGACTACCATAGGGATTTCTGTTTTATAGGAGCTCTTAAGTTTTGGCCAAATTACCACATGTTTCATTAATGAATGTACTTATTTTATATCACACTTGCTGACCCGGCGAATTTCATTCCGCCTAAAAGTCACAAATCTAAAATTATCAGTGTTTCTCCACTATATTTTACATGTATTAAACATAAAAACCTTCCTGTTGAATCACTCTGTATATTAAAAAAACTGCATTAAAATCCGTAGCGTAGTTTTAAAGATCTAAACATACATGGTGACAGATAGCGAAAAGCGACCTTGTTTTATACTATGTAGTGATTTTACTAGGACAAAACTTAGTTCTATTGGGAATATAATATTTTAACAGCTCGTATATTAGTTTAAGCGTAGCTTTGTAGCTCCGTAAGCACCAATTAAATTGAAATAGGATAGTTACAACGAAATTTCTGCACCAATTCTATGGCAGAAATAAGGGAAAAACCCAAACCATGTGACGATATCCACACTCCCTGCCTTAGTCATTGAGGTCTCTGTGGTATTCAAAATGCCATGCTTGGTCACCTGGAGGAAGATGGGGTTTATGTTTTTGTCACGTAGTCGATATCACCTAATGGATATCGGGCTTTTTCAAAATATTTTCAAATATTTCATTTATAATATAAAAATGTGCGCATGTAGGTACATTAAACGCCACGCGACAAACACGGTGTTAATTATGAGGTAAATTTTTAATTTTCAGCTTTTTGTTTGGAAAAAATGATTGATAACATTACTGATGAATTACTATAAGGGGGGGAGGGGCACTTATATACTACGAACTGTCACCAAAGGGAGACAGGGGGGTTAAAACTTGTAACAAATGGGTCACGTGGTTTGGGTACCGTAATGTAGGAGATTGAAGTAGTAGGTGTTATCTTATTCTGTCCCTGTAGTTCCGAGACCAGAATAGGACTACGGTACCCTCTGCCTGTCGTAAAAGGCGACTAAAAGAGGCTTCCGGGGTTGCGGGCGGGAAGAGTGGGAGCTCGAACCGTCCGGTCAAGTGACCCCGGGAAGGACGGCGGCATGTGTGGTTGCATGTTGCCGTAAAAACCAGAAGGTGCGGTGAGCAGTTCACGCCCACCACACGCTGAGGACACCGGCGGCGGTCAACTGGAGTTCCCGGAGTCCTCTTCACAGCGTCGCGGTCGGCTACCGGGGGGGTTTTAGTGCGGTAAGAATCCCAGATAACCCGCGTCGCTCCCACGACGTCGGGTACTTTTTGAAAGTTTCCCCTCGAAAACAAAAAAAAAAAGGTGTTATCTTATTCACTCCACGTTTATTCGTTTGCAATCAAACCAGCGCACAGTATCATTGGAAGCTGAAAAGGCAAGATTAACTTTAATTTATCCCACCCATGCTGTTTCCGATGTTGACTGTGACTCGGGACAAATTTAATTATGGTGTGCTCTTGACACGGCAATTCTCGGAATGGCGTCGTGTGTAATCTTTTGTGTCGAAATTACGATTCGTAATGCGGATTTGAAAACTCTGGCTTCGTTAAGTCGTACGAGTTGATTGGATTGGAATAAGACAACGAAGTAAGGTTGTTTATATAGGATTTGGAGAAGTTTCTGTTTTAATACACCGCTTCAGAATACCCTGGGAACAGATACTTTTCATACTATTGAAGGACCTTTTGTTTTAATACATTCAGTATTCCCTGGGCCCTAATAGTTTTTTATAGGATTAAAGTGTGCATGTATTATACGACCATGAAGTCCAACTGATGGTAAGTGCTCAAGTTCATACAGAACAAAAGTTCTGTCTAAAGTCAAACACAGGTGTGTTGCTAATCCCGGAGGCCTGATATCGTTGCCTCATATAAAAGTAGGAAATTGTAGAAGTAGGTGTGTTAATCTTATACACTCCCTGTTTATTCGTTTCCAATCAAACAAGCGCACGCATTGGATGCTGAAAAGGCAAGATTAACTTTAATTTATCCCACCCATGCTGTTTCCGATGTTGACTGTGACTCGGGACAAATTTAATTATGGTGTGCTCTTGACACGGCAATTCTCGGAATGGCGTCGTGTGTAATCTTTTGTGTCGAAATTACGATTCGTAATGCGGATTTGAAAACTCTGGCTTCGTTAAGTCGTACGAGTTGATTGGATTGGAATAAGACAACGAAGTAAGGTTGTTTATATAGGACTTCGAGAAGTTTCTGTTTTAATACACCGCTTCAATATTCCCTGCGCTCAGATACTTTTTATTTATTTATTTATTTATTTATTTATTTATACTATACAAGTAGTTATAACAAGTAGTTACTATACAAGTACTATACAAGTAATTTCTTTTTTAATATACTTCAGTATTCTCTTGTCCTTAATAGTTTTTTTATAAGATTAAAGTGTGGATGTCGTATTCGAGCATGCAGTCCACCTGGTGGTAGTTGTAGTACTAAATGCCGCTCATAAATATCTTAAGTGACTTCATACAGAGCAAAGGTACTGTTTAAAGTCAATCACAAATGCGTTGCTACTTCTGTGGACAAAGATGGTGGCCTCATTTGAAAGTGAGCCGGCTAAAACACACTTCCGCCGAAACGGATGATTTGCTTCATGGTAGAAATAGATAAGTGTGGCGGTGGTACCTCCCCGGAAGCATATTCGATATACGTACTACAACCTTGCAAATCAGATAATCATAATCATAATTATTCATTGCTCATCATGCTTACGGACTAATTGGTACAATATTTATTGGTGTGTGCATGAATAATTCCGTTAGGGCATTGCAATGGCAAGGAGCTGTGATAGCCTAATAGTTGAAATTTGCTCTCTCAATCGGGAGGTCCGAGGTTCAGACCCAGGCACGCTTCACGATTTATGTGCGTATTAGAAATTAATTATCACATCTTTTCGGTAAAGGAAAACATCGTGAAAGTAAACAATCGGTAAAGGAAACACACCCGAGAGTTCTTTAAAAAAAAAAGTTCTCCGAGGTGTGTGAAGTCCACCAATTCGCACTTGGCTAGTGTGGTGGCCTATTCATTCTGAGAGAAGACCCGTGTCCAGCAGTGAGACAATAATGGGTTGTACCCCTATGTCAAGGAGAACAGATTTGTTATATGAATTATTTATTAGTATTATTATTATTAATATTTATTATTATTTATTGTTACATGCAACGTCATTACATAATTAAGATAATTTGTTTAGTTCAACATTTGATAACAGCCATTTTCAGATTGAAACTTATCGATTCATCGATGTAATTTTATTGATGAATAGTTGGCAAACAAGATTACGTTTCGCTTTCAAGAACGCTTTCTACTCTCACAACCTCACACTAGGATTTTTTCCTGTATCGTGGGTACCATGGACATACAAAGACACACAATTACACAGACCCAGAACAAAATCCAAATTCCAAATTCTGTGTGTCAGACCGGTATGGTGACCGCTCTGCCACTCGGGTCTTCAAAATAGATTAATGTATTTTGTTGATAGGACTTTACAAAGATTCTATTTCACGTAAGAATTGTTAACTCAAACGGCATTTCGCGTGAACGGAGTACGTCGCGTGAAAAAACGTATAACCGTGACATATTTTTGTAAAGAACTCCATTTTCACGGCTCGCTAACTTTACGGTTTGTTTATTGTACCAAGCACGATGTTTATTCAATAAATGTTTTTACCCGAATGCATCAGAAGTAGGGTCATGTTTTTCAAACGTATGTATGGATGTCCATTTCTTTTGCACACTCCGCAGCCCAAATAACTTGACGGGGTGTAACATAAATTGCACGTTAGTGATGTAACGAATGTGATCTAATTCGCGAATGCGAATACGTACGCGAATAGTCCTTACCGATGTTTGTGAATGCGAGTGTTTTTTTTTCAGTTTTCGGTTTAGAGTGCCGAAGGTAACTTCTTTGTTTTTTTGTTATATGATGTAGCAAATATTTCATTTATAAAAATAGGTGCGCATGTACTTTGAGCGCCACGCGACAACGGTGTTAATTATGAGGTATTGATAAATGTATTTATGTATTACTATAAGGGGGAGGGGGGTACTAATATACGCACGGACTCGTATTTTTACCCGAATGCGTCAGAAGTAGGGTCATGTTTTTCAAACGTATGTATGGATGTCCATTTCTTTTGCACACTCCGCAGCCCAAACAACTTGAAGGATTGTAACATAAATTGTACGTTAGTGATGTAACGAATGTGATTGTTATTTGCGAATGCGCACGCGAATAGTCCTTATGCGAATATAATAGATACGAAATAGCCCGAATGTTGTGTTTTTCAGTTGTCGGTTTAGAGTGCCGAAGGTAACTTTTTTGTTTTTTTTTTTTTTTATAATATGATGTAGCAAACGAGCACGCAGCCCACCTGATGGTAAGTGGTCTCTGCTGCCCATGGAAATCTGCTAGCAACTTCAAATAGAATATGAATTTCATCTGAAGTCAATCACAGATGCGTTTCTACTCCCGAGGACTGAGATGGTAGCCTCATGTAAAAGTGTACCGCCAATTACACTCTTCCATCGAAACGCAAGAACTGCTTCACGCTGGAAAACTATTGTCTTAGTTCCTAATACTTATTGAATGGTACACATATACAAGGCTTCAACTTGAGACAAAAAATAATGTAAAACCTCAAACAATTTTAGAACTCATATAATATAAAATAAACATTATACTATATCCTGAATCCGTACATTCCATGTTACGGCCGCACATGGCCCGCGCGCCGTATGGCGTTACGGCTTTTATTATTTAATCGAGCTATAGAGTTTGAAATATTGTACGGAACACTAAAAAGAAGATTACTTTTTAGAGTAAAGCATATCTTTCGTTGGAAAGGTGTCGATGCTGGCTCTTTTTTATAATATGGAAGCAGTGAACCTGCAGTGCGAATTGGTGGACTTCACACATCTCCGAGAACTTTTTTTAAAGAACACTCTGGTGTGTAGGTTTTTCAGGATGTTTTCTTTACCGAAAAGCAGTGAAAATTAATTTATAATACGCACATAGTTATAGAAAAATCAGTGGTGCGTGCCTGGGTTTGAACCTAGGACCTCCCGATCGAGAGGGCAAGTTTCAACCATTAGGCTATCACTGCTCTAAAGAGCTCTACCACCATTAAAAAACTTAAATTCAAGGCGACACTCTTAGTTCTCATGAGCAGCAATGCATCTTTAAATGACTAACAATCCATGGGACTACAAAATCTTTGTCCTATGCGGAGTTGGTTACAGATGGCAATAGTTTTCTGTAATCATTTGCCGTTATGTGGATTACTTGCTCGATTACTACTCTGATCTAAAGGAGCTTACCTGATAGTTTTTTTTTGCACTGAAGTAGCAAACGAGCATGCAGTCCACCTGATGGTAAGTGGTCACTGCCGCCCATGGACATCTGTAATCAACTTCATACAGAATATGGGTTCTATCTGAAGTCAATCACAGATGTGTTGTTACTCCCGAGGACTAAGATGGTCGCCTCATATAAAAGTGTACCGGCAACCACACCCTTCCATCGAAACGCAAGAAATGCTTCACACTAGAAATAGGTGTGGTGGTGGTACCTCCCCGGTCGAACTACACTGGTTCTACCACATGTTCAAGTAAGTAAGTGGCAAACACCGCTAATGGACATGTGTAATCAATCCCTGACAGACTGGAGTCCTGTCTGAGAACGGTCAACAAATGCGTTGTCGACAGACTAAATTAGATGGTCTTTTATTAGCATATTTATCCTATTATTTATTATCTTCCTACTCCATATAGAAATAACCATCACTGTTATTAAAGAGATGAATGAAGTACTATGATACGAGTATCTTTATTTTGTACTTATAGGGGTATTTACAAATTTTCAGTTACAATATTTTGCTACTACTGGTTCGGAACACCTCAACTGAGAAGATCCGCAATGAAACTCAGCAGTTAGGTAAGTTTTTTTTTGTATAGCAACAAAAATATTTTTATTTGCTTATCTTGTTTTTACATTTCAATAAAAGTTAGCTCCGATTATACGAGTTCTATTGTTGTTTATTCTACACGTACAATACAAATAATGAAGCCAACATTTACATGGTAACTTTTTCTACGAATTTACCTCTCAAGTTCCTATACTTTAATAAAATGCAAACTGTTTCATAATTCCACGTTGTTCTATAGAAAATTATGCGGAACCAGAACCAAAACGACTAGAATGAGGCATTGCCTCTTCATGTCGAACTCAAACACGTTGCATCGTGTACGTCATTACGCAGAAACAACGAGCGACGAGACCCTCATTTCAGCCGCCGACGAGTTTAAATTCGACGAACATTATGTAGGCACTCGTCGGCATTTCGGGAATTGATGAACTCGGTATAACACGCCGGAACTAATGGCTGCTGTGGGTAGGTTTCAATAATCCGTACTATGGTATGTACGTCTATCATTATTTTTTTTTCCTTAAGCTACTTACATCTGTGTTTTCAAATTGTTAGAACGAGTGCAGCTGTACTGAAGAGATACCACCGCCATATAAACTTGAAACGTATAAAAAGTAATGTGAAACTATTGATCCACTTGAATTTTTATTCAATTACACTATTTTAAAACACTTCCATGATTTCCTTATAAGTGGTGTAGAGGGTCTACGAAAACCGTAGATGTTCTACGCTGATCATAAAGTGTCTTTTGATGATGATGAATGTGTAAAGTGTATGTTATTATGTCCAAGTGTTTTTTATTTATATGATACGGAAAGAACACATTATCTTATTTATTTAATATCTCTGGTTATGTTACTTTTCAAATGATGAATTAGAATGATGACTGAGAATTTCTGATGATAATTAAAATGAAAATATTTAATGAATTAATTAATAATAGTTCAAGTTAAGTGTAATATTTCTTACATAAATCGTTCACAATATTGGCAACTTCATGTCAATAATGATCACGTTGCATCACTTATGTTCGAGCTTGATGTACATCGATCGGCATTTCAGAAATTGGCGATTACCTTTGCAATGTACGGCTTTCTTGATTACCCTCAACATTGTTTCGACTATGTTTTTAATTCTACCATATGGACAATGGAATAAAGTGTAGTTTTGCTAGATGGCAGAACGTATATAATTTGACCGGATATACCACCGTCATACTTATTTCTAGCGTGAAGCAGTTCTTGCGTTTCGCTGGAAGTGTGTGGTTTCCGACACACTTTTATGAGACAACCATCTTAGTCCTTAAGATTAGAACCGCACCTGTGATTAACTTCAGATGGAACCCATGTTCTACATCAAGTTGCTTACAGATGTTCATGGGTGGCACTGACTACTTACCATCAGGTGGCCTGCTTGCCTATTTGCTATTTCAATTTTGTAAAAAAAAGTTATGTGCAATATTTCTCACATAAATTGGTAACAATATTGGCAACTTCATGTCAATAATGATCACATTGCATCGCTTATGTTCGAGATTGATGTACATCGATCGGCGTTTCGGAAATTGGCGATTACCTTTGCAACGTACGGCGTTCTTGATTACCCTCAGCACTGTTTCGATTATGCTATTAATTCTACCATATGGACAATGGAATAAAGTGTACTTTTGCGAGATGGTAGAACGTATATAATTTGACCGGATATATACCACGTCACACTTATTTCTAGCGTGAAGCAGTTTTTGCGTTTCGGTGGAAGTGTGTGGAACTTCATGTCAATAATGATCACGTTGCGTTCGAGATTGATGTACATCGATTGGCATTTCGGAAATTGGCGATTATCTTTGTAACATATGTCGGTCTTGATTACTCTCAACATTGTTTCGAAGGCATTAATGTTACCATGGAAGAAATCTACACATGTATGTATTTTGCACTGGTCAATGATTTAAATATGTTTTATGTTTGATGCACAACGGTAAATCATTCACAATTTAATGAAAACAAATGAAATGCGATACCATTTTTTACTTTTGATAGGCCTATGGAGACACTTCAAATTGTCAGCTATAATATTCTCTTATACTAGTACCAGATCTTTTTGAAAGGTGGTTGAACGGTGGTTCGACAGGGGAGGTACCATCGCCTTCTATAAAAGTGTGTCTTCGGAATTGAACAATTACAAATGATTTGACCACCTTTTTATATCGCACAGTGTATTATATGTATAAAAATTCGTCTACAATTTATATCTTAAAAGTGATAGGTCAGTCATTCCCGCCTGCAGGCAATTGGCGGGTAATGATCGTTTGGTTTCGAGTGCGCTCGTTACACTTTGAGTGCGATGAGGGAATGGAGTGAACATGTAAAAATATACACTATCGCTAATAATTTACTAATTTACGCAAATATTCTTATGTTCCTTTAAATTGGGACTTGTATAATTTTGTATTACTTTCACATTATGTAGAAATGATTTTCCAAGTAGGTGGCTGTGTCAGCAGTACTTATTTCTACGTGTTTAGATCGTAAGAAATCTTTATTTTCCCAACAAGTAAAAAACAGATAAGCCCAAGCTTATCTGTTTTTTTTCATGAGATTGAAGTAGCAAATGAGCATGCAGTTCACCTGATGGTAAGCGGTCAATGCCGCCAAGGGACATCTGTTGCAACTTTATATAGAACGTGGTTTCTATATAAACTCAATCATAGATGTGTTGCTACTTCCGAGGACTAAGACGGTCGCCTCATATAAAAGTGTGCCTTCGAAATTTAACAATCATAAATAATTGGATCACCATTTTATATCATACAGTGTATTCTGTACGGTGTATCGTACATGTATAAAAATTCGCGTACAATTTATCTCTTTACGAGTGATAGGTCAGTCATTCCCGCCCGCAGGCAATTGGCGGGTAATGATCGTTTGGTTTCGAGTGCGCTCGTTACGCTTTGAGTGCGATGAGGGAATGCAGTGAACATGTAAAATATGTTGTATCGCAAATAAGTTACTCTTTTACTCAAATTCTTTTGTGTTCGTTTAAATTGTGACTTGTTCAATTTTGGGTCACTTCCAAATAACCTAGAAATCATTTTCCAAGTAGGTGGCAGCATCATTAGAACTTTTTACCTGTTTGGTCGTAAGAAATCTATATTTTCGTAACAAGTTTTGGGCTTATCTTATTAGATGACCCTGCATAAAAATTGATAATTTAAAAATTAAAATACAGTTTACAAGATAGGCTCTACGTCTGAAAGACTCTGCATAAAGAATTAATTTGTGTCTTTGAATCCTATGCCCTTATATATTGTTGTTATCATATGAAGCAGCATTTTTATTTAACTTGGGAGGGGATATTGGCAGCTGGGTTCATTAACGAGACTATTAGTCCTATGTGTAAGAGATATTTTAATGACGACCCGCGTGGCAGGGCGATTACCATACCGGTCTGACGCGCAATGGGTCCCGGGTTCGATTCCCGACCAGACAGGTATCTGAATGATGAATTTAGTTTCATGTTCTGGGTCCGGGTGTTTGTGTATTTGTCTTGTGTCTGTCCATGGTACCCAAGATACAGTGTTCTTACTGTAATCCTTTTGCGACGTCTGTAACAGTGCTGGTGTTGCAATTTGACAGTCATTTATAACATGCAGAATATCTTTGTAAAGCATGCTAATAACTTTTATAGCCGCTGCTAAAATTTTTATGATTATTTTATTGACGAGTTTGTTAACAGGGTAGGGGTTAATCAATTTGCGACGGACTATTGACGGGCAATGGTCGTTTGGTGCCGACCGTACTTATGCTGTTAAGTGCGGCGTGAGTTAATGAGAAATACGACTAAGTTGAAAGATAATTTTAGTACTTGGATGTTATTGCCCTTGCTTTGAATTTATTCGACTTTCATAAAGATACAAGAAGATACAAGACATGTATAATGAATATCCTCCTCAATCCATTATTGTCTCACTGCTGGGCACGGGTCTTCTCACAAAATGAGATAGAGTTATAGGTCATAGTTCACCTCGCTGGCCAAGTGCAAATTGGTGGACGTTAAGTACGAATTGGTGGACAATGGTGAGTAATGAATATATTGTACTTATATTAAATACCTCATATGAACAGATATGTAGTGATTTAAATACTGACATTCAAGTCTATTGCTAATTTTGTTTCAAAAATAATACTAATATTATGACGAACTAAATATCACAAAAAAAAAATGAATAAAGTGTCTATTTGCATTAGAGACTTATTTTGGAACTAAATGTACTTACCAAATTACTGTTTCATTGCATTACATTTTGTGTCATCATTACATAGTATAAGACAAAGTAGCCTCCCGCTATCTGTCCCTATGTATGCTTAGATCTTAAAAACTACGCCACGGATTTTAATGCAGTTTTAATAGATAGAGTGATTCAAGAGGAAGGTTTTATATAGCTATAATACATGCATTATATAGTGGAGGAGCACTGATAATTTAACATTTTTTGACTTTTAGGTGGAACGAATTTTTCCGGTTTAAGTAATTAATAAGATCATTTTATTAAATTATTGAAATAGATAAACTTTGTAAAAATAAAATATATTTATGACGCAAATATAATAATTCAGGTGGTAGAACGAACGTGGGTCGACCAAGGAGGTACCACAGCCGCACCTACTTACTGATAACGTGAAGCGTTTCTTGCACTTAGGAGAAAGTGTGAAGGCCTCAGTTTCAAATGAGGCGCGCATCTTAGTTCTCGGGGTTAGCAAGGCACCTGTGATTATTTTGAAATAGAAGCCTTGTTCTGTATAAATTGCTTACAGATAAAGTCTATGTTCATTTGCTACTTTAAACTTGTAAAAAACCTACGACATCGGTGCATGCAATCCGTATTTTGTTAATAAACAGTGCATCATTAGGGTTAGTTCACGATACAGCGGTTATTAGCAATATAACGCTTAATTTAGCTGTAAAACGATACTTTAAGCGGTTAACAATAATCAGATAGTGAATTAATATATAAACTGATAGGCTAAATATTAGTCTACTCCCTGTAGTCGGGGAGTAGAATACGGCTACGGTATCCCCTGCCTGTCGTAAGAGGCGACTAAAAGGGGGCTCCTGGGGTTGCGGACGGCTCGAGAGGGAGCTCGAACCGCCCAGCCAGCAACCCCGAGAAGGACGGTGGCATGTGTGGCTGCATGTCGCCGTAGACACCGGAAGATGCAGGGGGACAGCTACATGTCCCCTAAGAGACGAGCCCATGAGGGGTGCTGCGCTAGGGGGTACTGGCGCGTTTTCTTTAGAGGTCCCGGGGTCCCCTACAAGCGCTGAGGAAGGCCACCGAGGAGGTTTTAGTGGGTAAAAATCCCACATAACCCGGAGTCTCTCCTCAAGGCTCCGGGTACCTTTTGAAGGTTTCCTCCCCGTCAACAAAAAAAAAAAAAAAAAAAAAAAAAAAAAAAAAAAAAAAAAAAAAAAAAAAAAAAAAAAAAAAAAAAAAAAAAAAAAAAAAAAAAAAAAAAAAATTCTACATCAAGTTGCTTACAGATGTTCATGGGTGGCACTGACTACTTACCATCAGGTGGCCTGCTTGCCTATTTGCTATTTCAATTTTGTAAAAAAAAGTTATGTGCAATATTTCTCACATAAATTGGTAACAATATTGGCAACTTCATGTCAATAATGATCACATTGCATCGCTTATGTTCGAGATTGATGTACATCGATCGGCGTTTCGGAAATTGGCGATTACCTTTGCAACGTACGGCGTTCTTGATTACCCTCAGCACTGTTTCGATTATGCTATTAATTCTACCATATGGACAATGGAATAAAGTGTACTTTTGCGAGATGGTAGAACGTATATAATTTGACCGGATATATACCACGTCACACTTATTTCTAGCGTGAAGCAGTTTTTGCGTTTCGGTGGAAGTGTGTGGAACTTCATGTCAATAATGATCACGTTGCGTTCGAGATTGATGTACATCGATTGGCATTTCGGAAATTGGCGATTATCTTTGTAACATATGTCGGTCTTGATTACTCTCAACATTGTTTCGAAGGCATTAATGTTACCATGGAAGAAATCTACACATGTATGTATTTTGCACTGGTCAATGATTTAAATATGTTTTATGTTTGATGCACAACGGTAAATCATTCACAATTTAATGAAAACAAATGAAATGCGATACCATTTTTTACTTTTGATAGGCCTATGGAGACACTTCAAATTGTCAGCTATAATATTCTCTTATACTAGTACCAGATCTTTTTGAAAGGTGGTTGAACGGTGGTTCGACAGGGGAGGTACCATCGCCTTCTATAAAAGTGTGTCTTCGGAATTGAACAATTACAAATGATTTGACCACCTTTTTATATCGCACAGTGTATTATATGTATAAAAATTCGTCTACAATTTATATCTTAAAAGTGATAGGTCAGTCATTCCCGCCTGCAGGCAATTGGCGGGTAATGATCGTTTGGTTTCGAGTGCGCTCGTTACACTTTGAGTGCGATGAGGGAATGGAGTGAACATGTAAAAATATACACTATCGCTAATAATTTACTAATTTACGCAAATATTCTTATGTTCCTTTAAATTGGGACTTGTATAATTTTGTATTACTTTCACATTATGTAGAAATGATTTTCCAAGTAGGTGGCTGTGTCAGCAGTACTTATTTCTACGTGTTTAGATCGTAAGAAATCTTTATTTTCCCAACAAGTAAAAAACAGATAAGCCCAAGCTTATCTGTTTTTTTTCATGAGATTGAAGTAGCAAATGAGCATGCAGTTCACCTGATGGTAAGCGGTCAATGCCGCCAAGGGACATCTGTTGCAACTTTATATAGAACGTGGTTTCTATATAAACTCAATCATAGATGTGTTGCTACTTCCGAGGACTAAGACGGTCGCCTCATATAAAAGTGTGCCTTCGAAATTTAACAATCATAAATAATTGGATCACCATTTTATATCATACAGTGTATTCTGTACGGTGTATCGTACATGTATAAAAATTCGCGTACAATTTATCTCTTTACGAGTGATAGGTCAGTCATTCCCGCCCGCAGGCAATTGGCGGGTAATGATCGTTTGGTTTCGAGTGCGCTCGTTACGCTTTGAGTGCGATGAGGGAATGCAGTGAACATGTAAAATATGTTGTATCGCAAATAAGTTACTCTTTTACTCAAATTCTTTTGTGTTCGTTTAAATTGTGACTTGTTCAATTTTGGGTCACTTCCAAATAACCTAGAAATCATTTTCCAAGTAGGTGGCAGCATCATTAGAACTTTTTACCTGTTTGGTCGTAAGAAATCTATATTTTCGTAACAAGTTTTGGGCTTATCTTATTAGATGACCCTGCATAAAAATTGATAATTTAAAAATTAAAATACAGTTTACAAGATAGGCTCTACGTCTGAAAGACTCTGCATAAAGAATTAATTTGTGTCTTTGAATCCTATGCCCTTATATATTGTTGTTATCATATGAAGCAGCATTTTTATTTAACTTGGGAGGGGATATTGGCAGCTGGGTTCATTAACGAGACTATTAGTCCTATGTGTAAGAGATATTTTAATGACGACCCGCGTGGCAGGGCGATTACCATACCGGTCTGACGCGCAATGGGTCCCGGGTTCGATTCCCGACCAGACAGGTATCTGAATGATGAATTTAGTTTCATGTTCTGGGTCCGGGTGTTTGTGTATTTGTCTTGTGTCTGTCCATGGTACCCAAGATACAGTGTTCTTACTGTAATCCTTTTGCGACGTCTGTAACAGTGCTGGTGTTGCAATTTGACAGTCATTTATAACATGCAGAATATCTTTGTAAAGCATGCTAATAACTTTTATAGCCTTATATAGATAAACTTTGTAAAAATAAAATATATTTATGACGCAAATATAATAATTCAGGTGGTAGAACGAACGTGGGTCGACCAAGGAGGTACCACAGCCGCACCTACTTACTGATAACGTGAAGCGTTTCTTGCACTTAGGAGAAAGTGTGAAGGCCTCAGTTTCAAATGAGGCGCGCATCTTAGTTCTCGGGGTTAGCAAGGCACCTGTGATTATTTTGAAATAGAAGCCTTGTTCTGTATAAATTGCTTACAGATAAAGTCTATGTTCATTTGCTACTTTAAACTTGTAAAAAACCTACGACATCGGTGCATGCAATCCGTATTTTGTTAATAAACAGTGCATCATTAGGGTTAGTTCACGATACAGCGGTTATTAGCAATATAACGCTTAATTTAGCTGTAAAACGATACTTTAAGCGGTTAACAATAATCAGATAGTGAATTAATATATAAACTGATAGGCTAAATATTAGTCTACTCCCTGTAGTCGGGGAGTAGAATACGGCTACGGTATCCCCTGCCTGTCGTAAGAGGCGACTAAAAGGGGGCTCCTGGGGTTGCGGACGGCTCGAGAGGGAGCTCGAACCGCCCAGCCAGCAACCCCGAGAAGGACGGTGGCATGTGTGGCTGCATGTCGCCGTAGACACCGGAAGATGCAGGGGGACAGCTACATGTCCCCTAAGAGACGAGCCCATGAGGGGTGCTGCGCTAGGGGGTACTGGCGCGTTTTCTTTAGAGGTCCCGGGGTCCCCTACAAGCGCTGAGGAAGGCCACCGAGGAGGTTTTAGTGGGTAAAAATCCCACATAACCCGGAGTCTCTCCTCAAGGCTCCGGGTACCTTTTGAAGGTTTCCTCCCCGTCAACAAAAAAAAAAAAAAAAAAAAAAAAAAAAAAAAAAAAAAAAAAAAAAAAAAAAAAAAAAAAAAAAGGCTAAATATTAGTCTAACATTAATAACCCTATTATATTTGACAGGTAATTTAGCGCGAAGCAGTTCTGTATTTCGATAAAGAGTGTGAATGTCGGCTGAATTATGAGTTCACCATTTCAGCCCAAGGATCTTATAGTAGCAATGTAATTACATTTAACACTATAAAGGTATTTAAAATCAATGTATTTTATAGATAGCTCATATCTCATGAAAACAAAGAAAGCATTCTTCTTGGAAATTGTAATTTCGTCGCTCAGGTAGACATTAGCTGGCGGAGTTTTGCTCGTTTTGCCCACTCGGCACTCCGGTCGCGCGACAGAGCCATACTTTCCGATTCGAAACCGATTTATGTCGCCGTTTCCGACCGTTTATTTGTTCGGGAACCGGTTCGAGTGATTAAGCTGTAAAAACCGATAGATGCCGATCTCGTCTGCTTTATTTGCTGCTTAAATTTCCCATTTTGGTCGTTTTCGTACGCTCTTGATTCCGGTAAGTGGGTTGGGTTGGTGAAATATTGATATGGCGTAGTCGTAAAACTATGTGTTTCTTGCGGTTGTAAAGCTGGGTAACGGAGGTGATAGGTTTACGTTCTTGTACATTTATATTCTACAAGCTTTCAGCCCTTATTAAGGGATGGATTTTCAAATACTCCTTCTTGGGGCTCATTTACATGATTTTACAAGCTTCTGTACCGAATCTTCGCACTCGTTTTTGTTGTACGTTGTCTGTCAGTCAGTCGAAATGAAGTATTTAGTGTAATTAAAGTAATGTATTAAATTAGTATACTAAACAATACAAGTAATTCATAATTTACATTATTATAACGTTCCTATTGCTATACGCTAGGGTTTCCTGTGTTGTGGGTAACATAAAGTATATTAAATTGGTTTCAAAACAATTAACTCGCGTTGAACGTTAATAAACTATTCGGAAAGGGACTGCGTGGCAAACCGTAAATCAAATCTTACCCTAAAACGTCGGAAAACATATTTAGCATATGATTATGAATTGCCAACATTAACTTTCCAGGACAATATGTTGCCAGTGCAACGCAGCAAGCCGTGAAATTAACAAGGTTTGACAACATTAAACCTAAATATAATATGCGATAAAGGGTAAATGATGCATTTTTATCTGATTGAAATAGCAAACTAGCACGCGGTCCACCTGATGGTAAGTGGTCACTGCCGCCCATGGACATTTGTAAGTTACTTCAAATAGAACGTTTGTTCTATCTGAAGTCAATCACAGACGCGTTGCTACTCCCGAGGACTATGACGGTGGAATCATATAAAAGTGTGCCACACCGTTCCATGGAAACGTAAGAAATACTTCACGCTAGAAATAGGTGTGGTCGTGGTACTAATATTGTTTATGTATAGTATTATAATATTTTTTATTTGTTATTTTTCTATATTTCTTAAAACAACCTTTATGTAATTTAATGTTATGACTTATTGAAATACTAATATATCATGTATTGTAAGTGAATATGGTTGTATATGTATGTATTAATCATAGTAGAAATGTGTTAGCAACAGCTACTTTCCCAACCCATATGCCGCCGCTGCAAACGCGGCAGACCGTGTAATTGACAACGTTCGTAATTTTAACGCTCGATATTAATATTTTATCGAATATGTTCTGTTCATATTTTTGCGCTAAGCTTTGAGAATATGTTTTTAAGATTCTCTTAGTAGTCATACATAGCGGCTGGATTATAACACAACGCAAAAAACGCTAATTTTACAGGAGAGAGAGTTGAAAATTAAACAAGGCTTTTTTTGTGCTTTGGCAGTGTAGTTAGAGTACAAAGTTTACAATTTATGGCCTTTTTGAATAAAACTTTATTTTACTTTTTTAATATTTCAGGTTCAAGAGAGCCAAGACACTAATAATAATCTTACTCATTATATATATTAAAGTCTAGAGTTATATTTTACGAACTTATTCCAACGGTTTCTTCCGCTTCGATCACCTGTGCCACGGTATTGGCTACACCTACTATGTTTTAATCTAGGTTATAAATTATGTGTTTACAAGGTGGTAGAACCAGTGTAGTTCGACCGGGGAAGTACCACCGCCACACCTATTTCTAGCGTTTTGATAGAAGGGTGTGGTTGCCGGCACACTTTCACATGAGGCGACCATCGTAGTCTTCGGGAGTAGCAACGCATCTGTGATGGACTTCAGATGGAACCCATATTCTGTATGAAGTTGATTACAGATGTCCTTGGGCGACAGTGACCACTTACCATCGGGTGGACTGCATGCTCGTTTCCTACTTCAGCCAAATAAAAAAAAATGTGTCTGGAATATTTAAGCGAAATATGACCAGTAGTTTTTACGTGAAAGCGTAATAAGCTTACACTAATAATACCTAGTGGTAGAGATTATTGTCATTATGTGACAAAATTATCGCCGAACAACTAAACAAATAATTTATTATTCCATCACCGATAATACGTGATGTGACGCATGCCACCAATGAAACAATTAATAATTAATTCCGCTAGTATGCTTTACGATCACAGCGGGAGTTGTTTGATATTAATTGACAAACTTTACACAAATATATTAGTTTTGAATTACATTAATCATGGTTTTAATATACGAATAAATGTTGTGACAAATGAATATCAATGCAATTAGTGATTAAATATATGGTTTGTTTTACAATCTAAAAGATTTTATAAGATTGAAGCAGTAAAGGAGTATGTAATCCACATGAGGGTAACTGCTTACCACTACCCGTGTAAGCAACTTCGTACAGAACAGTGGTTCTATCAGGAGTCCTTCACAGATGTGTTTTCACGCCCGAGGACTAGGATGGTCGCTTCAAATAAAAGTGAGCCGGCAACCACACCCTTTCAGTAAAGAGCAAGACCAGCTTCACGCTAGAAATAAGTGTGTAATTTGTTTTACCAACACAATTGGTGTTATGAAAGTCTTTGTATTACAAGCTTAATTTTTTATCATTTACTACCTTTCTTAATGCGTGTTTATTTGTTTAATAGGCTTGATCTTTCTCAATGCAAGTTTAATATTGACTTTAATAATTAATTTCGCCACTCTACCATGTGACCACAATGCGGTCGGCATCACATCAGCTGATGGAGCTCGCGACGCCATTTTGTTTTGAAACTAAGTAGATACCATATTAGTATTTTATTTCCACGCGTTACAGCTGATTGTATTAAGTAGCAGCATAAATGAATTATTAATAATATGTACAATCAATTTGGGTAACATTGAACAGCGGTGTAACTTTGAACAAAGTTGTGAAAAAAATATATTAATTTATTACATGGAAACTTTTTGTTGTTTCAATATCGTACCTGCGTAAAATGGTTTGCCAAAATGTTGTAATAGCAATGAAAGTAAAAAAAGGTACCTGTCAATGTCCTAATTTTAAAAAATACCGCCTTTTCCGTAGTGAAGTTGTTGCAAGTGTTTAATGCTTCATTTTGAAATAGCAATTATAATATAAAACTTACCGTAAACAGGTGTGTTTTGGTGTTTATCTTTAAAATGTATATTGTATATTGTTATTTTGAAACTGTACTATCCGTATCCCATGTTGAATATTGCGTAAAACTGTTAAACTTTTGACGACGTCGAAATTGGATGTTATATGGGTAACTTTGAACGGTTCAAAGTTACCTGTATCATAAAAAAATATTTTTTTCGGAGGCTCAGGGTCGCTCAGCGTGCTATGGAGAGGGTTATGCTCGCTTATTATGCTTAATTTCGCTACGAGACATGATTCGCAACGATGAAATCCGTAGACGAACGAAGCTTACCGACATAGCTCTCAAAATTAGCAGGCTAAAGTGGCAATGGGCCGCCACATCGCTCGTAGGTCCGATAACCGATGGGGAAGAAAGGTCCTCGAGTGGCGACCATGTTTAGGCAAAAGGAGTACCGGTCGCCCCCCTACCAGATGGACCGGTGACCTGAAGAAGACAGCGGGAAACCGTTGGATTCAGAGGGCACAGGACCGGTTGGAGTGGCCCCATTTAGGGGAGGCCTATGTTATGTCCATGTTCCGTCCATCCTTTTTTTTTTTTGTTTTCGAGGGGGAAACCTTCCAAAGGTACCCGATGTTCCGTCCATCCTATGGATGGATGGAATAAATAATCAAAAAAAAAAACTAGTATCTTATTTTACCACCAAATTGATCGACCTTGATTCATATGGCAAGACCAAGTTGTCTATTGTATTTATATAACAATATAAATGTATTTTTTATAGATTTGGTTTTAATTAACAAAAATATGTTAATTAATTTTACTCAGACCTTAAAATATTCGATTAATGACGGATTTTATATCCTCAAAAAATTATATTCAAAGTTACCCAAAACTAAGGATAACTTTGAATTTGAGTTTTAGGGGTAATAGTGGATAGTTTAATTGTTTTCTCCGTAAATTTATTGTGTTAGATTAATAAACCAGCTAAAAAGGACACTATTAATTTAATAAAAACAAGGTGCAATAAATATAAAACAGATTATAATATCACAAATATTGTAAAAAATGTTCAAAGTTACCCAAATCGAGTTTATTTAAAGTTTATTTTCAAAAACTTTGGATTACCATAGACTACCATATTACTTTAAGCTACGAAATGTAATACCATGTCATTTTTAACCGACAAAAAGGAGGAGGTTCTCAATTCGTCTGTATTTTTTATTTTTTTTATTACGTTATTTTAAACTGAACACTTGATATTCTTCCATACTATACCTACGTCAGCGTTACAAGTATAATTGTTTCTCATTTAAAGGCTATTTCTGTTGCAATTTAGCAAATCCCCTTTTTTAAGTTAATGATCAACGAAGCAACGAACAAAATATTTACTTTACATATAATGGTATTATAAAAAGACTTTAGGGCGAAAAAAGTGGAAAATTAACGATGATAGCGAATTTAGACGTTTTTATGAGGAAAAATGCTTCTTAATATAAATTTACGCTAAGGTTCTTCGTAAGTATCGTGAAGGTGGGTGTTTATTACGAACGAGCCGGATTCTGTCCTCGTTTTTTTATAATCTGCGCAGCATGAAATATCTAGAAAATTCTTTAAATGAACACCTACACCGAGTCGGGATACGATATTAAAATTAGTAAAAATGATGTTATATACAAAAACAAATGCGTTTCGAAATTTACTTTTAAACTATGTATTTATAAAATAAACAAAAAAATACTCTCTGCTTTTAATGTTATTATGCTACCAATTGGTACCATAATAACCTGGTACATAAAAAATAAAAAAGCGTTAAAATTTTATTATCAAGCAGTTATTATGTCACATCAAGTAATATATACCATACCGCTTAATTGAAGAATATCGATTCGCAAATAAAAGTATTTGCGAATCGATATAATCGTTCCCGTTGTCAAACATCTGAGTGGTGACTGCAATCAAAATTGCTTACTTTAACAAATTGCTTTTTATTTACCAGGATCTATAAATTCTTGCATAAACAAATTAAAAATTATATTACTAACTGAAAAAATCTGAACTGCGACAGACACGTTATAATCGGATTTTGTGGTCACTAGCCATTTTATGAATTAAAAAAGCAAACAAAAACACAGCCGATAAAAACATGAAGTGACGTTTTTAATCTGTCGTTCCGCTTCATTTATTATCTGTCAGATAGTTGCTTCATGGGAAGCGCGGGAATTTCGCGCGAAAAAGATTAATCAAAATTTGCTTTATACTGCAGCGGGTGGATCGACTTTACGCCAAACTTCTTTATAGTCTGGGAAATATCAAGTTTAAACTTTTTGCTCACTTGTGTGAGGCGAGCTGCATAATGTGTAGCTTCATTTTGTATGACATTGTCTAGAAGGGTTGATCGAATTTATTATCTTTAGAATTGTATTTTTTAATAATTCCAGTGGAAGTTACTCAGGACTGTCATAGTCCCTTGTAACAGTACCATTTTTTTATGTTCTCGAGGGGGAAATCTACCAAAAGGTACCCGACACCGTGGAAGCGATGCAGGGTTATATGGGATTTTTACCGCACTAAAACCCCCCGGTGGCCGTTCACGGCGCTACAAAGAGGACTCTGGGATCTCCAAAGGAATCCAACCGGGATCCTCTGAGTGCATTGCGCCATCGGGCTCCTCCCAGATGAGCGGCTGGGCCCACCGCTCCGTCTAGTCTTTACGACGGTATGTGTTCACACATACGGCATTCCTTCCCGGGATCGCCTGGCTGAACGGTTTAAGCTCCCAATCTAGCCGCCCGCAACCCCGGAAGCCCCTTTTAGTCTCTTCTTACGAAATGCAGGGGATACCGTAGACCTATTCTGATCCCGGAACTACAGGGTCGAACAATACCATCTAGTAAAACTCTTTTCAGTATAATAGGAAATTGAATCAATTAAGGTTACAATATCAATTGTAGAATGTAAGTTAATATTCAGTAAAATTGGAGATTCGACAAAATAAAATATATTTCCTTCAGATTTACGTAGCTGTGTCTGTTATCTGTATTTCAAAATGTTGTTTATTTAAAAAAATATTTTTACACTTTTCATGACTTTCAGTCAAAATAGTATCATAAAAGTTAATGGTAAGTGGTCATTGCTGCCCATGGATATTTGTAAGCGTAGGTTGCTTATCAGAACATAAGTTCTATCTGTGGTCAATTACAGATGCGTTTACTCACGAGGACTAAGATGGTCGCCTCATACAAAAGTGTGCCGGCAACCACATGCTTCCACACAATGCAGGAAATGCTTCACGCTAGAAATAAGTGTGGCTGTGGTATATCCCCAGTCGAACTACATTGGTTCTATCGATCAGCCTTTGAAAGTCCACTGCTGGACATAGGCCTCCCCTAATCTGCGCCACGTCGACCGGTCCTGAGCCATCTGAATCCAGCGGTTACCCGCCGTCTTATTCAGGTCATCAGTCCACCTGGTCGGAGGTCGGCCTGCATTCCTTTTGCCTAGACGTGGTCTCCATTCAAGGACTCTTCTATCCCATCGGTTCTCTATCCTACGAGCGATGTGGCCTGCTCATTGCCACTTCAGCTTACTAATTTTGAGAGCTATGTCGCTAACTTTCATTCTCCTACGGATTTCATCGTTTTTCATCGTTTCGTTGGTCCTACCACCTGGCAAAAAGGTTACTTTTTAATTCTTTTTACATATTGAAATTTAGCATTTCAAAAATGAGACAGACATACTTATAAATAGCAATTGAGGTATATTTTAAACAGAAAGTATTGTTAAACCTAGTTCTTACTTTGGAATAAAACAGTAAGTGGTAAACTAGTTTGTAAAATGCGCACAGAATTCAAGTCGCAACAAGTTTAAATAAAACTTACTCTGTAGTTGGACTTATAAGCTTCGAAGTTGCTGACGCAATTGCTTATGCACTACAAACTGCAAGTCTACGAAGCTAATGCTCATATTTCTCTATCAGCTTAACCGCACAAAGAATAAATAAAGTAAATGCTACTTACCTTAACTTTTACCAGGGGTAAAACCAGTGTAGTTCGACTGGGGAAGTACCACCGCCACACCTATTTCTAACGTGAAACAGTTCTTGCGTTTCGGTGAAAGGGTGTGGTTGCTGGCTCAGCTTTATATGAGGCGATCATCTTTCCTCGGAAGTAGCAACGCATCTGTGATTGACTTCAGATAGAACCGCTGTTCTATATGAAGTTGATTACAGATGTCTATGGGCGACAGTCACCACTTACCATCAGGTGGCATCCTCGTTTGTTACATCAACCTTATAAAAAAAACTATTTTCTTATAGTACCAAGTTACCATAAATTTGAATACTAAATTATTTGCGGTGTGCTTAATTATTTAAACATAAGTAACTTTATTTCTGTGCCTTCATTAAAAACGGGAATAAGTCTGATTTTCCCTACTCTAACAAACATGATTCTACTAAAACTTTTATAACAAGAAATTATTGAGAACACAAAATACCCGATTGCTTACAATTACTCAACTTACCCGTCAATTTTTTTTATAATTTATTTAATTTAAATTAAACGCTCTTTAGAAGTTTGTGTCAAAATACATCAAAGTGTTACTAAAATTGACAATAAAGAGATAGAACCCCATTTAATAATACGAAGATCTATCGATAGGTCTCGTTTTCAAAAATAGTTGAGGATGATCTTTCAGTAAATTCCGATCTGTCCATTACATTTACTGAATGATCTTAACTGTCATTTTTAATAAAAGAAGCTCAAAATAGTTCGATCTCTCCGTGAAAATAGTTATTATTTATCTCGCTTTTACCGAGCGTTTATCGAGTTTTACCCTTTAAAATTCTATCAAGTTTTGTTCACAGACTATACACAGTGAAAAGTTATTGTTATTTTAAAATTTGTTTATCTACGCAAATAAAAAACAACACATTTTTTTACTAAATACAAAACCTCCTTAAAGTCGCAAGGGAAATTGTAATGTCTTATTCTTAAGACAACAATTCAAATACACAAGCTAATTTTATAAGTGGAACCAGTTTAAATTACAATTTACTAGAGGTTGAGGCTGGAATTGTAGTTTATTTTAAATGTTTTTTTCAACGTATTATTGTCACACAATTGACCACGGGTCTTCTCTTTGATTAAGAGAATTTGTCTACCAATTCACATTTGGCCAGCGCGGCAGACTATGGGCTAAAACTCTCACTCCTCTAATTGAGGGAGTTTTAGGCCATAGTCCACCTGTCTATAGCCTAAAACTTTCTCTTTCTTAGAACTGAGAGAGTTTTAGGTTGGGAGTTTTCTCGGGTCTTCCTAAGAGAAGACCCGAGAAGGGAAGACAAGAGAATTTTAAGTCTTAGCTCACCATGCTGGCAATGTGCGAATACGTAGACTTCACATACTTCTAGAACGTCTAGAGAACTCTAGAACTCGATAATGTAGAAAGCGTCATAAAATACGACATAAGACACAAGGCATGACATTGGCATTTACTAATGCCAAGATACCATTTGTCAATTAAATTCCAAACAATTTTCCCAAATTCTAAAAGTGTTTCTACTAACCTAAGACTGCTTAGCATTTGGCAAAGTTTTCATGTCTCATTAATTTAATACAAAATTAATTATTTCGGGCGCAAGCGAAACATTTCTTGGATCTGACGTCAAATGAATTAATGTTGGTCCCTTGTTTCGTCCGAGATCCAAAGATCACCGCTGAAATTTGTATTTCTTAAACTAGGCACTTATTTACGCAAATTGTTTACAGTTTGTTGATTCAACGTTGAGGCTTATTTTGATGCTTTTCGCTGTATTTTCATACGACTTCCTTGTAATACTGCTCTCGTAATAATAAAACGTAGTTATTGAAGTTTTTTGTCTGTGTACTAATTCGCACTGGACCAGCGCGGTGGACTATGACCAAAAACTATCTCATTCTGAGAGAAGACCCGTGCCCAGCAGGGGAATAGTAACGGGTTGACGACGCGATTTTTATGGTTATTGTTTTAGAAGAATTTGATTTATGTAGGGATGATCTTTTATCAAAGGTTTTTGAAGTGAAACTTCTTTAGAATCGTTGTGATTTCAAACCTGATGCAACGGAAAAAACGACAGGTAAGAGACACAAATACAAAAATGTGTAGAATGAAGCCGGTAAAGAATGATACAGAAATATACACACGTCCCCACTCCCGTCTTCTAAGCATAGTCGCCTGTATATTAGTGAGCCAAAGCGAGAGAGCACACTGTTTAATACTTGCTTGTATTTGAGCATTTAACGTGTGTTAGTATATGTGAAAAGTACGTGAGCTAATACCATTCTTTTCTCGATTTACTGAAGTTTCACTTCTATCGTGTGTGAATCGCACACACACCTTTTTTTTATTGCAAAACGGTTTAAAATAAACGGTTTTAAACGACATTTAAAATAAAACATTTAAACGCGTGTATCTCAAAAGCATAATTTTGCAAATACTTTATTTTCAATAAGGACTGTAGGATATGTATAATGTTGTCGGTTGAGTTTGTTCGTGTATGCATGTGTGTGTTCATGGATGTTGTTGACTGAAACACACCAATTTCTATCATCTGAAACTTAAATGATTTAACAGTACGATGCTACGTACATATGTATAAGATGTTTATGTGAGGCATTATTATAATTAGGTTCTCATTGAGACTAAAGGACTATCTTATTAATATCATAAATAAATAAAAAACATACTTGCGGCGGACGTAGGAGTATGAAATTATGCACGGTTATAGTTGACGTAGAGAGTACGGAATGCTAATATTTTTTTCAAATAATGCATATAACATAATTATGTACACAAAATCAACTAAAAAAATACACACACTGCCGTGCATTTGTTACAAATACATAAATAATAAACGAAATTATACAATCAATGTCTTACTATGAAAACACAGAACGTCAAAAATGACAGATCTTTGTTAAAAGACCCGTTATTGCTTTTAAATGCAGCGTTGTCAAATAAACCTCTTTTAACTTTCGGGTGTTGAAAAAACTTGAAAATTGATACAATTTAATTGAATTTGGGAAATACTTTGGGCAATATCAAGTTTAGTTTTTGAATTGAATTACGGTCGAATTTCGACCGTTGCGACGGGTGACTAGTAATAAATTTACATCAATTGTGCTTTGTAAATGGTTAAAGAAGGCATTTATGTGGAATAGGTCGAAATCAAACATGAATATTTGTTGTGAAGTCTGTCTGTTAGTGGCAGAAATGCAGCTTTGTCTTCAGATATCAAAGAGTTCGTGTACGTTCATATAAAGGCATCCCAAACTGTACGGGAAAGTAGAACTTTAGAAATTCAATGTAATATTAAACTTTTGTCCGACTTGAATGGCTTGCCCCTATTGAAGCGTTGAACACAGACTTGTTCGGTGAAAGAGCATTGCGAATCTATAAAATTACGATGTAAGTATAACCACCCGGATACTGCGATCCGAATCGTCAATGGCCCAAGGATCACCGATCGGTTAGAATCCTTAAGCCTGCGGAGGGACATAGGCTCCCTCTGCGTGTTCTACCGGCTTTACAATGGTGAGTGTTCTGAGGAACTTTTTGACCTGGTGCCTTCGTCACCTTTTCTTCATCGCACCACTCGCCGAAGGATGAAGTTCCATCCACACCAACTGGACTCGTGGCGGTCCTCCACAGTTCGGTTTGCACGCTCGTTTTGGCCACGGACGTGCAAGTTGCGGAATGAGCTTCCTCTTGAGGTATTCGCGGAGCGCTATGACATGGGGTTTTTCAAGAAAGGTGCGAAAAGAGCTCTCCTTCAAATCTGGCGATGCATTGGCGACTCCTCTGGTGTTGCGAATGTCCATAGGCGACGGTGACTACTTTCCATCTGTTTCCATCGGTAGCCCGTCTGTCTTATCGTTAGGTTAAAGTATAAAAAAAAAATACCCGCGTGATGACCCGCGTGGCGGAGCGGTTACCATACCGGTCTGACGCGCAATGGGACCCGGGCTCGATTCCCGGCCAGACAGGTATCTGAATGATGAGTTTAGATTCCTGTTCTGGGTCTGGGTGTTTGTGTATTCGTCTTGTGTGTGTCTATGGTACCCACGACACAGGAGAAAATCCTAGTGTGGGGCTATGGCTGTAGAAAACGTGTAAGCGTGTATGTGAACTTTTACGAGGTATTTTAACACGTTGATTCACAACTAAAACTGCTTTGAATTTACAATCGTAATTGATAAATTTAGATGTGGAAGTTTATGAGGAGTAACACAAACTCATGCATGCAGGATGAATTTGTGTTACTCAATACTCATTTCACCTTACCACCGCGATTTTGTTTGCTTCTAACTCACGAGTCTTTCCAAAGAATCTAAGGAATTTTGCTCGCGATCTTACGCACGGGGTGTAAAAGAATAAGGGAAATATTTCGCAATATATGTATGCTAAATCAATTCTGAACCACATACCATTTTCATCTTATTAAGCTTTAGCGGAAATGGTCAAAAAGTGTCGTAGCACTTTCCCCGCACTTTCTTATTGTACGCATTAATTTAGTTAAATTATACCAAATCCAAATTTCATGAATAAATAACAACCATGGCATTGCAGTATTGTCTAAAAATATATTTCGTTTATTTTTGCGCTCAACGTCGAAGCCCCAAAAATATTAAATTACTACCATGATTTGATTGAATCCAGCAATTCATTTTAGCTCCCGCAATATAAAAAAGCCATATTCTAAATTGCAGCGATAAAATACAGCTGCATTAAAAATTGATAAAGGAAGTATTTTTATATCTAATAAATTAATATTTTCAAATAGTTTTGTAGTTCTCTCTTAAAATTAACGATATTGTTGTTCGAATGTTATGTGAAGGAAAAGGTTACCTGTATTGTTAAAATGAAATTAAATACATTCAGCCTTAGCTACTTTTAACTTTTCATGTTTCATTGTCATCCCATTATTGTTTCATTACTGGGTACGACTTTCCTTTCAGAATAGGAGAGTTTTAGGCCACAGTCTACTGCGAATTAGCAGGCTTCACACAACTCACATCTTTGAGAACTTCTTTTGATCACTCTCGGATGAGAAGGTTTCCTTACTATGTTACCCTTCACTGTAAACTGTCATATAATAAAAATTCACGTCGCAACACTTTGAAACGGTACCCGACGCCGTCCGAGCGACGACGACCGTTGTTCGTCTATCATAGGACTCTGTCACGTGAATCGTAATAGACAGAAATTTGGGGGTACGTAACCCCGTGTGCAAGTTTGATTTGGACTTACCCAATTATATAGATCACGTTATCATTATTATCAGGCGAGATAGCAAATAAATGTAAGCCTTTTTAATACTTAACGGGTACTCACGATATGCGGTTTTGGAATCCTTTTCGAATTGTTTTTGCCGATACTTCGACCCAGATACATGGATCGTGGTCACGGTGGAACTGCGGTGGTAACCTTTCTACCCTACGTCTAGTTCGTTTTTCTTTTTTAGGTTCCATATCACGACACACGACACTAACTGTATCCTTACGCACCGCACTTTGAACTCTATGAGATTGACATAAGCTAAGTTAGTGTTGAGTGTGTGCGTGCCTGGGTTTGAACCTCGGACCTCACGATCGAGAGGGCAAGTTTCAACCATTAGGCTTTCACTGTTCTCATCCTGTTCTCATGGTATCTGAAGATGGTATATCTTAGATTCATGTTCTTGGTTTGGGTGTTTATATATTCGTCTTTGTGTGTATCCATGGCACCCAGGACACAAGAGAAAATCCTATTGTGGGGCTATGAGTGTAGAAAACGTCTTTTTATATATGTATGTATAGACATATATCAAAATTATTCATAAACATGTCTTCGCTCACCGTACTACTTTACTCCGCGACGATAAAACACATTCCTTACAATATCACTATAGAGTAGCTTCTCTTATTTATTGTTTCATTTCATTTGTAATATTGCAGTTTCTACTGTATACTCTGTCGACTACGATAGAGGTAACAAGTTAGTTGTCTAGTGTATGCAAGATTTCATATTGTTGTAGGTTATAATGTAAGTTATATGTGGAAAATTTAAACATAGGGTTTGTATACTTTTGTCTATGATCTTTAGAATCAGGATAGTTAATTTAGTGAGGCACAAACGATACTCATAATGCTAAAGAAATATAGTTTTATGTTTTGTTAAAAGGGTGTGGATTTGTCAGGTGATAGAACCAGTGTAGTTCGATAGGGGAAGTACCACCGCCACACATATTTCTAGCGTGGACCATTTCTTGCGTTTCGATGGAAGTGTGTGGTTGCCTTGGTTGCCGACACACTTTTAAATGAGGCGACCATCATAGTCCGGAGCAATGCATTTGTGATTAACTTCAGATAGAACTGATGTTCTAATTGAAGGACATCTGTCCATGGAAAGCAGGTACCATACCTCTGCCAGGTACCAGGTACCATACTTCTGCTCCTTCAATATGATAAAAAAGAACATCACTGTTTAATTTTCTATATAAATTCGTCAGACAACCTCATAATCTTTAATATAATTTGGCTGAAGTAGCAAACGAGCATGCAGTCCACCTGATGGTAAATGGTCACTGCCGCCCATGGAATCTGTAATCAACTTCATACAGAACATAGGTTCTATCTGAAGTCAAACACAGATGCGTTGCTACTCCCGAGTAAAGTTGTTTTTGTGTCACTAATTGCTCTAAATTTTAAAAAATCTAATATTTTCACTAAAAGTCTATTTGGGTAAACTTCCAAATGGTGAATATGAATTTTAACTCAAATTGGATTGTTCCCTTGTCGAATGAAAACAAAAATATGTAAATTAACAGCCATGGGGTTTTATGGCGTAATCCGATGGAACCCAAGCTGCCTTTCAAATATGTGGGATTAGTGATACATTTTTGTTCCTTTGTTTCAATTTGTTGGATTGTGAACATTTCGAAATGAATATTAAATTCACAATATGATATGACTTAATACTGTCGGAACTCGTGTTAACATAAAGGGTGTATTTCATATGTTAATTAAAAGTAATGATTTTTTAATATGAGCTTATATAAAACTGGTCAATATTGTTTTTAGATCAATTCGATGTCAATATTGTAGTCCATTTTGCATTATATAAAACTATTAGTCCCAAGCGGGCACGAAGCTGTCTATTGATAAGTGACTGATGCTAAACCAAGATAAGACCATCATCTACAGGTGTGCGAATACCGCCCGAATCGAAACGAATGTTTTCAATTCTAAATTCATATCAAATAATTCGAACTTTCGAATAATTCGGAATTCGACTTAAAAATCGAACACAATCGAATAATTCGATTTTCGAGTTTCGAATCGAATATTTATATTCGATTCCACACGAATAATTCGTAAGTTTGAATTATTCGCACACCCGTATCATCATCATAGCTTTTAACTATAGACATATTGCTACCCTTAAGGACGAGTTTGGAAGAGCTAGGAAGACCTTGAAAGAACAGAACTTAATAGCGTTTAACACTGTCGGTGGTGAATAAGAAGCGAACCACAAAGGGTAATCTTATAGTATATATATATATATATGTGTTGGGTACAACCCATTATTGTCCCACTGCTGGGCTCGGGTCTTCTCTCAGAATGAGAGAGTTTTAGGCCATAGTCCACCGCGCTGGCCAAATGCGTTTTTGGTGGACGTATATGTGTTCGAATACAACCCGGCAAACTCCTTTCTTTGTAACACTAACCACTACCAGTCACCCACACGCATCAGGCATGTAGACTATTGGCAACAGTCACTATTACTAAGCCTTCGCCACAGGCTTTCACATGAGGCGACTATCATAGTCCTCAGGAGTAGCAACGCATCTGTGATTGACTTCAGATGGAACCCATGTTCTGTATGAAATTGATTACAGATGTCCACGGGCGGCAGTGGCCACTTACCATCAGGTGGTACAATACTCGTTTGCTTCTTCAGTCAGATAAAAAAGCCAGCATTGGACTTTAAAATTCTAATGTATCCTTTACAATCATATGTAAAATAAGTCTTAAGCTATTTGTAAATTCAATTTGTGTGGTTTTGCTAAAATTCTTCCTAGCTCACATTGTCAATTTCCTGAAGTTAGATAAGGTGCCAAACAGGTTGCAAATATCCTGAAAATTTTATACCTCGCCGTGTTCAGATATTCATGAGGGAACGTTGTTCTCGTATCTAGGATACGTTGTTACAAGTTCTGAGTGTAAAATTTAAAGGTACCAAACTGGTGTCAGGTTCGATGCTCGCTCAGGTGAACTAAAAGAAAGTAAGCGTAGAAACGATTAAGCAGTTCATCTGTTTGTAAGTGGTCACTTTTTCTCATTCCTATCAGTTTTGTCTGTACATCTGTAGCCAACTCTAAATTACATCCAACTTTTTTTATATGATTGGAGCAGCAAACAGACATGCACACACGACGGTAATGGTCACATCTGTAAGCAACTTTGTACGGAACTAAGGTTCTATCTAAAGTCAATCTCAGATGCGTTGCCACTCCTGAGGACTAAGAAAGTCGTCTCTTATAAAAATGAGCCGGCAACCACATACTTCCACCGAAACGCCAGAAATGCTATACGCTGAAAATAGGTGTGTACAATAATTAGGAATAGAAAAAATGTTTACGGTAAATCTGTGCTGATTTTTATAGTTTTACGAAGCATGATTAAAACGGAGAAAACGAAAGGAATGATATACTGAGTTTCGTTCAGGTAACTCAAGTTGTTTAACTCGAGTTTAATTTGAGTTATATGTATTTACCCCGAATTGGCATATCACTAAATGCGTCTTCCTAACCGTACCCACTTACCGTGCTTGAGCCAGAACACCACAGTGCTTAACAATGCTGTTACAAGGGAGAAACAAGTGTGGGTCGCACCCCTTAGTCAAAGTTACAAAGGCTTCCAGTATCTCCCAATTAGAGATCAAATCATGGGGTACAACCCATTATTGTCCCACTGCTGGGCACGGGTCTTTTCTTGAAATGAGAGAGTTTTAGGCCATAGTCCACCGAGCTGGCCAAGTGCGAATTGGTGGACTTCACAAACCTCCGAGAACTTTTTTTTTAAAGAACTCTCGGGTGTGTAGGATTCCTCACGATGTTTTCCTTCACCGAAAAGCAGTGATAATTAAAGTATAATACGCACATAAATCAGTGGTGCGTCCCTGGGTTTGAACCTCGGACCTCCCGATCGAGAGGGCAAGTTTTAACCATTAGGCTATCACTGCTCCTGAGTAAGTAAGATATAGCTGGGGTATATCTTTGAAATAACTAATACCATTTAATAGAAATCTACCCTGGATCAGGGGATTTAAAACTTATTTGCACTGTGACACTCTTGAGAATTTGGATTTTTTACGACGCCTCTCAACTTTCTACAAAAATACCTAGAAAAACAGTATTTGTATTGTTCCATAACCGTAGTCTAAAATCAAACTTGCTTTAAACTGCCTGAGTTGGAATTTTCAACCAATAGCAAAGCATTATTTACAATGTTTACATGTTTCGTCCAATCGGAGGGTAGTACTTTCCGGAACATCGTGTGCGATTCTACCTTCCAATTGGACGGAACATTCCAATCGGAGGGTAGTATCGCACACCATGTTCGGGAAAGCAGTATGGCGGTGTGAGCGGTGTTGAAGCGAATGCCGCTAACCGGTTTTTAGAAAAATAGTATGTATGGAACTTATTACCTTTGATTATTCGTGTTAAGATAAAATTAAAAAGTGTACTAAAAGTGTGTTTGTGTACCAAAAGTGTGTGAATTTAAGTGAAGCTATCAATTTCATCGCTGGTGTGTGTGCCGCGTGTGTTGTGTGGACCGCGTGAAACCTTGCTAGGATCCAGAAAGAAAGAGGAGCAACGGGCGGACCGTACGTGGCTAATCGTAAGTAGAATCCTTATTTCAACAGCAAGTTAGGTAGCCTCAAAATGTTGCGGCACTGTCTATAACCTGAGGTCTCATTTGATCGTCTTCACTTCGTGATCTTCGGGACTAAATGAAGGCGTTTCTCGCATAAATACACTCGTATTTTTTCAAAATTTTAGAAGTAAAGTTAGACATAAAACTAAATTAAAAGAGAAATGTGTAGGAACTTGTTTTTCTGATCGCAACTTCTATGGAGCTATTTACACTCTGAATATTTTCTTGCATAATAATAAATCGTATCGTTTAAAACAACTTGAAGTCGTTATCTAGTATTTCTTGATCTTGATTTTCTTAGCATTCCTATTAGCGTTAATTATAACAAAACACAATCTTAATTCTCCAGAGATAAGCATAGATGTAAAGTTTAATTAGCTGCCTAAACAGGTCTATAATGGGTTCATATTATCTATATTATTACCTCTCAGGTATTCATAGTGGATGCTTGCCGTATCTAGATCTAGCTCCGAATATTTGACTAGTCTATGTTCCGCCATTAGATATCCAGACGCCGTTGGCATTTTCAAACAAGGCCCTTTTCACTTTACGACTCGAGTGTCGTGTCGTTTCGTGTTGTAATTATTTCAACTATTTCGTATTTTTTATCGTAGGTGTTCCTTCGTATGTTATTATTTGTATCATTAGATACTCAAAAATATCCCAAATTACTGTCATAGTTTTCTTGTTAGTACTTCTTAACTGCAATAGGGTATCTTTGGTATGATCCGTTCAGGAAGATATCGCCGCCATATTTATTTGTATAGTAGTATTAACGTTTCTGTAAAACGTTATGGATGCCGGTTCGATTTCCAACGTAGCAACCATCTTAGTCCTTGGGAGTAGAAACTATGCTATATAAATTTGTTTAAGGACGTCCATGGACGGCAGTGCCCAGTGTTTGCTATCATAACAAAATCATAACGGAAAATACAAACTCGCTCTGCATTTTGTCTTTTCAGGTAGCAATTTGTAATCAATTTTATTATAAATAGTTGACCCGTAGAATTTCGTTCCGCCTAACAGTCAAAAATCTTAAGTTATCAGTGTTTCTCCACTATATATGTGTTATACTTAAAAACCATCTTAAATATGTGTTATTCTTAAAAAACTTCCTCTTGAATCACTCAAAAAAATGCATTAAAATCCGTAGCGTAGTTTTAAAGATCTAAGCATACATAGGGACAGACAGTTTTATACTATGTAGTGACCCGTAGACCCGCGTAGCGGACAGTCACTATACTGGTCTGATACGCAGTTCTGGGTACGATTCCCGGCCAGCCAGGTTTCTGGATGATGAGTTTAGATTTCTGTTCTGGGTGTTTGTGTATCTGTCTTTGTATGTCCAGGGCACTCACGACGCAAGAGTAAATTCTTCTGTGGGGCTGTGAGGGTACAAAGTGTGTGTTTTTTTCACCTTTCCGACAAGCTAGAGGTTTGAAATTTTAAACATAATTATTATCTCGTCGGAACAATACAAGCGAATACAGCTATACTAGGGATGTAAAAATATAATTTATCCTTTATTCACTGTACTATTTAATGGGTTTCGCATAAATATTTGTTTTCGCAAAATATACCTACGCGTACGTGACGGCTTTCAATGGATTATTTTTGTATTGTAGTAATCTCGACAAAAAAACTCTTCACCCGTATTCAAACAATGTAATTGATGAGTAACGAAAGTATATTTTTATTCAAAAAGGAAATGATATTTATTTTATTAAACGAAGCAGTTATATTGGATACAATAATGCCATATCGACGTAGGAGCGATAACCGATGGAGAAGGAAGGTCCTCGAGTGGCGGCCACGTCTAGGCAAAAGGAGCACAGGTCGCCCCTCCACCAGGTGGACCGATGACATTAAGCGGATAGCAGGAAACCGTTGGATTCAGAGGGTACAGGACCGGTTAGAGTGGCGTCATGTAGGAGAGGCCTATGTCCAGCAGTGGACCTCAAAGGGCTGATGGATGGATTGATCAATGGAAAGTGTCAATAAATCGGCGGGTAAATACAAATTTATGTACGTTTTGTATAGAAAACTACAAGAAACCAAGAACAGATAAAGGTAATGTCTTAAACCTTATCTTTTAAGGTGTTCGGCCTGAAAGGTGCTAAGGTGGATGAGTGTGGTTTCCACCCCATAAGAAAAAAATAATTTGGTTAATGTTATGGTTAAGTTCAGATTGAAACCCTCTTCTATATGGGGTTGTTGTAGCTACTTACTATCAATTTATTGCAAGCACGTGTATTACTTAAACAAAAAATGTTGTGCATATATTGGAAGGATTTTATTAAACTTGTATCAGTGTCAAACTATTTATTCCATATGGATTCAAATATTAAAGTGTTTCACCATTGTTTTATCTGACAAACGTTATATTTGACAGAAAACTCGAGTTTTCTCAGAACAAACGTATTCATATTTGACAGAAAACTCGAAATTATGCTCAATGCCGTGTATCATTAAATTCAACAACTGTTCCAAAAGTCAAGTTTGTGTGAATTCTGTTACACGGCCGCGTACTGAGCATCGCCTCTTGTTTGCAACTGTAAAAACGCGATAGTGGATTTTCGCTGCCGAGAAAAAGTTATATAAACTTTTTGTGAAGTTGAGCACGTACTTGAAATGATATTATTTAAATTATGTACAATTTGGAATATTTCTGCTTTGAGAATTGGTTGCGTAAGCTTAGAACGTATAGAGATTGAACTTTAGAGAAAGAATAACTACTTATCGCTAGATAATAAATTGCCTATTGATGTCAAGTAAATATACGTAGCACTTATCGCATATTTCTCTTTGTGAAGTATATGTATAAACAAATACTTGTGAGTAATATAAGTAAAACAAGGTATTTGCTTACAAATAATTAATTGTACGTATTTGTCAACCAACTTGCATTATTCCAAGATAAAAAAATAAAAATTTGTAGTATTTTAGACTTTCTATAATATCTCAGCTTTAATATCTCATTGATAAACGGTAGAAATTCTTGTCAACCCATTATCGTCCCACTGCTTGGCACAGGTCTTCTCTCAGAATGAGAGAGTTTTAGGCCATAGTCAACCGCGCTGGCCAAGTGCGAATTGGTGGACGCGAAACGGCAGAACTTATCTTAATCGTGGAACAATGGTAAATCAGTTTGTCGGGGCGTTCACGCCAAGATTACTTACTTACTTCGACGATACTACTTCAAAAATATTAAGTGTGTTGTACCGATGAGGGTTAAACAAAACAAATACCAATATCAATTGGAACTCGACCCAACGCACTGGTTGTTAGTGAATTTCTCGACATTTGGACAAACAGACCCTTGCCTTGGGGTTCTCATATCGGCCTCTTGACCTGAAAATATAACTTTGAAGATATGCCATTGCTCTAGGCGACAGGAGAACCAAATTGTTACAAGTGACGCACATAGAGTAATGTTATAACAGAAATAGTAGTTTTACTTGATTGTTGATAAATTTAGTTCTAATACATAAAATTATGAATCAACACTTTACGGTAAAAGATTTTTTTTGCGAGGAAACCTACACATCTTCGGGATATTATTATTTTTTCTTTCAAAGATGTATGAATTTGCACTTAGCCAATGCGGTGGACTTACTTGGGTTAAATCGCTCTCAATCTGAATGTGCGTGCCTGGTAGTGGGACACTTATGCGTTGGCGATTTAAAATTTAGTCTCAGGTGTTTAATCTAATTGATATCTGATACGTATATTGTATATATCTGAAAATATGGGCTATAATACCCATTATATAAATAAATTAGTATATTATCGGACTAATTTCAACCCGACAAGGTAATACCTTGTCGAATGCAATGGGTCTGAGAGAGTGCAAAGAGTTCACCGTCCAACCCTTAAGTTATTTTAGATAGGCTGAATAGAAGAACATCTTCACTACATAGTATAAAAAAAAGTCGCTTCTCGCTGTCTGTCTATGTACGCTTAGATCTTCAAAACTACGCTACGGATTTTGATGCAGTTTTTTTAATAGATAGAGTGATTCAAGAGGAAGGTTTTTATGCATAATATATATATAATATAGTAAAGAAACACTGATAATTTTAGATTTTTGACTTGTAGGCGGAACGAAGTTCGTCTGGTCAACTAGTTATATACTAAATCAGTTTTTACTTTACATCCCTTTCTTCTATTAGTATAAATACTATAGGTACCTAATATTTGTATTGTTCTATTAATTTGGATTTGTTGACCGATAATTTACTTACTAAACATCTTTACCAAGGTCGTGAGGTATAAACGCAATCTATGTTAAACTGTGTTTACCAGCCATTAAACTGATTAATTGTTACTTTAGATAATTTAGACACGTACTACCTTGTATGGGAGTTGCAGTTAAGTTCGTTACTCCTCGTACTTTGTTGGTCTTCTCTGCGAAATATGATTATAGCGATGTGGTTAAACTGTTGTTGTTAACTTAGTTTGGCGCTAAAGTGTTTATTTGTATGATATACTAGGTTATTCCGCTGCTACGTTTGCGCTATACTGCTGTTTGGGTCACGTCTACCATGTTAATATGTCTTGTGTCTTAATCTAGGTCATATACTATGTGTGTGCGAAATTATAGCGAAATCCAACTGGTAGTTTTTGCGTGAAAGAGTAACAAACATATGAATAACATATGAATGTATTTCATAAGAAAATTTGCATTTATCATATTTATTAGGAATAAGACATATACAGATTTATACATCATACGCCCCGTTCACATTGAGTTCTTTTTACTCTGTAGAATCATATTTTTTTTGTAGAATCCGGGTCAGTGGGGCAGTATTTCAATGTTAGAGTTCACACGAGTATTCAGTTTTAAGATCTGACAAAAAAGTGTCAAGTTGACATCCGATTCGGGGACTTGAACCGGACCGACAATGCGTTTACACGGTGTAAGTTCAGTCGATTCGGTTTTTTGTCGGATCTTACAATCGAATCCATCGTGCGTCACGTTTTGATCGTCTTTTTACTATTGGGTTGGTACCTTCTTCTATGATGCCTCTGCGCAGCGCGTCCATTGCTTAAAAAAGACTGGGACTGATTGAGCGTTGTTCTGCATAAAATCGAATCTGAACGCAAGATTCGATTTTTTTGCATAGGCCCCGCAGAAACCTGGATCCAGGACAGTCGAACATGACAGAACCATGCGAACACATCGTTCAGTTTTTCAGCTCAGACAGAAATATGACCCGACGAAATTTGACGTTACTACAATGTTGCGGTTAAATTGTGTAAAAAACACATTTTTCAGTTCAGATGGGGCTAAATAGGACACGTTTATTGCAATTTAGCAAAATTAGGGTATCACTTGCGGGACATGTACACAATCTCTGTGGTAAACTAATAGCATCAAATGTTCCTAGTATTACCTAGTGTTAAGCGTCATAGTTTGAGATTTTCATAGGTGTGCGATTCAAGGAACTACGAAACACGCTTCAATCAATTATGTTATTCGAAATTTGAAGATTGGATCGAGAAATCATATTTCCTGTATGGGAAATATGATTTCTTTAACTTTACCCCAATTTTTCACTCTTTTAGGGGGCGAATTTTTAAACCTCCTTTCTTAGTGCTCACGTAGGTCATGAAAGGACCTCCTGTACCAAATTTCAAGTTTCTAGGTACAGTAGATTTCAAGTTTCAAGGTACAGTAGTTTCGGCTGTGTCAACAGTTTAGTCAGTTTTCCGTTTTAGGTATATACATATATATATGTAGATAACGGCTGCCTCCTCTATCAGCCTGATCGCAGTCGCCATATTTAGAAGCCGTTGCTGCTATAGCGCATGTCAAAGAAATAAACATACATATTTACATACATAGGCTTGAAAAACATCACCCGTCATCTGACGCAGTCGATCCATAAAACAAAAAAAGTGAATCGCTTGCGACTTCCTTAAGCAAAGGACTTTTGTCGAAGCTAGGTCAGAAAGATTACTACAACAACATAGCTTCGCTTACCTTTTATTTATTCCACTAAATATAATACGTATTTCTTGCATTCTTAGGACTTATTAAGAAATAAGAGAATACCCGCGGGAGCATGCAACGTTTTAGAGCAAAATAATGCGGCCATTATGAGTCCGCTCGCATAATAAGGGCTGTTAGTGTTGCTTTGTGGTGGCTGGCAATATGCTTGTATTAAAATGTACGTGGGATTCATTTTTGTAAAAGCTTTTGACCTGTAAATATGTTTTAATTAAAAAATATTGTTTTAGTTTTTTGTTTGAGGATCACTTCTTTATTTTTGTGAAATTAATCCTCCGTACTACCCGTTGAAAACGTTTGTCTCATATGGATTCTGCCATTTCATCAATGGGGAATGTGATGCGCCTAACGTAGCGAAATTTGCTAAAATTTGATCAACGCTGCCCCCATATTTCATTTCATCACATCATCTACGTCATAAAAAAGACTTTAAACTTTAGTAAAGATTAAGAAAGTTACAACATAGATTGTAGTCCATTTTATGGTAGACTAGTTAACGCGTCGAACTTCGTTTCGCCTAAAAGTTAAATATATAAAATTGACAGTGTTTCTCTACTTTATTATACATGTATTATAAGTACATAAAAACCGTCCTCTTGAGTCACTTTATCTATTAAAAAAATTGCATTAATATCCGTAGCGTAGTTTTAAAGATCTAAGCATACATAGGGACAGACTGCGGGAAGCGACTTACTGTTTATACTATGTAGTGAATGTCACTGCTGCCGTAGAAAATAATCTTTGCATCTCTTGAGGGATAAAGCCTTATATGTAAGTGAACTGTCTTAAATTCATTTCGTTGCTTCCGTGCTAAACATAGCCAGATCTCTTGTAATATAACTTCAAGAATACTGTGTAAAATACATACCTATTATGTGTAAGTGCACAACGTAAGAAATAAATGTGAACATTCTCTGTCCATACCTAACCTGTGGGAACCTAAAAGGATGTCAAAGGGCGTCAAAGTTTGCTACAGGTATTTGCGAAGAACGCACCTTGTTAGTCCTGCCCAGTCTTTCATTTTGTTTGTCAAGTTAAAAGGAATTTGAGTAAGTTTGTTTGCTGTTGCAACTTTGCTAGGTCAGTTGTGGTCGTGTTTATTAAATTTGGATCAAATATTTGAAATAAATTGGTCGGAAATTAAGTTTACGTGGATGATTGAGTTTGAGAAGTTGTTTATTTTCCCGTTTGGGAAGCGACGTCTGAGAATTCGTATAAAAGTTTTTACTTCTTTAATAAAGAGTAGCGAACAAATATATAGTCACCTATTTTTAGCCATAACTTTCGCCTGTGGACACCTGTTATCAAACCTGTTTTTATTGTTATCGAGGGGGAAACCTGATGGATGGGATTTTTACCTCACTAAAACTCTCCGGTGGCCATCCTAAGCGCTGTGAGGAGAACTCTGAGATCTCCAACGGAACACAACCAGAGTCCTCCGAGCGCGATGCCCCTTTCGGGCTCTTCCCCAGTGATCATTTGAGGACAGTGACCTTCTGGTGTTTACGACGGCATGCGATCACACATATCATCGTCCTATCCGGAGTCGGTGGCTGGACGATTCAACCTCCTACTCTAGCAGCTCGCAGCCCTGGAAGCCCCTTTTAGTTGCCTCTTACGATAGACAGGGGATACCGTAGCCTTATTCTGATCCCGGAACTACAGGGAAAATCTGCGATCAAACCTAAGTCTATGATTGATCTGATCTACCGAAGATCGACCAAAAATGTGTAACTACACGTAACAACTAAGTTGGAAGGTTAAATAACCTTTATATCCAATCCAAGTAAACGAGCACGTAGTCCATCTGATGGTAAGTCGTTATTGAAGCCCATGGAGTCTGTTATAAACTTCATATAGAACAGAAGATTTATCGGAAGTCAATCACAGTTGCTACTCCCGAGGACTAAGATGGTCGCCTTATATAAAAGTGAGCTGGCAACCACACCTTTCTACTGAAACGAAAAAAATACTACAAGCAGTAATCAGAGTGGCGGCAGTACCTTACCAGTCAATGTACACTGGTTCTACCACCTGTAAAAGTTTGAAGGTGGTGGATAAGTATATCTATAAGTGTGTTTCCCCACCAGTACTTCAAACCAGAAAAAAACAGCGCTAAACTCTAATATTACTAGGCGGAATAAGGAGTGGCGTCGGGCCACCAGTCTAACCATGAAGCCCAAATGAACATAACCAAAAGCAACAGTTGCTCAGGGGAATAATAAGAAAATAGTATTCCAACAAATTATAAGGAAGGCGAAACCAAAATAACTTTGAACTTCTCCAAAGTTCTTTGATTACAAATATTTTCTGCTTTGTTTTCACGTTCATCCAGGAAGCGTTGTGAAGTGTTTTCATTTGGTTTGGTGAACCTAATATTATTATGTATTCTTTGAAACTTTCCAGACTTCTTATATTAAACCAAACCTTATTTTAAATTGGGTCTAATTCAGCCACCTATAAAGGTTCTTATTTTGCTTAAGATTAAATGGATCGCGCTCGTTTGTTACTTCCATTTATTTTCTTCCTACTTAACATTCACAATATATAATCGTGTCGTATCCGTCACGTATAAGTAAGCGCATCGTGCGCTGAAAGTCGAACGAAGGCTTTTAGGTAATGAGTGCCGACAAATGTGTTAGGTCCCTTTGCGCCTACAAAGTGAGCTGTGTATCCCTTCGCCTAATATATGACACATTTTGACACTTGCCGCTTTTCCCCAGGGATTTGGCGTCCTCAATCCAAAGTTACCGGCTTGGACTATATATTACTATCACTATGTTTGTCTTTTAGTTATTACTGTTCGGGTTTATACTGGGCTTTAATAAAATCTGACTGAAAATATAATAATAGAATGGATTGAAAATATCCATTAGGCTTTTGTTGAGATACATGTTAATAGTCTAATTTTTTCATAGGTTGATGATTATTTTAAAACAATGATTTCGAAGTTAATATCGTACGAAATGTACAGTATAAACATACTAATTTAAGGCTCAATTTGATATTAACAGACTTGTATTTGTATATCTACTACTTCGTGGACCGCATGCACAGTTGCTACATCAATCTCATAAAAGAAAAACCAAGAACATCCTTATCATCGAGCCATTATTTCATATAGTACCGTACGTAACTTCCTTAGCACGAAATGTCTATATACTAACCTTGGTAAACGCACCCTTGGTTTATGAACTTTTAAGCCAATCAAATTATTCCAGCATCGAGACCTTGAATATCGTCCCTTCATTATGAGCTGTCCGATCGGAAGATAATCCCGGAACGGAAAGACAGTAACAGACGTGCGCTCGTATTCCCTGGCGTTGTGACGTCACTAGATGTTCTCGACTGTGTGACTATGCAATGTTTTGTAATATGAACTAAAAAAAAATGTGTGCGTGTACTAGCGTACACTCGTAAGAACTGAAACTTCTTTATGACGTTATTTTTTCAAAAAATAATTTACTATATGCAACTTTACAGAAATTAGTTAAATAAAGTTAAATTAGATTAATTTAATCTAAGATAATCTATCTAATATCACGCGTGGTAGGGATAAGAAAAAGATGGCGCGTAACGGAAAAAAATTGATGGCGCGTAACAGAAAAAAGATGGCGCGTAACAGAAAAAGATGGCGCGTAACGAAAAAATGTTACACTAATTTTTTTTCCAACCCCGATAAAGAAGTTTCACTTCTATAAAATATTTTTAACATAGACACGACAATTATGTACATATCCAAAAAAATATGTCCGCTTTTTGGGGATTTTTTAAATCGCTTCCCTTTCACGAGCTGTAGCACCATGAGGTGTATTGAATGCTCAATTGATACATCAGTCTCATATAGAAAAAAAAATAAGAAAATGTTAATCATTGGGCCGTGATTTCATATCAAGTTCATAACTTCCATAGCAAGAAGTGGACTAATAAAGTCTTTGATTTCTTAACTTTTAATAATAAATATCTTAAATTTTGATAAGCCCGGAACGGAATGACAGTAACAGACGGGCGCTCGTATCCCCTGGCGATGACGTCACTCGAAGTTCTCGAATGTATATTTTGAATTCTGAGAAATGCTACCATTTATTGAAATGATTTGCGATAAGTGTAAGTAATTAATTTTTTTTAATATAGGTCGTGCAATTACATATCCAACAAAATTGTGTCCGCATTTTGGGGAATTTTTAAACCGATTCCCTTTCATGGGCTGTAGTGACCACTCACCAAGAGGTGCATTGCATGCTCAATTGCTACATTAGTGTTATATAAATTAATAAAAAAACAAACAAGAAAATCTTAATCATCGACCCATGAATGCATGTAACGTTGTTAACTTCCATAGCAAGAAGTGCCTAATAAAGTCTTAGGTTTGTGGACTTTTGAACCAATAAAACTATTCCGGCATTCGAGATCTTGAATATTGTTCCTTCATTATGAGCTGTCTGATTGGAAGATAAGCCCGGAACGGAATGACAGTAACAGACGGGCGCTCGTACTCGGAGTTCTCGACTATGCATTTTAAATTCTGAGAAATGCTGCCAATTATTGCAATATTTTGTAATATGAAGTAATATTTATTTTAACATAGACACTACAATTACATGTCCAAAAAATGTGTCCGCATTTTGGAGATCTTTTAAACCGCTTCCCTTTCACGAGCTGTAGTACCATGAGGTGCATTGAATGCTCAATTGCTACATCAGTCTTATACAGAAAAAAAACAACAAAATCTTAATCATTGGGCCGCGATTTCATATACTGTTCATAACCTGCTTAGCAATAATTGACTATTAAAGTCTTTGGATTTATTAACTTTTAATCCTGTCAGAATATAATGGCATTCGAGACCTGAAATATCGTCCTTTCATAATGAGCTGGCCAATCAGCAGATAAGCTCGGAACGGAATGACAGTAACAGACGGGCGATAGTACCTCCTGGCGCTGTTTGACGTCATTCGGAGTTCTCAACTTTATGTTTTAAATTCTGAGAAAAGCTTTAGATTGCTCAATTTATATTTTCAATTTATATGAGATTGATCAATTTACATGAGATTTTCGACAGACACGATAAATACATATTAAATAAAATTGTGCTCGCATTTTGGAGAGAATTATGATGCAATTTTGTTTTGCAACCTTTATTCTATATTATGTTGGTTCCACATGTCCATGGGCCACATAGATCACTTACCACTACATAAACTGCATGGTCATTTGATACATCAATCTAATAAAAAATAGGATAATTCTAATCATTGAGCTATGATTTCATATAACATACGTAACTTCTAGAAATGCCTAATAAAGTCTTTGGTATATGAATTTTAAACCAATCAAATTATTCCGGTATTCGAGACCTTGAATATCGTCCCTTCATTATGAGCTGTCCGATCGGCAGATAAGCCCGGAACGGAATGACAGTAACAGACGGGCGCTCTTATCCCCTGGCGCTGTGACGTCACTCGGAGTTCTCGACTGTATATTTTAAAGTCTGAGAAATGCTGCCGATTATTGCAATGTATTGTAATATGAATTAATAAAATATTTTAAATATAGGGGAATTATGTTTTATTGATCAAAATTTCGTTTGCATTTTGGAGAGTTTTATAAAAGACACGATATTTAAAAGGATGTTATTATATATTTTTGTTTGTCTTTTCGAACGAAAATAGTACCTATCTTTTAAGAAGCTTGAGTTCGCTAGACAATATTCTACGTTATTATGAGTATTATAGGTAGGTATTTGTTTGGTTCCTTTTTCTTTTCCACAGTGCGACTTAACAAGTTTATTTTGTCCTACTGCGGGCCACTGTTAAAGGAGTCTTTGTATTCCCAACGCTACTAATGTGGACTGATGGCAAAAAGTTTACAAATCACCAAATATGCTTCAGATAGCGCTTAGTGACTTCGGACTAATTATAAAAACTGCAGACAAAGGCTTATCGTGGTCCTAGAAGCTTGGAAACAAGCATGAAATTAAAGGCAGTAACAATCACATATCCAACTGTCAACTGTATCTGAAGTTGCTTAACTTTGTTCATGAGTTAAGGATTTTAATTATGATCACATTATATAATTGTGATATTGAGCCACCATAAAGACGCGTTTCAAAAGAGATTCACTACCTTAGGTATAATTCAAATATAAAATCTGTTATTTAAAGACAATGTTTTAATTTCAATTAAGGTTATAAAAACTTATTTTAAAATAAAAAATCACTGGATCCAAAACATAACGATTTCTTTCAAATATATTGAGCAGATTTGAGTGGTTGGGATACAGGGCAACGGCTAAACCTGTTCACAAATGTCCCCGGGTGGCAATTTTGGGGGTTACGAAGGGTTCTCAAATAAGGATATGACTGATTTTATTTATCTATATATTAATATGTGAAGCAAAAACTTGTGATCCGTTTTAAGATACTTGCCGTAGACAGAGGAGTATGAAATTACGCACGGTTATAAGTAGATTTCGCAATGCTAATATTGTTTTCAAATAATGCATAAAACATACACAAATCAACGAAAAACACATTACACACATACTACCTTGCATTTGACACAAGCACATACATAATAAATTAAGTTAAAAATTCAATGTCTTACTATAAAAACACGTAACGTCAAAAATGACAGATGTCTTTGACAAAATACCCGTTATAGCTTTTTAATGTAGCTTAGTTAATGAAACATCTTATTACTTTTATCGGGTGTGTTCCAAAAAACTTGAATTTTTTTACAATTTAAATTAAATTTGAATTTAAGTAATATTCGTGGCTAATAAGAAGCTTAGTTTTGTAATTAAAATTACGGTCAAATTTCGACCGTTGCGACGGGTGGTAGTATTATTAAAGACACAATGTTACATACAGCTTAAGTTATCAAATTTTCTAAATAGGAAATTTATAATTTCTTAAGTACTTAGATGACATTTTGGACACTATCCCTGAGGTCTAGGTTGGAATGCCACCCGTTTTTTTTTGTGTAGTCAAGTATTTTAAGCCAGAAATCAGTTGATTTATGAAATGTATGTATTTGTTTATATTATTTTATTCATGTTTTTATTTACGTAATGAAAGAAGTGAATTTATGTTGGATTTTAGATACAATGCAACACTAATGTATGAACTTATGATTACAAGGCAGAAATGTTTGGTTACCAAAAATATTAGTTATAATTTTGAATTAATTGCGAAAGTAACGATGGTAATTCAGAAATAGAAAGAATATTGACTGGTTTGAAAGGTCTGGCAATTATTAAACAACCACAACAGAGAAATTCGATTATAGAATGTCCCCGTTCGGCGATCCCATGCCACTACTAACAGTTTTCGAACTATTGTCGACTTTGTAATCTATGAATTAATAATATATAGTATGTATTACTAAAATGCACATAAGGCTGGTATGCCACAATTATTTGTACACACTTTCACATGAGGCGACCATCATAGTCCTCGGGAGTTAGGCTTCAGATGGAACCCATGTTCTGTATGAAGTTGATTACAGATGTCCTTGGGCGGCAGTGACCACTTACCATCAGGTGGATTGCATACTCGTTTGCTACTTCAGCCAAATAAAAAAATAAAAAAAATAAAAAAAAAGTAAGAATTAAATTATTGCCTAGGCATGTGGCTGTTATTGACATATATTTTCTTATATAATAGTTCAGCTATCACGGAATTTATATAAATGCGGAAAATATTAGTAACAAGCTTATTCTCGGGGCTCTGCTAGTTTCGATGAAGTTTACCACGGTAAAGAGGTGTCCCATGTCCAATCGAGGTCATACAAATAGTATGTGAAAGTTCAATAAAATGCGACCTGTAGCTTTTGCGTCAAAGAGTAAACGGGTAGATCCTCATAAACTTTCGACGTCACAAAAAGACTAGTATGTATGTATATGCTAGGTATGTCATTTATTTATTTAGATCAGTGTTGGTCATGTAAAACTGTGATGGGTATTTATCGTCAGTGTTTTTAGTAAGTTATCATATTGTAGTTTGCAACGTAAGAGTGGTCACGTCGTCGCAATCAATGATACTGCATGAATACTCCAGTCAAACTTGATTACAGCTATCCCCGAACAGCGATCGAACATCGTCACTAGGGGTTCTCGAATTAGTGTCTATTCGATTCGATATTCAAACGGGCGCTCAGGGAATCGCACGGCCATTATTGCCTGAAGTGATTTGAACGCGTAATCTAGTTGGCTGGCGACAAATGTTTGTTTGTTTTAATGGCGGCGCGTAGAATTTTTTTATTTTTTTATTTACTAATAGGAGGAAACGTAAGACTTACTAATTGAATACTCTAAATAACTACTTTTGTCATGTTTGAAATTAGAAAAACAATATCATTTTAAATACCGGAAGGTGGTTTTTTGTTAACCAATCTGTAATTACAACCTGTAATTTTTAGCATGTTAGAATTTTGTAGTTTGGGACGCAAGAGTTAAGTCCATACATGAATACTACAGTTAAACTTGATTACAGCTATCCCCGATCGGCGATCAAACATCGTCACTAGGGGTTCTCGAATTAGTGTCTATTCGATTCGGTATTCAAACTGGCGCTCGGGGAATCGCGCGGCCATTATTGCCTGAAGTGATTTGAACGAGTAATCAAGTTTGCCAGCAACAAATGTTTTCATTGTCTTGTAATGGTAGAGCATAGAATAATTTTGAAAGTATTAAAAAAATTTTCATTTACTGCAGAACGCGTGGAGGATGTCTAATAGACTTTAAATAACGATGTTTGCCACGTTCAAAATTAGAAAAAAAGTGCATATTTAAATACCCGGAGGCGGTTTGGTATAACCATCTGTAATTTTTAGCATGTTATCGTGTAGCTTGAGAAGTAAGAGTGATCACATCGATGCGATCAACACTGCATGAATACTACAGTCAAACTTGATTACAGCTATCTCCGATCAGCGATCAAACATCGTCACTAGGGGTTCTCGAATTAGTGTCTATTCGATTCGATATTCAAACTGGCGCTCAGGGAATCGCACGACTATTATTTCCCGAAGTGATTTGAACGAGTAATCAAGTTTGCCAGCAACAAATGTTTTCACTGATTCTGTAATGATAGAGCATAGGATAATTTTGAAAGTATTAAACATTATTCCATTTACCGCAGAACGCGTGGAGGACGTTTAATAGACTTTAAATAACGATCTTTGCCACGTTCGAAATTAGAAAAAAGTGCATATTTAAATACCCGGAGGCGGTTTGGTATAACCATCTGTAATTTTTAGCATGTTATCTTCTAGTTTGAGAAGCAAGAGTGATCACGTGGATGCGATCAACACTGCATGAATACTACAGTCAAACTTGATTACAGCTATCCCCGATCGGCGATCAAAAATCGTTACTAGGGGTTCTCGAATTAGTGTCTATTCGATTCAGTATTCAAACTGGTGCTCAGGGAATCACACGACTATTATTGCCCGAAGTGATTTGAACGCGGAATCGAGTTTACTGGCGACAAATGTTTTTATTGTTTTATTAATGGCAGCGCATATAATGTTGAAAGTAAACCATTTTCCATTTACTGTTAGAACATTTTCAGTACGCATAAGAATATATAATCGAATACATTAAGTAATGAATTTTGTCACGACAGATTTTTTTTATCTGAATGAAGTACGCAGTCCACCGCAGTGATGGAAAGGGGTCACTAGCGCCCATGGACACCTGTAACCAACCTCATGTAAAACATGGATTCTATCTGAAGTCAAAGATGTGATACTCTCGAGAACTAAGATGGTCGTCTCATATAAAAGTGTGTGTGAGCGACGTGTTGTGGTAGTACTTCCCCGGTCGAACTACACTGGTTCTACCACCCACATTATAAAAAAAAGATTTTTAAATTCCGAGAGGGGGTTTGTAATTATCCATCTTGGAGTAGTATAGTGATCCACTCCTAGCAACTTCCAGTTTTCTCTTATGCCCACGTCAAATCTCTCGTACATGTCTCATATTCGCGAGATGTATCTTTGGTTATTAGGATTCAAAAAGACCTGTGTGTGTTTGTTTTGATTTTTTTAATGCATAATTGGTGTTAAAGCAGTTATACAGATGTTCTAATTAAGGGCGTTTCAATATTTCATATTTTTTAGGGGAAAAGCATTCGTGGTCAACTTTCGGTTGAATTCTAACTTTATCTGGAATTGGTCTTACGTGTCCATGGAGTTTTAGTCGGTATGTTTACGAGATAACTCTTCACTTTCATGGACAGAAGAGAATCCTTAGGGATTTCTCCGCATTAAGTCTAATTAAATGGAGAGACGTGAGCTTTCTCCCGACGTATTCCCGGAGGGTTATAAAATGGGGCTCTTCAAAAAGGTGCGAAAAGAGCTTTCCTTCAAAGCCGGCGATGTATTGGCAACTTCTCTGGTGATGCAAATGTCCATAGGCGTCGGTGACAACTTTCCATGAGGTAACTCGTCTGCCTTATCGTTAGGTTCAATTATAAAAAAAACTCTAGCCGCCCGCGACCCTGGAAGCCTCTTTTAGCCTCTTACAACAGGCAGGATTAACTACAAGGACGATAGTTAGTGACCTAGATTAAGACATAGGATACTTATTCCCGTGGTAGACGTGAGAAACAGAGCGAAGCTGCGGGAATAATAGAGATTTATTAGAAAGAAAATATTTTAAAAATACAGGTTCCTTTTTCTTTTGGAATACGAATGAGAAATTACTTACGGTTCTTTGTTCTACGCAGAACTATCTGCAACTGATGCCGAAGTTTTTCACCTCAAGACGTTTAGTTTGAAAGTTAAAAACTTTATAACAAAGTTGGAGGCAGCTTAAAATTTTACTTACAAAATAATCGAACGATAGTATTGTACGATATAACATATTTGAATGAAGTTCTTAAATAAAGTTACTCTATACTATGGAACTTGTGAATACAATACTCTATCTATCTACTAATAATAACATAAAGATTTTGTATGTTGTAGACGTATTTGGTATTAAAGATGTATTAATTATTAGTCTTTACTTAAATATTTAGAGCAGTGATAGCCTAATGGTTGAAACTTGCCCTCTCAATCGGGAGGTTCGGGGTTCAAACCCAGGCACGCACCACTGATTTATGTGCGTATTAGAAATTAATTATCTCTGCTTTTCGGTAAAGTCCACCAATTCGCACTTGGCCAGCTCGGTTGATTATGGCCTAAAACTCTCTCATTCCGAGAGAAGACCCGTGTCCAACAGTGGGACAATAATGGGTTGACGATGACGATAAATTAAAAAATATTTCAATTCGAATATATGATAATTTTATTAATTTTCAAATAACAATATGAATATATTAAATAACTTATTTTATAACTATATGTATATATAAAAGAATAACTTAAAAGGTAAAGAAAAAACAAATTGCTAAATTAAATATAAAATGCTGCATCCAAATTACTGTCCCTAGGATGAGTTCCCAGAACGCTGGCAACATTACCTCGTTGAATAGCAAGGCTAATTCGTTGACCGAGGTATGTGCCAGCTTTCTGATCATTCGTTGACTCTATCAAACGTTTGGACAGATGCTTAAAAAATAATTTAGCATTTATAATTCGAATATCATAATCAATTTTATTATCCGTCTTGCAGGACGTTCTATCTTATACCTGTTTAATGCCATGATAAAGGCTCATGTAAGTTAAAACATACCGGAAAATGTAATCTTTTAGTTGTCTAAGAACGAGTTTGCATCGAGAAACGCTAGTAGATCCAAAACACAATAGTTGCTTATTTGAAAGTGGGGTTTTGGAAGCGGTTTCCTTTTGTGTCAGAAATAATAAAAAGGGACGGATTATCATCGGATACATCTCAGTTTCATGGCCCTCGCTCGTGTTTTTATAAAGCTTTCTACAAATTCGACCAAAGTTACTATATTCCTTTTCTTTCATTAGGTTTTGTTTTACTGATATATTACATCAATTTGTATGCTCATCCTTAAGCTTTTTTAGGTCCACTGTTTGATATTGGCCTTCCAAAACGGAGTAATGGAGATTTACAAATATTTTGGCAATAGTCATGGTGCCTGACATGCTTGTTGGTGACTACTAGATTAACAATTAATAACTACAGTTAATGTTAAACAGAAAGATGTTGCTGTACATCTACTTGATTTTGTTCCCTAGGCACTCCCTCTGACGACACCACAGGGCAAAAGTAGTATCTATATATTAATACGAGAAGCAAACACTTCTGGCGCATTTTTAAGTAATATGCTGCGGACGGATTAGTATGAAATTTTACACGGCTATAGTGAACGTGGAGAAGGAGTGCAAAAGGTTAATATTTTTTTCAAATAATGTGTACAACGTACATAAAATCAATCAAAAACACATTACACACATTACCGTGCATTTGTCACGAACACAAAAATAATTATCGAAATAGAACATTCAACAATGTCTTACTATGAAAACACATAACGTCAGAAATGTCAGTGTCTTAGTCAAAATACCCGCTATTGGTTTTAAATGCGGCTTAGCTTGGAGTTGCGTGAAGTGTTTGTTGCGTTTCGGTGGAAAGGTGTGGTTGCCGGCACACTTATGTATGAGGCGTCCATCATAGTCCTTCTATATGAAGTTGCTTAGAGATGTCTATGGGCGGCAGTGATCACTTACCATCAGGTGGACTGCATGTCGTTTGCTACTTCAATCAGATAAAAAAAATGGACTGAACGCCTATTTGCTAATTGAATTTTTTGACAAATATATGCAATTCGGGTACCGTCTATTAGATAGATTATTTTTTCAGTAGAGCAGGGAGGGTAGAGCAGCTTTACTACATTGATATAAGGCGGTTTTATAAATATTATCTTTTGTAGTCAAATTGAACAGTCTTTTTTTTCCGACGCCGTGGGAGCGACGCAGGGTTATGTGGGATTTTTACCGCACTAAAACCCCCCCGGTGACCGTCCTCGGCGCTGAAAAGGAGGACTCCGGGATCTCGAAACGACTTCAACCGGAATCCTCGAGCGCGCTGCCCCATCGGGCTCCTCCCAGATGGGCGGCTGGGCCCACCGCTCCGTCTAATCTTTACAACGGTATGCGACCACACATACCGCCGTCCTTCCCGGGATTGCCTGACCTAACGGTTCGAGCTCCCACTCTAGCCGTCTGCAACCCTGGAAGCCCCTTTTAGTCGCCTCTTACGACAGGCAGGGGATACCGTAGCCCTATTCTGACCCCGAGGCTACAGGGACGAAATTGAACAGTCTATCACCTCGAAAAAAAAGAAGTTAATTTCTATCTAACTTCATTTCAAGTGGTGGAAGTGACAACATCGGTTATCTATAGGACATAAGTCTTATAGATATCCGATGACTAATTAAACCAACACGAAGTACAATACCTATTCTCTGGACTTAACAGAGCTGAAAGAAGGTTGCAGTCATGTTAATAGAAAAGCTTTAAAACATTTCAGAACATAAGTGTAATTTAATAACAAGACGATTGTGATTTTAATAGAAAGATAAAAACCAGTTCATAGCGATGTGATGATTAGTGGGCGAAGTCTTCTGTTATTATTAATCTAATTAGTGTTGTGGCACCATCTACTTCTTTGATATTAAAAAGTGATATGTAGCTAATAGTTTGTACCTTACCGATGCACACTGCTTGCAACTGAAATTTTTGACAATGACTTATGTTTTTTTTAAAGATTTATGTGGAAAACGCACATGAAAACCATGCTAGATGGTTACTGCCAAAGTAGATTTGTTGCCACTGTCGCCGACTAAGATGGTCGTCTCTTATAAAAGTAAGCCGGTAGTCACATCCTTTCATCGAAACGCAAAAACTTTTTTAAATCACTACATAGTATAAAATAAAGTTGCTTCCCGCTGTACAGACAGCATACATAGGGACAATCCTATGTTTGCTTAAATCTTTAAAACTACGCTACGGATTTTAATTAATATTCTTATAGGCATTTTTTTTAATAGATAGAGGGATTTAAGAGGAAGGTTTTTACGTATGTTAAATGCTTATTATAGTTTTTTTTTATAATAATGAAATAGCAAACGAGCATGCAGTCCACCTGATGGTAAGTAGTCACCGCTGCCCATGGACATCTGTAAGCAACTTCATATAGAACATGGGTTCTATCTGAAGTCAATCACAGATGCGTTGCTACTCCCGAGGACTAGGATAGTCGCCTCATATAAATGTGTTCCGGCAACCACACCCTTCCACCGAAACGCAATGAATGCTTTACGTTAGAAATAGGTGTGGCGGTGGTACCTCCCCGGTCGAACTACACTGGTTCTACCTTTAAATACTGGAGATACTGATGATTTTATATTTTTCACTTTAAGGCGGAACAAAGTTTGCCGGGTCAACTAGAAATAAGTGGTACCTCCCCAGACTAGTTCCCCTTTAGACGACTAATTCGCAATAAGAGTTTAATTTGTATAAATTAATGTATAATACACACCACGTGTATGTAGGGTTGTTTGTATGCACACCAGACAATTCTATTACACAATTATGTCGCTGAAAAGAATTCGTCAGTAAGTCGGAAAGAAAGGCCGGCGTATAAATAAAATGAAGAGAAAACGAATTGTACGTTAAAAAAGTCGACATTTGCGGCGTTAATGAAATTTAACAACAAAAAGTGGGTAGACGGGGGTTCCTGCCCTACATTACATGGACGCTTAAGCAAAGTGGGGGAACGTCCTTTAAGAAAAGTCATCTTAGCTTTGCAGAGCTATGTCTTCATGTCGTTACAATTTTTGGATGCGGCAGTTTAGAGAGAATTAGTCTGTCATTTTCATACGCTTAGAAAAACGTATTTTAAAGGAAAGAAGATTATAAGATCCATACTAAGCGTTATAATAATACGTGAAGCAAAAATTTGTGACGTGTTTTTAAGATACTTGCCGCAGGCGGAAGGGTATGAAATTACGCACGGTTATAGTTGACGTAGAGAATGGATTGCGCAATACTAATCTTTTTTTCAAATAATGCATAAAACATACATAATAAACGAAATAGAACATTCAATGTCTTGCTATGAAACACATGACGTCAAAAATGTCAGATGTCTTTGTCAAAATACCCGCTATTGCTTTAAAATTTATTTAAATTAGAGAAATATTGGTGCTACTTTGTTCTATTTATGGTTTAGTTATTTTTTTTAGTTTTTAGTTAGGTTTAGTTAGGGTCGAATTTTGACCATTGTGACGGGTCGCTAGTATGATTTAATTGCAATTTATTTAATGAAATGTATGTATGATACATATTGTCAAAATAAATTCTTCAACAAAAACATTTTTGAATTTATATAGCAAACCTCTAATTTTTTGCTATCGTAAATGAGTACCAGGGTACGCGTTGAAGAGATTCATCAGGCAATAAAAACAGTATTTGAATATTTGAAAACTTGTTCATACAATATTTTGAATAACATTATTATATTGCACTACGGATGTATGATTTACATCGATAATAATTTAATTACTACGTCAAAGCTTTACTTATACGTTTATTAAAAAATAACATATAAACTATACAAACAAGGAAGACTAATCCACAATATTTCATGCTGGCAAACTGAAAGAAGAATATCTTAACTGTCAATTTGTAAGTGCTCCCGTAGGTCAAATCAAAACAAAGACATTTAATTCCATTATTATAAAAGATCAAAGGCCAAAAACTGAGGTCGGTTTGGAAGTGAAGTAGAAATTTTAATTACCGTAAACTTGGTTAAAATTTTACGGTTGGATAAATGCAAAGGCAATTGTATTTAACCCCCTCGTTCCGGCATTAAAATGCGGGATTAAACGCAAAAATTGGGCATAAGGATTTTAGGGAAAAATACCGTACTAGTCCCTACTAGTCATAAATGCGAATGTAAGTTTGTTTGTTATGCTTTTACGTAAAAACGACCGGTCGGATTTCGTTGAAATTTGCCACACAATTAGATTATGATATACCTAGATTAAGATATAGAATACTCAATACCGTGCTAGATAAGACCGAAGCGAGCAAAGCCGCGGAAATAAGCTAGTCAAAACTACCGGTCGGATTTCCTTTTAATTTGCAACACATTTAGATTATGATATACGACATATGATCGATTGATTTGATTTGATTGTCGTCAACCCATTATTATCCCACTGCTGGGCACGGGTCTTCTCTCAGAATGAGAGAGTTTTAGGCCATAGTCCACCGCGCTGGCCAAGTGCGAGTTGGTGGATTTGATTTGATTAAGACATAGAATACTCAATATCGCTGACATGACCGATGCGGGCGTAGCCGCGGGAGTATGCTAGTATTTATAATAAAGTAGTTTTTCACCTCACACGTTACCTCCTCCATGTTGGTTCGCATCAAGCGATGTCGCGGTTCGTTACCCGCGCCGCCATTATCCTCCTCATCAAATTCCCACTTTATTTCCCTCCCATTACCTACCAATGCTGTGTAATACACAAATATTATTTTTATGTGCGCGCATATATCTAATTCAGTGGTGCCCAAAGTGTATTAACTATTGACATGAAGTGTATTTTAAGGATATTGTAAATGGAATTCAACGAAAATTAATTGATCGCAATGACCTGTCGTCAACCCATTATTGTCCCACTGCTGGGCACGGGTCTTCTCTCGGAATAAGAGAAGCTCCATTTAGCTGGCCAATTGCGATTTGGTAGACAATGACCTAGATAGCTACAAATATCTATACCTAACCTACCTATTTATACTCCTCCCCAATGCTGATGGTCGTTACCTCGTCACTGGGTGTTGGAGAGAAGCCTCTTCTTTATGATAGACCTCCAACTTCCTCGGTCTTGTGCAATGTGTAAAGCATCGGCAACTGTTGTAATGAGTGTGGTGTGGATCTGGTCAGACCAGCGCGGACTTCTGCTTCTAGGTCTTTTGCTGGCAACCTTTCCGGTCACAATCAGCTTCTCCAGATTGTTATCGGTTTTGCATGCAATGTGAGCAAAGAACTAAAAGATACGTCGGAGGCATATGTTGAGTAGCCGAGGTCTTTTTTATATTTGATGTTGTTGCAATATAGATTTATTTATTTGATAGGCTGACCATGGAATATTGAGCATTTTCCTCTAGCACAACATCTCAAATGCCCCAATGCGCTTGTGGTCTGTAACGTCCAATGTCCGCGTTTCCGCACCGTATAAGAAAACGGAGAACACGAGTGTAGAGACAAGCATCTCCTTTGTTTAGTGTGACCTTGCGGTTTCTCCAGATTCTTTCAAGCTTGGACATAGCGTCTTTTGACATTGCGATAGGCCTTCGTATTTCAGACTCGTAGGAACCATTGTTATTTTTTTTTTAATTTGACTCAAGTAGCAAACGAGGATGCAGTCCACCTGATGGTAAGTGGTCACTACCGCCCATGGACATCTGTAATCAACTTCATACAGAACATGGGTTCTATCTGAAGTCAATAATAGATGCGTTGCTACTCTCGAGGACTATGATGGTGGCCTCATATAAAAGTGTGCCGGCAACCACACTCTTCCATCGAAACGCAAGAAATGCTTCACGCTAGAAATAGGTGTGGCGGTGGTACTTCCCCGGTCGAACTACACTGGTTCTGCCACCTTTAAAATGTCAGAGCCCAGGTAGACGATTCTTATGTTGTTGGAATGTGAACTGTATTTACTCCTCTCTTATTACATAGTCTTCAGCGGAAAATATTTCCACGATAAAAGTAATCAGCAATATAACCCTAAAATTTAATAATTGTTCCTCATAGAAATTATGGCCGTAATAATTTAAATTATAACATAAATTATTTTAAAATTGCTTGTATAACTTTTAATAGCTTTTTAAAGACTTAATGATGGACGAGCAACACAAAAGAAAATATTAACGCTACCAAGACCTTTGTCTTATTAACTTTTGTTTTACATTTATTTTAAAGTTAAAAAGTTATTACTTTACTTCAGGTTAATTTAGAATAGACTAGAAATAAATGTATGCGATCGATTTAGAATTTTAAATGGCAAATGTCAAAGGATTTTATTTTTGTTGATATTTCGCCGTGAACATCATCCATATAACTGGCTTGAAACATCAGCAAAAAAATTAAAAGCCACATATTACATCATTCTAAAAATATGAAGAGATACGTAATTGGAACACTGATAATTACAACAAACTAATTTAAAAAACTAAACGTAATTCAAATTCAAATAAAATGTAACAATTTTCAAGTAAATTTGAACGCACCCGTTAAATATAAAAAGAGGTTTGATTGGCGAAACCGAATTAAAAGGCAATGGCGGGTATGTTGACAAACACACTGACATTTCTGACGTTATGTGTTTTCATAGTAAGAAATTGAAAGTTCTATTTTGTTTATTATTTATGTGTTTATGACAAATGCACGGTAGTTTGTGTAAAAATATTAACATTCTGCACTCCTTCTGTACGTCCACTATAACCGTACAAAACGTTACTTAAAAATACACCACAAGTTTTTGCTTCACGTTTTAATGTTATAATAATAGGTAGAGAGAGGTACGTAATTAGAACAGCGATAATTACAACAAATGATATCTAAATGAAAATAAAATAAAATACGAGAAGATTATAGTTTGGCAACCGCTGGTCCAGTCTGATTTTGTTTATGTGACGGATTATTGTTTGCGCAAAATATTCAAATGAGTGGCGGTTCCACTAACGATCTTCTTTTGTAATTTGTACTAGCTATAAGCTACTATACTCGGGCATATTTCACGTTTTTGTACGGTTTAAATTATTCATACGAGTAGCACTAGCTTAATATCAAGTTCGTTAGCTGGTAATTAGTATGACTGTTTTAGTACTTAGGTTGTACTTTACGAAAATAATTATACGGCTAACGAGAGAATGCATTGTAACTTGAAATTTTATTTAAAAAATGTTGTGTATTATCATAAACAAGTGAAGGAGACCTAATTAATATAAGGCTATATAGTTAGTTACTAAGTGGGTTTTATTTTTATAATATGGAAGTAGCGAATAAGTATGCAGTCTATTCGATGATAAAAGGCCACTCCCGCTCAGAGATGTAGATTAGAGAACCTAATCAACCCTAGAAAAGATCACACACATGTGTTGTTATCCCTTGATATTATGTCGGAACCAGCGGTGCCAGTTTTTTTTTATTAAATCGAGATTTAGTAACTTTTTGAGCAATTTGTAGGGTATTATAATACTTTAACCGGAGAGCTACCACTGCATATTAATTTCTAGTGTAAAGCGGTTTTTGTGTTTTATTGAAGGGACTGGTTGATAGTCCTTGAGGGTAGCAACGCCGTAAGGTTTATTTTAAATCTGTAATTAAGTTAAAATAAACCTTAATCTAGTAACCTCTTACCATAACGAGGTCAGCATGCTCGTTTGATACTTCAATTTTATAAACAACTGTTACTATCAAGGCAGTAACACACTTATAGAAACATTTACAAAGGAATTGAGTTAAAAACTATAATGTCTAGGTACTTATTAGTCCATAAAATCATGGCTTTATAAGGACATGTCCACTCAGAGACACTCTAAATTGATAAAACAATCGTCTTACCATTGGCAATCAATACCGCATTTAAATTCACAATGAAATACTTATTTATTCCTTAAATGTATTAACAATGTATTACCAAGATTAACTTGATCGCATTATGCAAATTAAGCGCTAGTAATTATGTCTCAAGTCGGCAGAAGATATGCATAAGTGATTGTGGAGATAAGCTTCGTAAGTTATGACTTATTAGTGTGTACCAGTGATGTAACGATTATTCGCATGTTTTTAGATATTCGCATTCGAATTCGCGAATATTCACATGTTTTTAGATATTCGCATTCGAGTTCGCGAATATTCGCATATATTTAGATATTCTCATTCCCATTCTCGAATATTCGCATGCATTTAGATATTCGCATTCGCAAGAATTTTGCGGATGTCAAATGTAATTCGACTGCAGTTTGTCGACAAAACAAGGTTGCTGAAATTTATATCCTTTGGCACCCTGTTCTCGAGGAGGAAACCTTCTAAAGGTACCCCACACCGTGGGAGCGCGACGACGACCGGAGGGTTATGTGGGATTTCTACCGCACTAAAACCCCCCCGGGGGCCGTCCCCAGCGACACAAAGAGGACTCTGGGAATGCTTTGGCACCATACACTAAAAACTGAAAAAATAGAACATTCGCATTCGTATTCGCATTCGCAAATGTTGGTAAGGAATAGTCACATTCGCGAATATCAAATGATAACGATACATCACTATTCTGTACTGAGTGTGCAGGTTAAAGGTAGTTTTGAAAGTTAGAGCGTGAATTTGATGAGAGGTACCACCGCCGCACCAATTTTAGCGTGAAATGGCTTTTTCCGGCTCATTTTTATCTCGTCAATCAATTCTTGTACCACTGTTGGGCACGGGTGGTCTCTCAAAATGAGAGAGATTAGGCCATAGGCGGATTGGTGGACTTCACACACCTCGGAGAACTTTTCTTTTTAAAGATATCTCGGGTATGTACGTTTCCTCACGATGATTTCCATCACCGAAAATCAGTGATAATTAATTTCTAATACGCACGTAATTTTACAAAAATATGTGGAATACATATATAAATAAATATACGCGGACCTCCCCATAGAGAGAGCAAGCTTCGACCATTAGGCTATCACTGCTCTATTTTTACACGACCGTCGTAGTCCTCGGAAGTCGCAATGCTACTGTTAGATAGATAGAGAACCTTTATTCTTCTTGTAGGTACTGTAGTTCCGGGACCAGAATAGGACTGCGGTACCCTCTGCCTGTCGTAAGAGGCGACTAAAAGAGGCTTCCGGGGTTGCGGGCGGGAAGAGTGGGAGCTCGAACCGTCCGGCCAAGCGACCCCGGGAAGGACGGTGGCATGTGTGGTTGCATGCTGCCGTAAAAACCAGTAGATGCGGTGAGCAGTTCACGCCCACCAGGGAAGAGCCTGATGGGGCACACGCTGAGGACACCGGCGGCGGTCAATCGGAGGTCCCGGAGTCCTCTTCGCAGCGTCGAGGTCGGCCACCTCGGGGTCGGCGTCGGGGTTTTAGTGCGGTAAGAATCCCACATAACCCGCGTCGCTCCCACGACGTCGGGTACTTTTTGAAAGTTTCCCCCTCGAAAACAAAAAAAAAAAGGTACATACAGATATCCATAGATTGCGGTAAGAACTGGCGTCTTACCCTTTTTCCTAATAATACCAGCGCTGCAGTGTTATGGTATGAAGGTCACCTCTGATAAGTGATAGGTGATAAGTGCCTATATCCTTTTACTGTGTGGTAAGAGAGGTATAGATACATCAACTGGCGTTCTTCCACGGTTCGGTTTTCGCGCTTCTTCCTGCTGCGGATGTGCAAGATGTGGAATGATCTTCCTCCTGAGGTATTCCCGGAGCGCTACGACATGGGGCTCTTTAAGAAAGATGCAAAAAGAGGTCTCGTTCACAGCCGGCGACGCATTGGCGACTCCTCTGATGTTGCAAATGTCCATAGGCGACGGTGACTGCTTTCCATCACGTGGCCCGTCTGCCTTAGGTCCAACTATAAAAAAATAGTTCTAAAGAGTAGCAACATATTCATGGCCAACCTCTATAGACTCTTCTCTTATCTAGACGGATGGCATGGGCGTCAGTGATCACTGGCCACATTCTATCATGTAGACTGCTTGCTCGTTTCCTGTTTTTATTATAATTGATATATTAAAACTGCATTACAAAGCATTAATTAAGATTAAATAAACACTTTTCTTAGATCCACGTTAGGCCATCGCTGTCACCATCACACTGTCGTGTGCGGTGGTGGCAACGATGGCTGTTTAAGATATCTTACAATTACGTTTAATACCTATATAGGACCATATATTTATTAATTTGTTCCCTTTTTTTATTTACGCGGTATGTATAGTTTGGTACATTGTACATAGATGTATAATTAGTCCACCAATTCGCACTTGGCCAGCGCGGTGGACTATGGCCTAAGCTCTCTCATTCCGAGAGAAGACCCGTGCCCAGCAGTGGGACAGTAATGGGTTGACGACGGAACACTTTAAGTCTAAGGTCACTTTATATTCAACGAAATTACATATTCTCGAATTAGCATGACGTAAAGTGTCCCAGTAAATGACATGTAAGGTCTTTGAATATGTAATTTTATGGCCAGTCGGGATTGGCTGATGAAGTTGTTAGATAAGAGGGAACTAGGCGCTCCATATCCGAGAACATGTACGATATTTATTACTCGAATGCGTCAGAAAGAGGGTAATGTTTTTCGACCGTATGCGTGTGTGTATTTTTGTATGTATGACCATTTATTTGGCACGAGCCCAAACGACCAGATGGATTGTTGTGGCATATATGTATAATTTTTAAATATGGTGCCTACGGTCAGAGAAAACAGGGGAAGACGATGTTTCATGATTATAATAAGAATATGGGTATCAAATTAAAGCTGTTTCGGTTGTCTGTCCTACGAACGATGTGGCCTGCCCATTGCCACTTCAGCTTACTAATTCTGAGAGCTGTGGCGGTAACTTTCGTTCTTCTACGGATTTCATCGTTATTAATTTTTTCATTTATTGTTTTTATGGAGTTAATTAAGTTCATTGCAATTTAATTAACTTAATTCAAATCTTATAATAAATTTTCAGGTACTATTATAAAAAATATTGTATGTGTATTTGTATGAGTACGTTTGTGTACATGCCATATATATGACGGAGGGGGTGGTTCTTTTTCGTTCATCGTATCAGGATAACCTACTGTGGGCTCTGATAGGGAATGTTAGCACGAGAATAAATTGCAGACTTGATTTTAACACACAGTATATTGCCGAATTAAACTTGTTACAATCACTGAATTAATCAAACAAAATTAAGTAGGCAAGTAATCGTAGCACTTAGAACGCGGGATGATTTTAGAGTCGTCTGCTTCGGCCGACCGTCAACGATAGACTGAGGTGTCGGCCATTAAACTGGTACAACCCTAACTTCATCGAACGCCACTAGATGGCGCTGGCGTTCCGGTGTTGCCACAATACCGCCATTTCCGACATATACAAAAACTGGCTAGAAGAAAGTAGTAGGGATAAAAAATAAGTATTTTTAGGAACATAAACATAAATAAATAAAATAAAACCCTTTAAATTTACTGAACGATTCCAATTAAACATATGAATTTTTAATAACATAAATCTCTTGTAAACAAAACGAATAATCTTGTTTAAATTAACATTTGTTAATACGAAAATTACAAAATGTTTAAATGTTTGTTAAATTTGTAAAATATATTCGAATCGAGCGATCCCGCAGTAATAACTTAGCGAATAATAAACCGATTCCAGTGCAAACATGATTCATATAAAATCAGATAGCAACAATGGCGCGAATTAATTTCATTTCATTATTTTAACCATATGGCGGCCATTAATTATTTATATGGAAATAAGGTCCATGATGTCTGTATGAAAGCGCAATATGTTCTTTTGTAAATCGCACAATGATTTTAATTCCATTAAACATTTTAAGCGAGTTTTTATAATACAATTGAAGAAGCAAATGAGTATGCAGTTCATCTGATGGTACGTGATCACTGTCTACCATGGACATGTAATCAACATCATGGTATGGAGGTGGTAGAACCAGTATAGGTCGACCTGGGAAGTACCACCGCCACACGTATTTCTAGCGTGAAGCATTTCTGGCGTTTCAATGGAAGTGCGTGGTTGCCGACAAACTTTCACATGAGGCGACCATCATAGTCCTCCGGAGTAGCAACGCAATCTGTCATTGACAGATGGAACCCATGTTCCGTATGAAGTTGATTACAGATGTCCATGAGCGGCAGTGACCACTTACTATCAGGTGGATTGCATGCTATTATGTTACTTCAGTCAGATAAAAAAAATGCTGAACAAGGGCTTTATCTGAAGTTAATTGCGACTCCTGACGACTAAGATTGTGGCCCCATATGAATGTGATACGTGAAATTCCGATACGTGATCACTGCTTCACTTTATAAATTGTTGTATTTTATCAGGGGAGATTTGGATTATATCGGTTCCACAGGTGTAATTAACGTATCAGAGGGTTTCGATGATTATTGACTTGTATAAGCATTTGCTTCTTCGAGACTTACAACGCATTTACAAACGGCTTTACATAGGACTCCTGTTCTAAGTAGAGTTTTACAGAAGAACTGTTTTTTTTTGTTCTAGAGATTAGAACCTTAGACGCTCGATTAGGAGTCCAATTTTCAACAATTAAGCTTTCAAAACTCATAGACTTCGACATGGGTTAATAACACGTAGAGCTCAAGGAGCCCTCAAGTTATCTTTAGTTAATAGGAAATTATTTTAACAGTCCTAACTCAACATGAAAAAATTGTTTGTAATCCTTAAAAATAATTTAAACCACATGTTACTCAAATGCCTGCGAAGCTTTTGTCTTCTTTTAATAAGTTTGTCGGGTGCATATACAAATTTCCCTGAACGACAGTTAGCCAAGTCACTTTGCTCGGTGCAGCCGAGGTGGTTGAAGAGGCTTTATCTTCTTTCATTCATAAGCCTCATTATATTGTCTCGGTGTTTTCAAAATACATTTGGAGGGGTTTTAAAATGCGGAGACTGAGGTACTCGGGACAAGTGCACTAGCAGTAAACGGGAATTGTGAGGGGAATAAAGTAAATTAATTATTTGAGGGCTCAGCTGGCGGCTTATTATTTTCGTTGGAATATAGACGTGTTTTCAAGATTTGTATTTTCATAAAAATCTTTATACCATTTATATAGTATTGAATATATATTATACAGTTTAATATTAAGGCGGTATTACGTTGTAAATAACCTTAGATTAAAAGATTTAAAAAAATCCGCAGCATTAAAAATATTGTAGGAGTATAAGCCGTTCGTGAAAAATCAGACAGATGTTATTTTATTCATAAGTTTTCGTATTTTGCAAATACGAATTTGAATTTACAGAATTGCACTTTAATCTCATATATACATTTTATGTAGTCTACCTGATAGTTAGTGGTCACTGCCGCCCATGGACATTTGTACGTTGCTACTTCCGAGGACTAACATGGTCGCCTCAGACAAAAGTATGCCGGCAACCACAATGTTCCATCGAAACGCAAATTTTCTTCACGCTAGAAATAGGTATAATGGTGGTACCTGCCCGGGCAAACGATAATGGTTCTATCACTTGGGAAAAGTCTCTTAGTTATGAGGTACAATTTAGTTTATAAATCGGTTATCAATTTAAAAAACACGTTTTTTTTTCTTTATGATGTACTACAGGACTTTTATGTTATTTAACTTGATTTATTTATTCCATTTTCTATATATTATTACCTGAAGCAAAAATTTGTGATTCGATTTTAAGACACTTGCCGCAGGCGGAGGAGAATGAAATTACGCACGTTTATAGTTGATGTAGAGAAGGATTGCGCAATGCTAATATTTTTTCTAATTATGCATAAAACATACATAAAATCCACTGTCAAAATCAAATGTAAGTTTGTGAGTGTAATGTGTATTTAACATATTACACTCACTACCTTGCTTTTGACACAAACACATGCATAATAAATAAAATAGATCATTCAATGTATTACTATGAAAACACATAACGTCAAAAATGACAGATGTCTTTTACAAAATACCCGCTATTGCTTTTAAATGCAACTTAGTTAATAAGCATCTTTTTATCTTTAACGGATAACGGATAACGAACGTTCAAAATAACTTGGAAATTATTACAATTTATTTAAATTAAAGAAATATTGGCGCTACTTTGGACAATATGAAGATTAGTTTTTTAATTTAAATTACGGTCGAATTTCGACTGTTGTTATGGGTGACTAGTTCGTACTAAAAGTTCACGACTCAATTTCAACGGTTACTCTTACATCCCATGCATGCAACGCTCATGCATAATGCCGCACGCATTTACATTCTGTATGGACTGGTGGTGGAATTTGCAACTGATGTTTGTTGCACGTCGCATAAATTGTTCTTTAGTTGCATAAGTTCTGTTTGAAGTTCGTCTTCCTGTTGTTCACGGATGCATGCCTATGCAGTAATATAAGCCCAAGTCTAGCTTGTTTTGATGGAAACTTTGGCCGGTATTACTGTGCATACATTCTTTGTGAAAAGGAGTAGATTGCTTTTTTATTTATAAAATCTCTTATAGTCCGTTACATGTAAGCTATAATTAAGTTTATAAATCTGCTAACAAATAAAAAAACGATTTCTTCAGATGGCTCATTTTTTATTATGTACTACATATAAGACTCTTAATTCGATTTAATATTGATTTATTTGCCTTATTCAATACTAGATATCATTTTAGTTTGCTTTATTATTATGTTTTAGAAGCAAAATTCGGTGGTTACACTTACAACCCATGCATACAACGCTCATTCATAATGCCGCACGCATTTACATTCTGTATGGACTTTTGGTGGAATTTACAACTGATGTTTGTTGCACGTCGCATAAATTTTCTATAGTTGCATAAGTTCTGTTTGAAGTTCGTCTTCCTGTTGTTCACGGATGCATGCCTATGCAGTAATTTAAGCAAAAGTTTTGCATGTTTTGATGGAAACTTTGACCGGCATTACTGTGCATACATTCTTTGTGAAAAAGAGTGGATTGTTCTTTTATTAATAAAATCTCTTATAGTCCGTTTCATGTTCGGTATAATTTAGTTTATAATTCGGTTAACAAATAAAAAACGGTTTCTTCTAAAGGCTCATTTTTTGTGATGTACTACATATAAGACTCTTAATTCGATTTAATATTGATTTATTTGCCTTATTCAATACTAGATATCATTTTAGTTTGATTTATTTTTATGTTTTATTATTTGTTTTAAAAGTTTACAATTTTTCAACAAAATTTGGCAGTTATACTTACAACCCATGCATGTAACGCTCATGCATAATGCCGCACGCATTTACATTCTGTATGGACTGGTGGTAGAATTTGCAACTGATGTTTGTTGCACGTCGCATAAATTGTTCTTTAGTTGCATAAGTTCTGTTTGAAGTTCGTCTTCCTGTTTTTCACGGATGCATGCCTATTCAGTAATTTAAGCCCAAGTTTCGCATGTTTTGATGGAAACTCTTACTGGAATTACTCTACATTTATTTTGTTTGGAAAATCTAATTTGTGTGTTTTTATTTTTATGAAATTTTGACGACCTGTGTGTTGAGTCTGACCTCAGTGTTCTGTCACGCAGTGGGTTTAAGGTTCGATCCCCGGCGGAATGATGAAATAAGATTTCTGTTCCGGGTATGGGTGTTTGTGTATTTGTTTTTGTGTATGTCTATGGCATCTACGACAATTTAAAGTTACAAACGTGCATGCATACTGCCGGTAAGAGGTCATTACCGGACATTACAGATGTCCGGTAATACCAAATCCGTAGAAAAAAGATGGTCTACCTGTAGACAGTACCGTTGTCCTGAAGACAGAAAGGGTCGGCTCGTTTCTAAGGTAGCCGATATACACACCCTTCACGCGAATCAACTCATCCTATTAGGTCGAACTCGGTACTGGCTCTATCATATTTAGTGATCGTGATTTAAATCTATAGATAGAGCTACAAGAAATATTTGATAGATGTGTATCTGTGTATGGCGATGGACAATAGAATGTTATATCAATTTGCCACGGAAACAGATTCTGGTTCGACTCCCAGCCAGGTACTAAAAGAGTTAAGTTTGAATGTACCGGTCAATTACGTGTTGCGACTGCGACGGCCGCAGTTGTTAGTGGTACCGAACAGACGTACCAATATTCTTGGTAAAACACCCATCACGCGCGCCTTGCACACTTTAAATAACATAGCAGAATTTCTTGATTTGTTTACCTGTCCTCTTAATGAATTTATAAACGCTTCTATGCATGTATTATGCTATAAGTAAATCATTTTTTTATGTTTGTGGGACCACACTGCCGCATGGGGCAAAACTGTAATGGTAGTTGTGTTGGTATGAAATAAATAAAATAAATATTTATTTACATTTCTATTCTGGGTCTGTGTTTACGTATTCGTCTTTATGTTTAAAAAATGTATACCTAGGTAAATGTATAAATTTTAATATGATGAAATGAATTTTAAAGTACATTGTGTACTATTTTGCTTTGCGAGAGAGAATTTACTGAATTTACTCGCTTCGTTACTGTAACGAATGCGCAATTTAGCATAAACTACCTCTGTTTTAATTTACAGACAATGCTTTCAATTTCGCTACATTAATATTTATAGGCGCTAAAAACGCCGCACTTATGGTTTATTGCGTAAAAATTTAAATCTCTAAAAATGAATTTCGTGAAGGCCCTCAGACCGTCTGAATATTAATTGTAGGAGGAATTTCATTAAAATTTAGTGAAAAGAATAACTTTGATGGCGAGTTTTTTATAAAGCAGCCTGCCTCTAGCGTTGTGAAATATGTTCAAAATGTAAACTCTGTGACAATAAACAAAGTTGCTATAACGTGGCATTTCTTTTGAAAGTTTATGGAAAAATGTATGACAATAGGAGAGTTTCCTGTTTATAAGACGGAATTTTATCTTTTTTATTTAATACACTCACTAATAAAGCGTCCATTGCTTAGTCATTTGAGTGTTAGCCTCATGTCCATATTTTTGAGATTCGAATTCCAGGCATGTTTGGCATATCCCTGTAGTTCCGGGATCAGAATAGAGCTACGATACCCCTGCTTGTCGTAAGAGGCGACTGAAAGGGGCTTCAAGGGTTGCGGGCGGCAAGAGTGGGAGCTCGAACCGTCCAGCCAAGCGACCCCGTGTAGGACGACGGCATGTGTACATGCTGTCTTAAAACACCAGGAGGCGCAATGCTCACTAGGAAGAGCCCAAAGGGGACATTGCACTCGGAGGACTCCGGTTGTGTTTCCTTGGAGATCCCGGAGTCGCCATCAACCTTTTAATGTTACATAACTCGGCAAATATGTTAGATTAGCAGGACTTTAGGCTATAGTTGACCACGCTGGTCAACTGCGCGTTGGTCACCGTCTCGCATTAACAGACCCTTTCTTAAAACTTTTAACTTCAGACTATGTATTATATATGTTCTATGTATTTATATGTATTGCCGACAATACAATTAAAATTAATATGCATAGTCAGCCTGTAATTTGAAATTTGAACACACAGATTTAGGAAGTAATCTGACAAGGGTTCAATCTGAAGTCAATCACAGATGCGTTGTTACTCCTGAGGACTATGATGGTTGAATCATATAACAGTGAGCCGGCAACCACACTCTTCCAAGAAACGCAAGAACTGCTTCACGGTAGCAATAGGTGCGAAGGTTGTACCTCCCTGGTTGAACCATTGCTCTACCACCTTGCAAACTTTGTGTGGCAGACCAAATTCCACGCGAGCGAAGCCGCGGGCAAAAGCTAGTATTGAAAAAAAAAACGGGATATGAATATATTTTGTAACAAACATTTTTGTTATATGTTTGGATTCTATGACATTTTGAGTTATTAGAAGAATTATAGTGAATTATTATCCTTGCATCTACTTATTTATCCTTTAGTTAGGTTCCAAAATAGTGCTATGGCATTTGACTGTCATACTAAGTAACTAGAAGGGGCTTCCGGGATTACGGGTGGCAAAAGTTGTTCGAATCCGTTCAAATTCGAAGCGACCACGAAAATGGCGACGGTATATAAGGGTGCATACCGTCGTAAGCACGTGTGGGTAAAAGTAATTGCTCTTCCCAGCAACACCTAGTGGCATCTGAGAGGCATACGCGATTATAGAACTGCGGTTGTATTCCGTTAAAGATTTCGGAGTCCTTTATGTAGAGATGAGGCCACCGAGAGGGTTTTGCTAAGTAGAAATCTCATAAAACCTGGTGAAGCATTTACAATGTTGAGTACAATTAAGGATCTTTGCAACAAAAATGTTTTAATTTTTTTTTAAGATATATCCTTGCCTAGATGTGGAACCGAACTGTTGTACCTTACTTGAATACTATGTTTCTACAAAACCATTGCCATCCAAAATAAACAAAGTTCTTTGTTATTTACTTATTAATATATCTTAAAACATTTGTACTGAAGAATGAATAAAAATATACGTCGCAGCTCGTTATAAAACCGTTACATTTCCACGAAGACGGCTAAGAAGGGATTTTAAAAATTGCATGTCTACAAGAAAAGTGTTCAGGACTTTAAAAGAAAATACTGGTGGCGTCACAGAGTGAGTATAATTTCTTTTTTAATCATCTTAGAGTGAAATGGTTATGTAAAATGCCCCTTCATTTTGGGTCTAATATGTACGAATCAGTGGCCAAATTTGTTAAAGTGATAGTCTTTCTTTGTGACGCCAAATCATTTGATGTCAACTTGCCTTTGTTGTTTTTTCAGAAACTTAGCTCTATATCGGTATCAAACGTACTATTCCCATGCAAATTGAATGAACGGACATTTTATTCCTAATTACAATAAGTTTCATCTTCTTTTCTCGCTTACTTTTATGGAAAAAATGTGTAAAATTTTAAATACAGACCAGACAATATTCAGTATATAGCATAAAATGTAAAAAAATAATAATAATATAATGGTACAAAATCAGAAAATATATCACAACTGAGAAGACCAGTATTCCGCGATAATATTAGTCTAAAATCATTTATTGAGAAGACCCTGTTATAGTACTGATTTTCTTTGGTACAGTATTTCTTCTTATCTACGGCAAAGCTCAAAACTAAGTTTCTCTCCATAACTGGGATAAGCTTGGGGCATATTTTATCACGTTACTTCGTAGTGGATAGGTATAAATAACTTTTTTTTTTAAAAAAGGGTGAAGTCCACCTGATGGAAAGTGTCTACCGTACATGAAAATCTGTAAGCAACTATAATACATTCATTCAAGATACACTCTTTTTTTATCTGACTAAAGTAGTAAACGATCATGCAGTCCACCTGATGGTAGGTGGACACTGCCATCTGTAACATCTGGACATCTGTAATCAACTTCATACAGAACATGGGTTCTATCTGAAGTCAATCACAGATGCGTCGCTACTCCTGAGGACAAAGATGGTTGCCTCATATAAAAGTATGCCGGCAACCACACCCTTCCATGTGAAATGCTAGAAATATGTCTAGCAGTGGTACCTACCCGGTCTATTTGTAAAAAAAATCACAAAACGGAAATTTTAAAGTGTTTAAATATCTCTTCCTTTGTAAACATCATTTTAACCCGGAAACCAATTAAGCTGTCGTAACAAATTTTACTCAGATCTGATGTAATCAAAATAGATTTACATTAATGAGCGGGTGGACTAAATTGTGGTACTGTTTATAAAAACACAGTGTTATTTAGTTTCAATATTTTACAGAACAAATGTTATTTGTAATTTCAATGTTCCGTGTTTTACATTTTATATGTTTTTAATTTTTTCGATTTCGTTCTTTGTTATCTGCACTTTTTCTTTGCATATGCTGCTCATTCGTATTAAACGTTTTATACCTAAGTTTAGTGATATTTGTATTGATTTTAGTTGGAAGAAGGTTAATGTTCAGTAAATCAGAGTCCACCAATTCGCACTTGGCTAGCGCGGTGGACTATGGCCTATAATTCTCTCATTCTGAGAGAAGACCCGTGCCCAGCAGTGAGACAATAGTGGGTTGACGAGGAAATATTTTCAAAAAAGTTTAAAGTTCAACAAAACACAAATGTTCTAAGCTTCAGCGCTTCTGAAATGGTGCGTCCCGACGTGGCACCAGGCCGCATTACTTTGTACCAACATCCTCTCTTTGTATAATTAATCATGCACGTAAATTAACAAGAGACGTGTTGCTTCAGATTCAACATGAACGGTATGCTATGCCCCGATGTAATTACGATATACACACAATGATAGTACCTACCTGTACCTATATGTAGTGCGGATAATTACATTGTTCAAATTTAGCTTTTTTACTGAATACATCTGATACAACTGCACTTGCAGGGTAAAAAGACTTTTGGTGGGACACGAAGAGAAAACACGACTATAAAGACCCAAGGCACAATAAACTTTGAGATATACTGTCCTAAACAATAGAACGGCAGAATACATAAATCAAAAGATCTCGGTACAAAAAATTCAATCATCCCTCATTGTTTTGAGGCTTGCGTACAACAAATCCACGCTAGAGCTCCCACAAAAACAGTTTACGTTACATTTTCAACGACAAGTTTGTCTTTTGTAAACGCCATAATAGCCAGAAAGGGATCCCGTAATTTATTATAATCACGCCGCGAAGGCAAATGTAGTAACGAATTTTATTAAAAAGAAGCAATATCTGTCGTTTACGCCATTGTGAAGGACTTAAGTGAATTGAATGAAAGGTCTGTAATTTTTTGTATCCTTTTGTGCTTTGGGGCGCAAATAAAAATGAAAATACAAGCCTTTGTCCGCGGCGTCGGTCGTGTCTATTTTGTTTTGTCAGCGCGCTTAGCTCGCAGATAATAAATGACTGTGTGAATGAGGACTGCAAGACCTCAAAGGACCGAAGTTTGATTAAATTTCATTCAGAGAGTACAAAGCCAGTTGTAGTGGTTTTAATTACTCTCTTTTAAAGGTGATGTACTTCCCTTTTCCGTGTGTCAATGTGGTAAATATTATAAATACCTATTTGCAACATATGCAAGGTAGAACGAGTATGGTGCGGGTAGATACAACGGTCATACATATCAATTCATATTCAGTGGTTTCATATCCAGCGGTTAGTTTATGTAAATCACAAATAGTTCTAAGTTCGGTGCGTAAGGATATAGTTACTGTAGTGTGTCGTGATTTGGAACCTGAGAAAGAAAAACGAACTGGACGTAGGGTTGTTAGGTTAATCTACCACTAGTGCTTGTCAACGGTTTCTCCCCGCCACCGCAGTTTCGTTGTGTCCACAATCCGTACAACTGGCTCAAACGATCGGCAAAAATTCTAAAAGAATTAAAAAACTGAATATCGTGACTACTCGTTAAAATATTAAAATGAATACAATAGTACAGCTGCGCACAACCGAAAAAAGCTGCTGAGATCAAGTTTAATATGCGGTAAGCTAGATCAGTCTAAATCAAGCTAGGTCAATTTTAGATACGTTAATGTCATATCATATCTATTGTACTTAGGAGTAACAATGTAGATGTCAGGCACGCATTGTTTTATTAATGTTTAAGGACGACAGACACGACATTGAGTGCAAGAATTAATTGAATTAAAAACAATAGTTTAACTATAACTACCCTTGAAAGTAAATCATTTTTCATACACACACAAATTCAAAAATTTATAGTTCTACAATTCGTTACTAAATTTGCAGAATACCCGAATTTCTTATTGGTTTCTTTATTATAATACATTTGTCAATTACATACAAGACGGATAAGAAATGACTCGCATCTATCTAAAGGCGTCACATGTGGAGTCAAAGCCTGTATGCAAATATATGACCGTTGAAGGATAGAGGTCAGCCGTTAGCCTTCCTCATTTATGTGCCTCTGAAGGACACAAGTGATATTTCATTCTTAGGGTACCCCGACCATTAATATAAGGTTTTGTACTTGGTTATGTTAGCTTTGATTACTTGTGTGCTAAACCTCTTCGCTTTCGCAAAAAAAAAATATAGTTGGTCCTACATAGCTTAGATAAGGTTTTCTGTAAAGCCGCCGCTGCCGCCAACGCACACAACTGGGACCAGCTTACACTGATACCTAGTTGAGGGCGCTGTCGACGGCGAAGGCTCATAGTGGAGCTGTGACAATGACGTAAAGACATAAATAAAACTAAGCTAAAAAGGGCACGGATGATCCGTCTGTGGAGTCGTAGTTGATAAAAAAAATCTGATATTTTCTGGAAATAAGAAAGGAAGATAGAATAAAGTTGAAGTCATTATACAAAAATACCATTATTACGCGAGAAAGCGTATTTATCGTATCTCAAAAAAACATATATACACCAGAGACCAAAAATGACTATTAAAACATAACGTATAAATAAAGTTATTGTAAAATCTTGAATCTAGAAAATCATTCTAAGATTAGTGTAATTAATTTTATGTACTTATATAACTTTTCGGTGAAGGAAAACATCGTAAGAAAACCTTCATACCCGAGAGTTCTTTGAAAAAAATAAGTTCTGGGAGGTGTGTGAAGTCCACCAATTCGCACTTGGCCAGCGCGGTGGACTATGGCCTAAACTCTCATTCTGAGAGAAGACCCGTCCTCAGCACTGGGCCAATAATGGGTTAACGAGAGACGAGAGATATAACTATAATTTGTATTTTTTCAAGATATGACAAGTTCGCTTTGATAAAGATAATTGTAGTCTATAAGAATCTACACTCGTAGATTGAAGACATTGCTACTTAATTTATTAAAGAAATAATCATATAAAACATAAAAAATGTAATTAAAATGTAGGAAGCGGGTTAAGATTTACATAATTGGCAGAGGAACAAGTGGCGTGGGTTTAATATACGAACTCAATGGGTCGGGATTCTGAGCGTCGCTGCATCTGAGTGCTCCGAGATTGGCGTCTCTTCGCCGAGTGTCGACAGCACTTGAGTTTTGTAGAAAATTTTGTCATATCTTCACAGTAGTATTGTTGTGAGTGATACCCTCGTAAAGAAAAATGAATAAAAAGAAAAATGATTTAAATTTTATATGTAGATATATTGTCTAAAGTCCTTTGATATGTCTTTAGTATCAAGGTGTTGGAACGGATATGTTGCGGATATATGTTGGTTCGGTGGGAAAGTATCAACGCCATTCGGTGGAAGGGTGTGGTTGCCGGTTCGATATGAGGCGACAATCTTGTATCCTAGAGAGTAGCAATTCAACTGTGATTGACTTCAGATAGCACCGTTGTATATCAAGTTGCTCACAGATATTCTTGGGCGGCAGTGACCACTTGCCATCAATTGGACTGCATGCTCATATGCATATATACTCACATATACTTTTTGTATCTGACTAAAGTAGCAAACGAGCATGCAGTCCACCTGATGGTAAATGTTCACTGCCGCTTATGGAGATCTGTAATCAACTTCATACAGAACATGGGTTCTATCCAAAGTCAATCACAGATGCGTTGCTACTCCCGAGGACTATGATGGTCGCCTCATATAAAAGTGTGCCGGCAACCACACCCTTCCATCGAAACGCAAGAAATGCTTCACGCTAGAAATAGGTGTAGCGGTGGTACTCCCGGTCGAGTTACACTGATTCTACCACCTTCAATACTTATAGTACAATAGATTATTATTACCAACAACTATTTTTTCAAGAATCTGCTGTAACCGTATACTAAAACCTGTCTCACACTAAGCGTATCTTGTGATGTTAATCGCTTGTGCGGTATCTACTGCAACCCTTTAATTACTCGAGACGGGAGATTAGCTTCGTGGCCAACGAACTAGCATTTAAGTTGCCTTATAATCCTATGAAACTTGGTTTTCGATGGATATGGAATAGAATAGATATAGAATAGATACTCAACGTAGACGATGTAGTACGTGGACGATGTCAGTGCATAGGTGTAGTGTATTATTATTATTATTATTAGTATAGAAGATCTTTATTTCGCTTTAATTTTGCTCACACTCTTGTCTCGTAAACCCATTATTGACCCACTGCTGGGCACGGGTCTTCTCTGAGAAAGAGAGAGTTTAGGTCATAGTTCATCGCGCTGGCCAAGTGCGAATTGATGGACTTCACACACCTCCGAGAACTTTTTTTTTTAAGAACTCTCGGGTGTGTAGGTTTCCTCATGATGTTTTCTTTCACCGGAAAGCAGTGATAATTATTTTGTAATATACACATAATTTTAGAAAACTCAGTGGTTCGTGCCTGGGTTTGAACCTCGGACCTCCCGATCGAGAGGGCAAGTTTCAACCATTAGGCTTTCACTGCTTTCACACTCACAGTTACAAAATCCACTACAACCTACAAAATAAAACAAATATTCGTATCTTAGATGAATACTATACCATAAAATAAAGCTATTACCTAATTTTTCGCGTTTGGTTACATAAATTAGAGCCCAGTGATGATTTATTAGACTAATCAGGTGAAGGTGGTACCATTGTAGTTCGACTGGGGAAGTACCACCGCCACACCTATTTCTGGCGTGAAGCATTTCTTGCGTTTCGATGGAAGGGTGTGGTTGCCGGCATACTTTCGTATGAGGCGACCATTATAGTCCTCGAGAGTAGCAACGCATCTGTGATTGTCTTCAGATAGAACCCACGTTCTGTATGAAGTTAATTACAGATGTCCATGGGCGGTAGTGACCACTTACCATCAGGTGGACTGCATGCTCGTTTGCTACTTCAGTCAGACAAAAAAAAAACAGTGATTATCCTTTTGCCTTTATATGCAGATATATTAAAAATTTGAAAAAAAGCATTTAATGATAACAAGTGCCATATAGAACAAAAATATAACAAGCAAGCGAGAATAAAGACAATACCTAAATCCTTAATTTAATATTTGTCTGGCTAACCACACCGTTTTATCAAACTTGGACACTTTAGACCACAATTCTAAGATAGAAATAGGTATCCCTGTGGTGCTTCAAAGTTAAACCACGAGTTCTTCTATATATAGTATTATGTAGTAAAATATTTTCTTACTTTAGAGCAGTGGCAGCCTAATAGTTGAAACTATAACTCTCAAACAATGGTTTAAGATTTGAACCCCAGAAACCAGTTTTTATAAAATCATCTGTGTATTAAAAATAATCATCATCCTTTTAGGGTAAAGGAATGCTTATTGATTTGATTATTTCTCTAGATAAAAGGTACCCGAGGTTGAGCGAATTCTATCAATTTGCACATGGCCAACGTGGTCGACTATAACCTCTCGCATTCTGAGAGGAAACGCTTGTGCTGGTGCACAAGCGTTTCCGTGAGACAATAATGGGCTGAATATAACACTTTCTTATACGTATAACGTATAACTGACGACGCACGTGGCGGAGTGGTTACCATACCGGTCTGACGCGCAATTGGTCCCGGGTTCGATCCCCGGCCAGACAGGTATCTGAATGATGAGTTTAGATCCATGTTCTGGGTCTGGGTGTTTGTATATTCGTCTTGTGTGTGTCCATGGTACCCACGACACAGGAGAAATTCCTAGTGTGAGGCCATGAGTGTAGAAAGCGTAAATAACCTCTTTACCGATTATACAAGAGATTCCTCCGATTGTCTGCATCGGTTTAATACCGCGACATCGGAATTAGAGTCTGGCGCACCAGCTCAGGAGTTAAGAGCGTAATTTGTAGCGGGATTACACTTGCTACGTTAAGATTAATAGCTTTTTCACTGTTTCTCATATACTTATTAAGAACTAAAGTTTACCTAACATTCAAATAAACTACAGCAATATAGCAATCTTAGTACAAGTTTATTACGGTTTTCCAAAACGATCACTGTTTTAGTTCTGACTCACACATTGTAATGTCCATTGAACATTTACGTTTTAGTTTTCGGCCATAGATTGTAATATATTTGGAAAATCCCATGCACCTAAGAGTTGTCTAAATAAAAGAGTATTAAAACTTAAATTAAGTCTACCAATTAGCACGTGGCCAACTCGGTTGACTATAGCATAATACTTCTACCCTTCTAAGGTGAAGCCCTTGGCCAGCAGTGGAACAATAATGCGTTAAACATAAAACTAACTTAGAGGTATAAGTTAACCTTTTACTGCTACTTATACCAGAACTAGCTCTACCCGCGGCTTCGCCCGCACGGTCAAAGGGAATTAACATAAGCATTTTATAGCGTGATTCAAAGTTGCAAATGAATTTTACTAAAGCCATATATTAACAACGTCTGGAACTACTAAATATATATCAACTAACAAAACATCGATATTCTCATGGAAATGAGAGAGCGCGGTAAAAAGTAGCCTACGTCACTCTCCGTCCTCCTATCTCCCAACATATACCTAAACCATATCATATAATAGCTATGTGGCGACGTGAAAGAGGGACAAACAAACACACTTTCACATTTATAATATTAGTGTGGATAGTATGGATTCCTCGGATTGTCTGCATCTCTTTAATAACTCGACATCGGGATTAGAGCATAGCGCACCCGCTCAGGAGTTAAGGGCGTAATTTGTCGGGATGACAGTTGCTACGTTAAGATTGATACCTTTTTCATTGATTCTCATATACTTATTAGGGACTAAAGTTTCCGTAGCATTCAAAACAAAACTTAAACAACAATACAGTACCCTTCTCTCAGAATGAGAGAGTTTTAGGCCATAGTCCACCGCGCCGGCTAAGTGCGAATTGGTACCCTAGGTACATTTTAATTACGTTTCTAGAAAACTATCATTGTTTAAGATTTGGCTTATATATTACATTATATTCGTACATTGCACGCTTACGATTACGTTTTTTATTTTCGGGTACAATTTACAATGTATTTAGTAATAATAGCCGAGGATTTAAATAACGATTGTTGTGGGGAAAGTTACACAATAGCACTAAGGGCTCTGGCAAGAGGCAAAAAAGTTCTCGGAGGTGTGTGAAGTCCACCAATTTACACTTGGTCAGCGCGGTAGACTATGGCCTAAACTCTCTCATTCTGAGAGAAGACCCGTGCCCAGCAGTGGACAATAATGGGTTGACGAGAACGGCTCTGAGAAGAGAAAACCAAAGCCCAGCAATGGGGCAATAATGGGTTGACGAGAAGGGGGACTGGCGTTAAAGATTATGAAAGTACGATGTATTAGGACTTCTCTCTGGTTTGAATTCTCTTTGAAAATCTATGGTTTGAATTCAGAGGCACAACCGCTCTCCTTATATTTGCATACTAACAACAGTAAATCGCTTCAAATTAAAACACAGAATTGCTTAACACTGTCGATGGAGTCCATGTTCCAGCACACTTATATGAGGCAACCATTTTAGACCTTCGGAGTAGCATTTGTGATTGACTTCAAGTAGAACCCATGTTCTATACGAAGTTAACAGATGTCTACGGGCAGCAGCGATCATTTATCATCACGTGAATTACATATAACGCTTTACGCTTTCTACACTCATAGCTCCACAGTAGGAGTTTCTCCTGTATCATGGGTACCATGGACACATACAAACACGAATACACAAACAATCAGACCCAGAACATGAATCTAAACTCATCATTCAGATACCTGTCTGGCCGGGAATCGAACCCGGGACCCACTGCGTGTCAGACCGGTATAGCAATCACTGTACCACGCGGGTCGTCAATTGGTTAGCTACTTCGATGTTATGAAAAATCTCTAACCGATTCAAACACCGCAAGAAACTATATTACTTGGTTCCAACGTAAACTTACTTATGCATGAAATTCCAATTGTCTGCATCTGTTTCATTACGAGACATCGGGATTACAGTCTGGCGCATCAGCTTAAGAGTTAAGAGCGTAATTTGTAGCCACGGGATTAGGGTGGCCATGTTTAGATTGATAGTCTTTGAAGTTTCATATACCTATGTTGCTTTTTGGAATATTTAGGTTCAAAGATCAAGGAAGCTTTGTTGTTCAATGTTTTGCTTGTAATAATAAATTCATAAATCTTTGACACTTGAAATAACAGTAACAAAGGAAGATCCATTTCACCTAAGACTTCATTTACATATGTACTTGTCTTCAACCCATTATTGTCCTACTGCTGGGCACGGGTCTTCTCTCAGAATGAGAGAGTATTAGGCCATAGTCCACCGCGCTGGCCAAGTGCGAATTGGTGGACTTCACACTTCAGAACTTTTTTTTAAAGAACTCTCGGGTGTGTAGGTTTCCTCACGATGTTTTCCTTCACCGATAAGCAGTGATAATTAATTTCTAATATCCGATCGAGAGGGCAAGTTTCAACCATTAGGCTATCACTGCTCTCATATGTACTTAAGTACTTATAAAACAAAGTAGCTTTGCCTGTCTATCTGTCTGTCGTCGTCTTTATCTAAATTATACAACGGATTTTTAAATGCTTGCCATTAATGCTTTAGTACACTAAAGTGTAATGTGTTGCTATAGGTACGTACTACAAATAAAATGTATTTTTTGTTTTGTATTGTTTTTTTTTCTGGAATTACTGGAATAAACGATGAACGAGAAAGATTTTTTTATTATATATATATGACTGATTGCGTTGAGCTATTTTCAATAAATTGAGCTAAATTGCAGCGAGATTAGACAAATCGGACACATTGTTACGCTAAACGCGGATATTTGTAGCGCTAAGCGAAAGAAGCTTAAAATGATATTTTCGTGTCCTTACAGAAATTGGTCACTGTCGTCTCTGGACATTTCGAGGCTTGGGTTGCATAAGACAATACAAAGACGCTAATTTTACAGGATACTCAGGTACAAATGAAACAATGTTCTATCTTTTGAAGAAATGAGGTAAAATAATTCAAATATATTTATGGGTCTTTAACTAACAATGCTGTAACTGTAATTTAAAATTGATTAATTTTCAGTTGATCGGTTATAAATACAAAAAAATTGAAGAGGATTCCTTAGAGATCTTTGGGCAGCCTTGTAAAATCAGTGATAGATACATTACTGGACATTTTGTAATGGAGAACTTGCTTGGTTGTCTTTGAAGTGTTACACACTTTAGAATCAGATACAGTACAGTTAGATAAGGGCGTAGTGATGTTATGAATATACTAGTCACCCGTCGCAACGGTCGAAATTCGACCGTAATTTAAATTAAAAAACTAAACCTCATATTGTCCAAAATACCACCAATATTTCTGTAATTTAAATAAATTGTAATAATTTTCAAGTTATTTTGAAAGCATCCGTTAAAGGTAAAAAAGGTTTAATTAGTCAAGTGGCATTTAAAAGCAATAGCGTGTATTTTGACAAAGAAATCTGACATTTTTGACGTTATGTGTTTTCATAGTAAGACATTGAATGTTCTATTTCGTTTATTATGTATGTGTATGTGTCAAATGAAAGGTAGCGAGTGTAATGTGTTTTTAGTTGATATTATGTATCTTTTATACATTATTTGAAAAAAATATTAGCATTGTCCAATCCTTTTCTACATCAACTATAACCGTGCATTATTTCAAACTCGGCCTGCGGCAAGTCTTAAAAACGAATCACAAGTTTTTGCTTCCGTATTAATATATACATTACGAGTTCGATCTTCGGTCTAACTAACATTTATATTCTGAATTTCGAATTGTATTCTTTTTGAAAAATTCAAAGACATACAAGCAGGAAACCTTATCCAAATGCGGTTGCACAAATCTTAAAATTAAATGAGATATCACCTAGGATGTTGCTATCAGTCACAGTGTTAATTTGGACGAGGTGTTTCAGGCAGAAATTTAGTCAGACTAGCCAACCTAGGACCAACTAAAGCTCATAAAGGTAGTTTGTATTTATGAGGTGATTGCATCCACAAACGCTTGCGGCGCGATAAATATTTACCGCTGGCTTCCAGTTCTCGAGATCATGGTTAGTAATTTCATATATGACACATTTTGAGTTTGTGTTTATTGTGCTCTTTGAATGGTAATGGTCACCTAAAATACCTATGATTTTTTAGCGCTATTGAGTGCTACACCCACAATGGTCACCCATAGGCATGTCAGGAGCGGTGATGAAATGAAATGAAATGTCTTTATTTTGTATAGGCCTACGGGGGCACTTACAAATTGTTAGTTATGAGGACTATGATGGTCGCCACATATAAAAGTTCGCCGACAACTAAATCCTTCCATCGAAACACAAGAACTGCTTCGCGTTAGAAATAACTGTGGCGGTGGTTCCTTCCCGGTCCAATTACACTGGTTCTACTACTTCGTAAATATTTATGAAACTCCCAAGAATACAAACATATTTTGTTATTTCTCATTCTAAACATGCGATGTATAAAATCACTCGCGTTGTTTAAATAAATATTTATTTCTTTATTTATTTCTTTATACACATTTACGTCTACCCTCACAGGTAACGATAATACGATAGCGTAGGCAATTTTACATTTTTTTAAAACTTAATCCTACTAATCCTACTAATATTATAAATGCGAAAGTTTGTGAGGATGTATGTGTGTTTGTTATTCTTTCACGCAAAAACTACTGAACGGATTTTGTTGAAACTTTACAGTAGTATAGGTTATACATCAGAATAACACATGGACTATAATTTATACCGATTTTTTTGTAATAAGGTTATACTATAACGAGAAATATCAGATTAGTCGCAAAAAAAGTTGTCCTCTGAGAGCTATCTTCGCGTACGCTGCCTAAACCGTTGGAGATATCCAAATATAATGTACGGTGGAATTGTTTGGCTCACATAGATCTAAATAAAAGTCCGCGACAGCATATATCTATATTTTATGTATAACCCACAATAACTCTTTTTATACTTTGAAAATTTAAAAAATATGAAGTTGATGTTTCCATGGGTTTTATACAAACTAAATATTAATCCTTATCAAAATAAATGATTTCAAAAAATCAAGCATCTAATACAGATTAAATCTACTTTTTACACTATGTAAATTGGATAAGTAGTTTAGAAGATATTACGAGTATAACATATTGCATACTCAATTGATTGACCGGCAGTACGCGCCGTGCGCCGCCGCCGTATACAACGAAGCTCTATGAAATTAATATTTAAATGGTTATAAATCACGGAGCAAAATGGGAAAGGTCGATGTGAATGACGTCCCTGTAGTTCCGGGATCAGAATAAGGCTACGGTATCCCCTGTCTGTGGTAAGAGGCGACTTAAAGGGGGCTTTCGGGGTTGCGGGCGGCTAGACTGGGAGCTCGAAACACCCAGTCAGCAACTTCGGGAAAGATGTCAGCATGTGTGGTCGCATTCTGTCGTGAGAGCCAGGATGCAAGGAGCTTGAACAGTCCAGCCAGGCGATCCCAGGAAGGATGGTGGTATACGTGTGGTCGCATATCGTGGTAAAGACTAGGTGGAGTGGTGGGCCCAGCCACTCACTTGGGAGGAACCCGATGGGGCAATGCACTCAGAGGACTCCAGTTGCGTTCCTTTGAGGATTCCGGAGTCCTGGTGCTATAAGAATCCCACATTACCCTGCGTCGCTCCCACAGCGTATGGTACCTTTTAAAGGTTCCCCTCGACAAAAAAAAAGGTCAATTAGAACGAAACAGTGGAAAAAGTTAGATATGTCATTCAATCGTCATGGACCTTTTAATGTTACACAACTCGGCACATAAGTCAGATTAGCAGTAGTTTAGGTCGTAGTTGATCACGCTAGCCAACTGCGCGTTGGTAATCGTCACGCGTTTTGAGACCCTTTCTTAAAACTTTTAATTTCAGAATAAGTATTAATATCCGTTGCCGACAAAACTAATTCAAATTAATATACGTGCCTGTGATTTGAAATTTGAACACACAGATTTAGGAAGTAGGGCAAGGGTTCAATCTGAAGTCAATCACAGATGCGTTGCTACTCTCGAGGACTTGGATGATCGCCTCATATAAAAGCGAGCCGACAGCCACACCCTTCTAATGAAACACAAGAACTGCTTCACGGTAGAAATAGGTGCGGCGGTGATAACTCCCTGGTTGAACCATTGCTCTACCACCTTGCAAACTTTATGTGGCAGACTAAATTCCACGCGAGCGAAGCCGCGGGCAAAAGCTAGTATTCTATTATTATAACACATAATCACATATTATTATAAGACAATATATCAAAAACAACTTTTGCGAATTCACTCAAGTGACATGAAATGACATCCACGTTTTCATGTTTTTCATCTATATATTAATATGTGAAGCAAAAACTTGTGAGGCATTTTTAAGTAATAAGCCGCGGACGGATTAGTGTGAAATTTTGCACGGTTATAGTGGACGTAGAGAAGGAATACAGAATGTTAATATTTTTTTCAAATAATGCTTAAAACATACATAAAATCAACTAAAAAAACATTGTACACACTACCGTGCATTTGTCACAAACACAAATAATAAACGAAACATTCAATGTCTTACTATGAAAACACATAACGTCAGAAATGTCAGTGTCTTTGTCAAAATACCCGCTATTGCTTTTAAATCCGGGTTAAGTAAATAAACCTCTTTTTGTAATCGAAATGGAATCTAATCTAAGTCGCGGCACTAGTGCTTAACGACCCTAAATTATGTCATCGGGTGTTATTAATACCTTACTATACTTTTCAACCCAGAACGTAGACACATTTATAATTGCTGTCATAAAATAGAAACTGAGGGTGCGATGGTAGATACCACCGTGACAAAATTACAACTTATAGATCTCTAAGCTCTGTTTTCAAGGAAATAGAGCTTAGCTACTATTCTTTTATATTTTCCCGACTGCGTCAGAAGAAAGGTAATGTTTTCGAGCGTATTTATGTGTGTATCTTTGTACACATGTATTTCTATTCTTCGCCACACGCTACATTTCAAACGGCTGAACAATATAAATAAAGAGTTTTAAAAATCGTGCTTTTTACTAACATCAATTTATTTTTCATATTCATCTCAATAATCCCTGTATTTGATATCCATATTATAGAGTTACGAAAAAATTAGTCTTATTGATCTGGAATGACGTCATAACTAATCATTCATTTTCATACAAACCAGACGAATATGAAGTAAATCTGGGAATCTTACTCTGGGCTTAGCAAATAAATCTTAAAGCTTATCATAAATAGCAGTTTTACAACCTACAATCTTAAATGTCCTGAATGTTATGAATATAAAGACCCTTACCTAGAATTATTCATCATTTAAATGCCACAAATAATTATAAAATATATGTAAAACATTATACTGTTTATAAACTAGTACACCAACGTTTATAAAATTTAGGAACCGTGGCTTTCTTCATCTAAAAATAATGTTTCCACTTTCAATGTCAACGAATCACGCCTTAAATAAATGTGTAAATAAAAATACCGCAAACAATGAAAAAGTTCAAAAAAGGCATCCTTTTTATACATGTGATTCCTCGAGCCGTAAACATTTAAACAGATTTGAACACGGGAATTAGATGCTTGTAAAATAATATCTAAGACATAATATTGTCCAATTTGTGTTTATTACATTCACAAGTCCTCCGACGCGTTTGTAACTTCAACATGTAATATGATTGTAAAGCGAAAGTGCTTGTGATTTGATTTAGAGTGCTCTGCTTTCCATTCCAGCTTTTGTATGTATTTTTAAATATTTTATTACAACTTCGTACGTCTTTTGTTATCTTTATAGTTCTTTGTAGATTTTGAAGAAACTTAGCTATCTCGTCTAAAATTTGAAAATATAATTGTAATACAAATTTGCACATAACCTTTATGGATATAACCATGTCGCCTCTGGAGACAACACCCACATATTTATTTCTGTCTTATACCATTTTTAAGCTATTGCATAGCATTGACGCGGACTTTGAGTACGGCGACCTAATCAAGAAATTTCGTAACGAAAAACCTAACATCCCCTACTCCGCCTCCCATGTAGCGCGACTGAGCGTTCGCTTAACAGGTACGTATGAATATGGTTCGATAGTACGAAGCTCGCACGGATCGAGAAACCTTCAAAAGGTACCCGACGCCGTGGGAGCGACTCAGGGTTATGTGAGATTTTTACCGCACTAAAACCCCCCCGGTGGCCGTCCTCGGCGCTATAAAGAGGACTCCGGGTACTCGGTCCGACCGCAACCGGAATCCTCTGAGCGCGTTGCCCAATCGGGCTCCTCCCAGATGGGTGGCTGGGCCCACCGCTCCGTCTAGTCTTTACGACGGTATGCGACCACACATACCGCCGTCCTTCCCGGGATCGCCTGACCGAACGGTTCAAGCTCCCACTCTAGCCGCCTGCAACCCCGGAAGCCCCTTTTAGTCGCCTCTTACGACAGGCAGGAGATGCCGTAGCCCTATTCTGATCCCGGAACTACAGGGACGAAATTATAATAGCCTAATCTTCATATCAAGAAATACGAAATTACAATTCATCTCACTCAAACATCTAACGAATTAGCACAAACTACCTTCAAGCACATCTAATCCGGTAGTTTACAACTTATATTATACATTCAGGCAAATTTGCCGACAATTCCCTGAAGCGACACCGCAGCCACGTTAGGCGATCTGGATCATTAATTAGGAGGCCAACTCAGACAATGACTAGGTGATCACGGCTCCGCTGGATTAATTACTTGCCATTCAACATGATATGGAGTTGTTGATTAGGATTCACCTTACTATGTGTACATAGTAGTTGTAGTTATATAAACTAGTCACGTCACATCGGTCGGAATTCGACCGTAATTTATATTAAAAACTAAAATTCATATTGTGCAAAGTACGAATAATTCAAATAAAATGTGATAATTTTCAAGTCATTTTGAATGCACCTGTTAATTATAAAAAGAGGTTTATTTACTTAACCCGGATTTAAAAGCAATAGCGGGTATTTTGACAAAGACACTGACATTTCTGACGTTATGTGTTTTAATAGTAAGACATTGAATGTTTCGTTTATTATTAGATGAAAATGAAAAATAAATTGATGTTAGTAAAAACCACGATTTTTAAAACTCTTTATTTATATTGCTCAGCCGTTTGAAATGTAGCGTGTGGCGAAGAATTGAAATACATGCGTACAAAGATACACACATAAATACGCTCGAAAAACATTACCCTTCTTCTGACGCAGTCGGGAAAATATAAAAAAATAGTATAGAAACTTATAGATAGCTAAGCTCTATTTCCTTCAAAACAGAGCTTAGAGATCTATAAGTTGTAATTTTGTCACGGTATCTACCATCGCACCCTCAGTTTCTATTTTATGAAAGCAATTATAAATGTGTCTACGTTCTGGGTTGAAAAGTATTGTAAGGTATTTATAACACCAGATGACTTAATTTAGGGTCGTTAAGCACTAGTGACGGGACTTAGATAAGATTCCATTTCGATTTGAGGTAGATACTGCTTTAAGATGCCTATTTTTGTTAGAAAAGAGTAGTTAATACGTTAAAATATAACATTATATGACGGGGTAATAATATATTACATTTCACTTATTTGTGCTAGATTCTTGATAAACATTTACTTCACTAAGGTGCTTTTAGATTTGGTATTTCAATTTAAATATCCCATGAAGATGCTTTTCCGGATATTAAGGTTTGTTAAAGACATAGGAGCACAAGGGGAGCAGTTCTGATAGAGTGAGCGTCGTAGTGGCGTCCTCAGCATCTGATCCGAACTTTGCTTACGATCGACGCTTCAATTTCACGCCGAATTTACTTTCACTGAACACTATTCCGTGTATGGTGCCGCGTTTAAACTTGCCAGTCGACTTGCAAGTTAGTTACTTCGTTAGATCTTATAGTCCTCGGGGGTAGTGACGCATCTGTGACGGACTTCAGATAGAACGATAGAAATATATGAAGTTGTTTACAGATGTCCATAGGCAGCTGTGACGAATTATTATCAGGTGGACTGCACGCTCGTTTGCTATTTCAATCAGATAAAAAAACGTGTTAATAGGGAAATAAATTAAGTTTGTTTCAGCGGAAGAGTAACAACACCACACACCTATTTCTAGCGTGAAGCATTTCTTGCGTTTCGATAGAAGGGTGTGGTTACCGGCACACTTTCACATGAGACGACCATCATAGTCCTCGTGAGTAGCAACGCATCTGTAATTGACTTCAGATGGAACCCATGTTCTGTATGTAGTTGATTAAAGTTGTCCATGGGCGGCAGTGACCACTTACCATCAGGTGCACTGCATGCTCGTTTGCTACTTCAGTCAAATAATAATAATACAAAACACGCAACATGTTTATCATTCTTTCTCTTAAAATTTACTGTAGTAATACTTGCCAATGATACATTTTGGTGGGTGTAATTTATCAAAAAATCCAATGAAATTATTTTTTTTTACACACGCTCTCCAATTGAGAGCTGAATTAAGCACAAATACCAAAATATTCTTTATTTTGAACCAATTTCTAACCAATCTCTGTTGATATGTGCTTACTCATAAAAAATCCTCTTCAAGGGGAATTGACAATACGGTATGAAATGCGGATTGATTGACAATCCCTTTTCAATCAGCTGCACAAAGCTTGTGCATTTCACATTTGCGGTCGTAATTTCTACGAATATTTTTCTCTCACTACAATTGATCTTTTGAATTGAATGAAGATACAGAATTAATAAAACTTTAAATATAAAGCATCTACAAAATACTTCTTCAAAAATTAATTTGCATTTCAGTAAATTTAAATCATAAAAAGTAAAATAGAAGTGGAAATGTATTTAAGAAATTTCAAAATTTTAATTTGATTTAAATTTCATTTACTGCTTTTTTCACATTAAATTTTGAAAGCGATTCTAAAAGCTTCCTAAATTCCTCCAAGCATTCCATTTATAATAATACAGACAAGTGTGTGTGGATAAACACATAGGTACATTTAATATCTCCTAGATCGGTAGTGGTTGATTCTGGATGTTCATGAATGCCTGTTACAACTTACCATCAGGAGGACTTCATACTTGTCTGCTGATGTACTGCATAGTATCAAATTCAATTAAAAGGCATTATTTTATCTGTAACTAACGATAAGGCAGGCGGGCTACCTGATGGAAATGAGTCACCGTTAAATATGGACATTTGCATCGTCAAAGAAGTGATGCTAATGCATCACTGGCTGGAAGAGAGCTGTTCTTGCATTTTTCTTGAAGAGCCTCATATTATAGTGCTCCGAGAATATCTCAGGCGGAAGCTTATTGCCATAAGCCACATAATGCACGGGGCAGGAAAGAGCGTGCGAATCAAATCATAGAAAGTTCGAGGCAGTCCACTTAATGTGGATGGAATGTCATCTGTCTGCTAGTGGTTAGTATCATACTCATACTCATATTATAAAGGCGAAAGTTTGTGAGTGTGTATGTTTGTTACTTCTTCACGTCTAAACGGCTTGAGCTATTTTCATAAAATTTGGTAGGGAGTTAGCTGACATTCTGGATTAACATACAAGCTACTTTTTCGATACAATCGATACATCGATTTTTTTAACACGGACAAAGCTGCGGGGTTCAGCTAGTATATAATATAAATATAATATAGTTTATGACTTACATAGTCATATACTATATTATTAGTAAGTTATTTTTAGTAAGCTACTATCGATTTACTTATACTTACATGTTGCATGGCAGTACGTGGACCTATTATATCGTAAGTATTATAACCAGAAAATGTACTCCTTGTTGTCGCGGTAATTGTAGTACCGTTTACATACGGGTACATAATTCGCTATTACTTTCGTCCACCCTTGCGTCCACCAATTCTCACTTCGCCAGCGCGGTGGACTATGGCCTAAAACGCTCTCATTCTGAGAGAAGACCCGTGCCCAGCAGTGGGACAATAATGGGTTGACGATTTAATATACCTTGTGTTATTTTTGTGCTAAGAGCTTATCAATGTCGAAGTGCGCAATCATGGCCACCTCAAAGGGGATACATACTTGTATATACTTGTAACATCTTCACGCTTTTACTTGATAATCTTGTATTAGCGTAAACGGTGAGCGTTTTAAAGGAAACTGAAGGACTAAGGGTATGATTTAAGTAAGAGGATTAAATTGGATTAAACATTTTGTCGTTTTATCTTAGTCATCAGTAGCAAAACAGCTGTGACTGATTTTAGGTAGGGCGCCTATTCTATAAGAGATTCAGTACATACGTTGGAGACAGCATTCTATTTTTTTTTAAGATGAAAGTAGTAAATAAGCGTAAGCCAATTTGGTGATTGGTGGTCATTGCTGTCCTTGAAAATAATAAGCCAATAACTTGCTTACAATAATGAACGAAAACGTAAACCATGATATTTTACAGGAGACGTAATAAATCGTACTACGAGCACTTGTTCTACTTTGAAGGATTTGCTCGGACTTACATACCTAATATCATAGTTTTTAGAATAAGGCCAACATGCTTCTTTGATTGATTTTAAAAATAACACCCCCTTCATGTGAAGTTGATTATGAGCGACAGTAACCTAAACGTCACCTTTTTTTTAGGTTTATGTGGGATTTTTACCACACTAAAACACCGTGGCCGTTCTTGGCGCTATAAAGAGGACTCCGGAATCTCCAAAGGAACGCAACCGGAATCGGCCTCCTCCCAGGTGAGCAGCTGGGCCCACTGCTCCGTCTGGTCCTTACGACGGTATGCGGCCGTGCATACCGCCGTCCTGCCCGGGGTCATTCGATCAAATGGTTCGAGCTCCCACTCTAGCCGCCCGCAACCCCGGAAGCCCCTTTTAGTCGCCTCTTATGACAGGCAGGAGATACCGTAGCTCTATCCTGATCCCGGAACTACGGGGACAAACCTTAACCTCACCTGGACTACTTTCCTACTTTCATAACACAACTTTTACATTTACCGACCATAAACATAAGTAATAATTACTTATTCGAAGCACATCGTAATTACGTTCCGTGAACAGGGCACGGCATATGAAGTATCTGTTTAGATCCGTGCGCGGAACATTGTTTTTCTTCGACCCTTTCCGGTCGCTGGTCGCGTATCGAATTGATTTGTCGGCCCTTTTCTACGTTGATACATCTCGATACTGTCAGGACTTTACACATTGTTTCGTACTAGTGGACGACCGCAACTTAATATAAACTAGCTGTTCTCCGCGGCTTCGTCCACATTGATAACATTTATAATGGTAATGAGTATCGCAGGTGTTTTTGACATTTATTTATTTATTTAAGTTAGCTAGAACGCTCATCAAGTCCAATTACACTAACTCAGATACATTACAAATTAAAAGAAAAAACATGCGCGCGTACAAAGTACACATGTCAGAAGTGAAACTTCTTTGGCGAACTAATTTATAAATGTTGTTTATATTTATACAAATCTAAAACTTTAAATTTCCAAGATTAAGAGGAAGGGAAAAAGGCGTGATACGACGTTCGCTCTGTCTCACTTTTTCTCTCAATCTTTCTCACTCGCTTGCTCCCTACTCTCACTCCACGGCTAGTTGCTCATGCTACGTTCGCCCTGTCTTACTCTCTCTCAATCGGTCTCGATCACTCTCTCTCTCTTTTCCGACACTTCCGTTGCATACCGGCGTGACGTTTCATCTGTAAAAATTTTACCCTCATGCGCCTAAAGAAGTTTCACTTCAAAAATACACAACATAAATTTGAAAACATCATAGAAATAATGATAACAAAATAAATTAAATCCAATCAATAATAGTTATAATTAAACAAAACAAAGGGATCTGAGATCAACAATGTACTGTTATTTACAATTACATTATAACTAGAGATTGCTATTGTTCAAAGGTTTAAGTGTTAATCCAGTGATGAGACTCTAAACTTCGCGGTATCCCGTTGTGACGTTGTAATGCAATTTTATAGAGCAAATGTTATATTTTTATAATTTTACAATTTTATAGTATCTTGCAAATCCATTGAAACGTGGTGATTGTTATCGATTGTGAAAAAATAGAAATATTGTTGTTTATTTTTTTTACATAATTTTAGTAAAAGGTGTAACAAAACCTGGTGTTTAACTTTATTCACGGACTTTTGTATCACAACTGGATGAATTCTGAAAACATACCTCTTATGATAATCATGATGATCTATGTATTAATACGTAAAGCAACAACTTGTGGAGCATTTTTAAGCAATATGCCGCGGTCAGATTAGTATAAATTTTGCACGGTTACAGAGGACGTAAAGAAGGAGTGCATGTTAAAGTTCAAAGAATGCATATAACATTCATAAAATCAACTAAAAACACATTACACATACTAACTACCGTGCATTTGTCACAAACAAATATATAATTACGAAATTAAACATTCAACATATGAAAAAAACATAGAACGTCAAAAATGTGAAATGTCTTAGTCAAAATACCCGTTATTGATTTTAAATGCAGCTTTGTCACTTAAACCTCTTTTTACCTTTCGGATGTATTAAAATAACTTGAAAATTAATAAAAATTTAATTTAGGAAATACTTTGGACAATATGTTGTTTAGTTTTTGAGTTTAATTACGGTCAAATTTCGACTGTTGCGACGGGTGACTAGTGTTATCTAAAAAGACCTCATTTAGTATTTTTAATATTATCATACTTTACAATTTTGTACATTTACTTAAAAAAAGGTTCTTATAATTAGTAGAATGTTACTAATCTTAGATAAAAAGATATCCATTGTGCTTAGAAATTTCTTTCAAAGTCGTTTCATTTAATCTTGAAAGCATTTTCTTTAAGATTCCCAATATACGAAAGGAGATCTAATCTCAATCTTCAGTGACTTAAATTGGCTTACAATCCAAGCTCAGAGCAAAGCAAAAGCTCGCAGTTCTAATAAAATTAGTGCCTTACTTTGATCTTGTCATTTATGGTTCAAGATCTGTTGTTCTCTTACGAAAGAAGGAGAGAAGAAAGGAATACAGGAATGCATTGACCTAGATTTGAACCGAAAACATATTTCCCTTTTTTTTAATGATAGTCATATGTTCAAAAATTATAGGAAACTTTGGAAAATGAAATTGTTGTTTGCATGTGATTTTTTTAAAAAGTCTTACATTGTAGGCTGTGTAACATCCATTAGTAATAGATAAATGACATTTCATAACCTTGTGTAATAAATAAATCTGTACATTCAATATAGTATCGTTAAGCACTTTTATTGAACTACAATTACATACATAGATAATGATAAATAAACAGATTGACATTGTATGTAATACAATAATAATGCCTTAATAATCCAGAGACAACCGCGAACGCACTAACTTAATTTCAAATAATAACCAAACAACGGAGTTAGTGGGAATTCGTCGAGTTAAGCAAATTCCTTAAGTTATAAACTCTGTTAAGGCAAGTCGGTGTGCATTTCAGGTGGATTGCTTTTCGCTGTAACAAGTAACTTTGACAGCGAACCTGTATATTTTATTAGCGGGATAGTGATTTTATTGAGCTAACAATTAATTATAATCTATACTTATAATAAAGTTGTAGAGAGGTCAATTCTGTACATGAAATATTTTTCCAAAATAACTATCAGGGCGTGATTAGGGATCGATACTGATGCCAAAAATGCAATCAGTAAAATTTTTGTCTGTCTGTCTGTCTGTCTGTCTGTCTGTCTGTCTGTCTGTCTGTCTGTCTGTCTGTCTGTCTGTATAACCGTTATAGAAACAAAAACTACTCAGTGGATTTTAACGAAACTTGGTACGATTATTCTTTATACTCCTGGGCTGGTTATAGTATACTTTTCATCCCGCTACAATCAATAGGAGCAGAGCAGTAAAGGGAAATGTTGGGAAAACGGGAGAAGTTACTTTTTTAAGCTTCTGTCGCGTGTGCAACCTTAATGGTTAAAGCTACACAGAAATCATGTATGAGGGAAATATTTTCCTTAAAATTATCTAAAAAATATCCTACGACAGCATATGTCTATCTTTTATGGTTGACTCACAATAACACGTGTAACTCCCGATAGCTTAGCAGTTCAAAGCTTTCTGATTATATTTGTCTACTCTTACGTTTATAACTCAGTCATCTATCTGTACGAAAATGAAAATGAAAAATGAAAAATGAAAAATGAAAAATGAAAAATGAAAAATGAAAAATGAAAAATGAAAAATGAAAAATGAAAAATGAAAAATGAAAAATGAAAAATGAAAAATGAAAAATGAAAAATGAAAAATGAAAAATGAAAAATGAAAAATGAAAAATGAAAAATGAAAAATGAAAAATGAAAAATGAAAAATGAAAAATGAAAAATGAAAAATGAAAAATGAAAAATGAAAAATGAAAAATGAAAAATGAAAAATGAAAAATGAAAAATGAAAAATGAAAAATGAAAAATGAAAAATGAAAAATGAAAAATGAAAAATGAAAAATGAAAAATGAAAAATGAAAAATGAAAAATGAAAAATGAAAAATGAAAATTGAAAAATGAAAATGAAAAATGAAAAATGAAAAAAGATAAATGAAAAATGAAAAACGAAAAATGAAAAATGAAAAACGAAAAATGAAAAATGAAAAATGAAAAATGAAAAAGAAAATGAAAAATGAAAAATGAAAAATGAAAAATGAAAAATGAAAAATGAACAGTGAACAGTGAACAGTGAACAGTGAACAGTGAACTGTGAACAGTGAACAGTGAACAGTGAACAGTGAAGTTCTTATTTGTGGCGTGATATACAATCGGTGCATTTAACTATAAACATGCGAGTGAGAACTGGAGATAACCCGGATGATCGTCAATTTTCTGATACACTGTTAAAGATTGGCGAAGGTACCTATCCACAATTACACCAAGGAAAAGTTATTCTGACGCCTGAGTTATGTTGTATAGTGCAATCCCAACTACATCTTATATCGTCGGTTTACGATGACGTAACAAATATATTAAATAGGGACAATTCTTGGCTATGCGAAAGATCCATCTTAACTCCTCGCAATGACCAGGCATTTGAGATTAATAATAAAATACTGTCGAATATACAAGGGGAAAGCAAAGTTTATAGTTCAATAAATAGAATGGTCGATGAACAAGACGCCACTAACTACCCGATAGAATTTTTAAATTCTTTAAATATGCCCGGACTTCCTTCTCATGAAATTTGTTTAAAAATTGACATTCCGATTATTCTGCTCCGAAATTTAAGACCACCACAACTTTGCAATGGAACTCGGCTAAAAGTAACCCGGTTGCAACAAAATATAATCGAGGCTCAAATTTTAACAGGTTGCGGTGCAGGAGAAACCGTCTTTATTCCCAGAATTCCCTTAGTACCTAATAATTTTCCATTCCAATTTAAAAGAACGCAATTCCCAGTATCGGTGTGTTATGCAATGACAATTAATAAGGCTCAAGGGCAGACTTTTCGTGTTGCTGGAGTAGATCTCGGTGTCAGTTGTTTCTCGCATGGTCAGTTGTACGTCGCTCTTTCCCGGGTCAGTAATTCCAAAAATCTTTACGTTCACGTGCCGGATGGATCAACATTCAACATAGTTTACCCGGAAGCTTTGCATTGAAGTATTTTCGTTATATAAGTACTTAAGCCTTCGGCAGGATCGGAATAGGGCTACGGTATCCCTACCTGTCGTAAGAGGCGACTAAAAGGGGCTTCCGGGGTTGCGGGTGGCTAGAGTGGGAGCTTGAACCGTCCAGCCAGGCGATACCGGGAAGGTGGCGATATGTGTGGTCGCATACCGCCGTAAAGACTAGATTGGGTGGTGGGCCCATCCGCCCATCTGGGAGGAGCCCGAGTCCTCTTTATAGCACCGAAGACGGCCACCGGGGGGGTTTTAGTGCGGTAAAAATTCCACATAACTCTGCGTCGCTCCCACGGCGTCGGGTACCTTTTGAAGGTTTCCCCCTCGAAAACAAAAATAAAAAAGGTTCTTAAGCCTCATGTGAACGTGATCTAAACAATATTACCATAGATTAACTCAATAACACACAAGGAGTTACTCGCTGGCGGAGTCGCGGGCAAAGCTATTAACAATAATATTGTGCGGTTCCGTATTGCGATATTTTTCAACAGTATTGTAGATATGACATATTATATTTCCCTACTAAAATACGAAAGTTAATCTGTCTGTTACATCAAAACCACTGAACCGTGAGGAAGGACATAGGCTACTTTTTTTTTACGAAAAACAACGGAAACGCGGACGAAGTCGCGGGCAACAGCTAGTGAAGTAATAATAGAGCAGTGATAGCCTAATGATTAAAACTTGCCCTCTCAATCGGGAGGTCCGAGGTTCACAGGCACGCACCCCTGATTGATGTGAGTATTAGAAATTAATTATCATTGCTTTTCGGTGAAGGAAAACATCGTAAGGAAACCTACACACCCGAGAGTTCTTTAAAAAAAAAGTTCTACGAGGTGTCTGAAGTCCACCAATTCGCAATTGGCCAGCTCGGTGGACTATGGCCTAAAACTTTCTCATTCCAAGAGAAGACCCGTGCCCAGCAGTGGGACAATAATGGGTTGACAACAAGTAATAATTACAGGAAAACGATAAAACATAAGAAATATGATTTTTTTTCGACTATCCAGAACTTCGACAAATGAATTTGCCGGGATTCGTTGAGGCGAAGCTTTGTCAAGTAAAAAAGTTGGTTAGCGTAATTGACTACTTTCTTTCTGCGTTATTCAGTGACTACTCCGAACACAATAATTCACTTATAATAACCTCACCTAATAAAGGAGTTTGTCGGAATTTATCGAGTTAAGCAAATTCCTCAAGTTGTAAACTCGGTTACGGCAACTCCGTATTTGGGCGGATTACTTTTTGCGATAATAACCGGCCGGACCGGGTATTTATTCTATTATCGGAAATTTGATAGTGAATACTAAAATAAACGATGATCAAGTAATCTAAATATATAAGATTTTACTAGGCTTTTTAACCGACTCCAAAAAGGAGGTGGTTCTCAATTCGGCCGATTCGACCGATTTTAATTATTCCTTTTTTTTGTTATTACCCACGAGTATAATTTAATAGTAGTAATAGTAGTATAACTAATCAATAGATTTTGATTGATCAAAATCTAATTCTCTAATTGATATATTAGAGTTGTAATAAATAAAAACGCAGTGTATAATATTTAATTTATTATACTCGAATTTTTATTTTCATTTTAATTACGAGACAAGCGAAAATATAATACAGGTAAATACGATACTTCCTTAGTGTCTCTCACGGGAGACAAATTAAATTTTTGATAATAAGCTCAAAAAACAATGGCTGTTGTCGGGATTCGTTGAGGCAAACTCAAGTCAATAACTTGGTAAGTCACAGTGTAATTAAGACTGATTGATAACTTTCTACGAAATAATTATGATCGCAGGATTCAGTTCGATAATATTGCTTAAATTATCTTTTGTGGAATGTATTTTTTAAATGAGATTTATTTTCTTCTTCCACTCCACGGTCACTGCGGACTAGAAAATGTCTGAAATGTATTTGAATTAAAAATCATTTACTACCTGTGTGCAATTGATCCTCAAGAGTACAAGAGCCTCTGCTGTAAAAGTGCTATAAATGCTACAAAGAAAATCCTCAATATTTTAATTCAAGAGTGATTAATGTAGCTATTATGAACAGTGATAGGCTAATGGTTTGTAAAAAGGATAAGTGTGACAGAGGTGCCATCACAGTCGAATCATGAAGCTTTGCAGCTTGCGTACATACACAATAAAGCAGAAAGCCCACAGCAGATGACGTACACATGAATTCCAAGGGGAAACGTCCAACACATTCGGGTTCTTTTACGATTTTTATTTTAATCAATTTATTTTTTATCCAATGTTTCAATATTGCATACCATTATAAAAAAAAACTAGATACCAAATCCGTAGCATTTTCTGTAGCATAATCTTAAAGTGATTAGTTTCGACAGCTGTTTGCACTGCTACAATAACATCTTATTTTTTATGAATATTACAAATGTGAAATTTGGTTACTCTCTCGCAAAAACTATTGGTGGTCGAATTTCGCTGGAATTTGGCACACAGATAGTTTATGATCTAGATTAATACATGGAATACTCATTATTCCAGTAAACGTGACCAAAGCGAGCGGAGTTGCAGGAATAAGCTAGTATTTAAATAAAACTATAGAGCAAAAGGCCGTGTCAATTACACTACGGGAGCCCGTAAAAGGAGGACAATACGAGCAGACAGAAAAGGAACAATTCAAATGCATTCCGTTCCGCTTCCTTTCGTAAGTGGCACCGATCATTTCTGCTTTTGTGGGCGATTCGTTCGGACGCTCCACGTAATCTACTCAGTCGTTCATCAAGAGAATGCTTCGTGTCCGGTCACAGTTGTTTAAATTTATGTCTTCTACATCGTTGGTGTTTATAGAGCATTTTAGAATTAGCAATAATACGACAGGGAAATAAAAGATTAAGAGAAATAAATATCACAATTGATATTTGATTTTAAAAGTATTTTGCATCCGTTGAATTCAAAATTATTTACTGCATTTTTTACAACTAAAATCAGTAGCAGTCATGTGCCAATTCGATAGTCCTAGAAGTAAATAAAAACGCGGGCACTAGCACGGTGCCCTTAGTCCGAGTTTAGCATAAAGTTTGACATGTCAAGTAACCATACGTTTTAGCCCATGATTGCGGTGCATTGGAAAGTATGGTCAAAAACTTAAATATTTGGGGAAAACAATAAACTCGTTCTAAAGTCACTGACAACTGGTAAATACCTTCAGATATTTTACAACAAATGCTTTATGGAAAACTACATTAAAATCGAGAATTTTTCCCTAGGCAAAGGCATTCTACTTAAACTTTATTATTTTTCCTTAAGTTTAGACTAGGTATTAGAATGAAAAAGGAGTTTATGGAAATATCCAGAGTACCTTTGACCTTTTATTATAATAATTTCATCGATGCCCTTGATAAACTAATTTTTTCACGTTGAAAAGCTGAAAAGCGGTTAGCCAATCAGCAAACAGTCTGCGCAATTAGCACCCGCGAAGTTTTCAACCCTTTTCAATACCGAGATTACAACAGTTGAAAGCCCCGTCCGTACCGTTCAACTTTTCCCAATTCGTATAAATGTTACAGATTTTAGTAGTGATTTAAATAACGCGTATTGATTTTTTTTTTTATTTTTTTTTTATTTGACTGAAGTAGCAAACGAGCATGTAGCCTACCTGATGCTAAGTGGTCAGTGCCGCTCATGGACATCTGTAATCAACTTCATACAGAACATGGGTTCTATCTGAAGTCAAACACAGATGCATTGCTACTCCTGAGGACTATGATGGTCGCCTCATGTAAAAGTGTGCCGGCAACCACACCCTTCTATCGAAACGCAAGAAATGCTTCACGCTAGAAATAGGTGTGGCGGTGGTACTTCCCCGGTCGAACTACACTGGTTCTACCACCTTCAAAATCTTAACATTGATGCTTTTCTAACTTCCTTTCCATGTATTATACTCTCATTTCGTAGCTTTTGCATCCCATGGACAACCGTACTTATAGTAATTCTTGTGGTTAAAGGGAAGAGCGTTTTTGCTCTTGAGAATTCAGTTAGAACGCTTCGGATTAGTGTCTGTTTCAACCGTCGTCATGGATCCGTATCGACCCCTGATTTTTTTTGCTAACACAAACGCGTTTCTATCCCTGAGAAGTAATTTGGAACGCCTCAAAAAAGTATGTCTCCCTTAAAACCTAATATAAGAAGACAATATAAGATAATATTCAGCGCTTAATATTGCTGACGCCAACGAAGATGAACCACAAAGGGTTTCCCACCTTGAATAGGTACAGGCTAGGTAGGTATATTTGGATGAGTATTTATGGAGTTTTCACAGATCAAATAGGAAGACATCGCTTCTCCATACATACAATTTAAATGCAATGGTAGACTTTGTAAATATTGTGATTTTGAACTTTTTTATAATTGATTTTTTCTACAGTCTGCAGTCCACCTGCCGCCCATAGAAATCTGTAAGCAACTTCACATAGAACATAGAATCTATCTGAGGGAAATCACAGATGCGTTGCTACTCACGAGCATAGATAAGTATAAGTTCGTCCCTGTAGCCTCGGGGTCAGAATAGGGCTACGGTATCCCCTGCCTGTCGTAAGAGGCGACTAAAAGGGGCTTCCGGGGTTGCAGACGGCTAGAGTGGGAGCTCGAACCGTTCGGTCAGGCAATCCCGGGAAGGACGGCGGTATGTGTGGTCGCATACCGTCGTAATGACTAGACGGAGCGGTGGGCCCAGCCGCCCATCTGGGAGGAGCCCGATGGGGCAGCGCGCTCGGAGGATTCCGGTTGAAGTCGTTTCGAGATCCCGGAGTCCTCCTTTTCAGCGCCGAGGACGGCCACCGGGGGGGTTTTAGTGCGGTAAAAATCCCACATAACCCTGCGTCGCTCCCACGGCGTCGGGTACCTTTGGAAGGTTTCCCCCTCGAAAACAAAAAAAAAAAAAGATAAGTATAAGTTACTGAAGTAACTCCCGAGGACTAAGATCGCCTCATATAAAACTGTACCGGCAACCACACCCTTCTATCGAAACGCAATAACTGCTTCATGTTAGAAATAGGTATGGCGGTAGTACCTCCCCGGTCGAACTACACTGGTTCTACCACCTTTAAAATTTGCCCACTAACTTATATGACTGTACGAAATACATTTCCTGACCTTTAATATAACACAATAAGTAGATGTGACTGTATTGTGTGTGTGCATATTTCATTAATCATCATCATTAATCGCTACAATTGAGAATAATTTAATATACACAAAGTATATAAGTCTAGTCTATATTTTTTGGTTTGAGGTATACAAAATAAATCAAAACACAAAGGTCACGACAACCTCAACGCGAGACAATATCTTCAAGCTGCCACCGACTTGTTCTCAGTTTGTCTCCTTCATACCCAAGTAACTAAGGCTGTGTTTATTCAACCGACATGTCAAAGGAAGTGTGTTTGAGCCGCCCTCCCTCGCTTCGTTGACATCTCAATTTGTATCGCTGAGGACAGAAACCACAGACTAATGGAGTTTCATCATGATTTTTAGTATCTTTTCGTTTAATTAACTTTTCGCGTCTGGTTTATGGCGTGCAAGATAAGTTCTCTTGCCACTTTTAGTGAGTCTTAATTGTTCTTGCGAACATAAAATAGAATATAGTAAGCGGCGATGAGAGTAAATAAATCCAAGTAGTGTAGATTTGGAGCAGTGGTAGCCTAATGGTTGAAATTTCTCCCGATCCCTCTCAATCGGGAGGACCGAAGTTCAACCCAGGCACGCACCACTGATTTATGTGTGTATTAGAAATTAATCATCACTGCTTTTCGGTGAAGGAACACATCATGAAGAAACCTACACATCCGAGAGTTCTTTAAAAAAAAATCTCAGAGGTCTGTGAAGTCTAACAATTCGCACTTGGCCAGCGCGGTGGACTATAGCCTAAAACTCTCTCATTCTGAGAGAAGACCCGTGCCCAGCAATGGGACAATAATAGGTTGTACCCTCAGATTTGGTACATAAATAAGTAACTATAATAATAATATCTTGCAAAGGTGGTAGAAGATATTTTGACTTTGGAGGTAAGACATCTATATCTAATGTAAGGTATTTCTTGCGTTCCGCTGGATCATATTTACATGAGGCGATTATCTGAGTCCTCGTAGGTAGCAACTCTATGATCGGCTTCAGATAGAGCCCCAGTTCTATATACCACTATATCTAAGCCACTCGCTTACTGGCAGGCGGCAGTGACCATTTACCATCAAGTGGACAGCATGCTTGTTTGCTACTTCAACCTTATTAAGGACAAAAGCTCTATGCAAACGTATCTATTTAATAAAATTCTAACACTGACTAAAAGTCACCTTGCGCGTCCAATATAATAACGTCTTTAGGATGCTGCTGGGGCTGCCGTGGCGGTGTAGCGCCTCTAACATGTTTGTAAGTGCGCGAACTGACGGGTTTCTCGCAATAATGCGTAAGAAGGCGGCGTCTGTGCTACACCGCTTACGTAATAGCCCCAACAGCATTCTAAAGACGATGGCTGCTAGACCGGACTGCCCCATCCAGAGGCACTGGGTGGAGACAGCCGTTGGTCTAAGATAATTACTAATAATACTAACATAGAATTTAAGCACAATTGTTACTAATGTACTAATAATATATGGATGTAACAACGTCTGAAATAAACGTTATTATTATTATTATTATTATTATTATAAAAGTTAAAGCTCTACTTTAATAGGTATTACTTAAAATTTAATTTAAAATATTGCACGAGTGTTCTTTAAATAGATAAGCTCTTGGAATTTTACATCACGCGGACTAAATAAAGACAAATTAGTAAAACATCATACTAATATTCATACTAACATTATAAAGGCGTAAGTTTGTGAGTGTATACGTTTGTTATTTCTTCACGTCTAAACGCCTGGAGCGTTTTCATAAAATTTGGTAGGGTGTTAGCTGACACTCAATTAACATATAAGCTACTTTTTACTATAGGAAAATATCTTATTCCTACGGGACAATCGATACTTCTATTTTTTAACGCTCACGAAGCTACGGCGTTCAGCTAGTTAAGATATAATTAAAATTTAATATTGTCCTGTTGAGAAAACGCCTCAAATAGTAATCACGTTGCTATGACAACTAATCAGAGTAGACAGTGAGATGCTCTTAATCTTAATCCCGGCTAATGATCAGCTTCTAGGGAACTCGTGGGTAAACGGATTTGCTCAGATTATCTGAAACCTCGTGGGATGTTAGAATGAATCTCTTTTTGAACCGTTTTCTGCACGATGCAAATAATATCTTGGAGCATACAGACAGAGTTATAATCATTGGAGACTTTAACTTAAGCTTTATTAACTGGTCGCAAAGTCTGGACGATGCTTCATACATCCCAGTAAAACAAAATTCCCAATTGGGCTTGTCATTAGTCGATTTCATATCATGTAACAATTTAAAACAAATGAACGGTGTTCCTAACATAGACGCAAAATTATTAGACCTAGTAATAACTGAATGTAATGGAATTGAGGTAATAAAATCACCTAATGTACTAAGCAAAATAGACCCCAGACATCCCCCGTTGCTAATATCCCTAACTGATTGTAAGCCCAACTTCCTTAAACATTCAATGTGTCCTCGATTTAACTTTTTTAAAGCCGACTACGTAAAAATTACACAGCATTTAAATAGTATCAACTGGAGCTCTGAACTTACCGGAATCAAAAATGTCAATGAAATGACTGTTATTTTGTACAAACACTTAAGAGAGGTAATAGAATTATACATTCCTAAGGTAATGCCCAGAAGCTCTAAATACCCGCCGTGGTTTAGTAAAGCACTCATTAGACTTCTCGCAGAAAAAGAGAGATTAAGATTGAAATATAGAAAGTACAAAAATCCACGTGATAAATTAGAATTCGAGATCCTTAGACAACGTAGTCATAACCTTAGCACTCAATGCCTAAACATCTACAAGAAAAGAATTGAAACCAATATAACTAATAATCCCAAAGCATTTTGGCGCTATGTGAAAGACAGGCGAAATGGTGATACCAATATTCCATCAGAGATGTATCTAGGCGACAAGGTTGCTACATCTGGATCAGAAATTGCTGGGCTTTTCGCGCGTAACTTCTCTTCAGCCTTTAATAGAAGTTCCCCACAAATTAAAATTAATAGACCAGGTTTTACAAATTGCTTATGCCGCGCTACAATTAGCGAGCAGGACATATTACGCGCTATAAAAAAACTAGACGTACATAAGGGTGCTGGCCCAGATGAAGTGCCACCAATCTTCTTAAAGCGTTGCGGCCATAGTCTCGCCCTACCACTGTTTTTAATCTTTAACAAATCTTTAGCAGATGGAGTCTTTCCAGAAGAGTGGAAAAAAGCCAAAATCGTTCCAATTTATAAAAAAGGAGATATTCGGGATGCGACGAATTATCGTCCCATTTCAATATTGTCAAGTTTATCTAAACTGTTTGAAAGCCTAGTATGTCCTGTTATCACAAAACATTTAGATCCTTTACTGTCAAAAAATCAGCACGGTTTTAAGGGGGGACGATCGGTTGAAACGAATTTAGTATCCCTTGTATCGTATTTGTCTAGCCAAATTGATAAAGGTCATCAAGTGGACGCTATATACACAGATTTTTCCAGCGCCTTTGACAGAGTTAACTATCCTCTCTTAATAAGCAAACTGAATAATTTATACGGATTAGGAAACCCGTTACTGGACTGGATTGAATCTTATTTATCAAAAAGACTACTTGTAGTGGTCGTTAATGGGTATGAATCAAATGTATATCCTGCTTATTCGGGTGTACCGCAGGGGTCTCATCTGGGCCCAATATTATTCTCGGCCTTCATCAACGACATAACGACAGTCATAAATTGCTGTGAATTTTCACTTTTTGCTGACGATCTAAAAATATACAGAGTAGTAAAATCCTTAAGCGATATTCAGCTCATTCAGGACGATCTCAACAGACTTAATGTATGGTGCAACGAAAATAGCATGAATATGAACCACAAAAAATGTTTTCATATTAAATATACCCGAAGGCAAAATATACTTAGTTCGTCTTATCACCTGAATGGCAATTACTTGGAGGAGGTGTCTGAGATCCGCGACTTGGGCGTAATCTTGGATTCCAAGCTTAAATTTTCAGCTCACATTGACGCTATTGTCAAAAAATCAGCAAAAATGCTAGGCTTTGTTAAGAGAAACACTAAAGGATTCTTCTCTCATGGAACAAAAATCATCCTCTACAACGCCCTAATACGTAGTCACTTAGAATTCGCATCAGTGGTATGGAATCCCCAGTACTCGACACAGTCGCAGCGTCTTGAGAGCATCCAGCGCTCCTTCACAAGGCATTTGGCTTACTACTCCTCAGGTATCTCGCATAAAGCTACATACGACCTAAGACGGCAGTTTTTCAAGATGAAAACACTATATCATCGTCGCTTTATCGCTGACATCGTATTCCTCAAAAAACTACTATCTGGCACCTTAGATTCCAGTACTCTGCTCAGTGAAGTACAACTCAATGTCCCATCACGATATCCCCGACAAGCCATTACCAAACTTTTCCACATCCCTATATGTCGTACGAACGTCCTTAAGCACTCTCCACTTCCCCGAATCAGCGCCCAATACAACCGCATATGCACAATTATAACAGACATAGATATATATCACGATACAATAAAAAAAATTAAAAATAAAATAAACCAGGAACTATATAATTAATATCCACTTTTGAAGAATTATTGTATGTATTAATTTGTTATCTCTTTTTAATTAAATTGTAATATATGTGTAATAGCTTTAAAATAATATTGTAAAGATTGTCTGCAAGGAATGTTGTTCACGCCTGTAATTGGCACGCATACATGCATGTAAAATAACTGTACTGTATTTATGTCATGATCTGTGTGTAGTGCTGTTGGTGTGTAAATAAATAAAATAAATAAATAAATAAATCTCTAAGTCTATGGCCACCAATTCGAACTTGGCCAGTGCGGTGGACTATGGCCTAAGACTCTTTCATTCCGAGAGAAGACCCGTACCCAGCAGTGGGACAATGATGGGTTGACGACGCAGGTCTCTATCGCAAATCGTTTGAGATGGTGCTCCACTCTCACTTCGTCAATGACAAGCATTTTTTAAAATGATTTCTATTCCTTTTTGTACCCATTGAAAAAATATAATGGCGAGAAAATAAATATCAGTTAATAATACCTAAATTGTGATTATCATAATGCTTGATCGGTGATAGATTTATATTCAGCCCAAAAAAGTAAAAAGGCCATAAATCACTTCATAGTATAAAAAAAAGTCGCTTCCCGCTGTCTGTCCCTATGTATGCTTAGATCTTTAAAACTACGCTGCGGATTTCAATTCCGTTTTTTTAAATAGATATAATGATTTAAGAGCAAGGTTTTTATGTATGATACATTTATAATACAGTAGAGAAACACTGATAATTTTAGATTTTTACTTTTAGGCGGAACGAATTTCGCTGGGTCAATACTAGTTGACCCGGCTAACTTCGTATTTAGAGCATAAAATACTCTATACACCATGAACAAAAAAATATCTGCTTGAAAAATAATAAGAACATAATTGAATATAAAACAATTCGTAGAAGTTTAAAACAGAAGTTGGAACCGACTTTGCTCATGAACTTCCATTTTAGTTTTTAATTTAGCTTCAATGTGGGAACTTACAAAACTTTCGCGATTTTACAGCGCTCGAACTGGAACAACGCTGTAAAGGATCCAACAGCCATCTCAGCTGTTTTATAACTTGATTTGTGAATTATTATATGTGTGAAGGAACGCAAGCTAAATGGGTGCCGCCCATAAACCCTTCCACTAAGTTTAACGATTACTATAAAATGATAACCGGGCCCAACTCTTTCTCGTGTCCCTCGGAGTTTGGAAGAGAATATTCAGCGTAGCTATACTTTTTGTATGATTGAACTTTGATTGTAGTTAACGAACATGCAGCGCACCTGATGATTAGTAGTCACAGGTACTTCTTAATTTTGCATAAAGTAGGAGACCTATCTTACGTCAATTACAGATGCGACCTAATTACAGAACGGTACTTTTTTATCTGACTTAAGTAGCAAACGAGCATACAGTCCACCTGATGGTAAGTGGTCACTGCCGCCCATGGACGTCTGTAATCAACTACATACAGAGCATGGGTTCCATCTGAAGTCAATCACAGATGCGTTGCTACTCCCAACGACTATAATGGTCGCCTCAGTGAAAGTGTGCCGGCAACCACACCCTTCTATCGGAACGCAAGAAATGCTTCACGCTAGAAATAGGTGTGGCGGTGGTACTTCCCCGGGCGAACTACACCTTGACATATAGGTATAATACGAATGTTTGTGCTAATATGTAATGTGTTCTTCATATGCTTATGATCTAAAGTGGACGAATTTGGTGACATCATTAACATTCACATAACGACTTGTGTAACGGAGCGGTGACTTTACACGTTTGACATGCAATGTGTTCCAAGTTCGATTCCCGGCTAGGCAGATACCTTTTATTATGAATTTCGAAATCTGATCCAGATATAGGTGTTACTTTATATTTTTATGCCCATGGTACCCACAATTAAAAATAAAATATTAGTGTGAGGCTAAGAGTGTCATTATCATTTTGTCTAGTTTAGAGATCAGGGAGTAATCTTAGACTGACGGATCTACGTGTTTGTATATGTATAGAATTTACAAAGGAATTTCTAATGAAGAATTCCGAATATGAAGCTTCCAGTTTCAAGTTCGAAGCTACGTAAAGGGTGTCAGAATAACGATCAATACAGACGAAGTTGGTACGAAGTATTCATACTTGGTACTTAACATGTAATAGATATACCTATAGGCAATCTAAGTATTGTGGATCATTAGAAGCAGTTGTAACTATGGCTAGCAATGGGTATTGTATAATTACGTTATAAAAATGGTATATATATCGTCAACCCATTATTGTCCCACTGCTGGGCACCGGTCTTCTCTCGGAATGAGAGAGTTTTAGGCCATAGTCCACCGCGCTGGCCAAGTGGGAATTGGTGGTGGTAAAAATGGTATAATATTGTTCTTATGGTTTAGTAGATTGGTTAACAATTTAATGTTTGTACTTATAATTAACTTATTTTAACTGTTACAGAGCAGTGATAGCCTAATGGTTGAAACTAGCCCTCTCGATCGGGAGGTTCGAGGTTCAAACCCAGGCACGCACCACTGATTTATGTGCGTATTAGAAATTAATTATCACTGCTTTTCGGTGAAGGAAAACATCGTGAGGAAACCTACACACCCGAGAGTTCTTAAAAAAAAAGTTTTCGGAGGTGTGTGAAGTCCACCAATTCGCACTTGGCCAGCGCGGTGGACTATGGCCTAACTCTCTCATTCTGAGAGAAAACCCGTTCCCTGCAGTGGGCCAATAAAGGGTTGATGAGAACTGTTATAAATCTTGTTACATAAAGTGGCTTTTTTGCACTCCATTCTGTAAGGAAAGAAATAGTTGTTGTTAACAGACTTGGTTGCCGGCACACTTTTGCATGAGACGACCATCATAGTCCTCGGGAGTAGCAACGCATCTGTGTTTGACTTCAGATAGAACCCATGTTTGATTACAGATGTCCATGAGCGGCAGTGACCACTTACCATCAGGTGGACTGCATGGTCGTTTGCTACTTCAGTCAAATAAAAAAAAGACATAATGATGATGTACTATTTAATTCTGAAAGTTTCGCTTTACTATTCTAGTGTAATAAATGCTATGGATATTGAGAACACGTCCACCATACCGTCGATTCTTTTCGATAGCATGCGACCATGCATGCCGCCGTCCTTAACGGGGACGCTTGGTTGGAAGGCAAGGGACACCCTAGGGGGCAGCTCTGTTCCCGGAACAACAGGAACAGTCAAATTACACCTATCAGGATAGAGAATTGCTTAAAGAAATAGGGTAAATCTCCCCAATGTAGGCAATAAAAAGACAGTATATTTACAGTTTCATTTGGCAATAAAAAAATCCGGTCGTGATTGCCTCCCATCAGCGACAACATAGCCTAATAGACACCTCATGTCTTCATTTCTACTAAGAAACATTTCAGTCAAAGCACTGAGGTATGCGGGGCGGGGGAGCGGTAAAAGAAAGCATTGCAATTGGTCGATTCAAGGTCGCAATAAATCATAAATTACAATTAGTGATGGGAACGTTTTTGTAATGGGTTAATAATAAAATAATTATAATTGATTATGACGATTAATATATATCATAGTAGGACTTCAGGACTACTACTAAGTATGTACTGTGTATGCTGTGTATGTACTGTGTATGCTCTAAACCAACATGTATTTAGATTTTTTTTTACTTTTTTGTTGCATTAAAGTCGGTTGTATTTTTTGTTTAAAAATTTTTGTTCACCCTTTTTAGTGACGATAAACTCACTTTTACTAGTATCGCAATAAGATCAATGAGTTAACATGGTGCATACATAAATGGAAATATTAATTCAATCTCAACCTTACATGACAAATTGAACATAAACCTAAGCCATAACATACAATATTTTTATAATTCATATGAACTGAGCGCACCCGCTCGCAGGGCGCAGTGGCGCCCTGCGAGCGGCGCCACTGCGCCCGTTAGTTTTATGTTTTCTTGTAAGTTCCAACCTAACCTAACCCATCCTATATAAAAAAGCTGACAGGGAAAGTCGGTTAAACTTTTTGTACAAAAGTTTTTTTTTCATTTCTATATGTATGTATGTTCTGATCATAGCTAGTAAGTAAGTAATTCAATTTCATTAGTACTTACACCAAATGTCTTCAAACACAACTCAATTATTACCATCGGTTGAGGGGTTACATATTTTGTCTCCGAGACACATCTTCAGACCCTTAAATAGTCAATGATAAATTGGCTTTGCAATTTCATTCGAACCTACATCAAATATCTTCACACACAACTCAATTACTCCTATCGGTTAAGGAGTTCCCCTCATTTTCTCCAGAACCCATAGATGGATCCTAACCATGTTTAATTGGGACAAATTGGCAGCTCGTTTCTACACAATAAAAAAAGAATAATTAAAATCGGTCCACTAACGGCAGAGTAATCCTTGTACATATATACCGGCCGAATTGAGAACCTTCTTCTTTTTGAAGTCGGTAAATTAATCTGGTAGATACATATTTAGACATTAGAGTCATCAAATAACTATAATTATTGGCAGTTTAAGATTAAAAGTTTAAAACTATAATTATTTATTTTAAATTCAATTCAAGTAATATTTAATTGCATTAGTTGTCATCTTTCATCAGTTAGCTGAGGTGTACATCACTACCAAAATGGACGAAAAGGATAGAAATATTTAATATAATGAAAAGGAAAGGGATGCACTGTAAGAAGACATCAACGGGCGCTGTTTAAGACCAGTATAAGTTGAGCTCCAAGTTAATTTGATTCCTGAAATTATAATTGTGAAAATAGTTTACATGTGAAATGTTATGCCGTTTTTTTTGAAATTAGATGTTAAGATGTCATTTTTACACCATCTTAATGATCAGGAAGTCATTTTGCTTCACTTTTTTTTATTTTTTAAAGAATTTATTTCGCGCTATATATAGTCTCGTAATACGATGTTCACAGGTCACATAAGTGGTCCGTACTGAAGTGTAGCTCGCGCTCGGTTTATTATATCAGTGCTAATAAACTGATGTGTTGCCCGAAAGTGTTCGCCTTAGATGCGGTGTCTATTAGGCTGTGTTGTCGTTGCCTCCCATACATTTCATTACCCGAAAAACTGCGCGTCTCCACGCGAGATTTCTGCGCTGGCGTGTGAAATTGCTTTATTTTGTCCCTGGAACATAATGAGGATAGGGAGAAATCATGGTAAACGAGGGCATCCGTCCCTCAAAAAACGGCACCAATTTCTCGTTGAGTGAAATTATACGGACTATTCAACCTTCTGCCGTTGGCCGTAAAGTTTTAAGTTCCCTTATCGCGAGCTGATTTGTGGTAAGAACAAAAGTTTGGATTTTGGCTGATTTTTCTGTTACGTTCGGAAATTCACCGGCGTGCCAGTAACTCCAGCTTGTAATAAGACTATCTGAATTTGGTGCTTGTGTTTGATTCAGAACTCTTTCTACTGAGGACTTAATATTTCTAGAGTGAAGCAGTTCATGCGTTTCAGTGATTCAAGAATGTATCAACCAGGTTCCTATTAGGATTCAAATGTAAAACTTTCAGCATCAGGTTCTAGACAGACGGATGAACGAACAGACAGCCGAATGAATGGCATACGCATAGAATATCTTTCCTTTCCTTTCAAATCGCATATACTTCTGTGAATTCAAGCATTGAATCCGAAAACAGCGTATGATACTAAGAGCCACGTAGACTCAGGCTACGTCACACAATGTCTAGATAATGAAGCCAGGATTAATTGGCAGCCATTGACGCGGTCCTCTGCCCATTCACAGCGGAATATTGCTATTTGAATTCTAGGAATGTATGTGAGTTAATGTCTTCCGTTATCAGCATAACTGAATTATTATGATGAGTAGGTAACATTTCTCGTTATGATGAGTTGGCTATTCTATCGCAGTTTTAATACATAATTATACTTATTCTTGTGGCTACATTCATTAGCTAACTTACGTTAGTTAATGCTTAAATTAAGATTACTTAAGTTTAAATTAGTAAATCTGGTGGTAGAACCACTTGTATTGTTGTTGATTGTGTAGTTCTACCGGCCGCACTTATTTCTAGCGTGAGTAGCAGTTTTTAAGTTGGAATGGTACTGGTATTAGGCGTCCTTACGACCACGAGGCTAAGTCCTCGGAAGTAGTAACACATTTGTGATTGACTTCTGTTAGAACCAGATCGCTATGAAGTCGCTTACAGGTGTCCTTGGGCGCAGGAGCACTCACCATTAAGTGGACTGCATGCTCGTTTGCTACATCAATCGGTTAAAAGAATGTAACTTTTGTTAAAAAAATTGATTATAGAGAAATAAAGAATTGAGTATTTTTCCTTACGATTTGCACAGAGTTCTATACAATTCCAGCATCATTTTGAGACCAGTGTATAATACTGAGAGCTTCGTAGACTAAGGCTACGTCACACAATATCTAGATAATGAAGCCAGGATTAATTGGCAGCCATTGACGCGGTCCTCTGCCCATTCAGAACGGAATATTGCTGATTAGAATTCCTGGATTGTATGTGTCTTAATGTCTTCCGTTATCAGCATAACTGAATTATTATGATGAGTAGGTAACATTCCTCGTTATGATGAGTAGACAATTGACTATCATCATTTTAATACATACCTATTCTTATGATTACATCTATTCTAATAAACTATTTGTTAGCCTTCTTAAATAAAAATGACGTATGTTTTAAATTGTAGCTTAAAATAAAAAAAATACTTTTAATGAAACATAAATTTAGTTTTTCCTTTTTTTATACGTTATTATCTTATTTGTTTTTTATGCGTTAGAATAAACACGTAGCAAGTGAGCTTGTAGACCCCCTGGTAATATGTGGCCACTGTCGCTCATGAATATTTGTAATGTGCCCCGGTTAAGATAAGTTTTAACCGATGTTGCGCTTACACTGAATTAAGTTGAATTCCTTAGATAAGTATGCCCATCAAATCAAAACATGGACCCTGTGACACTAGTTAGAACTATAATTCGTTTACGATAATTCGTAGTGTCATGACTCGAGTAGTGTTTTACTGGAGTTACTCGAGTGTATTTGTTAAACTTGTACTTGTATAAAACATATCATTCAAGTGTCCATGCACTCGAGTTATCGAGTCAACTCGCCGCACCGAATTGATCTTTTTGTCGCCACTAAATGTCCCTATTAAATTTTTCATCTATGCTGTGTTTTTACTAACAGTTTTTACTAACCAAAATACGTGTAAGCCTTTTGTTGGCATTCCAAGTATTGGCGTATATTCATAAACGTGTTACTAAAAATGTCACTCGAATTGCACTAGTAACTAGAGTTTCACTCGAGTGACTTGACAATTCGAGTCTAACTCGAGTGGTGTAGTAAAATTACTCGAGTGACAGTATTCGATTCGAGTCACATCACTATATTATTGATGCTTTCGGGCTCGAACCACAATTGTTTTACTATCTTTAAACTTTTTATTTCCTAACACGTATTGAGTTTGAAATAACGTTATCCTTTACTAAAGTTTGGTGGGTCTTTGTTATTTGGGGTCGGGTCTGGAAAGATGGTCTGGAAAATGGACTATAGGTATACATTTTTTTGCTCCTTTTGTACTTACTCGTATATGTGTCTAGCGGGGACGCTGTCTCTCTAAGTTTAGTGTAATTAATTTGTTTTCTGTGTCTGTATGTACCAACTTATGTTTAATATTTTATATGTCTGTTTTGTGTTGTGTCTTAAGCTGTGAAATAAATGTTTTATCTATCTACCTTTTATAAAATTTTCGTCTAGATCTTTTTTTAATATTTTGGTAGGTTGTAAGCTAGATCTTTTTGCATTTCTTTCCCAATGCGAAAAGTTAACAGGTTGCGGCGACGATTGAGGGCTTAAAACGTGTCCCATAAACAGGATGGCGGCTACGAACGGCTCGCTGACTTGATTATCCCGACTTGTCCCTCGGGATATCCACCAATCGGATCTGGTGGACGAATAGGAATACGATCGAGAGGACGTGGTACTTAATTGGACTGTCTGAATTATAAAGTTTTTTCTTTGTTAGGTAGTTGATTTGTGCGAGTCTATTTCTAATTGAATTTGAAGCTAGACTTCACAAATCAGTACAGCTTTGCTGTGTGCTTGAATAGCACTAGTCCGCTTCTTTGCATCAAGCACGAGGCGTTCGGGCCAATTCAGGAGATGGGCAGTAGCGTTCCTGTATAATATCAAGCTCTGCGGAAACACGAAGCTGCTAAAACGAAGGCGCGACGGCCGACGGCACGACTATAGGCAAAAATCCTCTATAGGAAAGACTTACGGACTTTAAAAAGACTGATGAATAGATTGAGCTGAAATTTTGCAAACACGTTTCGTTTCGACGATAACATATCAGCTCATGAAATCATTCTAATAGTCTGGTCAAAATAGACATTAAAGGTTACATTAATTTGCACCTTGCTAAAAATTGGCATGAATGTTGGGAACCCTATTATACACAATTTGTCAATTATCCACATAAATCCGAACTGTGGAATTTTTTTTTAATTCAAGGTCAAATGTTGCAAAAATCGGTTTTATGAGTTTTCCTATATGTTATCCTATATGTTTTGATAATCAGTTAAGTAGTTTTGGCTTGAAAGGGTAACAAATTACATTAACTTTTTAGAATATTAGTAGGGATTAGTGTATTATTAAGATGACATGATTTAAAACATCGCTACGAAGTTACCATATCCACCATTTCACAATCTAATCTTTAGTATTTTTGTGTCAAAACGGGGGTGGCGATCACCCCCTAACCCATCAGTTTATCTTTCAACCCTTGGAGGGTTCCAAGAAATGAATTAATAATGCAAAGCTATTTAATTTAATGTTAAAGCTTGCCACGCCGTAATGTAAGGTCTTATTGAAAATTATTAAAATTATTTCAAAAATATTAAATGGTCGTAATGGACGTTCCAAATTTAAATAATGAATCCTATTGTTTACGTTTAAAAATTCACTTAAAACATTCTGAACTTGCCTTACTTTATTGTTTCTTTCGTTTTTACCTTTAAAGTTTAAATAGATTATAGTAATTTGAAATATGACGATTACTTTGAAAGGTCAAATGCAACTATAAGCTTGCAAACTTAACCTACAGAAGAAATATAGAACATCGCATTGTCACTAAATTATCGGTTTTTGGTAAAATTTATACCTATAAATTTTCTTAATATTCGCGGGCGGCAAGAGTGGGAGCTCGAACCGTTTGATCAGGCGACCCTGGGAAGGCCGGTGAAATATGTGCCTGATTAGGCAAATCCCAAATAACAATGCTTTGGGTAAGTATGTCTTAACATAGCGAGATACGCGTAGAAGTAGTGCTTCTAATCTTGAATCACAGAAAGTTCTAACTTCTTAAAACTGTGCTCAAACTCATTTAAGGAAGGGTGTGGTTGCCAACATACTTTTATATGTGGCGACCATCTTAGTCCTCGGCAGTAGCGAAGCGAGTACGAATCTGTGATTGACTTCAGACAGAACATCATGTTCTGTTTGAAGTTGCTTACAGATCCATTGGCGGCAGTGATCACTTATCATCAGGTGGACTGCATGCTCGTTTGCTACTTCTGTAGCTTCAGCTTATAAAAAAAATTGTTCGAAGCTTTTATGTACTCAAGACGATGAATGCAATCTCTTGACGAGTTTCGGTTGGTTCTCACACCTTCATTAGTAAACAATTTTTTTGGAACAAGTGATGAAATTTTTAGGTAGGATTTGCGAGCTGGTATTGTTCTCTCATAACTCTTGGATGCTCGTTAGCCGACTCTTCAATCAAAGCCAGTTACGAAAAACGTCTTTTTAACTTTTGTTTCACGAAACTTGTGGGTCAAGGTTTGCAAAAATGGAAATGGATAAATCTTGTTAACGATAGCAATGAATTAGTTTGGGAAGAAAGGAGATTAGTTTCTAAATGTTTTGTCGCTAATGATATCTCGTTTAATGGATATTCGGGAATAAAATATAACAATGCTTGATTAAAGTTTTTTTTTTAGGTAAGTGACAAAATAAATGATTACCTACTCTTACTTATCTTGCTACTCAAAAGGCTTTTTTTTCTTTTTTTATCTGATTGAAGAAGCAAACGAGCAAGCAGTCCACTTGATGGTAAGTGGTCACTGCCGCCCATGGACATCTGTAAACAACTTTATATCGAACATGGGTTCTATCTGAAGTCAATCACAGATGCGTTGCTACTCCAGAGGACTATGATGGTCGTTTCATATAAAAGTGTGCCGGCAACCACACCCTTCCAACGAAACGCAAAAACTGTTTTACGCTAGAAATAGGTGAGGCGGTGGTACAACACTAGTTCTACTACCTTCAGATTATGAATTAATTAATAAAAAATACAATTTAAGTAAACACTAAACAGTTTTGACTCCCATCTTTGGATAAAGAACGTATCCTTCGTAGCATGAAAACGCATTAGCCACTATCGGTCACCCATCTAACTCCAGACCATGGCTAACGTTGCTTAACCTTGCGCAGTGCGCTTAAAAACGACCATTCTGAATATCTCAAGAAAACTTCGTACCTTGCAACTAATAAACATTACACGTAATAAATTTCCATTACGCGATCAGAGTGCTCGTTTAATACCGCTAATACCTATTTGCGCTTCCATTGCCGTGGCGTTGTTTCTCTCAGGTAATTTTAAACAAATATTATTCAACCACTCTTGTGTGGTCTCGCTTGTCTTTGGCTAAAAAATTGCTCGTCTATATGTACGAAGTTTTGTGAAAACTTACAGTTCTCTGATAATGGAAAGTAAACATTTGAAAGTTGTAGTTTCAACCCAGTTAGGTACTGATATGATTTTCTATTTTTTTTTTATGAAGTAGCAAACAAACATGCAGTCCACCTGATGGTAAGTGGTCACCGCCACCCATCTGGACATCTGTAAGCAACTTCATAAAGAACATGGGTTCTATCTGAAGTCAATCACAGATGCGTTGCAACTCCCGAGGTCTATGATGGTCGCCTCATATAAAAGTGTGCCGGCAACCACACCCTTCCATTGAAACGTAAGGAATGCTTCACGCTAGAAATAGGTGTGGCGGTGGTACTTCCCCGGTCGATCTACACTGGTTCTACTACTGATAATAGATACCTTGATAGTACAACATTGATTATTTATTTTTAATTTAAAATGATACTGAAGCTAACTTTTATAGCCAATGTAAAAACAATATGGCAATAAAAAAAATATACAAAGAAAAAAGACAAACCCACTAAGTTACTTGCCGGATCTTCTCAGTTGAGGTCGTGTTCCGATCCGGTGGTAGTGTAAAAAAATATATAACTGACAATTTGTAAGTGCCTCCGTAGGCCTATGCAAAAAAGACATTTTCATTTTCATAAATAGTAATAGATACAAAAAAGTCAAAGTGACATTTTGTATCTTTAACTTGTGTTCTTCTGTCAGATCTATATTTAAAGAGAGTTGATGATATAAGCAGATGAAATAGAGCAGTGATAGCCTAATGGTTGAAACTTGCACTCTCGATCGGGAGGTCCGAGGTTCAAACCCAGGCACGCACCTATGATTTTTCTAACATTATGTGCGTATTAAAATTAATTAGGTATCATTGCTTTTCGGTGAAGGAAAACATAGTGAGGAAACCTACACATCCGAGAGATCTTTAAAAAAAAAGTTCTCGGAGGTGTGTGAAGTCCACCAATTCGCACTTGGCCAGCGTGGTGGACTATGGCCTAAACTCTCTCATTCTGTGAGAAGACCCGTGCCCAGCAGTGGGACAATAATGGGTTGACGAGAGATGATATAAAAATCTGACTATTTCTACGATGCAACGGAACGCAGGATTCCATCTTTTATTCTCAGTGGACGATGTCGCGAGCAAACTCTTACCTTGCTTCATAAATTCCGTTACAAGCCCTCAAGGCGGCCCTCAACTTTTTTCATCGGGAAAAGCACTCAGAGTAACGATATTGAATCACCCGCTACCTATAAGTTCGCTTAATGCTTAAATTTCTGATGATGTATTGAGCTTTTGTGCTTTGAGGTGTTTATTTAAATTGACTTTTCGTGTAGGCAAACTTTTGAAGGAGGAAAAACGTCAAACTGTTAGAAAGTATTTCGGGTCACTTGAGATTTATTTGTGTCATTGAAAATATTAAAACATGGCGGTCACACGAAATCATTTTTTTATAATATAGAAGTAACTAATGGCCATGTAGTCCACCTGATGGTATGTGATCACTGTCGTCGAGACCTCATCTGTATCCACCCTTAGATAAGATTACTTTCACTTCAGGTTGGCTACAGATATGAGGCGACCATCTTAGTCCTCGATGGAGTAGCAACACATCTGTGATTGATTTCAGATAGAACCCATGTTCTACATAAAGTTAATTACAGATGCCCATGGGCGGTAGAGACCACTTACCATCAAGTGGACTGCATGCTCGTTTGCTACTATAATTAGACAAAAAGACGATGTATTGTTGGTCCTGAGGACTAGGTACTTTGAAACGCTTCGGACACGTATGTCTTTCTTACCACACCCTTGAGATAAATACGCATCATCGCTGACTAATTAATCTTATGCGAAGTTATCCGAACTTGTTTACAAAAGTCCATGGGCTACACTGGCCATATAGTCGTCGGTTACTTCAAAATTATAAAAACCAGCCAAGTGCGTGTTGAACTCATGTACGCAGGGTTCCGTACAAACATAAAAAACAATAAAAAAATACGTTGGTTATAAGGAAGTCCCTCAATATTTATTTTATTGCGTTTATAGTATATATTGTTATAGTAGCAACAGTACATCATCTGTAAAAGTTTGAAACGTCTAATTATCATGAGAGACAGATGGACAGCGTCTGGTTTTTACCCTTTGAATACGTAATCCTAAAAATGGAAGTCTACACCTGATCATACCTAAGTATTCATTGTTGTCTATAAACCTACTGAAACAGCATTTAGAATGATTTGAAAATTTACTATAGTTTATAAGCCCGCTGAGATTACACTTGGAATTATTTTAATTAAGAGACGTTACACGCTTACTTCATATCGTTGTTATGGATAGAAAGTGCGTATTACAACACTTGGTCGATCAATTCGTTAATTATCAGTTGAATGCCAATCCTGCGTCACGTTATCAGCGAAGAGTTAAGCCGGAACGTGTAAACTAATCCGGCCACTATTAACACGACAATATCGCCAGTGGATTAGAGATTGACGCCTCGTTATCCGACACGGCGGTGATTGATGGATGGCCAACAACATGGTTGTAGTTATATAACTGAAGTAGCCAGCGAGAATGCAGCCAACAAGATGTTAGGTGGTCTGATACCTATTAAAAGTACTATTTTGAAGATAGTATATGGTTCGACCAAGGAGTTACACCGTCCCTATTTCTGTAGTTCTGGGATCAGATTAGGGCTACGGTATCCCCTGCCTGTCGTAAGAGGCGAATAAAATGGGCTTCAGGGGTTCTGGGCGATAAGAGTGGGAGCTCAAACCGTCCAACCAAGTGACCCCATGTAGGACGACGGCATGTGTGGCTACATGCTGTAAACACCAGGAGGCGTAGTGAGTACAATGCTCACTGGGAGGAGCCCAAAAGGGGCATCGCGCTAGCAGGACTTCGGTTGTGTTTCATTGGAGATCCCTGAATCCTCCACGCAGCACAGAGGATGGGCACCGGAGGGGTTTTAGTGAGGTAAAAATCCCGCATAACCCGGCGTTGCTCCCACGGCGTCGGGTACCTTTTGAAGGTTTTCTCTTCGATAAAAAAAAAATGGTCTGATACCTATTAAATCTACTATTTTGAAGATATAACGTATATGGTTCGACCGAGGAGGTTACACCGCCCCACTTACTTCTACTGTAAAGCAATTCCTCGGGTTTCAGTGGAAGGGTGTGGTTGCCGGTCTTATAATAGGTGACTTGTAATCTTAGTCCTCGGGAGTAGCAACGTATCTTCGATAGATGTTAGACAAAACCTTTGTTCAGTATGAACTTGTTTGCTCTTTGGCACATCAATCTTAAAAAGAAATAAAAAGAAATAGTGTAAATGATATAAAAAAATAGTTTAAATAAAATCTGACAGTTACTTTGATAATATACAAGAGTTAAATTGAACTTACACACGCTTTTGAATACTTAAAAAAGCCATATATCAATAACTATAGATGAGTTCAATTATAAATATATAGAACTACAGAAAAGGGTAATTTTCATTAATTTTTAATATTGACCTTATTCATTTGCACTTTATATATTGGAAACTGCCGTATTCCGCATTTTGCTCCATAACGATACATTAAGTTAATTTAACTCGTAAACGCAACCGGTCGCGCCAAAATGGCGACCGAAAAATTGAAATTGGCAACATTATTGAGCCTTTCAATCTTCTGGAAATAACAGCTTTTTTTCGTTGTCCATAAAATTCGTTCGTTCAAGGCAGAAGTTTGTGTTTAATTTGCATTAATTTAACTTTAATCTATCAGTAGATGAACATGATAAATGCCATGCGAGTTGATATACAGCTGTTTTAATGGCGTTTAAAGAACAATGTACTATAATTTACGCTCTACGCTGGCAACTCGGGCACTGGCAGTTGGATGGAGTCCAATATTTTACATAATAAAGCTTTTAATAGCATTCCCGTTGCATTTCAAACACTATAAATACCTAAAGATCCTTACTGTATGCTAGTGACAAATGTGACTTCTTTTCACCTATTTCCAGCGTGAAGCAGTTTTTTGCATTTCAATGGAAGGGTGTGGTTGCACACACCGTGCCGGTACACTTTTATATGAGGCAACCATCTTATGCCGGCTGCCGGCACTCTTTTATATGAGGCAACCATCTTAGTCCTCAGGAGTAGCAACACATCTGTGATTGACTTCAGATAGAACCCATGTTCTATATGAAGTTGCGTATAGATGTCCATGGGTGGCAGTGACCACTCACCATCAGGTGGACTGCACGCTCGTTGCTACTTCAATCAAATAAAAAAAATATTAATCTATTTAGCGAAAATCACAGCCCATTGCAAGATGACTTACAAATAGTTAAATTACAAAAGCATTATTTACTTTGTGCCGGTTCATCGCATTATGATAGATTTATGAGCAGGCTGTGCTATTTCTTAATATAGCAGTTTATATGTATGTGTCCTGCCACAGTATGGATTGGGTTCGGAATCAAGGTGTTCAGATATGACAGATTTTTAGCGCGTTCTTCGTGTCCTCCTGATTACTCGTATGCGGCCAAATTTTACGAAACAAACGAAGGAATGCTATTCTTTTGTTTTTTCCTTTGTAAAATCATATTACCTATGCATCAACAACTTCCAAGGTGGTAGAACCAGTGTAGTTCGACCAGGGAAGTACCACCGCCCCACATATTTCTACCGTGAAGCATTTCTTGCGTTTCACATGAGGCACACTTTCACATGAGGCGACCATTATTGTCCTCGGGAGTAGCAACGCATCTGTGATTAACTTCAGATGGAACCCATGTTCTGTATGTAGTTGATTACAGATGCCCATGGGCGACAGTGACCACTTACCATTAGGTGGACCGCATGCTCGTTTTGCTACTTCCGATAAAAAAGAAATTCACGTAGAGCAAACGACGTAACCGCTTGAAGTACAAACAAACTGTCAGTCTTTCGATGAGTTTCCTCGGGTTCGAGAAATTTATTAACAAAGTCAGAACATTTCTTAACTGGGAACGAACGCAAAGGAATTGTTTCTCCAAGAATCCTTTGATCGAGTTTCGAGCGATCGAACTTTCCACTCATTATCTTTCTGATTTGGTGATAAAATCTAACGGGCACTTGAGAGCGCTCGGTGACTTACCTGAATGCTGTTTGAAGGAAGTTTTTCAAATGGAGTTTCTTGGGACTTCTTGTTATAACCGGAACTTACTCCGATGATCATTATGATGTTTAAAATAACTTTGGTATAAAAGCCATTTTTTTACTTTTGTTTGATTTGTGTTCAGTAATGTATGTTCTTTCAAGTGAGATTACAGAGCAGTGATAGCCTAATGGTTGAAACTTACCCTCTCGATTGGGAGGTCCGAGGTTCAAACCCAGGCACGCACCACTGATTTATGTGCGTATTAGAAATTAATTATCACTGCTTTTCGGTGAAGGAAAACATCGTTAGGAAACCTATACACCCGAGAGTTCTTAAAAAAAAAAGTTCTCGGAGGTGTGTGAAGTACACCAATTCGCACTTGGTCAGCGCGGTGGACTATGGCCTAAACTCTCTCATTCTGAGAGAAGACCCGTGCCCAGCAGTGGGACAATAATGGGTTGACGAGAAGAAGAATATATGGTATCTGTAACGATTAGTGCAGTAATGTATGTTGTCAGTAAACTTCTGAGGGATTTGATATTATCCAGGTAGAATTTATGGTCATTTGACTCCCGAGACATCACCGTTATTACTGTTGCACTTTATTACTGTTGCTTGTCTAAAACTACTGGATTTTGTAGGAGAGAAGTTACACACAATGTATTCTAAATTTAAGGGTAATTTAAATACATTGTGTAGAAACGACCTTAATTACTACTTGAGGTTAATTACAAATTATCATAAGCTTTATTTTAAAAACTGTTGTATTAAACAAACTTATAATTATTGTGTGTCGCATGAAAAAGAAATGTTCTATCATTACAATACTTGACAATGTCACTTGTATATAAATGGTTAGAGGTGTAATGTTTTATTAAATATAATTATATGGAAGAAATAGTATTATTGGTAAAGTTCAAAAGTTTTACATTATTTCCAACAAAAACCATGCATTAATTCTACATTTATGGGAAGGGTATATAAATACTTGTAAGTGTCTGAAATTTAGAAATTCCGATCCTCTGATGAAGACGTCTTCCCTCATGTCGCGTTCACAGAAATGTCATCCGAAATTGAGTTTTGTTTATCGGAACTTTTTCCAGTTATCGGGAATTTGTTGCTGTAAATATAGTTGCTCCTTTACGTAAATCTGGATTATATCCTTGCAAAACATACCAATAATTTGTTATTTTTTATGTATTTCCAAAATTAGACATCTAGAATGTAGCTTTTATTTTGTAAAAGGCATTAATTTTGGCTTATTTTTAATGTACTTATTTTTCCAAAATTTGCAATTTGTAGGTTGCTTTAATCTCAACCGAAATTAAAGTAATTTACCATCAGGCAGACTTACACGGTTATACGCTTTCTACACTCATAACCCCACACTAAGATTTTCTCCTGTGTCGTGTGTATCATGGACACACACATGACGAATACATAAGCACCCAGACCCAGAACATGAATCTAAATTCATTCAGATACCTATCTGTCCGGGAATCGAATCCGAGAACCATTGCGCGTCACACCGGTATGGTAACCGCTCCGCCACGCGGGTCGTTGACTGCACGCTTATCTTATTTAAAGTAACACAATATATGAAAACATTATTTAAAAGTTAAGTATGTTCTACGACAATCTCATGTGATGTAAATAGTGCAAGATTGCCCTCGCCTGGATGAAACCGGTTTAAATCAATTTACTCTTCGCCCGTAGCCTACAAAGTGTGGGTAATGAGATTGTGGGCTTTCGTATTCCTTTTTACGAGATAAAATTTCTTATTATTGCTTGCAGTTTTAAAGATATAAATTTACGTTAAATCGGTATGTGAGTTGGTTGTTAATATCTTTATATAGATCGGTACGCTTTCAGTTATGAATATTATAAGAAAATCAAAGAAAGATTCACCACAGAAAAATATATACAAAGTAAAATAAAAAAAGGTATATACGAGGAAAGTAAAAAATATATGTTGTGATTTTTTGTCTGAATGTGTGTACTTTTTTATATTGTATCTTTCAAGTACAACAACAAATGTTCTACTTTTTAGCCTTAAGTATTTATTTAAACATATTAAATACACATTACGGTATCAATTTTAAAGAATATATCTGTTCCAAGAGGTTCGATATTAACACACCTATATTTCACACACACACACGCACAGACACACACACAAACACACACAACAGTCAATTTTTCAACCTACAACCGGTGTAGTACGACCGCGGAAGTACCACCGCCACACCTATTTCTAGCATGAAGCATTTTTTACGTTTCGATGGTAGAGTGTGGTTGCCGGCACACTTTCACATGAGGTGACCATCATATTCCGCGGGAGTAGCAACGCATATGTGGTTGACTTCAGATAGAACCCATGTTCTGTATGAAGTTGATTACAAATATCCATGGGCGGCAGTGACCACTTACCATCAGGTAGACTGCATGCTCGTTTGCTTCTTCAGTCAGATTAAATAAAAAATCCTAGCGGTTTAAAGGAAATGATATTCCAAAAAGAAGGGAAGTAAGCAAGTAGTATTTTCTTAAGCGGTCTCTACTGACCCTTTTCTTAATTATACATTTACCTTCTGCGGGCTGTAAGGGCCATTCTAAAGCCCTTAAAAAGAAACAAAGGCGCCTCATTACTCCCTTTGCGTTTAATTAGACATTCGATTCACTTTGTCGGGCCCATAATCTCTTAGGATTTATCTTCACTGTGTTTCAGTTACGTTTCAGCAGGACTTTTTAAATTGCTAATTTTAGAAGGTGGTACGTGGTTCGACCGGGGAGGTACCATCGCTAAACCTATTTCTAGCTTGCAATAGGTACTCCGGTTGCGTTTCTTTCGAGGTCCCGGAGTCCTCTTTGTAGCGCCGAGTACGGTCACCGAGGAGGCTTTAGTGCGGTAAAAATCCCACATAACTATGCGTCGCTCCTACAACGTCGGGTACTTTTTGAAGGTTTCCCCCTCAACAAAAAAAGCTTGCAATAGGTACTTGCGTTTTTGTGGCAGACGACGATTGTTGCACACTTTTACATAATGCGATATTTGTCTTCGGGAGAAGACACGAATCTGTGTTTGATTTCAAATAAAACCCTTGTTCTATGTATATGAAGTTACATTTAGATGTAAACTGCATGCTCATTTATTATTTTAATGACATGAACACACATATTCATGTTAGAAAAACACTTAAATTTTTCTGACGATAAAGGCTAATCACGGTAAATTTTTTTGGAAAATTTCCATGAGTCATAAGATCATATCGTCCTAATTAAATTTGGTAATTGTATTTGTTATGACCGTAGAGTAAGTAGAGTAGAGTAGCAACGCATCTGTGATTGACTTCAGATAGAACCCCTGTTCTGTATGAAGTTGATTACAGATGTCCATGAGCGACAGTGACTACTTACCATCAGGTGGACTGCATGCTCGTTTGCTACTTCAGTCAGATAAAAAAAACCATGACCAAATATAAAGACAGTGTGCAAAAAACCTTTAAGATCTTTGATTGGTGTGTTTTGAGCATACTTTTGACAAAAATAAAGCTTATTAGGAAATTTAAACGTAACGTTGTCTAATTAGCGAATTTATTTTGTTAATTGCGACATTTGAATGTTTAATTAACTTTTCATTGATATGTTTGATTTTGTCATGGAAATTTTAGTTAAATTACATTTATATACGTGTCAAGGGAATTTCGAGTACAATTAAAATACAAAGATTTAGGTATTATAATGGAGGTAGATAATTTAAAGCTTTCTTACCGAGCTTACGAGTGTTGGAGTTCCTTTATGAAGTATGTAAGTATCTCACGTTTCACTGCAGATATGCCCAATTGTTTCCGTGTAGCAGATTTTTAATTCGTGGGATAAATGGTTTAGAGAGACATATTTACTTAAATGTGTCTTTGTATTAACACAATCATCATGGAACTTAGCCGTTAATGGAGATGCCCAAGAATATCGCTGGTTTAAGCGACTGTAAGCTATAAAATTTGTAAAAAGCATTAGGATTATAATTATTCATTTAAAACAAATTGTAATAGTTTTATAAAATACGGAAGAGCAGGGCATCCTAGGTATTATTACATTAAGTCATAAGGATTTCATAGCGACAATTTATGTTTGTGTACAATTTGTTATATCAATAAGGTATTCCTCATTAAAAAAAATAAACAAAACGTTCGACTCGAACGTTCGGCTTCCATAGGTTGAGCGACTACACTTTTATAGGTACTTTGTCAAGAATTTATAGGATATTTGCGTTGTAAATGAACTGACAAATGATATACTTACTGCTATAATATATTTATTTAAAGTTGATGTTGATGGATTTTTTCTCACTGTGGAATAGTAAAGGACAAGAGGAATATATGATTTTTAACCGACTTCCCAAAGGAAAGAGGTTATCTATTCGTCACGTATATTTTTTTTTTTTTTTTTTTTTTTTTTTTTTTTTTTTTTTTTTTTTTTTTTTTTTTTTTTTTTTTTTATGTATGTTCGGGCGAAATGGCTAGAAATCGTCGACCTACCGACACGATTCATACGACATTGTATGCGACTAGTTTCACAGGCAGTCCCATATTGAGGAAAATGAAAACCTTCCGGCGGTTTTCCCGGAAAATTGGAAAATGTCGGTTTCTTAAAATCTTGAATAACTTGGGTGTTTATAAACCGATTTCCATTTTCTTTCTTTCATTTGATAGAAAATTTCGTCACGCAACTTTTTCTCTTGGACATGGGTATGCTGTGATGCTTAACTCTTTGAGTTATGGGGTGGAAACCACCACCACTCCTCAAGTTTTTTAGATAATTTGAGATAACTCGGCTTCTGCCGAATCGATTCTTATGAAACTTGGAATATGTATTATATATCTATGCTTATATAGGTTGACAAAAAATTTGACCTTCAACTCTTCGATCCTGATGATGCAGGGTTACAGCTATCCTAAACTATAACATTAGCTATTTGGTGCTTATATATATGTAACAAGACTACTAAGCAGAGACATGTGATGAAAATTTGACCTTCAACTCCTCAATCCTGATGATGCAGGGGTGCCTCAAGCCTAAACCATTGGGGTTGACCATTTGGTGCTTATGGGTATGTTATAACAATACTAAGCAAAGACATATTATAAAAAAAATGACCTTCAACTCCTCAACCCTGATGATGCAGGGTGCTGTAAGCCCAAGCCGTAGGTGATGGCCATTTAGTGCTTACGGATATATAATAAGATAGCAAGGCAAAGATGTACGATGACAAATTTGACCTTCAACTCCTCAACCCTGATGATGCAGGGGTACTGCAGGCTTAAACCATAAACGTTAGACATTTGTTGCTCACGGATTTGTAATAACATTGCTAAGCAAAGGTATACGACGAAAAATTGGACCTTCAACTCCTCAATCCTGATGATGCAGGGGTATTGAATGCCTAAGCCATAAAACTTAGCTATTTCAATCTTACGCATTCAAAATGATATTTAAAAAAATGTAAGGTAAAACATTAGAAAAATGGTTGTATACGGTGGAAAATTGGACCTTCAACTCCTCAATCCTGATGATGCTGGGGTGCCTTAAACTATAGGCGTTAGCTACATGATCGCTACGTATATCTGATAAGATTACTAAGCAAAGATATAATATGAAAAATTTGACCTTCAACTCCTCAACCCTGATGATGCAGGGTACTGTAAGCCCAAGCCATAGAAGTTGGGGATCTGTTGCTTACGTGCATGCGATGAGATTACATAGAAAAGATATGACATGATAATTTTGACCTTCAACTCTTCGGCCCTGATGATGCAGGGGTACTTCAGGCTTAAACCATAGGCGTTGGCCATTTGATACTTATGGATATGTAATATATTTACAAAGCAAAGACGTATGATAAGAAAATTGACCTTCAACTCCTCAACCCTGATGATGCAGGGTACTGCAAGTTTAAACCATAAGCATCGGCCATATGGTGCTTACGTATATGTAATGAGATTACTAAGCAAAGATATGACATGATAATTTTGACCTTCAACTCCTCAACCCTGATAATGCTGGGGTCCTTCAAGTTTAAACCGTAGGCATCGGCCATATTGTGCTTACGTATACATAATGTTGTTGTTCACAATACCAACAATGAGTTTCGGAGAGGATATAATTATGATCAAAAATTCCACTTTGAATACAATTACCTGAAAGATGCAAGAGTACTACCAACCTTTTTAAATTGGATGGGTTATTTTTATCAGTATCAGTTGAATTATACTCTTAGTTATAAGGTTTATATTACTTTTTCTACTTTAAATATTGATAATTATAGGTCTATTTTTTAAATAAATGTTTACTCAGAAAAAGTTGTTTTATTCGGTTAGGTTAGGTTCGAACAGATTTTTCCCATTCAGAATCTAAGGGAGGGGGCGCGGTAGCGCCCCCGACCGGTTGTGTCAAAGAAGTCTATTTTTATATGATGACGTCAGCACATAATTTTATTCATCCGAAAATCGGACGAATAATTAATTTTATTCATCCGGTTAGCGGACGACTAGCAACAGCCATATCGTGACTGAAAAGCGTGAAAAAAAAATTTTAAACAAAAAATACAACCGACTTCCATGCCACATAAAAGTAAAAAATAATTTAAATACATGTTGGTTTAGAGCAAACACAGTTCTTAGTACATAGTCCCGAAGTCGGCGCTCATATAAGATACATGTAGTTTCGTCATGATCCAGCAAAATATGGTGAGCGCCGACTTCGGGACTATGTACTAAGAACTGTGTTTGCTGTAAACCAACATGTATTTAAATTATTTTTTACTTTTATGTGGCATGGAAGTCGGTTGTATTTTTTGTTTAAAATTTTAGACTTATATTGTCGCGGAAATTATAATATGTAACAGGTATCTACGGATATTAAAAAAAATATTTTTGGCTATTTTTCGATCTAGTTTAATGGATCGTGGTCACAGCAAAAACTACGAGCTTTACTACGAGCCATACAAATGTGTCAAAATATCGGCAAAAACAAATTTAAAAAATGCATATCGTGAGTACGCGTTTAAAATAAAAATGAAGACCGGTATATAATATCTAGGAATATACGTAGAATATGATCTTCAGCTAAGAACGAGCATGAAATAAACCTGAAACACAGAGGTAGCAAATTCAGCACAAGCAACTCGACAATAAATCAGGTCCAGGAAGAAATCGACTTGCGATCCTTTAACTACTCAACACGGAATTTTAACTTCTCAACATTGATGATGCAGGGTACTGCAAACCCAAGCTGTAGAATTTGGCCATCTGGTGCTTGGGGGTACAATCCATTATTGTCCCACTGCTGAGCACGGGTCTTCTCTCAGAATGAGAGAGTTTTAAGCCATAGTCCACTGCGCTGGCCAAGTGCGAATTGGTGGACAACTACCACCACCATTGGCGGACATCTGGTGCTTACGTACATGTAATAATGATGCGGTTTTTGTTTTATTTCTTTTTGACGATATTTCGATCTTGTTTGACGGATCGTGGTCACGGCGAAATTGACAAGTTTCGCCGGCACCACGATCCACGTAAATAGCTCGAAATATTGGCAAAAAGAAATTAAAAACCGCATATCGTGAGTACCCGTCACATATAAAATTGAAGAGAGCAATAATATCTGGTAATATGGATACATAGAATATGTTCTCAGCTAAGAACGAACATGAAATAAACCTGAATCACAGAGGTAGCAAATTCAGCACAAGCATCTCGGCAATAAATCAGGTCCGGGAAGAAATCGACTTGCGGTAAACGCGACCGGAAGGCGCTGAAATCGATAATATCTTTCCGCTCTGAAAATGAAAGCGTGAAATAGTTTTATGGTCTCCTTAATGTAGGCAACTTCTTTTTACTGATATATGTGAGGAACTGTGAATCTTTGAACTGCGATGTAGGTTAAAATGTTATGATAAAAGAATTAGGCTTTTTAAAATCAGATATTGGATTTTTTTAACGCTACTTTAGGTTTTAGATTTTGATGAAAACTTTTTCAGTTTAGGATATTCGATTTTTATTTTGTCTGAATGGGAACTGAAAACCAATTTTCCCATTTGCCGGCAATCATTTGAACAAATCAAATCACTCAAATGGCGACGACAAAGTTAGAAGTTAAGTTAGTTAGTAGGATAAAGTTAGAATCCAAGATAAAAATATGTTACATATCACATATAACGTACCTATATCTTTAGAAAACATTTTATTTATTAAAATCAAGTAACAAAGTAGCGTACATTCCGGTTGATGACAAGTGGTCACTGAAAAATATTTGTACCTTCTCTTTTGTTGCCCTTGTGAAGTAAGTTGAATATCATACGTCTTCATTATCTCACTCATCAAACAAGAAAACGACAAGGCAAAAAAATTTTCAAACAGAAAATACAACCGACTTCCATGCCACAAACAAGTAAAAAATAATACATGTTGGAGAGCATACACAGTACCTAGTACATAGTCCCGAAGTCGTATGAATCGTATCGGTAGGTCGACGGCGTCTGGTCAAAACGCCTGAACACACATAAAAAAACAAGACGAATAGATAACCTTTTTCCTTTGGGAAGTCGGTTAAGAACGCAAATGTGAAATCTAGAAAAAGAAATATTTCCTAGTGCGTTTCGGAAGTTCTTAAGTTATGGTTTGGCGCTGCGCAACAATATTCTGCGGATTTAGTTACGCGACGTGACTTGATGCTTGTTAACGTGAGTAATAAAGTTTTATTCTAACGACGACGCGGACTGAATATAAAGGCATTTGAATAAATAATCATTCTAATTAATCTGATACACAAAGGAATTGGGAACAGAACTCGTTTGAGAAATATTTATGAAAAAATCGAATTGAAGTTGAGCTAAGATATATATGACTAGATTACTCGCTTTGGTAGTGAATATCTTATATGTTCAACTAGGTCATAAACTATATTCGGAAGAGAACCAAAGGGCGCGCTCTGAGGTGCTAGCGTGAGCGACTAGAGGACCCACACAGCATACGCCAACTGATGGTCAACGCTATCCTACCAAAATGCCGCGCGTGACAAGCAACGGTGGAGTGTCCTACCGCCTGACTCAGATACTCACCAGACATGACTGTTTTGGTCAGTAGCTGAACAGGGTAGGGAAACAGGTCACGGCCCTCTGTCATCATTGCGGGCACGACGAGGATTCCGCACAACACGCTCGAGTACAGCTTTGGAGTCTCAGCGGCGGATCCTCGTCCAAAAGGTTGGAGCGGAGCTTTCTCCGGCGGTCGTCGTTGCGGTGATGGTTCAGCGGCGAGAGACCTAGAACAGCATGACCACCTTTTGTGAGGACGTCATGTCTGCGAAGGAAGACGCCGAAAGGGTCAGAGAGCGTCCTGAACCCGCTCAGAGGAGCCGCCTCAGTCGCCGGTAAAAATACATAAATCAATGTCTCTTCCTAAGCATAGTGGAATCTTTCTTTTATTATGATTGAAGTAGCAAACTAAGTTAGTGTTTACTGCCGCCCATGGACATCTGTAAGCAACTCCACATAAAACATAGGTCCTATCTGAAGTCAATCACAGATGCGTTGCTACTCTCAAACTGAGAGCATCAAAATATGTCGGCCACCACACCCTTCCATCGAAACGCAAGAAATGTTTCACGCTAGAAATAGGTGAGAAATAGGTAGAACAGGTAGAAATCTATTGAAGGGTAACCCTAAGTTATAAAAAAATGGTAAAAAAACCTTTTTGTTACATAAATAAGACAGCATTACTAGCATAAATTATTAATAAACACACGTCACGTCCTATGACCGAATCCGCAAAAATCCTATTTTTATGTTGTGCTACGTAGGATTATCCTGCGTAACACCACATAAAAACTGGGATTTTCATAACCGCAGCGTGTGAGCTAAATTATATTAAACACATTTATATAGAATTTATAAAAAACATCGGAGAGAGCCCAAATGTTCACACTCATTCTCTCAATCAGAAGGTCCGAGGCTTAAATCTCAGGTTCCTCTTATTTTGATTCTGATGATATGAATATTAAAAATTAATCAATTATCAGTGCTTTACGGTAAAACTAAACTTTGTAAATAAGTGTGAGAGTTCGTTAAATATGTTGTTTAAAGTGTTAGAATTCATCTTGGTCAGCGCCGTGGATTATGGCCTACAAACCGTCGAACTCTTCAACCCGGAGACGTCAAAGAAGAAATATCTAAATTTGACTTAATTTATTTACCAACTGCAATGATTTACTATTGTGTGAACAGAATGCTGGTTGGTCACCTTTGATTTTAAAACTTTGCTAATGTATAAGAATAATAAAGATCCTTCAGTGAAGCTAAACAATCCAAATCAATCTTTCTTTGTCAACCACCTACAATAGTTGGATTTATATTGGCATAGCTCATTAGGAACCATTTACTAATAAGTGGTGCCAATTCATTATTGTCTCATTGCTGGGCACGGGTCTTCTCTCAGAATGAGAGAGTTTTAGGCCATAGTCCACCGCTCTGGCCAAGTGGGAATTGGTCACAACACTAAGAAGTATTAACGTCTAATAGTGTATATTTTTTTATAGAAATAATATTTTTGTGTAGGAAAATATATAAATTATATTTTTATTTTTATCTAACGTGAGTATGCCAAGTCGTTTCTTGTTATATAGCCCTGAAAACGTATATCAAAGTAATTCTGTCAAAATGGATTTTCCCTATTTATTACCTACACGAAATGTAATTTTCCAGAGGCCCTAGACTGGGACATTCAATCAGGCGTTCGATAAATATAGAGAAAGGCTTTATGAAGGCTTTGAATACGTTGCCGGCTCCTGACACTGAATATTACTTTATGTCGCTAAAACGATTTCATCCTAAAGATTCTACAGGATCGATATGCACACATCGCTCACGACTGGGTAATGATAAGAAGGGTATGTTATCGATCCGACACTGTCTTACTAAAGACGAGACTGCTCTAATATGTAACCCCCGTTTGAACCCATAACTATATAACTAAGCTATTGCATAGCCTTTACCGTTTACCGCGGGCTTTGAGCGCGGCGACCGAATCAAGAAATTCCGTAACGAAAAAAACCTCACACCCCTCACTCCGCCTACCATGTAGCACGGCCGAGCGTTCGCTTAACGTGTATGTATATGGTACGACAGTACGAAGCTCGTACGAATCGAGATGAGCTGCTCGGAAATTGGACGAATATGTAAGCAGCTGTCGGTGGGAAAATATATAGTGTCAAAGAAAAAAACTTGATGAATGCCAACACTGCATAAATAAATAAATAATTATAATTGCATAAGTTGATAAAAAATGCTATGTCATAGCTTTATCGCGTCAGTCTCCGAGTGCCGCACGTTTTTTTGCAAATACTAGGTTATTCCTGCGGCTGTACTTTGGCCACGTCTGCCACGATAATGGAAGTCCTATGTGTTATTCTAAGTCATAAATTATCGATATGCCAAATTTAATAAGGAAGACTAATAAATGCACATAGATCCTCTGAAACTTTCATATTTATAATATTAACAAGTATTATATGTAGATATATACTCGATAGTGATTTGTGTTATAAGAATATACTTGTTGTCTGAACTTGAGCAGCTTGGTCTAGCAAACTAAGAAATCTTTCTTGAAGGTGAATGCTTAATCATTATACCTACAGTAGCATATAAGAGTATATTGATTGAAAACATTTTTTGCCCATTGGTTAATCAAATGTTTGAAAAATCAGATGTACGTGCTTTGTCAAATTTAGATCAGGATAATCTACCGATCACAACGGTCTCAAATAGTCAAGGATCAAGTTATTTAATACACCTAATCTTTAAACTTTTTATTTTATTTTACTGAAGTAGCAAACGAGCATGCAGTCCGCCTGATGGTAAGTGGTCACTGCCGCCCATGGACATCTGTAATCAACTTCATACATAACATGGGTTCTATTTGAGGTCAATAACAGATGCGTTGCTACTCCCGAGGACTATGATGGTCGCCTCATATAAAAGTGTGCCGGCAACCACACTCTTCCATCGAAACGCAAGAAATGCTTCACACTAGGAATAGGTGTGGCGGTGGTATTTCCCCGGTCGAACTACACTGGTTCTACCACCTTTAATATTTATAATAAGTACATTTAGAGAGACATAAAAGTGGTAACAACCTTTACTTCTATTTGTATTTTCACCTATTTCTTCGTAACATGTTACGAAGGTAGTAGAACCCATGTAGTTCGAACGACGAAGTACACACATCTATTTCTACACTTTTATATGAGGCGACTATTATTGTCCTTGGGAGTAGCAACGCGTCTGTGATTGACTTCAGATAGAACTCATGTTCTGTATGAAGTTGGTTACAGATGTCCATGAGCGGATATTACCACTTACCATCAGATGGACTGCATGCTCGTTTGCTACTTCAGTCAGATAAAAAAAAACTAGTTTTTAAGCTGCTTCTTGACGACATTTAGAGACACAGCCAAACTACGATGGCGGAAAGAAACTGCTGACAAGCTTTATTGATAGATTAATCTATCCGATGTCTCGTTCGATTTTCTTTTTAAGTTCTATATCACAGCACACAGTTCTAATTGCATCCTTTCACCTCAAATTTGCTTAAAGTAATCGCTACTTATTAAAATTTATTAAGTACTTGATAATATTTGTCTAAAGTCGAGTATTTATAACATTAAAATATAACATTCAAGGTAGGAACCAGTGTAGTTCGACGGGGAAGTACCAACGCCACACCTATTTCTTGCGTTTCGATTGAAGGGTATGGTTGCCGGCGTACTTTCACATGAGGCGACCATCATAGTCATCGGGAGTAACAACGTATCTGTGATTGACTTCAGATGGAACCCATGTTCTGTATGTAGTTGATTACAGATGTCCAAGGGCGGCAGTGGCCACTAAACATCAGGTGGAATGCATGCAGGTCAGATAAAAAAAAAACACCAACTCTATATATTAATAACATATTTTAAATCGGCTAAATTTGCGGGATACAATATAATATGCAACAATACCGGACGTATCACAATATTGTTTGAAATTAACCGAAACTATCGTGCTTGTCAAAGGGATCCAATGAATGAGCCGAACTGTTAAGTACAGTTTGTAATTAGCATTGCTTTTGATAACAGGGTCACTGAACCGTAGCTTTGACATATTATGTATGCCTAAAATTATTCATAATTTCACAGAATATATTTATACGAGTATACCTACATTCTGCATGGCCATTTTTGTTTTAACTACTACCCATATCTATTAATACTGAAATGCAATGTGAATTGTATGCAAAATTATTGTTATGATTGGGCGTTATTGGTTTGCAAGGCAGCTGTCTGTAATTCCGAGATCAGAATAGGGTTACGATATCCCATGCCTGTCGTAAGAGGCGGCTAAAAAAGGCTTCGGGTATTACGGGCGGCAAGAGTGGGAACTCGAACCATCCAGTTAAGCGACCCCGGGATCACATTACCCTGCATTGCCCCCAAGCCTTCAGGTACCTTTTGAAGATTGAATAAACAAAAAGGTTTGCGAGGTAGAATGAGTATGGTTCAATCAACTAGGGTGAAATTAAATTTCTTTATTTCGTATAAGCCTACGGGGGCAGTTACAATTTGTCAGTTATTTTTTTTTCTTACACTACCACGGAATCGGAAAACAACCTCAACTGTGAAGATCGCGCAAGACACTCAACGGGTTTGTCTTTTTCGTTAATTTATTTGTTATTTTTTTTAATATATTTACAATCACGTTTTATATCTATACTAATATTATAAAGCTGAAGAGTTTGTTTGTTTGTTTGAACGCGCTAATCTCAGGAACTACTGGTTCGAATTGAAAAATTCTTTTTGTGTTGAATAGACCGTTTATCGAGGAAGGCTTTAGGCTATACAATTATATTTATTGGTTAGATATATTTTAGAGCAAAATATTAACCTCATGTTGATCCACCCGCAGTATATGCCGCATGCGCCGTCGTATACGATGAAGTGCAATAAAAACTATGATATGTTTTTTACAAGACACAGGAGCAAAATGGGAAGAGTAGGTCAATGTGAATGAAAACTTTCAATTTCCTAGATCATCCACATGTTAGGTATCTTTTTTACGCGGGTGAAACCGCGGGTACTGCTAGTATGTTAATAAAAGTTATCTTTATGGCGAGAATCGTAGTCCTTGGCAGTAGCAACAAAATTTTGACTGATATTGAAATAGCTTACAGGTATCCATAGACGGTTTTATATCACATTTTTTAATATATCTACAATAATGTTTTTTACACGTTAATAAAAGTTAGGTAGCTATATGGCGAGAATCGTAGTCTTCGGCAGTAGCAAAAAAATTTCGACTGATATTGAAATAGGTTACTGATGTTCATAGACGGTAGTGATCACATACGATCAAATATACTGCATCATAATAATATGTAGTAACAAAAGTATTTAGCGCTTCTGTATAAAGTTTACAGAGAGTTTTAAGATAGAATTACTTAACCGAGGCCTTAAATGACCTTTTGTAAATATCTCTTAACCCTTTCTATGTAACTACAGGTCTTTCATATCTAGTTATATTTATTTTACCTACATTCCTGTAACACAGTGACTGGATCATGAGAGCGAGTCGTAAAAAAGTAAACAGCACAGGAAATGTTAGATTAGTATGAATAAAACTACGTTTTGCTCGAGTAAATATCTCAACCCTTTCTATGTAACTACAGGTCTTTCCTATCTAGCTTTATTTATTTTACCTACATTCTGAAACACAGTAACAGGATCATGAGAGCGAGTCATAAAAAGTAAATAGCACAGGAAATGTTAGTATCAGATTAATCTATATATTAATAACTGAAGCAAAAACTTGTGATTCGTTTTTAAGATACTTGCCGCTGACGGAGGAATATGAAATTACGCGCGGTTATAGCTGATGTAGAGAAGGATTGCGTAATGCTAATATATTTTTTTAAATAATGCACAAAACATACATAAAATCAACTAAAACACATTACACTCCCTACCTTGTATTTAACACAAACACATACATAATAAACTAAATTACATTAAATGTCTTACTATGAAAACACATAATGTAAAAAATGACAGCTGTCTTTGTCAAAATACCCGCTATTGTTTTTAAATGCATCTTAGTTAATAAACCTTTTACCTTTAACGGGTGCGTTCAAATAACTTGAAAATTGTTATAATTTATTTAAATTAGAGAAATATGGCGCTTTGGACAATGTCAAGTTTAGTTTTTTAATTAAAATTACGGTCCAATTTCGACCATTGCGACGGATAATTAGTATAAATAAAACTACGTTTTGGCCGAGATCTCTTAACCCTTTCTATGTAACCACAGGTCTTTCCTATCTAGCTATATTTATTTTACCTACATTCTGTAACACAGTAACTGGATCATGAGAGCGAGTCGTAAAAACAAACTCTTTCTAACCACTTACGTTATTCTCTCGAATTACCGCCCAATAACAATTGTGAGCCTCGTCCGTACAATTTTCGCTTCTTGTTTGCCGCAATTTATAAGTAAAAGCGTCTTTTATCGAAGTGTTATCACTACATAGTATAACAAAGTAGCTTCTCCCTGTCTGTCCCTATGTATGCTTATATCTTTGAAAGCACGTTAGGTATTTTAATGCAATTCGTTTAATAATATATACATAATATAGTAGAGGAACACTGATAATTTTAAATTTTTGATTTCTTGGCGAAACGAAGTTCACCGGGTCAACTAATTCTAATGTAAACGTTATTATTAGGGATAACTTAGAAAAATCACGTTTCTCGAAGAAAATGTACGAGCATGAATAAATATACTTAACATTTGTAAATCCACCTATCTTACCAGTCACACAACATTACCGTGTTATTAAGTTAGGTTGCAAACAATCAACTTATCGAGTGTAAATTGTCAATATTTAGAAATTTAGTACAAAATATACAATTATTGTTCGTGAGAGAACGATTCATACCTTGATTGGTAAAGAACGCTTAGAGCACAACTTGCTTCTTAGTCAATAATCGTAATAGATTACTACTACGGCACTATTACGGTTATTATATTGACAACGGTTACTAAACCGTTGTCAATATTTAGATACGACTTTTGTCAATTTAAAGCTAATGTTTGTATCGTACGATCAAAACGCACTAATAACAGATAACAAACGTCCGCTTCCGCTCATGACTTGGACAGATCTGAACACGACAGTTAGCGCGTCCGGCGTCTCGTTAGCGACGGTAATGTGATTTTAACTTTCGCCCGCCAATGATAAGACAATTCGCTCCATTACACTAGTAATTGTCCGCCTAATGGAGGCGCCATAGTGGATTAGTTCGGCTAACTTCTGTGCGTGGGCTTCGCTTCTTTTTCTATTTAGGGTTGCGGCTTACACGAACTAATAAACGCAGCTTACGTAGACCTTGCGTCAGTGGTCACAACACCTTATTATTATTACTAGTCACCCGTCGCATCGGTCGAAATTCAACCGTAATTTAAATTAACAAAACTGAACTTCATATTGTCCAAAGTAGTACGAATATTTCTCAAATTCAAATAAAATGTAATAATTTTTAAGTAATTTTGATCCCGCCCGTTAAATATAAAAAGAGGTATAATTATTTAAGCCGCATTTAAAAGCAATAGCGGTATTTTGACAAAGACATCTAACATTTTTGACGTTATGTAGTTTTATAGTAAGATATTGAATGTCCTTTTACGTTTACTATGTATGGGTTTGTGACATATGCATGGTAATGTGTGCAATGTGTTTTAGTTGATTTTATGTATAATATATGCATTATTCGAAAAAAATATTAACATTCTGCACTCCTTCTGTACGTCCACTATAACCGTACAAAATTTCATACTAATCCGTCCGCGGTATATTACTTAGAAATGCGTAACAAATTTTTGCTTCACGTATTAATATTATTATTATTTTATATTTGTACCTAATGTTAAGGCAGATGGACCACCAGATGGAAAGTTGTTACCGTCGCTTATATACATTAGCAACTGTGAAGGAGTCGCCAATGTATCGCCGGCTTTAATATCACTATTAAATAATATTTAATAATAATAACGTTTCTTTTATTGCACCTTTCATGAAAAACCCTATGTCATAGCGCTTCGTGCATACCTCAGAAGATTCTGGTCCTCAGAAGGTCCTCAGAAGCTGATCCAGCGAACTTCGTTCCGCCCAAAAGTGAAAAATCTAAAATTATCAATGTTCCTCGACTATAATATACATACATATATTATACATATAAACCTTCCTTTTAAATCAATCTATCTATTAAAAAACTTACATTAAATTTCGTAGCGTAGTTTAAAAGACTTAGATTTTTAAAACTACGCTACGGAATTTTAGTGCTACTTTGGACAATATGAAGTTTAGTTTTTTAATTTAAATTACGGCGAATTTCAACCGTTGCAATGGGTGACTAGTACTATCAATTGTATGTGATTCTGTTCTGGTGTATAGCCTGAGATAAAGCAGAGAAGCTAATATCAGGTGTTATGTAGTCCTCAGCGGTTACAATGCGTCTGTGATTAATCTTGCTCTATCCATTTGATATAGGTGTATCTAATTCGTCCTAATGGTAGAAATGGTACGCCGATTTATGCTCATTGTTCACTAGTAGGTTAATTAACCTTTTATGCTTGTATGTCCCTTGATGACGCAATCACGAACTTTGTTATATAATCGGTTTTGACGACACGCGTGGCGAAGCGGTTAACATACCGGTCTGACATGCAGTGAGTTCCCGGTTCGATCCCTGGCCAGCCAGGCATCTGAATGAATTTCCATTCTAGTTCTTGGTCTGGGTGTTTGTTTATTCGTCTATATATGTCTAAATGGCACCCACGACACAGGACAAAATCCTGCTGTGGGGCTACGAGTGTAGAGTGTTAGCGTTTGCGTTTATTAAAAAAATATATACGGTCGAATTGAGAAACTTCCTCTTTTTGAAGTCTGTTAAAAAAATTGGTATATTATCGGGCGGAATTCGATTTTAGGACCTTATCAAATTGCGGTTTAATTATACAATATTAACCCAATGCAGAGAATAATTTCCTCCAAAGAGAAACAAAAACAAAGTCTAAATGAAACAACTTGTGCCGACCGCAGGTAACTCTAATCCTCTTTGGAAATGATTGCTTTTATGAATGGGAGTGACTGCATATAAGGAGGGCTTATGCTGTGTTATTATTAACTTCGTCGACCCACGTGGCGCAGTGGTTACCATACTAGTCTGTAGCGCAATGGGTCCCGGGTTCGATTCCGGGTCAGACAGGTATCTGTCTGAATGATGAGTTTAGATTCCTGTTCTGGGTCTGAGTGTTTGTGCATTCGTCTTGTGTGTGTACATGGTACCCACGACACAGAAAAACCTAGTGTGGGGCTATGAGTTTAGAAAGTGTGTAGCGTGTAGAACTTATCTTCTTATTTTTAGCTGTCCCTGAAGACAATATTATTTCAGTTGATACTCATATTGGGAAGGTTATTTAGAAATATGTAAGCCGCCATTTTATGATGACGGCCATCTTAAATTTCAATGTTTTGTCATGGTGTATTGTATTCTAAATGTTAAACCCCATCATTTGATACCATATTAGGTATACCTATTCAATATGGGTAGTACGAACGGATGATTACATTTGTTTGTACTACCGTACGAATAGATTTATTCTTCCATAATTTTTTGAGTGACCATCTTAGATTTGAATCGTTTTTCATGGTGTAGTGTATTCTACAAGTTAAGCCCCACTTTTGGGCGCGGGGCTAATATCGGAAAAATGTTTAGGTAAAAGTGTAATATGTTTGCTTAATGCGGAAAATAATAGTCGTACAGTGCTTTAGTCTGAATGCAGAGAAAAAAAAACATGCGTGCGTACAAAGTACACATGTCAGAAGTGAAACTTCTTTGTCGAACTAATTTATAAATCTTGTTTATATTTATACAAATCTAAATCTAAATCTAAAACTTTAAATTTCCAAGATTAAGAGGAAGGGAAAAAGGCGTGATACGACGTTCGCTCTGTCTCACTTTTTCTCTCAATCTTTCTCACTCGCTTGCTCCCTACTCTCACTCCACGGCTAGTTGCTCATGCTACGTTCGCCCTGTCTTACTCTCTCTCAATCGGTCTCGATCACTCTCTCTCTCTTTTCCGATACTTCCGTTGCATACCGGCGTGACGTCTCATCTGTCAAAATTTTACCCTCATGCGCCTAAAGAAGTTTCACTTCAATAATCTTTTACCCTCGTAGCCCCATACTAGGACTAGCCAAACACCGAGAACCAGCACATGAATCTAAACTGGTCATTGTCCTGTCTGGCCGGGAATTGAACCCGGAACCCAGGGTGTCAGACCGGTATGGTAACCGGACCGCCACGTGGGTCATTTAACAATAATAATAGTAATTACATAAAATTACACGAAGGTTTGGTTTACGTGATCATGATTATTTTTGCGGTATGGACATAATGTTATTTGGCAAAGTTGTACAGTAAATATGGAATTCCTAGTTATTCAGATATTAGAATGTTAGCAGCAGGGTAGTAGTAGTTAATGACGAAGGGAAGATTGTTGGACGCTGCTGGCTGCATAACCGTTTTAGGTGGTAAAGTGGTGTCAGGGAAAGAAGGGGTAGTAAAATATAATAAACTAGTTGAATCCCGCAGCTTCGCCCGCGTTAACAAAAATCGATTGTCTGTGGGAATAGGATATTTTCCCACAGTAAAAAGTAGCCTATATGTTAATCCAGAGTATTAGCTAACTCCCTACCAAATTCTATGATAATCGGTCCAGCCGTTTACACGTGAAGAAGTAACAAACATACACACTCATAAACTTTCCCCATTATAATATTAGTATGAAGTATGATTAGCAAGAAGTAAACCACGCGAGGAGAACTGGAGACAAAGCTAGTCGGAAACAAAGTTTAATTCAGTTAACCAAATGTTTCATAGCAAAAAATAAGCGTGCTTACAAAAATATTATGGAAAGAGAAAATGTTTTCTTCATCTGAATGGACGGTTGAGGAAAAAGTACAGAAAAAGAAAAATTAATCTGTAATGTCTCCGCGTTACAGGTGGTTCTTAATTACGAGTTAATTAGAGCCCAGTGCCACTAATTAGCGGCAGCCTGTTCAAACTTTGCTGTCTTTTAGGGTAAGAGTAGTCTTGCGTAGAAGAAACAGTTTTTGTAGTTCATTTCTTGTGTTTGAAAGGTATTTTACTTGCAAAGATGTAATCATTATCTTTCACGCTAATGGAATTAGAGGGGTTGAGGTTATCATATTTTAAATTATTTCCTTCTATTTCATTATTATTGTACGATTGAAGGTGGTAGAACCAGTGCAGTTCGACCGGGGAAGTACCACCGCCACACCTATTTCTAGCGTGAAGCATTTCTTGCGTTTCGATAGAAGGGTGTGGTTGCCGGCACACTTTTACATGAGGCGACCATCATAGTCCTCGGGAGTAGCAACGCATCTGTGATCTGTGTGTTCTATATGAAGTTGATTACAGATGTCCATGGGCGGCAGTGACCACTTACCATCAGGTGGACTGCATGCTCGTTTGCTACTTCAGTCAAATAAAAAAAAAAAAAACGATTTGTGGTTTAAGAAACGTTTATAGTCGATTTTGGAAATAATACCCCTAAGCTGGCTAGTAGCTAAAGGGCCAGCAAAATTGGACATACGAGTTTCTAACATAGTTTTCATTGGCCGTGCAGCATTTTAGCAAACCTAAGATTAAATAAAACAATATTAAAAAAAATATTGTAGAACAATTGAATTTACATTTTTTTCCTAGTGTACCGTATTACACATGTACACATTAGGCCCTTTAATTTCATTTCCGTATAGAGTAGGTTGTACAAAAATATATAATCCACCATTGTGTTGCGACTGCCATTTTGGAGTAACAACAATATGGATTATATATGTATGTATCGTCCCTGTAGTTCCGGGATCAGAATAGGGCTACGGCATCCCCTGCCTGTCGTAAGAGGCGACTAAAAGGGGCTTCCGGGGTTGCAGGCGGCTAGAGTAGGGGCTCGAACCGTTCGGTCAGGCGATCCCGGGAAGAACGGCGGTATATGTGGTCGCATACCGTCTGGCCACCCATCTGGGAGGTGCCCGATGGGACAACGCGCTCAGAGGATTCCGGTTGCGGTCGGACCGAGTACCCGGAGTCCTCTTTATAGCGCCGAGGACGGCCACCGGGGGGGTTTTAGTGCGGTAAAAATCCCATATAACTCTGCGTCGCTCCCACGGCGTCGGGTACCTTCGAAGGTTTCCCCCTCGAGAACAAAAAAAATATATATGTATGTATAATTGCATTTCACCAGAACTACACATGGGTTACAAATTTCAGCTCAATCTGACACTGTGAAGAGGGTTAAATTTAGGTTGCAAGATTTGATCTAAACACACATACCTGCAGACTTACATACATACAACCGACAACACGGATGGCGGAGTGGTTACCGCTCTGACGCGCAATGGGTTCAGGGTTCGATTCCCGGCCAGACAAGTATCTGAATTATGAGTTTAGATTCATGTTCTGGGTCTGGGTGTTTGTTTATTCGTCTTGTGTGTGTTCAAAGTACCCACGACACACGAGAAAATCTTAGTGAGGGGCTATGAGTGTAGAAAACGTGTGTTATCCTTACATACTTACCCACAAACATCGTAAGTTAAAAATGAAAGCTCTTAATTAATACATTGAGAGCTAGTTCTATGAAGCACGGATTGCGTAACGAACAATGCGAACTAAAGAGACCTAACGTGTAATTGTAATTTTATGGGAAATAAATTCTTGTACACATTTTAGAGATATTCTCAAAACCCGGAGTTTGAAAGGGATCTAACATTTATGTTTTTACTCATGTATCATGAAATCTTCACTTATTCATTCGCTAGACAGTATATAAAATTATCGGGAGTATTTTCAAGTTTTTTCAAAAATTTCCGAAGTTGTGATACTTTTCATTCTTTGACCGATATATGCTTGCTTTGTCCACCCATGGACATCTGTAATCAACTTCATAGAGAACATAGGTTCCATCTGAAGTCAATCACAGATGCATTGCTACTCCCGAGGACTAGGATGGTCGCCTCATGTGAAAGTGTCCCGGCAACCACACCCTTCTATCGAAACGCAAGGAATGCTTCACGCTAAAAATAGGTGGCGGTGGTACTTCCCCGGTCGAACTTAGTTCTACCACCTTGAAAAATATATCCTTAATTCTGTTTACTTGTCTAAATATAGAGCCTACCTTCTATCGGCTCTTTTCCAAAGTTCTTTTTCGACGTCGGTTTGAATTAAGGAAAATAACAAAGTGATCGTTCGTTTGTCTTTGATACATATATTCAAATTTTAAGCCATCTTTATAAAAACAGTACGATTTTCTTGTCAATATTATCTAATTAAAAGTTATGACTTAATAATTTAAACACGAAACAAAGCTTTTTCTTGTAAAATAAGCAACAAAATCTTTTCGTCCTATTTTTCTACATTTTCCTTGTTCCAGTAGGATCGGTAACAAGTTTCCTAATTAATGCTTTCTTCTATTAAAATATTTACATCTTGTTTCTGATTTTAATTGGATTAATTACTACTTCTACTAAGAAACACTAAATAATACTCGATAAACTTTGCGTAAATATTCAGTAATTTAACAAGTAATGTATATACATTAATTGTTAAATTACTGTGCAACATATATTTGAGTTTAGTTTTCTGCAATATTTATGTAATCTTCTGTTTACTATTCTTGTTGTTTCTATTAATATCGGTATAACAGAGGTAGGTATTATTCAAAGTCGTTAATAAAGTTTATTATACACTCATACCAATGTGAAATTATTTAATAAATTTTATGTAAACATAAATTAAATCTCCTTAAATTTCCAATTTACAACAAAAGAAACTGTTCTGATTCTGAAAGTTAAGTCTGTGTCTTCACACGCCCTTTAAACTAGACCACAACAGATTCAAGTAGATCGCTTCCAAAGAGCCAAGTTCCAACCTACTTCTTTTCTTCGTTTTCCAGTATAGTCTATAGTTTACTGTAGTACTCCAAAAGATAGAAGTCGAAGTATTAAATCCTATGATGCAACATTAACCCGATGCAGAGAACAAATATTTTCATAATAAAAGACAAAACGAAAATATAATTACTTGTGACACGATTCAATAAAAATATATCATTACTGTCCTTCTGCTATTGGACGCGGACTCTATCAGCCTGATAATTTTCAGCGGGAATTTTCATATTTCATTCAGATCTTTTCTTAAAGATGTCTCAGGCTTATAGAATTCCTCATTGTGTTTATACTGCGTCATCAAAAGAGCGTGCCTGGGTGTCTAACGTCAAACCACAGTCTAAGGGGGAAATGTCCTTCGCAGCACCTATTTTCACTAAAAAAGCAGTAATCGAGCATGCAGTCCATCTGATGGAAAGTACCACTGCCGCCCGTGAAAATCTGTAAACCCATTAGTCGCTCGTTCATATCCGGCTCGAAGGACCAATGTCAAAAGAAAGTTCCGGAAGGAACTTAAATAAGTGGACTGTATTACATAGGCTGGTTTAATCACCATCATAATTACACAAGGATATCCCGGTCAAACAAATGTATGTAATTAAAATAATGGTCCGTGGCCGTCGGAGGTCGCGATGGTGAGTGATGGTTCGTGCCGCCGCTGCTGTCGCTGATGTTGCGTGCCTCGTGCCCACGCGTCCCCTCTCGTGCGAGTTGGAGGGTATCTCAGCAGTAATAAACCTCAAATAAGATCAGAGTCTTACCTGGCGTAAGCTACAGATGCGCTGCAATGTCTGAAAACGCAAGTAGAACGCCTCAGATATATGATATACTAGCTGTACCCGCGGCTTCGCCCGCGTAAAAGTAAGTGTATCGCAAAGTTTTTCCCGCACAAATCTCGACCCCGTTGAAATTATATGATAAAAAGTAGTCTATAATTATGTTATTCCACAACCTTTTCTATAGTGCAAGTCCTATCCAAATGAGTTTAGCCGCTCGGCCGGCGATTACCCGGACATACAAAGAGTGAAGAAACGAATTTAAAGTATGTATTTGTGGTTAGGATCATAATTGTTATGTAAAAATATTTTAAAAGTTAGACAAATTAAAATTAGAATTTAAAAATTAGACGATTGTAAACCGCATTTCATTGAATTAATTAACAATCTTAGTGGTCACACATTACCAAGAAGCACCTTGTAAACCAAATCCTCCTTCACATTTAAACCAAAACGCATCGATTACAAAGATTGATTTTAACTTTTCTGTAGTATGTTTAAAAGTTCTCAGGGTGATGCTGCAGGGTGAAGTGCAATGTTTCTACTGGTCTAGTACAAAAAGACGCTACTCTTACAAACTCATATTTAACATTCGTATCCTACTCAACACTCGACACTATCAAGTGGTCAGATTACTATAATAATGCACACGCATCGGCGGCCGGCTTGTATTAGCATGCGCGAGCGAGACGGTTACCTACCCCTGCCGAGAGACACATCGCGATCTTTATTATTTTAAATCTCTAATATCTTTAAAAGTATTTATTTGATGCATATAGTGTAAAAGCTAACGAATGCATTTATTTATATAAGGATTAATACCGAACAGAAGAAAACACTTTCAAAATTAACGTAATATTTTTAGTTGAAAACATAAAAAAAAATATTGTGACTTAACCATAAGTTATAGAGATATACTATCGCGGATTGATTTTACATTTAAGGTTGCAATCCAGTGTTTCGTAGCCCTTGACGGGATTATTAGTATTCAACATCAACATTTTTAATTATCGATAGACTTCGTAGTTGTTTTGTAAATAACGCCACCAATGTAATTCATTCCGCATTCAATGTAATTCAACATAGTAGTGGATAGATGGCGCAAGTATACCTAATATATAACTCATCGGTAATTCCTCGTAATTTTATATTGTGGGTAAATTAAATCAAATTTATATCACATTTATTTGTATGATAATTAATTGTTATCGATTTATAGGTATGTATTATTTCATAATGAACTAAGGATCAGGATGACATCAGGGCAAAATGACTAATATGGCGATAGTTGGAATTTGGAATTAAACAAAAGTCGCGATATACCGAGTTTTACAGATATACAGATTATTATTGAGATAAGTTTTCAATCAAGTCTATCTTGCCCCTTGACGGAATTTTATTATCGTACCCCTTTAAGGAAATTATATAATTTGATATCTCTAATAACTTTAAACGTATTTATTTAATGCACACAGTGTAAAAGACAATTTTGATCTTTGTTATAATTACGAAGCTAACGAATGCATTTATTTACATAAGGATTAATACTGAACAAAAGACAACAGACTCGAAAATAACATATTGTTTTTAGTTAAAATATGGAACATAAAAATAATTATTGTGAGTTAACCTTAAGAGATATAGATATGCTATCGTGGATTTATTTTATATTTAAGTTTGCAAACCAGTGTTTCGTAGCCCTTGACGGAATTATTAGTAATTCAACATCAACATATAATAATTTATCGATATTACTTCGAAGTTGTATTGTAGATAACGCCATCTATCAAATGCTCATTCAACGTTATTCAACAGAACAGCGATAGATAGCGCAAGTATACCTAATATTTAACTCATCGGGAATTCCTCGTAATTTTATTCGTATCTTTAGCATTATAAATACATTTTCATATTATAAACCCATATTAAGGGTAAATTAAATCAAATTTATATCACATCTATTTGAATGATAATTAATTGTTACCAATTTAAATGTATTATTTCTGAACGAACTCACAATGACGTCCAGGCGAAATGGCCAATATGGCGATTGTCATTTGCATTGGAATTTAACAAAATTCGCGACATACCGAGTTTTACGGATACACGTTGTCGACTCAAAATCAATATTTTTTAATGTTTTATTAATCACATAAGTTTTTAATCAAATCTATCATACCCCTTGACGGAATTATGAGTACACCTCTTTGTCAAATGCCAATACGGAGATTGTCATTTGCATTGGAATTTAACAAAATTCGCGACATACCGAGTTTTACGGATATATGTTGTCGACTCAAAATCAATATTTTTTAATGTTTTATTATTCACATAGGTTTTTAATCAAATCTAAGATACCCCTTGACGGAATTATTAGTACAGCTCTTTGTCAAAAACGAACTACCATACAAACATTTATGCTCGATTTTAACATTTTAAACCCATTTTTTGAAATAAAAAGTAGCCTATAATGGATCCCAAGGTCACCACTATCTGTGTACACAATTTCATAAAAATCTGTTCAGTAGTTTTGGCGTGAAAGAGTAACAGACAGACAGACAGACAGACAGACAGACAGAGTTACTTTCGCATTTATAATATTAGTAGGGATATATCTCGTCAACCCATTATTGTCTCACTGCTGGGCACGGGTCTTCTCTCGTAATGAGAAAGTTTTAGGCCATAGTCTACCTCGCTGGCCAAGTGCGAATTGGTGGACTTCACACACCTCCGAGAACTTTTTTTTAAAGAACTCTAGGGTGTGTATGTTTCCTCACGATGTTTTTCTGAATAAAAAGGATTGATAATTAATTTCTAATACGCACATAAATCAGTGCGTGCTTGGGTTTGAACCTCGGACCTCCCGATTGAGAGAACAAGTTTCAACCATTATGCTGTCACTGCTCTAACAGACATATATCTAGTAACACCACTCCGCCTCTCTCCCGCGTACATGTGACATTTAATGTAATGTTAATGATACATGAAGAAAACTCCAGTTTCACAGAACAAAGAGACAATCAGTCGCCCGCGATTGTCGTTGGCAGGTCAAACAAAGCGCGAGCGTATATCGAGATAATTATCCCCTTTGTTTATCCCGGAAATATAAGCGCAGTTGCTTATGGGACAAAGGAGTTTGACGCGGGTTCAACTGGGACCGTTTTCTATTTTGTATAGAGTTTTGTTTATCATTGACCCGTGTTTCCAAAGTGAATATCGGGCCACTGACAGCTACTGTGTCGGAGTATTTCTTGTTGTCACAAATCAAACTGCTTCCTATTAAATTTGGTTAATTTGATATAAAAAATATAAAATGTAAAAAAATTGTAAACACCAAGATTCTGTCAACTTTTTAGGTTCACAAAAGATTTTCTTTGTGGGTGTTTAACCATTTATGTTATTTCCAGAAGGTCTTTTTGTTGGTGCGATAGATTATCATGAATTGCTTATGAATGAAAATATAATTTTTTGTTGTATATTGTATCGTAGCGTAACGTAACGTGTCGTGTCGTGACGTGTCGTGTCGTGGCAAGTGTTTTCAACCCATTATTGTCCCACTGCTGGGCACGGGTCTTCTCTCGCATTGAGAGAGTTTTAGGCCATAGTCCACCGCGCTGGCCAAGTGCGAATTGGTGGACGTGCGAAGTGTTTGCTGTTATTTTGATTAGTTTGTTAAGTTCAAAAATCAGTTAGTTAAATAAATTATTAGCAAATTATAGTTCATCTGGCTATTGGATTTAGTATTGAAGGTAAGGTTCAAACATCGTTCAAATATATGGGAGCACCGAATGAGCATAGTTTGACTGGACAGATGCAAAAATGTATACCGAGAATCAAGTCTAGTGTTTCGGTGTATAAAGATGAGTATAGACTAGAGTATTTTCTCGAGCATTTCTGCGTAATGTACGTAATATGCGTAACGTAATATACATTATATGCGTAACGTTCTAACGAATGGTACAATACAGATAAAAGTTCAGCTTCCAAAGCATTTCCATGTAATGTGCTCGACGTCTGGTTCGTGAAGGGTGCTACACTAGAACATATCATAGAGCGGCTCGTTGTTCTGTTACAAATAAATGCTCTCGTCTATACTCATCTTTGCCCTTACGTAAACTTAACTTACTTAAAACCTCGGCTTTTCTATATTTATACAAGTTGGCTAGAGATGACCATGAGTGTCAATATCCACTTACCATGACATGAACTGCATGTCCATTTTCTACTTCTATTCTTACGTTAGTTTCAACCTATATTTTTTGTGAGCATATCTAATACGCATGTTACTAGACCGAGTTCCAAAGATATTATCCGTCCGAGATAAAAGAAACAAAAGAAAAAGGGTATGATAATGCGCTAGACACATTACCCTAAATCCTAGGGCAGATTTTGACGGCGGTCAAGATACCCTTCTCACGTCATCAAGAGGCTCGCCTCGAACTACCAAAAATTAAGGGTCACGAAATTAACTAAGTAATTAGGTTAAATTCTCCGCTAATTGAGATTAGTATGTTTCGGGCGTCGCCAAGGGAAAGGTTACGGGGGTTGCTTTCTTATCAAAGGTTAAAAGAGATGTTGTAAATCTAGTACTGAAGCTCAAACTAATTTAAGCGACAAGATAATAATGGTCAAGGTTTTTTTTGCCAACGGTACATCTATATTTGGTGGTAGAACATATCATGTTATGCATGTGTTATGTATGTATATTTATAGTTCGTCTCTTTGTCTTTTTTATTTGATTGAAGTTGCAAAAGATCATGCAGTTCAACTGATGGTCAGTGGTCAGCGCCGCCCATAGAACTGTACCATTGTACCATCCATCTGTGCGCATCTACATGCATAACAGGGGTTGTATCTGAAATCAATTACAGATGCTTCGTTCCTGACAAGGAACTAGTTACGTCAAGAAGTTCTCACCTATTGGTGGATGGGTGTGGTCACCAGCTCAGTTTCATATGATATAAAATAGTACATTTACTGGTGGAAGAACCAGTGTAGTCCGCCCGGGGTAATACCACCGCCACATCTATTTCTAGCGTGAAGCATATTTTCTTGCGTTTCACTGGAAGGGTGTGGTTGCCGTGACACATTTATATGAGGCGACTATTATTATCCTCGGGAGTAGCAATGCATCATTGATTATCTGTTCTGTTTGAAGTTGTTGACAGAAGTCCATGGGCGGCAGTGACCACTTATCCTCAGGTGGACTGCATGCTCGTCTGCTACTTTAATCAGATAAAAAAGCGACCACCTTAGTCCCCAAAAGTTGCAATGCATATGTTTTTTTTTTGTTCTCAAAGGGGAAACCTTCAAAAGGTACCCAACGGCGTGGGAGCGACGCAGGGTTATGTGGGATTTTTACCGCACTAAAACCCCCCCTCGAAACGACCTCAACCGGAATCCTCTAAGCGCGTTGCCCCATCGGGCTCCTCCCAGATGGGCGGCTGGGCCCACCGCTCCGTCTACTCTTTACGACACATACCGCCGTCCTTCCCGGGATTGCCTGACCGAACGGTTCGAGCTCTCACTCTAGGCCTTTGCAACCCCGGATCCCCTTTTAGTCGCCTCTTACGACAGGCAGGGGATGCCGTAGCCCTATTCTGATCCCGGAACTACAGGTACGAATGCATATGTTACCTGACAGTAATTACTGACAGTGAGTACTAACATCACATTAACTATATGCTCGTTAGCTATTTTGAAAGAAAGAAATATTTATTTGTAAAAAATACTACAACGTTATAAGGCATACCGGCGAACCTCGGCCACTTATTTTCAGTGTGTCCCAATTCGACGAGCTGCTCGGTCGAGTGGTGCGTTGGCAAAATATAATATAAAGAAAATACACATAACAATACTTAAAATTAAAACATATTTAAATAACATGTGGAGTACATGTCAAAATGTAATATAAAGAAAATACACATCACAATATTTATTTCAACTGTAAACAAATATATGTGATAATTTAATACAAACTTTTCAAGATATTTGGACAGTGGGCAGGATTACCCTCTTCTCACATAATCAAGGGTTCTGCAACGTATGCTATTAGTAGCCACGGCTCGTTAGGCACTGCGTAATTGGGTTTATCAGTTTGGATTACTCAGTGTATATTTTAGATTGCGGATTGAATTAGTGTTATTAGTCACTTATATTTAAAAACCGTAGTGATTATTAGGATTTGAAATGTTCCACTAAAATAAGCTAAATATCAAGGCATTACTAATTATTATTGTTACTCTTGTTAACAGTTACAGTCTTGTTTGTCAATTTTAATAGAAAAGTAGAAATTGCAGATTTTTATTGAAATTGTAGATTTTTAACTGTTATTACCGTGTATAAGAATTACACTTGTAAATCAACTTTGGAGAGATTGCCGTAATGAATTTTATAGTCTGACACGTAGTGAGTTCCGGGTTCGATCCCCGGCCAGTAAAACGCCTGAATGATAAATTTAGACCTGTAATCTGGGTCTGGTTGCTTATCTATATTTTTTCTGTAACCTTGAAAATAATGTTACATCGAAATTGATTTGAAATTTCTAAGCTAGGTCTCGGAACAATACTGAAAGGCAAGGATCTTAAGTAAGGATAAGTTTTAAGTAAAATTGCCTATTAGGGTGTAATATCAAAGACCTCTCTATAGTTAGGAGTAAGTACTTATTAATTTCAGTAAGGAAATGTTTTCAAGCGATGTACCTTTTAGCTAAATAGTTTTCAAAGTTTTGCTGTACCCTTGCGTAGGGTGTCAGTGTTGTATGGTGTGTGTTATAAGCTTACTCGCAGACTCGACGAACTTCGCTCCGCCTAAAAGTAAAAAATCTAAAATTGACAGTGTTTCTCCACTATATTTGACATGTATTACAAATAAAAAACCTTCCCCTTGAATCACTCTATCTATTAAAAAAGCTGCATTAAAATCCGTAGCGTAGTTTTAAAGATCTAAGCGTACATAGGGACAGACAGCGAGAAGAGACTTTGTTTTATACTATGTAGTGATTAGGTGCTTATGAATAAGGCATGCAATTTTAGTACGAAACATAAATTTAATTTTGAATGACGTTCATAACCGCTTAAACCACTCAAAAGACTAGGAGATAGATATAAACTTAGGTGAAACGAACCACTTCTTTAACCATTGCCTGAGTTGCAACATCTCTTATTTGAAGGTGGTAGAACCAGTGTAGTTTGACCGAGGAAGTACCACCACCACACCTATTTCTAGCGTGAAGCATTTCTTGCGTTTCGGTGGAAGAGTGTGGTTGCCGGCACACTTTTATATTAGGCGACCATCATAGTCCTCGGGAGTAGCATCGCATCTGTGATTGGCTTCAGATAGAACCCATGTTCTGTATGAAGTTGATTACAGATGTCCAGATGTTACAGTTGGCAGTGTCCACCTACCATCAGGTGAACAGCATGATCATTTACTACTTTAGTCAGATAAAAAAAAGAGTGTGCCTTGAATTAATGAAATGAAATGTCTTTATTTTGCATAGTCCTACGGGGGCGCCTAAATCTCGCCTTGTAAATTTAAGATCGGAATTGAAATGAGATATAAACCGTATAGTCCAGAAGATTTAAGTAGAAGTATCGTATCAAATCGCGGTCCTATAATGCACCTCGGAGAACTTTTTTTAAAAGTACTCTCGGGTGTATTAGTTTCCTTACGATGATTTCTTTCGCCGAAAAGCAGTGATAATTAATTTCTAATACGCACATTTTAAAGAAAATTCGGTGTCACGTGCCTGGGTTTGAACCTCGGACCTCCCGATCGAGAGGGCAAGTTTAAACCATTAGACTATCACTGCTCTTGTGTGTATTCCCGTACAAAAGTAATATTTTTATCCAACACAGACAAACATCAGATAATATATGCAAATAATACCTCCAGAGCAAACCGTTCCAACCTCTATCCAACGTCGCTATAAAATTTTTACGAGTGTCGCTTTTTATTATGCAAGTTTATCAGGGTAGCTGGAAGAAATGTCTTTAATTCTACCCTTTTATAATTTCTCCGGGAACCAGCTTAGCCAGAAGTAAAAAAAGGACCCTGACAACGACAACGCGTTTTTCTGGGTTCGCTATCTGAGTAGGCAACTTAAAAAATGTAGATTTATGTTACATACATGATTGTGTATTGGTATATTATTTTCCTACGGAAATAATAGTGTAAATCTATGAACGTAAAAAGGATTATATTTCGACATAAGGCGAAAGCAAGGTGTCTTGCAAGGCAGAACGTACATGATCCAACGGGAAGTTACCACGGCTACACCTATTTCTAGCTAGAAGTGGTTGTTGCGTTTCGATGGAAGGGTAACATTCTAGGTTTATCTGAAATGATTATCTTAGTCTTAGGCCTTTGTTGTGCTTGAAATTGCTTACGTGTGTTCAAGGCTGTAGCGAGCGTTGACTGTCAGGTGGACGGCATGTTCGTTTGCTATTTCAATCTAATAAAAATAAAATTGCTAAGAAAAATTGGATTAGCTTTTAGACGCAAGCACTTTTATGCTTCAAAGAAAACGTTAAACCATCATTCCCGTGTTTATGGATAGGATTTAGTATGGTTGACGTATCAAATTATTCAACCTCAGTGGACAACGCCCGTGTTTCTCCTGTTTATAATGGTACAGTGATGCACGTTACCATGGTCCAAGGCCCCAATAAAATGAGTGAAGATCTATTCGGTCACTATAAATATAATTTTTGTATTAATAATTTTGGTACTAGATGGCGAACTTGGCTCTTAAAAAAAATAAAAAAAATATCAGTGTTCCTCCACAATATTATGTATGTATTATACATAAAAACCATCCTCTTTAATAACTCTATCTATTAAAAAAACCCGCATTAATATCCGTAGCGTAGTTTTAAAGGTCTATGCATCCATAGCGACAGACAGCGCGAAGTTACTTTGTTTTATTCTACGTAGTGATTGCACCAATTAAACGATTTTTCTTTCTTCCTTTGTTCCAATGATTTTGCGTAATGGAGTATGCTCAGATGTCCACAATTTATAAAGAACTTTACAGCTTTAGAGTTAAAATAGATGCAGGCAACTTAACGCTTATGCGTTTCACTTGGGCCGAAGGGAGCCGGGAAGTTAGTAATGTCATTACTTTAACTCGGCTTTGTGAACAAGAGCCGCGGGTAACTTGGCCTCCATATTGTTTAATGCTATTTTCACATTTTTACCTAAACTAGCCTAAAGAGGTCATAAAACTTTACACTTTACCGTTTATACCTTACGGTGTACAATAGACGATTGAATTCTTACTTTTGGAGTTTTCAATTTGTTTTTTTCATGTATTCGTGCATGATTATTATGGACATTGTTTTTGTTAACCACGAATATCTTATTTTCTTAGTAGTAAAATCGTGGTATGATTGAGGACAACAAAATTTTAAACTATAAGCATTTTTTTTATCCGATTGAAGTAGCAAATAAGCTTGCAGTCCACCTGATACTTACCATCACCACTTGGTCACTATGACCACTTGGTCACTGCCCATGGATATTTGTTAGCAACTCATAGAACATGGATTCCATCTGAATTCAATCACAGATGCTTTGCTACTCCCGAGGACTACGATGGTCGCCTCTTAACAAGTGTGTCGGCAACCACATCCTTCCATCAAAACGCAAGAAATGCTTCCCGTTAGAAATAGGTGTGGCGGTGGTAATTCTCCGGTCGAACTACGCCGCATTTGATTAACAAGTAACATAAAACGGTTTTTAACGTCACTACCGGTTTGTTTTGTATATAAAATCCCGAATGAAAGACCGATAAATAAATGTATTATACTGCAGCACGTCTTTTTAGAAATTAAAATCCTCCGGAACGGCTTGACCGATTCTCATGAAATTTTGTGAGCCCCCCTTAATGATAAGTGTTGTCCACCCTTAACATGTTTTGTTTTTTATTTTTGTATGGCAAAACAACGTTTTTTATATATAAAATATTTATATATAGTTATGAATAAAAATGATTTAAATGTTTAACCAAGAAACTATTACATTGTCCAAAATACATTAATGGTATACAATAATTATAGGCAGAAAATGTAGTGCTAATTTATGTTCGTAGCGCACAAATAAATATTCTGTTTTTTATTTACTGTATAATTTATATTAAATGATTAAGGTATTAGTTAATGCATTACTTAGCCCTTTTAGATTTCACATTTACGGTGAAAATTGATTTATATTCTCATAATATTTTATCGTTTCACGGATTGTATTTAACTCCAGTTTATAAAGTTTGTAAGTCATTTAAAGTTTATCAAAAGCAATAAGCGGATCTTTGGCAAATACGACAAAATACAATTTCCGTAGATTCTTCGATATAAATTATTTGATTTGTATTTCCATTTTGCTACCTTCTTCCGAAGTTTATTTTCATTAGCTGTGTTTCATTTTTTCGATTAAATTCTTCTCGATTATAATAAACTAATTATATATTGTTCATATATAAATAAGATATAGTCAGTTTCGTTCTAATAATAATTTGTACTTATTTTAAATTTTTTTGGGTTTGGTAATCAAATAATAAATATTTTTTTTTACCGAAGTTACAGGCTTTATCTCTACAGTCATAAAAGACGAATATTTTTTACAGAGTATGTAATAATAAGGCTGCAACAAATACAAAAATTACAATAAAAGGTAACAACAAAACCTCTTACTAATCCGATGTTTATTGCCTATTTTTTAGGTTTCTATAATGCATGCACTTCTATCGACTATCTTCTATCTTCTATCAGCGCGGTGGACTATAGCCTATAACTCTCTCAGTCCACCAATTCGCACTTGGCCAGCGCGGTGGGTTATGGCCTATAACTCTCTCATTCTGAGGGAAGATCCGTGCCCAGCCGTGGGACAATATTGGGTTGACGAAATGCGCTCCTATAGGTGCTACGATCGTAAATACTAAAATATTAAAAATAAAATGCTAGTACTGAAATCACCGAATTCGCAAGTTAGACGCGCACTTAGCCGTATTTTTAATATAGCTGACCCAATACCCACGATTCGGAATTTTCAATTCGCCCACACTCATTCCATTCTAGTGAGTAAATTCAAGAACTTGTTTCTAACTCCTTGTTCAACAATGTCTATCAAACAGTCATTACCCTTAGCGAAAACCAGTAAACATAAACCAGCTGAAGCCGACGCGTCGAGACGATCTCTCGTCATGCACTAAAACAACCCCAATTTCACCGCACAATAAAACTTGACAATAAATAAACCCAATAAAATAAAAATTCCCAACGAATCTATTCTTCGAATAAAATTCCCGAAACAAATTCAAAGTGCAGACGGGAATTTTATTGTCCTACCTCCAGATAATGCGAACGGACTAAACTAAAATATGTTTGTTGGGCACAAGTTTTTATTACTTATTTGTACTAGTGTTCCTAGGCAATAAAATTTGCGTAACTGCGAACATATAAAAATATTTTCCCCATTGTTCGTTGTTTACGATCGAAGTGATGTAACTATTACAACCTATTACAAGTTTTGGTGTGATATTTTGAGTACGTCGAATCTCTTATCGTTTGGCCACGAAACATTCGGTTCGCGCTGCAAGCGTTAGTGTTAAGCAAATTTTGGAACATTTTGAACGGTAGCGCTAGAAACGGGTGTGGCGGTGGTAAGTTCCCGGTTGAAGCATATACGTTCTAATAGCTGGTAGGTGGTAGAACCAGTGTAGTCAAGGTGGTAGAACCTGTGTGGTCAAGGTGGTAGACGGTAGAAGGGAAGTTCCACCGGCACACCCATGTATTTCTAGCGTGAAACATTTCTTGCGTTTTGATAGAAGGGTGTGGTTGCCAGCACACTTTCACATGAGGCGACCATCAAATTTCTCGAGAGTAGCAACGCATCTGTGATTGACTTCAGATGGAACTCACGTTCAGTATGTAGTTGATTACGGAGGTCAATGGGCAGCAGTGACCACTTACCATCAGGTGGACTCCATGCTCGTTTGCTACTTCAGTCAGATAAAAAAAATCGTCGGTGCTACTTGTATTGCCAAGGTTTCTACTAAATTAAAATTTTACACAAATAGGCCATGTTAAACATAAATTACATCCCGTTAATTACGAGTGGTGGCAAAAACTGCAGCTGTATGAGAGTAAAAAGATCCAAAAAGGTAGCTGTAAAAAGCAGGTGCGCCTGCATTAGCGCCGGTAAGTGCCGACATTTTGATTTATACGCTCGAGAAATTTACTAGAACGCTGTTTTACCGCTAGATAATAGAACAAGCATAGGCACTTACCCTACATTGAAAATAAACAATGTAATACTGCTTACAATAAGGTTTTTATCACATAAGAAAATATATCAAATATACGATTGTGCACAAGTAATTAAATAAAATTTATATTTGACGACTCGCGTAGGGGAGCGGTTACCACACCGGTCTGATGCGCAATGAGTCCCGGGTTCGATTCCCGGCCAGACAGGTATCTGAATGATGAGTTTAGATTCGTGTTCTGGGTTTGGGTGTTTGTTTATTTGTCTTGTTTGTGTCCATGGTACCCACGACACAGGAGAAAATCCAACTGTGGGGCTATGAGTGTAGAATATATGTTTGATGATGATGATATCTGTGTAGTGGAAACTGGTGCTAGTCTGTTATTTGCCACTTTTTTATCTTATTGAAGTAGCAAACGAGCATGCAGTCCACCTGATGATAAGTGGTCACTGCCCATGGACATCTGTAAGCAACTTCATACAGAACATGAGGTTCTATCTGAAGCCAATCACAGATGCGTCGCTACTCCCGAGGACTAAGATGGTCGAACCATATAAAAGTGTGTGAGCATGCAGTTCACCTGATGGTAAGTGGCCACTATTGCCCATGGATCTCTATAAGAAAGTTCATATAGAACAAGGGTACTTTCTAAAGACAGTCGCAGATGTGTTACTACTACCTAGGACTAAGATAAAAGTTTCCTACGTAAAACTGAACCGGGAACCATCCTCTCCCACTGAAAAGTAAGAACTGGTTCATGCTAGAAATAGGATTGGTGGTGGTACCTCTCCGATCGAATCATACTCGTTCTGCCCTCACTACATAGTATAAAACAAAGTCGCTTCCCGCTGTCTGTCCCTATGTATGCTTATATCTTTAAATCTACGCTGCGGATTTTAATGCAGTAGTTTTTAAGAAAGACTGATTCAAGAGGAAGGTTTTTATGTATAATACATGGATACTATGGCGGACGAACACTAATCATTTAATTTTTTTTTTAATTTTAGGCGGAACGAAGTTCGCCGGGTCAACTAGTGTAAAATAATACTTTATTCTCCACCTACTCTGTAATACGACACATTTTTATTCATCCAAAAAATAAATTTTACGTCAAAGTATTCTGCTTCACTGTCGAGAATTCTAGGAACGATATTGTAATGAAAATTTCTAAAATACTCCTTCGCCTATTACAGCTTAATATCCTGTGGTTTGGCTTCATCTTTCTTTTGAACATTATTTTATTTTTATCGCTCAAAACGGCAGTGATGCCTCCTCGATCGAACTACACTGGCTTTACCACCTGGCAAAATTGGCTTCTTCTACCAAAATCGTTAATAGAATGAATGATGTGATAGACATTTTTGACGACCCGCGTGGCGGAGCGGTTACCATACCGGTCTGATGCGCAATGGGTCCCGGGTTCGATTCCCGGTCAGACAGGTATCTGAATGATGAGTTTAGATTCCTGTTCTGGGTGTTAGTGTAATTTGTCTTGTGTGTGTCCATGGTACCCACGACACAGGAGAAAATCCTGCTGTGGGGCTATGAGTGTAGAAAGCGTGTATTTTTCCTAAAACGGCGAACTATAGCTAGATCTGTTTATATCTATTATACCAATTTTTGGTATTAACTGTTAATATGGGAAAAATCATACTCATGCCCAGTTTTAATGGCGACAAATATACGTATGTAGTTAAACACTATTTTATTGATATATACTCAGGAAAAGAAAAATAGTTTTAAGGGAATAAAAGAATAAATATAAATAGGCGTTATTTATATTTATTCTTTTATTCCGTTCGTTCATAACTCTGACCACCTTGAAAAGCCCGGGGAGGGTTATTGAATAAAATCACACCATACAATTATAATTTTAAGAAACTTAAATTATAAACAGTTTAAAAACCAAGAAATCATCAATGTCTCGTATAAATACACAGTAAACAATAACCTTTTTAAATCACTATGTAATTGATAAGGGAACAGAATAAATCCTACTATATAATATTATAAATGCGAAAGTTTGTGAGGATGTATGTGTATTTGTTATTCTTTCACGCAAAAACTACTCAACGGATTTGGTTGAAACTTTACAGTAGTATAGGTTATACATCAGAATAACACATGGACTATAAATTATACCGATTTTTTTGTAATTATATTATAATATAACGAGAAATACCAGGTTAGTCGCAAAAAAAGTTGTCCTCTGAGAGCTATCTTCGCGTACGCTGCCTAAACCGTTGGAGATATCCAAATATAATGTACCGGGGAATTGTTTGGCTCACATAGATCTAAATAAAAGTCCGCGACAGTATATGTCTATATTTTATATATAACCCACAATAACTCTTTTTATACTTTGAAAATTTAAAAAATATGAAGTTGATGTTTCCATGGGTTTTATACAAACTAAATATAAATCCTTATCAAAATAAATGATTTCAAAAAATCAAGCATCTAATAAAGATTGAATCTGCCTTTTACACCATGTAAATTGGATAAGTAGTTTAGAAGATATTACGAGTATAACATATTGCGTAGTCAATTGATTGACCGGCAGTACGCGCCGTGCGCCGCCGCCGTATATAATGAAGTTGTATGATATTATAATTTGAATGGTTATAAAACACGGAGCAAAATGTGAAAGGTAAATGACGGCCCTGTAGTTCCGGGAATAAGGCTATGTTATCCCCTGTCTGTGGTAAGAGGCAACTAAAAGGGGGCTTTCGGAGTTGCGGTCGGCTAGACTGGGAGCTCGAAACACCCAGTCAGCAACTTCGGGAAAGATGTCAGCATGTGTGGTCGCATGCTATCGTGAGAGCCAGGATGGACGGAGCTTGAACCGTCCAGCCAGGCGATCCCGGGAAGGACGGTGGCATACGTGTGGTCGCGTATCGTGGTAAAGACCAGATGGAGTGGTGGGCCCAGCCGCTTACTTGGGAGGAGCCCGATGGGGCAATGCACTTAGAGGACTCCAGTTGCGTTCCTTTGAAGATCCCGGAGTCTGGGATTCTTATAGCACCAGGGGTGCTATAAGAATCCCAGATAACCCTGCGTCGCTCCCACGGCGTACCTTTTGCAGGTTTCTCCCTCGACAAAAAAGAAAAAAAGTCCATGAGAATGAAACAGCGGAAAGATTAAATATGTTATTCAATCGTCATCGACCTTTTAATGATACACAACTCGGCACATATCAGATTAGCAGTAGTTTAGGTCGTAGTTGACCACGCTAGCCAACTGCGCGTTGGTAACCGTCACGGGTTTTGAGACCCTTTCTTAAAACTTTTAATTTCAGAGTAAGCATTAATATCTGTTGCCGACAAAACTAATTCAAATTAATATACGTGCCTGTGATTTGAAATTTGAACACACTGATTTAGGCGATTAACAAACGGTACCGCGCACCGCCGCGAATAGCGGTGCCCCGCTCGGTAAGGCGGTTTACGCACCTGTACGCGCGGATGGACCGATCATCAAAATAAACTTTTCGACATCAAAATGCATTTTTGCTTCAACGATGATCCGCGCGGTTAGGCGCCAGCCCGTGTGTGAGGCGCCGACTCCCCGCACTGTCGTTCACGCGGAGACACGGTGGTGATGAGAACATCGCTGGACCGCGCGGCCAGTCGGTGTACGTTTGTGAGGCATCAACGAATTTATTAGACCCCAACACAACATGAGATCCGCTTCACCGCCTACCGTGGCAGTGAGCGGTACCGTATGTTAATCGCCTTAGGACGTAGGGCAAGGGTTCAATCTGAAATGAATCACAGATGCGTTGCTACTCCCGAGGACTATGATGATCACCTCATATAAAAGTGAGCCGGCAGGCACACCCTTCAAATGAAACACAAGAACTGCTTCACGGTAGAAATAGGTGCGGCGGTGATGACTCTCCCTGGTTGAACCATTGCTCTACCACCTTGCAAACTTTATGTGGCAGACTAAATTCCACGCGAGCGAAGCCGCGGGCAAAGGCTAGTTGACAATAATAGAAACAAAATGAAATGCCGTTACTCCTAAGAACATGTTAGAATTAGATTCTATTTTATTCATAACTCCAGACAAAAGTAATCCTTTTATATCTTATCTTATTAAAAACACCAAATTCATCCCAACCCATTATCTTTCGTAAATTCTATTATCTTTCCCGCGGGACATTACTTAGTCCCGGATTGTCTAGATAGAAGGGACTCAAAGCGACAACTAAATTTAAATATGACTGAAATATGCGTCTGTCAGATTTCAAAATATAACAAAGGATAAGGGCTTTATAATCATTGTGCACAAAGCTTACTTAATGGCACTTATTTTAATTAATATTTGTATTAGCTTCGAATCTTTTCATAATAGTGATATAATTATTTTATTGTTATTAATACGTAAAGCAAAAACTTGTGACGCATTTTTAAGTAATATGCCGCGGACGGATTAATATGAAATTTTGCACGGTTATAGTGGACGTAGAGTAGGAGTGCAGAATGTTAATATTTATTTCAACTAATTCATGTAACATACATAAAATCAACTAAAAACACATTACACACACTACCGTGCATTTGTTACGAACACATAAATAATAAACGAAATACAACATTCAATATCTTACTATGAAAACAGATAACGCCAGAAGTGTCACTGTCTTTGTCAAAATACCCGCTATTGCTTTTAAATGCGGCTTAGCTAATTAAACCTCTTTTTTATATTTAACGGGTGCATTCAAAATTACTTGAAAATTATTACATTTTATTTGAATTTGAGAAATATTCGTACTACTTTGGACAACATGAAGTTTAGTTTTTGAATTTTGAAATTACGGTCGAATATCGACCGATGCTACGGGTGACTAGTTATTGTTATTATCTGAACATTTGCGAATCTGAATGCTAATTCCGCTTTTTATAATTTTATTAAATGAGGATCATTTCAGTTTGTTCATTTCTGTTTCGTACTGCATCTTGCAGATGTGGAATGAGCTTCTTCCTGTGTTATTCGTGGAGAGCTACGACACGGGACTCTGTCGACGACGCATTGCCGATTCTTATGTTGTTGAAAATGTCAATAGAAGATGGTGACAACTTTTTATCTGTCTGTCTGCCACATCGTTACGTACAAATATCATTAGTTGGACAAGAAAACAGTCCCCTTTTCAGTCCATAGGAGGCATATAATCGATGAAGGCTTTAAGGCCTCAGAGGCCAAAGCCAACATCTGGTGGTGTTTAGTGGGTAGGCACGTAGGTTCTTTCGTGAGTCCCACATAACCAATGCGGACGGCCGTATTGGTATGCATGAGCATTCACCACCACCCTCCCCGCATGGAGGGTAGCCCTTTCCCCTTTGTCTGGGCGCAAAAAAAAAAAGAAAACAGTGGGACATACACCAACGTCGTGATGCCTTTGGCTGTAATTAGTAAATGCGCGTAAAGGAGCTCAGAAATAAATAAAAAGCTCCACAATTTACGTTTTTGCGTATTAAATTCGTTACGTTCCTATCCGCTTAAAACATCAAAGAGAAATACAAAAATTGGATTACAGTAATTTCCGCGATACTGAGGTATTTCGGGAAATTCATATGAAGTTGTTACAGGTTTCCATTAAGTGTCTTACTATATAACGATATTTCAATATGTTACATAGAATTCACAGTGGTACTGTTTATAAATGTATTATTTCGATAAAGACAAGATAATTATTATATTAATACGTGAAGCAAAAACTTGTGACGCATTTTTAAGTAATATACCCCGGACGGATTAGTATGAAATTTTACACGGTTATAGTGGACGTAGAGAAGGAGTGCAGTATGTTAATATTTTTTTTAAATAATGCATATATCATACATAAAATCAACTAAAACACATTACACACACTATCGTGCATTCGTCACATACATAGTAAACGAAATAGAACATTAAATGTCTTACTATGAAAACACATAACGTCAAAAATGTTAGATGTCTTTGTCAAAATACCGCTATTTGCTTTTAAATGTGGCTTAGATATTAAAACTCTTTTCATATTTAACGGGCGCGTTGAAAAATTACTTGAAAATTATTACATTTTATTTAAACATTCGTACTATTTTGGACAATATGAAGTTTAGTTTTTTAATTTAAATAATGGTCGAATTTCGACCGATGCGACGGGTGACTAGTATATTTAATTATGTATGTATGTGTAGAGGAAAGTTTCTGAATATCATAAGAATTATGTACCAACTCCACTTCATGAAGGCCGTTTGCTGTACGTGAATGATTCTCCATACAATCCCATCTGTTTATTATTTCTTACCTACGCCCGCTACCGCTCCGTTGATCAAGTACTAAAACTTGGCACGTATCGTGTTAAAACTATCATCTGTTTTTATAACATTAAACTAGCTAAAGAGCTTGCCGAGCACCTCATGGTAAGTAACAATGGTGCCCATGGGCTTTTATGATCATCCCAGATAAGATTAGAGTCTTACCTGAAATTGGCTGCAAATGTTTTGCTATAACAGAAGATTAGTCAGTTGAAACGCCTCATATAAAGATGTTTCAAGCTTTTTGTTTAGCCAAATGTCAGGAAAGGTACTGGAGCCAGCCTCTGTAAAAATATGATAGTAAAATGTTTTACAAAGAAAAAGGCAAACCCACTGAGATTCTTGCTGGATCTTCTCAGTTGAGGTTGTGTTCCAATTCGATGGTAGTGTTAGAAAAAAATGTAACTGGCACTTCATTTAACTTACCGCAACTTTCAGGTCAAATCACGGCAGCACTTTAAACTGCTATTATTCGGAAGAAATTGGTGGCGCAAGGGTTTTTCCACCTTCCAGTGTGACCACATCTTCCAAATCAAATCAAAATTATCAAGAGATCCGTCCGCGTATCGGGAGCCACTGCGTAGTTCTTAAAATGTCCTAATGTCAAGAAGTTTAAGTTATTATTAACTACCTGAACCTCGCAGCTTCGCCCGCGTTAAAATAAATCGATGTATCGATTGCCCCGTGGCAATAAGATATTTTTCCACAGTAAAAAGTAGCCTATATGTTAATCCAGAGTGTCAGCTACTACCTACCAATTTTTACGAAAATCGCTCCAGCAGTTTAGACGTGAAGAAGTAACAAACATATGCACTCACAAACTTTCGCCTTTATAATATTATAGTATGATTAAGATTTAATCAAAATTTATTCATTCATATAATTATTCGGTCCTTCTGAGTCCCTAGCTGCGCATGCGCTTAAGTATATGATTCACTTGAATAAGTCGTTTATTTGTACCTTAAAGTCCTGGTTTGCATACAAAAACTCATAATTAAATGCCTCTAATCTCATTCCACCTAAATTATATTTTTAATATCACCATAAGTACCTCGCTACCCGCTCGAAAGATCAAAGGATCAAAATGAAATTATTTATTATTCACTTCATAATGGCTACGCGTACCTACTTGAAACGATCTTTGTTAAAAATATTAATCTTAGTACGAATGTTCTGAGTCTAATGTTAATTGCTTTTTGTGTTGCACAAGTATTCGCACTAAGTAGTCCGTAGTTTAGTTATCTCTCATGTTAGTTAGTTTTAGTATCAGGAAACAAATATGTCACTCAATGTAGACAAACTAAACGACACCGCATAATTATGTTCAAATCTGTCAAGCCTTAAACGTTGTAGAGCGTAGCAAAGAAATGGACATACATCGGTACGCTCGAAAAATATTCCTCTTTTTGACACGGTCGGGTAAAAAAGACCTCTAATAAAGTTTAATGGCTGCCATTCAGTATCAACCAGGACGGACGAATTGATGCGTTTTTAGAAACGAGGAAAATAGCATGGAATTGAGTACCTACGTCAAAAAGTTTCTAGATAATTTAAGATCGATTTTAGATTTATTTACCATTCAGGCGAATTATTCAGGTTATAAGTATGCACCCACTTGTTTTTATGTATCCGTGTCATCCATATAGACGACCCTCGTGGCGGAGCAGTTACCATACCGGTCTGACGTGCAATGGATCCCGGGTTCGATTCCCGGCCAGACAGGTATCTAATTTTTATGAGTTTAGATTTCTGTTTTGGGTCTGGGTGTTTGTGTCGAATACACAGATCCAGATCCGAACTTGTGTGTGTTCATGGTACCCACGACACAGAAGAAAAACCTACTGTGGGATATGAGTGTAGAAAGTGTGTTTAAAGTTTGTTTATATACGTAATCCTAATTTAAACTTTACAGAAAAATATGATAAAAATTAAATTAAAAATTAATTGTGGTAGAACTCTTTGTGGTTTGACTTTGGAAGCACCATCGCCTATCACCTATTTTCTTAATTTACAGCAGTGGTATTTATTGGTGGGTTCTGGTCTGAAGGGCGTGGAAAAGAAGGCATGCACTTATCCGAGATGTTTCAATTTAATCCTGAGAAAAAGCTTCCTTAAAAAAAGAAAAAGCAATCTATGGCTAACTCCAGGTAAGATCTGGAGTTAATTGCACAAGTCCATGACGCAGTGGCCACTTATCATCAGGTGGACTGCATATTCGATTGCTATTTCCATATTATTATTAATAAAAATTGAGTATAACTTTGACTTAGCTTTGGAAGCTTTCAAGTTATTTCCTTTGACTCTTACCGTTTGATATGTCTGAATTCAATTAAAGCTTCGAACTATCGGTGACCAGTCTAGTTTGTCAATGAGTATTTTGACTTGGTTGGACTAAAATGAGATAATCTTGAGGTATTCGTACTACTTAATTAAGCCTTCTGGCCTGCTTAAATAATTTAATTCGAGATACATACCTGATTGGTATCGAATTTCTCTCAATTTTAGGTAAAATAAACAATGAACTTCATATTTTTCTTGGCTGATATTTTCTTTTATGCGTAACAGAAAGCCATTTGCAGTACAGGGACCTTGATTCCAAGTTTATGCCATACATAAACAGGAATCGAGTGCCCTGCACTGTAATGTAAATGTAATGCATTACATATACTTGTCAAGTGAAATGAAATATCTTTTGTAATATTGGCCTATAGGGGTACTTGCACGCTGAAATGAAATGAAATGTCTTATGTTGTATTGGCCTATAGAGGCTTACAAGCTATTTATAAAATAGTCTCACTTAAATTTTTACACATTTATAACATCTCCGCTGAGTTTACTAAGGAATGACAACGATTGACTGATTACTAGGCGATTGAAAAATAATGTGGTCCTTTGTGACCTTGTAGCACTTTCACAATAAATAAAAATATCAAGAGTTATTTTCCAAATAAACTTCCTCGTTACCCGAAAGGGTAACGGGTTACTCAGGAGACGACCGGTGAAATAAAACCTTACTCGGAGTGCCCGCCGCGTGATGTATGGCGCCATTTACACGCCACCGTCCTTTATTATACCAGCATTATCCGTATATACTCGTATGTTACTTAAAACTTGCGAAGGACAGCTCTAATAGACTCGGCCATGAGTGGACTTTTAGAGGTAAAAACTAAAACAATATTTTCTTACCGGAAGGAACTAAAGAAAAGTACAAGATCGGGCTCAGTGGGGTGCCTTGAGGGAGCCCTATTACCATTGGACTGATATTGACTGATGATAATTCTAAAATCCCTTTTTTATCAAAGTTATGTAGCAAACTAGCATACAGTCTGTCTATTTATTTGTCGTTATTGCTACCGTGTACATCTGCCACACATGGACATCTGTAACTTCATATGGAATAGGGGTTCTATCTAAAGTCGACACCGATGAGTTGTTATGCCCAAGGACTAAGGTAAGTCATAATACGAAAATTATTATTATGATAAGAAATGTTGCGTTGGATTTTCAAGCCATAAAAACTTAATCATGTCAAAAGAAAGACGAAGGCAAAACTCAGATGAGAAAAACGTTAAGCTGTAATAGGCGAAGGAATATTTAAGGAATTTTCATCAAAATATCGTTCCCAGAATTCTCGACAGTCAAGCAGGACACCTTGATGTGAATATATTTATAAGATGAATTAAAAATGTGTTGTATTGCAAAGTAGGTGGTTAAAGGACTATTTTTACAAGGTACAATAAGTATGGTTCGATCGCGGGTATATCGGGTGTTGCCAGCTCACTTTCACATGAGCCGATCATCTTAGTTCTCGGAAGTAACAACACATTGTGATTGTTATTGAATTCAGAACCCCTTTTTATATGAAGTTGATTACAGATGTCCATGAGTGGCAGTGACCACTTAGCATTAGGTGATTGGTGATGCTGTAATAGTACGCTGTGTAGCACAAATTATTGGCGATTATACCTCAGCTGATTTACTTATTATAGTCCACTTGCTTAATCTGTATACTATGTACATATCAGAAACTAATTTCTACTACATTTACGAAAAGACTTAAAAAATCATAGCACTGCGATGCGTGTATACCTTTTAGATTTAACATCTTAAGTTCATTATACCTAATATATAAGTAGCAAACGATCATGCATCATGTTATATGCCTTTCAATAATTGGTTTACACATTTAAAACCAAAGAGTTATGCCTTACCTTTACATATTTGCCATACATACACAAGGTACAAACGGTACAGGAAAATTGGCAGTGTAAAAAGAAGCCATTTCCATTTAAAAGCCCGTTAATTGCAATGGGTAAAGTAATCTGTGGTCGGCACAAAGTGCATAATGACGTCAATCAGCGCCTGAAATCGGCGAGGCTATAACCGCACCCTATCGTTTGATATCAGAAACCGTTGGAACCGCGGATTTTAATCTCGCGGAAAATCCCCGTCTATCGGTATTTTCATTATTATTTTTGTTTTGTACGTGCGATGTTCTGATATTGCGAAATATGATTCTCGCTGGTATTAGATTTAATGCTGGGAGAACTTGATACAGGATCAGTGTACGTGTTAGATCTGGAGGGTTGTGGTGTAAAAATAGCTTGTAATTTAGTTGGAAACAGATTACCACGCACAATCTCGAAGTTTGTTACAACCAACACTTATCTACAAAACTAAGGAAAGTCGGTCGCGGATGTTAAAGGATGGCGACCGTTTATGGTGAAAGTGCACTTTTATGCTTCTGCTAGCATATTAAACGGGTTCCGGTTGATATCATCTTATGGTAGTTGTTAAACTATCTTAGAGAGTTTTCGGTGTTTTAAATCAATTCGTTTTTCATTCAACGGTTTTCACTAATCTGCTTTGGAATAACGTGATAGAGTTAGATCCAGGGAAGCAACCGGTTTGGGCAAGAGACATGTGTTATCAGTGGCTCATGAAAAGAGGTCTTGTTAAGTAAATGGCTAGAAAGTGATAAAGTAGCTGTTTGATCACGCTTCCTTACTCTTGCAATATTCTAGTTAATAGTAGTAGTAAGAAAAATTACGAGACCAATGGATACGATCGTTTTTGCTTTTGATTACCATAGAAATTTGCAAGGTGCTAAAGAGTACGATTTAACCTCCAATCAAAAGTATCACAGCAATAATTATATCTAGGGCGAAGCAGTTCTTGCGTTTCCGTGGAAGTGGGTGATGGTGGTTTTTGGCTCATTTTCATATTCAGCAACCATTAAATTCAGATAAAAATTCTGTTCTATATGAGGTTGTTTACAGATGACTATGGGAGACAGTGACAACTTACCATCAGGTATGCATTTTAGTACTTAAATCCTATAAAATGTGCAAATAAATAAAACTAATTTCAGTAGCTTCAGTAAAAGTAACTCTCACTTGTATTTGTTGTTGTCTTTTTTATTTATTTATTGAAACTTTATAATATCCAAAATATAGGGTACAAGGCAGACTTAACATATAATCAATTCTATTCCACCTGAAAGTTAATATATCTACAACTCTACACTAATACATTATGACTTATTTATTTTTGGTAGTTCATTGAATCCAGAACTTTTGTGATGTAGGTAAATTTGGTAATAATTATATTGGAGTAGAAAGCCATCTAGGCTTATAAACATTAAAACATTAACTAAATTTTAAGAAAAAAGAAATATGAAGAACCTTTCTCTTCTTGACATACAAGCAACTATCTTCTACTCTTAGAAATTTGGTCTTATTAGCCTAAATCAAGTTTGATAATAATTTGCATATGTGTTATTACAATATATTTACGACCTACCATGTCCGCTCAGTTTATCTTGCTCGCTGTAAATAAATGGCTTTTTAGTTGGAAGCAAATTTGGTCTGACACTGCGTCATTTCTGAATACACACGAATTAATATTATGAATACGAACGCAGCAATTGTTTTGTAATATGGTACTTGATTAAAGCTAGAAATGCACTTTATATTTTTACGAGAAAAGTTTGAATGATTTTACATAGTGCAAAGTATCTTGCCATACAAACCTCGTGTTCTTATTGTCACGTAAAAAAGGAGATAGTTAAAAAATATATAAAATAAAATGACAAACTCATTGAGGTTCTTACTGGATTGTTTCAGATCAGTTCGTGCTCCGATTCGGTGGCAGTGTCGGAAATAAATATTGTAACTGACGATTTGTAAGTACCCGTAAGCCTATACAATATTAACATTTCATTTCACTATGTTTGAGACTTGGTTAAAAAAAATTGCAACTTTTATTACGTTTAACATCATCACCAACAATTATATAATCCGCATAAATACTTAAATATTTAAGGTACGGTAAGTACGTTTTTACGCTTAAATATTTCTCAAATTATAGCATCTCATAGCAGTATTAAGTCCCGTGTGTCTCCAGGACACGCCTAGCGCATATACACTCGTAACACTTGTCGCGAATTATTATGACATGTTATTCGAGTCTCCTTGATATTGTTGTGGAACAGCCGTTCTCAGACTCATAATGTACTGCGAAACCACTCCAAATGTACCTACGTCTTGAATATTACTAATAATACACCGTAAAACAAACATATAGCTCTTTGTACACATGACTGAATGTAGAAAGAGGTATTTTTTGACGTGCCAACGTCTCATGATTCGATGGAGCCGGCTGCACGCACCAAAAAACACGACTCATGCGGCGTTACCTCGCTCTGAGGCGTTCCATTTAAGGCTTGAAGTGCAAGCAAGACCACGGAACGAGCAACAAAGAGACTCAATTGGCCAATACGCATAAATACAAAAAAATATGCTTACAAATAAATGTGACTTGATCAATTCCATTTACTTCCTCTATATCCATACACAATATCTATCAAACAAATAAAAATTTTTTTTTCTTTTGAAAAATGCAGAAAAATGAAAAATCTCAGTATTTTCTTATGACGTTGTCACGTTCAACTATCGTCTGTAAACCTACTTTACAGACTTTTACGATTTTTTGGATTTTTTCTGCCTCGTGGGTGCCATGGACGTAAAAAGACGAAAACCGAAACACCCAGATTCTGAACAGAAATCTAAATCCATTATTTAGATAATTATCTGGCCGGGGATCAAACCCGGAACCCTCTGCCTATCAGATCGATGTGGTGACCGCTCATTGACCGTCGTCAACGTCTATCAGAGTTCATCGTCATATCGTCAACGTTCTTTTATTAAATGTATAATGTCCTCTTAATTAAAATTTAATTTGAAATTTACGAACAGAATGATGAGTCCCAAATAGGGCTGATTAATGAATACGTTATATGAATATTATGACAATATTTTATATTATGACAAATCTTCGAGACTCAACGACTTTACCGAATGCCGCCATACAAATTCATCGAGGATCGCATACAAGATGACACGATTTGTCTAGTCGGAATCACACTTTTGTATGATCCACGTACAAAAATGTGTACGATTTATCACTACATAGTATAAAACAAAGTCGCTTCCCTATGTATGTTTAGATCTTTCTAACTACGCTACGTGAACAATAATTGTGAATTGTTCTTACATACGAAGCTTTCGCGATATTATAACTAGTTTCAGACCTTTTAGGAGTTCTGTCTGGCAAGTTTTAATCGATCACTGCGCGTTCACGGCAAGACTTTTTGACGGCTATACCTTCGACGTATATTTATTCGTTTTATATTACCTTTCTATTATGGATAACCAAATTCCGTATTTTTTTACGAACGGCGGTTAAATCATAATTTCTATTTTCCTTAAATTTGTGTTTTTAAAATAAATAACACTTATACAATTTACATTACTATAATTTATTTAAGAGATTAAAAATATTTAATGGAGGATTGGTATAATGAAATTTTGTATATTTCGAGAATTTTTTACCCTTATTTCAACAACAATCATATTAAATGTTCATTATAAAACAACATTATACTAAAATTCATTAAAACTGCAATGACAACCAAATCTTATGAAAATCCTCGCATAGTTTTAGTAATAAAGATATGCAATATGCACGGAGACACGTGAATCAACATTTAAAGCAACTTAATAAATCTAAAAGGAACCAAATAAATGTGTCAGCTGCATCAGCAACACTCGTAGGTAGGTTACATAATTCGCGTAACACACAACTGCTTCTGAAAGATATATCAACATCACATCTCACCTAATGGCCTCGCTGGAGTGGTTCTCAGTTTTCATTAAAAGCATGCCCGCAAGACGCGTCATTTCCGTTTCGCCAGTGCCGTGTGTGGAAACGTTTACTGTTTGCAATGTAATAAATTTGGAAGCTTTTAGAAACACTAGGAAGAAAGGATAAAAAGGTCGATGTCTAGGTACGAGATCATTTGTTCCAGCCAGACGAGCTGTGGAGTGAAGCTTTGACGTAGAAAAACTGCTACTCACATTAGTAGCAGCTATATTGTTCTGTTCTAATTTTATTTAAGTCGTAGCAAACGTGCAAGCATCCACCTGATGGTAAGTAGTCACCGCCGCCCATGGACAAATCTACGTAACATGCTGAAATTACTAATTTCATATTCGATCTGGTGGTAGTATAAAAAAAATATATGTAACTGACAATTTGTATGTGCCTCCGTAGGCCTATGCAAATTAAGAGGTTTCATTTCACTTCATAGACTTCAGGTATTATCTATGTATAGTACAGAGATTATACCTGAAATCAACTACAAATTTAATTTAAGGGTGGTAGAACAATGGTTCTACCGGGGAAGTACCAGCGTCACAACTATTTCTAGCGTGAAGCAGTTCTTGCGTTTCGATGGAAGAGTGTGGTTTCCTAGCAAACTTTTATTTAAGGCGGCCACCTTAGTCCTCAGGAGTAGCAACGCATCTGTGATTGGCTTCAGATTAAACTCTTGTTCTGTAACTTCATTTTTAACATTACACATTAAATAACTTCTTTATTTACAGATGTCCAAGGGCGGCAGTGAGCACTTATCATCAGGTGAACTGCATGCTCGTTTGCTACTTCTAATTTATAAAAAAATGCAATGCAAAACCTTAAAAACTAAGATGATCGTGTCATTTTTAAGCCAGTCAGCATTCCTGCAAAAAAACGCAAGAATTGCTTAATATTAGAAATAGTTGTGATGATGATATCTCCCCGTTCGAAACATGCTGGTTTGGTGCTTGGAATCATCGTGACCAGAAGAGTTACACGTTGAAATAGTTAGTTTAAATAAATATTGTACTCTATACTCGGGGCAAATTCGATGTGGAATGTTTAATAACAAAGCGTTGCCTAGCAACCATTGACAGGCAGGGGAATGTAACTTTTTGTTGTCTTATCAGCCGTCTTTTACCTTTTATTAACTTTTATCTGTAACTTATAATAGGTTGCAAATGCCTTTATGGAATTAAGGTTGTAACATCATTAGTTATACAATGACGATAATGATAACTAAATTTTGTTTGACTGGTTTTAGCAAATTATCTTGCAGTTGGTCGTTATTAGTTAATCAACTCTTCTTAATTAAATTACTTCGTGAAAATTTAATGCATACTTTGGTTGAATATAAAATGCATTTGTGTACAAATTCGTGCGAGTTGGCGATAACCCTACATAGGCATTTTTATGGTTTGTTTACATTTATTCCAGATCGAATTTGCCCCGAGTATAGTTCAATGGTCTCAAATCAGTTGTTGTACTGCTGGATACGGTCTTCTTGCATCTCTTCTTAATACACTTTTTAGGATTTTTTCTAAGGTCTTATTGACTTGTAGGATTCTTAAGGATATTTTCCTAAGCGTTTTGCCAAGCATTTTATTATATTTAACTTAAATACTTTTCTGTGAGTTTCTCATTAAACCAAGTATTATATTGTAACAGGAACTTATCTAAATAATTTAAGGTTCTTGCCTGGGATTCTAATCTTACATCTACTGATTTAGTCAGATTAGCTCAATAATATCGTATTATCTGATCTGATAATATAAATTTGTTAAATATAATTTTTGTCTTAATCGTTTAAAAGAAATATATGTAATATTTGAGAATACCTCATACTCATAGACATACTCGTAGTTGATATAAAGGCTACTAAGGTTAAACCTACGAGTATACTTTTAGGGCCGGCGCACATATGACGGAGCGCAGCGCAGAGCATTTTTCACTGTCAAACTATTATCGTCATTGTCCCTTTAGAAATAATATCCAAAATTAAATACCAACAATTTATTTCTGAGGAGCATGGAAGCGACCACATGCGAAAGGTAGCGCGCAGGAGCGCGACCGCGCGCGCACGACGCGCTGCTCCGCGAGCACTAATTTGCGCTAATTTCGGCTAGTGTGTGATTCGTTTAGAAAATTTCGCGGGCATGCGCTGCGCTGCGCTCCGTCAGATGTGCGCCGGCCCTTAGTATACTAGTAAAATTGAGAAATTCCAATATCTTTAAACGGATACGCACGATATACGATTTTTGAATTATCTTACCTATATTTGATCCAGGTCCATGTATCTTGGTCGTGGCAAAAACTTCCAATGACGGTGAGTCAATTTCGCGATAATATTACTCTAAAATAATTTATAGAATTGAGGCACTTATCACTCACATCATAAAATAAGTTAGTGATGGAACCCTTTAACAGGAACTTAAAAGAGCTTCCGTATTACAGTTTATTTTATAATTACAAAAAGGAGAAACGAAAGATTTTCCGTATTTACTTAAGTCAAGCCCGCGTTTTAATTTCTCGGCAACATTAGCGTCGGGAGCTACGGATGTGGATTTGGGAACGCTTTCAGTAGATCCGTGCGGGGAATTCCTCAAGGTAATTACTGGGGCCCGTTTTGTTCCTTATGCGGGATGTGACTAGATAGGAAAGAAAGTATTGTTCTTGACGTTTTGGGATAATTACGTATAAGTTAGTATAATATTAAATATTGTAAATTACAAAATTTGCATCGTAAAATTCTGTAAAGCGTATATATTTATACAATTTGTATCAGAGATATGATACTACAAGAGTATTGTTAAGAGGAAAATATAAATTTGATTTTACGATCCCCAGAATATTAAAATGTGGCAAATAATAAAAAAAAATGAAACTCATTGCAAAACTAAAATAAGTAATAGACATTTTTTATATTTTTTTGTCTTTCTATTTACAAATTGCAACAAATCGAAACAATTTGATTGATTCATGAATTTAAAATTTTATTTTATAGTCCTTAACTAAAGGTTAAACATTAAGTTTTTATTTCCTGATCTACTATATTCAAAGTTATTAAAACATAAAGTTATTTTAGTTTTCTTTTGCGCAGGTGATTTCACGGAGCACAGTTAGGGTCAAATTGCTAACAATGTAGTACCAACTTTACAAAATGTAGTCTAAATATAGGTTTATGGTAGACTAAGTTGAACCCGCTGTGTTATCGACCGACACTTTTGGGAATAACATAAGTATGATAGAGTCCGCAATTTTCACTTCATACCTGAGTCTCGCCGCAGGGGACAGTGTGATAGATGAGGCATGAAGCGAGAATGAATGAAGTAAATTTTCATTCCGCCAATAAAGCTTGGCAAAAAGGGTAAGGAAACTTGATGGCGAATAAATCTTGGTAAAATTTGGAACGGGGCACATAAAACCTTTGTTCATTATGTTGCTTGTGTACTTTTCTTCTATTTCATAAAATCAACGGGTTAAGGGCTTCTACTGTTTAAAACGGATTTTCTTTTAATATAAGTAGGATTACGGCCATAACTGTCAAGTAAGAAGAGATAGACGTCACACCTTTCAGAACTTCATGCCAAGTAGGTTTAATTATTTAGTTGATTAACGGCTGTCTTCACCGTATTAGTAAAAATATACCTTATCATATTAATCATTCATACCGCTATGTTACGTTTTTACTATTTACGTTTTAATTTTTACGTTTTACTATTTACGACTTAAATTACGTTTCTTAATGTTTAAATTTTACATGTAACAAGTACAGACGTATTCAGCTCAAGATTTTCATTAATAGGTACCAACGCATCTATGACCTAGTTCTTCTTCTTCTGAAATCTAAATACTTTGGTTGGTAAATTATTAAAAACTTATTTAGTTATAGTTATTTACATAGTTTTGACCGACTTATATTTAATTAAAAAATGTTAGGATGTTTAATCATGATGAAGTACATCAAAGTTTGTGATGTTTAATCGGATAGTGACCCCTTCGAGATTAAGATGCGCTACGGAGTAAATTCAGGTCAGATTACGCCCTATTTCGATAATGTGATCTAATTTTTAAGCTTTCTTACGAATAATACGATCTGTTTCAGTAATAATATATGATGAAATGAAATGTAATTATATAATGCTGTAAAGCTTTGTAGAATTATATAATTGTTGTTTTTTAGCGTAGGTATCTTAAATTTTATTGTTTTGGACCTTTTTTTTTGTTTTCGAGGGGGAAACTTTCAAAGGGCACCCGAGGCCGCGGGAGCGACGCAGGGTTATGTGAGATTTTTACCGCACTAAAACCCGCCCGGTGGCCGTCCTCGGCGCTAAAAAGGAGGACTCCGGGATCTCGAAACGACTTCAACCGGAATCCTCCGAACCCGTTGCCCCATTGGTCTCCTCCCAGATGGGCTGGGCCCACCGCTCCGTCTAGTCTTTACGATGGTATGCGACCACACATACCGTCGTCCTTCCCGGGATTGCCTGACCGAACGGTTCGGGCCCATCAGGATTTAAAATATCGACCATTTTTTCAAATATTGGCACCCAAAGTTGGTATCCACTACAGACTAAAAATCTTATTTCTTCTTGTCACGAAAAAAGGAACGTGTCCCACACAAATACAAAATAATGACTTTAATAAATCTTTATAGTACGCTGTACATTTTTACGGATAAATATATTGACACCGTAAAAATGTGTGTATAAAAACATTTCAACGTAAATACATTTCGTGGAAGATAGCTGAAAATTCCATTTTGCCGTATTACAGTGCCGGATTAACTCCGGACCAATATCCCGCTATCCCGTCGGCGCGGCGCGTGCCTTCCGCTGTGAGATAACTATTAATATATAGGTATTATTGGAAACTTATTGCACGTTATTTTATTTAAAGGCATGGTTTTTGAATAGCGCATAACCTAGTACCTTGTGGTAACCTGCTGAAAATCATCTTTTTAATATTTGCGAGGTGGTTATACAAAGTGTGGTTCGACCGCTGAAGTGACGCCGCTGCATTTATTTCATTTACAATATGAAGCAGCTCTTTTCGATGGAAGGGTGTGGTTACCAGCAAACTTTTATATGAGGTGACCGTCTTAGTACGGCAGTAGAAACGCATATGTGATTGACTTCAGATAGAACCCATAGAACATGGGTACTATATGTTCTACGTGAGGTTGCTTACAGATATCCATGGGCACTGCCCATTGGTCACTACCACTTGCCATGAGTTGAACTGCATGCCCGTATGTTACTTCAATTTCATAAAAGAAATGGACTGGGTTCGAAGCTTAATCCCGTGGCTTGTGGTAGACTTCTGCAAGATCTTTGCAAGATAAACTGAGGGTGGTTCGATAGGCGAGGTAACACTGCTGCACCTATACCTAGCTTGAAACCATTTTAATGTTTCGGTAGCAAGGTAAAGAGTGTGCCGACCAACTTTTGCCGTCTTTGCCGCCTTTTGCTCACGTTACCGTCCTTGGGATAAGGAACGTAAATGTGATTTATTTCAAACTAGCTGTTGCCCGCGACTTCGTCCGCGTTTCCGTTGTTTTTCGTAAAAAAAAGTAGCCTATGTCCTTCCTCACGGTTCAGTGGTTTTGATGTAACAAACAGATTAACTTTCGTATTTTAGTAGGGAAATATAATATGTCATATCTACAATACTGTTGAAAAATATCGCAATACGGAACCGGGGGAAACCTTCAAAAGGTACCCGACGCCGTGGGAGCGACGCAGAGTTATGTGGAATTTTTACCGCACTAAAACCCCCCCGGTGGCCGTCTTCGGTGCTATAAAGAGGACTCGGGCTCCTCCCAGATGGGCGGATGGGCCCACCACCCAATCTAGTCTTTACGGCGGTATGCGACCACACATATCGCCACCTTCCCGGTATCGCCTGGCTGGACGGTTCAAGCTCCCACTCTAGCCGCCCGCAACCCCGGAAGCCCCTTTTAGTCGCCTCTTACGACAGGCAGGGATACCGTAGCCCTATTCCGATCCTGCCGAAGGCTTAAGTACTTATATAACGAAAATACTTCAATGCAAAGCTTCCGGGTAAACTATGTTGAATGTTGATCCATCCGGCATGTGAACGTAAAGATTTTTGGAACTACTGACCCGGGAAAGAGCGACGTACAACTGACCATGCGAGAAACAACTGACACCGAGATCTACTCCAGCAACACGAAAAGTCTGCCCTTGAGCCTTATTAATTGTCATTGCATAACACACCGATACTGGGAATTGCGTTCTTTTAAATTGGAATGGAAAATTATTAGGTACTAAGGGAATTCTGGGAATAAAGACGGTTTCTCCTGCACCGCAACCTGTTAAAATTTGAGCCTCGATAATATTTTGTTGCAACCGGGTTACTTTTAGCCGAGTTCCATTGCAAAGTTGTGGTGGTCTTAAATTTCGGAGCAGAATAATCGGAATGCCAATTTTTAAACAAATTTCATGAGAAGGAAGTCCGGGCATATTTAAAGAATTTAAAAATTCTATCGGGTAGTTAGTGGCGTCTTGTTCATCGACCATTCTATTTATTGAACTATAAACTTTGCTTTCCCCTTGTATATTCGACAGTATTTTATTATTAATCTCAAATGCCTGGTCATTGCGAGGAGTTAAGACGGATCTTCCGCATAGCCAAGAATTGTCCCTATTTAATATATTTGTTACGTCACCGTGACACTGTTCACTGTTCACTGTTCACTGTTCACTGTTCACTGTTCACTGTTCACTGTTCACTGTTCATTTTTCATTTTTCATTTTTCATTTTTCATTTTTCATTTTTCATTTTCTTTTTCTTTTTCATTTTTCATTTTTCATTTTTCATTTTTCATTTTTCATTTTTCGTTTTTCATTTTTCATTTTTCATTTTTCATTTTTAAAAATTTCATTTTTCATTTTTCATTTTTCATTTATCTTTTTTCATTTTTCATTTTTCATTTTTCATTTTTCATTTTTCATTTTTCATTTTTCATTTTTCATTTTTCATTTTTCATTTTTCATTTTTCATTTTTCATTTTTCATTTTTCATTTTTCATTTTTCATTTTTCATTTTCATGTTCATTTTCGTACAGATAGATGACTGAGTTATAAACGTAAGAGTAGACAAATATAATCAGAAAGCTTTGAACTGCTAAGCTATCGGGAGTTACACGTGTTATTGTGAGTCAACCATAAAAGATGGACATATGCTGTCGTAGGATATTTTTTAGATAATTTTAAGGAAAATATTTCCCTCATACATGATTTCTGTGTAGCTTTAACCATTAAGGTTGCACACGCGACAGAAGCTTAAAAAAGTAACTTCTCCCGTTTTCCCAACATTTCCCTTTACTGCTCTGCTCCTATTGATTGTAGCGGGATGAAAAGTATACTATAACCAGCCCAGGAGTATAAAGAATAATCGTACCAAGTTTCGTTAAAATCCACTGAGTAGTTTTTGTTTCTATAACGGTTATACAGACAGACAGACAGACAGACAGACAGACAGACAGACAGACAGACAGACAGACAGACAGACAGACAGACAGACAAAAATTTTACTAATTGCATTTTTGGCATCAGTATCGATCCCTAGTCACGCCCTGATAGTTATTTTGGAAAAATATTTCATGTACAGAATTGACCTCTCTACAACTTTATTATAAGTATAGATGACGCCCCTGTTTTGCTTATAAGATGTTACCAATAATCATCAGGCAGATATGCATGCTCCAGCTCATATCCCTTCAGCTTTTCTTTCGAGTATTTATCATCAGAAGGAGACTGACTCCATCACGGGAGGATCCCGACCCTCAGTAATGAGGAACACGACGCGAGGAGGGTACTATCGTGAGCGCAAGCAAGCATAAAATAACACTGGCGGTCGTGCGTAACTGGGCGCAACAAAGGGTCTTTTTTTGTTCTCGAGGGGGGAAACCTTCAAAAGCTACCCCACGCCGTGGGAGCGATGCAGGGTTATGTGGGATTTTTACCGCACTAAAACACCCCCGGTGGCCGTCCTCGGCGCTAAAAAGGGGGACTCCGGGATCTCGAAACGACTTCAACCGGAATCCTCTGAGCGCGTTGTCACATCGGGCTCCTCCCAGATGGGCGGCTAAGCACACCGCTCCGTCTGGTCTTTACGACGGCCACACATACCGCCGTACTTCCCGGGATTGCCTGACCGAACGGTTCAAGCTCCCGCGCTAGCCGTCTGCAACCCCGGAAGCCCCTTTTAATCTCCTCTTACGACAGGCAGGGGATGCCGTAGCCCTATTCTGATCCCGAAACTACAGGGACGGCAACAAAGGGTCTAGTATTTAGGCTCATCAGTGTAGCTAACCATTTAGTCGATAAACGTTGTGAACGGCCTTATAATATGAAAACGTCATAAGATTCAGATAGGACAATTAATGATCCGAATCACCTTCCACTTTCCTTCCTTCCGCTCTGGAGACTAGTAGACTGAACACAAGGCTTTCCCCAGTTTTAGGAAGAGACATTTATTTAGTATTGGAAAATAAATGGTCGCAGCCATGACGTGTATCTATTGCTGCAGTATCTCTAATACAAGAATAAGGAGAGATATTAATCCAGTTTGTTATTAATTGGCGGAAGCTAAGTTGTCTACTAGAGCTCTCGATAACTTAACGCTTAACTGAAACAGAATCTAAAGTATTAGTGTCAAAGGCTTCTAATATTATCCGTTATTTATTAATTGGGGCTTTCAATTGATCTTGTACTCGTACTATTACTCCTGTTATGAAATTTATCTGTTTGTGCTAATGATGTGGGCCAAAGAATGATAAAAGTTGAGATTCTCAGATAAAAAAGGTTGTAAATATACTCCCATTTGTTATTGTAAACAAGTTTCAAAGAACCATATTTTTTTCTTTCTAACGCTCACCAAGTTCTAAAACTAACGTTCGTATAAGCAAGAATTAAAACGAATTGTAGGCGTGGGTTATCTCTTTAAATAACAAAGGACAAGCATGTAATGTATGTTTTACTGTTAAACCTAATACCCTAATAACCTGTTCATTAATGTATTTCTTACTGATAAACCCAGTATTCCGATACAAAACAAGCTGTCAATAGATCTCAGGTGTGTGTTAGAATTCAAACTCCCTTTGGCCTGAGAGATCAAAACATGCATCAGTGGAGTAGAAAAAATGTAGCGCAATTTTATGCAGGAGCTCGAGAAAAAAATCACTACATCCTGAATTCGGAGAGGAATGAATAGGCTCCTCTGTATTCATGCCGCAGTGATTTTTCAAAAATTTGTCATTCGCGACATTTCGCTACTAACTTTTTAACGAACTGAAGTGTGTGCTGTGGAAAGGCTTACAAAACTGTGCTACGGGAGTATGAACTACTTTAGGCGATGATTATATCCACAGAAGTATGCTTATGTTTCTTTAGTGGGTGAATTGAAGCCCTTTCATTTTATAAAATTGTAGCAAACGAGAATGTACTTGACCTGATTCTAAGTGATCGCTGCCATTCATAGATTAAGTAGTACCTCTGGTTCCCTAAGTTTAATTGTGAAATTGTCACGTATTTATCCACCAGAAATGTGTCATGTATGTTTAATAACTCATAGTTAATTCCCTTTGACCATGCGAGCGAAGCTGTGGATAAGAGCGTTATGGACTCTGGATGAAATTGTAGTCGAAGCTGACTTCGTCCACTTTTGCATTGCTAGAGGGCTAGGAACATATGAAGTTTCTCTTCCTTAGCAAGCTCTTCAGTACATATTATGGAGGCATTTGATATTTATACTATAAAAGTAGTTGGTGGTGGTACCCACATTAAAAGACGGAAAGATATCAATATTTTTTACCATTTTTTTTTCTTTTTTTTTTTGATTATTAAACACTTAGAGAATATAATCCGTGTATTACTTTAGGTTGAGGACTCAAATAAATATTTAATTGTAAGGAAATCATGTTTACAATTATAATGTACATACCGTGAATCTAGCTTTTAAAACTCGAGAAAATTGCGATACCCACGTCACCTGACAGTAAGTGACTGAGATGAGTATGGTAAATCAACATTACATTTTCAAGTTAATAAAACAAAACAAGCCTAAACATAACACGCATTATTTAAATCCAGAACAAAATTCCAAACACGTTCCAATGATTAAGCTCGTTTTTTAACCAGCACGTCCGGGCGCGGAGAGATCACGAAACAAAATGAACATAAACGAGAATGTTAGGCCGTATTCAAAAATGGAACGCGGAAGCGAGCGCGCGAAATTACTCAGCTCAGAGACGAGCCGCGAGCCACATCCGTTTCCGGTGGCCGTTCAACTTGAGATAAAGGCGGGAATATACATTTTTCGTTTTTTATTATTTTGTGCCAGTATTTTTCTGGCTAGTAATAAAATGTGTGTATATTATGTTGGATAAAGGAATATTTCTATTTTAGATAAATATTATCTCGGAATTGATACATTGTGGTAACGGCGATACTCGAATTTAGTGACCACGTGACCCAAAAAACATAGAACTGTTCAGTTGGACTAAAATTCAATTCAATATTTTTATGATACTGTGAAAATTGATTAAATATAAGTAGCTACACTATTCACAAGGGAAACCTTCAAAAGGTACTCGACGCCGTGGGAGCGACGCAGGGTTGTGGGGATTTTTACCGCACTAAAGGTGGCCGTCCTCGGCGCTACAAAGAGGATTTCGGGATCTCCAATGGAACGCAACCGGAGTCCCCAGAGCGCGTTGATCCACGGGGCTCCTCACAGAGGGGCAGCTGGGCCCACCGCTGCGACTAGTGTTTACGACGGTATGCGACCACACATACCGCTGTCATTCGCGGATTCGCCTGAACGATCGGTTCGAGCTCTCAATCTAGCCGCCCGCAACCCCGGAAGCCCCTTTTAGTCGCCTCGTACGACAGGCAGGAGATACCATAGCCCTATTCAAATCCCGGAACTTCAGGGACGATATAGTTTAAGGCCTAGAAACAAAACGTGACTGAAGTGGTCGGAGCCACGGATATAACCTTGTTTCGTGTAATGTAGTCTCTGCCTAACCGCGATCGTTTTTTCTCCTAACTTTATTTTTTATTCCATTCCTTCGTGTAGGCATTCGGTTGGCAGTTTGTTTCTATTTCTTTTTCCTTGGATTGCGTAAATCCCCACGATTATAACAGGTCAAAGGGAATTGTTTCATGTATGTACAATTATACACCGCTCTAGGGGACCCGCTTTGTACTTGGGTGCTGATTTTTGAAGTAATTTGCTTTAAAAAAGAAATATGATTACATAAGTGAATTGGAGGAACTGTTGATAAAATATAAGAACTTCTTTAACAAATTATAATGAAGCAGATACTAAACGGTAAACGAAGATATGGATTATGAATATATTGAAGTAAATCAACGTATATTTTGTCAAATAACATTATACTCCTTACGCAGTCGAATAAAAAAAGCTAAACGCTTATCATAATTCGCCTTTTGTGTTACTCTATGATATAAAGTGATACACTATTCACCACCTATTTCTTTGAGGTGGTAGACCCTGTGTTGTCCGACCGGAGAAGTATTACCGCCACACCTATTTCTTGCGTTTCGTTGGAAGGTTGTGCTTCCGGCAAACTTCTATATGAGGCGACCATATTAGTCCTCGGAAGTAGAAACGCATCTGTGATTGACTTTAGGTAGAGCTCATGTTCTATATAAAGTTGTTTACAGATGTCCATGGGCGGCAGTGACCACTTATCATCAAGTGGACTGCATGCTCGTTTGCTGCTTCAATTAGATAAAAAAACACTATGGCTTAAGTTCTTGTGAAGCAAAACCTATGCCCAGACTGCCAATATAGTTGGTTCGTATAAAAATGTGCCTGCAACCACACCCTTCCTACGAACACAAGAAATGCTAAAAATGCCATTGGTACCTCTCCATTCTAATCAACTCGTCCTACTGGAACATTATGTAAATTATATTTACTAGAAAGTCTTGAGATTCTAGGGACTAATTTTCCAATAACATTCCAAAAATTGATGCCAGTGTGCTTCTTATGTCAATAGAAATAATTTATTTGAAATCAATGTTCGGAGCACTCGACGCAACTGGAATATGCCAATAAGATTTCGAGATTCGAGTTTTGAGTAAATAATTCCATCTAGAAGGCTTTCTCGATCAGAAGGCTTCGCATAATCAGTCGAGTGTCATTGGAAGGTCCCAGATGCTCTGAAGCTTCAGTTAATGCATTTGGATTGCTTTTTTGAAATTCATGAAGCTCTCGATTCGAAAGCGTCTTAATATAGGTACTTATGAAGGTCTTAATCGAGCGGAGAATATTGAAGGGTTTCTTGAATTTAGTTTCCTGCATCTTTATTTAAAGGGAAATACTTTGCAAATTGAATGTTTTTATCCATTTTCAAGTCTCTAAGAGCATCTCCAATAATTTCAATAGAAACATATGAATGAATCAATAGTCGTCTACAAAAATATGTATTGTTTTGAAAACGCTTTCGTCAATTATAATCCCCACAGTTTTCAAGGAGAACCAGTGAAGTTCGACCGGGGAAGTACCACCGCCACACCTATTTCTAGCGTGAAGCATTTCTTGCGTTTCGATGGAAGGGTGTGGTTGTCGGCACTTTTTCACATGAGGCGACCATCATAGTCCTCGGGAGTAGCAACGCATCTGTGATTTATTTCAGATGGAAACGATGTTCATTATGCAGCTGATATGTCCATGGGCGGCTGTGACCACTTACCATCAGGTGAACTGCACGCTCGTTTGCTAATTCAGTCAAATATAAAAAGAAGTGTTTTCTATGCTTTAGTTTCCACGGACAAATATAAGCGTCAAAAAAATGAAAGTCAAATTCTCAAAATTTGAAGTATTCAAGATAGATTAAAAGTAGGTTTTTATTCAGAAGATGTATTATGCCCGGCATAAGTAATCTTCCAAAAAAGTGAACCTACAACGAGCAAATTGTTTAATAAATGTGTACAAAGTGAAGGAGATAAATGTTCCTGTCTAAATGGTTCGCGATGAGGCAATTATCGCCCCTTAATGTAGAAGTATGATGTGCGCTAGTTTTCTGTATTAAACTTCATGCACTAAGGGTTCTGAATTTATCGGGTGATAAGTCTACGGGGAGTATTCGCGAGCATCATGTCGGGTGTGAATGAATATACCCAGCAATTAGTGGGAGCGCTTTAGTAAGCCAGAACTCCAATCAACGAAGTAAAATATATACTCATATACTAATGCAGCTATATGGTGCAGTACATGTAAGAGATGGATATACCTACTTAGTTGTCAACTGATGATGAAGTTTAAGTTTTATAGTAGGAGTAGTTTATAGTGTCCCTGTAGTTCCGGGATCAGAATAGGACTACGGAATCCCCTGCCTGTCGTAAGAGGCGACTAAAAGGGGCTTCCGGGGTTGCAGACGGCTAAAGTGGGAGCTCGAACCGATCGGCCAGGCGATCCCGAGAAGGACGGCGGTATATGTGGTCGCATACCGTCGTAAAGACTAGACGGGGTGGTGGGCCCAGCCGCCCATCTGGGAGGAGCCCGATGGGGCAACGCGCTCAGAGGATTCCGGTTGCGGTCGGACCGAGTTCCCGGTGTCTTCTTTATAGCGCCGAGGACGGCCACCGGGGGGGTTTTAGTGCGGTAAAAATCCCACATAACCTTGCGTCGCTCCCACGGCGTCGGGTACCTTTTGAAGGTTTCTCCCTCGAAAACAAAAAAAAAAGGAGTAGTTTATAGTAGACAACTATGCGAACAATGGAATAAAAAGGGGTTGCGACCGACTGAAAATTGTTTTTTTGCATAGCTTTTATCGCAGGCTTTGAGCGTGGTAACCGAATCAAGAAAATTCCGTAACTAAAAACACCTAACACCCACCACTCCGTCTACCATGTGGCGCGGCCGAGCGTTGGCTTAACGTGTAGGTATGTATATGGTACGACAGTACCAAGCTCGCATGTGTCGAGACGAGCTGCTCGGAACACAGACGAATATGTAAGCAGCTGTTTATGAGAAAGTATATATTAACGAAGAAAAAAATACTGCATAAATAATAATTATAATTGAATAAGTTAATAAAAAATCTATACAATCAATAGCTTTACTGCAGCAGTCCCTGAGTGCCGCACTTTTATATAACAAATCTCGTACATCTTACGGAACCCTTACGTCAAAACAAACATTAAAAAAAGCAAACATTCGAGACTTATATTTACAAAAGGACACTTTCTAATTGGTCACTATTGACGGCTAACTGTCGTAGAAAACAATGTCCAAGTGGAACTCATCAGCACCCCTCCCAAACTAATTGCAAACTTCTAACAAAGAGTATCAGACGAGGGTAATAACCCTATTTTTGAGCATCAAAAGACAATCATCCATGATAATGACTGCCAGAATCGCGCTTCCAATTAAACGTTGCTTTGTTTATTTCCTTAGTATAGTATAGACGAAATAATTCCTCCCTTTGACAGCGACAAGAGGCTATTATACGCCAAAGAGTAGTGAGGCAATGACCCGGATAGGCATAAACGTAGTGTTTAGATGGATTACTAAAAGACTGTTAAACTTGTAAATGTAAATAACAAATTTTGATACTAATAAAAATGATCATAATCATAGTAAATAGTTTGTTTTCTTTAATAAAAAAAAATGTATTTTTCTATTCAAATATATTAAAAAGTCAATCGTATTTACCAGTTTGCAGTATGCCCATAAACATAGTATACACGCATACGGAGGTCAATGAAAAGGTTATTGGATTATTGCAAGGAAGAGTGAAGAATGATGAAAATTAGGCAAAATCAAGCGGGGGAGTGGAAAATTTGGTAAACTGAGTTTTTTTGGGGAATGTTTACACAGTGTGATTAAATAGAACCCTTAGTAATTTAGTTCGATTCCCACTCATTTATAAGATATACGGAATAAAAGTGTTATCTGTTTAGGTCTATACACTTATGTAAATCTGATTCAAACTAGTTATTCTCTGTTACAACGTCGTTCATGGTGTGGGTTCTCCAATAAACACATTTTTAACCATCTTACAATTGCATAAGGAGATTAATATTTTTCTTTGCACTGCTATACACTTGCTACCATTATTATGTATACTGTTGATGCTCAATTTTCGGAAAATTTAAGGTTTAAGAGATTTTGGTTTTGATTGGTATTCATGAAAGTATATTTAAACCATTATTCTACCATTATACACAAGTAAAATGGATAACTGCCGCGTCTACATTTACTTTTTGTCATACTCTTTGATCAGTACTTTGAGCAGAAAACAAATAAATAATTCCTGTAATGGGACGCTAAATTGAGGGAGTGACAACCCTATAGCTCGTCAAATGCAACTTGACCCCATCGCTCGAGGAAATAGAGTTCAGCAGGGGTCAGACGTAATTGGACGTTGTTTATTTAGTGATTTATGCTTTGCCAGTGATAAGCATATGTTAGTGAGTTCATCCGGAACGTCTCAGTTGATTGCATAGAGCTATCGCGATCAACAAAATGAATTGAAGTTCTCCAAGTCTTTGATGTATGTAGATGGATGGCAATGTCATTTTATGTGGTCGTAGATACTACAGAACAAATGAACGTATATTTCTTTTGTTTATAAATATATTTGTAGCAGTCATCAACCCAATATTGTTCCATTACTGTGTAAGGGTCTTCTTTCAGAATGAGAGAGTTTTATGTCACAGTCAACCGCATTGGCTTAGTGCGAATTAGTAGATCCACGCAACTTTGAAAATCTATTTTTTTTAAGAATTATCAAAAAAGTGTGAAGGTTTCAACGAAATGGGCCATAGTCCACCGCGCTGGCTAAGTGCTAATTGGGGGACTTTTTTTTATAAACTCCTCCGAGATCTTTTTTTTAAAACTCTCGGTTGTGTAGGTTTCCTCACGATGTTTTCTTTCACCGAAAAGCAGTGATAATTAATTTCATATACACGCATAATTTTAGAAAAATCTGTGGGTTTGAACCTGCGACCTCCCGATCGAGAGGGCAAGTTTCAACCATTAGGCTATCAGTGCTCGCATAAGTTCTACCACCATATAATGAATCACACAAGGTACACACAGGCTCTCTCAGTGGTTCTATCGGTGTAAGGCACGCAATCAATAGTGCAGTCAATCCAAGCGAGGAGCGACATTACACGTAATCGCTATCGGCTTAGATTTGCAAGGTTCGCTGGTTATCAATTTACATACACTGAGTGATGGTGCATATTGAAGATTTATGTTTTACATAATGTTTTTTATAGTGCCATCGCCACATATACTTTCAGTATAATGTAGATTATAGGTACACTTTGGTGATATCTCTGTAGTTCCGGGATCAAAATAGGGCTGCGGTATCCCCTGCCTGTCGTAATAAGTAACTAAAAAGGGCTTCCGGGGTTGAAGGCGGTAAAAGTGGGAGCTCGAACTGTCCAGCTAAGTGACCCCGAATATGACGAAGGCATGTGTGGCCACATGCTGTCGTAAACACCAGAAGACACAGTGAGTACTATAGTCACTGGGAAGAACCCAAAGGGGACATCGCGCTCGGAGGACTCCGGTTGTGTTCCATTAGAGATCGCGGAGTCCTGCACGTAGCGCTGTGGATAGCCACCGGGGGGTTTTAGTGAGATAGAAATGCCACATAACCCGGCGTTGCTCCCACGGCGTCGGGTACTTTTTGAAGGTTTCCCCCTCGATAAAAAAAAGGTACATTTCGGTGAAAGGGTGCGGTTCTCACTGTCATAAAGCAGCAATAGCAACGCATCTGGTGCATATTGTAGATTTATGTTTTACATAATGAACTTTAATCACAATTACAATTATTTTACGGAAGTGCAAGTTGTGGAATGAGCTTCCTCCTGAGGTATTCCCGGAGCGCTATGACATGAGATTCTTCAAGAAAGGTGCGAAAAGAGCTTTCCTTTAAAGCCGGCGATGCATTGGCGACTCTTCTGGTGTTGCAAATTTCCATAGGCGACGGTGACTACTTCCAAATTGCGACATATATACATAGGGACACGTACAATTGATTTTAAATATTTTATAAAATATTTTTAAAAGATTTCCCTGTAATATAATAATTAATGTTGTGTTGTGTTTAAGCATTTTTTTTTATTATTTTATGTTTTATGTATGTTGCGTTTGGAAATAAAGTTTTCTTTCTTTCTTTCTTTCTTAGTTTCCATCAGGCGCCGTCTGCCTTATCGTTAGGTTAAAGTATAAAAAAAATACAAGGTGCTGGGATGTATATGCTCGACGGGTAGGTACCACCGCTACATCTATTTCCAGCGTGAAACAGGTTATACGTTTCGGTGGAAGGATGCAAGTCATGGCTCATTGTCATATAGCAGTAGCAACGCATCTGTGATTGGATAGATATATTTCTGTTCTATGTGAAGTGGCTCATAATTTATGTCTATAGGTGGCAGTGTTAACATATGTAAGGCAAATGACTGGTGCAGCCAATGATACGGATGAAATTATGGCGGTGTGCAATTTGAAAAGCGTAATTTTATCTGCATAGGGGAAGTATTTTTTTTTTGATAACGTGATGTTGAAATATTACTTTGTAATATAAAATTCGTTATTGACAATTTCTATGAATATTTTTTCTATTAAAATTACAATCATGCAACTGAGTTATTAGTTACCAATTACTGTCACAATTTTTTAATGTCACATTCGAGTAAAAACATTGTTAGTATTACATAAATAATTGAATAATAATACAAACGTTGTAAATCTTAATATAATTTTGTTAAACTAAATTGGGTTGTGTGGTGTCGGTCTTGAATAGCACCACTCCCTCTCTTCCCGTGAATGTCGTACGAGGCGACTAAGGGATAAAACATCCAGGAGATGGGCAGCAGCATCTCCTGTGAAATTCCAACATTTACTGCGGTCACCAACACGCTTGCCAGGCGCGGTGACTACTGGCAAAACCCCCTTATAGTACAGGTCGCCCCCCTACCAGGTGGACCGATGACCTGAAGAAGACAGCGGGAAACCGTTGGATTCAGAGGGCACAGGACCGGTTGGAGTGGCGCCATTTAGGGGAGGCCTATGTCCAGCAGTGGACATCAAAGGGCTGGTGGATGGATGGATGGAAACTAAATTGTAAATCTCTTGTTTCGCTGTCTAGTTTATCGCGTGTGTGTAAAATATAGTAGTGTAAATATATTTACTAGAAATATTACAGTTATATACTATCATCGCTTTGCATAAGAAATAAAGTACTTTTCATCTAAAACAAAAATTATTTCTATACACGGATGTACATTTCAGTGAAGGAAAATCCGTGTAAATGGTATACATGTCTGAAAACTAACCCGCGCTTACTGACCTCTGGCATGTTTGTGCTATCTGTCCCGGGATTAGTGGGACGCGGGAACGAAAGATAAAGGAAAACTTTGCACAATTTTATTCTTAGAACCTTGGAATAGGATACGTAAAATATAAGAAAAAATATAATATACGAAAGATTTTAGATTGTTGAAAAATGTTAGTTACAACATAATTTTTTTTCTACACCCATAGCCGTTTTAGATTGATAAAAAATGTTAGTAATATAATAATTATTTTTACACTCATAGCCGTGGGCTTACATACCAGGCAGGGGATATTTAAGGTCCAAACATTACCTTCAAAATAGATAGAAAATGTATTTAATTCCATTTTTTGGTTTTTGTCTACAAATTTCAGGTTTCTATTTAGTCCCCTTTTACAGGGTAAATCTGATACAAGCCGATATATTTTTGCCGACCGCTATTGGACATTGAAAGAGTTATCAAGGGTCTCACTGGCACAGACAACGAAGTGTGAATAATCACCCGGGTCCATAACAAAAAACAATTCAACATTTAGGCTACCTATCGCACAACAAGGCAGGTGAGATAGTATTCGTTTGCAACATTATCGGATCGCAAGAAGATCAAAGAGAGCGGTGATAACCGAATGGTTGAAACTTGCCCTCTCAATCGGGACGTCCGAGGTTCAAACCCAGGCACGCACCACTGATTTATGTGCGAATTAGAAATTAATTATCATTGCTTTTCGGTGCAGGAAAATATCGTGAGGAATCCTACACACCTGAGAGTTCCTTGAAAAAAAGTTCTCGGAGGTGTGTGAAGTCCACTAATTTGCACTTGGCCAGGGCGGCGGACTATGTCCGTCCGATGTAAAACTCTCTCATTCTGAGGGAAGACCCGTGCCCAGCAGTGGGACAATAATGGGTTGTACCTAAAAGCTCAAATGCATCTGTTTTTCTCTCAAATATCCAGTAGGTTCAAATTAGAAACACCAGAAGATAGATCCAGTATAGTTTGACCGAGATGGTACCACTTGATTTATTTCTAGCGTGAAGCAGTTCTTTTATATGTGGCGACCATCTCCGTCCTGGGTAGTAGCGACGAATTTATAAAAAAACGTATTCTGCACTCATAGCCCCACACTAGGATTTTCTTCTGTGTCGTGGCTGCCATGGACGAATACATAAACACCCAGACCCAGAACATGAATCTAAAATCACCATGCTATGCATCTACGATACCTACTGCGCGTCAAGAGTGTCAGGAGTGATTCAAGAGGAAAGTTTTTATGCTTAATACATGTATAATATAGTGGAGAAACACTGATAATTATAGATTCAAAAATCTTCTTTTAGGCGCAACGAAGTTCGCCGGATCAACTAGTATTTATAAAACAGAAATAAGTTAAAGGTGATTAGGATTTTCTGTCTGTGAATTTGGTCAAAAAATTTTAGCGGGAGACATTTCCTTTCTCTTTCCCTTGGAGACCCTTTCTCTCATTGAATTGTGCCTATAATGAAACTATCCTCTTCAATTAATCTATTTGCGTAACGGTATTTGCTGATTGGAATCGTTATTACGGTTGCACAAACATTTATTTAAGAATAATGAAGACATTTCAATTAATTGGTAGCACGGAGGTGAATATGTAAATTCAATAATTGGTTAATATCGATTTTCCCGATCGATGCTTACTCGGTATCATGTTTTAACTTTGTATCCGATTGGAATTGAAATTAGTATTGCAAGGTTTATAAGTTTATACACTCTTTCTACACTCATAGCACATCCAAACACAGGAGAAAATCCTACTGTGGGAGTAGGATTTTCTCCTGTGTTTGGGTACCATGGACACATACAAGATGAATACACAAACACCCAGACCTAGATAAATCTAAACTCATCATACAGGAATGCATGGCCGGGAATCGAACCCGAGAACCATTGCGCGTCAGATCGGTATGGAACCGCTCCGCTATGTGGGTCGTCAGCGAGGTAGAACATAGGTATATAATGTGGTTCGACAGGGGTGATACTCCCACACTTATCTGTAGCGTGGAGTAGGTCTTGCGTTTCGGTGGAAGGGTGTGGTTGCCGACTGACTTTCATTTGAGGCCAGCGTATTATGCCTCAAGGGTGTGGTTTGGCTTCAGATAAAACTGTTTTCTGTAAGAAGTTGATTATATATTATACTCATTAATATACTGGCTCTATCACCAAAGTGGTAGAACCAGTGTAGTTTCACTGGGGACACACCTATTTCTAGTGTGAAGCACTTCTTGCGTTTCGATAGAAGGGTGTGGTTGCTGGCACACTTTCACATGAGGTGACCATCATAGTCCTCGGGATGGAATCCATGTTCTATATGAAGTTTATTACAGATGTCCATGGGCGGCAGTGACCACTTATCACCAGATGGACTGCATGCTCGTTTGCTACTTTAGACAAGTTAAAAAAATATATGCTGTGCCAAATATAAACACGTTTTAGTAATTAAATGAAATGTCTTTATTTTGTATAGGCCTTTTTTTTGTTTTCGAGAGGGAAACCTTCAAAAGGTACCCGACGCCGTGGGAGCGACGCAGGGTTATGTGGGATTTATACCGCACTAAAACCCCCCCGGTGGCCGTCCTCGGCGCTGAAAAGAAGGACTCCGGGATCTCGAAACGACTTCAACCGGAATCCTCCGAGCGCGCTGCCCCATCGGGCTCTTCCCAGATGGGCAGCTGGGCCCACTGCTTCGTCTAGTCTTTACAACGGTATGCGACCACACATACCGCCGTCCTTTCCGGGATTGCCTGACCGAACGGTTCGAGCTCCCACTTTAGTCGTCTGCAACCCCGGAAGCCCCTTTTAGTCGCCTCTTACGACAGGCAGGGGGTACCGTAGCCCTTTTCTGATCCCGGAGCTCATACAAACAAACTATGTATGGGCCTACGAGGGCACTTACACATTGTCAGTTACATTTTTTTCTTACACTACCACCGGATCGGAATACGACCTCAACTGAAAAGGCCCGGCAAGAAACTCAGCGGGTTTTATTTTTTCTTATTTATATCCATAATAACTTAATAACAGTTAAAAGATTCTTATAGATCGTTTTTCCATTGATACTCTTCGTACGAAAAGAGTTGAAGAACATATTCTACCGCGATGGCCAAGAGCGAATTGATTGGCTACTGCCAACGACAACACAGGCTGTGTTGTCGTTGACTACTGCTAACACCAGTATCTATTAGTTTGTAATAAATGTAACATTTTCGCAGAAAAGCTAGATAAGCAATTAAGTGTACACTCATTCTGTAAGTATGTAATCACGTTATCAATTTGTTAGTAGAACGTCGAAACGGGGTTGTAAGTGGAAGTTTTTAATGTAATTTCGTTCAGTTCACCCTCAATTCTCCGGAGTGCTATCTGACAAAGGTTTGGGTTCCAACTGTACACTCGAAAGGATGGGGAATTTATGTATTTGTGGTTACAGATAAGTGAAACCAATATTGTTCTGTTATTGCTATATTTTGTTATTTATGTTATTGTTATATACACTGATTTTTGTTACTCAAATAATTACCAAAATATATGATCATGTTTTTTGTTTGAAGCTTTTGTTGATACCTCTACGCATCCACTACACAATGGAAAATAAATACAAAAGTAAACCATTTTTTACTTGTTTTCCGTTCCTCATTTATTCAATGCTTACTTTTATTTTTAGTTTATTGATTCTCGTCAACCCATTATTGTCCCACTGCTGGAAACGGGTCTACTCAGAATGAAAGAGTTTAAGCTATAGTCCACCACGCTGGCCAAGTGCGAATTGGTCTCAGGTTATTGATTGAATTTCATAAATGTAGATATGAAACTCATCTCTCGTTCAGACCAAATTTCATTTGTACTCAATTTGTAAATTTTACATTATTATGTTTAATGTATACATATTAAACGCACGTTTACCTTTATCTTTTACATCTATTGTTTATTCACGACTTATACTTACAATAGAATAGTCAATTAACTTATAGCTGAAGCATGTTACTACCTATCGTAACACATCAAATTACCGAGACCGACATCCTAGTTTCAAAGCGCATTGTAATCAAACTTCGCAGTTTATGTGCGAACATCTGTGCCTGTTCCATTGTTGCCGCACATAGTGAACTGTCTACAGCCACGTACTGTCACAAGTACAGCCTGATAACTAACTAGTGTTTACCTCAAACTGTTAGCTGTGGATGCATAGTGTATCACTAAAGTGATCGTATTATGTACGGAACTGTAATATAATAACGCATGAGCCTTTGTGAGAGGGGAAGATCTTAGAATGTCCCTACTACCAATCATCTTTAGCATAAAAGAAAAGGAAGATTGTTGGTTTATTTCTATTGTCTTGCAAAAATTAATTTAAATTTATGAGTAGTGCAGGTGGCACTCATTAAATTGTTTTGAACCTTTTTATACCTGAAAACAGCACGTGCAATCGAAGTTTATAAAACCACTCGTCTCATTTCCTTTTCCTTACTTCGCTAATCAATCTGGTAGAGAACAGACGTATCTCTTCACTGTTTTAATTTGAAAATATAATTTAACAAGTACTTATTCAAATTATAAAACTCGTTTTATTTACACCCTTAACCAAATTTCCTATAAAGATCGTCAAAATAGCGGTACCATCTTTTGTTTTTTGTGTAAAAGTTTTGAAATCTATTTATTCTGGATTCTGATGTTGGACTTATTTGGGTACAACCATATTGACCCACTGCTGGGCACGGGTCTATCTCTCAGTATGAGATAGTTTTAGGCTATAGCCCACCGCGCTGGCCAAGTGCGAATTGGTGGACTTCACACACTTGCGGTAACTTTTTTTTTTAAAGAACTCTCGGGTGTATAGGTTTCCTCACGATGTTTTCCTTCACCGAAAAGCAGTGATAACTAATTTCTAATACGCACACAAATCAGTGGACTTGTTTATACCTAAAGAAATCTATAGCCATGCAAGTAAGTATTTGATAAGAAGCTAATCTCTACGCTAACGGACACTTTCGGCTAATGGATGACGGGATACTTACTGCAAATGTTTAGTGTTTTCATTGTATTTTAATTAATTTAAGTAATAAATGATAGTAACATAGTTGTTATTATATGCGACTTTTTACATGTAAAGATTTCTCCATGGGACGTAACTCTTGTATGTGAAGCAAGTTATGAGGATGTGGCTTCGAGTCTAAATGTACCGACAAAGCGAAAGTCTATAATTATGTAACGAAGTAGTATCGTGTAGTCAATACGTAATCATTTCCTTGTCACATAAATAATTGTACAATTTGATTTTACCACTGAACCAGGAATAGGGATCTATTGAGTTATTTCTTAACTTTACAAGCGTGTGGTTCAGTGTGTTTATAAGTAAGAATTACGGGTTCGTAAGAAAACATTTATGTTGGGTCTTCTTTTTTATCGGCGTGTAAATTAGACAAGCTGTACGACATCCTTGTTTCAAATATTTGAATCGAATATCAGAAGTGGGTATTTTAGTTTTGTCTTATTGCTACATAGAATAGAATAGGTACTCTTTATTGCACACTATAATTACATACAAACATAACAATACTTACAAAGTGGATTAGTAGTAGGTGGTCTTATCGCTAGGCAGTGAACTTTTCCAGACAACCTATGCATGTAATTAGTAAAGAAAACGGGAATGAATACATTTTACTTTTCAAATAAAAGTTGAAAACGATGCAGTCCACCTGATGATATGTGGTCAATGGTGCTCATTGACAAATTTTATTAACTCACGCACACGCTTTCTACACTCATAGCTCCACACTAGGTTTCTCTCCTGTGTCGTGCGTACCATGAAAACACACAAGACGAATATACAAAACACCCAGACTCAGAACATGAATCTAAACTCATCGTTCAGATACCTGGCCAGAATCTGGCCGGAAATCGAACCCGGAAGCCATTACGCGTCAGACCGGTATGGTTACCGCTGCGCCACGCGGGTTGTCAACTACAAATAACATTAGACTACCGAGGTTACCGTCCACCAATTCGCACCTGGCCAGCGTGGTGGACTATGGCCTAAAACTCTCTCATTCTGAGAGAAGACCCGTGCCCAGCAGTGGGACAATAATGGGTTGACGACACCGAGGTTGGTTACTGAAGCGTTGTCAGCGAGGACTATGAAGGAATGCCTCGGTAAATTATAAACCACACGCTTTAAACCAGAATACTGCAGCGCTAATAACAGAAACTGGCGAGGTGGTTCTTGAGTGAAACAACAAAGGTATCGAAATACCAACCAACTTCAAATGTTTTGCATCATACAAGTCTTTTATATAACGCAAGTATATAGTTGGAACCAACTATTACGAGTATAACTATGTATCGTGATAGGACGATGTTACAACTTGTGTTTACCTTAGTAACGTCTGTAGAGAGATGTATTTGAGTTGACAGAGAATTGCACTAGATTATACTACGTGTATGTATCCATTATTGTCGTCTGCCCATTATTGTCCCACTGCTAGGCACGGGTCTTCTCTCGGAATAAGAGAGTTATAGGCCATAGTCCACCGCGCTGGCCAAGTGCGAATTGGCGGACATCACACACCACCGAGAACTTATTTTTTAAAGAACTGTCGGGTGTGTAGGTTTCTGCAAAATATTTTCCTTCACCGAAAACCAGTGATAATTATTGTCTAATACGCACATAAATCAGTGGTGTGTGTCTGGGTTTGAATTTCGGATCTCCCGATCGAGAGGGCAAGTTTCAACCATTAGGCTATCACCGCTCTGTCTATCCATTATCATATATCCGTAATGGACTCTTACCAGCTTGAAGTCCTTGATCCTCCTTCATGTGAAGACACAAGTGTAGCCTATCCAATATTATGGTTATTGCATTCACTAAACAATCGCTCTCGAATGGAAACCGAGTGTCTCTATGATATGAGACGGTACACGGGCTTATGTTCTTTATTGTTCACAATTCACAATTGGTTTAGCAGGAATATTAGAGTTGCTTGTTTTGTTTGTATGTCCCATGATATACAAGATCGCAAGCGAAATTACATAGATTATATAGTCAGGAAGATTTGAGTGGTAGTGCCGGGATTTGAGTAATAATTCTAAGGTGGTAGAACCAGTGTAGTTCGACCGAGGAAGTACCACCGCCACACCTATTTCTAGCGTGAAGCATTTCTTGCGCTTCGATGGAAGGGTGTGGTTGCCGGCACACTTTCACATGAACGTTAAACAAATTATCATACATACCAAAGAAGCGATTGATTCGTTTTAGATTACTCAGGTTTTTAAATATTAATGTCATTTTAAGTAATTTATAAATGTTACTTATTTAAATTACTGTCCGACTACTCTGAATTAATTGGCACTCAAGGATACCTCATTTTTTTATAATAATGAAGTAGCAAACGAGCTTGCAGTCCACCAGATGGTAAGTGGTCACCACTTCCCATGGACACCCGTAAGCAACTTCATATAGAACAAAGGTTAAAGCCAGTCACAGATGCGTTGCTACTGCGAGGACTAAGATGGTTGCCTCATTAAAAAGTGCGCCAGCGACCACACCCTTCCATCGAAACGCAAAGAATGCTTCACGTTAGAAATAGGTATGGCGGTGGTACTTCCTCGGTCGAACTATACTGGTACTATTTATATATATTTATTATATTTCGAACTAAAGATGAAAACTCGAATCATGGTCTCGGTTCCACCATTAGATCGATTTGCTGCAACCGAATTTCGTTTCTCTCATCAATCCATTATTGGCACACTGCTGGGCACGGATCTTCTCTCAGAATGAGAGAGTTTAGGCCATGGTCCACCGCGCTGGCCAAGTACGAATTGGTGGACAAATTTCGTTCAATTTCGTTTACTTAACATGAAAATGCGACGTGCCTACGGTTACCAATTTACATAAATTTTGGATTCTAACCTCCCAAGGTTAGTAGACTCAGTTCGTTAAACGGGTCAGCAACTCTTTCGCAAACTCCCAGTTTCGTTGTTCAAACACCGTGGAAGGCGGCTGCAAATCAAATTACGTCCGAAACTTCTGAAGGCTTATTACTGACGAGTTGCTTCGTATGATCGATATTCTGATATAGAAGTTACAGAAAAGGTCGTTAATGTTTCGTTTAATGTTGGTTTTTGACTTTTATGTTATTGGATATGCGTGCTTTTGATTTTACAAAATTGTAGTGTTATATCCTTCGCAATCGTTTATAATTATGTTAATTAAAATATTTTATAAGAATCATTTATTTATTAAAGTGATCAGCCCGTCAATAAAATTGCACATTTACTTTTCGGATTAAATAATTTTACCTAGAAAAGTACTCATTCCATTCCATGGTAAATGTGACGGTAGTCGCGGTGGACTATGGCCTAAACTCTCTCATTCTGAGAGAAGACCCGTGCCCAGCAGTGGGACAATAATGGGTTGATGGGGGACCTAGAAAAGTACTCATTCCATTCCATGGTAAATGTGACCCTTCAGTTATATTTACGACAGGGAGAGGCTGTGGAAATAACCTGGTCGCTCATAAATATTACTCGTACATTGTGTCTACGACGCATACACTTGTAAGAAACATGCACCATTAGGCATAATATCACAGAACGGTCAAAAAAAAAAATTATTGGAGTTTACTCCTAAAGAATCGATTTGCATATATAAGGGCCCGGTTTGAAAAAAATGTGAGGAGTAAAATCTACTGATGAATGACCTCGTTACGCTTTTGGTGCGTCTTTTTTTGGTTGTGAGTGTAGTAAGACGTACATAGGGCATGCTGCAAAGCGACTATACCCATATGTTATTGTGCTTGTTTATTTCTGTCAGTGTCGTCGTACTTATATTGCTGTTTTTGTTATAAATATCACTAATTAATATTGCTATTGTGATTTTATCAAATCAACATTAATTTGTTGATTTATCCTTTCGCATGGTATCAATCTTTTTTCAGTTAAACAAACTGTTTGCGTCTGTTTAGACACTCGAACTTAAGGAGTAAACTCCAGTCGTGCGTCGGAGCTGATTCCCATTTTATTTATGTACTTACAACTTATAAGTCTGAAAAAAACTTACAGTACATCCACATTCGTCATCTCCCTTACAAGATTGAATTGCAATGATTGAATTAAAGAAATGCAAACGACAGACCGCAAAGAGGTAATTCAGAATAAATCCCTTGGCGGGTAAGTAGAAAGGGCGAGTGTAAACTACGTAACCGAATCACACTGTCAACGTCGGCGGTCAGTGTACACAGCGGGCTCGGAGTGAGTTGGACCGACCGACGTTGCTTCATCAGTTACTTAAACAATTTTCCTATAAGTTTTATATACGACTGCGTAAGGAGAGTATTTATTTTTGAGCGTGTGTACATATATATATGTTTGTGTGTGTCTGTTTGTGTGTGTCCATTTATTCGGCACGCGCTATGTTCCAAGCGACTAAACGTATTGTAATATATGACGTATCATTTAAAACTACTCAGTTGTGAGAGTAACATATGCTATACTATTTTTAAATATGGCAACTGAAATTAGAGAAAAAGGGGATAGAGACGTTTTTTAACCGACTTCCAAAAAGGAGGAGGTTATCAATTCGTCTGTATTTTTTTTTTTTTTTTTTTTTTTTATATTTGTTACCTCATTTCTCCGGACTGGGTGAACCGATTTAGATGATTTTTTTTTTATTTGAAAGGTAGTGCGTGTCATAGGGTCCCATTTTTTTTTAGTATTTTTTTGACTAGGGCATCCATAAGAAAAACGCATAAGTCTTAAATTTGCATTTTCAATGTACGCGATAAATGTATGAATAACTCAATATCCCGCCAACCGATTTTGATGATTCTTTTTTTATTAGAAAGGATGTACTCCAGGGGTAGTCTGATAAGAGTTTGATAAGGTTCTAATCATAGGATCTTCAACTTTTTGGAGCAAAATAATAAAATTAGTGATAGTCGGCCGAACCTTAGCTGGAGAAGTCCAATTGAGTAAAATATAGAATAAAATTACTATGTAGGTATTTACTATGAAAAATTTGACCTTCAACTCTTCAATCCTGATGATGCAGGGGTACTGCTAGCCTGAACTATAAAAGTTGGTCGTTTGATGTTTGCGAATATAATTATAATGAAATTGTTAAGCAAATTCATGGGACAAAAATTTGACCTTCAACTCCTCAACCCTGATGATGCAGGGGTACTTAAAGCCAAAACCATAGGAATAAGCCATTTGGTGCTTACGTATATGTTATAAGATTACTGAGCAAAAACATAAGATGAAAAATTTGACCTTCAACTCCTCAACCCTGATGATGGAGGGGTACTTCAATCCTAAACCATAGAAGTTGGCAATTTGGTGCTTACGGTTATGTAAAGAAAATACTAAGCAAAAATATAAAATCAAAAATTTGACCTTCAACTCCTCAACCCTGATGATGAAGGGGTACTTCAATCCTAAACCATAGGAGTTGGCAATTTGGTGCTTACGGTTATGTAAAAATAATACTAATTTTATTATAATTATAACAATATTAATATCAAATGAAATCTAGTAAGTAGACCATTACACATATATATCCAGAAGAACGATTAATTCGTTTTTAAGCTTTCGGTTTTTTTTCCTAAGACTATATTGAAGTGCCACTAACAGACGCACTATGAAGAGGTCGTCCAGAATAACCGCTCTGACCCCTGAGGAGAAAGGGTGAGTGTAAACTACGTAACCAAATCACATTGTCAACGTCCGCGGTCAGTGTACACAGCGGGCTCAGAGTGAGTTGGACCGGCCGACGTTGCTTCATCAGTTACTTAAACAATTTGCCTGAAAGTCTATTACCCGACTGCCTAGTAAGCAGAAAGGGCGAGTGTAAACTATGTACCCGAATAACATTGTCAACGTCCGCGGTCAGTGTACACAGCGGGCGCGGAGTGAGCTGGACCGGCCGACGTTGCTTCATCAGTTACTTAAACAATTTGGCAAAGTTTACTACCCAACTGCCTAAGGAGGGTCATGCTTTTCGAACGTATGTATGTATTTATGTATGTATGTCCATTTATTTGAAACGCGCTTCAAGCTAAAAGGTCAGACGGATTGTAAAATTTGACATGTCATTTGAAAGGATTCAGTTGTGAGAATGGCACAGGCTACACATTTTTTTTAAATATAACGCCTGCGTTGTAATAAAATGGGGAGGGAGAGACGATTTTTTATAATTATACCAATATTGCTACCAAATTAAATCTAGTGAGTAGGCCATTTCAAATATTTATGCGTTGTAACACTTTTATATGACTGTCTTAAAGCAAAATCCGAAAAAAAGTTTTATTAAGTATATTACAATAAACAAAAAGCTAATGAAATTAAGAATTTTACTTGTTTCCAAGATTGACTTGAAATGCAAATGACAGACGCACTAAATAGAGGCCCAGAATAAACCCTCTGACCAGTAAGTAGATAGGGCGAGAGTAAACTACGTAACCGAATAACATTGTCAACGTCCGCGGTCAGTGTACACAGCGGGCTCGGAGTAAGCTGGACCGGCCGACGTTGCTTCATCAGTTACTTAAACAATTTTCCTAAAAGTTTTATATCCGACTGCGTAATGAGGGTATTTTTTTTGCATTAACACGTGTATATATGTGGTTGTGTGTATGTCTATTTATTCGGCACCCGCTATGACCCAAGCGACTAAACGTATTGTTATTTAAGACGTATCATTCAAAACGACTCAATTGTGAGAGTCACATAGGCTATACAACTTTTAAATATGGCGCCTGCAATTCGAGAAAAAGGGGATAGAGAGACGTTTTTTTTTTAATAATACAATAATATGGATATCAAATGAAAATTAGTTTGTAGACCATTACAGATATACATATATCCAGAAGAGCGATTGATTCATTTTTAAGCATTTTTTTCTAAATATTTAACAAATTTACTTGTTTCCACGGCTAAATTGAAGTGCCACTAACAGACACACTATGAATAGGTCGTCCAGAATAACCCCTCTGACCCGTGAGGAGAAAGGGCGAGTGTAAACTACGTAACCGAATCACACTGTCAACGTCCGCGGTCAGTGTACACAGCGGGCGCGGAGTGAGTTGGACCGGCCGACGTTGCTCATCAGTTACTTAAACAATTTGCCTAAAAATTTTATATCCGACTGCGTAAGGAGAGTATTTTTGAATTGAAACTTCTTTAGGCGCATGAGGGTAAAATTTTTACAGATGAAACGTCACGCCGGTATGCAACGGAAGTGTCGGAAAAGAGAGAGAGAGTGATCGAGACCGATTGAGAGAGAGTAAGACAGGGCGAACGTAGCATGAGCAACTAGCCGTGGAGTGAGAGTAGGGAGCAAGCGAGTGAGAAAGATTGAGAGAAAAAGTGAGACAGAGCGAACGTCGTATCACGCCTTTTTCCCTTCCTCTTAATCTTGGAAATTTAAAGTTTTAGATTTGTATAAATATAAACAAGATTTATAAATTAGTTCGCCAAAGAAGTTTCACTTCTGACATGTGTACTTTGTACGCACGCATGTTTTTTTTGAGCGTGTGTATATATGTATGTATGTATGTCCATTTATTCAGCACGCGCTATGACCCAAGCGACTAATCGTATTGTAATATATGACGTATCATTTAAAACGACTCAGTTGTGAAAGTCACATAATATGCTATATTTTTAAACAACTGCTAAATTAAAGTGCCACTAACAGACGCACTATGAAGAGGTCGACCAGAATAACCCCTCTACCAGTAACTAGAAAGGGCAAGTGTAAACTACGTAACTGAATCACATTGTCAATATCTAAAGATTAATATTTAATCTATTTTATACAAGGCTGTTTAGTCTTGTGGCTGTGAATTGATTGGTCTACAAAAACAGCGCTAGCTGCGGTAGAGAGTTGAATTGAGAGGAGTTACCGCCACACCCATTTCTAGCGTGAAGATAATATTGTGTTTCGACGGAAGTGCGTGGTTCACTTTTATACTATTACAGCAGTAGCAACGTATCTGTGGTTGACTTTTATTAGAACCTTTCTTCTGTATGACGTTGCTACTAACCATCAGGTGTCATTACATTATCGTTTGCTAATTCAATAACTAGTCACCCGTCGCAACGGTCAAAATTCGACTGTAATTCAACTCAAAAACTAAACTTGATATTATCCAAAGCATCACAAATATTTCTGAAATTAAATTAAATTGTATTCATTTTTAAGTTATTTTAAATACATCCGCTATGGGTAAAAAAACGCTTAATTAACTAAGCTGCATTTAAAAGTATTAGCAGGTATTTTGACAAAGACATCTGACATTTTTGATGTCATGTCATGAATATCTCGAAACACGTCTTGTGTTTCCATAATGAGATATTGAATATTTCGTTTTTTATATACGTGTTTATGTCAAATGCACGGTGGTTTATGTAATATGTTTTAGTTAATTTAATGTGTTATTTATGCATCATCTGCAAAAAGTATTAGCATTTCATACTCCTCTGCATCAAATAACCGTGCGTAATTTCATACTCCTCCGTCCGCGGTGTAATGTCGCTGTATCTTGTCGTAATCATCATGATAATATATTAGGCTCGCCAACACACACACCGGGCAGGACTGCACAAACACGTCCGTCCCTCTCGCTGGTCGGCGTCAACTGAACGCCCTCTAGCGGCATGTGCGCTCGAGACTAGTTTCATACACTACATCCCTTTCTTGTTTTACTTTAGACATACCTCAACTCAAAATGGTTTTCCATATAGGACATGCAGGCCAAATTCAAACAAACTCTTTTAAGTTTAGGAATCATACTGAAATAAGTGTTTAAATTTTCGTGTGAATTTCTTGACGTCTACTAAATTATTTTGTTTGAGAAATCTTAATCACAATTTAACTTGTTATCTGCTTCTTCTTTCTCTGTGGGCATAACTTTTCATTCTCCTTCTACTTTCTTTAAATGCACTACATTTCTTCTTAGTTTCTGCCCTGTTTCGTTTTTGCGGATCTCTATATCTCCAGCCGAACTTTTCTCAACTCGAGTAGTCTCATCAAAGTTTAAGCTCAATTTGTTGTCTTTAGTCATATTCTTCACATATACTTTGTCTCCTGGTATGTTCTCTTGCTTTTCTCTTTCTATCACCGTATATCTTTCCTTTTCTTTCGTTCCTTGGTCTCTGTCCCTTACATCTGTAATTTTATCTCTTTGTTGGTCAACGTCGACTATCATTTGAATTTTGTCTCTAAATTTCCTTTTGAAAAATAATTCCGATGGTGTCTTACCCGTAACGCTATGTGGTGTACTATTGTACATAATCATGTATTCCTGCCGACTTTCCTGTCAGTTCTTTTTTCAGCCTCAGAAATCTTCAGCCGCTTTAAGATATCATATGATACCATTATGATTATCATTAAGATACGATTATGAGGTTCAACTTCTCAGTTTTGCTGCGGCCAGCACGGAACAGTGTTGAACAGGGTAATATTTTTCCAAAAATAATTTATACACCTCGCTGCAAAATTGCTTTCCATTATCTGCAGTTCTTGATTGATAACCCAAGCGGCTGAATATTTCGCTCAAAAGTGATTTGATATCAGCGCTTGTAATTTTGCGGCTAATTTAAAATCTACTGAAGTAACCACCACAAGTAAATGATCCCCAATTGAGAGTAGACCCATCAAGTCAATGGATATGTCGACCCACGGTTCTTGTGGCAATTCTCTACGCTTCAAAGGATTTGGTGGGTTTTGGAGCTGAGACTAAGGTGCAACCTTCACCGGGTTTCTCCAATTTTCGCATCTCTATCATATTTTAGGCACTAAACCTTAGTTCTTAAAAGGCAGTTTCATCGCCACAATCCCCGGATTACCCTCATGTGCCGCATTTAAACTAGAGATCTAAGTTTTGTAAGAATAACAATTCTTGTACCTCTTAACAGTATTCCCTTGTAGAAACAAAGCTCACTCTGAAAGACTTTGTACTTTAAAATTTTTGTGCCATTTGTTATTGTATAAGCCTTCTTTTACCTTTTGTATTTCGGTATCTTCAAGCAAACTCTCAGTGATTTCTTTCAACGATACTGCGACTGGTCGAGTGTACTCAACAATATAATGTATTTAGTGACCTTGAACTGGAGGAAGATCTTTAGGAATTTTGCACAACCTCGACAATGGATCTGCTATATTGTTTTTCCCGTGTTGGTAAATGACTTCATATTTGTAGGATTTTCTTTCAAAGAATCAAATGCTGTCTGTTGTTTCGATCCCCACAAACTACTAATATTAGAAGCATCACCTTTATTACCCTTTATGATCTCTCTGACTCTCAGACTCTCTGACGGTCAGCATGTGTTGCAAGAACCGGAATCCATTTACTCACGAAAATTACAAGTCCCAAAAAGCTTTGGAGCTCTCCTAATGTTGTTGCAGGTCTAAAGTGTTGGATGGTTGAAACATATTTTGGCAGTGGCCTTTCGCCATGCCCGGAAAGTACATGTTCTAGATAATTAACTGTCTTGTTTCTAAAGATGCACTTTTCTTCTTACAAAACTACGTCGTAGTTCTTTAACACACTCAAAACTTTGAAGTCGATTGTTGTGATGTTCTAAATCAACTATCATAGATGATTGTCTGATATTTTCGCTAACTCGCAACACTTAATAATAAAATATGTTACTAATTTGTAAGTATAGTACAGATAATTATGTAGTAATTAAATCATAACATTAGGATGACTTAATACCTGAGGCTGTGATACAGGTGGCATAGAATCATCAATAGGCAAATCAACCATGACGTTTGTAGAATTTGGAAAACTTGCCTGCCCTAAAGTGGTTTATTTGTAAATTCAAACCAATTTCAAGAATCCTCAGTGCCATGGCAGACATTATCGTAATAAGTTTCTTGTACAATTTGTTATAACATATAATGTTGTCTCTTCGGACCTGGCTCCCACTTGTAAACATGCTTGAAACAAACCTTTAAAGGAGTATTGCTACCGCGCGCCATGAAATCCACGTTAATATTTGCAATTTGATTAAAAACTTTCACTTTTTCGGTTTTCATCCTCACCCACGTCTCTTCAGTAATCAGGTTCTTTTTACACCTTGAATCGACTAAGACTTTCGTCTTCACTCCCCCAATGGAGCAGTCAAATTCCATATCTTCATCGATATGGAAAACGTAATGGGTTTTTTTGTCTTTATTCAACTCTTCTACAGCTTCGATTTGATTAACTGTTTCTTTTCTCTTTCTTTTTACTGCGGTCGCTCTATAGGAATTCGTCTTTTCAAATTTCCTTTTAAAATAATGCCTTGTCTCAAACATAACACTCATGCATAAACACTCTTTGTCTCTAGCAGGACAGGTCAGATCATTTGATTTGTGTCTACGCACGCATCCTTCGCACGCTAACTGCAAATCCCTCGGCTCCATAGGCTCCATTTTATTTTTAAATTCGATTTTATTTACAGTTTTGTCTTCCTTTATAGTGTTAAACTGAATCAGTTGATTATTTACAACCTCTAACGTATTCGCTTCTAGTATTATTTATCCAAAGTAATGCTGTCCCTGATTTTAGATTTTTTCGTGAGTTCGATGGAGTTGCCTTTTTCCGCAACCTGGTCGATTATTGGCTCGTCTTTGTCAGTGAATTTACATTTATTAGCTTGGTTGCGTAACCTCACTAAAAATTTATCAAATTTCTCGTCAGGTTTTTGTTTAACAAGACGAAAGACATGGCTCATATACTTTGCTTTGTTTTGGTGCAAAGTATTCGTCTAGCTTTGCTATAGCCACAATAAACACGTCAATCTCATTAGATGGAATATTATAGAAGATCTCTTGCAATTCTATTCCGAAAAAGTGTTATAAACTGGCTCTCCGTTAAACATCTTTATCGATGCTGGAAGCTTCCAGATATATCAACAAAGCCCTTTTCCAACGCTCCCAACGAACACCTACTGAGGTGGGATCACCTTGGTAGTCAAATTTGTCCAATGGCAAAAACGTTGAAGATACCATTATATATATGTATATATTTGCGTCCTGTAAAATCAATTTAATGAATCAGATTGATCAAACAATCTGCTTATCAATTTAATGATCAGATTTATCATACCAATCTGCTTATCAATTTAATGATCAGATTGAGCGTAACAATCTGCTTATCAATTTAATGATCAGATTGAGCGTAACAATCTGCTTATCAATTTAATGATCAGGTTGAGCGTAACAATCTGCTTATCAATTTAATGATCAGATTGAGCGTAACAATCTGCTTATCAATTTAATGATCAGATTGAGAATAACAATCTGCTTATCAATTTAATGACCCAGATTGATCTTACCAATCTGCTTTTCAATCTAATGACCAGGTTTTTTTACTTGCAAGTCGATATAACAAATAATTCAATTAAATGATTCAGATTGATGACACCAATCTGCTTTTTAATTTAATGATCAGGCTTTTACCTTTAAGTCAATGTAATTATTAATTCAATTTAATGAATCAGATTGATCACACCAATCTGCTTTTCAATTTAATGATCAGGTTCTTTTTTACATGCTTGTAAGTATTGTCATAAATCTAGCTTTATCCGCTAACATTCAAATAGGTGCGTAAATTATTATTATTATTATTATTAGTCCATACTAATATTATAAATGTGAAAGAGTGCCCGTTTGTTGTCCTTTCATGCCGCCACACAGCCATTCCACGATACGGCCCATATTTTGGGAGATAGTTATGGGTAACGTAGGCCACTTCCCACCACGCTCCCTCACTCCCATAAGAATGTCGATGTTCTATTAATCCACACATATTCAGTAGCTCCAGACGTTGTTAATAGATGGCGTTAGCAAAATTCACCCGCAAGCTCTGAATCACGCCATCAAATGCCAATGCCAACCCATTATTATTATTTTTGTCTAATTAAGTTTTTGTAAAAATAATTTACATTTTATTCCTGTAACTAAAACACAATATTATGTATTATAATTGAAATTGTATCTTTCATATTAACATGCGTAAATTGAAATTGATATATTGACTACTTCAAATTTATATTTTGTCTATTAAAAACGAAAACTCATTTTTACATTTTGAATGAACTCAAGTGACATCCGTATGGTTAATATGGCGTTTGTCATTTGCAATTATATAACTAAAATTAAACAAAATACTCGACAACCCGAATTTTGCGGATATATGTTGTCGGCTCAAAATATATATTTTTTTATTATTCAGATAAGGTTTCAATCGAGTCTACCGTACCTCTTGACGGCATTATTACTATAGAAGATTGTTTAACTTTGACTTAAGAATGACAATCAGTTTCGTTGCTTACTTACGGTTTTATTTGTCTATTTTTCCCCAAAATGAAAAAAAAAATTACACTCCTTTTAACCTTCGTCGCCACATGTAATGTCGCTGTATCTTGTCGTAATCACCTGGTTACTATGATAATATATTAGGCTCGCCAACACACACACCGGGCAGGACTGCACAAACACGTCCGTCCCTCTCGCTGGTCGGCGTCAACTGAACGCCCTCTAGCGGCATGTGCGCTCGAGACTAGTTTCATACACTACACGCGGCAAGTATCTTAAAAACGGATCACAATTTTTTGCTTATTAATATATAGAATAAATAAGAGCTACCCACACCAGTACACAGTGACAGATAATTAAATATCTTCCGATATCCGAAATTTCTTGTCAGCCGCAGGTTTTACGAGTATGGCGGCTTTAGGACTATCTCTTGGGGAATCATATCTTTCGGACCATTATTAAATCATTTTGGGTAGTTGAATCAAACAATAAAGTACAGTCGATGCTTCATTACTTTTCAGTACTGATAAAGAATGAAATTACTTTTAAAAGCTGAGTAGCTATATTTTTACAAATCTAGCTACTATACAGAAAAGATCGACAAGACATCGATGTATACAAGGTGCCGATCTGAAAAAATGTCTGCCTCAACGGATGTCGATTTCCGGAACCCTCTGTTTGCTAGACCTTTAAGATGATACGTGTCACGGAAGTAATTTTTATGAAAGGAAATAAAATAATGGTGAAACAATAAAATAGAACACAATATAATAAAATAATAACAATAACTCTAATCTCTATACATACACGAAATATTGTAGTAAGTAAAAAAAAAACTAATAGCACTGGCGTAAAAAATAGCCCTATGTATTTACAAAAGAAAAAAGACAAACGCTTTCCAATCGACTCCTCAGTTATTCAGGTTTAGCGCAGCGTAAGAAACAATATAATAAGTAACAACTTGGAAGTGCCTTTGTAGATCTTTATAATTAAAAAAATATTACATTTCAAACATAAGTGTCAATTTATGTCATAAACTTCATTGTTACGTCAATGTACGTTAAAAGCGCATGTACTGCTAAAATTGTAGCTGTCTAGCTAAAGCGATGTCCGCAGCATCTAAGCTTGCAACCGTAAACACGATGAACAGGTCTCTAAGCGTCAACAATCGGTTGTTTACTTCAAATCCTGCGAGTCAACGTAAAACTGACTAAGCTCATGATATACAGGATGTCTTATTTGATTAAAAGAATCTCAGTTGTTATCTTTTTTCATGGTGGTAGAATCAATGTATTTTCCAGCGTGAAGCATTTTTTGCGTTTCGATAAAAGGTTGTGGTTCCCGGTACACTTTCACATGAGGCGACCATCATAGTGCTCGGGAGTAGCAACGTATCTGTGATTGACTTCAGATGTAACCTATATTGTGTATGAAGTTGATTACAGATGTCCATGGGCGGCAGTGACCACTTACCATCAGGTGGACTGCATGTGCTCGTTTGTTACTTAAGTCAGATAAAAAAGAAGCATGATAATAGTACACCTTATTTTGTAATTAAGGTGGTAAATAAAAGTATAATAAAGGTGGTATAACGAGTATGATCGCCCTAGGTATTTTTAGCGTGGAGTAATTCTTATATTTTGAAGGGTGTATGTCGAGTCAGTTTTATTTGAGGTAATCATCTTAGTCGAGAGAAGCATCTGTGTTGTGAAATTTTGATTTAATTTCCAACTAGTTTGATATCTAAATTATAAATTAAAATTCTGTTCCCAGTCCAAGAGTGATGTAGTAAATGCTGTATCCATAGAGAAGAAACTCGATACATGAATAGTACAGTAACCAAAGAGTCTCGTTAGGGCCAGGTGAGCTGCAACCCAACTGACTTTTGTTTGTTGTGAATAAATAGACGTGTCGTGTGTGCGGGATGATTGTCTTTGAAATGCGATTGTGGTGTTTGATTTAAATAATGAAGACGGTAGGGCGCACTTAGCATCAAGTGGACTGCATGCTCCTTTGCTACTTTAACCTTATAAAATAATAATAGTAATATTTTAAGATGGTAAGTGGTTACTATTACTATCACATTATAGATTTACTAGATTTTAGTACCTGTTTTAAATGTAAAATAGTTCATGCATTTGATTTGGAAAGCTGTGCATTCGGCTTTTAATCAATACAAAGCGGCCATCTTAGTTTTCAGGATCGTTATCGGGTCTATAATATATTCATATATAACAATCGTTTATAGACGTCCATGGGTGGCAGTGATAACTTACAATTTAAAAAATGACTATTTACTATTTCAATTAAAAAGAAACATATCATACTGGGAGGCATACATACGTATTTTTAGTACGTATGAGTACATTATAAATAACTCTGATTGATAGCCAGATAATCTATTTTACAAGCTTTATTTAACATCTATATGTGATGACTATTAAGGACAATTATTAAGAATATTTAATAGTTTTATTTTCACCATCCTGTATATACGTAGCGTCCCATCGAAGCGGCGACTTTATCGCCCGCTAGCGCGCCTTTTATTGTATTACATGATATTGTATTTTGAAATTGATTTGTTTCTAGGGAAATATTATTAATAACAGGATAATTTTGGACACGCTTTATATACCAAGAATGTATAATGACTAGGCAATTCTTAAGAATATTCAGTACTATTTTCATCACCCTGTATATATAGCGTCCCATCGAAGCGGCGACTGTATTGTCGCACGTTTGATTCTGCAAGCCACCTTTTGTTAGCGCTGCTTTTATTGTACGTTGATGATATTGTATTCTGATGTCCGTTTGTTCCCAGGGAAATAAGCTTGTTGACCTATACATTTAGCCTCGCATCTGGTTGTATCGGTTTCTGCTTATACGCAAATCAAATGTTTGTATCTCGAAAGTCGGAGAGAAAGATTTAATCGCATTATAAAATATTTTTGTCTTACTTAAAAAACAATGGTTTTTGAGCGTATACATAAGTATGTATAATGTATGTCCTTTTTTGGCGCGCGCTACAGCCCAAAAGGTTTGATGGATAACATATGATATAAAGGGTGTATCATTTTTAAATACTAATGATGTATGGGTACTCTCGATCAGAGAAGAAGAGAGGGGGAACCTGGTGATCATTCTCGACGCTGCGAATATCTGATGCTGAGATCTTTGATGTTTAAAGAAACGTAACCGAAGTCCTCATAGTCCAACATATATTGCAATGTGGAAGAACTAGTTCAACCGGGAAGTACCACCGCCACATCTATTTCTAGCATAAAGCATTTCTTGCGTTTAGGTAGAAGGGTGTGGTTGCCGGCGCACTTTCACATGAGGCGATCATCATAGTCCTCGGGAGTAGCAACACATCTGTGATTGACTTCAGATGGAGCCCATGTTCTGTATAGAGTTGATTACAGATGTCCATGAGCGGCAGTGACCACTTACCATCAGGTGGACTGCATGTTTGTTTGCTACTTCAGTCAGATAAAAAATAATTGCCTTAATTTCTACCATATTTTGCAAGCTTGCCTGCTCCATAATATTTGAGATTGCAACTGGAGTATTCATTTCTAGATTTCTAGAACTTTACAATTCCAATCGGATACCGAAACCTCAAAAAACTAAAACTCGGAGCACATTACTCAAGGTATCAGCAAAGTTTTTTAATCGACTCCAGAATCGAATTGCAATGCGGCAAACCCATTTTCGAGAAATTCGAGTAAACCACTTCGAAACTTTCTGGCTCTCCTACCAAAATAACGTTACTTTTAGCGACAAGTTACTTTATTACTCGACTGCGACAGAAAAACTGCGATATTTTTCAAGCTTATATTTGTTTGTATGTATGTATGTCTAACGTGATGCATTCAATGCGTTTCGCTAGAAGGGGGTGGTTGCCAACATACTTTAATATGAGGCGACCATCCTAGTCCTCGGGATTAGCAACGCATCTGTGTTTGACTTTAGATAGAACCTATGTTCTGTATGAAGTTGATTACAGATGTCCATGGGCGGCAGTGGCCACTTACCATCAGGTAGACTACATGCTCGTTTGCTCCTTCATTATTATAAAATAAATAATAGTTAAAAAAAAACTAAAAAACACGCTTTTTATAGAAAACCGAACTAAAAAATAGAAAATAAATTTAAAATGAATTTAAATTAAGAAAATAGTGTTAAAAATTTCAATGAATATAAATTAATAATGGTGTGAATAAAAAAAAAATATTTTATTTTAAAAAAAGCGTGGGGTGCATGGTGTCAATGGTTATAGATATTTTATTGACAGATATGAGTAGAGTGATTATCATTTCGATAATATCTTAAAAAGCACTCCACGCTTTTTTTTAATATTTTTTTTTATTCACACTATTATTAATTTATATTCATTGAAATTTTTAACACTATTTTCTTAATTTTAATTCATTTAAATTTATTTTCTATTTTTTAGTTCGGTTTTCTATAAAAAGCGTGTTTTTTAGTTTTTTTTTTAACTATTATTTATTTTCTACTTTTTAGTCAAATTAAAAAATGGAATAATTTTATCAAATTAGTGTATTGTCATCGGTCCTCAATAAATCTACAAAGTTTGAACGAAATTTGACCCACTTTAAACTGGCCGTTTAAAGTGGGTCAAAATCGCGCCCAAAGAAGTCTGTTACAAACAAACATACAGGTGAAGCTAATAAAAAACTAATAAAAACGTTGTGTCACTCCCATGACGTTGGGTACCTTTTAAAGATTTCCAAAAACAAAAAAAAGCATACATAGGAACAGACAGCGAGAAACGACTTTGTTTTATACTATGTAGTGAATGTTCAAATCAAGCGTACACAGTCCCAATAAATAAAAAATAACCACTACAATCTATAAATAGCTATTATCAACCCCATATAAAATTAGGTAAGAATCGCTCGAGTCCGTCGAGGGTAGAATCACCGCTAGACCTCTATCGGTGATTCTACCCTCTTTTGGACTATTGTCAATTACTGCGACATTTACCTTAAACACGTTTCGATTCAATGAATTCATTTTCCAATACCAAAAAATATCAAGCCTCTAACTATCGCAGTTTTCCTTTCCGCTGACTGCGGGGTACGTGAACCGTGTGATTTAATTAATTTTACCTGCATTGCTTGGTAATAGGCAACGATAAATGCTTATAGATGTATAGGTATGGGCTATGATATTGACACGCAGCAGTTTAAGGTTCGATCCTGGGTCAGGTAGAATAATGACTTTAAATCACTGTTCTGGGTGTTGTGTATCCGTCTTTGTGTGTGCCCATAAGACTTAACATACAGGAAAATATGTGGAGAAATAGGTTTTTTTAAAAGATTGAAGATGCAAACGAGCATGCAGAGCACCTGACGGTAAGTGGTCACAGCCGTAACATAGACACCAGTAAGCAACTTCACATAGAATATGGGTTCTATCTGAAGTCAATCATAGATGCGTTGCCACTCATGAGGACTAAGATGGTCGCGTCATATAGTGTGCCGGCAACCACACCCTTCCATCGAAACGCAAGAAATGCTTCACGCTAGAAACAGGTGTGGCGGTGGTACTTCCCCGGTCGAACGATTGTTCTATTACTTTCGGATGTGTGTAAAGCGTTGTTTATGGCAATAGGTAATTGCATAATATGACAATATAAATTAATTGCTATTGCTGTAAACATACATATTATGCTAAGAAGTCAATGCGTGACAAAAAATCTTAAAGGAAGAGTATATAAAAACCTTATGAGTATAAAACGTTTTAGAAATCTCTCTGTAGTTTCATTGACAATTGTCTAATAGATATTGGCTGAAATACCAAAAGTCTAGAGAATTCTGTTCTATTTGAAAACAGGTGATAAAAGCGGATAAATTCCAGGCTTTATTATTTTTAACAGGTGGTGGAGATTTTTTAATTATGTTCGAGTAAATTATGGTGTGATGTTTTATCATCTTTAAACCAAGTAGAACAATTTAGAAGCTATGACCACTTAACATTTTTTATCATCTACTTCAAGTAGCGACTGCCTGCAGTCCACCTGATGATAAGTGGGCACTGCCGCCCATAGACATCTGTAAGTATGTTTTGAAGGTGGTAGAACCCATATAGTTTGACTGGTGAGGTACCACCGCCACACATATTTCTAACGTGAAGCATTCATTGCGTTTCGATGGACATTCTAGTCCTCGGGAGTAGCAACGCATCTGTAATTGACTTCAGATAGAGTCTATGTTCTATAAGAAGTTGCTTACAGATGTCTATGGGCAGTAGTGCCCGCTTACCATCAGGTTGACTGCGTGCTCGGTTACTACTTCAGTCAGATTGCCAATAAATGTGGTAGAACACTCTGTGGTTAAACTCTGGAAGCATCGCCGCTACACCTATTTCTGCCTGATAATTACAGTGTTAGGGACTGTGTGTCTGGGTCTGTTGTGTCAGGGTCTGAGGGTCAGGGAAAGTCAGTGATGAATTGTTATTTTCCAGTTAAGACTATCGTTTCATATAAATGTGAGCCGGAAACCACACCCTTCTACCGAAACGCAAGAACTGCTTTACGCTAGAAATTAGTGTGGCGGTGGTACCTCCCCGATCGAACTACATTAGTTCTACCACCTGACCAAATATTAATAAGATTTTGTGTGTCATTTGAACCATTTGAATGAAGAGTGTCACTCTTCAAGTCATGCTCAATCGATTGATAAATTATCCCAAACGAACTAAATTTGCCGCGAAAAGATATTTTAAGCGACTCAATAAACTTACCATATATTTTGAACACACATGCACTATTCAACTGCGGGCGCTTCATACTCACATTTAATTAAACTCGCGCGGAACCCACTCCGGTTCGATTAAGCTTGTTATCGCCGCTAAGTTACAAGTGAACAACTTTGCTACAGGAAACTTTACGCTCCGGGAACTTGTATGCTCAATACTTTCTTACGTAAATGCAGAAAGATATTCTATTTCAGTATATTAAAATAAGCCCGTGGGTATAATTATTTTTTTACGGTTGTAATGTTTGTTTTTATGCATTGGTAGTGAAAGCCTAATGGTTGAAACTTGTCCTCTCGATCTGGAGGTCCGAAGTTCAAACCCAGGACACTGATTTTTCTAAAATTATGTGTGTATTAGAAATTAATTATCACTGCTTTTCGGTGAAGGGAAACGTCGTGAAGAAACCTACACATCCGAGAGTTCTTAAAAAAAGAAAAAGTTCTCAGATGTGTGTGAAGTCCACCAATTCGCACTTGGTTAGCGTAGTGGACAATGGCCTTAAACTCCCATTCTGAGAGATACCCGTGCCCAGGAGTGTGACAAGAATAGATTGACGACCTATATATTCTTTATGAATTCTATTTGTCGTAAATTTGCCAATGTATCTGTAGTTCTCGTATAAAAATATATAGGTACGTACATATAAAATGAGAGGTACTACTGCCATTCGAATTTTTAGCATAAACCAATTCTTGCGTTTCTTTGAAAGGATTTTCATATAAGCAGAGCATCTTAGTCCTCGCGAGTAGCGAAGCATTTGTGTATGATCTTCGGTAAGATTTTTATATTATTGAGGCTGACGGTGCATAAAGTAATAATATTAAAAAAGAAAACCTGTCGTGGTGGGGTATCAAATCAAAGAGTTCAATTGGAAAATTCGCACCATGTCAACATGTATTTGACTAATGAGCGTGCAGTGTTGCGCCAAATATTATGCCTCCAGGTGATAGAACCAGCGTAGAACTACACTTTAGGCCAAACTACCAGGGCGGTACTACCGCCCCATTTATTTCTAGCGTGCAGAGTTTGTGTTTCGGTCGAACGGCGTGTTCCCGGTTTTTCTTTAATGTGAGGCATCTCAATCCTGGGATGTAGCAACACATCTTTTTTTAACTGACTGATGTAGCAAACGAGCATGCAGTCCACCAGTAAGTGGTCACTGCCGCCCATGGACATCTGTAAACAACTACATACAGAACATGGGTTCCATCTGAAGTCAATCATAGAGGCGTTGTTAATCCAGAGGACTATGATGGTTACCTCATGTGAAAGTGTGCCACTTTTATCGAAACGGAAGAAATGCTTTACGCTAGAAATAAGTGTGGCGGTGGTACTTCCCCGGTCGAACTACACTGGTTCTACCACCTTTAAAACAGATAGAACTCCTATTCTGTATGAAATTGTTTTTAGATGCTCATCGGAGGCAGTGGCCACTTACCGACAGGAGGACTGCATGCTCGTATGCTACTTCAATGTGATAAAAAATATGGTACATTTTTTAAGCCCAGGTAAAATCGCAACGCATAGCTAGTATTTTTATAAATCCGAAATATACTTCCATGACAAAATGCAAAAATTCGACAGAAAAGCCCCAGAGCATCTACTAATTAAAGAAAAAAGTGTTTGCACCGCGCTGTAAATACTGCATGCAAATAAAAATTAAAACAGCTTAATCTGTGAACACGATTGTTGGTTTTTCATTAATTGCAGTCCAAGTTAAGCAGCATCAAGTTTTTGTTAAATTTTATTTAGCGTGTATTTTGATGCCATCTGAACTAATTAGCATACATCGTACACATTGACACCAGTGTGTAACTTTAGCCAATCAGCATAGTGCTGATTGGCTTAGAAGTTAGTAAATGTTTGTAAAAGGCGGCAACTTGGTTTCTCATAGCTTATGATCTAGAATAAAATATAGGATACTTATCATCGGTAGAAGGTAGCGGGCGAATCCGTGGAAATTTTCCAGTACAGTAATACCTTGACTTACGCTACCCCGACTTACGCGAACTCGGAGTTACGCGGTTTTCAAATCTCCTTAATTTGTCGATTATTGAGTACCACCTGCGTCACTCAATCTCTATATTATGGATTACATAGCCTTACTATCCTACTATTAAATAAGAGTGTGGAATAGTAAGACTATGTACTTGTATGACAGCTACATTTTATTTTGTGTTTTGTATTTCGTGTACCCCGACTTACGCGAACTCGACTTACGCGGTGATCAGCCAGTTCCAAATATCGCGTTACTTCGGGGTATTACTGTATAGAATATTCATCATCGTAGACTTGACCGAAGCGGGCGAAACCGTGGGAGTTTTCCAGTATTATATTAAAAAATTCAGAATGATTAGATTTGTAAATAGTAATAATAATAATAATACATTTTATTGTACCCAACAAAACAAAAATTACAATAGAAAACACAATTTTCAAACAATACAAAGGGCGGTCTTATCGCTAAACAGCGATTTCTTCCAGACAACCTAAACAGTGCGGAGTTAAAGTGAGGGACAAGAATAGGTAGGGTGCAAATAAAATAGTTTATAACTTAATAGTAATGATATAATTAACATATAGGAATAAATTATAAAATAAAAGAGGAAATACATTTATAATGTGTTTTTTCTATCGACTGAGAAGAACGCAACCTTTCGTGGTGTGTAATAAATCCTATTTTTTGTATCTTATTTGTGCCAGAGTATAGGGACTTGGAAAATTAACACGTGCAGAGTTCAAGTAGGTATAGCACTTAACTGGCACTCAACTTGAGTGAAGCGTGCAAACTTCGGTTTGATTAACCTCGTTATCGCGCCAAGTTATTTTCTCAAAAAGTTAGCTTACTTGGCAATTTTAACTTCTATGTTTGTTACGTGGATATACGTTACACGTTAGGTAAGTAGATATAACTGGGATGCTTATTAGGATTCCCATAGGATATGTAATTACAATTATGCAGTAAAAGCCTAATACACACACGCTTTCTACACTTGTAGCCCCAAATTAGGATTCTCTCCTGTGTCGTGGGTACCATGGACACACACAAGACGAATACATAAACACCCATGCCCAGAACAGAAATCTAAACTCATCATTCAGATACCTGTCTGGCCGGGAATCGAACCCGGGACCCATTGCGCGTCAGACCAGTACGGTAACCGCTGCGCCACGCGGGTCGTCAAAAGCTTAATGGTTAAAACTCGTTTTTTTTTGGCCTAAGACTGCGAGACAATCCTTGCATGTGTGACCGAATTCTGTTATAAGCACACGATAGTTTGGAAAAGCGTATATACTTTCCCGGGCAGCGCCCTTCAGCGGTGACGTGCTCAGAAAACTCGGGTTGCGTTCTGTTGAAATCTGGGAGTTCTCTATTTATTGCCATCCAAAAAGGCCATCGAGTGAGTTCTCTTTATTTTCATTAATATAATTATTATAATGTGTGTACGTTTAAGCGTATAAAATGTTCATTATATTTCCATACATATTTAAAGCAATACACGAGTACATCGGATGTTAATGCTAATGGAGAAAGAAAATCCTACGATTTATACAACAGGGAATACAATGGTACTGTTAGAACAATTGGATTGGATAATTGTACAGAATATAAAAACTCAATTAGGTACTATTGCATATTAAATGTACGTTAATGTAACAGGAAGTGAAAGATAAACAATAATTTTATGGAAATTTGTATATATGACTTTCGCGAATATATTTAAAAAGCAATAAAAGATTTTTCGTTGTGATTTCCATAAACGGCTATTTTACTAAGTAAATCTTTGAAGTAGAGAAACTGTGGCAGCTTTTTAAAATGTTTTCCATTTTTGTAATGATTGCAATAGTATACATGTAGTCCACCTGATTCATAAAGAACAAGGGTTGTATCTAAGGTGATAGATGCATCGCTCTCCCGAGAACTAAGGTCACCTTAAATAAAAGTCAGCCGGGAACTGGTTAAGAAAGATGAGAGTGGTGTTGTGTTATTTTTCGAAGCAGCGAAATTACATTTATACAGCGATTTAGGTAATGTATTCCAAAATTTACGAGTACATATACATTTTCAATTTATATTAATTCTGGAATATTGATGTACCTATGTGTTTGTCTAGGTCATGTTTGTTCTTAAAGCATTATATGAATTATGATATTCTCTAGATAATTACAAACAAAGGGCTACTTTGCTAACTAAATCCTTTAACCCTTTGAGATGTACAACCTACCACAATGCACGAAATTTATTTTACACACATAACACTAGTTCTTATTTAGTGGAGTTAAGGGTGATTATAGCGTGCAGTTATGGGGGACGTGGCACCAACTTATTGGTAGAAAGTTTAAGTTAGGAAAGCGTTCTAATTAAAACTTAATTCCTTATTCAAGCTAATTTACCAGAGGCTTTGTATTCCAATGCTTTGGCTTCTGGGAATGATAATTGAAAACCGCTAAAAGTATAATAGGTGGAGATAATTTTGTTCTTAACGTGCGCTCATTTATTCAATTTGTAGTAATGACCTGAAGAAGACAGCGGGAAACCGTTGGATTCAAAGGGCATAGGACCGGTTGGAGTGGTGCCATTTAAGCCTATGTCCAGCAGTGGACATCAAAGGGCTGATGGATGGATGGATGGAAACGAAACGTCCATCTGATAGTACGTGGTTACTGCTGGCCTTGGACATCTGTAATCAATTTCATACAGAATATGAGTTCCATCTGAAATCAATCACATATGCATTGCTACTTCCGAGGACTATGATAGTCGCGTCATATGAAAGTGTGCCGGCAACCACACCCTTCCAACGAAACGCAAAAAATGCTTCACGCTAGAAATAGGTGTGGCGGTGGTACTTCTCCGGTCGGACATTGGTTCTACCACCTTCTAAATATAATGGATTGGATGTATGTCCTCCTCCTTGAATCGATTCTCCAGTGCTGGGGGTCGTGACCTCATTACTGGTTGTTCGAGAGGAGCTTCTTCTTTACGATAGACCTCCATGTTCCCCGGTCTTGTGCGATGTGTAGAGCATCGGTAACTTTCGTGTCGAGTGTAGTGCGGCTCTGGTCTGACCAGCGCATCGGACTTCTGCCTCTAGGTCTCTTGCCGTCTCTTGAATATATGTAAGTAATGTCAAATAGCTTGGCTAACTACTCAATGCTTAATATGGGACTGTTCACCAATATTTATTATTATATCAATATGTGAAGCAAAAACTTGTGACGCATTTTTAAATAATATGCCTCAAACAGATTAGTATAAAATTTTGCACGGTTATAGTGGACATAAAGAAGGAGCGCAGAATGTTAATATTTTTTTCATATAATGCATATATCATACATAAAATCAACTAAAAACACATTACATACACTACCATACTTTTATCACAAACACAAATAATAAACGAAATAGAACGTTCAATGTCTTACTATGAAAACTTGTAACGTCAGAAATGTCAGTGTCTTTGTAAAAATACCCGATATTGTTTTTGAATGCGACTTAGCTAATTAAACCTCTTTTTATATTTAATGGGTGCGTTCAATATTACTTGAAAATTATTACATTTTATCTGAATTTGAGAAATATTCGTACTACTTTGGACAATAGTTTAATTTTTTTATTTTAATTACGGTCGAATATCGACCGATGCGACGATGCGACTTCTTATTATACATATCGCGAAATGTTTCACTAACATCACCTCGATAAAAGTACTGGTGAGCTATACACACAATACTCGGAATTACTAACAACAAACTGTTCTATTCCCCAGGGAAGCGTGATAGGGTGTTTGCTGTTCCTTGTCTACATAAACGACCTGCCTAAAACAATTAATACGCATTGTGTAATATTTGCAGATGATATATCTCTTTTATTCAAATGTCATAAAATCGACAATAATAGTATCACAAATATTATAAATACATTTAATAATACAAAACTATGGCTATTAGAACATAATTTAATAATTAATGAAAATAAATCAAAAATAATTCAATTTAAACCGTATAATAAACACTTATTGGATTTGACAGAAATTTGTAACAAATTAAAAATAGAAGAAACAAGCACGTTCAAACTATTAGGTATAACTCTAGATACACATCTAAATTGGAAGAAACACATTGAAGACATCACAATAAAACTCTCTAAATTTATATATGCATTGAGAGTAATAAAAATAAATACTAATATAAATTGTGCTTTATCCGCATACTATGCCTATGCATTAGCCTGGCTACAGTATGGTTTGCTGGTCTGGGGACACAGCACAAATGTTAAAGACCTGCTCATCAAGCAGAAAAGAATTCTAAGAATTTTATTTAAAATAAAGCCTAGAGATTCCTGCAAACCATACTATATAAAAGAGGAAATTCTCACTCTCCCGTCGGTCTATATATTAGAATTAGCAATGTTTGTAAGACAAAATGAAAATCTATTTAAACATGTTAAGAGTAACCGGAGGAATGACAACCTGGAAATCCCGCCATCCCGATTAAAGATGTTTAAAAACAGTCCATTTTATAAATGTTTGGAAATATACAACAAAATACCAAAAAACCTAAAAATAGAAGAATCTGATAAAATATTTAAAAATAAGTTAAAATTGATACTGATAAAAAAATCATATTACTCACTAAAAGAATTTATGGCAGATAAAAATATAGATGAGACATTTTAGAATATTAAATCCTGACTTAGAATATTGACATAATATTGACATATAATATTGACATGATATATAATTAATTTCAACATTTTAATGTATTGGACAACCCAGTAATATTATATTTTAATAAATTTTTTGACATGTAAATACTTTATAGATATGACTATTATTGCTTGTTATGTTGTATTATTTAATTACTATGAAACGTTAAATTAAAATAATGTACTAATTAGTGATATGTAATTATAATAGCAACTGTTAAATTTTATTGTATTATTAATTTATTTGGATTGATTTAAATATTTATTGCTTCCTCTAGCTTTGCGACGCCCTACCAGGGCATCACATATTTCTTGCTATGTAAAATAAGTTATGTGTGTATTATGCAATAAATAAATAAAATAAATAAATAAAATAACATTGCCTTCTTAGGTATTGACAAGATTTATTTCCATTCTCTTCTTGTACAGTATCTATTACGTGACCAATAGTAATCCAATCACAGGATGCCATAACTAAAAGCAATCATAAATATCTGCGACCGACATCCTACGCGGATTGTCGGAAATATGTATTTATTTTCGTCATTTTATTTTTATTCACAACGACAATACAATACTAGGAAAATATCTTTATTTTATCCTGTTTAGATAACTTCTGCTTATTGTTATCATCTATATTTGTATGTCCATTTTTCCTGAATAAAATACAGAAATATTTTTTAAAACATGTCACCTATCGCAACGGTCGAAGTTCCACCGTAATTTAACTTAAAAACATTACACGCCGTAATTTAACAAAAAACTAAACTTCACATTGTTCAAAATAGCACGAATATTTCTCAACAATTATTTTTTATTGATTTTATTGATTTAAATCACCCGTTAAAGGTAAAAAGAGGTTTTAATTATATAAGCAATTTAAAGCAATAGCGGGAATTTTGACAAAGACATCTGCCATTTTTGAAGTTACGTGTTTTCATATTATGGCATTGAATGTTTTATTCCGTTTATTATTTATGTGTTTGTGTCAAATGCAATGTAGAGTATTTAATGCGTTTTTAGTTGATTTTAGGTATGTTTGGTACATTATTTCAAAAAAAATTTGGTAATCCTTCTCTACATCAACTGTAACCGTGCATAATATCGTCCTCCACCTGCGGCAAGTATATTAAAAACGAATCACAAATTTTTGCTTCACGTATTAATATATAGAGAATATCCCTCTAATTTATTTGACTCCGTGGTAAAGAGCAATCAAACTCAAAATAGAAATAGTTATTGTAGATCTCTCTTTACAGAGAACTGATTGTCTTTAAGCTTTTTTTTTCATAAATGGATTATCACATTCAGAATGGTTCAAATTTGACCAGCAATTTAGGGACTAGCGCGTTCAAACAAGCAATCTTTTCGCTTTATAATATTACATAGTATAGATATAAAATGGGTGAACCGATTTTTGGTTGCTAACTTTTGCGGCTCAGATGCATAACACACGTCTATTATGGATTTATAAAAATAACAGCTGTATTAGTCTTTCACCAGTATTCCTGGGTAGCTTACCTTTGACGAATCGTCGTGGCAAAGTGATTGTGTCTAACGTCTGTTGCATACAAAGGGGAGGATTTACTACTCAGCCGTGTACGTCCTATAGATAGAGATCGGAGAATATCCGAAACGGTGTAACCGTTTGACTTCAGACAAGCAATGCGCTTAAACAGACTTCGATTCATTCTGAACAAAGTAAAACGTATAAGGACATGTTCAATAAACGCTTAACATGGCTACTTGTAGCTTTATATTCGTCTCTCGTTTGTTCTTTGTAATACGCGAGCGAGAAACACACAATAGGTGCTATTTTGAAGCGCCTTTTTACATTAACACACACACGCACGCTTTCTAAAACACGCTTTCTACACTCATAGCCCCTAGGATTATCTCCTGTGTTGTGGGTACCATGGACACACACAAGACGAATACACCAACACGCAGAACTAGATAATGACTCTAAACTCATCATTCAGATACCTGTCTGGCCGGGAATCGAACCCGGGACCCTTTGCGCGTCAAACCGGGATGGTAACGGCTTCGCCACGCGGGTCGTCTATTACATGTTACATTATAAGACATCTGTTATTAACTCCTAATAGACGGTAGTCTTTAACTTGAGATAAATAACAATTGTATGGATCCTAATATCAAGTTCAAACGCATCATGTTAAGTAAGATACACTTACATATGATACATTACAAACCACATCCTTCCACTGAAACGTGAGAATCACCGTAAGCTAGAAATAGATGTGAAATCAATATATGTAAGACACTTGTAATGTAGACGCAGAACGATGATGTCTTCGGAAGTAGAACCTAATACTAGAGTCCTCAGGTTAGGTATCTATCGTATTTAGTATCTGAAATGCAAAGCTTTTGACCGCCTGGAAATCAGTGTCTCTCGAAGTTTATATGAAATTAATAGAGAGATTTAACCTCATTTCAGAGAAAAGAACAAAATATTTTGGTTTGACTTTGCTGACAAATTCATTTTTTATGTAATGAACCACAAAGAAGGCTTATGAAAGATAAACTATAAAGATACCTGAGCACCGCTTAAATTTAAGTAGAATTGATAGTAGACATTGATACTGTCATTCGATTTTTAGTTTTAGTTTGATGCAACATATGTTTGGGTTATCTTAAGCAAGACTTTATTCTTATAATTGGTTGATTACAGTAGCTCATAGACGGCAGTAGCCACTTACCATCAGATGGACCGCTCACTAGTTTATCTATTTTCATACGACATAAAAATACATATTTCAGCACATAATCATAACTTCGGTATCGCGTGTATTTATCTGGCCCTATGTATTATATAGGAAGAACCGATATATCGTTCGTTCAGTAATAAGCCGACGTCAGGCGTTCATTTGTATGCAGCGTTCATCGCTGCCCGATAGAAACCGTATCTTATGTTATTAATATCGGGTTTTATTTTTTCATTAAACTCACCCTATACTTATCCTTATAAGAAACATGTCTGGGATATTGGACGTTGGACACTAAAGGGAATTTAGTGCGAATAAAGATTGCGAAGTCATAAATTGTCGGGATTAGAATCCAGTGAAAATATTTTTTGAGGTCATGTTTGCTTGTCGTTTTTGTTTCTTGGTTATTGATTAATATAGGATAACTGTTGAGATGGTTTGATATAGTCTTAGTATATAGAAAAAAATGTAAATGACAACTAAATGACAACAAAAAATGTAATTGCATGCGTAAGCCTATCTCTACATAGTATAAAACAAAGTCGCTTCGCGCTGTCTGTTTTATTTATTTTATTTATTTACACTTTATTATACCATACAATTTTTGTACAAAAGGCGGACTTAATGCTAGGAGCATTCTCTACCAGTCAACCTTTAGGCTAAACAGAAAACATACAATGTTCAATGTCTGTTCCTATGTATGATTAGATCTTTAAAACTACGCGACATATTACAATGTAGTTTTTTAATAGATAAAGTGATACAAAAGGAAGGTTTCAATACATGCATAATATAGTGAAGGAACACTTATAATTTTAGATTTTTAGGCGGAACAAAGTTCGCCGGGTCAGCTAGTACATAATAGAAACATTTCTTTACATAAGATTGATGAATCAAACGAGCATGCAGTCCACATGATGAGTAAGTGGTCACTGCGGCCCATGGACATCCTTAAGCTAGTGTAGTCGATGACTTCTATCTTAAGTTAATCACAGATGCGTTGCTACTCCCGAGGACTAAGATGATGATTACAGAAGTCCATGGGCGGCAGTGACCACTTACCATCAGGTGGACTGCATGCTCGTTTGCTACTTCAGTCAGATAAAAAAAAAAAACTTATTTTAAGAACTCTCAAGCCTTTACAATTTCTCACAAAAGTTTTCTTCGCCGTATGTAATACGTAAGCGTTTTGATATATAGACTCAAGAACTAGCGTAGTTAGCAATCTAGGAAATGTAGAGGACATTGTACTTGAACCGGCTAGAGCTATGACTGCTCGTAAATATCCACGGTGGCTGAGACTTGCCACAACAAATGGACTGCTCCCCGGTTCATCCCATAAGGGATGGTCCAATAAACTTGTGTACAAGTGCATGGGTTTTTATGGTCGATGTTTATTTAAAATATATTGCGACGCCGGAAAGTAATGTTGTTATACCAAATATACAACTTTAATAGAAGAAAGAATCATTTTATAATTATCGTGTCTTCTAAAGTAGGTGGTCAATCAGTCGCTCTGTAGTCTCTGGACCAGAATAGGGCTACGGTATCTTCTGCCTGTCGTAAGAGGCGGGCTAGAGTGGGAGCTCGAACTGTCCAGCCAAGCGAACCCGGGAAGGACGGTGTCATGTGTGGTCGCACGCCGCCGTAAATCACAGAAGGTGCGGTGAGCGTATTCGCTCACTAGGGGCGAGCCTGAAATAGGCATCACACTTGGAGGACTCCTGTTGTGTTCCATTGGAGATCCTGGAGTCCCCCACGCAGCGCGGAGGACGGCCATCGAGGGGTTTTAGTGCGGTAAGAATCCCACATAACACGCGTCGCTCCCACGGCGTCGGGTATCTTTAGAAGGTTACCCCTTCGTGAAAATAAAATAAGAATGGTGGTCAATCGGTATGTAATGTTTTATTATCTAAATATTGAGATTTAAAATAATAAAAAAAAACGTTTATATAAAATGTATGCCACCGTGCTATGTGTGTTACACCGTCTGGCCAAGGGTGGACTTAACTTCACATGCCTTTTAAAAACTTATTTTTAAGACCTATCAAGCATGTAGGTTTCCTTACGATGGTTTCTTTTACCAAAAATAATACGTTTTTTTATTTATACTTTTAAGAACTCACAAATAGTAAATGATCCAGGGAAAAAATGGCATTAAACAAATAATTGTATTCGAATGAGATATTAACGTCTTAAACTGTAACATTATTTTTAACCGCCTACAACTGAGCTATGTCTGACCGTAAATTACATAAAAATATAGACGGTTATGTTCTAACTACATATTGTTATAAATGGCCTCAACTTTCGCAATAAACGTCCATTAACCACAATAATTACTCAACAGGGGATATTCCGCACGTATTCTACAATTAAAACATTAATTTACACTAACAACCAAATTTATCTTAGGACTTAATCCTTATTTGTAAACCCGAACTAGTTGGCTTCTGGGCCATGTCCCCCGGATCTTAAGTTGAGAACCACTTGACCTAATATTCAAAGAAAACTTCGCATATGTAAGCAACTACATCGGTGGTCCTAAACCAACTGTTCTGACCCTATTTCCTATCACTCAATTTTCTACCTTCGCCTAATATGATAGAAGCTTTATAAAATTTTGTATCGAAAAGTACAGATGCGCGATTTTCAGCCCTATGCATCGATGATAAAAATATATGTAGCTGAAACAGGGGTTTGGGCTTCCTTCAAACGCACTTAAGCATGTCGTTTTCATTACATTGTATTAATTTCGTCCCTTTCCCTGGCTAATGCGATTGAATCAAAGATGAAGTAAAAAAAATGAAATACTTTTGACGTATCTTATAAACAGGCAATCTTAAAAATATTAATGAATAAATGCGACAGTTTGTGACCATACAAGTATGTATGTTTGCTAATCATTCACGCAAGTGTAATAAAACATATCTTCTCATCACTATACATTTATTTTATATCACATTATTACTACATATGTATTTCGTATTACACTCACGCTTTAACACGCTTTCTACACTCATAGCCCCACACTAGGATTTTCTCCAGTGTCGTGGGTACCATGGACACACACAAAGACGAAAACACAAACACCCACATCCAGAACAGGAATCTAAACTCATCATTCAGATACCTGTCTAGCCGAGAATCGAACCCGGGACCCATTGTGTGTCAGACCGGTATGGTAACCGCTTGGCCACGCGGGTCGTCATCACTATATATTCAATAATAATGTTTGAAGACAATACTTTCAACGGCATTCATCTTAGTTATATCAATGACCACATTCTTATGTTTTTAATGCACATGGCATCGACATCTATTCAGCCAGATACTTTATAAAAGGAGGTTTTTCGTCAACCCATTATTGTCCCACTGCTGGGCACGGGTCTTCAGAATGAGAGTTTTAGGCCATAGTCAACCGCGCGGGCCAAGTGCGAATCGGTGGACAAAAGGAGGTTTATAATGATATTATTATTAAATCCGAAAATCATGTCACAAGAACTACTGACCGGATCTCACTGAAATATAGCACAAAAATACTTTATGACTTAGGCTTTAACAAATAGGATACCCATTACCGTTGTAGACGTGATCAATGCGGGCGATTCCGCAGTAATAACCAAACATATATGTAGAACCGATATAGAAATGAAACATATAACCAAATCCATATAAACATGTGCAGACCCTAAACGGCTTGGTAAGTTTGTTATCCAATAAATAATATTTTCCCGCTCTGTATTCGTTGTCACTGATAAAACTAGACACTGACATTTCACTTTATGTTACTTGCATGTCACATGTCATGTTCGACAAAGTTTGGCGTAAATCTATCGGTAAACGTTTTACTTTAATAGATAATTATTGATTTTTTTTACATATATTGTACTGTGCGCGGTACTAGAATATATTTTAGTGTATTTTTGTTATGAAATTGTAGCAATAGATGAGTGTACGCCGGATTGTCAGTGTTCACTTTTCACTGTGGAAATCTTACATCAGCGTCAAATTACTATTTGAAGCTGATTTAAGATTTCCAAGCTACTACTGTAGCGTGTATTTAAGTGCGACTTGCGTTATAACTGAGTTCTTAATCCTGTTGCCTCATTTAAATATCCATATATCAAGGTAGAACTAGAGTAGTTATATTGCCTGCATCGTTTTGCAAGGTGGTAGAACGTATATGGATCTATCGAGGAGGTAGCACATAAACACCGATGTAGCGTAAAGCAGTTCCTGCAATTCGCTGGTAATATGTGGTTGTCAACTCACTTTTATATTAAGCGACCATCGTAGTACTCAAGAGTGGCATCGAAACTGCTCTAAAAAAAAGATATCTATGGCCTGCAACACACCAACGGGTGGATGCATGCTCGTTTACTGTTTTAATATTATAAAAACATGGACTGGATTAACAATTAAAATCACATATCTAGATATCAATATATTGAAATAAAATGTCTTTGTTTCGTATAGGCCTCCGGGGCCACTTACAAATTGTCAGTTACATTTTCTCTTTCCTTTTTTATTACCCTACCACCGGACCGGAACACGACCTCAACTGAGAAGACCCGGCAAGAAACTCAGCGGGTTTGTTTTTTGTGTGTTCATATATTTTTTTAATATATTAACAATCTGTTTTTACGTAGTAATAAAAGCTAGCTCTAGTATTTTGTCTCCCAATTTACTATAGAAGAGGCCTGTTTGACAAGGTACTATGTAGATAAAAACTTATTTCGATCAATCAATCAATGAATTACAGGGTAATATATGTTTACTATTTTAGAGTAAACAATTATATTATTCTGTCCACCAATTCGCACTTGGCCAGCGCGGTGGACTATGGCCTAATACTCTCTAATTATGAGAGAAGACTCGTGCCCAGTGGGACAATAATCGGTTATACCCCATTTTATTTACATGAAACTCAACATTAGACTACTGTTGATTGTGTTGTCACACTTACCACCATTATATATTTAGGTTGTCACACTAATCACCATTATAATACGAATCCGTGTCTCTATCAAAGATCCCGAACTAAATACAACCCTCCATAAATCAACATCGATGATTACCGCCCGATCTCAATGCCTGATCCCTTCAAATCAATCTTCGGGAGGAAATTTCCTAGATTAATTACTGCTCAGATCATCTCTGTAATGAAAAGGGTAGCGTGGGCATTAAAAGATTAATTCGAGAAAGAATCCCCAGGGACTTTTTGTATAGAAAATCTTATTTACTTCAAGTGAGTGCCTTGTGTGGTCCATACGCAAGCGTTGAGCGCAAATGAATCAGATTTATTTATTCTTTGACATATTCTAACGCCAAATGGGGCCTATCTTCTTAGGTTATGAAGATCTACATAAATAAATAGTAACAATACTTCGTGCTTATTGCTTGACTTTAAAGAACACATTAACCCGACGATTGTAGCTGTTACCCTTGACTAAAAGCCGTATAATCTCATCGGAGCATAATTGGAAGCAGCCTTAAGACAGGTTGTAGAGCCAGTGTAGTTCGACCAGGGAAGTACCTACGCTACACCTATTTCTAACGTGAAGCGTTTCTTGCGTTTCGAAGAGCGTGGTTGACGGCACACTTTTACATGGGGCGACCATCAAAGTCCTCGGGAGTAGCAACGCATCTGTGATTAACTTCAAATTGAATCCATGTTCTGTATGTAGCTGATTACAGATGTCCATGGCGGCAGTGGCCACTTACCATCAGGTGGACTGCATGCTCGTTTGCTACTTCAGTCAGATAAAAAAAAACACAAAACCAAGTCACTAGCCCAATTTGTTCACTAATTCACACTGCGGAAGCCTGGATTGTATTCTTTCATGTAACTTACATTGAAGAGTATAATCCAGGCTTCATCCGATTGCGAGGAGAGGCACGTATTCAGCATAAGATGGTAATGGGTCCTGCCATAGCACATACAACTGTGACTATAAGAGGCGCTATCTTACAATGACTAAATTATCGCATGATAATAACTTCATGTAATGGCATTACAATGCGTCTCTCTTTTCAAATATTTCAAACCAGATCACAGCAAGGTTTTATTTTGTCGTTATTCGGAAGAAATAAGCGGGGACGATCCCATTGCAGTCAAATTAAGTATCCCATTGCAGTCAAATTAATCACTTCCGACTAAATTATGATATAGCATTTAGATTTTTCGCTTTCACTTATACATTACACCACCGTGTCAAGACCAGCGAATTTGATCGCACTGCCGAGTCGGACATTCTGTAGTTGATTTTTATTGAAGGCAGAATCGAGAGTACTTGTTTTCTTATTTCCCGTTAATTTAAAAATAAAGTGAAATACGTACAATTGAAACGCTCGAACCAACAATTGTGTTCACAGATTTTAAAGCTGTTTAAATTTTTATTTGCATGCAGTATTTACAGCGCGGTGCAAACAATTTTTTTGTTTAATTAGTAGATGTTTATGGGCTTTTCTTTCGATTTTTATTGCATTGCATATTTCGCGATGGAAGAATTTATCCGATTTAGCTGCGCTATGCGGGTTTATTTGCATATATAATAATATTTTTGTGGCATTATTATGATATTACTTTTGATTGGGGGTACAACCCATTATTGTCCCACTGCTGGGCACGGGTCTTCTCTTAGAATGAGAGAGTTTTAGGCCATAGACCACCGCGCTGGCCAAGTGCGAATTGGTGGACAATTACTTTTGATTAAATAGATGGATTCCAATAAATAAACAATACATGGTACGTTAATATACTGATATATTTTTTTTATATTTCTATCTTTGACGACCCGCGTGGCGGAGCGGTTATCGGGTGGGATTTTTACCGCACTAAAACCCCCCCGGTGGCCGTCCTCGGCGCTGAAAAGGGAGGACTCCGGGATCTCGAAACGACTTCAACCGGAATCCTCCGAGCGCGCTGCCCCATCGGGCTCCTCCCAGATGGGCGGCTGGGCCCACCGCTCCGTCTAGTCTTTACGACGGTATGCGACCACACGTACCGCCGTCCTTCCCGGGATTGCCTGACCGAACGGTTCGAGCTCCCACTCTAGCCGTCTGCAACCCCGGAAGCCCGTTTTAGTCGCCTCTTACGACAGGCAGGGGATACCGTAGCCCTATTCTGACCCCGAGGCTACAGAGACGTGTCACCGTCGCCTATGCACACTTGCGACACCAGACGAGTCGCCAATGCATCACCAGCACGCTTAGCAGTAGGCCGTCGGATAAACATAAGCAACGCAAATAAAATGAATTTCAATAGCAAATTTTATATAATTTCTTGTCATAGGACCTCGTGATTAAAATTTTGTACTTGTTAAATTTACGCATTTCTTTGCATCATTTCACAAATATTGATACTGATTCTGTAACGTTTAGTTTCACGTCAGTGAAAAGTAAATAACTACAGTCCTGTCCCTGGGGACAGCGCGGGTCGACGTGTCAATAAATACTCAGAAATGTAATAGTATGAGAGAAATGTTATATGAAATACACTTTGATATTTGACATAAACATCAATTCTATTTGACACTTGTCTCTTCTTAGGATGAAGGCCTTTTTATCAAGAATCAGGCTGTAAAATGAGACACTGAATGCGAGACTATTATGAAAAGTTCTCAAGTGTGTCGTACATGTTACCTATTTTTCAAGATAATATAAACGGGCATGCAGTCGACTTTTTGATAAAGTAGTAAACCCGACGAACTTCGTTCCGCCTAAAAGTAAAAAATCAAAAATTATAAGTGTTTCTCTACTATATTATACATGTATTTACATAAAAACCTTCCCCTTGAATCAATCACTTGTTAAAATAAATTGACGAACTTCGTTCCTCCTAAAAGCTAAAAATCTAAAATTACAAGCGTTTCTCTACTATATTATGCAATAAAAATCAATACTTAAAAAAATCCAAGTCTCGCAACTCAGTTTTTTTATCGAAAAAAGTTATGAGATCTTTGTAATACCAAGTCGATTATTAATTTATTCAGTTCCTGCTTATGAGACTTTCTGTCTTAACTTGTTACGCAATATTCTAACCTAACAACATCTTATAATGACCATATCAATATTCAAAATCTTTAACGTTTTAAATAAAAAGGTTGACTCGGCAATCGCATGGAAACACAATGTATTGTATTTCACAAGTAATACATATATAAATTAGATTGTTTAATGCGACGCCACAGATGCGTTGCCTGAGACCTAAGTTGTATTGTTTAGGACAAACATGTCTTTCTTAATATGCTCTTCCGACCAGAACACGACAGCACTTAACACTACTCTGTAGTGCTTAATGACAGCATTAGGGACATAGAAGTAGCGATGCCTTCGGAGTCAAACCACAAAAGGTTCACCTTTAAACTCGATAATTAGTCTAATGTTAATGGAAATACACCTCGTTGCTTGGAATCATTAGATGATACAAACTCTCAAATTTGATAGGACATCTAACATAATAAAAAGTAATTAAAAGGTAGTTGACCACAATTTAGTAAATATACGAAGTTTTCAATTTTTAGCTATTTTGTTAATACCTTTTTTTGGTTAGTAACTTCAACACACAACCACAAAAATTGATGAATTTCGAATTTTTCCGTTATTTATATAAAACAGCGATATGTATGTACTATGTTCTTATATAAATAAGGTGCACAAGGAAATAGCAATAGCTTAAAAAAAAACTCAAAACGCTTTCTACACTCATAGCCCCACTGTAGGATTTTCTCCTGTGTCGTGGGTGCCATGGAAACACACAAAGACGAATACACAAACACCCAGACCCAGAACAAGAATCTAGACTCATCATTCAGATACCTGTCTGGCCGGAAATCGAACCCGGGACCCATTGCGTGTCAGACCGGTACGCTAACCGCTGCGCCACCCGGGTCGTCATAGCTGGGCTGTTGGCTCGTTACTTTTTTATAAAAGAAGATTATTCAATAAACTGATCTTACCATGCGCATGCATTCTTGCTTGCACTATTATATATTTTAAAGATATGAGAAGAATAAAGATTTCAGGAAAGTCCAAATGGTCCTCCACGGGGTTCTAACGTGACGTGACGGGGAACCCGCTAAGTTTTGACATCGTCAGTTTACACGTTAAAGGGGCCGCAGGGATACGTTCCTTTCGTGTGTGTCGAAGACACTGGTTTAATTTTGGTATCTTATACCAATATCTTATATGTTCAGATTGGTAACTCGACCATTGGCGCTTAAAATAGAGGTAATATACCTTAAAATCTTGATAAATTTTAAAATTGTAGAATGTTTTTTATAAGACTGACGTAGCAAATGCGCATGCATTTAAATTGATGGTTAGTGGTCACTGCCGCCCATGATCGTCGATAAGCAACTTTATATAGAACAAGAGTTCTATTTGACGACCCGCGTGGCGGATCGATCCCGGGATCGATTCCTGGCCAGACAGGTATCTAAATATGAGTATCTAGGTATGAGTTTAGATTCATGTTCGGGGTCTGGGTGTTTGTGTATTCGTCTTGTGTTTGTCCACGGTACCCACGACACAGAGGAAAATTCTACTGTGAGGCTATGGGTGTAGAAAGCGTGAGCGTGTTTAACTCAATCACAAATGATCAGGGCTACTCTCGAAGACTGAGTATAAAAGTAAATCGATAATTAAAAACAAAAACCGAAACGCAAGAATTGGTTCACGCTCGAAGTAGGTGTCGCAGTCGTGCACCCTGTCTCCCGCGACCAATCGGGGGCGCACGATGCGTTGGCGGTGGGGCCGCAGAGGAAGAGGAGATGCGGTGTGTCGTTGCCGTCCTCCCTGTCCTCTGCGGCCGTTTGGTGGTTTGCGGCGGAGCCAGGGATCGGATCCGCCGCTGGGTGTGGGAGGTCGGTGCCTTTGCGGGTGTCGGCTTGCCCATGCCTACGGCTTCTGGGTGGCGGTCTCGGGGTTGGTCCGTCGCCCTGTGGATGGGAGCCTTGGAGGTAAGGCGCGCCTTTGTGTTTTCTGGCGCGCCTTCCTGTTGGAGGGGAGCTCCATGCTCCACTTGAGGGGAGGTTGCGGAAGCGACCAGTCACCGGCGGGTTCGCGGATGAATGTGAAAGCGCGCCCGTGTTCCCGCCAAATGGTGCGTAGGTGAAAACACAGTGGGGGTTTAGCCGGTAAGAGTCCGGCATAACCCAGCTGCTGCCCCGGGCGGCTGGGTATCCATGAGGATTACCCACTTAAAAAAAAAAGGTGTCGCAGTGGTAATACCTATGTACATTCCACAGTTTTGCAATTGTAAACTAGTTATGCCCAGCGGTTTTTACTTTTATAATACAAAAAATGCAATGAATTTTAAAAAGAACTAGTATGTTTTGACTTAACATAGGTACAACTTGACATCAAAAGTTTTATCAGTTCACCCGAAAGCCCTAGTTTCTTACGGTTATTTCTTGCTTTGGATTACACGAAAATGATAATAGTATTTTGACATCTATCTCCTATGTTGGGTGGTAATTAGCCCATCTGTTAACAATGACAATTATTTTATTGTACTTACCTATAGTTACGATAGTAACCTATACTTTCGCAATTTGTGGGAGCGTGAATATACATTTATAACAAAGTAACACATCCACAACACTACTGGGCACAAAATGTATAAATCTCATCCTTTTTCCCATATCCCGAAGCATTAGCGGCCATAACAAAGTTTGTTATTAACCTGTTGCGGCGCGTTTTTATTGACATGTGTTTATCAAGCTTAACTTCAGGGCCACGAAAAAGACGGTTGACGCAAGGGTTGATCGATTTGAACCAATGTTACTTTTTTATATAACATTGAATTATCAAACGAGCAGCCTGTCCACTTGATGGCAAGTGGTCACTGCCACCCATGGAAATCTATAAAAAAAAAACTTCATACAAAACAAGTTGTCAATTTTGAAATCAATCACAGATGTATTGCTACTTCCGAGGACTAAGATAGATGCTTCCTATGAATATAAGCCGGCAACCACACCCTTCCAACGAAACGCAGGAACTGCCTATCGCTACAAATAGGTGTGGCGGTGGTACCTCATCGATCTATATACTTGTATGTATAGGTATGTGTATATATTTTACCACGTTGTAAATCGCAACCTAATTTCGAGGCCTTATAAATCGGTCCTTTCGTGGCTTACGTATATTTTCCACCACCTTGGAAGTTGCAAATTTAGGGCTTAACGAATTGACGTAGTTTTTTTAACGCTCAGAGTTGTCGCTTGCGCTTAGCAAAATATGATGCTTGAACCGAGTGTTTCATGGCCCACACGTAATGCCCGCGCTAATGGCTGCTACCGTGTCTTAATGTACGGTTCGTGTAATTGTCACTACTTTGAGAGTACATGCTTTTATGTTATTACTTAATTCGGGATATTTCGGATGGGAAGTAATTGAATTACGCTGGAGTGCTTTTATCGCGTTTGACGTGATATGGTGATATGGAAAATATTTGTGTTGGTTGGTTAGTGCTTTGTTAAGAGAAGCAAGAAATTAAATGAACCGCAACCATCTTATTATTTCCGATGTATAATAATACGTAAGGAGGTTAGGTACTTACTATGCCTGGACTGTTTTTTTTATATCTGACTGAAGTAGCAAACGAGCATGCAGTCCACCTGATGGTAAGTGGTCACTGCCGCTCATGGATGTAATCAACATCATACAGAACTTGGGTTCCATTTGAATTCTATCACAGATGCGTTGCTACTTCCGAGGACTATGATGGTCGCCACATGTGAAAGTGGCGGCAACCACACCCTTCTATCGAAATGCAAGAAATGCTTCACGCTAGAAATAGGCATGGCGGTGGTACTTCCCCGGTCGAACTACGCTGGTTCTACCACCTTGCAAATTAATGTAGTCATAACATGAGATAGGTTTTGGTGTTTACGCAAAACACAAAAAAAAGTAGAAGACAAATAAAAAAAGGAAAAAATGTATAGTTTCCAACCGAGCGGAAAACCTGTAAATTCATGTAAAAAGGATATTCCCGTAAAAAGATACGTTAGACAAAGCCATGCGGTATTCGGTTCTCTCAATATTTTGACAAGAATATTGCAGCTTTTCGGGATTGCGCTGACACTCGTAAACTTGCCAGAAAATCCGCAAAGCACGCCCGTAATGCAAACTGACAGTCCGCGAGAGAGTGTACTTAGTTTACAAAGAGCTTTTCGTAGCGTGCATAATTTTGAAGATAAATAAATTGAACTGTCAAACATAATAAAAGATGGGTGTGATTATGACAGAGATGGCTTGTATTGGCTATAAACTTTCCGTTTGAGTACAGATCTCCTCTTAACTAGAGGAGGAGTGGACTCAATGTTGTTTCAAGGATTTTGTAGAAAAATATTTGAGACTAGGTATTTTTAACATTGAAGTAGCGACCTATTTCTAGCGTGAAACATTTCTTGCGTTTCGATGGAAGGGTGTGGTTGCCGGCACACTTTTATATGAGGTGACCATAACAGTCCTCGGGAGTAGCAACGCATCTGTGATTGACTTCAAATAGAACCCATGTTCTGTATGAAGTTGATTATAGATGTCCATGGACAGCAGTGACCACTTACCATCAGGTGGACTGCATGCTCGTTTGCTACTTCAGTCAAATAAAAAAAAAAGGTTCTTTCACCTATAGATGCCTAACTAATTTCACACAGAACAGGATTTCTCTCTAAAGCTGATAACTTACGTACCGAAGCTTGTAATGTAAAAGAGCTGACATCAGCATATTTCTACTGGAAGGCGAGAATTATTTTACGCTAGATATAAGTCAGGTAGTTACGTCTTACAGAACCAACGAGTATATTTATATAGTAACCCGCGTGGCGGAGCGGTTACCATACTGTTCTGACGCGCAATGGGTCCCAGGTTCGATTCCCGGCCAGACAGGTATCTAAATGATGAATTTAGGTTCATGTCGTGAGTCTGGGTGTTTGTGTATTCGTCTTGTGTCTGTCCATGGTACCCAAGACACAGGAGAAAATCCTATAGTGGGGCTATGAGTGTAGAAAGCGTGGCAGTCATACCACGTGGATGTAACCATGGATATAGTCCCAACGGTATAACTAGCCATTACTCGCAACTAAAACAGCCCCTCTTACTGTACAACTTAAGTAATGTTTAAAAGTTACTTAACTTACCTTTACAGTGTTCGTCTCCCCAGACAGTACGTTAACCTTACTTTGGTTTAAAATACTTAATGTTGAAAGTGGGACTAATAGTACCTCAGTTTAGCGCAGAAACCTTAAAAATGTGGCCCCAGGGATTACTGGGATCGGTCCTTTCGTATGTGCAAAAGTTTACGCATAAATTCACGGTTGGAGAATAAAGCTACGTCCAATCTGTGGAAAAGTAAGTTGAAGCTATTTTTTATAGTACAAATTTGTTCGGCAGTGCCGTATTATCAATGTTAATCAGTCTTCGAGCACAAGAATTTTACTACTTGCCATGAAATGCACATTCTTGAAGAAAAAATATTAAAGTACAATAAAATGATGATATAACTATGATCGATCGAAATAAGGTCTAGTGTTAATCAACAATTAATTGGTGGCTATTAATGTTATTTATATTATGTTCGACCAATCATGAAAACAATCAGTCATACGAAAGCTTACAAAGTGTAGCGTATCTTGCCAAACAGGGCTCTCTTTTACTGAACTGTAAGGCAAGATACTGGAGCTAATTTTCATTACCGTGTAAAAAAACATGATTGTAATAATATTTAAAAAAATGGATAAAAATAAGAAAAAAAGACAAACCCGCTGAGTTTCTTACCGGATATTCTCAGTTGAGGTCGTGTTCCGATCCGGTGGTAGTGTAAGAAAAATAATGTAACTGACAATTTGTAAGTGCCCCCGCAGGCCTATACAAAATAAAGACATTTCATTTCATTTATCATAATTATACTTCGAATTTTATTGTACACTAAAATTGTTAAGTGAGAAAGAGAGTAACAATTTTGACAAGCGTTATTAGCAGCGTTGTACCTTTAAGCTTCTCGTTGATACCTGCACTTATCTTCAAAAGGTTTGGATTGAAATTCATTGTTACGTCTATATTTTTTTATAAGAATCAAGTAGTAAACTAGCACGCAGTGGAACTAGGTCACTTAAACGGAAAGTGATCCTGCAATTACTGCTTTATACTGAAACTCAAGAACTATTTTATGGTAGGAATACGTGTGTCGTGCCTGTAGTTCCGGGATCAGAATAGGGCTACGGCATCCCCTGCCTGTCGTAAGGGGCGACTAAAAGGGGCTTCCGGGGTTTCAGGTGGCTAGAGTGAGAGCTCGAACCGTTCGATCAGGCGATCCCGGGAAGGACGGCCGGGAACGACGGACTAGACGGAGCGGTGGGCCCAGCCGCCCATCTGGGAGGAGACCGATGGGACATTGCCCTCAGGGGATTCCGGTTGCGGTCGGTCCGAGTTCCCGGAGTCCTCTTTATAGCGCCGAAGACGGCCACCGAGAGGTTTTAGTGCGGTAAAAATCCCACATAACCCTGCGTCGCTCCCACGGTGTCGGGTACCCCCCTGTCGAACCACCATGGCTTTACAACATAGCAAATTGTATTATTTTGCAGAAATTAAATAAATAAGCGTATACATTTCTTTTTCTATTTTTATTTGACTTAACAACACCACAAACTCACAGTATAAATTAGTAATAGAGGCCAAGAATCCGTCAAGTGTTTTTTACACTGAATTTAATGTTGGCTTACGTCCAAAATTTAGGTTAGTCTTATAAGGAAAAGAAAGAGTAATGGAGAAGAGATAACATTTGGTGGCTATTCTGTATTGCTTTTTAGTACCTACTATGTCTAAAGCACACATACACAGCAAGTCTCATTAAGGTAATATGTAAGAATATAAGGTAACTAAAAAAACCAAAAGTCTGCCATCCCTTACAACCGAATTGTTAAAATATTCAAATAATTACAGTCACTCATTCGATTATTTTGAAAATCGCATCATAAACAAATGATTGAAAATTCGAAAATTGTTTTTGACATTAATCCTCAATTAAAATAAATGGACATAAATACATAACCATTATTCTACTTCTGAAGCACCCGTGTAATAAGATAAATAAGACCATCTCGCGTAATTTTTTCTTCAAAATCTCATCCTACGTGCTGGTTAACAATGGAGGCTCACCGTACCTGTACAAGATCAAAAAAATATCTAAGTTAGTTTAGATCCCAACCTGGTCCAGAATCAAACTCAAACCATTGGCCAGGTCAAAGAAAATAGCAAAAAAAGAGTTTTTTTTTCTACAATAATGAAGTATCAAGCGAGCATGCAGTCCACCTGATGGTAAGTGGTCACTATCGCCTATGGACATATGTAAGCAACTTTAAATGGAACATGGGTTTTGTCTGAGGTCAATCACAGATGCGTTGCTACTCCCGAGGACTAGGATGGTCGCCCCATGTGAAAGTGTGCCGGCAACCACACCCTTCCATCGAAACGCAAGGAATACTTCAAATTGGTAAATAATAGCGGTAAACCAGCTTATAATACAAACCCACCCTTATTCCTGTTTGCGGGGCACGCAAATATTTGTCGTTCGGGGCGTGATGTCAGTCTGCATAAATAAATGTTTGTTTTCAAATGTAAATAGGACCCTGTGTCGCATTTTAATACCTTTTTTAACTAGTCGCCTCTTGCCGATTTTAGGGAATATTGCCGTTTAAAGAAATTAATGTTCTGCTCGTAGAACGTTACAAATATTTACGTACTTTATAAATATTTAATTGTTAAATCTGAGTTTGGCGTTGTAATACAGTTCGTGGAAAAATATAAATGGATTTCCTACAAAATTAACCTTTGTAAGAATATTTACGAAGTACTTATGTATTTATTTTTTATAATTATACGATGCATACTCACTTTGTCCTCCGAAATGCACGGTAGTGTGTGTAAGTTGATTTCATGTATGTTTTAAGCATTATTTGAAAAAAATTTTAACATTCTGCACTCCTTCCCTACGTTTACTATAACGGTGAAAAGTTTCATACTAATCCGTCTGCGGCATATTACTTAAAAATGCTTCACAAGTTTTTGCTTCACGTATTAATATATAGATGTATATGTCGTAAATAAGTACTTCTCAATACTAACGAATATTTTACGGACTGTTAAAATACCAGTTAGCTAGTGTCTTGTAAATTTTTGGTTACGTTACTAAATGAAGTATTTGCCTTAATTTAACGGGTTAAGTAAGGTTACATTAAGACGAGATTTTAAACAAAAACAAAATGTATGTTTCCTTTGGACAGACAAAACTCTTGTCGCGTAACGAAGCGCGCGAGCCCACTTGAAGACAGCGTGCCGCACAGAGTACAAAGGAACAGAAGCTTTGTACTTTGCAAAGTACGTTGCTTGCAGCAATTGCGAGCAGGCATGTTAAGTAGCGTGTTTTTGCTTGACTATGTTCATGAATGGAACCTTGTAGTATTGTAAGACGATTACCAAGCCAAGTAACAATGTGAAAATAAAATTTAACGAAATATACACAACTTTTTTAAAGGATAATTTCTATATCTGGTTATCGACCGATTTCTTTATACAAAGAAATTTCTAATTTTTATTGGAAATGGTTACTTACCGAATCTCATTTAAATATATTGAATTAGTAAAAGGAATTCAGTTCACTTTATAGTAATTGATAACACCCGCACGCAATGGACATCAGTCTGTGACTTTTTATACAGAATTATAACAATATAATTTATAAGAAAAGTTCTATCTGAAGTTATTTACTGATGCATTGGTACTCCTGATAACTGAGATGGTCGCCTCACATAAAAGTGAGCCGTATCACTATCTGATATTTTCTTTCGTTAACTCGTTGCCCATAGCGTTAATTAAAACAAATATTTCTTACTCAATCATAAAGATACTACAATTACAGCAAAGATTCGCCGTTCAACAATGAATGACGAAATGTATACCAAAATTACTATACCATGGTCTCTATGACCTAACTAATCTGTGCTCCATATAAAGTCAAGTAGAGAGAACGTTTCTTGCGCACTGTTTGTCCCCGAGGGCTGCAGCGAGTGAATAACGCCTATCTTTTAAACTTTGCATGCCACAAGAAAAATTATACCATTTCGTGCGTGGATATTTCAAGCTTGTTTTATTCCTGAGGGAATTATTTATGCATATATATGTTTATATGTGTATATATCGGTACAGGATTTTAGAGTGGTATGAAATTCTTATCTTCACATCTGTGCTTCAAGTCTATTGAGTAGGTATATTGAAAGGAAACTTTGTGAGTTTATATATATGTCTTAGATGTCAATGAAGTATGACCTGTTAACTCTATCAGTTTGCTCTATGACTAAAGCTACCAATTATTAAGATACATGACGACCCGCGTAGCGGAGCAGTTACCATACCGGTCTGACGCGCAATGGGTCCCGGGTTCGATTCCCGGCCAGAAAGATATCTGAATGATGAGGTTAGATTCCTGTTCTGGGTCTGGGTGTTTGTGTATTCGTCCTGTGTCCATGGTACCCACGACACAGGAGAAAATCCTACTGTAGGGCTATGAGTGTACAAAAGCGTGTGCTTATCATATATATATTTTTTAATTTTATGCAATCCTTTTCAAAGTATGTATAATATATTATGATTATACTCGCTCCTGATAACCATACCAAATAAGAATTAGAATACATATTGTCTGTTGTTTGAAATATTCGGTACATGACAATTATTTATAAGGCATTTTTAAAAGCTATTTTATTAAAAGCCGTTTTAATACACTCTGACATATCGTTTTAGACTTTTGGACGCGAGATATAGACTTTGTATGAGAGTACCATCTTATGTAGTTAAAGCATAATAACGTTTATAAATAATAATAAGGTACTTTTTGTTTTTAAGTTCCATTTTTATAAAGGTCTGTAAAGTACTATAACGAACAAATGTGTTCTCTTGGTAAAAAAAAAATACTTTCCCAAAACTCATTTTATAAATAGAATTAAATTTAGGTATCTCACGCATAATTGGATTGGTCTTAAGTGCAAGAAGATGCCGAGATCATTAAAATTATGACAATCGAACTACGCACGATCAAATTAAAATAATCGATCCATATTGTATTCATACATGTCATAGTAATGATCGCTCATTCTAAGAAACCTATGAAGTTGCAACATTTAAATAAAGCACTATGGGAGCAATCGAAGCTTAACGCTTCGCGAGATTGCACTGCTACAGTAATTGGCCATAACTTGATTTTACTTTGTTAATAAAGAAAACTTTCCAGTCTTGCGTTATCGAAACGCCAAAGCGTGACTACGAGCATCAACTGCAATATGGAAACGCAAACAACATTCGACTATAGCGCAAAGAAATAGAGTAAACTTAGGAATGGATACGTTATTTATATTTGTAGCTCAAAATCCTCTGAGGTGTACGCTTCATTTGTATTCGCAGAACATGGACCTCTGAGATGCTCATCTAACATTCCTTTTATAACTATTTCCTAGGGTAAAACTTTTACAAGGGAACATACGACTTGGTGCACTCTAAAAGTCCATATAGTTTAAAGCCAGTAAATTTAGCGTACCAGAGAGACATGGCCACTCATTCTTGTAATTCTAGAGGTTCTTTGAACTAGCTTTACGACAACGATGTTTTAAATATCTTCCAGTCATTAAAACCCATTTTTAGCGTGAAGCAGTTTTTGCGTTTCGATGGAAGGGTGTGGTTACCAGCACATTTTTATATGAGGCGACCATCCTGGCGACGCAATTGTAATTGACTTCAGATAGAACCCCATGTTCTGTATAAAGTTGCTTACATATATCCATGGGCGGCAGTGACCACTTACCATCAGGTTGACTGCATGCTCGTTTGCTACCTTAACCTTAAAAAAAGTAAATATCAACATTAATAACCTCTTTCCTTTGGGAAGTCGGTTAAAAATGAGAAAATTCTGTAAAAACGACCGGTAGCGCTTGCGCTGAAATTTTTTTTTGTGTCACATAGTTCTGACCAATATTAACATATTTTGTTTATCTGAATGAAGTATCAAACAGCATGCAGTCCACCCGATGGTAAGTGGTCACTGCCGCCCATGGACATCTGTAAGCAACTTCAAATAGAATATGGGTTCTATTTGAAGTCAATCATAGATGCGTATATACATATGCTACTACCGTGGTAGACGACACCGAAGTAGGTGATACCGCGGAGATTGAGGTATTGATTTAACAAGAGAATTTCAAGTTTGACATCACTATTAAGAAATTATAAAATACTAGCTGTACCCGCGGCTACGCCCGCGTGCAAATCCATGTATCGCAAAGTTTTTCCCGCGCAAATCTCCACTCAGTGGGAATTCTACGATAAAAGTAGTCTACATATTGTGCCATAACATTTTCTATAGTAAAAAACCCGTAAAAATCGGTTTAGCCGGTTGAGGATTACCCGGACAAACACAGAGTGAAAAAACTAATTTTAAGTGTGTATTTGTGGGTAGGTGTATATTGTTATGTAAAATGTTATGAAAATAAGACGAATCAGAATATCGTAAACCCCTTAACCAATTTACAGTCTTAGTGGTCACATTAACAATATCGGAATACATCTTTTCAAACAACGCCTCCACATTTAAACCAAAGCGCATTGATTATAAAGATGGATTTTAACTTTTATGAATTGAAAAATGCTATTTTAAGTAATTTTGGTCCTTTTAAATTTCTGAGTAAGATTACATATAGGTAAACCTACTATTAACATTAATTAGACAACCCTGACGACCCGCGTTGCGAAGCAGCTACCACACCCGGTTCGATTCCCGGCCAGACAGAAATCTGAATAGATTCATGTTCTGGGTCTGGGTGTTTCTATATACGTCTTGTGTGTCCATGGTACCCACGACACAGGAAAAAATCCTAGTGTGGGGCTATTGTAGAAATTGAAATTGTAGAAATTTTCTATTTTATTGAGTGTACAAAGCGTATTTTTATTAAAAAAAATGTTTGTGTGGAGGAGTACCGGGAGGCGGGTTGAAGGAACCCAAAATTTTTGTTGGATAATGTCCTCGATCTCGATGGCTGTATCTACAGAATCTTCATCCCAAATAGTCAAATAACAATCCCGCATTGAATTTCCAGTATTCGTTTGATTTGAAATATTAAAAATGTTAGAGAAATCGTTGCTACAAATCTTGAGTGGACGCTCAAAGGCGAATAGGCAGGCATTATGACCGCTTTTTAAAAGTGTGGGCGCAACGCTGGACGACGCCACAGCAATAGCTATTTTTCTATCAGATCTTATATTTTTCGCTAATAGTAAATTTATTAAAAACGTTTTACCCGTGTCTCCTAGAGCATCTAACTAAAACTAAAAATCTAATGACAGTATCAATGATACGTAAACTAATTTTGGTTCTACTAACATTTAAGCGGCGCTCAGGTATGTTTATAGTTTATCTTTATTAAGCCTTGTTTGTGGTTCATTACATTAAAATTTGAATTTGTCGGCAAGGTAAATCCAAATTATTTTGTACTTTTACCTGACAGAGGTTAAACCTCTATTAATTTCATATAAACTTTGTGACACATTGATTCCCAGGCGGGCGAAAGCTTTGCATTTCCAATACTAAATAATACTTAAAAATGAGCTGGTTTTTAAAAAAATAATACTAAAATTAGTATTGCTGAAAACTACAGATAATAATAATAATAATAATAATAATGTACATAAGACAACTGGATTCGAACCCCAGACCTCGCGTTTCTAATCCGCCCGACTTGGCACCACACGGCTATCACGATTTTAATAACAAATACGAAATTCACATACTTATGAGTTAAGAACATTCTAGATTCTGTAGATACAGCCATCGAGATCGAAGACATAATCCAATAAAATTTTGGATTCCTTCAACCCGCCTCCCGATACTCCTCCACACAAACTTTTATTTTTAATAAAAATACTCTTTCTACACTCAATAAAATAGAAAATTTCTACAATTTCAATTTCTACAATAGCCCCACACTAGGATTTTTTCCTGTGTCGTGGGTACCATGGACACACAAGACGTATATAGAAACACCCAGACCCAGAACATGAATCTATTCAGATTCCTGTCTGGCCGGGAATCGAACCGGGTGTGGTAGCTGCTTCGCTACGCGGGTCGTCAAGGTTGTCAAATTAATGTTAAAAGTAGGTTCACCTATATGTAATCTTACTCAGAAATTTAAAAGGACCAAAATTACTTAAAATTGTATTTTTCAATTCTTAATAGTTAAAATCCATCTTTATAATCGATGCGCTTTGGTTTAAATGTGGAGGCGTTGTTTAAAAATCTGTATTCCGATATTGTCAATGTGACCACTAAGACTGTAAATTGGTTCAAAAAAGGGGTTCACGATATTCGTCTTATTTTCATAACATTTTACATAACAATATGCACCTACCCACAAATACACACTTAAAATTCGTTTTTTTCACTCTGTGTTTGTCCGGGTAATCCTTGACCGGCTAAACCGATTTTTACGGGTTTTTTACTATAGAAAATGTTATGGAACAACATGTAGACTACTTTTATCGTAGAATTCCCACTGAGTGGAGATTTGCGCGGGAAAAACTTTGCGATACATTGATTTGCACGCGGGCGTAGCCGCGGGTACAGCTAGTATTTCATAAATTCATAAATTAAATTAAAATCAAGTTGAATCACATCTATTTTTATGATAATTGATACAAATTTATACGTATTATTTTTGAATGAATCCAGAATGACATCCGGGCGGCTATTATGGCTACTGTCATGTCACACATGTTTACATTAGAATTTAACAAAATACGCGACAATCCGAATTTTACGGATATATGTTGTCGACTCGAAATCAATGTTTTTTTATGTTTTATTATTTAGATAAGGTTTTAAGTAAGTCTATCCTACCCCTTGACGGACTTGTCAATATGGGACTTCCATATTGACAAGTCCGTCAAAAACGAACTTCCATACAAACATTTAGTAGCAGACAGACAGACATACAGACAGACAGACAGAGTTACTTTCACATTTATAATATTAGTAGGTATTAACGCTATTTATTACTTCTTTTGAAGTAAGTACGTTAAATCCATGTTCTTGTAAGTAAGTAGTTAAAGAAATAAAAACATAATTATCTACATTCTAGATTCAGAGTGCACTTAGTTTATTTTAACTATTCTCACTTAGTTTAATTTAACAATTTTCCTTTTACCTATTTCTTGAATTCCTTAACTATTAAATATGAAGGCTTCAAATCCACTCAGGTTGCCCCTTAACAAAGAAACTAAATCAACGTCTTCCGCACGACCAGTAAAATCTCCATTGTATTACTAATCGTCTTATCTTTGAAACAGACTACTTTTATTTGGTTCAGCGAAATTGTCGTACCGATCATTCTGGGACTTGAAACTCAATAAGGTTTTTTTGTCTATTCCGTAATGAAAAGGCTAATAACTCTTTGATTCCTGCACCAGCCAATTGTTCATTGGAATCTCGAGTTCATTAAGGTGGAACTTTTTACACTTTTTCACTCCGCAAAACAAAGCCGGGGAAGTTCTTTGAATCTATTCTGCTCCGATTCCTGATATTAAATTGGTATAAGACTTGAACATTTTATTGGTAACCATGTTTAATAGTTTCTTTATATTTTTATCAGACTTAAAAGCAAACTTCGTCAATTCCTATATATGTTGTATACCTGGTTTTAGATTTCTATGTGATTTGAGATATAAGTTTTTTAATATTATCTTTTTCTTTTACACAATTATATTTATTAAAAAGAAAGGGCGTAGATGCGGATCTTTACCGACACATTGATTTGCACGGCGTTTTAAAATGTACGCCACTGAGTGTGTAAGCCACTTACTACATTTGTCTGTCTGTTTTTGAAATCGTGACACCCAAACGGATGAACCGATTTTTATTCGGCTATATTTGTTATAAATTGTGTTTAATCTCGTCATGTATGTACATTACAACAAGTAAGTTTAATTTTAACTAAAGTCAAATTAATACTAAACGAAAGAAAAACCCCAATTCAATACAAACAAAGAGCATCTATTCCACTTAAAATCATACAATAGCCATAAAAAACACAACTTGGCATCGGATGCGCCAGTCCTCATGCGTCATGGCGAATTGGCACCGGCATCAATTCATGCAGTCAATAAATAGCGTTTTATTTAAAAAGTTTCCGCAAAGAATCGACTAGGACGCCATCTTAGCGGATATTATTTCAACAGAAGCGCATTAAAGCGAGCAATTTATATCGTATTGTTGCTCTTCCGATCGTATATCATCCCGAAGCTCATAAAAGAGACTATCAATTTATACGAAATAATGGAAGTAGTTGACCGCTATGCGAACGGTTTACTGTATATGAATTACCCTGACGACAGTATTTCGCCTGTCTAAGTGATTTGTTCTACGAGACGCGATGACAGAGCGGAGCGAGAGAAACGATTACGTATACACAGTTTGCGAGCAGTGATAGCCTAATGTTTGAAACTTGCTTTCTCGACCGGGAGGTCCGAGGTTCAAACCCAGGCACGCACCACTGATTTATGTGCGTATTATAAATTAATTATCACTGCTTTTCGGTGAAGGAAAACATCGTGAGGAAACCTACACACCCGAGAGTTCTTAAAAAAAAAAAGTTCTCAAAGGTGTGTGAAGTCCACCAATTCGTCCTTGGCCAGCGCGGTGGACTATGGCCTAAACTCTCTCATTCTGAGAGGAGACCCGTGCCCAGCAGTGGGACAATAATGGGTTGACGTGATACACAGTAAGATCAACGTAGTTTAATGTCGTTGATACATAATCGCGATTATTTTCACCTCTACCTAGATTTGTTTTAAGGTATTTCCGGATTGGTCATCACGGAAAAAAGGCTTCTTCAAGAGATACTCGTAAATCAAACGCCTCTCATCGAAACTATTCATGAAATTATTATTCATGTTTATTAGGCGGGTCCTGTCTATGCGTGTTATGTTAATTAAAAAAGTTGAGAAACAGTGCAAAATCACGTATGCTGCGTTTATCAAAAGTTTAGTATGATGAAGTACATTTCTTCCTGACTTTCAATTGACCGCTATGTACCAATTTATTTAAGTTACTAGCATAGATCTGACATTGTTCCAATAATAATATGGAACGGACGGAATATGGCTCGGATCAAATTTGGCATGATATGAAACCTTAGATTGCTTGCAATTTAAAGACTTTTGAAGCACATAGGCAATAGTAAGGCAGCAATTTACTGCTTCCTTAATACACAAAAGCGTTTTTAATTTTTATCGCCTATCGCTAACCTATTGGCGGTTGTACAAAGTAATTTAGGTTACTTGGGAATTTTATGTGTGTTCGTAGATTGTTTATGTATCGCGATATATAATCTTTTGTTCTTAGATTTATTTTTATGACTGCAGAAGTATCTTAATTACGTAAGTTGAATAATATGATCGCATAACTTTTATCATTGGAAACTTTCTTAGTATTCTTATTTTCAAAGGTTTGGAACAATGTGTTAAGTTAAGACAGCGTGAATAATACCCATTATCAAGAAGGTTTAAGAGGTTTTATGCATTTTATGGCTAACCTATAAGTATAACCATTACTTTGAACTTGGCCTTTAAAATTCTCAATCTCAAAGAAGGTCTTAGATTCTGATGATTCTGAGGCATATTATATGTGCGTATTAGAAACTAGATGAAGCAGCTTCACCCGCGTTAAAGATATCGATATATCGAATGTCCCGTGGGAATAAGATATTTACTCACAGTAAAAATTAGACTATATGTTAAACCAGAGTGTCAGCTAACTCCCTACCTATATTTTATGAAAATCGCTCCAGCCGTTTAGACGTGAAGAAGTAACAAACTTATACACTCACAAACTTTCGCCTTTATAATATTAGTATGATAGTATGATTAAAAATTACTGCTTCTCGGTAAAGTAAAAAATCGAAAATTAAACACTGGAGAGTTCTTTAAAAAAGTTCGTAAATATATGTATATATAAATATCAATTTGCACTTGTTTAATACAGCGGACTGTCTTAAAACTATCTTATTGCGAGAGAAGACCCTGAGAAAAGAAGAACGAGAGAGAGAGTGTGACGAAAACAGACATATTTTAAAAAACATCTTTTCGTTATAATATGAGCAGTTTGTAATGTATAAATGTCAGAAACACTTCCGGTTGCGGTCGGTCCGAGTTCCCGGAGTCCTCTTTATAGCGCCGAGGACGGCTACCGGGGAGGTTTTAGTGGGGTAAAAATCCCACATAACCCTGCGTCGCTACCACGGTGTCGGGTACCTTTTGAAGGTTTCCCCCTCGAAAACAAAAAAAAATAATATCAGGAACACACGAAGTAATTCGACTTAAGTCCGGAACTTTAGTAAAACACCACAACTACATTAGAATGAAATAGTTCCTGCGTTTCGATGGAAGGGTGTGGTTCCCGGCACACTTTTTTATGAGGCGACCATCATAGTTCTCGGGAGTAGCAACGCTTTTGTGATTGACTTCAAATAGCACCCATGTTCTATATGAAGTTTTTTACGCATGTCCATGAGCGGCAGTAGCCACTTACCATTAGGTGGACTGTATACTCGTTTACTACTTAAATCTGATTAAAAAAACACATAAGATTATGGTGAAACTAACGTTTAAGGCTCTAGTATTAGAGTGTGTTTCCGCGTTTCACCCACTTTGATCGGTTTAGTCGACGTTGGACAGATTCTAATTTGGACATCATAGTCTAGTATGGACATATTTTACATAGAACAGATTTTGAAAAAAAAAATGAGAATTGTGTAATACTGTTTTGTTGTAAACACTATATATTTATTGAGATACGTTGTACTAGACTGTCCAAAGTGGAATCTGTCCAATGCCGACTAAACCCTTTGATCACGTCTGATATAGTCGGTGGCACTATATCAGACCACCAGTAGTTATTACGTGAAAGAAAAACAAACATACATCACATATTCCAATTAAATATATTTTTCGAATTTATTTTACATCAAATATAATTTTCGTATGTTATAAACCAAAAGACAATCTTATTTCATTCACTCTGCGTCCTTGTTACTGACGAATACTTCAATAAAACTTCGTATATTATTGTGTCTCTGTATTTAATTCCTAAGAAAACTCGAAATAAAATGTCCAGCATACGCTTGAGAAAGAAAGTTACTTTAATCTTTGGTTCCGTAGTATTACAATATTTTTTTGATAGTAAGATTGGATAAAGGGAAAAGTCAATCAGAGGACATGGGGTAATTAGAGGTTAAAGTATGTTTTATGTAAAATTTTACTTAAATTGCTTTAAAATCTTAGCTCTGAAACTATAAAAATATTATTAAAAGATTTTAACTTTCTTTTCATATTCACGGTTATTTTGGTTTATACACAAATCGCAGACCTGTTTTTAAATAATTTCGTGGCTCAGAATTTCAGTAATTAATTTCACGCATGTTGCATATGTCTGTGTGCAAATTAAACATCTAATTTAGTTATTTATTAAAGAGGAATGTAATTACCCAAAATATTTATAATCCGGTAATAATATATATTTTGCTGTATTTTTAATCTCATTCCGAGAGCAAACTGGTTATCTGTTATGTGACCAACAGAACAGTGTTTCTGGTAAATTATACTTTAAAATATAGATATAACTTATTACTTTATTATAGTCAGCGGTATATTTACCCAAAATTTTATTATATTTGCAAAGAAGGTTTTTATTCAACCGTAACAGAACCCTGAAAGCAAATAAGCTAATCTAGTACGTAACGGGCGATCCCTGCGAGTCGGCCATAAGCGCGTAAAATACAGTTATCTGATGAACATGCCTCACGCTCACTCGCCGCTTACTGTCCGATTACCCTAAACATGTTACGCTATAATTCACGGAGAGATGGCGCTGTTCCCGTTTTTATTTATTTCGTATTTATTTTCGTATTTTCCGCTGCAAACGAAAGTGGCGCCGAGATTTAGCGACTTATTGTGAAATGTGATAGTTCTTGGAAATGAAATGTTTTAGCGTCTGGGATTTGTAGGGTTGTAAAGATATTAGGTTGCTTGGGAAGTCCGCGTGAAATGTTGGCTGGTATAATGTCGTTTTGTTAGGGTTTTATACTTTATTGTTCGTTCCGAAGAAAATAAAATGAATTATATGTTATACATTCCATATTTTAAATTATAATGGAATGGAAAACAGTAACAGTATAGCAATATTTTTTGTATGAGGTATGTACTACGTACTTATAATTCAAGTTCCTTGCCAGCAGATGACCCAAAGGAGGAAGGGGGGCGGGGGGATTAAAACTTGGGGTATTGGTTTTTGAATATTTAGTAAGCAGCTGTCCCGGTGGCGACGCCAAATGTTTGAATTTCAGCGTGTAAAACGTTTTCCGAATCTAAATAATAATAAAATTTAATAAACTAAGAAATAAAAAGCCTTAACAGAAGATTAAAAATAACATACATATTTCATATTGAATTAAAACAGAAATTCGGAAAGTGAAAATGTAAAAAGAAAAAGATAACAATAAAATTTTGCTAAAACTATTCTTCTGCAAGAACCTTTCTGCAGGTAAAGGCTTTCTCCAAGAATGTCCGAATTTTCCGAATCTATTTAGGGGATATTGAGGACGGTCCATATTATCAATAAGAATAATTTTAAACCGACTTTAAAAGGGGAGAAGTAATGAAATCGGTTGCACAAAATATATATGTACACCAATTACATTGGCAACTGTTAATTCATTTCATTTTCTTTATGTTTGTTTGTTTACACTACACTTACGTTCTTTTTTGTCAAGGCATCCCGAATGCGTCCCCATTTCAATAGCTCTAATTGGTTTGAGCTGATCCCAGGTCATTATCATACATCACCCATTAACCCCAACGGAGCCTTTAAGCCGGTGGTGTGTAGTTGATCTGAGTCAGGGATGGCGAACCATTGGCACGCGTGCCATTGAAGGCACGGAACACTATTTTCGGCACGTCACAATATTTTCAGCTTGATATGCCTGAGAGTCATCACTCTCATAGATTAAACACCACTAAATCTCAAACTGTTTGACTGATGACTTCGTTGTCATCTGATTTCAACAGTGCATTTAATGATACTTTATTATTACGCGTTTAAGTAGGACACTGCAAAATTAACTTTTTTGTAATTTACGTAGGGGTTTGAGTCGATAGTATTTAGTATTATTATTTTTCAAGTAATCGTGAAATCAGAAATGTTAAGCGCCACGTCTATAACTGCATTAAACGTTTCTTTTAAAAATAGGTAATTAAATGTTTACCACCTCTGTTTTAAGTAGAACGGACGCATGTAAGCCGCCTCATAGGTATATTTGCGGTACTCCCAACATTTGAACTTCAACGGGTGTCCTGTAATTTAATACGTTTTATTATGAAATATGTATCACTTCTGTCTCATTGTTGGACTCGGTGCAAAGTATTGATGAATGAAGATAATGATGGTTGAAACTTGGCCTCTCAATCCTGCCTCCGAGGTTCAAATCCTAGGCACAAGGCAATACTATATAATTGGAAATTCACATTACATACATTACATATTTTTGGAGTTTACTCCTTAAGAATCGATTTGCGTATATAAGTGCCGAGTATGAGAAAAATGTGAGGAGTAAAATCTACTGATAAATGATCTCGTTACGTTTTTTTATTGAGTATAACGCCATCTAGTTAAAATTTTAGAACTATTTTATAAGTTCCCTTGGATGGTATGCAAAGTTTTCTCGATTACGTTTTACCGAAATCTCAATGGTATTCAAAATAGTAAATCGTTAAGATAAGTAACGTAAATACTCTGTAAATACGTACAACATTAATATTTTAAACTCCTGTCGTGCGTCGGAGCTGCTTTTTTTGATTACTTATATATTTAAAATCCGATTTAATTTGTTATATTCAATACCGATAAATTTATTATGAAATACCGTCATTTTATTTTCAAAAAGAGTTAGGCGAAACAAACACAGCCGAATTTAGAGAGTAAATACAATAAATTGGGTTAACGTAAACAAAAGTCCTCATCAAACAATTAATCGGAAAACGGAAAACGGTCGGAGCGCGATTGGTAAAGTTTTCGAAAATTGCTATGGGTATGCGTAATATTTCGTTATTTATTACATTAAAGTTTAGTCTAACCTGTGCATTATAGAAAATAAGTTTTTGTTAAGTGATGCATCATAAAACTGTTTGTTAAACAGTCTTTTTGACGGTGGTAGAACCAGTGTAGTTAGACCGGGGAACGGCCACATCTATTTCTAGCGTGAAGCATTTCTTGCGTTTCGATGGAAGGGTGTAGCCGGCACACTTTTATACTATATGAGGCGACCATCATAGTCCTCCGGAGTAGCAACGCATCTGTGATTGATGTGATTACAGATGTCCGTGGGCGGCAATGAACACTTACCATCAGGTGGTCGTTTGCTACGTCAGTCAGATATAAAAAAAAAGTTGAATTCAACTGTGTCGGTAGATGCCAAGTCCAACTATGTATGCCTTGCAACCAATATTGATGGTATTTTAAAGAAAAGACATTTACATAAGAAATTGAATTTAGTACTTGGCATATATTTTTACAGACACCTTAAATTATTATTTTATGTAACTTTCTGAAGTAGTTCAATAGAAATTCACGCTCATCTTAAATCTTACATGTTATTGGTTAGAAAAATGCACGAATTGAACAGTGGGATGACGATTTACCTTTTAGCAAGTGGGATATATAAAAGGACAAATATTTCTTCGGGCAAATATATCCTTGTCGTTGTACAGCCAATAGAACATGTAAAAACCTAAACATGCCCGTTATTTTCACAACATCCGTCCGTTGTCTGTGTGACATTGTACATATAATAATTCTCAGCAGGTTTATAGTTCCTTGTCGTAATTTCGATTTGAACAAAATTACCAATGCCCTACCGTAACCATTTTATTTCCTGTCGTTCGAACCTATGCTGAGATTCCCGAACAATTGTGAAGGGCCGTTCGGTATAAACTCGAAATATTATCATACAAAATACCAGTAAAGATCGGAAAGCAATCCGGTCCCGTCACGTCCCCGAATCGTTGCCTCCGCGCGGCTGTAACGGGGTTTTATTTCCCGGAAAATTGGTAAGTCATAATAATACGCTGACTCATAAATAAGGATCGACATTGGCCCTCTCGAGGAATTCTTTTTACGCCACATTTCACTCTTGCTTTGATAAGTAAGGGCATTCAGTGTAGAGCGGAGGCGGAGCGGAAAGATCAGTTAACGGTTTCTAAATAAATTAATCAAAGGTAGCCTTTAATTGTACACTTGTGTCATTTATTCATAATGCTTTTGCGTCAGATTCGATTATAGTTTTTCCGAGCATTCTAAGAGTCTACTGGAAGTATCGCAGAGCGAGATCAACGACATAGAAAATAATTGACTGATAGGTTATCACTACATTAATTATAAATAAAAATATTGAGAACAATCTTAATATACGAAATTTCAACTTATTAGAGCCAAGACATACAAAACCGTAAAACTACGTAATCAAAAGCGTCGCTAAGCGTTGAATGTTACGCTAGCAAAATAATTTTTCGAGCAAACGCCGAATCCACAATTGAAACGGCACCAATGAACCTATGGTGCGGTATCGCATCGCGATTGCATGTGGCGACCTTTAAATCGCTATCGCCTGTATAACGTGGTCTCGTTCTGTTAAGGCATTTGGCCTGTTATTGGTGACATATTTTATATCCTGTTTATATGTCGCGCTTCGTGGCGGAATGCCGGGCAACAACCCTCTAGTAATACATTGTTGACGAGCAAATACCCGTCTTGTTTTGCAGTAGTCTTAGCAGCAAATTGCGCGAAGAGTAAATGAAATTAGATTAATAAATGACACTATGTCCTTATTTTAACTTTGAACCAACTTTTTTAGTGAAGGAAATCCTTTGTAGGTACTTTGTAGGTAGGTACCTTGAAACGAAACAAAATTAAGACCCTAATTTGGTCTGGCGCCGATTCAGATAATTGGGCGGCAGTGGCCACTTTGTCAGATGGACTGTATCCTCGTTTGCTGTAATTGTAATGTCATATTTAGTGATGGCTTAGATAAAGCTAATGAAATCGGCGTCCCGGATAACCAAACACCCATAGCTTCGAAATAGCTTTTGTGTTTTAAGGCATATCGCTTAACGCTCTCGAACTCCTTGTGGGTGTCTAGACGATGTAATTTGAGTCTGGTGTTACATGTGGGCGTGTGGGTATATCCAATTTGTATTGTCTAATATGTTCTCATTCTAACTCCTATTATAACGATACTTTTGACTGGGTTGGTTGTCTTGGGATTTTCAGTCAAAAAACAGAGAGTTCTTTCTTTTGAATGAAAAAAGTTACATTCTATATGTTTGTGCACTTTTTAAAGATAAATATATCTAGTTATTTAGTTTGTCTCTCATTGGTTTTATATAACGTTTATTTTCATTTTAATTTGGGTATAGAAACACACCTCATAAACACTATTTTATAGTTGTAACTACATTTATCGTCATTAGTGTACCTGTAGCTCCTAATAGAAAGCCTGGGAATAAATTGAACTGCCTCGACTCTACCACATCAAACAAAAGAGGAAATGTCTGTACCAACCAATCCACCCAAAAGCCGTCAATCAAAGCATAATTAACCACGCAAAGCAAAACAGACCGAACCCGGCAGGCGATAATAAGCCCCGAGACTAATTTCAGAGCCCAAATAGCTGGGAACAGTTTTATCTCGCCCATAAGGCCACTAAGGAAGTAATTCTGCAGAACAAAGGGCCACAATAACGAGCCAACAATTCCCCGGATAAGATATTCTCTGATCGGTCCACAAGATAGCCAGTAGTTCCGGGAATTATAAAAGTTTCCCGGACCGTTCCACGCAAATTGGGGATATATTGTCACCGTGGTCGTCCGGTGATAAGAAAAAGGACTTGTATTCTTCGATTATGGCTTCATTGCTTTACTGTTTTACTAAAAGATCTAATTTTGTCCTTAATCGGTTGTAAATGTGAATATCATAAGTTAAGATCCTAGGATTTTAACTTATGATATTAATTTCCTTTGTAGCAAATAGATCTAAGACCTTAACAAATTTTAATTGTCTCATGTGATGTATATTTTATTTAGTAAAGCTATTCAAGCCAAGTATAAAAATCTCGCTAAAAAGAAAGAAAAGTCCTATAAAACAATTTTTTACTTGTAGGTACATTTTGTCTGAGCGTGACAGCTAATTTTCTGCGATTCCCTAAAGGACAAGGAAAACCGCGAGGGAATTAAAACAATCTTCCAAAAATCCAATTGCTCATATTGTCTTTGCTGATTCGGTGACAATTCTCGTATTTTTAATAGACTTCGGCTGCAACCTTCTAAATTTGAGGTTTACGATATATTTAATAAATAGTATTTTGCTTATCATTAACACTATTTGATATAAATTATTACTTCGCAATCGTATCGTTATTCGTTGCGATATAATCGTAACACATCATTCGATTTTATCATATCGTATTTGCGTAGTCTAGTACTTGGTAAGTAAAATGTATGGTGAAACTTTTGGAAATAATAAAAATTGTAGTCATACTTGTACTTATATACTTATCCTTATTACTTATCATATTATAAAGGCGAAAGCTTGTGATTGTGTATGTTTGTTACTTCTTCACGTGTAAACGGCTGGAGCGATTTTTATAAAATTTAGTATGGAGTTAGCTGACACTCTGGATTGACATATAGTTTTCTTTTTACTGTGGGTAAATATCTTATTTCCACGTGACAATCGATACATCGATTTTTATAACGCGGGCGAAGCTGCGGAGTTCAGCTAGTATTTCATATGAGGCGAACTCGGGAGTAGCAATTCATCCATTCGTATGATTGACTTAACTCTAATTATGCACCGCTGTTCTGTATGAAAATGATTACAGTTGTCTATTAGCAGAAGTTACCATCAGATGAACTGCATATTCTTTTGCTCCTAAAATTAAAGACGGCATTTTCTGAAGTATCTTAAAAGCAGCTTCTTATGGTCAAATCCCTAATCATCCCAAAGTTACGTACGTACAAAGTATTCTCATACACGTACTTTGCCCTTAATCCCGGTATGGGATCTCCAGGGATCAGGATAATGGCGTAACTCGATAAAAGATTTCCCGCGACGGCTATACTTCACAGCGGTGTCGCGGCCATTTTAACTTTTCTGGATGTAGCGAGATGTTTCCTTCATACTCTCTGATGGTCTTGCTGTTATCATAACTTGAATGGAACTTGTTTCGTGTGTTTCGGCCCTGTTGGGAAATAAACGGCTCTGCTAACGAGTATTTTTGTTTTTTGATTTTTTCCTAACTTCTTATATCTTTTTGTACGACTTCATTGTTTGTCTATATTATTATTGTATGTATGTTACTTTTTAATTCAATGATCAATACTAATCCATCATCGTCTATCTTGTTTTCTTCCTCCTCTTTTTCTACTCAAAATGCCTCTGTCTAGACCTATACCTGTTAGAACTAATATTATTTATTTATTTATACTTATATTTATGAGAAGGTTGTAAACAAATTCAATAGATTACAATGATTATTTGCAACAAAACTTATAATTTGAAAGTGTGGTGTAAAGTTGTTACGAAGTTTCGGTTCCAGAACGACTTCACGACCTTCGACTCGGGTTTGGACTCCATCAATCGAAGGTTATCCGTGGAGTTCACCTAAGAGTAGCACGAATGAAGAGAGAAGCATTGACTGCCGTTTTTTTTAAAACTATAAAAGCTTTTTTAACTACATAAAGACAGAAACACACGCTTTATAAACTCAAAGCTCCATACTAGGATATTCTCCTGTGTCGTGAGGTCGTGGGTACGATGGATACACAAAAGACGAATACGCAAACACCTAAACCCAGAACATAAATCTAAACTCATCATCCAGATACCTGTCTGGCCGGTAATCGTACCCGGAACCCCTTGCGCGTCCGACCGGTATGGTAACCGCTGCACCACGTGGGTCGTCATGGAAATAAGCCATGTCCTTTATAAATGCCCACGTCGACTTCCGTTCTAACACAACCTCCTCCGCAACAACTGTAGCATGTAGTACCTATATAATTTCAAAGATTGTTAAACTGAACATACGGAATACTTCCTAAAAAGCAGTTATCAGTAATAAAGGTGGTAGAACCAGTGTAGTTCGACCGGGGAAGTACCACCGCCACACCTATTTCTAGCGTGAAACATTTTTTGCGTTTTGATGGAAGGCTGTGGTTGCCGGCACACTTTCACATGAGGCGACTATCATAGTCCTAGGGAGTAGCAACGCATCTGTGATTGACTTCAGATGGAACCCATGTTCTGTATGTAGTTGATTACAGATGTTCATGGGCGGCAGTGACCACTTACCATCAAGTGGACTGCATGCTCGTTTGCTACTCCAGTCAGATAAAAAAAAATTATACCCGAAATGATCATTAATCATATCCCTAATATCAGAAAGTATTACATATTGGGAAGTCCAATATCTGATAAGGAAAACAAACCATATTTTCATCTCACGAACCATTCCACAATAGATCATGATAAAGCGTGGGTCAAAATCAAAACCGCTAGATTGGAACGATATTAGCTTTGTCATACTCAAACGAATAACTCGTCCATCGCATTTCCATATTTACAAAACTGCTGTGTTCCATAATTAGGGGATTAAAATCAGTGAGTGATCACTACCACCAATATTTATCCTTAGTTTATAACCTGAGTCGTCAATGTTAGCTAAAAATATTACGCTCTGTGCTGGTGGATAGTAGTCCTCACCTCTTTTGCTGAAGATAGTTTTCTCAACAACAGTGACAATTAGTGATGATTATATTATTTATGATTTGCTGAGTGGTCTGACATATTTTGGTGTTAATATTGTTTTGAAAATACATTTACTACTTGTTGTTGTCTTAATCGTGCTTATTTGCTATTGAGATACCACTGACATTTTAATTTTCATTATTTCCTTTATTAAATACTTATTACTATTATTATTATTATCTTTATTTGACATTATTATTGACATCTATCTTGATTGAAAACAGTTTTATTATTATTGGAATTTAGTCTTTAAAATTTAATAATTTAATGTACAATCAATTTGGGTAACATTGAACAGCGGTGTAACTTTGAACAAAGTTGTGAAAAAAATATATTAATTTATTACATGGAAACTTCTTGTTGTTTCAATATTGTACCTGCGTAAAATGGATTGCCAAAATGTTGTAATAGCAATGAAAGTAAAAAAAAGGTACCTGTTAATGTCATAATTTTAAAAAATACCGCCTTTTCCGTAGTGAAGTTGTTGCAAGTGTTTGATGCTCCGTTTTGAAATAGCAATTATAATATAAAACTTACCGTAAACAGGTATGTTTTGATGTTTAATCTTTAAAATGTATATTGTATATTATTATTTTGAAACTGTACTACCCGTATCCCATGTTGAATATTGCGTAAAACTGCTAAACTTTTGACGACGTCGAAATTGGATGTAATACGGGTAACTTTGAACGGTTCAAAGTTACCTGTATCATAAAAAAATATTTTTTTCGGAGGCTCAGGGTCGCTCAGCGTGCTATGGAGAGGACTATGCTCGGAATTTCGCTACGAGATATGATTCGCAACGATGAAATCCGTAGACGAACGAAGCTTACCGACATAGCTCTCAAAATTAGCAGGCTGAAGTGGCAATGGGCTGCCACATCGCTCGTAGGACCGATAACCGATGGGGAAGAAAGGTCCTCGAGTGGCGACCATGTTTAGGCAAAAGGAGTACCGGTCGCCCTCCTACCAGATGGACCGGTGACCTGAAGAAGACAGCGGGAAACCGTTGGATTCAGAGGACACAGGGCCGGTTGGAGTGGCGCCATTTAGGGGAGGCCTATGTTATGTCCATGTTCCGTCCATCCTTTTTTTTTTTTGTTTTCGAGAGGGAAACCTTCCAAAGGTACCCGATGTTCCGTCCATCCTATGGATGGATGGAATAAATAAACAAAAAAAAACTAGTATCTTATTTTACCACCAAATTGATCGACCTTGATTCATATGGCAAGACCAAGTTGTCTATTGTATTTATATATCAAAATAAATGTATTTTTTATAGATTTGGTTTTAATTAACAAAAATATGTTAATTAATTTTACTCAGACCTTAAAATATTAGATTAATGACGGATTTTATATCCTCAAAAAATTATATTCAAAGTTACCCAAAACTAAGGATAACTTTGAATTTGAGTTTTAGGGGTAATTGTGGATAGTTTAATTGTTTTCTCCGTAAATTTATTGTGTTAGATTAATAAACCAGCTAAAAAGGACACTATTAATTTAGTAAAAACAAGGTGCAATAAATATAAAACAAATTATAATATCACAAATATTGTAAAAAATGTTCAATGTTACCCAAATCGAGGTTATAGTATATCTTTAAAATCAGACAAATTATATTTGTACGCCATTTATGGCAGAATAAGCGAAAATTGTTGGCTATGAACATCTATGTAATTACACCTTATTCGACAAATAAAGACTATATGTATTTCTATTTGATAGTAATCTAAAGAAGAAGTAAACGCTTCGTATGAATGCTGCTCTTAGGACTATGACGAATAGTAGTGCTGCAAATGTAAAGGATTCAGTCATAAAACATTACATTCCAACATTTTCACTATATCAAAAACGTTAAAGCGAACTTATTCAATGCGCGAAATTCTTTTTGTCGCAGAAACTTACGACAAAACTTTTGACGTAGTGCAGTCATTTATAGCTGCCATCTGTTACCGCGGCGTTATGCTACTCGCGCACGACATTGTAAAGTTTTTTCACGGAGCAGCAAACGAGCTGTTAAGTTGACGAATTTTGTATCGTACAGAATGGAACTTTGCATGTATCGTCCCCTTTTATTTTTCGACGGATTCTACCACGTTTGATCACTATCAATTTTGATTTTAATACACAATAATTAATGATTGTATTTAATTTTTGTTTCCCATTTTTATTGTGTCATAAACATTGTAAATGAAATTATTAAATGTGCGATATTTATTTTACGGTCGCGATTGTATCTCAACGGATTGTACCGTCTTTTTGGACATAATTTTCAAATATTTCTATAATATCATAAATCTTGTGGATCAACGTATTCAATTTGCAAATTCTGTTTGGAGCCGCACTTGTAGCTCGACGGATTTTGCCACCCTCGAACATAACATTATTATATTTGTGTCATATTATAACATTGTGAATCAATCATTCAAAACTTGAATGATTGAAATTCTTTTGTCGCAGAAAAGTGCGACAAAACTTTTGACGTAGTGCAGTCATTTATAGCTGCCATCTGTTACCGCGGCGTTATGCTACTCGCGCACGACATTGTAAAGTTTTTTCACGGAGCAGCAAACGAGCTGTTAAGTTGACGAATTTTGTATCGTATAGAATGTAACTTTGGATGTTAACCCTCTTTGTTTCTCGACAAATTCTACCACGTTTGATCATTGCCTTAAACATCGTATACTAACTTATTGAATGTTTGAAATTCTATATACTGCCGGTTGTATCTCAGTGCCTGTTATCACCATCCATCCACCTATTTATCAGCCTTTGAAAATCCACTGCTAAACCTCTGCCAACCCTCGAAACTGTTTCGTCGCAGAAACTTTTGACTACTTATTAGTTGTATACCAAAATCATACTTAAATAAATTAGTATTAGTATTCAGTTAACAAATTCCTTATATATGTTTTGATACAGTCATGACACTTGATTTACAATTTCTTCAGCATTTCTCGAATACAATCTACAAGTTATAATATATTCTTATTCTTTCTTTTTATCTGACTGAAGTAGCAAACGAGCATGCAGTCCACCTGATGCCATTGCCGCCCATGGACATCTGTAATCAACTTCATACAGAACATGGTTTCCATCTGAAGTCAATCACAGATGCGTTGCTACTCCCGAGAACTATGATGGTCGCCTCGTGTGAAATCGTGCCGGCAAGCACACCCTTCCATTGAAACGCAAGAAATGCTAAACGCTAGAAATAGGGGTACTACTTCCCCGGTCGACTACACTGGTTCTACCACCTTCTAAATCTCCTATTTCTACCATATTATTCACTAGACAGTGTAAATATTGAACAATTGTAAACCTTGTTTATTCCCTCTACGCTTTAGGAATGCTTATTAGCAAATGGGACGTTTCTCCTATAACCTCGTTAGAAGTTTCGGATCTAAAACAGTGTGAATGAGAGCTCAGCTCACTTTGTCCATAAACTACTAAATGGAACTTATTATAAGTTAGTTACCGTCAAAGTTAGTGCGCAGCCGAGGTTGGAATAGTTAACAAAACTACTTATTTTACGCAGGGACGTTATTTATCTATAGTTTATTCGGTGAAATCACCGTGTAATGTATTTGAAGTTGCCTTTATGAGGGGTATATTTCATAATTTTTCAATGGATTCGAAATATCACAGGACCAGGCGCGTTGCCTCATCGGGCTCCTCCCAGATAGGCGGCTGGGCCCACCGCTCCGTCTAGTCTTTACGACGGTATGCGACCATATATACCGCCGTCTTCCCGGGATCGCCTGGCCGAACGGTTCGAGCTCCCACTCTAGCCGCCTGCAACCCCGGAAGCCCCTTTTAGTCGCCTTTTACGACAGGCAGGGGATGCCGTAGCCCTATTCTGATCCCGGAACTACAGAGACGAAGGACCTAGCGTATATAGGAGGGATGCAGGAGTCCGGCTCCCTCCCCCCCCCCCCCGTAGAATAGGTAAAAAAATGTGTAAACAGGATAACACTTCGTTTTCTTTTTCGATAAATTTTGATATTTTATCTCGGACTCCTCCCCATCTATCACAGCGTGAGCAAAAATGTTAAGAGATAAACAAACATTTTATTTTACCGACAGCCACTATTACGGTTCCCCAATAACAAAGCTACTGGTTTTCTATGGGGAAACCTCCAAAAGATACCCGTCGCCTTGGGAACAACACCTGGTTATGTGAAAATCTCACCTTACTAAAATGTATAATTTTAGACTAAGATTATAGCGGAATTGATACATTTTAATACTTAACATGTATCAATTCAAAAACCTCACGAAAATCCCCTGGTCGCTGTCGCCGGCGCTACGAAGAAGAGTCTGGGATTTGGTTCCACCCAAGTTGAACAGCTGGGCCCACCGCACTGTCTTTTCTGTATAGCGGTATGAGACCACACATACCACCGTCTTTCCTGGGGTCGCCTGGCTGGTGGGTTAAAGCTCCCACTCTTGCCACCCACGCCCCGGAATCACGAGGACGTACCTCTCTTCAACCCATTATTGGCTCACTGCTGGGCATGGGTCTACTCTCACAATGAGAAAGTTTAAGCCATAGTCCACCGCGCTGGCCAAGTGCGAATTGGTGGACTTCACACACCTCCGAGAACTTTTTTTTTTTTAAGAACTCTTAGGTGTGTAGGTTTCCTCACGATGTTTTCCTTTCACCGAAAATCAGGGATAATTAATTTCTAATACGCACATAATTTTAGAAAAATCAGTGGTCTGGCCTGGGTTTGAACCTCGGACCTCCCGATCGAGAGGGCAAGTTTCAACCATTAGGCTATCACTGAGGACGTACCTAACCTAACTTAAAATATATTTTCCTGCATATCTAAAATTGAAATGGTAAATAGCAAAACAAGTCCAAGCTATTTATAGTTGAATCTAGTCTGTCCTGTACACAGCAGCTGAGGTTGAACTAGTTACAGATGTCCGTTGACAAAGTTATGTTCCAGATGCAAGATGTGTTTGAAACTGAGAGGACAAGTTTGGGATTCCCTTTGTAGGGAACAAGCGTTTCCGAGAATGTTGGATGAAAAGTAGCATTTACTTCCTGTTATGTTCTGTTCCTTTGCGTAAAATTTTTAGTTTAGTTATTCGTTTTCAAGAGTAATTAAATAGAAATACAATATATCAAGAACAATTAAATACTAATAATGAATAATTAAATACAAATGTGTAAATTAGTATATATAAGAAGAAAATTATTAAAAATTAAAGCGCGCTTATTAATTTTGGTAGCTCTCACTCATCAACCGATTATTGGCCTACTGCCGGGCACGGGTCTTCTCTCAGAATGAGAGAACTCTCACTGCAATCCTTTAATCATTGTTGTTTTTCTTATGCCAGTAGTGCTGGACTTGCCATTGCTCATACGTATATAATATTTTAAGCTGGACATTCTTCTGAACAGATTCCGATTATGATATAAATAGTTTACCTTTTTTAAATTATAGTTGTTCGCGTCCAAACCTTTTAATACGTTAAGAGAATTTACTATTAAAATTATAATTACCCCTATCATATTAGTCCGTTACACTGTATTTTCGGCTTCGGATAACATCAACGGACTGAATGTTAGGTTTCTGTATTGACCATCTAAAACTAAACTATTTGCATGCATATTTCAATCTTTCTTCTTCTTTATAAAAATGAATGTTTGACTGTATGTCCTCTATAGAATCGTATACTATTCATTTGATCATGTGATGATCTTTAGCAAAGTTGTTATTCATGAAGGTTCTTAGTGTATTTTTTTGTGATGGCGTAGCAATGCGCGGAGGGTACATCTAGTATTTTATAATCACTTGACCCCGACCATAGACCGCTGACCCGAAAAAGACACCATCAAAGGTCGATGGATAGATTGATAGATTAGCCTATCGACAACACAATATAATTTTTATATATTAAGATGTCGAAAGGCATATCGACGGTCCCTACGTATATAAGGACAAGTCAAAAATGGCATTTTTTTTTATTGCATATATGGCTTTAAATTGTCCATACGCTCATACCTATATTCGATTTTTTCTTAAATATTATGTATTTAACCAAATATACAAATCGTATAAGAGAACAAGTATTATCATTACAAGGAATAAGTGTCATATACGCAGATATCTGTACTTATCAAATATACACATATCTATAATTACCATCCCTAATTGTAATAAAATATTACAGAAAAAAAAAATTCATAATTGTTTATAGAATTATTTCTAGGGCGGTTTGAACATAAAAAACGCTCTCCTGAAAACCTTGATTTTGACTTGTCCTTATGTACGTAGGGACCGTCGATATATTATAGAGTGCAAATCTACTGTTGTAAGTCTTTATACGTAAGTTTTCGCTCTGTATGCCTAATTAGACAAAACAAAGAATAAATAGCTAGTCAGTGTTTAGTTAAACGTACGTTGGAGCAGTTGAGCAACTGTTCAGAGTTTCGTGTAAGTTGGTGCAATTCGAGCAACCTGTTTTAGCATATATAGTTGATTTAAAGTCCGAATTGTTTTCGTGTTTCTACGGTTCATTTAAATTATGATGTTATTACTTAGGAACAAAGGATGAAACCAAAAATTCACTGCCCTGTAATCAATATTTTCCTATGGAATAAGATCGCAGAGCCGTAAGACACAACTTATTTTCTAAGGCATGTAACTTTCGGTTCTCAGTAGTCTCCTGTGTACTTTTTCATACCTGAATATTTGTGTAGCTTGCCCGATAACACCTGCGCAGGTGATGAGAGAGGTAACTAAAAACCTTTACTTATTTTTAACCGACTTCCCACAGGAAAGAGGTTATCTATTCGTCACGTATATATATATATATATATATTTTTTTTTTATGTATGTTCGGGCGAAATGGCTAGAAATCGTCGACCTACCGACACGATTCATACGACATTGTATGCGGCTAGTTTCACAGGCAGTCCCATATTGAGGAAAATGAAAACCTTCCGGCGGTTTTCCCGGAAAATTGGAAAATGTCGGTTTCTTATTAAATGACTGATTTTTAATGTTATATATTAATCAGCAAGACAAATTGCAATGACCAAACATCCCCTAAACACAAAAATTATTCGTTCATGAGTATGAGCGCGAGAACACTATATCGGTTCCCCTTCTTAAACCGACAATCTATTACAGTCCTACTGTATTTGTATGTGTATATACTAGGTGCATACTAGGTGCACTGTATAGTATACAGTACAGATCGCATGTATTTAAGTAAATGCTACACCGCCCGATCGCTCGGATTTTCTGCTCTAACTTTGTTTAGTCTATAAAATTGTATTTAACATAAGTATTAACTTCGTTACTAAATAACAAAGGTGTTACTTAAATACTAGTTAAATCCCTGGGGAATTGTAATGTGTGTAAAATAAATAGATATTTAAAACATTTCAATTTCAAATGCCCTTAGCTATTTAATTTATAAAAAAATAAATATTATATACAAACTGTGAAAACACATCTACTATGAAGGAAAAAGGAATTATTTAAAACAATGCGAGGTGTTAGATAGCTCTGAATATACTGAGCAGGGAAACCCGGACCGGGCTGAAACTTTCAGAATATTTCATTTCCCAGTACAACATAATTCATGTTTTCAGCAAACCCCAGTGATGACTTTACGAATAATAAATTGTCTTTTAAACTCGAATTCATACTCCGAAACTTTCTGTTACCTACTTTATATTCGTTTTTGAAAGCCGGGATATAGGAACATGCCAAATGACTTTCTACTGACTGGGTTTCTTCAGCTGACATACTTAATGTGTAAATGGCTTTATTAGTCGTAACGCGTCTGTTAGTGGCTCAATCGTACATAATGTCCAGGTGCTTTTTAATATATGATTGTATTAAAAGTGATTCCACTTAAAAAAAAAATAAGATAGACAAAATAAAGTAACTAGGGTTGGGCTTATATTACTTTGTATCCGTTTTAACTTATAATAAAACACGCCGTACAATTCTCTAACTTCGTGAGCACTTTCAAAATCAGTAATGTTTTTTACAACATTGTAAGATTAACGGAGGCTGGTGAAAAATTAAAAATTGCTTTATTTTTAAACCATGAAATAAGTATTTGAGGTTAAATGCTTCATTTTTAGTTAATGGAAGCGGTAATCGAATAAACAGCCTGTCTCTTGGACGGAATGTAAGTGTTCTATCAAAATTGGTGTAGTTTAAGCTAATGTACACCCAATTATTTCGGCTAACCATGAATATGTGTAAGCAACTCCATATAGAAGAGAGATTCAAGTTGGAACTTACTATTGTGATGAAAGCTCCAAAAAAACATTTAACTAATTATTTCTAGCACCTTGTACTTTTTTTTTATTTGATTGAAGTAGCAAACGAGCATGCAGTCCACTTGATAGTGAGTGGTCACTGCCGTCCATGGACATCTGTCAAAAACTTTTAATAGAACATGGTTTTTATCTGAAGTCAATTACAGATGCGTTGCTTTTCCTGAGGACGAGGATGGTCACCTCAAATAAAAGTATGTCGGCAACCACGCCCTTCCATCTAAACGCAAGAACTGCTTCACGCTAGAAATAGGTGTGGCGGTGGTACTTCCCCGGCCGAACTACACTGGTTCTACCTGTAACTATACTGAGGTTACCCTCCCTAGTGCACAACAAACATTGTAAAGTTACTTAAAAACCACTCTCAATAATGTATCTTAAGTTACCGCTAGCGTCGGTTTATGGCTAAACAATTGCTTAATACATTTACGCTAACTTGTGTAGCTAAACTTTCATTGCCGCCTGTCAAGTAACTGTGTCTAAAACCAACCTAATACTTTGGTTATAGTCCCTAAACTGTTTTATATTCGCATAATTATAAACAACATATAGAACCAAGATATATTTACCTACAATGCTGCCGTAAATCTTGAAGCATAAAGTTCATTTTCATTTGCGTAACTGAATTTTAAACTTGCAGTGTCAATGAACCTAACTTTTCCTGAAAATTTAAAGGTCTTATTGAGACGACATAAGAGCTAGAACAGCTTGATATTATTCGGGAGATTATAAATCGTGCGCGTCGCCACTGGACGCCAGTTTCCAGTTCATTTTCCAAATAAACTCAGATAAAGTAATAACAAAGTTTGGTTGGAGTAATATTGGCTCCCTGGATGCTAAAATGTCCCTGCCAAAATGGATGCGGCATTTTAATACTTATTTAGACAAAAAACATTGTTAAATTATTAAAGAAAAAAATGTGACACCTAAAACAATTATTGCTTATCAGTTTCAGTTGATTCAGTAGTCTGTTTTTTTTTTAATTTAGTAATTAAAAAGTGTTGTAATATATATTTCGTAGTGGTCTACCTTTTATACCCATATTATGATTATAAAACACGCTATCTACACCCATAGCCCCACACTAGGATTTTCTCATGTGTCGTGGGTACCATGGACATACACAAGATGAATACACAAACACCCAGACCCAGAACATGAATCTATACTCATCATTCAGATACCTGTCTGGTCGACTACACTGGTTCTGCCACCTGGGTATCCATATGCCTCCCCTACACAACTACATATATAAATATAAAATACATAAACTCTCATATATATATAAATATTTGATGGGATCTATGTTTCATCCAGCAAACAGTATCAAATAGCAGTTTGCTGGAATGCAATATTCCCATGAACATCATAGCTTTACCTTTTAGAATCTCAAAATGAACTTCAAAATATGTGAACAACTAGAGAACAGTAAATTCATGGTATTAATTAATAAAAAAAATATATGCCTCCCCTAAGTGACGCCACTCCAAGCGGTCTGTGCATCCTGAATCCAACGGTTATCCGCTGTCTTCATCAGGTCATCGGTACACCTGGTCGGGGCCGGGGGAGGGGGGGGGGGGGTGACCTATGCTCCTTCCATTTCCATAAGTTATTGGAGTGCATCACACGCTTATAATTGTAAGCAATATTAATTTTATGATATCTCGTAACAATTCCCTAACATACATCCGAGCATACAAGAATCTAGTTATAAATTTTGAAGTTTCATGAGAACTACATATTCATTATAACTAATTAATTATAACTTGGTTCTACCATGAAAGAAAACTTCAAGAGAAGTCTTACGTATCTAGGAGTTTTCCATAAAGTTCTCATATGCAAGGAAGCACACAACAGCCACCTTTCCAAGAAAAGGCAAAACTAAGAGGTAATGCACTAAAAGATTTACTTCAAATCATATAATGATCTTACTTTAAAAGTAGCTAAGTTTTCAAAGAACCAAGAAATTATTTTCGTTCCTTTAAAAGACATCGCATTCTCACAACTAAAGGAACCGGGCTCAAAATTTTGACAAATTGGATTGAATATTAAAACTGTTTCTAAAAGCATAGTCTGTCTTGAGATTTAGTAAATTTATATTTCAATTTTATTTTGAAATAAATAATAGTTTAAAAAAACTAAAAAACACGCTTTTTATAGAAAACCGAACTAAAAAATAGAAAATAAATTTAAATGATTTTAAATTAAGAATATAGTGTTAAAAATTTCAATGAATATAAATTAATAATAGTGTGAATAAAAAAAAAAAATATTTTGAAAAAAGCGTGGGGTGCATGGTGTCAATGGTTATAGATATTTTATTGACAGATGAGTAGAGTGATTATCATTTCGATAATATCTTAAAAAGCACCCCACGCTTTTTTTAAAATATATTTTTTTTATTCACACTATTATTATTTTATATTCATTGAAATTTTTAATGCACGCAGAAAATTAACTTTTTGAACTCAAATCCATCAGTGGGTTGCATTCAGCGACAACATGTGTTGTCGTTGGTTGCATTGTACATTCTATGTTAGTGTTATCCTAAATATTGTTGCGAAGAAGAATATTTTTTGCTACTTCATTATTATAAAAAAAACGTTCCAATAATAACCGCATGCTTTGAGAAACTCCTAAAAATGAGAACATAATTTAATTACTTCTTCAAAATGCAACTTTTACATTAGGCCTCTTTTATACTCACCATGTATATGACATCTGAGCAGTGATAGCGTAATGGCTGAATTGCCCTCTCAAACGGGAGGTCCGAGGTTCAAACCCAAGCACGCACTACAGATTTTTCTAAAACTATGTGCGTATTAGAAATTAATTATCACTGCTTTTCGGTGAAGTAAAACATCGTGAGGAAGCCTACACACCCGAGAGTTCATTAAAAAATCACGTTCTTGGAGGTGTGTAAAGTCCAACAAATCGCACTTGGCCAGCGCGGTGGACTATGGCCTATTACTCTCTCATTCCGAGAGAAGACCCGTGCCCAGCAGTGGGATGTGTTGACGATACGATATGACATCTGTGGTTGTTCCGTCATACATTCATACATTTATCGCATCCAAAATAATCGCTACATTCAATCACATCCATTTTCCTTATGACGTTAACATGAAATGCTAACAAAAGATTCGCTTACCACCTCGGTAGCAATTTTCTATACGTATTTTATGAATTTAGTTGTATATTTATTCGCAGCAATAAATCAAAGTTTTGTTGTGGACCAAACTCTGTTTTTTACACCTTTTGGTTTCTTATTCTATTGTCTGCCAAGTTAACGATCAGCTGTAGTCTACATTATGCTTTTTGAGTATTCTTTGAGCTGTAAAAGAAAGGAAAAGTGATAAATAATTCAATGGACAAAGTTTATTTTAATAAGATAGGAGTCTGCAGAAATAGATTGGTGAATACTGAAGCCCCAAAGCAAAACTGTAGAGTGTAGACCATTAAATATGCAGTAAACTTGGTGACGGCTACACAGATATCGGATAACAAACCGATTTTCTTTATAATAGAATAGCGAAAGAGCAACATTTCACCTTTTTTTTATAAGATTGGAGTAATAAACATGCATGCAGCCCACCCGGTGGCAAGTGGTCACCGCCGCCCATTGTAAGCAACTTCATACAGAACATGGGGTTCTATCTGAAGTCAATCACAGGTGCGTCGCTACTCCCGAGGACTATGATGATCGTCTCATATAAAAGTGTGCCGGCAACCACACGCTTCCATCGAAACGCAAAAACTGCTTCACGCTACAAATAGGCGTGGCGTTTGTACTTCTTGTTCTACCGCCTGCTTACCTTACCTTATCTAATGGTAATAGATCACAGTCATCCTGACATCTATAATCAATCCAGCTTAACCAGTAGTCAACTGATGTACTATATACTGACTGACTGAAATATTTTATGGCTCTTTAAAAAAGTGAAAACAAAAACAAAAAAAATTATATCGTTAACATTATTTTTTGTCGATAAATTAAGTCCATGATGGACTTACCACATGATATAAAATTTCAGAGACCAGATTTTTTGACCAGCAGAGACCAGAGATTTTTTGTTTTTGACCAGCATTGTTAGAACCCTTTAACATAGCCATAGTTATAGCGCTCTGAAGATAAACAAGTGTACTCTCAACTTAGTTTGATTTCAGTTTATGTTGAAGTTTGTTAATTTTATGGGAAGTTAGTTTCACCTGGCGATTGTTGTTTAATACTATGAATATTTAATTTCTTTTCTAATAATATTTTACTTTCTAGGGGTCTATCCTTGCTGATAATTAAATTAGTGAATTATTCATTGGTTTGGTTAAATAGTCAAAGGCTTAATATATTCTTTCGCTAACGTACACCCGTAGCTAATGTATCTTCATATAAAACAAGGGTTCTGAACTCAATCGCACACGCGTTGCTGCTCCCGAGGACTAAGTTAGTCGCTTCAAATAAAAGTGAGTCGGCAACCACGCCATACCAGCGAAACGCAAGAATTGCTTCACGGTAAAAATAGATGTCGCGGTCGTACCTGACCCGGTCAATCCATACTCGTTCAACCACCTTACGATATCACGAAAGCTGTTATTGTTTTAATTAAACAAGCTTTCTACATTCTTAGCTCCCTCTAAGATTTTCTCTTTTGTCTTGTGTGTGTCCATGGACACACACAAGATGAATACACAAACACCCAGATCCAGAACATGAATCTAAAGTCATCATTTAGATACTTGTCTGGCCGGAAATCGAACCCGGGACCCATTGCGCGTCAGATGGGTATGGTAACCGCTACGCCACGGGGGTCGTCAATTAATTTAATTACATAAGTATTTATACATATTCATTTATATATAATTTTTGCCAGTAATCCTCGCAGGCTTCTTCAGAATACAGAACTGAAGTTTTATCACAATCTGTTCAATGGTTTCTAAACACATAGAGGACAAACATAAACATTGGTTTTTATTACAAATATTATAATCCGCAATTGAGGCATTACTATTTCTCTCCTGCTCATACTCTCTTATATAACGCGTAAAGGATAAATACATATAAATATAGAAAAGTCGAAATAATATTCCTTATTTCCAGACGTTACATTTGATCTAAAATTTCTAGTAATTTAGTTTATGGGTTAATAATGGGTTACATGGGTTACTAACTCTTGTGATGCGTATTATGTTTATTAAATTAGTTAGGCTCCATTAAAGATAAATGTTTTTTATAGATTGTACCACGTCGAAATTGCAAAAAAATACACGCAGTGAATGCCGCGAGATAAGCTAGTACACAACAAATGTACTCCGGAACTTCAGGCAAATTTGAATTTAAATTTAATTTTCTGTCGACGTAAAACTAGATTTCCGTTTGTTACTTCAAATCGCTTTAGCAAGCAAAGCCGAGTTTCGGAGGTCTACTAATTTAATCATGAAAGCCATGTTAATAACTGCCCCTTTCTATTAGGGTACTAGGCGGGCAGAACTTGCAAGAGCTTCTAAAGTAAATTTCATTACGATCCCGCAGTATTACGTCTTCTGGCCATTCACAAGATCGTCAGAACACCAAATGTAAATCCAATAGAATTTGTTATATAGGTACTGGGAACGCAAAATCCATGAGGAGCTTCGACAGAAGTCTTAAATGGATTGAATACGAAATAGTCGTTGGTAGAAATGCAGCGAGTATGCACTACATGACTACACAATTTTACGACGTTTTTGTAAATAACAAACAAAACTATTTCCGTTACTCTTGTCATATCGAATGGACTTATTTCTCTTATAGACTGAGTAGGAAAAAGGATGTGGAAGCTATTTAAATTTTAATAAATATTACAGATTCGGAGAAATATGGTAAGATAAAATGATTAATTCATTTGTCTTGATTTTTATAAAAAGTAAGAGAAAATCTCACTTTTTATCATATTACTGAAACATCAAAATAAAAGCTTTAACCTTTTTAAATGTCAGAACCGCTACCTAATCTTACTTTTAGCCAGAAGCTAACAAAATAGGGACCCATTATATTTCCCTTTAATGTCCGTCTTCAGATAATATTTTAGTGGAAACTATGTAAGTAAACATTCGATTATCTTTCAAGATATTCGTAAACATTTTTTTTCATTCGTTAACCCATTATTGTCTCACTGCTGGGTACGGGTCTTCTCTCGATATGAGAGAGTTTTAAGTCATTGTCAATCGCGCTGGCCAAGTGCGAATTGGTGGACTTCACACACCTCCGAGAACTTATTTTTTTTAAAGATCTCTCATGTGTGTAGTTTTCCTCATGATGTTTACCTTCACCGAAAAGCAGTGATAATTAATTTCTAATACGCACATAAACCAGCGGTGCCTGGGTTTGAACCTCGGACTATCACTGCTATAAAGTACATACTGTAACTTAAGTTTTTATTATGATTAATTTGGTTTATTTCAATTAATAAAAATAAAACAGTAAAAAACTGTTAAAGACCTTTCACTCGAAGTATTGTGTAGACGTATATTTGAGAGGATGTTATGTAGGCTAGCATTATGGTCCCTGTAGTTTCGGGATCACAATAGGGCTACGGCATCCCCTGCCTGTCGTAAGAGGCGACTAAATGGGGCTTCCGGGGTTGCAGGCGGCTAGAGTGGGAGCTCGAACCGTTCGGTCAGGCAATCCCGGGAAGGACGGTGGTATATGTGGTCGCATACCGTCGTAAAGACTAGACGGAGCGGTGGGCCCAGCCGCCCGTCTGGGAGGAACCCGATGGGGCAACGCGCTCAGAGGATTCCGGTTGCGGCCGGACCAAGTTCCCGGAGTCCTCTTTTTAGCGCCGAGTACGGCCACCGGGGGGGTTTTAGTGCGGTAAAAATCCCACATAACCCTGCGTCGCTCCCACAGCGTCGGGTACCTTCTGAAGGTTTCCCCCTTGAAAACAACACACAGTGAAATATGTATTGTATGATAATTGTAGCGAATGTTTCCTAAAATTCGGACAGCGTTGACGCTTGGAGCGAGAAACGAATGATACGTGGCCTTGAAATCAAGGTGGCCGTCCTCGGCGCTATAAAGAGGACTCTGGGAACCGGAACCCTCTGAGATAAAAAAACATATTTCCCTAAGGGCCATGAAAATATGCTTTTAGCTCAAAATAATCAACACGACAAGTTCCTGAATTTAGCATTGAAATTAAATGCATTTTTCGGATCGTACTTCGAATCGGACTGGTATGGTAACCGCTACGCCACGCGGGTCGTCGGTATTCAGAATTAACGCAAAATTTACGACGCTTCCGAAACAACAAAGTTGATTTCATCTTGCTCCCCGCGACAGTTAGTTACTTCGTAAGACGCGTGTCAGTTCCACATCTCGTCTGACGTGATGCCGCAAGTTTACGTGCGCCTGTCGGAAAATGACATGGATATATTTTCTTCTTTAAATCTTAACAAAATCCGCTCTTCATTTTCCTACCCGAAATCATGATTATTCTTATTGCACGGCTAACATGCTACTATCGAGAATAGACAGGTTTATACAAAACTATAACAAACGCGTTGCTTCCTTTGATGTGTGCGTTAAAAGGCCTTAAGTCGCTATTTTTTATATTATTGAAATATCAAATGAGCATGTAAGCAAACTTCATCATATACTTGTAATATTATAAAGGCGAAAGTTTGCGAGTGTGTATGTTTGTTACTTCTTCACGTCTAAACGGCTGGAGCGATTTTCATAAAATTTGGTAGGAGGTTAGATGATACTCTGGGATTGTTGATTTTACTGTGGGAAAATATCTTATTTCCACGGGACCAACGTTTTGTCTAACGCGACCGAAGCTGCGGGGTACAGCTAGTCTACCATGGAGAAATACCATCTTCATCACCAAACTGATCACTGGTGAGTGCTCCACGTCTGGGGCCTGAGATTACTTCAGTTTAAAGCATCCGATATCCACATTATAACCAAAACGCAAGAACTGATGCATGGTAGAAATTATAGGTGGTACCATTCCGTTCGAACTTCCTAACCCTCCCCCAATCTAGAATCTTATACTTAAGTGTAATAGTGACCTTAAGTGCCTAATTATTTCCTAGATTTAATTTCTATAATTTCTTCTCGGAAGACCTTCCTTATCATCAAAGTCTACCTTGGACTGGGTCTAAACACACACACACTATTTCTAGTATTAAGGTAAAATTGTCTAATGTAAAATGAATATTCAAATTTTGTTGATGTAAACCGTGTCTTGTCTCGGTGGATGAGCGGGGTACCTGTAACACAGGTACCGGGCCCTTGCGACTTTTTATAAGTGAATGTATTTATATCAATAAGACATTATCATCTTCCGGAGACCAAAAAGCTGGCGGCTACTTTACACAACGTTTGGGTCTCGCGGTACAGCAAGGTAATGCCGCCAGTGTTTTGGGAACCATGCCTCACACGGCCATTTTAGATGGTTTATTTAAGTTTATGGTATATTTAAGTTTCTATTAATGTTTTGTATATACTAAGAAAAATATGAAATTAAATAATACATTTATTTTTTTATTTTTTATAAACCCTTAACGAAAATTCTGAATCCGCTGGCACCCACAGCCAATATCAGTTTGCGTAAATAATTTGGAACGGAATCGTAACCCACGGTCGTTAATGAAATAACATTATTATGTTTGCATATTCTAATACGCAAATGTAATTAATAAACTAAATTAACTGCTATTGAAACATTTCGAACTTTTGAACTATGTTGACGATAATGCTTATTGATTTTTGTGATCATCAAGTTCTATATTATCATACGATAGCACTGCAGTTGTAATAGAAAATGTGGTGAGTAAATTTTAAAATAACAGATTTGATAAAATGCCGTTACTTAATTTATATTGTAATAAAAATAACATAATGCAACTGAATGCAATTTTGTAAAAATACGTAAATGCGGCATTTTATTCTTGTAAAATGACATTTACTGCATTTAAGGTAACAATGATCGAATAATCTATCGCACTGCGCAAGCACTGCATTTATAGTTTTGACCGACTCGCAATAAAAAAAAATCCTGTATCGTAGGTGCCATGGATAGAGTCAACAATAATAAATCAGAATACGCAAGCACCTACACCCAAAAAAAAAATTTTAAAGTCTGGCCGGAGATCGAACCCGGAAAACATCTCAGGCTGGTGTGATAACCGTTCCGCCATGCTGGTCGTCTTATCGACATCAGTAACCAAATGCACTAAGCTCTATCAGATTTTTATGACAGATGATTCGCTGCTGAAGGACACTCCTGAGGATTTCTTGCGTTTCCGTAGAAACTGTGGTTGCCGGCTCACTTTAATATGAAGCGACCATCTTGGTCCTTGGAAGTAGCAAAGCATCTATGATTGACTTCAGATAGACCCTTGTTCTACATGAAATTGCTTATAGATGTCCAGGGTGGCAATGACAACTTACCATCAGGTGAACTGTACAGTTGTTTGTTTTTGTATCCCATCAGATAAAAAAGCAAATATGCATGCAGTCCACCTGAAACTAAGTGATCACTGCCGCCTATGGACATCTGTAACCAACTTTATATAGAACATGGATTCCACCTAAAGTCAATCAGAGATACGTTGCCACTCCCGAGGTCTAGGATGGTCGTCTCATATAAAAAGTGTGTTAGCAACTACATCCATCTATCGAAACGCAAAAAATGCTTCACGCTATAAATAACACGTCATGTTTGCTACTTCAATTAGATAAAAAGACAAGTTGTCGACAAAGAAAGGTTAGTTGACGGACCTAAACACCGTAAAGAAAACATTAATAATTTATAATAATCATTTATTTCAGACGTATTATGAAATATGTTAGTAAAATAAAAAAAGAGAATCCTGACATATTAAAGATAAACATAATTCATTAATAATTTCATACATCATTTTCTGTGCGACATTCTTACAGTGATGTGCAACGAGTTCGAAAGGCATAAATATAGATATGATTTTATAAATACCTTACCAAGAGCAGTGATAGCCTAATGGTTGAAACTTGCCCTCTCGATCGGGAGGTCCGTGGTTCAAACCCAGGCACGCACCAATGATTTATGTGCGTATTAGAAATTAATTATCACTGCTTTTCGGTGAAGGAAAACATCGTGAGGAAACCTACACACCCGAGAGTTCTTAAAAAAAAAAAAAGTTCTCGGAGGTGTGTGAAGTCCACCAATTCGCACTTGGCCAGCGCGGTGGACTATGGCCTAAACTTTCTCATTCTGGGAGAAGACCCGTGCCCAGCAGTGGGCCAATAATGGGTTGATGCAATAGCAAAATACCTTACCAGTTTATCAAAATGCCTTACTGATATAAAATATTGGAATCGCGTGTTCTATGTCTCACATCAGGAGGGACATCACGTCCTCGCCGGAGGATGTTTAATATATTAACCCGGTCGACTCATACCTGCTACCTGACTAATGCATTTTACTTTACATATTTGAACGTGTACAGTACCTTCGTTCTCTTTTCTCAAATTTGTTGGATCTTTTGTCAACAATTTTGAATTTACTGCGATTTTTAGCTGTTGCCAAAAATGTCAGCAAATTCAAAATCGTGAGATTTTTGATTTTCGAAGTATTATTATATGAAAAACTAATTCGCTCTGAATTTAGTATTTTTATGCCAAAAATGTCAGTAAATTCAAAAATCCTGGGATTTTTGATTTTCGAAGAGAATTTGAATTCTATGAGAAACTAATTCTGTCTGAATTCAGTTTTTTTTTTAGCCGACTTCCAAAAAGGAGGAGGTTATCAATTCGTCTGTTTTTTTTTTTTTTTTTTTTTTTTTTTTTTTTTTTTTTTTTTTTTTTTTATATTTGTTACCTCATTTCTCCGGACTGGGTGAACCGATTTAGATGATTTTTTTTTTATTTGAAAGGTAGTGCGTGTCATAGGGTCCCATTTTTTTTTAGTATTTTTTTGACTAGGGCATCCATAAGAAAAACGCATAAGTCTTAAATTTGCATTTTCAATGTACGCGATAAATGTATGAATAACTCAATATCCCGCCAACCGATTTTGATGATTCTTTTTTTATTAGAAAGGATGTACTCCAGGGGTAGTCTGATAAGAGTTTGATAAGGTTCTAATCATAGGATCTTCAACTTTTTGGAGCAAAATAATAAAATTAGTGATAGTCGGCCGAACCTTAGCTGGAGAAGTCCAGTTGAGTAAAATATAGAATAAAATTACTATGTAGGTATTTACTATGAAAAATTTGACCTTCAACTCTTCAATCCTGATGATGCAGGGGTACTGCTAGCCTGAACTATAAAAGTTGGTCGTTTGATGTTTGCGAATATATAATGAAATTGTTAAGCAAATTCATGGGACAAAAATTTGACCTTCAACTCCTCAACCCTGATGATGCAGGGGTACTTAAAGCCAAAACCATAGGAATAAGCCATTTGGTGCTTACGTATATGTTATAAGATTACTGAGCAAAAACATAAGATGAAAAATTTGACCTTCAACTCCTCAACCCTGATGATGGAGGGGTACTTCAATCCTAAACCATAGAAGTTGGCAATTTGGTGCTTACGGTTATGTAAAGAAAATACTAAGCAAAAATATAAAATCAAAAATTTGACCTTCAACTCCTCAACCCTGATGATGAAGGGGTACTTCAATCCTAAACCATAGGAGTTGGCAATTTGGTGCTTACGGTTATGTAAAAATAATACTAAGCAGAGGCACAAAATTTAAATTTTGACCTTCAACTCCTCGACCCTGATGATGAAGGGGTACTTCAATTCTAAACCATAGGAGTTGGCAATTTGGTGCTTACGGGTATGTAAAAATAATACCAAACAGAGGCACAAAATTAAAATTTTGACCTTCAACTCCTAAACCCTGATGATGCAGGGTACTGCAAGCCTGAGCCATAGAAGTTAGCCACCTGGTACTAACGTATATGTTATAAGATTACTAAGCAACAATATAAGATGAAAAATTTGACCTTCAACTCCTCAACCCTGATGATGGAGGGGTACTTCCAGAGGGGGCGCCCTGTTTGTATGAATTGTAAAAGTGTTTTTGTTTAATTTTTGTGAATATGTAGATGCACAAAGCAAACTTAGAGGCTTTATTTAAATACAAACATAAAAATATAGTCACTAAAAAGTGTAAAATAAAAACTTTTTAACAAAAAATATCTACCGACTTCCATGTCACAAAAAAGTAAAAAATAATTTAAATATATTTTGGTCTAGAACATACTCAGTACTCAGTACATAGTTCTGAAGTCGGTGCTCATATAGGACGTAGTTACCGTCGTCCAGCGAAATATGTCGAGCACCGACTTCAGGAATATGTACTAAGTACTGAGTATGTTCTAGACCAAAATATATTTAAATTATTTTTTACTTTTTTGTGACATGGAAGTCGGTAGATATTTTTTGTTAAAAAGTTTTTTTGTTGAAGAAATTTTCGCCATGTACTTAAGTTACTGTAGATATTACATTTTATAATTCGTTTACAACGATAACCTTCGTTTGAACACGCCACAAATATATCTATACTTGCCTTGAAACAGCGATATATAGCAATGCTGTGTTTTAGGTTAAAGGTAAGGTAAAGACACGATATGTTGTAACTTAGTTATAAATGAATCACTTGCATAAATCCTTAATTAGGTATATGACAAGCCAAGAAACGAAACCATTTCCTATGTAGCATGCACTTAGCATTGCACGCATTTCTATTTTAATATTTAAAAGATAATTAAATTGTTTTGTTTATTAATAGCTTTACCCTTGTGAGACTTTCAGCAGTAGTGACTGGTCTTTAAACCACCTTGGGATTTTCATATAATCCTGGTACCAATACATATTGTTCTTTGTTCTCTTTCCTTTTTATTTTTCGTTTCAAGCAATTAATTGTCCTGACGAGTGGACCACAAAAATAGTTTCAACATCATTCGACAACTGCTACAACGATCAGCGTAGAGAGTTCAAAATATATATGTCCTAGCTTATAAGGACAAGAAGGTTCGTTGTAAGTTGTAGCAAAAACTGCTAACATCGATCAACGCTGTAGCTTCCAGTACCAATGTTTCGTGCTCGTCGGGTTACAGTTAGTCATCAAATAACTAATATTACAGCCACTTCAAGCACATAAGTACTGTTTTTTAGGGTTCTGTAATCAAAGGGCAAGAAACCCTGATAGCTAGACAGTATTTTTTTGACAGGTAATGTATTTCTATTGCAGCTGTAATAAAAAATACTAAAAACAGTAAAATTGCTATTTAAGGAGATTACATAAAGGTAAACCTCTTAAATATCTATTTGCCGTTTTTATTACATAATGGTACGGAATCCTTCCTGCGCGAGTTTGGCTCGCACCTGGCCGGTTTTTTTATATATGTTCGATGGCTAGACAGACGGCTAAATAATGGAAAGTAGTCAACGTCGCCTGTGGACATTTGCAATATAGCTTTAATGATGATAATATATTTATAATTCGCACTAAACTGCAAACATTCGTTAGATCGTCAAGTGTAAACATATTTATTTGTTATACCCTTTTATCATGACTCATATAATCGGTTCTTTTAAGTTTAGTAAAAATATATGGTATTTGTTTAAAGATAAATACTAATTATATTTTCCAATTATACAATAATCTCATAACAGCTTAAGTTATATGCTACAATATTATTTTAAAATGTTGAAAGACAAAAAAATGTGAACACACAAACTTGCAGGGTTTTTAAAGATTCGTATAATGTAATATGTGTACAATATCATAAAAAATATTATAAATAAAAAAGATGTTATATGGAGGTGCTGGGATTTGAACCCAGGACTTTCAGCATGCGAAGCAGACACTCTACCGCTGAGTTACACCCCCGACGCTTATTGTGATGAAAATTTCGTACACAATGTAGGAAAGTAAATGTTTAGTGATCATTTATTACTATTATTTAGTATTATTATGATGTTACTACGACAAGAGTTAAAAAAACTTGAGAGAAATAATGTTATAAAACTATGTTGGATTCATTTTACCAAAAATAAGTTAATTAATTAATTGCGCATATAATCTCTTAAAATAACTAAGAAGTACATAGATACGGTTAAATTAAATAAGCCGTCTGTCAGTTGTAAAATTAAATTGTATGTAATCTAATAGTTTAAAATTTTAAATTAAATATAGATATTCAAAGTTTAAATTTATAGTCACTTATATAGACTGTGCAATACTTATACAAAAATATTAAATTATGATATTTGACATTATTAAAACCTATGATTTTAGACTAGTATTATCGCGGAATTTATACATTATAATACTTAACGGGTACTCACGATATGCGGTTTATGAATTCTTATAGAATTCTTTTTGCCGTTGGTTTAGTTTGGCCGTGACCACGATCCATGCAACTGGGTCGAAATATCGGCAAAAAGAATTCTATAAGAATTCATAAACCGCATATCGTGAGTACCCGTTAAGTATTATAATTATTAAAACCACTAGTATATTCTAAATAGTATTTTCATATAAAATATACTATAGTATATAACTATGTGATTTTAGATATTATGACAGAATTGAAACTATTTAATAAGTATCGGATACTTGTAATATGTTTTGTAATATGAAATTTCTTTTATTTCTGTCAGTGGGTAGTTTATGTAAATTGCAATCAGTGTTATGTTACGTGCGTAAGGCCGTAACACTAATTTAGTGTTGTGTGTCGTGATATGGAACCTAGAATAGAAAAAAAAACTAGACGTAGTGAAGCTAATTTATTACTAGTGCTTGTCAACGGTTTCTCCTGCCACCGCCGTTTCACCGTGGCTGTAATCCATGTAACTGGGTCGAAATATCAGCAAAAAGAAATGGGAAATTTCCAAAAACTGCACACCGTGAGTACTTTTTACATTTTTTTTTATAGTTGGACTTAATAATAAGGCAGATGGGCCACCTGATGAAAAGTCACCGTCTGTTATGGACATTTGCAACACCAGAGGATGTATAAAAACACAGCACCAACACATATTTATATATGTAGGAAATAGAAACAATTCTTATTGCTATTTATAGTATCTTATTCAAATGAAACGAATTTGAGTTGAGGCAGTATAGTCCTAAAACAAGTCTTGAACACCGAGCCCTAAAATGTTTATGAAAGAGGCAATAAGTTATTGATTCCATCATCGTGAAGCCAATACGGCCGACTCGTAAAATTTATGTTATGTTTCATGACGTATAAACACTAATGCTAGCATGCGACGTCCGCTGTTTATTTTTATGATTGAAATGTATGCAATTTTTTTTTTTTGAATATTTCTCTTCGTATTTATTACTAAAGTAATATTATAGTTTTAGTTTTTGATATAATCGAAACAATAAAATTATTGTTCACGTTTCCGTTCATACATTGCAATGCGTAAATAATGATTGCAAAAATATTTAGTACGAGTTTGTTCGTTTTCTCTAAGAAACTCTTACTATAGATACTAAAAATTAATTCTTACGATATATTATTATAATAATATTCTCTACATTATAATGCTTATTCGACAACACTACTTCTTGACAAAAACTTTCTCATAATCTCTAAATACATTAGGAATATAAAATATCACCAAAATGAGCATCCAAATGGCATAAATAAACAAGATGTTACTTTAAACATACGAGTAAATAGAACTATTTCCCGTCGTCATTAAAATTGCAAAAATGGGGAGAAAATGTTAAAATGCACAAAATATAAAGCGTGTTTTCCTCTCGTTTTCTCGCAAACGCCGCTGTAAGCCATGAGTAAAAATGAGAAGAAAACAGACGATTGCAAGACATTACGTCCATTAGGAATGAAGATTTAAAACATTTTCAACTCGTTAGTAATAGTTGGCGTTTTATATTTATTTTATAAAACCGCAAAAGAGTGATTACTACCACGCTAATTAAGTAGTAGAAAGTAAGATCAAATTGTTTTCGTCACATTGAGAAAGCAAACGAGATGTTATTTTATTTGACGGAAGTAGCAAACGAGCATGCAGTCCACCTGATGGTAAGTGGTCACTGGAACCCATGGACATCTGTAATCAAGTTCATACAGAACATGGGTTCCACCTGAAGTCAAACACAGATATGTTGCTTCTTTCGAGGACTATGATGGCCGCCTTATCTGAAAGTGTGCCGGCAACCACACCCTCTATCGAAACGCAAGAAATGCTTCACGCTAGAAATAGGTGTGCCGGTGGTACTTCCTCGGTCGAAATACACTGGTTCCACCACCATTAAAAATGAATCACAGATGACCATCTGAAGTCAATCACAGATATGTTGCTTCTCCCGAGGACTATGATGGCCGCCTTATGTGAAAGTGTGCCGGCAACCACACCCTTATATCCAAACGCAAGAAATGTGTGGTACTTCCCCGGTCGAACTACACTGGTTCTACCACCTTATAACTATTTATTTTACTTTAGTAATATTCATACTACTGTGTAACAATTCAATGGGTATAGTAAAAAAGGATTGCATGGGCTGCCCGATTAATCTATAGGTCTACGTTCACTTGCGTTCACGTTGAGTTTTCAGTCCCAATATTCGTAGGGCACTTACGCTGAATCCTCCCTTAAAACGATAAATCTGCTATGTTTTTTTTCTTTATAATAATGAAGTAGCAAATGAGCATGCAATCCACCTGATGATAAGTGGTCACCGCCGCCCATGGACATCTGTAAACAACTACATATAGAACATCTGAAGTCAATCAAAGATGCGTTGCTACTCCCGAGGAAAATGATGGTCGCCTCATATAATAGTGTGCCGGCAACCACACCCTTCCATCGAAACGCAATAAATGCTTCACGTTCGAAATAGGTGTGGCCGATCGAACTACACTGTTTCTTACGTCACCTTTGTTTTATTTGAAGAGTGATGAAAGAGATATATATTAAGTACAATGAAATACATATCTACGTAGATTACGATTTTAATTCATTTTATTTTCTTGAATGATTTCGCAAGTTAAGTTATTTCGTTTATGGTTTCTTTTTTGTATCTATATGGAATTAATTATTGTGCAGAACGGGTGAACGTTTCATAATAGACCCGCGATTTGATACGATACTCATGTCTTATGTCTACAATACTCATGATATCAACCGATTTACGAGTAGTTCATGTATTTTGCTTGAGTCTCGTATATTATGGTACATACAACAGCATAACCAAAACACTGATATTCTTTCGAAACAACCTTCATTAAGGAACAAAAGCATGTCTTACGTCTATTTAGATTTCATCACAGAATCACCAAAAGCAGCGGTGTCGCTCAATTCCTTAAAAAACTGTCAAAGCAAACTAACATATTTATTTCTCCGGTACAAACGAAACTATTTTCATCTCTGCACTACGAGTATATGAACAAACAGACTGCTGTGTCTATCGTATGTTAGTACAAATGAAACATTTTATTTTCATATCCCGAGACAGGTGGTCGTAATGGTGACCGAGTTTTATTGCCGTTTTATATCTTTATATCGTGTTTGATGTTAGTCCCGCATTTATCTGCTATGTTATTCTTAAGGATGTATTCACTTTATGGTACACACAAAGTGGGTTTGTAAATATGAATGACTAAAGTTTGCCCTTTGGTATTTTTTGTTTCTTTATAACTTGGAAAGTTTAAAACAACTACTTTTTTATTAATATTCAATTTTAGTGCCAAGTTCACAGATTAAAAATTAATAATAGAGTTTTTTTTATATTCTACATTTTAAAAATAAATAATAGAGTTTACATATAAATTAAAGAAATAAAAGTTAAATCAATTTTATTCGTACTTGACCAGCGCGGTGGACTATGGCCCAAAAACTCTCATTCTGAGAGAAGACCCGTGCCCAGCAGTGTGACAATAATGGGTTGACGAGAGCTTAAAAATGTATGTACAACTTTTGTAAAAAGGAGCATTACAAATCTCAAAGCAGTCCAGTAAATATTGGGATCGTTGAAGTTTCCTTTAGTCGTACTTGCGGTGCAGTTTCTAAATATTTGTACTGACTATACAGTTTTCTTTCATTGCGAACCGAACTTCGTACTTTTAGCTGAGTCTCCGTAGGAATAATACTTTCACGTACTTTTAACGTGAAATTCCTTTCGCCTGCCGGAAGTCGGTTAGCAAATTAGTGTGTAATTATTACGTTCTATACTGTAGCCTGAGTGCATTAGAAGTAGGGTAATATTATTTGAAAGTATGTGTGTATGCCAATTTCTTTGGCTCGCTCTACAGTGTAAAATGTTTGGACGAATTTTAACATATGAGGTGTTTTTGGATTCGTTTGTCATAATGATCTTTCTGTATAATAATCGCTACATAGTTTAAAACAAAGTTGCTTCTCGTTGTCTGTCCCTATGTATGCTTAAATCCTTAAAAGTCCAAGAAGTCCAAAAGTCCAAGATTCAAGAGGAAGGTTTTTATGTATGAGAAGTCCAAAGTATAGTGGAGGTACTATCGAACAAATTGATTCATGACCCACCATATGCTTATTTTCCTCCAGCCATTCAAACGCAATTAGGTCGAAATTTGCCTCAACATTTGTTGTCTTGGAAACCGACTTGATATTATTTTATATGACACTGACAGTTACTGATTTCACTGACCGTGCTTTTTTTAATATTTTAATTGTCTTGTATGACACCGTTAAAATGAAAAATTAGTTAACATTGCCAATACCCAATAATAATTATCTTTATAAATATGCAACTTACTGTTGGGAAGATTTCCCAAGTCATTTTCAATTGTGAAATATCCGTAATTTTCGTTATTCATCCCACTAGTCATATTTTGCCGTATTGTATTAAAAAAAAATGTGTACGAGTGTATGCTAGTACACACTAGCATACACTCGTAAGAAGTGAAACTTCTTTATGACGTTATTTTTCAAAAAATAATTTACTATATGCAACTTTACAGAAATTGGTTAAATAAAGTTAAATTAGATAAAGTTTAATAAAAGGCTTTTATTAAACTTTATCTAATAATCTAATTTATAATAATCTATCTCATATCACGCGTGGTAGGGATAAGAAAAAGATGGCGTGTAACGGAAAAAAAAGATGGCGCGTAACAGAAAAAGATGGCGCGTAACGAAAAAATGTTACACAAATTTTTTTTCCAACCTCGATAAAGAAGTTTCACTTCAATAATAATATTTAGACTGGTAATATGTACAAAATTTTGGTAATTTCCTGAAATGTCTTATGCCGGGTTTGTCGCTAACCTTGCCTTCAAAAATTAAATAAATATCCGTACTCTAAATGCTCATGGGAGCATTCGCATGGAATGTAACGTTATACAGATTGTAACGTTATACATTAATGAACGAGCAGAACCGAACATTGTAATGTTACAATATGTAGTATCTTGATACAACTTGTAACATCAATGCGTTAGTTTTGATACGGTGAAGGAGGTAGCAGCGTAATGTAATGCTCAAAGTGGAATCTATAATGTTACATTACACGCGAATGCTCCCGGTGAGGGAGCGCCTTAATTTTGTTAAAAAGTCATTCTGAGTGATGTTTCTGTTGTTTATTAATATTAAAAACGTCATAAGTGCAACGCCACGCCCGACAAGAAAACGAATTTGTCTTTGCCAAAATTACAAACGAACTGTCAGCAAGGTGGGTCATGATTCAATTTGGTCGATAGTACATTATACAAGAATAATTTTAGATTTTTGACTTTTAAGCGAAAGTTCGCCGGGTCAGCTAATGCAATATAAATAAATCACAAATAACGCCTTCTGCACTCATAGACGAATACGTAAGCATCCAGACCCACAACAGGTATATCAATTCATTATTAAGAAATTTGCCTGACCAGGTATCGAACCCGGGACCTATTATGTATCAGGCCGTCAAAAGAGTACGATAAAAGTACTATAATACATACATTTTTGTGATGACTAGTTTTCGTTTGGTACGAATGCTATATTAAAACAATTAACCTTTTACTCCCCTTTTTTGGGTTGTAGCGCGTGTCAAAGAAATGGATATGAATACATACAAACATACATACGTTCGAAAAACATTAGGTAAAAAGCAAAAGCAAAGTCCAACCAGTATATTTTCTTAATTATGTGCGTATTAGAAATTAATTATCACTGATTTTCGGTGAAGGAAAACATCGTGAGGAAACCTATACACGCGAGAGTTCTTTAAAAATAAAGTTTTCCGAGGTATGTGAAGTCTACCAATTTGCACTTGGCCAGCGCGGTGGACTATGGCCTAAAGCTCTCCCAATCTTGGAGAAAACCCGTCCCCAGCAGTGGGGCAATAATTGGTTGGCTGGTGCCATGTAAAAAGCTGTTACTGTAAAGTCACGAGACACTTTCAGGTTGTTTAGTTATAAGTTAATATCTAGAACGAACATTTTCTCCCAAGTACAGTCAGCAGCATATAGTTAGTGGCGTTCAAAGTGTCCATATTGTTAGATACAATCAAAGTGTTCAATAATATCGGCACAACCTACGTGTTCTAATTGTTGACAACACATTAAACTATCAAATGTCAGGACGTTCATAAACTCATAATGTTAATACCACCGAAATTGTCACAAATATTCCGGCGTCAGTGGTAACCTAGCAACGAGACTGTTTGTAAATATAGGTACATTTTAAATGTTGCGAATATATTGTAAGGATCACTTACTGTGCGAGCAATTATAATATTGACATATGTTTATCTCATTTAAGGTTTTAAAATTTAATGAAGATACTTTTCATCAGTTTAAAAATGAGAAAACCGTAGAGGTAACAGAAAAACTATTATATTTTAGCTAAAATATATTGTTTGTAAAAAATATACATCGGTCTTTAATTTTTTTTAATATACATCCTTTGAAACCCTTTGAACATCGTTGCTAGTTACGATCGAATAACTTTAAGCTCGTATGTGAAAACGAATTTCTGAGGAACTTCTTTTTTGCTCGTCAAATAATTGTGAACAATGTTGTTGTGGTGAATCAGCATCAGATAGTGTCACTGGCAAACGTTTATTTCCGGAGAGAACAGGAAGAAGAATCAATCGACTGAACTTCCTTTTTTTCAAGTGTGTTATGAACGGACTTAGGCCTTCTTTTTCTTGACGAGGGTAGGTTTGTAGAACTTGACGTGGTAAGTATTTCAGGTGCAATATATGGGTATGTTTCCATATACTGAACATTAACAACACTTGACGCAATTGAGCCCGGATGAGATACTCTGTCGATGGAATTATTAGAATGCAATATAATGGTGTATCCCATTGTGCCCCGTGACATTTCGCATCTTGTCTCAATTACTATGTTAAAAGAAAATATAAAATAACGGTAAGACTAAAGCAGTGTTAAAATTGCCCATCAACTTCAAGAAAAACGTAAAATAAAGGAGAAAATAATCATCAATTCAATACTATTTCTTACTTGATTCTGTAGTTATTAAGGATAAAAAAATATTATATCAATTATGCACTTAAACTAAATTTGATTGTAAATCAACTGTCATGGTCTATTGAGTATTGTTTGAAAGCAGCTTCTGATGGGCTGCAGCACCATCTCGCAAAAGCGTTTAGTTTCTGGTATGTGGGCATGACCCGTCTTACTCGTCCGTCCTCTCGTCTTGTCTTATCATGCCTCTTGTTCCCCTAGACCGATTCTATGACAATGACAGTCAATGACGTCATTGCAAGATATGAAAAGGATAGTTGTTAATATAAAAAAGAGAGAAGAGAAGAGTCATTGTTACCATGTCTTATACGGTAAGTGATCAGGAACCTTATATCCGCAACATAAGGTATAATATTATAAAATGTACCTATATTTACGAAAAGTCTCGTTGCTAGGTTACCGCTGGTGTCGTAACAGATGCTTTAATTGTGACAATTTGACTGGTTCATTATGAATTTAAGAATGTTCTGTCATTTGGAAGTTTATGATGTTGCGAACAATTAGAACACGTAGATTGTGCCGATATTATTGAGCACTTTGGTTGTATCTAACAATGTGGATAGTTTGAATGCCTCTAACTATTTGCTGCTGACTGTACGTAAGCGACGCAAGTTGTTCCCAGAGGTGCATCTGGCGCACTTACAAGGAGTGCAACTTTAACTTTTATATCTCTACCATCTCGGTTTAAGTTCTAGTTACGTTAGTAATCTTAAAATTCTTTTGTTTGTTTTTTTTTTAATATTTATTGACGACCTGCGTGGCGGAGAAGTTACTATACCGGTTTCGATACTCGGCCAGACAGGTATCTGAATGATGAATTTAGATTCATGTTCTGGGTCTGGGTGTTTGTGTATGCGTCTTGTGTATGTCCATGGTACCCACGACACAGAAGAAAATCCTAGTGTGGGGCTGTGAGTGTAGAAAGCGTATAGAAAACGTAAAAAGCGTATTTTACCACCATGAATTATAATTTTTCATTAGTTCGTAATTGTTTCCCTGTTGGGCACAGGTGTCTTCTTAGCGGATTAATAAAATTTAAATGCCAATTAGTAGACTTCTAACATCATTTAAAACTTTTCATCTCTCAAGAGAGCAGGTTTCCTTGCGATATTTGTGATTCAAATGATAATATAATCTATCCTTTCGTGTGCTAATTAATTTCTAATATGAACATAGTTGAAAAATTAGAGGTACGGGTCTGGAATTTAAAATACCAATGCCAAGAGACAAGCTTTATTAATAGTCACATTTTTTTTTATTTAATTGAAGTAGCAAACGAGCATGCAGTCCACCTGATGGTAAGTGATCACTGCCGCCCATAGACATCTGTAATCAACTTCATACAGAACATGGGCTCTATCTGAAGTCAATCACAGATGCGTTGCTACTCCCGAGGACTATGATGGTCACCTCATATAAAAGTGTGCCGGCAACCACACCCTTCCATCGAAACGAAAGAAATGCTTCACGTTAGAAATAGGTGTGGCGGTGGTACTTCCCAGGGCGAACTACACTGTTTCTTCCACTCTCAAAAAACAGCATTATCATTTAGAACATTTGAAACCATACAAAATCGTATAAAAATACGAATATATACACTAAATTATACTCTCTCCTTGTCCGAGACGAATTTACAAGTAGTAACGCTGTGTACCAGCGCCAAATCACTATTTCAAAGCTAAAAAAAAAAAAGTTTGACATTTCTCTCATTTTGACGTCTATCAACATGTCATTACGTTTTTAGTGCAAGCGCCGGTCGCTATGTCTCTCATTTAATTAAAGAATAAAATTGCAAATTTAGCGTTATAAGCAAAATTATGTATTACACTAGATACATGAAATGGTTAATCATATTTTAGTGAGTATTATAGTCTTTGAGTGCATAAGTGTTACAGTGAAAGACCTTTTTCCAAGAGGTTATACTGCGCGTCAAGGTTTGTTTTGGTAAACAATAATAAGCATACTTCTAAGGATATTCAAGGTATGTATCACGCATTACAGTCAAGTTACTAAAAAATGGGTTATTTAATAAAATAACCCCTGTGTAAAGTAAACCAAATATATCATTCATAACGCAAAATACCTATATATATCTATATAAATAAAAATACGTTCGGTAAAATTGGATGAATCATAGACACAAAATGAAAATCAAAACAGTGCTTTATTTCCGGTGATTTATTAATATTTCTTTAAAAAGAAATATTCTTGATTTTTATTCAATTTCCTTTTCCGTTGAATTATTTCTTTTTTGCGTCGTTCGATCACTTTAACAAAGTTCGTTATTACTAATTTCAAATTGTTTTTCCACCGTTTTTTGTTGTGCGTTGTGTTGTGTTGTGTGAGACATATTCACCAGTGTTATAAAGATATTAAAAGAAATATGGGGAAGAGAAAAGGAAAACACCAAGATGAAGAAGTTTTGAAAAAGAAGATGAAAAAGCTAGAAAGGAAATTAGAAAAATATAAGGAGAAGGAATTGAAGACACCAAATTTGGGAGAATCTTCTACAAGACTGTCACCGCCGCCAGAATCTGAGCGGGACCCTTCACCAGAATCACATACTACAGATGTAGTATTAGAAATAGGTATGTGAATCTCTTCTCTGCACATATAAATTGGACTGGAAATTCTCATTAGTTATCTACTGGTTAATACTACAAATAATACTGATTGATGAAGGTGCTTTAAACAATTAGCACTATAAAATCAAGTCCCTGTGTAAACTTAATATTCCTTTTTAGGTCCGATGCGCTATCACACAGAGGATAGACAACTGGACCCATTTATATACATTTGAGTTACAAAAGGATTTATTTAATTTAATATGTGACATAATAACACAAAATTGTCCGATGCGCTATCACATTGAGGATAGACAACTGGACTCATGTAGATACATTGGAGTTACAAAAAGTATTTAATTTAATATGTCATAATTGTCCGACGCGCTATCACATTGAGGATAGACAAGTTGTCTACTATGTATATATATACTGGAATTCTAATGTATATATATGAGTCCAGTTGGACTCATATATATACATTAGAATTCCAAAAGGGATTTACGTGTCATAATAACACTATTGGCCGACGCGCTATCACGTTGAGGATAGACAACAGGACCTAATATATTGTGTTAAGACTATTATCTTCCTCTTTTTCCCTTTACAATGTTTTTATTAGAGGACTACCTGATTCAAAAAATGTTGACTGAATGGTTGTCACTACTGATTTCAGATAAAGATGAGTTACCTGAGGAGTTCCTCCTAGCCCTTGGAAATGAAGGTGAGGAGGTAAAAGAAATTGGGACTCCAATTCAGTCGGAGTTAGCTGTGAGATGGTCTCGGATCATGTGTAATGGCCTAGGGAAAGAATCAAGAGAACTCATAATGAAAAAGTACCCCATCCCAGAAAACTTTCCCAGGGCAGTACCACCGGAAATGAACCCGGAAATGTTGGCCTCCATGTCAGAACTAAGCGTGAAAAGGGATCGGAGAATAATATCTCAGCAACAGATAACAGGAAGGATAATGTCTTGTTTAGGAAAAGCCCTCACAAGTATTTTAAAGGGCAACATAAATACCAAAGATCTTGTTGAACAAGTCAATGATGCATCAAAGCTGGCGGGAGAAATGTTTTACCAAAATTCAACCACCAGGAAGTTCTTTGCCTTGGCCACAGCAGAGCAAACTGTCAAAGAAGCCATTCGTAATGAGAAACCTGATGAATTCCTCTTCGGAAAAGACTGTGCGGAGAAAATAAAAGCAGCCCAATCAATAAAAAAGACAGGCACGCAAATAAGGGATACAAGTACAGCTAGTAACTTACACAGACCCAAAAAACCTAGCCAAGGCAAAAATAAAAATCAGAGAAACTGGAGGGGCCCACCACGGAATCAACAACAATACCGGGGCCGAGGTGGGCATCGGCAACAATTGAAAAGGCACTACATCCAAACACAGAAAGACCGGAGACGTCCATTCCAACCCAGACAACAGTTTCAGTACAGGGGGACATACCAGCAGTAGGCGAGCAGGTACATGCTGGTAGGCTTAAATTATTTATTAAAAATTGGCACAAAGTTACAAATGACCCATTGATATTGAGTTGGATAGAAGGATATGAAATACCTTTTAGCACAATACCTCCACCTTATCAAGCACCTGCTCAGCTCTGGACAAAAAAGGAAACTTCTCTCATTAGGTTAGAAGTACAAAAGTTAATAAAATTAGGTGCTATTTCTATTTGTACCTATAGTCCAAATCAATTTACATCTCCAATATTTTTGGTTCCAAAACCAAATGGCTCATATAGATTCATATTAAATTTAAAGAAACTTAACCAGTATATTAATACAGAGCATTTCAAATTGGAGGACATCAGAACAGCCTGTAAATTAATTTCTAAGGACTCATACATGGCTACAATTGATTTGAAGGAAGCATATTTTTCCGTTAACATATCTGAGCATAGTAAAAAATACCTAAGATTTACATTTGAGAAAAAATTATATCAATTTAATGCCTTACCATATGGATTATGTACAGCACCTTTTGTATTTACTAAATTAATCAGGCCCGTTACTACATATCTTAGGAACAAAAGTATCATAGTGACATCTTATTTAGATGATAGTTTATACATAGGTAACTCTGAAAAGAACTGTAAAGACAGCGTTGAATTAGCACGAAAACTGTTACAAGAATTAGGATTTGTTGTTAACCAAGAAAAATGTGTATTTTCACCAGCTACATCATGCAAATATTTGGGATTCATATTAAACTCAAAGAATTTATCATTAGCAGTGCCAATTAAAAAACAGTTATCAATTCTCAAACAAATCAGAGTCTTTAATAATAAAACCCAGTGTACCATAAGAGAATTCTCCCGATTATTAGGGTTACTCAACTCCGTTTGTCTGGCTATCCCATATGGTTGGTTGTACACTAAATTACTTGAAAGAGAAAAATTTTTAGCATTGTTACGGTCGAATGATACCTATGATGCAAGTATGACTCTACCACAAACAATACATCCCGAATTAGATTGGTGGGTCAAAAACATTGATAAATGCAATCCAATAAAACAACACAATTTTATTTTGGAAATACATTCAGATGCATCTTTAACGGGGTGGGGTGCTGTGTGTGGAGACAAAAAAGCATCAGGTTCATGGTCGCTTTTGGAGAGGAGACATCACATAAACTACTTAGAGTTAAAAGCTGCTTTATTAGGACTTCAATGTTTCACAAAATCTATTCAAAATAGTGAGATTCTCTTAAGAATAGACAATACTACTGCTATATCATATATAAATAAAATGGGTGGTATCCAATTCCCACACCTTAATAAAATAACAAGAGATATTTGGCAATGGTGTGAAGAGAGGAATATATGGATTTTTGCATCATATATTAATAGTAAAGATAATTTTAAAGCAGATAGGGAGTCCAGAAAAATTAATATAGAATGGGAACTCAATCAAAATGCCTACTGTAAGATAGTAAATAAATTTGGACAACCAAATATTGATTTATTTGCTTCACGTATAAATAAAAAATGTGATGTTTTTGTCTCTTGGAAACGTGACCCTGAGGCCGTGGCTGTAGATGCCTTCACCCTTAGTTGGAAAAACATTTTCTTTTACGCATTTCCACCGTTTTCTCTTATTTTAAAATGTGTACAAAAAATAAAACCAGATAAGGCTACTGGCATAATGGTGTTTCCATATTGGCCATCTCAACCATGGTTTCCAATTTTAAATTCCTTGTTGGTCTCTGATTTAATAATTTTTGAACCTCATAAAAAATTGCTCACTTCTTCACTCAGGGAAAGTCATCCTCTGCATCGTCAACTTACCCTGGCTGCAGGTCTGCTGTCAGCAAGGCATATATCAGACGAGGAACTCCTGCATCAGCAATCAATGTAATGCTGAAGTCCCTATCAAGCAACTCGATGAAACAATATGATTCATCTTTAAAGTTATGGTGGAAATTTTGTAATAAATATAACATTGATACTTACGAGGCTTCCGTGCCCTACATTCTTAGTTTTTTAAGTGAATGCTTCGAATCTGGAGCCTCCTATGGTACCCTAAATACAACCAGGTCGGCTCTGTCACTTATAATTGGTCCAAAAATTGGAAGTGATGATAGAATTAAAAGGTTTATGAAAGGTGTATTCCGGTCAAAACCACCAAAACCGAAATATAATGTCACTTGGGATCCTGGTGTAGTATTGAATTACTTAGCTAGCTACCCACTGAAGGACATATCCCTTGAAAAATTAACTAAAAAACTGGTTACAATATTAGCCTTGACCACGGGTCATAGAGTACAGACATTGACGTTAATTAATATAAATAATATATCTTTTAATAATAATTTAGCCCGTATTTATATACCGGATCTCATAAAATCGTCAAAAAAGGGCAATGTACAGCCTGTCCTACATCTTAAAAGTTACGACAGAAAAGTGGAAATATGTCCAGTCACAACATTAAAAGATTACATTGAAATGACTAAATCAATACGTCAAAATAATAGTAGATTATTAATTACCTATAAAAAACCTTACCACCCAGCATCATCACAATCAATAAGTCGGTGGATAAAATGCATATTAAAAGATGCAGGAATAGACTTAAATATTTTTTCAGCTCATAGTACTAGACATGCCTCCACTTCTGCTGCACTTAGATCTGGCGTTAGTGTTGAGCAAATACAAAAGACCGTTGGCTGGTCGAATAATTCCCTTATGTTTGCAAAACATTATAATAGACCTATTGTTAAAGACCCAAGTACCTTTAGTAATGTCATATGTGACACTATTTTATAATTTGAATTGTGTTAAAAAGTTAATAATTTTATAAATTAAGATTGGGAAGAAATTGTTTTTTCTTTGTGCTATAGATTTATTTTCCTTGTTGATTTTTGTACTTGATCGTTTTTATTATTTTGATTAATATAGTTATAAATAATCTGACTGAGCAGACAGCTTAGTTAAGCAGAGGAAAATTCTTATTTTATTTTTGTCTTAGCTGATCTCTTACATTCTATATTATGTAACATTATATTAGAAATGTTCTAAATAAATAGGTGTTAAATTATCAAACAAATATATTTTATTCACAACCCTGACTTCGAACATCTACTTGTAAATTCGTCTCGGACAAGGAGAGAGTATAATTAGAAGATTAAACGAACTTACCTTAAGTGAAGTTCTATCTTAATTATACGAAGCTCCTTGTCCGAGACGAGAGTCCCAATACCCACCCAATAATATCAAAGTATTATCCCAAATTAGGGTTGTTCATAAGCTTATCTTTAAACGAAATGACATGTTGATAGACGTCAAAATGAGAGAAATGTCAAACTTTTTTTTTTTTAGCTTTGAAATAGTGATTTGGCGCTGGTACACAGCGTTACTACTTGTAAATTCGTCTCGGACAAGGAGCTTCGTATAATTAAGATAGAACTTCACTTAAGGTAAGTTCGTTTAATCTTCTAATTATAACTTCAAAGAAAGTAGGATATTAATACGAATTAAATACTTAAGAACAACTTCGAACATATCTGTACAAAGCACGAGAAAGGCCATCGCTCATTGCACCATCGCACATGTTTCCGGCAGTTCGAGAACTGATGAGAACATACAGCCGCATAGCCTTAGTGTGTGCACGACATGTACGTTTGGGTATTACATGTATTAGTATGGACAAGTTTTAAAACGGGCGTAAGAAAAACAAGTACTTAAAATATGTTACTTACTTCTTAATTTATAATTTAATCGTTCCACTGCTACCCATGAGGACTATGATGGTCGCTTCATATAAGTGTGCCGGCAACCACACCCTTCCATCGAAACGCAAGGAATGCTTCGCGTTAGAAATAGATGTACCACCGCCACACCTATTTCTAGCGTGAAGCATTTCTTGCGTTTCCATGTAAGGGTGTGATTGCCGGCACACTTTCACACGAGGCGACCATCATAGTCCTCGGGAGTAGCAACGCATCTGTGATTGACTTCAAATGAAACCCATGTTCTGTATGATTACAGACGTCCATGGGCGGCAGTGACCACTTACTCAGGTGGACTGCATGCTCGTGTGCCACTTCAGTTAGATAACAAAAAATTGGTGGTGGTACCATCCCGGTTGAACTACACTGGTTCTACCACCTATTACTATTACTATTACTGGTAAAACATATTCCAGGTGTGCGTGATGACCGCAGTATATATTAATGTTACATAAGACTTGCTGCTTTTATCCTGAATTTCTTCCCTTAGTCGCCTCGTACATCTACGTAAGAGAGAGGTGCTATTCAATACTACGGCACGTTCACCTCTATATTGTGTACAACCCGTTATTGTCCCAGTGCTGGGCACGGGTCTTCTCTCAGATTGAGAGGTTAGGCTATAGTCCACTGAGCTGGCCAAGTGCGAATTAGTGGACTTCACACACATCTGGGAACTTTTTTTTAAAGGGATCTCAGGTGTGAATGTGACAATGATGATCAAGATGTTTTCCTTCACCGAAAAACTGTGATAATTAATTTCTAATACGCACATAAACCAGTGGTGCATGCCTGGGTTTGAACTCGGATCTCCCGATTAAGAGGGCAAGTTTCAACCATTAGGCTATCACTGCAACCTCTATATGATGCTGTGGAAGAAACTGTTATTTATATAGGGCTGGTTACCCCGTATCTGATCCCGGGGGTGACGTCAACTGAACTCTGTAAAAGCTTTGTCTGTTCATATTTTCCAGAGGATTAGCATGATATCCATAGAAAATCATACGATACTATTGTATAGTGTACATTACCGCATTTACCTTAGGAACCTTTCTTGTTTTAAAGACCTAACAAGCAATGTATGCGTAATGTATAAACATTGTTGCTGGCATAATGAAGCGTGGTAAAAGAAGTTTATACATATGTATAAAAACTTCAGGCGACATTAAATATTCAATTTGGAACTTTAAATGGTTAATTCTGAAAGTTTCTCTTTTATGCACTTAATTTGGGTCGCTATGAATTTTTGTAGAATATTTTTACATTTTGCATACAAATTACTGTGTATGTTTTTAATTATGTGTACTAAATTAGTTTAATTGCAGAGTTTAGTGACCTAAACACTACTTATAACTATGTTTTCCACTGTCTCTATTCAGTGAGATTGTCAATAGATGGCGTGGTGATTGGAATTTTGAAATGGAGTTTTCAGTAATGTATTATTTTCCAAAAATGTAGCGTATATTACAAAATCCTTTAACTGTAGGCTTCTTAAAGGCAATCCTTAACTTAATGAAGTGGTTATTAATTTTTAATTATTGTTATACAATGTAAAAGAGTTATTAATAATAAGTAGTATTACCACGTGCTTCCTTAATTTTATATTTTTCAGTATTTTCTTATTATTATATAAATACTCTTAGTAATTTATTCCTAATTCCAACCCAAAGTCACACCTAAAAAAATACAGAAATAAGCATAGACTTTAATTATGCTATTTTTTTGAAAACATGTTAAAGGCATTATCGCCTCGTATATTGAAGTAATCTGAAACCATATTGTTTTGTAATTCAATTGGAGCAAAATATTTCCCCAACCACGACGACAATATAACGCCGCAGAAAAAATAAACACTCATATGTCCATACCATTTATTTTCTTTGTGAAAAAACACGATGACCTACAAATATATCTGTATAAAAACGTGTCACTTACTTTCCTAAACTATCAAACTATTCTATCATTTTCTTTCCATAAAAATATTAAAAATAATGTTATAATAAGGAGCTTTTAACCTTTGAGATTACGGTTTTATTATTGTTTTTATAATTTATATAACCTTTCATAAATGTAAGAAAGATATTAGTAATCATAATAATAATACAGGTTTTGTTGCCTCAAGATTATTTGTTTATAGAAAACGGGAAAACACAATTAAATTATTTTTTTACTGCTGATATATATGCTTAATTTATATAAGTTATTAATTATATTACTTTAATTAGCTAATATTATCAAAAAGTTGATAGATTTTAATGAAATAAAGATTAAATTAAATTAAATTAATCTGAAAGTTGACATTACCTTTATAACTTTTAAGAACAATAACTAGCAATAATTACTTGTCCACCAATTCGCACTTGGCCAGCGCGGTGAACTATGCCCTAAACTTTCTTATTCCGTGAGACGACCCATGCCCAACTGGGGCAAAAATAGGTTGACGACTGTCGCCTAGAAATTCCCGAAATTCTTAGCGTTTTCTTATACTTTCTATTCATTTCAAGTTGAAGTTTATAAAACTCGTTCAAAAATGGATCGAAAAGACAGTACATCTCCAAACATCATAAAAACTTTTCAATTTCAAGGAAATCTATAGTACCTACTCTATTGACGCGAACTATCTAAAATACTATCACCCGTATTCACAAACAATACTATGTGGCCTCATAGTGTTAGCTAACGCATAGGATGGGTAAAATTATTTCATAGACAATACTTAAGCAAAATCCAACGCTATGCGTTTGTCAAAATCGACGCATAGGTAAAGTAGCCGTCGAGCTATTTTATGGAACGCATAGCATCGTTTATTATGGTTCCGTAACCAAAGTGTAAAACCAAAACCCTATTACTTAAGTCTCCGCTGTTCGTCAGGCCGTCTGTCCGTCTATCTGTCTGGGCTGTATCTAACGAACTGTAATAAACCGTGACAGTTGAAATTTTCACAGATGCTGAATTTCTGTTGCCGCTATAACAACAAATACTAAAGACGAAATAAAAGTAAGTATTTACGGGGGCTCTCATACAACCAACGTATTTTTTAAATGTTTTTTTACAGATAATGTATGAAATATACGAAACCCTTAGTGCTCGAGTCCGACTCGCGGTTGGTCGTTGTTTACGTAACTTGGTTACAAGTTACCGAGTAACGCAATAATAATGATTTGTCAGTGTTGTCAAAAAGTCTAGAGTGAATGCAGCTACAACAAATGGACCAATTACAGAGTCCGAACCAACGCTATGGCACCTCATAGCAAAGTATTACTTGAGTTTCGTTTATGAATTAGATGGCTTGAGATGACGAACGCACAGGATAGTATCGCTCTTTGCATAGTATTGTTTCATTACTTATGAAAGTATTGTTCTTGAATACGGGTATATGTGGTCTGCTATAGTGGGTGCTCTATAGTTATGGTTACGATTAAGAGTAACACCGCACTGGCCAAGTGCAAATTGGTGGCAGTGGCACCTTTAATTCTATCATTCATCTGATTTCAATAGAAATTCTTTGTATATTATATCAGAAACTTAATAAATATACAAGTATGTTAAAAGCAACATCGTGTCGATAAAATAGCTTTTCGACTTACTGCAAGCTGAGGAAGTCCGTTATTGATTTATAATTCGGCCCAAACAAAATATTTTCCCAACTTCCTACGTAGCAACATGTCGCCGAAAGTTTTGTGTGAAATATATAAACAGTTCGTGTTTTCCTTTCATTCGTTATTTACTTAGTTTACGCGTTCTTCTCACAATAAACAGTTATTAGATTTGCTTAGTAGAAAAATGCCGACAATTTACCAGTTTTACTATTTATCTTTAGGATTATTTTATATCGCCTGGCACAACGAGCTTATACGTACCCGTATACCCCTTTTTTGGTTTACGAGGGGGAAACCTTCAAAAGCTACCCGACATCGTGGGAACGACGCGGGTTCTGTGGGATTCTTACCGCATTAAAACCCCCCCGGTGGCTGTCCTCAGCACTGCTTGGAGGACTCCGTGATCTCTAACGGAACTCTGCCGGAATCCTCTGGGCGCGATGCCCCTTTCGGGCTCTTCCTTGGTGGGCCTAAAACGCTCACCGTACCTTCTTGTCTTTACGGCGGCATGCGACCACACATGCCGCCGTCCATCCCGGGGTCGCTCGGCCGGACGGTTCCAGCTCCCACTCTTCCGCCCGCAACCCCGGGAGCCCCTTTTAGTCGCCTCTTACGACAGGCAGAGGGTACCTTAGCCCTATTCTGGTCCTGGAACTACAGGGAAAACGGACAACCCATAAACCCTACGTAATAAATCGTAGAGATAGATATTAATTAAGTTTACATTAATGTTAGCGTAAGATTATAATTAGATGTAAAATTAAATAATGTAAAAGTAAAAAAAGTTAATGTAGTAAAAATGAAAGTAAAAATAAAATTAGATACAATTATTACCATCAAATATAACGAAACACTATCCGAATAATTAGCGTTACCCGTACGTCCAATTACACTAATTGTTATTGCTTCCTAATTTAGGCGTAATATAATTTAACATATTTCCCACAGGCAGTAAATTATGTTATATTCCCACAAATATAACCATCATGATTAATGCTAAGTTTTTAATTTCTTTGTATATCGTATAATTATATTCTTTTAGTTTGCAAGGCGTTGGCGCGAGCTGTAATCTTGTAAACTACATTTATAAATAAATAAATAAATCATGTCAACTAATCATCACTTATGAAAATTTCTTAAACATGACAAATAATGATATTACTATATTACTATCAAATTAATATTTTAGTACGATCTGGAACTTATCAATAAATCAAGGCGGTAGAACCAGTGTAGTTCGACCGGGGAAGTACCACTGCCACACCTATTTCTAGCGTAAAGCATTTCTTGCGTTTCGATGGAAGACTGTGGTTGCCGGCACACTTTTATATGAGGCGTCCATCATAGTCCGCGGGAGTAGCACGCATCTGGGATTGACTTCAGATAGAAGCCATCTTCTGTATGAAGTTGATTACAGATGTCCATGAGCGGCAGTGACCACTTACCATCAAGTGGACTGCATGCTCGTTTGTTACTTTAGTCAGATAAAAAAAAATGTGTGCGTCTACTAGCGTACACTCGTAAGAAGTGAAACTTCTTGATGACGTTATTTTTCAAAAAATAATTATTATATTAATACGTGAAGCAAAAATTTGTGACTTCGACTTCAGAACTATGTACTAAGTACTGAGTATGTTCTAGACCAAAATATATTTAAATTATTTTTTACTTTTTTGTGACATGGAAGTCGGTAGATATTTTTTGTTAAAAAGTTTTTATTTTACACTTTTTAGTGACTATATTTTTATGTTTGTATTTAAATAAAGCCTCTAAGTTTGCTTTGTGCATCTACATATTCACAAAAATTAAACATAAAACACTTTTACAATTCATACAAACAGGGCGCCCCCTCTGGAAGTACCCCTCCATCATCAGGGTTGAGGAGTTGAAGGTCAAATTTTTCATCTTATATTGTTGCTTAGTAATCTTATAACATATACGTTAGTACCAGGTGGCTAACTTCTATGGCTCAGGCTTGCAGTACCCTGCATCATCAGGGTTTAGGAGTTGAAGGTCAAAATTTTAATTTTGTGCCTCTGTTTGGTATTATTTTTACATACCCGTAAGCACCAAATTGCCAACTCCTATGGTTTAGAATTGAAGTACCCCTTCATCATCAGGGTCGAGGAGTTGAAGGTCAAAATTTTAATTTTGTGCCTCTGCTTAGTATTATTTTTACATAACCGTAAGCACCAAATTGCCAACTCCTATGGTTTAGGATTGAAGTACCCCTTCATCATCAGGGTTGAGGAGTTGAAGGTCAAATTTTTGATTTTATATTTTTGCTTAGTATTTTCTTTACATAACCGTAAGCACCAAATTGCCAACTTCTATGGTTTAGGATTGAAGTACCCCTCCATCATCAGGGTTGAGGAGTTGAAGGTCAAATTTTTCATCTTATGTTTTTGCTCAGTAATCTTATAACATATACGTAAGCACCAAATGGCTTATTCCTATGGTTTTGGCTTTAAGTACCCCTGCATCATCAGGGTTGAGGAGTTGAAGGTCAAATTTTTGTCCCATGAATTTGCTTAACAATTTCATTATATATTCGCAAACATCAAACGACCAACTTTTATAGTTCAGGCTAGCAGTACCCCTGCATCATCAGGATTGAAGAGTTGAAGGTCAAATTTTTCATAGTAAATACCTACATAGTAATTTTATTCTATATTTTACTCAATTGGACTTCTCCAGCTAAGGTTCGGCCGACTATCACTAATTTTATTATTTTGCTCCAAAAAGTTGAAGATCCTATGATTAGAACCTTATCAAACTCTTATCAGACTACCCCTGGAGTACATCCTTTCTAATAAAAAAAGAATCATCAAAATCGGTTGGCGGGATATTGAGTTATTCATACATTTATCGCATACATTGAGAATGCAAATTTAAGACTTATGCGTTTTTCTTATGGATGCCCTAGTCAAAAAAATACTAAAAAAAATGGGACCCTATGACATGCACTACCTTTCAAATAAAAAAAAAATCATCTAAATCGGTTCACCCAGTCCGGAGAAATGAGGTAACAAATATAAAAAAAAAAAAAAATAAAAATACAGACGAATTGATAACCTCCTCCTTTTTGGAAGTCGGTTAAAAATGAAAAGACACAACGTCAAGAATGTCAGATGACATTTGATTTTTAATTTAAATTACGGTCGAATTTCGGCCGATGCTACGGGTGACTAGTTTACTATAATATGCAACTTTACAGAAATTGGTTAAATAAAGTTAAATTAATCTAATCTATAATAATCTATCTAATATCACGCGTGGTAGGGATAAGAAAAAGATGGCGCGTAACGGAATAAAAAAGATGGCGCGTAACGTAACGTAACGTAACGTAAAAATGTTACACAAAATTTTTTTCCAACCCCAATAAAGAAGTTTCACTTCAAAAATCTGAACAGACAAAATAGACAACTCAATCAAAGGAACGTGACAGTAAGTGGTCAATTTACAAGTATAAATAATGTTGGAATCGCTGCCAAGCCCGGATTGAGCGGCTAATAGACAACCACTAAAGATTGTTATTGATAAAGTATGCATTATTCATATTTAGACACCATAGGCAAAATTGGCTTGTTTATTGTGATTTCGTAGACCCACGACATAGGAGAAAATCCTACTGTGGGGCTTTGAGTATAGAAAGCTTTAGAAAGCATTGCTCCGGGTGAAAGTAACTGAATTGCCAGTTCCGTAGAAGAACCATGCGTGTATAACATACGGTATATTTGTTTGCAAGGAGTTAATACCGTCGATCACTGTCCATATTAACTGTCACTTGTGTATTAGCTGACAGAATTTAACACCAAGAATCAAACAAAGAAACCAATGTCCGAAGTTATAAATACAGATTAAGGACTGCCTACTGATAAGAAAAACAATAAAGGAGACCAAGACGGGCCTTTACAGCAAGAGTACTGGAAGACCATTGTATCAGTTTTTCTAACTTGAATAAGATTTTTGTCAACCATTGGAAGTCGAAGTCCCGCAGTAGCTTTGTAAAAATTAGGAGAGCGAAAGGTAATGTTATATATACATAGTCAACCCATTACTGTCCCACTGCTAGGCACGGGTTCTCTCGGAATGAGAGTTTTAGGCCATAGTCTACGGCGCTGGCCAAGTACAAATTGGTGGACAAAATGCAATATACATGGAGACATTTGCTGTGAAACTCCTCTCTGCGCATGAGATACTTTATTTGTTAATTCATCAATAAAATAACATCATAAATAAACGATGTAAAAAAAACCCGCGTGCGTACAAAGTACACATGTCAGAAGTGAAACTTCTTTGGAGAACTAATTTATAAATCTTGTTTATATTTATACAAATCTAAAACTTTAAATTTCCAAGATTAAGAGGAAGGGAAAAAGACGTGATACGACGTTCGCTCTGTCTCACTTTTTCTCTCAATCTTTCTCACTCGCTTGCTCCCTACTCTCGATCCACGGCTAGTTGCTCATGCTACGTTCGCCCTGTCTTACTCTCTCTCAATCGGTCTCGATCACTCTCTCTCTCTTTTCCGACACTTCCGTTGCATACCGGCGTGACGTTTCATCTGTAAAAATTTTACCCTCATGCGCCTAAAGAAGTTTCACTTCAAAATATATGTCGGAAATGGCGGTATTGTGGCAACACCGGACTGCCAGCGCCATCTAGTGGCGTTCGATGAAGTTAGGGTTGTACCAGTTTAATGGCCGACACCTCAGTCTATCGTGGACGGTCGGCCGAAGCAGACGACTCTAAAATCATCCCGCGTTCTTAGTGCTAAGATTACTTGCCTACTTAATTCAGTTTGACTAATTCAGTGATTGTAACAAGTTTAATTCGGCAATATACTATATGTTAAAATCAAGTCTGCAATTTATTCTCGTGCTAACATTCCCTATCAGAGCCCACAGTAGGTTATCCTGATACGATGAGCGAAAAAGAACCACCCCCTCCGTCATATATATGACAGCAAAACAGTTAATGATTATCCGTTCTCAGCGGTGACAGGTTAACAAATTGATGACAAACAGATAACGAAATTCAGCTGACTCACGAAATGAGATTAACCTTTGACGTGGAATGATATCGTGTAACTTAATCTAGCTAGACGTAAAAAGCTGCTTACTTGAGGAGAAATTAATTCTGAAAATCTTAAGCTACATACCTAATGACTTGCAAACTAAGTTGGAACGCTCCTTGCCTATATCGCTGTTTGGTTTAAATAATAACATTTGAAGGTGATAGAACCAGCGTAGTTCAACTGGAGAAGTACCACCGCCACACCTATTTCTAGCGTGAAGCACTTTTGCGTTTCGATGGAAGGGTGTGGTTGCCGGCACACTTTTATATAAGGTGGCCATCGTAGTCATCGCGAGTAGCACGCATCTGTGATTGACTTCAGAAAGATGGAACCCATGTTCTGTATGAAGTTGATTACAGATATCCATGGGCGGCAGTGGCCACTTACCATCAGGTGGACTGCATGCCCGTTTGCTACTTCAGTCAGATAAAAAACCAAACCAACCAAAAATAGTGTGTTTGTAATTAAGATTGCGGCGAGATTTTCCATGAAGAGCTGTCGTCGTCAACCCATTATTGTCCCACTGCTGGGCACGGGTCTTCTCTCAGAATGAGAGAGTTTAGGCCATAGTCCACCACGCTGGCCAAGTGTCTGTGAAGAGCTGTCACAGTTTAAGAAATTTGCAAAAGCAGAGGATTGGCCAATATTCTAGGCGTTTATCCACGTATATCATGTTGACTTACTAACAGATTTTTAACAATTCCAGTAAGATACAGCATTGATACTATTTCAATGTCAATTCCACGTTTTTGTACGTATGCAGCTATTCATTTAAATATTTATAAAAATGCTCGTGTACATATTTTCTGGTTACGCGAACAGCGTGCTAATATAAAAATACGTCAGTACTTTAAATCGCCGCGTCATTATATAAATGAATCAATATAACAAAATAACAGTGTCTCGACACGAAAACCCTTTTAGCGTAACAGACCCGTAAGCTGAAACAGATACAATTTTCTCGGTGAATTATTTGCACGTTTTCTCCTATAATTCATTCAATACCCCGTCAGATTCTGCTCAATATTTATAAAGGAAATTGAAAGGCTTTTGATAGGCGCAGATGTCTTTTCTTTTACGATTACTTATGTATTCGATAAAAATTAGGCTTAACTAACATAATTTTTGTGTTATGTGATTATGATATTTTGTGATATGATGTTTATTACATTAGAAGTAGAAAACGAGCAGGCAGTTCAGCTGATGATAAGCAGCTACTGCCAATTACGAAAAATTATGATAAATCTCAGATATTCTGATCGTGATGTCGAAAATGCAATACTCTCTATACCATCCAATGCGGTCGGTAGTGATTGCATTAGCCGTAAGATGATTTTGCCTCTCCTTGACATACTACTTCCTGTTATCACATCCGTCCTAAATAGTTCCATCTGTAATAATTCCTTCCCATCATCTTGGAAAGATGCCCATATCATACCTATACCTAAAAAACCCAATCCTTCCGATTTCGTCCATTTCCGACCCATATCTATACTTCCTTTCCTGTCTAAAGTCCTTGAGCGTGTTATTCATAAACAATTAAGCTCCTTTCTATCCACCCACGCCTTATTGAATCCTCTACAATCCGGTTTCCGTCCAGGTCATAGTACGGCTACTGCCTTACTAAAAATCACAGATGACATACGCATGGCCATGGATAAGCAACAGCTGACGGTGCTGACGCTGCTGGATTTCAGTAACGCGTTTAGCACAGTAGATTTTGATGTCCTCCTGGGGGTATTGCGTTCTTTCTGCATATCTCCGACGGCAATTGATTGGTTTCATAGTTACTTGTATGGGCGCCGGCAACGTATTCAAGTGGATGACAGATTTTCTAACTGGTCAAATACATGTGCCGGTGTACCACAAGGTGGCGTGTTGTCTCCTCTCCTCTTTACTATCTTCATTAATTCAATTAGTCTCCAACTCACTTCTCTCTACCATCGATATGCAGACGATTTACAAATTTATAGTCATGCCAGTTTGAACAACTTGCACAGTGCTATCATGACAACGAATGCGGATCTGACTTATATTTCGACGTGGAGTAAGTCATTTGGCCTTAAGTTAAACGCTTCAAAATCACAGACGATGATCATAGGGAGTTCGCGATTGATCGCCAAAATCCATTGGGAACAGTTACCACCGATCGAGCTTGATAATGTAACTATTCCCTACTGTAAAACTGTTAAAAATCTCGGAATTCACATGGACCAACAACTCTCATGGGTTCCACAGATCACTATGGTCAGTAAGAAACTGTTTGCTTCGTTAGGCTCCCTCCGAAGGTTGAAAAATGTGTTACCAATCCCTACTAAAATTACGCTCGCACAATCTCTACTTCTACCAATACTTGACTATGCTGATGTGTGCTATCCCGACATTACTGAGGAGCAATTAAATAAACTTGAGCGCCTTCAAAACATATGTATACGATTCATATTTGGTTTACGAAAATATTGGTCATATTTTCGTAAACCAAATATGAATGTCTCTGAATATCGCGCTAAGCTCAAGTGGCTCCCAATTCGCCTTCGCCGAAATGCTCACTTTCTGTCTCTTCTTTACTGTATACTATTTAATCCGACATCCCCTCCTTATCTCAAGCAACGCTTCCAATTTCTATATCAAACTCATGACCGATCGCTTCGCTCTACTAAGAACCTTGCTCTTTGTACTCCTTCCCATTCCACTTCCTTTTATAAGAAATCCTTCACTGTTATAGCTATCCGTCTGTGGAACTCCCTTCCTGTATCTATAAGAAATGCACAATCCCTACACTCCTTTAAAAATCTCGTTAAATCCTATTACCTTCAGCTCTAACTCTTCTCCCTTTTTATCTTATGACGTCCTTTCCCATTTAATTTTATTCATTGCTATCGCTGTTTTGTTTTTTGTTTGTTTGTTTTATTTTCTTAAATAAGTTTATTATTCTACTTTTCAAACTTTTTATTGCACCTCACCTATTTTAATATTATTCTTTTTTTACATTATCTCCTCACCATAAGGTTGTCTGGAAGAAATCGCTGTTTAGCGATAAGGCCGCCTTTTGTATCGTTATTTAAATTTGCTACTTTGTCATTTATTCCTTTTGGGTACAATAAAGAGTATTATTATTATTATTATTATGATAAGAATAATTCAGTCAACAACTGTTATATGCCTTTTTCTGTTATCGAGGAGGAGATCTTCAAAAGGTACCCGATGCTGTAGGAGCAACGCCGGGTTATGTGGGATTTTTGCCTCACTAAAAACCCCCGGTGGCCAACCTCAGCGATGCGTGGAGGACTCAGGGATCTCCAATGGAACACTACCGGAGTCATCCGAGTACGATGCCTCCTTCGGGCTCTTCCCAGTGAGCATTGTACTCACTGCGCCTCCTGGTGTTTACAGTATGCCGTATGCCGACAGTATGCCGTCGTCCTACACGGGGTCGCTTGGCTGTACGGTTCAAGCTCCCACTCTTGCCGCCCGTAACCCCGGAAGCCCCTTTTACTCGCCTCTTACGACAGGCACGGGATACCGCAGTCCTATTCTGATCCCGGAACTTCAGGGATAAACCGTTATATAAAGTAAGCCAGCAACCAAAATCTGCCATAAAAACGCAGTAAATGCTTTATGCTTAAAGTAAATGCTTTAGAAATAGACGTAATTGGTGCATTTGTCGAATTATCTACCCTACAAAATATTTAGTTACAAGTCAGTCTTTTTGATCAGTACTATATTTGAATGTAGGAATACTGTTTGACAGTTTTAAAGTTTATATTACAACGGGGTTCTATTACACTACGGTGAAACCATAACGTTGTTGTCATAAAGTTCGTCTTGTATTTTATACAAGTTTTCCATTTCACTTTAGAACTGCAAGGATCGTGTAATAGGGCGAAGGTACCGTAAAATGGATCATAACTTCGCTTACACTCTGAGCTATCCCGGGATTAAGTGCACAAAGATCCCGGAACGGAGCTCTACTAATCCCGTTATTATTACTGTAAAACGTTACTGCAGCTCCTGTTATGATCATAACTATATATAGCTTTCTCGGAGTATAACGGGATGGATACTTTTAAGTACATATATACAATTACATATCATGCTTTTTGTATTTATGGTCATTTTACGGTTAATAATGTCAGTACTAAAGTTAATACGTGTAAAACAATTAAAAAAAATGCGTACTGGTTAATACACGTAATATTTATAAAAACCCTGATTTTAAATTGTGTTGTAAATGGAATCATCACATAATTTATTATTTTATTTAAAGAACCTCGCTCAATGTTAATCATTTATTTACAATAAATGACTAACATTGAGCGAGCATTACATACTTGTGCTAGACACAAGTCAATGTCTTTATGTCTTTATGTCAATGCAATTATGAAAACACAAAGCGTCAAGTATGTCAGATGTCTTTGTCAAAATACCCGCTATTGCTTTTAAATGCAGTTTAATTAATTAAAACTCTTTTTAACTTAACGGGTGTGTTCAAGTTAACTTGAAAGTTATTACAATTTATTTAAATTTAAGAAATATTTGTGCTACTATGGACAATATGAAGTTTAGTTACGCTTCGCTCAATATTAATCATTTATTGTAAACATGCTTGTGTAAGACACAACTCTTGGATATAATCCCTAGCCTCCTACAATAACTAAAAAGGAGAGGTAATAATCCAGGTCCACACGCGATAATTCTAGTTTGAACCATATATCATAGTAAATATAATGTTAGCGTGTGGCTAGGGAGAAATTCATTAATAACTTATTACTGCCCAACTGAACATGAGTATTCTTTTAAAATGACAAGGTTTTAGGAAATAGTTTACGATAACATAAAAAGTTTATTGTGTCATTCCGACATTTATAGAAACTAGTCACCCCTCGCAACGGTCGAAATTCGACCGTAATTTAAATTAAAGAACTAAACTTCCTATTTCTCAAATTCAAGTAAATTCTTGTAATTTTTAAGTTATTTTAAATGCACCCGTTAACGGTAAAAGGAGGTTTAAATAGCCAAGCTACATTTAAAGCAACAGCGGGTATATTGACAAAGACATCTGACATTTTTGACGTTACGTGTTTTCATAGAAAGACATGAAATGTTCTATTTCGTTTATTACGTATGTCTTTGTGTCTAATGCAAGGTAGTGTGTGTAATGTGTTGTTAGTTGATTTTATGTATGTTTTATGCATTCTTTGACAAAAAATATTAGCATAGCGTAATTTTGCACTACATCAACAATAACCGTGCGTTTCATACTCCGTCCGCGGGAAGTATCTTAAACACGAATCACAAGTTTTTGCTTCACGTATTAATATTTAGATTTCTCGGGCAATACAGTTGTACATAATTTGTATTACCCTTATAGCTATGCTTATTTGTAATAGGCAAATAACTTAAAAATCAGGTTTTGAATTCAAAAACAAAAAAGTCTAATCCACAGAATAAGATTGAAACCTACTAAAAATTACCATTTAGCCATCAATATTTCATAAACAATTTACGTTTATAAAATATTGATGAATCGTGTAGAAACACCTTAAAACCGATCACATCCCGGTATTAGCTGCACAAAGATCCCGGGATTACGTTCGTATAATCCCATCATTATTATTGTAAGCGCGGCTGCAGATATTGTTATGATCTGCGCGTTTAGTAATGTTTGTTCTCAAAGTATAATGCTGAATATTATTAAAGTGTATTAAAGAAGATTAACCCTATATTACTCCGATGTATCGGCATCGTATCTATCATTAAATGGGTATTTATATGTTACGGTTTTCATACATCAGCCTTTTGAGATTCACTGCTTGATATAGTTCTTCCCTTAATAGCGTTTTTTTAAAACTTAACACTCCGTCTATTCTTTACGACGGTTAGCGAACACACATACCGCCGTCCTTCTTGGGGTCGCTTGACCGAACGGTTCGAGCTCCAACTCTAGCCGCGAGCGACCCCGGAAGCCTCTTTTAGTCGCATCTTACGACAGGCAGGGGGTACCATAGCCCTATTAGTCCTGGCACTACATGGACGAGAGTGTTTATGACCTGGATTGACACATGGTATATTCATTACTATAGCAAACATGATCAAAGCAGGCAGAGCGAGAATGAACTAGCTTAATTATACATTTAGAGCAGGAATGCAAGGCTTACTAATATACTTGTATAATATCACGAGGCTCGCTACAAATTACAGTTCCTAGAAACACACGGATCTTGATATCTAAGTGCGCATAAGTGGTACACGGTCGGGAGATGATACTTCAGTTTATATAATACGCCTTTGGAGTGGTTCAATAATTAATGTTAATATATATGTTGTCTACCTGATGATAAGTAGCATACATGAGGTCGACGTTAGGGGCCTCACTTTCCCTTGGGCTTAAGTTGAACGTCTATTGTAATTTGAAATGTGTGATAGTATGTACATGATTCGACCGGGAGGTACTAACTCCACACCTTTGTACTTATTACTAGCGTAAGCAGGCCTGGCGCTAGACTTATGTATGAGGCAGCTTTTTCAATCCACGGAGGAAACAACGCATCTGTATCTGACTTCAGACAGAACCTCTGTTCTGTATAAAACTGCTTATGGTAAATTATCCCTGTCAATGTCAGTGACAATTCTAGAACAAACGAATGAATTCTACAACGAACTAGACGTAGGGTAGATAGGTTAATCTATCACTAGTGCTTGTCAACGGTTTCTCCCCGCCATCGCAGTTGCGCTGTGACCACGGTCCATGCAACTGGGTCTAAATATCGGCAAAACTAATTCTAAGAGAATTCAAAAACCGCATATCGTGAGTACCCGTTAAGAATTAAAATGTGTAAATTTCACGATAATATTAGTCTAAAATCATTTATTTACATATTTACATGCTCGTTTGCTACTTCCATGTGAAAATAATCAGCAAGGTAGTGCCGCCAGTGTTTTGGGAGCCATATCTCACACGGCAATTTTAGATGGCTTGTTTTATTTATAATGATAAGTTCCTCATTATTATTTATTTATAAGTTTCGTTTTTATTCAGTCTTCCATATTATAAACAAAACTGAGCCCACTATAAGAAAAAGGAAAGGTGTAGTACACACTTGACTCAGGTACGCCAGATTATTATCATTAATGACATTACACGGTGTAATGAGCTAACATTCACGTCTCCATGCTGCCATAATAATATAATATTTCACGCGAATGTTACGTAATTAGATTAAATTTACCTCGGGTTACATACAAATAGGTGGAGTTCACTAACTCACTGTACAATTTAATATTTAACGGGTTTCACGGTAAGCGGTTTTTGAAGTTTTTGTTACCGATATATCGAACCTATCATGGATCGTGGTTATGGCCAATTAGGCCCTTAAATATTAAAATTTATATATAAATTGTTTCACCTATTTGTATGTTTTCGAGTTTAATTTAATCTAGACTAGCTGACCCGGTGAACTACGTTCCGCCTATAAGTCGAAAAACTAAAATTATCAGTGTTCCCCCACTACATTATGCATGTATTATGCATAGAATCAATTACTCTATCTATTTAAAAAAAATCTATATTTAAATCCGTAGCGTAGTTTTAAAGATTTAAGCATGCATAGGGAAAGACAGCGAGAAGCGACTTTGTTTTATACTATGTAGTGATTACGTAACTATGGTTTATAAATGATATTTATGGTTTAAAATGATCCGTCTAGAACAATATAATATTATGTAATTGTACGTTACCGTTAAAAATCTCCGTTGAATTATTGTAATCCTGTGAAATTTCCCTTAACATGAGGCGCTCCCGAGTCGCCACTGCTATGGGTGGCCTGGCACGTAATAAAGGAATTCACCGCACTGTTTAACGTTAATTTTAGAGAGAAATACGAAAAGTTCGACTTACAGGGCCGAATGCTTCCGGCCTTCCCTTGCAGCAGGTCTTATTTTGACATTTGTAACATTACGGGATCGTCAATGCGTCGAAAACAACGAAGAAAATTATTCAGTTAGTGCTGTGTGCCGTGATATAGAACCTAAAAAAGAAAAACGAGCTAGACTTGTCAACGATTTCTCCCCGCCACTGCAGTTTGGCCGTGACCACGATCCATGCAACTGGGTTAAAATATCGGCAGTGAGAAATTAAAAAATCCGATATCGTGAGTACGCGTTACATAATAAAACGAAGAAAAGTTATTTTAGAACCTAAAATGTGATGAGCGGATGACCTGATGAATACCTCGACATGAAGTTCATTCCAGTTTTAGGATTCCTACCCAAAAGGTGAAAAAAAAACCTTGAACCCTGAACTACTGAAAAATCCACTGTCCGTCTGTCTGTTTAACTGTTACCAGGCTGTATCTCATGAACTCTGATAGCTAGGCAGTTGAAATGTTAACAGATGATGTTTTTCAGCTGCCGCTATAGCAACGAATCTTAAAAAAAATCCTGTAGAAAAAACCTGTTTTTTTTCCCCTTTTTATAGATACGATGCCCTTCTTTCGCGATTCCAACCCGTCCTTACCCGGTTATTTCGTGACAGAAATGACCTTGCTAGCGGAACTGTGGTCATGTATTGTTACGATAGTTTTGTATCGAACCCAAACGTACGACGTAACGACCCCTATCTCTATTAGGCTCTTTAGCTAACCAAAACATTGTGCCGCCCAACCATTAATTAAGCCATTGGAGAGCCTCAGGGACCCGAAGTTATAGTCGTCCATTGGATGTTAATTTCTAGTTCCTGTTTCCTAAGGGAGCAGTTTTATTCGGTACTATTGTCCGGAATACTCACGGAAAGAATTAAATATGCGATTTCACAAATACGTTTTTTAATTAAATTGTATTGTAAATGTTTTTTCTGAAATATAGTCGAAAACAGCACATTTCTGTAATTGTTTCCAGTATTAACGTCATAAGGTGTGCAGAAATAATTTAGAAAAGATCGCATCTTTTCGAGATATGCCCCTTTTCGATAACTCGAATATAGACTGTTAACTCTCAAGCTATTACTGCTAATTTTGAATTAATAATATGAGGACTTGCTACGAACATTTAATTATTATCATTAAGGACATGCACTGAAAGGCCCCAACGAACTATTAAATGTCGCTACGAGACAGCATTCGTAACGATGAAATCCGTAAACAAACGAATGTACCGACATATCTCTCAACATTAGCAAGCTGAAGTGGCGGTAGGCCGACCATATCGCTTGTAGGACCGATAACAGATGGGGAAGAAAGGTCCTCGAGTGGCGACCACGTTTCGGCAAAAGCACTGATGCAACGAGGTGAACCAGTGATCTGAAGAAGACGGTGGAAAACCGTTGGATTCAGAGGGCGCAGGACCTCAAAGGGCTGATGGATGAATGGATAGAAGTATAAACGATTGGCAAGCCTCAGGGAACCGAAATTATAGTGATTCATTTAGGATAATAATTTCTAGTTCCTGTTACATATGGGAACAGTTTCATTCGGCAACTGTTGTCGGGAGTATACACGAATTATATCTTGTTTATAAATTGGAATAACTATTGAAAATACTATTCATTATCTGACTGCATGCTCGTTTGTAGCAAACCACTTGATGGCAAGTGGTCACTGCTACCAATGGACATCGTGTAAGCAACTTCACATACAACATAGGTTCTATTTGAAGTCAATCCCAGATGCTTGTCTACTCCTGAGGACTAAGATGGTCGTGTCATATAAAAGTGTGCCGGCAACTACACCCTTCCAACGAAACGCAATTGCTTCACGCCAGAAAAAGGTGTGGCGGTGGTACCTCTCCGTTCGACCTACGCTGGTTCTAACACTTACCAATTTCAATTCCAAAAAAAATACCTTTCTCATTCCTTCAACAAACCTGTTAGTTTTAAACTTTTAGTTCATGATCTCGTATCAATTTATATAAGCGTATTAGATATTAATTTAGTGGTCGAGTGGCGCTCGTGTCCGTTAATCGGCTATCTGGGGATTAGCGCCGTACGTTAGATCATTACCGTTCTTAGTTCCTGTTTTATTCTCAGTTAAATTGAACAAGGTTTCATTCATTAAACTCCACGGAAATATCTCTTAATATATTATAGTTATCAATAGGTCTTATACCATAAAAAAACAGTACTTGTCAAAAAACTAAGTCCCGCAAGTCAGTTCTTTTACCGTAAAAAATTGTGAGATCTATGTTGGTAATTATTTTATTTAGTCACTTCTTCTGTTTAATTTGTTACGTAATATCAAACCTTTTTTTTGTTCTCGAGGAATACCTTAAAAAAGTACACTACGACGTGGGAGCGACGCAGGGTTATGTGGATTTTTTACCGCACTAAAAGCTTCGTCCAGCGCTACGGACGGCCACCGAGGAGGCCATCCTCAGCGCTGGATGAAGGAATTCGGGATCTCCAACGGAACACAACCGAAGTCCTTCGAGCGCGATGCCCCTTTCGGGCTCCTCCTTGGTGCGTGGTGGTGGTGGTGCGTTGAGCGAATACGCTCAACGCACTTTGTGTTCAATGCGGCGGCATACGACCACACACGCCGCCGTTTTTCCCAGGGCCGCTTGGCTGAATGATCCGAAAGTCCCTTTGAGTCGCCTATTACGGCAGAATGGGGATACCATAGCCCTATTCTGGGCCTTCAAACCATCTCATAGTGGCCATATTTATATTAAAAATCTTCAACGTTTTAAATAAATAGATTGACTAGGCAATCACACTAAACCATCTAATTTATGTATGTATTACTAGTGAGATTCATTATGTTTCAATGCGGAATTGAAATGCCTTGTGCAATGACAAGGCATTTCAGGTAATTGATTGTTTAAGGGACTTTTGTGATACACGATGTAGTGTTAAGTCCGTAGAACAAGTCTAAACTCGATAGAACACTTGAGGTTTGAATCAGGAAGTAACACTATCATTCATATTTCTGCTTCAGAACCGCAGTTCAGTAATGCTGTATTCTGGTTTAAAAAATGTGGACAGGTAGACTAACTTATCCAAGACGTTCCAAATCATCCTAGGAGGTAGCAATGAATCTTTAGCCAAATTTAGGCAAGACTGATCTGATCTATCTATAAATGACAGAGGCACTTATGGCGTTCCAAGTTAGCCTTTTTGCTTTCTACATTTGAAGTCAAATTTCTATTTTAAAAAATACATAGATATTTGTTTTAGTTAGCTCTAACTTTGTTTCAAAGATAAACCTCTTATAGGAAAAGCTGACCCAATTTAACTAAGTTTACGCAAAAGCTGACACGGCCTTTCATCCAAACCAATTAACTCATCCTTTAAAACTAGTCATAAAATAGGTTATTATAAAAACTAATATGACCCCGACCGACCCTTCAAATTTATTTATAGCGAACCACGAGGCAAATAAACAAAAAGCTATTAATTAGTCGCGGTTATAAGTCCCGTCACCCCTGTCTCCCCGCTAATAGCATTAATTACGTTACTTATTAAATTTTCATGGGTGCCACTAACGCGAATATGCTGAATAGGGATGATGGGAAATAGTGACGCGAATTCCCTACTGCTTACGTAATCTATAAAGTTAAGCAACCTCGGGTGCGGTTGGGACTTGGATGGGTGACCGCCGGTGGGTGAGGCCATGTATAAGACGTACGTTAACGTCACGTACACGTAGACACGTAGTTTAATAAAATATTAAAATCTTACGATTGAATAGCGGTAACGTAACGTAATTTGGGGGGAGAGAGGGTCTTGTAAACGTTACGATGCGTTACAGTAGAGGAAGAAGAGGAGTTTGAACAACGCATTATGTAATATGTTTGTTTTATTTAAGAATAAAACCTTATTTAAGTAAAACACGGCCACAGTGACTTGCTGCCAAAGTTCAGTGAGGAACTATCTTCCTCAACTATAGATGCAACAAAATGTTACCGTGCGTTATTTGGGGGGAGGGGGTCTAAAATCTTCAAAATTGCGTTACCCTAAACCAAGTAGAAGCCAATGTTTAAGTACCATGGTTAAGTGTACCAAGTTGATTATGAACAAGTAACAATATTAAATTGATAAAAAATCGGCTGCTTAAAGAAGAATCCATCGTTTTGTTTGTTTTTTGTTTTAACGACTTTTTTAATTTAACGTCTTGATAGTAACAATGTATAGTATCACTCTCACTATTGTGTCGTTTTAAATCATATGTGATTTTTAAAGTGGTAGAACCAGTGTGTTTCGACCGGGGAAGTACCACTGCCACATCTATTTCTAGCGTGAAGCATTTCTTGCGTTTCGATGGAAGGGTGTGGTTGCCGGCACTCTTTCACATAAGGTGGCCATCAATGGTGCTCAAAAGAAGCAACGAATCTGTGATTGACTTCAGATGTTCTGTATGTAGTTGATTTTAAGATGTCCATGGGCGGCAGTGACCACTCACCATCAGGTGGACTGCATGCTCGTTTGCTACTTTAGTCAGATAAAAAAATGTTAAATCCGTCAAGCCGTTTGGGCTGTGGCGTGTGCCAAATAAATTAACATACACACAAACATAATTACATACACATATACTCTCAAAACAATACCCTCCTTCTGTTGTAGGCGGGTAAAAACAAATTAAAAAAAAAACACCAGGATATCGCCACCATAAATCCACACCATTCCTATCGAACTGAAATCTCATTACGTCGGACAATTCAAATGGAACTGCGCTCGCAAAGATCAACTACTGGTAGCTTCGGGAATTTTCAATTGGTTTCCTTTAATGCCTCCACTAAATGGCGATTCAGTGGCATCTTTTATTAACTCGTTCAAAGACGGAGTCTAATTATAAAGTTTTGAACTTTATGGCTGAAAGAAATTTTTATTCTTTTCATTCGCTGCTCCAGTTGAGAGTGGATTGTGGGAGGATTTTTTGTATAATTATATATGGATGTAGAAGAATGTTACTTAAATAGCTCATGTTTTTAAAATTATGTAGGTTTTTTGAAGTGAAACTTCTTTAGGCGCATGAGGGTAAATTTTTTACAGATGAAACGTCACGCCGGTATGCAACGGAATTGTCGGAAAAGAGAGAGAGAGTGATCGAGACCGATTGAGAGAGAGTAAGACAGGGCGAACGTAGCATGAGCAACTAGCCGTGGAGTGAGAGTAAGGAGCAAGCGAGTGAGAAAGATTGAGAGAAAAAGTGAGACAGAGCGAACGTCGTATCACGCCTTTAGATCACGATTTATAAATTAGTTCCCCAAAGAAGTTTCACTTCTGACATGTGTACTTTGTACGCACGCATGTTTTTATACGATTGACGTGAACCAGCATGCAGTAAACCTGATGCTAAGTGGTATCTGCCACACCAGGACATCTGTAATGAACTTCATATAAATCAAGGGCTGTATCTGAAATCAATCACAGCTGAGTTGATACTTCTGAAGAATAAAATGGCTCCGTAGGATATGTTACGTTTCGAAGGAAGGGTGAACCCACTCACGTTTTTATGAGACGACCATCTTGGCCCTCGGGAGTGGCAACATTTTTGATTGACGTCAGGTAGAATCCATGTTCTATATATATAGAACCACCAAACGAACATGCAGTCCATTATTAAGCAACCATTTATAGTTTAATCTTAGAAAAACAATTAAATACGATGTCACTGCTATAAGCCATTAGTCACACCTAGTCCTAATTTAACATAGATTCTGTTATGTAGAGTATCAAGGAGACAAATATTAATAATTAGCTGTCTAAAAGTCACAAATCTAACATTATCAGTGTTTCTCCTCTATATTATACATAAAAACCTTCCTAAACATACATAAGGACAGACAACGGGAAGCGACTTTGTTTTACTATGTAATGATGATATTACTTCACCAGGAAACGAAGATTAAACGTTTCCTGGCATGTTGTTATAAATTTTTTAATCTCTTTTTAGTCTGCTGCCCTTGACCCTTTTTAAGTATTTTTTTATTCGAAAAGGACAGTGTAGACATAAACACTATTTAGATATTAAATGTTACATTGTACGAATAATTCTAAAAAAAAAACTTAAAAATCTATTGTGATTTCTCTACACTACATATTATAAATGAATTTAAATATAATTGTATATCCCGTTCATTTTAACCTCCGCGCTACACATTCTTCATCAGAATGTGTAATGTTTTTGTATGCCTGAAAATGTTTAATTTTAATTCTCAACATATTTTGATGCTTTAACGGGACTCTTACAAATACAATATTCAATTTACTAACGTATGTGAAGTTTGGCCACAGACATAACAGGAAGAAAATAAACTTCTAATCACAGAAAGAAAGGTTTTATGCGACTTCACAGTGGTAAAACCAGTGTAGTTCGACCGGGAAAGTACCACCGCCACACCTATTTCTAGCGTGACGCATTTCTTGCGTTTCGATAGAAGGGTGTGGTTGCCGGCACACTTTCACATGAGGCGACCATCATAACCCTCGGGAGCAGCAACGCATCTGTGATTGATTTTAGTTGGAACCCATGTTTTGTATGTAGTTGATTACAGATATCCATGGGCGGCAGTGACCATTTACCATCAGGTGGACTGCATGCTCGTTTGCTACTTCAGTCAGATAAAAAAATATCTTGGGATCCGCTTAAAGATCTGATGGTAGTTTGCGGATCTGAAAGAATGCCAAGATTGAACAATTCGTAGCCCAATCCTCCGTTGGCTCAACCATGTTGAGAGAATGTGAGAAGATCGCGGGGTGAAAGGAGCATATCTGGGCCAACCTACAGGGCGGCGTCCTATCAGTCGTCCTAGGTATGAACATTTAAGTTTATGGCGGATCTTTGGAAGTTCGAGTAACTAACAGGCAAGTAGTAACCAGGGACCGCGTCAGATGGAGAACTCTCATAGCAGAAGCCACGACCCTCTTTGTTGACGTTGAGTTAACGGAGTAACCTTATAACCAAGCTTCTTTGCATAGAGACTACCTTCCATAATAATGAGATTATGATAAATAATAATTTAGTGTTCAAGACTAATGCACTGGAATTGGTAGATGATTTCTCAAAATTGAATTCAAATGACATTATATTGAATGTCGACGACTACCATAGACTGACATGCCAAAACTACTTATACGAGTTTATTACGTTTCCGTAAAACAATCATTGTTTACGTTTTACTCAGTTACTTCTTCTTATTCAAACTTACCTTGCAATGTACTTTAAATTGATGAGCGAACACATAAGCGATGATTGTTCGACGAAATTTGATTAACATTTACTAAAGACGCTAAAATCGGTAGGTGCCAAAACTAGGCTAATATATTTTTAGGCAAAAGTATTAAAAAAGTGAATAAGAAATTTATAAACGAATCTTATTACACAAGTTGGTTTACCCGTCTAAATACATTATCTGAAATTGACTCGACCAAAACTTTACTCCATTTAGGATTAGATTCCAACGAACTGCTAATTCTAAGCCTTTATAAATTCAGTGGTGTCTCTTTATAACGCTAGGGGACGTGAATAAATCATCACGATGTATAATTTATGTGCGGAATCTCTATTGTTATCGGTCTACAGTTTCAGAACGAAATTTTATGTTCAAACTGGATCAAACCGGTCGCGTCCGAATAAAACTGGGTATAGCCGGTCCGCTGTAAATAGTGTGATCGTTTGCTTTGCATATAACGCTAGTTTTAATCTGTATTGGGCTTTTGGGATTAATCATACCAAATGTTGGCAATCGACTGGTATTTGTTCGATATTGGACTGTTGTGAAATAATTGTAAATTCCTTTTTGGAGTATTGTATAGGATTGGTTTGCGTCATTTTTTTCTGTAAACATTTTTAGCTCCATTTATTAAGCTCTTGCCTTTACTTTTTTGTAATATAACGATTTTTACGTTTGCAAAAGTATTTAATAATTTTGTAAATTGTTCAAATAAGTTCGATCATTACGTTTTTTCCATCCGTTCATCCATTTAACTTTCAAGGTCCTCTACTGTTGCGTACCTTCCGTAATGGGAGTTTTTGGCAATAATCACCGCGCGTGACATGCGTATTGGTAACTAGAGTGGCTGTATATGATACATTAGAAGATGCTATCTTTTGTCGCCTCCTATGATATCCACGGGATGGAAGTGGAATGGAATTTATTGGAATTTATTGGAATGTGGTAGAACCAGTGTAGTTCGACCGGGGAAGTACCACCGCCACACCTATTTCTAGCGTAAAGCATTTCTTGCGTTTCGATAGAAGGGTGTGGTTGCCGGCACACTTTTACATGAGGCGACCATCATAGTCCTCGGGAGTAGCAACGCATCTGTGTTTGACTTCAGATAGAACCCATGTTCTGTATGAAGTTGATTACAGGTGTCCATGAGCGGCAGTGACCACTTACCATCAGGTGGACTGCATGCTCGTTTGCTACTTCAGTCAAATAAAAAAAAAAAAAAAAAAAAATTTCCAAATGATGGTATTTAAGACTGATTCTACACAGCACAGAGATTTTGATTATAAGTAAAATTCTTAAAATTGAGTAGTCCATGATATAATTAGTAGGTACATAGATATATGATGATTTTGTGATAGCAAATAGTTATTTTATTGCCACTTTGTATTTATTTATTTAACAAAAATATGTATATTTCCTGATGATGAATAAGAAGTCAGAGACAGTATTTGGGCTGGGCCATGAGAAGCTACTTGATAGAAATGAGATAATACTGATGTAATTGGTATGTGACAAGAAGATTACATGGGAATAAGACAAAATTACAACTTCGATTCAAATATTTTATTTAAATTATTTGATACCAAACACAAGGAGCGTTCTTGAAATCGAATCTGAATGCACAATGACAAGGCAATCAGACTACTTTTATAACTAGAAATTAAAATGTACGTCCCAAAGGACGCTGGTTGATCGAAGTTATTAAATCAGAACGTCACCAGAATACTATAACAGAATTGAACGATAGATATGCGATCCTAGTATTTGAAATTAAGTTTTCAGTGCAGTATTTGTATTGAAATGAAATAAAATGGAGCTACTAAAATGAAGGACACGGCTACATGAATGATACTTTTAAGTGTCGTAATAAAATGTCTAGTATAAATGACTCAGCGATGTCCTTCATAAAGGATTTATAATGTCAGTGGCATATCATAAAATAAATATGTGAAATGTCTTTTAAATCCATATTGGCATATTGACGTATTGAAAAGGACAGAGTGAAATATAAATAAAAAATAAATTAAATTCTAATAATAGAGGACAGAGCAAACGGACCTATTTTCATAACTAGCAATTAAATGGTTCGTCCCAAAGGACGTTGCTCGATCGAAGTTAGTTAATCGGAATGTCACTAGCCCGCCACAACAAGGGACTTGGATGATGAATACCAAAAAATATATTAGGATTTAATAGTGCTATAGTAAAATATAAAAATATTTTAGATTTAGACTTTAGATTCCCGTTTTTTTTATGGTTGAAGTAGCAAACGAGCATGCAGTCCTGATGGTAAGTGGTCACTGCCCATGGACATCTGTACGCAACCGCAATTAGAATATGGGTTCTATCTGAAGTCAATCACAGAAGTAGCAGCGCATGCTACTCCCGAGGACTATGAAGGTGGCCTCATATAAAAGTGTGCCGACAACCACACCCTTCGATCGAAACGCAAGAAATGCTTCACGCTAGAAATAGGTGTGACGGTGGTATTTCTCTGGTAGAACTACACTGGTTCTAATTACTTTTTGCCTATATATTTTAAAATACAAAATCACATACAAAATAAAGAAATAAAGAAACTCCTGCCATAAAATAAATACATGAAATACATACATTAAAAAGTAAATTATCAGGCTTATTGTATATAGGTAAAAGCTGGCTTAGTGTTACGTCCCGCATAACATGTGATCATAGCCTTAGTTTGTAAGCTTATATTAAGTCGGAGCAAGATCGCGCCCTTGCCGATCGCTGGCGATCAGAGATTACCATAACAATACCGAAGTGGCCGCGGGGTTTTCCCGTAAATACGGAATTATATTTAAGACATATGAAATTTTAAATCTTTGGAAAAGGTTCTGATACGGATTTTTATTTCGTATACCCTTAAAAAGAAAGTACACATATTTTAAAAGTTAGATTGCTACTATATTTTTTCATAAATAAGCGTGGAAAAAATCTCATGAGGCGCTTTCATCACCGGAGTGTTTTTTGAAATAAGGGAAATTAAAATTATATGGAAATAAAAGTTTTATTTTTTATATTTTTATTTGCTATCACAACAATAACTTTTAACTTGTTATGAATAATAAGTAAGAGTATAAGAAAAACAATGTATTCCACAATTTATTTGTTCTTCCGTAGGCCTAAACAAAATTAAGGCATTTTATGATGACTTACAACTAGTATTACTTTACGTATTATTTATTTATTTATTTATTTAAGGTCACTAACGCACTGTACACCATTACGTTGGTTAACAATAAACATAATATGGCTTATAATTCTAGGCACCAGTACAATTACTAGTAACGTGGACAATCAATGCAACATTATTATATTTTTTTTAATAATCGGAATTAAATGAAAATCGGAATTACATGAGATCATAGCCTTTTGTAAGCTTATATTAAGTCGGAGCAAGATCGCGCCCTTACCGCCGGGAATCGCTGGCGATTACAGATTACCATAACAATACCGAAGTGGCCGCGGGGTGTTTCCCGGGAATACGGAATTATATTTGAAATTTTTAAATCTTTGAAAAAGGTTCTAATCAGGTTTTTCTTTTTTAAATCCTTAAAAATAAAGTAGGTATATATTTTGAAAGAGCTTATGTTGTACGTTAAATGTTCGTAGATCGTAACTTACATACATTTGACGACCCGCATGGCGGAGCGGTTACCATACCGGTCGGACGAGCAATGGGTTCCGGGTTCGAGTCCCGACCAGACAGGTATTTGAATGATGAGTTTAGATTCATGTTCTGGGTCTGGGTGTGTGTATAAACATCTTGTGTGTGTTCATGGCACGACACAGGAGAAGCGTATAGTGCTATTACGAATTTATGTATAGCTGATAAATACTTTAAATTCGTTTTTATTTATAAGCTTTATTTGATTGAGTTTTAAAATCTTCCCTAGGTAAGTAATATTGCTAAAATATGTGGTCGTAAATAAGCTTCAAGAAAATATCATTAGACGCTTTGAACAACTAAGGTTTAGTAAATATTGGAGTTATAAAATTGCATCGTACCAAAGAATATTTTTATATGCTATTAATAAAATATTTCTAACCAATGGTAACCAGTAGTAGTGTAATAAAAAATATTGTTACTGTTAATTTTTTAAATGCCACCGTAGGGTTATCCAAATATCGCGGGTTGACGATGCTTTTAAGTTCATATAATAGGTGGATTACAGGTAGTAGAACCAGCGTAGTTCGACCGAGGAAGTACCACCGCTACACCTATTTCCAACGTGAAGCATTTCTTGCGTTTTGATGGAAGGGTGTGGTAGCCGGCACACTTTTATATGACGCGACCATCTTAGCCGTCAAAGTAGCAACGCATCTGAGATTGACTTCAGATAAAACCCATGTTTTATTTGAAGTTGCTCACACATGTTCACGGGCGGCAGTGACCATTTACCATCGGGTGGACTGCATGCTCGTTTGCTACTTCAATCAGATAAAAAAAATAGCATAAAGACCATAATTATAAAGTTGTTGTGCTTAGAAAAATGCAACTGTATACCAAAGTCAAATAAGCTTTTAAAAAATTTCTACCTTTTTATTTCGATGGTCTAGTAGTAACTTATTTTGTAAGTATTGAATAAGCAAAAAAAAAAATTATGAAACCATATCAACATTAGTGTAATTGATTTTAAGTATATACCTGTACTTCGTATTTTTTGAAAATCCGTCAGATTCGCTTTCACGTCATTAAGTAAATCCAACTAAGATTATTGCTAAGCTATTGACTTACTAGTTACCCAGAAATTCGTAAAGCTAAAACGTTGTAGGTCGGTCATTAAAATTGGTTAGTAGTGCGTAGTCTAAGGATTAGTTCCGGGATACGACTCCGCTAATTGATTACGAGAATTGAATGATAATCCTTAGATACGCTGGTTGTATTTGTAGTGTTTGGTAGGTCTGTTTGTTTTTTTGTTATGTATTTTGGAAATCAGCAATGATTAATTACCACTGCTCTACACCGATGGAAACTTAAACACAAAAAAACACCCATTCTACACTCATAGCCCCACAGTAGGATTTCCTCCTGTGTCGTGGGTACCACGGACATACACACAAGACGAGTATTCGTCTTGTGTGTATGTCCATGGTACACAAACACCCAGACCCAGAACACGACTCTAAATTCACCATTCAGATACCTGTCAGGCCTGGAATCGAACCCAGAACACATGGCGTGTCAGACCGGAATGGTAACCGCTCCTCAACGCCGTCAACGCCTCAGAGTTCTTTAAAAGTCAATAGATTTGTCTATGTACTTCGACGACTTAGCAAAACAAGCGATCGCAAAATGACGCTCATGGCTTACCATGGCTACGTTGCTTCCACTTTAAGATATGGCCTTATTATATGGGGTAATTCGTCGCATATCAATAGTGTATTTCTGGCACAAAAAAGATGTGTGCGGGCTATAGTTGGTGCACCTCCGTGGGAATCATGCCGTTCGTTATTTAAGGAATTCCGTATATTACCACTAGCCTTTATGTATATTTTTGAGGTTGCCAAGTTTGTAAGAAAACACAGCGATAGATTTGTACTTAGTAACAGATGTCGTGGGCCTAAAAAACTAATAGTTGAAGGCATAATGAAGACTGGTCTATTTAAAAGAAACTGTTATTATATGTGTGTTCGTATATTTAACAACTTGCCAGACTCTCTAAAAGACTTGCCACTTCTACGATTTAAAAAAATGCTATTTGAATTTCTAATCCTACATCGATTTTATTCACTTCAAGATTTTTTTAATTGCAATAATGTAATAATATAATAAAATGATTTTAATCGAGCTCAGATAATGTTATGTTTGTTATGACGCCACGTAATAGATGTTAGTATTCCTAATATGACACTTTCAAATGACATTGTACGAAACTGAACTGTGTGTAATTAATTTATTAGGTAATTATCTGAATTTGACATAGATTTCATTGATTGACATATTAATTTTTATATTAATTAAATATTGTAATAATTTGATTCTATTAATAATTTATCTGATTATGTAATAATAATGATAATTGTAAATTGATGTAACTTAAATTTGTATATTTTATAAATTTGCATGCCTTGACTGGTGGACCTTGGCGAACTTATATGTATACATTTATTACGTATTTTGTGATTTAGAACATTTTGTGTACCCATGTCCCTGCAAATAAATAAATAAATAAATAAAAAACTTTTTAGAAGTATGTGACTAATTATCTACTAATTCGTACTTGGCCAGTGCGCTGTTAAGTCGTTAAGTCATTCCTGAATCACTGCTGGGGACGGGCCAACAGAAAAACAGGAATGACTTGACGGAGATTTTGACAATCAACACTTCAATTTTCACAATCAAAACTAACCTACTTGTTTTTATATGACTTACGTTTATATGAGGCGACCACGTCAGTTCTCGGGAGCAGCAATGCATCTTTAATTTACTTTACATATCTTAAGTTCTGTATGAAGCTTCAGATCCATAGGCGGCAGTTACCACTTACCAATAAACTCATTTTGTGGTATAAGAACTGTATTTCGAGACTTACTTTTGTGTGTAAAGTTCAAATATAAAGATAAGAAATCCCTTACTTTAAAATTAATTTCTTGAAGGCACCACACACATACTTCTCTAAGACTCTATCAATATCGTACCCGCAAAAGTGTTGATTTCCTGGTCTTAAGTACAATTCTTAAGTCAAGGCGAGTAAAAATATTTTTTTATTATTTACTCTTTACACAAAACTGCCTTGTATTTATATATAAAATATTTTCTTATTTCGTTTCATGCGTGCGATGATTACACACATAGATATATACTTATTTGCGTATGTTAATTTTAATTCATTTATATGTCCTTTTTCAGGTAATGTTGATTTATTTATTTGTCTGCGTGGACAGAGTTCGACCTTGAAAACTAAGGAAGACGCACTCGTCTTACAACCTGCAACCAAAACAAAGCATTATTCATCACTGTTATAAAAAGAAAATTAGTTTATTCCACAACAGTCGAACTACGTTGTATTCATCTGTTTGCAAAAGCCGCACACGGCGTTAATCGCGGTCTCTCATAATCTTGCTCCACAGGCTATTATAGCTATATTGCTGGCCCAAGAGACGCCGCGGTAACTGTTAATTACAGAAATTGGATCCGCAATGAATACGCACACTGGGCACTGGACGCCATTAATGAATTACTGGTGCCATTAGTTGCTGGGCAATGGGATGATTGATGGTGGAACATAATTTGTTTTAGAATCGTTATTAACTGTAGTAAATCATTAAAAAGCATTCGTAAAAATGCGCCAAAACTTTTTTAATTACGACTTTACTCTCGACTTTTGATATTCAGTAGCAACCGGCTACTATATATTATTTTATATCACTTGTGTCTCGTTTTCGTTAATTTTACATTTTCATTTAACATATCAGAAAATTAATAAATTTAGGATTTGCTTTCTATTCTTAGTTAATGAATTATATCTACAAACTGACAAGGGAAACGAAACTTGAAGAAATAATAAGGATAGGAATTTGTAAATCGTCTAATTTCAAAATTATGAATTATATAGTTATTTGGCTTTGGTGTTGCATTTTTCATGATTTAAGAAAGATTGCTTTTCGTGAAACAAAACATGCTTGATGAAAGGTATGTTTGCCTGCTGAAAAATATATATGTTCAAATACATCTAAAATGGTAATACATACAGGTTTGTTCACATGATCGGCTTTTCTATATGGTTACAGATGTCCCTAGACAGCCTTCTGGTGAACTACCAATTTTTTTTTTCATCTGTTATCTGATTGAAGCAGCAAATGAGAATGCGGTCCACCTGATGGTAAGTGGTCACTGTCGCCCGTGGACATTTGTAACCAACTTCATATAGGACATGAATTCTATTAGAAGTCAATCACAGATGCTACTTAAAATGTATATTGTATATTGTTATTTTGAAACTGTACTATCCGTATCCCATGTTGAATATTGCGTAAAACTGTTGAACTTTTGACGACGTCGAAATTGGATGTTATATGGGTAACTTTGAACGGTTCAAAGTTACCTGTATCATAAAAAAATATTTTTTTCGGAGGCTCAGGGTCGCTCAGCGTGCTATGGAGAGGGTTATGCTCGGAATTTCGCTACGAGACATGATTCGCAACGATGAAATCCGTAGACGAACGAAGCTTACCGACATAGCTCTCAAAATTAGCAGGCTGAAGTGGCAATGGGCCGCCACATCGCTCGTAGGACCGATAACCGATGGGGAAGAAAGGTCCTCGATTGGCGACCATGTTTAGGCAAAAGGAGTACCGGTCGCCCCCCTACCAGATGGACCGGTGACCTGAAGAAGACAGCGGGAAACCGTTGGATTCAGAGGACACAGGACCGGTTGGAGTGGCCCCATTTAGGGGAGGCCTATGTTATGTCCATGTTCCGTCCATCCTTTTTTTTTTTTGTTTTCGAGGGGGAAACCTTCCAAAGGTACCCGATGTTCCGTCCATCCTATGGATGGATGGAATAAATAATCAAAAAAAAACTAGTATCTTATTTTACCACCAAATTGATCGACCTTGATTCATATGGCAAGACCAAGTTGTCTATTGCATTTATATATCAAAATAAATGTATTTTTTATAGATTTGGTTTTAATTAACAAAAATATGTTAATTAATTTTACTCAGACCTTAAAATATTCGATTAATGACGGATTTTATATCCTCAAAAAATTATATTCAAAGTTACCCAAAACTAAGGATAACTTTGAATTTGAGTTTTAGGGGTAATTGTGGATAGTTTAATTGTTTTCTCCGTAAATTTATTGTGTTAGATTAATAAACCAGCTAAAAAGGACACTATTCATTTAATAAAAACAAGGTGCAATAAATATAAAACAGATTATAATATCACAAATATTGTAAAAAATGTTTAAAGTTACCCAAATCGAGTTTACTATATTTTTTCATAAATAAGCGTGGAAAAAATCTCATGAGGCGCTTTCATCACCTGAGTGTTTTTTGAAATAAGGGAAATTAAAATTATATGGAATTAAAAGTTTTATTTTTATTTGCTATCATAACAATAACTTTAAACTTGTTATGAATTATAAGTGAGAATAGAAGAAAAAACATTAAATTCAACAATTTATTAGTTCTTCTGTAGGCCTAAACAAAATAAACGCATTTTATGACGACTTACAACTAGTATTACGTTACGCAAAACATATGATCATAGCCTTAGGTTGTAAGCTTATAATATAATGTAGCTTTGTCGGAGCAAGATCGCGCCCTTACCGCCGGGAATCGCTGGCGATTACAGATTACCATAATAATACCGAAGTGGCCGCGGGGTGTTTCCCGGGAATACGGAATTATATTTGACATTTTTAAATCTTTGAGAAAGGTTCTATTCAGGTTTTTCTTTTGTAAATTCTTAAAAATAAAGTAGGTATATATATTTTGAAAGAGCTTATGTTTTTCGTTAAATGTTCGTAGAACGTAACCTGCGGTATTCGCTATTGCGAATTTATTTAATAAGAGTATATTTGATAAATACTTTGAACATGTTTTTATTTATATTTCAGTAATATTGATATTTTTTTCGTAAATAAGCTATAAGAAAATCTCATTAGGCGCTTTCAACACCTAAGATGTAGCAAGTGATGGAATCTTAAAATTGTGTCGAAGCCAAATAATGTTTTTATATATTATTATGATTAATTTCGAACCAGTGGTATAACCACTAGTAGTGTAATTAAAAATATTATAACTGACAATTTTTTTAATGCCACCGTAGGACTACCTATACAAATATCACGAGTTGACGATGCTTTTAAGTTCATATAATAGCATAACGACCACAGAAAGTTGTTGTGTTTAGAAAAATGCAACTGTACACCAAAATCAAATAAACTTTTAAAAATTTCCTACCTTTTTGTTTCGATAGTCTACTAGTAACTTATTTTGTAAGTTTTGATTAAGCAAAAAAAATATTTACTTAAGTTATGGAACCATTCCAACATTACTGTAATGATTTTATGTATATACCTGTACTTCGTATTTTTTTGAAAATATTCGTCAGATGCGCTTTCACGTCATTAAGTAAATCTAACTAAGATTATTGCTAAGCTATTGATTTACTAGTTACCCAGAAATTCGTAAAGCTAAAACGTTGTAGGTCGGTCATTAAAATCGGTTAGTAGTGCGTAGTCTGAGGATTAGTTCCGGGATACGACTCCGCTAATTGATCACGAGAATTGAATGATAATCCTTAGATACGATGGTTGTATTTGTAGTGTTTGGTAGGTCTGTTTGTTTTTTTGTTAAGTATTTTGGAAATCAGCAGATATTAATTACCACTACTCTACACCGATGGAAACTCAAACACAAAAAAAAAACACGCATTTTACACTCATAGCCCCACAATACGATTTTCTACTGTGTCATGGGTACCATAAACATACACACAAGACGAATACACAAACACTCAGACCCAGAACACGAATCTAAATTCATCATTCAGATACCTGTCTGGCCTGGAATCGAACCCGGAACCCATGGCGCGTCAGACCGGAACGGTAACCGCTCACACGGGTCGTCAGCGCCTCAGAGTTCTTTAAAAAACTTTTTAGAAGTATGTGACTATTTATCTACTAATTCGTACTTGGCCAGTGCGCTGGTAAGTCGTTAAGTCATTCTTGAATCACTGCTGGGGACGGGACAACAGAAAAACAGGAATGACTTGACGACGATTTTGACAATCAAAACTAACCTACTTGTTTTTATATGTCTTACGTTTATATGAGGCGACCACGTCAGTTCTTGGGAGTAGCAATGCATCTTTAATTTACTTTACATCTTAAGTTCTGAATGAAGCTTCAGATCCATAGGTGGCAGTTACCACTTACCAATAAACCCATTTTGTAGTATAAGAACTGTATTTCGAGACTTACTTTTTGAAGTGAAACTTCTTTAGGCGCATGAGGGTAAAATTTTTACAGATGAAACGTCACGCCGGTATGCAACGGAAGTGTCGGAAAAGAGAGAGAGAGTGATCGAGACCGATTGAGAGAGAGTAAGACAGGGCGAACGTAGCATGAGCAACTAGCCGTGGAGTGAGAGTAGGGAGCAAGCGAGTGAGAAAGATTGAGAGAAAAAGTGAGACAGAGCGAACGTCGCATCACGCATAGTGCTATGGAGTGTGAGGTGGGAGAGAGCTATAGTGAGAAAGATTGAACAAGAGAGAGAGAGAATACGGGATATCGAGAAAGAATACACGCCCTATTGGTTGTGTATTCGTTTACTAGTTAATTATTAGAACTTTAGATGGCATTTCTGTCGCATAGTGTAATATTTACAATATTATTAGGCACTTCTACAGTGAATAAACAGTAAGTGAATTTTATAAATAAAAACTTTGTGAAAAACTTTGTGAAAAAACTTTGTGAATAAATTTGTAAGTTGTCCTGTATCAAGCAATTATTCGAAGTAAGTAATATATCTGTTATCTTTTTGTTTATTTACAATTTTGATATTATTTTCAAAGAAGTTTCACTTCTGACATGTGTACTTTGTACGCACGCATGTTTTTTTGGGTACATTTACGTCTTGATGGGATTTAGAATTCATATGAAGTTCAAATATAGAGATAAGAAATCCCTTACTTTAAAGTTAATTTCTTGAAGGCACCACACACATAGTACTTATCTAGGACTCTATCAATATCGTACCCGCAAAAGTGTTGATTTCCTGGTCTTCAGTTCAATTCTTAAGTGAAAGCGATTAAAATTATTTTTTTATTATTTACTTTTTACACAAAATTAACTTGTATTTATGTATAAAAAAATATATTCGTGCGTACCATAAATACACACATAGATATATAATTATTTATGTATGTTAATTTTGATTCATTTATATGTTTTTTATGGTAATGTTGATTTATTTATTTGTCTGCGTGGACAGAGATCAACCTTGAAAACAAAGGAAGGCGCCCCCGTCTTACTACAACCTGCTACCAAAACAAAGTGTCATTTATCATGTCGTTATAAAAAGAATCAAGTCATTATAAAAAGAAAGTATTATGTAAAGAAAGTATATAATATCATGTTGTTAAAAAAAGAGAGTATAACATTATAAAAAGTTAGTGTTGCTGTTCCACTACAGTCAAACTACGTTGTATTCTGTTGATCGCAAAAGCCGCATACGGTGTTAATCGCGGTCGCTCATAATCTTGCTCCACACGCTATTATGGCTATATTGCTGCCCCAAGAGACGCCACGGTAGCTGTTAATTACAGAAATTGGATCCGCAATGAATACGCACACTGGGCACTGGACGCCATTAATGAATTACTGGTGCCATTTGCTGGGCAATGGGATGATTGATGGTGAAACATAATTTGTTTTAGAATCGTTATTAACTGTAGTAAATCATTAAAAAGCATTCGTAAAAGAGTGCCAAAAGTTTTTTAATTACGACTTTACTCTCGACTTTTGATTTTCAGTAGCAACCGGCTACTATATATTATTTTTTTATCACTTGTGCCTCGTTTTCGTTCGTTAATTACAATTTTATTTAACATATTAGATTAGATAATAAGTAAATTTAAGATTTGCTTTCTTTCTCTACTAGTGAATTATATCTATAAACTGACGAGGGAACTCAAACTTGAAGAAATCTGTTATATAAGCACATAAAATTAATTACATTAATATTTAATAATTACATTAATAATAGTTTCATACATAAATTTGATACAAAGGATTTTTATTTTAATACTCAATATTTACATAATAATATGGGCACTTGTAAATCATCTAGTTTAGAAATTATGAATTGTATACTTAGTTATTTGGCTGTGGTGTAAAGTTGCATTACGATCTACATTAAGATCTACAATGGTTATACCACCTGGAAAAAATCCCACTACATGAGCATTTCATACTTAAATATTATAAAAATACATTTCTGAATGGCGTCTTAAAGCAGCTTACAAAACGTAGAGATACACATGAAGTTCCGTGACTTAAAATGAACATGACACAAAATTACATTTTCCTCACAAATACGATTTTAATTTGCAAGCAAACAAACTTTGAAGACGTGGAAACCTACAAGAAAACCGTCTTTAATTAAACTGAATATAGTAATCACGGAAGGAACGTCTCATTAAGTGTTAATTAGTCCAGCCTTTGACATGGTCTCAGCCGGCTTACGTTTTGAGTCCGTAAGGACCGTTCTCTTCGTTACCGAGTTGGGTTTACGGTATTAATAGGCGATAAGGTGGTCGAATTAAAGGACATTCTATTTGCAGGCACATTTATTGTTTACTAGTCACCCGTCGCAACAGCTGAAATTCAACCGTAATTTAAATTAAAAACTAAACTTCATATTGTCCAAAGTAGCACCAATATTTTTTTCAAAAAAACTAATTATAACAATCTTGTTAAGTTGCATTTAAAAGCAATAGCGGACATTTTGACAAAGACATCTGACACTTTTGATGTTATGTGTTTTCATATATTGAATGTTCTATTTCTTTTAGGGTGCGTTCCATTACACGATCACAAAGCGCACGCTCACGACCGCAGTTTTTCCCGTTCCATTAGCTTGTGACGTATTCTCTACTGGAACAATCACTTCGACCCACCATGTTAGGTGGGTCGTCGTGAGCGTTGCGTGGGCGTAAGTCATGACGTCATGAGTGACGTTTTCGCCGCGACCACAACGACCGCGGTCGTCTAATGGAACGACGTTTTGGGCGTTTGGGGCGTTGTAATCGCGTTCTGGAACGCGCCCTTAATATGTATGTGTTTGTGTCAAATGTTAGTTGATTTTGTTTCATGAATTATTCGAAAAAAATATTCATAATTATTTGAAAAAAATATTAGCATTGCGCAATCCTTCTTTACATCAATCTTCTATGACCGTGCATTATACTCCTCTGTCTGCTGCAAGTATCTTAAAAACGGATCACAAGTTTTTGCTTAACGTATTAATATATAGATTTTATTATTTCTCATATACGATTGAGTAGCAAGCGAGCATGCAGTCCATCTGTTAGTAAGTGGTCACTGTCGCCCATGGACATTCGTAAGCAATTTCATATAGAACATCTCTATCGGAATTCAATCACATTGCATTGTTACTCATATAAAAGTGTGCCGAAAACCCTTCCACCGAAACGCAAGAAATGCTTCACGCTACAAATAGGTGTGGCGGTAGTACCTCCCCAATTGTTCCACACTGGGTCTTATCTTTTTTTTTTTTTATCTGACTGAAGTAGCAAACGGGCATGCAGTCCACCTGATGGTAAGTGGCCACTGCCGCCCATGGACATCTGTAATCAACCTCATACAGAACATGGGTTCCATCTGAAGTAAATCACAGATGCGTTGCTACTCCCGAGGACTATGATGGTCGCCTCATGTGAAAGTTTGCCGGCAACCACACCCTTCTATCGAAACGCAAGAACTGCTTCACGCTAGAAATAGGTGTGCGGTGGTACTTCCCCGGTCGAACTACACTGGTTCTACCACCTTCAAAGGTTCTTCCACCTGGAAAATATTTGTTGAGTTAAAAACATGTCAAAGAAGCTTTGTCGGTTGGTACCTTGTACTATCGCACGACGCTGGTACTTCTCTGTTCCTTAAGTACAAGTTGTTAAGTTTCCTCAAACAATTATTTACTTTTTCACCTATAAATTGCAGGTATTGTAGCGGCGCAGATGCAATTTCTGTCTTCCCAGGGTAAGTCATCTGCATTATCAGTAATCGGTTTTTTTCATTGATAGTCTATATATTAGGAAAAGAAGCTAACGTTTTAATTTTGAAAAACCCGTAAACTGGTTCACACAGGAAAAAACACATATAAGCGTTGTAGTAGGCCAAGGCTTGGGTTTGATTTAGGGTACAATGCATCATTGTCCCACTGCTGGGCACGAGTCTTCTTTCGGAATGAGAGAGTGTTGTTTTAAGTCATAGTCCACCGCGCTGGCCAAGTGCGAATTGGTGGAGGACGTTGGTTAGTTTTGTTTTATGGGTTTAAATACGATTAATTTTGGTCACTGCGATGAGCAAACATTATCTTTTATTATTTATCTCAGTAATATGAGAGAAATCTCTTCTTAGGCCATTGAAGACTAATACATTACTGTTTAAAAATCTTTATGGATATGCATTTAATAGAGTGATATTTTGCTATGTAGTCTCATTCTCCTTAAAATGTAGCATTAATGAGTAAAGATGTCGTAATGTTAATAATAGATCGGTCCCGGAATAAAAGTGCTTTAATGGTATTGAGTTGTTTAACATAAAGGTCTACAGAATTCTTATTATTGTTATTTCAATTTATGTAATAATAACATTATATCTTATTATCCTGTCATTGCAATTCATGTCATGATAACGTTACGTAATAACTAAGCTTTTCCCAAGGCTTTGCTCGCTTCAATCAATTCTACCTTAGTAAGTATCCTTTGTTATCAGTGGTATATTTATAATACCTATATAAAACATATTATAGTAGTATATTTGTACAAATATATGTCTGTCAAATTTAAGCGAAATACGACTGATATTTATCGCTTGTACTCTACAAATAGATGTATATTCTTCAAAAAACTTGCATTTATAATTAACTAGTTGACCCGGCGAACTTCGTTCCGTCTAAAAGTTAAAAACTAAAATTATCAATGTTCCTTCACTATATTATGCATGTATTATACATATGAACCTTCCTCTTGAATCACTATGTTTATTAAAATAACTGCATTAAGATCCGTAGCGTAGTTTTAAAGGGGACAGACAGCGGGAAGCGATTGTTTTATACTATGTAGTGATATTAATAAGATGAGATTCGAATTAACTTTAAATACAAAACGAACATTCACAAATTTGCAAGAACCGCAATTCAGTTGAATACAGTTTGCGGTACGTCGCAGGATTTTTTAAAATCCATTCTGACAAATGCTTTAATTTCGTTCAACATATGTGCAATATATTAATATGTAGTTTTTTATTGTTTTGCATTGTTACTGCAATTCTCACGTAAGACTACACGTATAATAAATATAATCCGTGATTAATAAAAACACGTCGTCGTCTAACAAAATGAGTAACATTTCTTCTTTCAGTTCAAAGATGTCATTGTTAATTCCGACATCTTGTCACAGTTATCCGGCTGTAGGTACGGTATTATTATGTTAATTCGGTAATCAGCAACGATTCCTTTTGACTTCGACTTAATTTGCCTTAATATTGATTCGATTCGCGATGCGTAGATTCGGAAATATCTCGCTGGAAATGTGATAACATTTGTAAAAACTACGTTAACTAACCTTACGTAAATTAGTTCGTTGACGGTAACATATAACGAAGTGAACGTGAGATGTGACGTCAGGAAGGCCAGGAGTCTTCGTTGCTGTCCATTCTTGAAGATTTCAAGTCAATCACAGGAGTAAACTTCTTCGATTTATTCACAATTGAGGAGGTCCGATCGCTTCGACGGTTAAACAAGAAACATTTCTACCGGCGTTCGCTCGCCTTTTTATAACAATGTTTGGTGAGGTGACAATAACAAATTTATGGAGTGTAAACTAAATTACAATTCTAAAAATCATTAAATATTGCTAATTTAATAAACAAAGAATTTTAGATCTTTAAACTAACAAAAATAATCTTTTTCGGTGACGTGTTTTTCATAAATACGCGGTGTCGCGCCGACATATATATTTCTTTTAGGAATTAAATGGTAAATGAGCATGCTGTCTAATTGATGGTTAGTGGAAACTGCCGTCCATGAACTATAAGCAATTTCATACAAAACAAAATTTTTATTATGTGTTAATCACTAATGCACACGCATGCTGCGCTGTTTATAAGCGACAGCGGCCACTTACCATCAAGTAAACTACATACAGGTTTGCTCTTTCAGTCTTAAATATAAGGACAAAGTTATTAAAAAAAATATAGACGAATTGATAACCTCCTCCTTTTTGGAAGTCGGTTAAAAAATCCTATTCATAAGGATTAAATGTATTATTATTCCACATTAATGGTTGTATATTTTATTTGATTCCGCATTTTCTTATACGTAAACTGCCGTTCTAAATTTAGAAGCACCATCAAGCTGCTATCAACCGATTTCTATGGCCCTCTTATGGTAATGTATAATCGGAATTTCCTCCGAGATTGGATCATACTTATCTTTATAGCCCTTCAGAATTCTTGAGAAAATGTGGACATTTTATTAAGATACGACGAGAACGATGTTATGATTTTTTTTACAAATATGTGACTCAGCAGGTTATAAGACAAACACTACTAAAGTAGTACTAACTTCACAGTTAAAATGCTGAAAGTCTTCTCATCTTCAGGAGTTTTAATTTAGGAAAAATAACTTAACTACCAGAATAGAAAAATCTGTATAAAATGTACTATAGGTATAACAATACTAATATAATTAGTGTTTAAAATACTTTATGGAAAATGGTGTATGTTAATATTGTTACATAAAACCAGTTTGGGTCGACCAGAAAGGTACCACGGTCACATCTATTAGTTGAGTGTAAAAGGGTGTGGATGCCGACTGAATTAAGAACAGAGAAACTTTACATCTTAGAAGCAACGCATCCGTAATTGATTTCAAATGACACCTCTTAGCACTGATAACCTAATGGTTTAAATTTGCCCTCTCGATCGGGAGGTCCGAGGTTCAAACCCAGGCACGCACCACAGATTTTTTTAAAATTATGTGCTTATTGGAAATTAATTATCACTGCTTTTTGGTGAAAGAAAACATCGTGAGGAAACCTACACACCCGAGAGTTCTTAAAAAAAAGTTCTAGGCGGTGGGTGAAGTCCACCACTTCGCAATTGGGCAGCGCGGTGGACTATGTTCTAAACTCTTTCTCTCTGAGAAAAGACCCATGCCCAGCAGTGGGGCAATAAAGGGTTTATGAGAGCAAACCTCTGTTCCTTGCGGATTTCTTAACAGATGTCCAGGCCACGTACCATCTGATGGCCTGGTGCTTACTACAGTTTGCTAAAAAAGTCTTGTGTATTACGTAATTGCTTACGCGTTGCTTACGGGTCTATCAAATTAAATGTAGTTAAACATCTACTTCCAGTATGAAGCAGTTCTTGATTTTGTGTAGTTACCGACTAAATTTCATATGAGCTGAACATTCTAGTCCTCGAAAGCAGCAACACAAATTTGATTGATTCAGATACAACTGTTTAGTATGAAGTTAATTACAGATGTCCATGAGCGGCATCGTCCACTTACCATCGGTCGGACTGCGTGGTTGTTTTCTACTTCAAATGTATCAAAGAAATGTAGTCATTCATACCTATTATTAATACGTGAAGCAAAAATTGTAATCCATTTTTAAAATACTTGCCGTGGAAGGAGGAGTACGAAATTATGCACGGTTATAGTTGATTTAGAGAAGGATTATGCAATACTATTTTTTTTTCAAATAATGTATTTAAAATACTTAACATCTACTAAAAACACATTACACACACTACCTTGCATTCGTCACAAACACATAGGTACATAATAAACATTCAATGTCTTACTATGAAAACACATAACGTCAAAAATGTCTGTTGCCTTTGTCAAAATACCCGCTATTGCTTTTAAATGCAACTTAGCTAAATAAACTTCTTTTTTTTAGCTAAATTACGGTCGAATTTTAACCGTTTTGACGGGTGACTAGTTCCTATTATATTGTAATAACAAGTATATCTTGTCCACGTAATTATTGGATGTCATCGGACCAACTTAAGCCTCGGGAATCGCAATGCATCCGTGATTAACTTCAGATAGAACCCTTGTTTTGTATAGATTCTTTGAATTGAATTACAGATTCCTGTAAACTGCATGCTCGTTTGCTACTTCAAGTCTTTTTTTTTAAGTGGGTAATCCTCATGGATACCCATCTGCCCGGGGCAGCAGCTGGGTTATGCCGAACTCTTACCGGCTAAACCCCCACTGTGTTTTCACCTCCGCACCGTTTGACGGGAACACGGGCGCGCTTTAACATTCATCCGCGAACCCGCCGGTCAAGTCTTAAACAAATGTATTTATACTTATTATATTGTAATAATGTAGTCTATCTTGTACGCAATGGTTGTATGATGAGACCGATATAGTCTATACACCAAGCCATTGTTATGGTAATCTCTAATCGGCAACGATTTCGGACGGCGGAGACGATTTGATAGCGGGCTTGGCATTCTAGAGGATATTAATGTGTCACAAGTCCTTTAAATGTACAGAGATTAGGTGATTTATTAAAAGGCACACCTATTTCTAGCGTGAAGCATTTCTTGCGTTTCGATAGAAGGGTGTGGTTGCCGGAACACTTATATGGGGTGACCATCATAGTCCTCGGGAGCAGCAACGATCCTGTGATTGACTTCAAATGGAACCCATGTTCTGTATGTAGTTGATTACAGATGTCCATGGGCGGCAGTGGTCATTCACCATCATGTGGACTGCATGCTCGTTTTCTACTTCAGTTAGATAAAAAGGGATTTTTGCGAATATTGAATAGCTGTGTTTTGCAAAAAAGGTAGCCAAATTATAATACAAATGTAATTTGACAAAAAATTGTCGACAAAAGAAAGGTCACCAAAATTTATATACTGCGGCATCCTACACCCATAACAGAAAAAACAACATTCGCATTTGCATTCGCATTCGCGAATGTCCAATAATGATATTCGCTACATCACTATTATATAGTTAACAGTCGCCAGTACCAGAACACTATAGGCAAATGTTTTAAATATTTAATTGTAAATTGGAACGCTTCGAATTAGTATGTCTTCCTTATTATGACTCTCAGATCAGAACATAGCATTGCTTGACACAGCTACTGTTACGAAAAAATGGTGTTGCGATGGTGCTTTCGGTGACAAACCAACAAAGCGTTCACTCACCTACAAATTCCTATATCTAAGTCTTAACAAAGAGATTTAAATTAATTTTACTTTTAGGCTTTAGTTGGATGAGAAAAGCGTTACAAAACGTTAGAACATTTTAAATCTTGCCAGTACAACGGTTATATGACGAAGGCAATAGAGTCGGCCATTGTTATGTTAATCTCTAATCGTCAGTGATTCTCCCCGGTTCCGAGGCGATGTGATAGCGCGCTTAGCATTCTATATCATTCTGATATTGGGATACTTGTATGTCAATGTAACTAATATTATAAATTCTGTGGGATAAATGTTGAACGTAGACCGACGGATGAGGACCGAGATATGTTTTAATCTGATTGAAGTGAGTTCAAGCAAACAAGCATGCGTACCGGGTAGTAGTGCAGTTCGACCGAGGAGGTACCACGGCTACACCAATATCTACTGTAAAGCAGGTTTTGAGTTTTGGTGGAAGAGTGTGGTAGCCAGTTCATTTTCGAGGCGTTCACTTTAGAAGCATTGCTACTACCGAGGACAAAGATGATCATCTCGTATAAAATTAAGGTGGTAGAACCAGTGTAGTTCGACCATGGAAGTAGGACCGCTACACCTATTTCTAGCGTGAAGCATTTCTTGGATTTCGATGGTTGCCGGCACACTTTCACATGAGGCGATCATCATAGTCTTCGGAAGTAGCAACGCATCTGTGATTGACTTCAGAGGGAACCCATGTTCTGTATGAAGTTGATAACAGATGTCCATGGGCGGCAGTGACTACTTACGATCAGGCGGACTGCACGCAAAAAAAAACTGGCAACGACACCCTTCCAACAAGACGCCAGAATTCCCTTACGCTAGACGAACATAAGTATGGTGGTGCAACCTCCCAGGTCAAATTGGTGGTTCTACCACCTGGCTGAAAGTAAGTAGTAGAAGATATTACAAGAGACAATTTCTATCTAGATATATGTTTTAAAAAATGCGGGTGAAAGCATGGGGAAAAGCTAACACAAACTATAAAATACGATACATCTGTTTATCCTAAAATGGAGCATTATTATAAGATAATTATAAGATAACTTGACTATTACTTTTCATAAATTTAAAGATAAATCTTCCGTTCATCCTTGAAATAATTTAGGTATCCATATTTTGCTAATGAAAATAAATTAATAACTTGCTTAGAGAATATTAAAATGTGATTAATTTTTAAAGCTGTGTTAGCTGATTTTTATAGTAAATCTAAATACCTTTTAAGCTTATGAATAATAACAAAATATTCCAAATCGTCGGAGATAAAAAAATACAAAGCTTTGTACGTACTTACCATTTAGGGCTTAAAAGAAAAGAGACCGTAAACATTTTACTCTAAAATTGTTTGTTCTATTTTCTATATATTAAAATGTTATTATTCTAAAATATTCTAAGTGCTAACAAAGTAGCTCATTTCTTTACAAAAGCAAAATAAATCCGTCCAACAAATCACTTTAATCGCTTCACATTTACGACATCGAGATACATCACCATCTCGGTCCGCTAAGCGCGCTATCAAATCTCGGCGCTATCACCTCGGCCGAGTAAATTGCTACCGATTAGAATAGCATAACAATAGTTCCATTGCTAATTTATAACTGCTTTACGATGAAGTAAAATATCGTAAGGTGACTTCAGAGGTGTGTGAATCCTATCGATTCGCACTTGGCCAGCGCTGTGGACCACCTAAAACTCTTTCTTCTGCGAGAAGATCCGTACCCAACAGTGGGACAATATTGGGTTGACGAGAAATTCCATTGCCTCATCTTAAAATTAGTGCACTTGAAAGATTTTAAATGTTTTTTGGCATCTTAAACTTTTCACTTAGGAAACGGAACTCGTGACGGCATAAATAAGTAAATGGAACTTTTTTTAATATAATTAGCCCCACTAAACCTGGATCACAAAAATGAAGACAATATTACCGAGACCAAGAATAAAATATAAATAGTCCATTTAGATATCTGATGATACGGGGCCACTGCCTCCTATGGGAACCTGTAATCAACCCCAAATAATAGGCTACAGATGCGTTCTGTATTTATTTATTTACTTATAATTATATTTCTTTTACTACACCTTCAGACAATAACGCCGCAGAGTTTAACGCTGCTGTTATTCGGCAAAAATAAAATGTTACATGGATAGTGGTAAATAAAATTTTAATGTATTCCAAAAGCTTAATCAAAGCCATTTTAATCAATTAAAAAGTCCTAAACCGCTGTATATTCATGTGATTACTAGTTGTACTCACGCTTTCACGAAAACTTTACGCGTATAACAATTTTAAAATGTTTTTTCGGGTAAATCTAAAAAGACTTAAAACCTGTAATTTCCTCCGGTATCTTGGGTGCCGTGGATACACAAAGAATGCACAAACTCCCCGACCCAGAACAAAAATCGAAACTTATTATTCAGACACCTGTCTGGCCAGAAATCGAACCTATTGCGTGTTAGACCGGAATCGCCACACGAGTCGTCAAAAAACTAAATAGGGTATTCATCAGCAGCACCTAGATACAGTTATAACTAAAAACTACGATGGTCATGCGTATATAAAAAAAAACGTGAGGCATTCGGGAACTCCCGCGGTAAAGCTATTGCATAGCATTTTTATCAACTTGTGCAATTATAATTATTTATTTATTTATATAGTATTTTTTCTTTGATATTATATACTTTCTCACAAACAGCTTCTTACATATTCGTCCGATTTTCGAGCAGCTCGTCTCGATCCGTGCGAGCTTCGTATTGTCATACCACATACATATACTTTAATGCGCATGCTCGGCCGCAATGGTAGGCGGAGTGGGAGGTGTTAGGTTTTTGTCGTTACGGAATTTCTTAAAGCCCGCGATAAAAGCTATGCAATAGCTTAAAATTAGCCAAGCCATTTGGCATAACTATGAACACGCGCACACCGAAAATTTATAATTAAAGATTCAAAAAACTCGACAAATAGAACGTAAATCGAATTGAATTTAATGTTCCTTAAACGAATAAATAAATGAAAATCCAGTAAAAATAAATGCAAAAAAAAAGCGGTTTAGCCACTATTACGCAAGCCATGTGTACAGCTGAGGCTTCGGTGGAAATATTTTTTCCGGGCAATGAAATGGTAAAACTTTTTCAACTTTTTCATTTGCAGTTCACTGTTTAAAGTTTGTTAGTTATGTATATATGGTTTCGTGTTAAAAATATGCACAGCAAACGAATAGCAGACGCGCTCGATCTGTGTTTCACTATAAAATTTAAATCTATCTGTAATTTGAAGGTTGTTTTAAATAAACACACGTTTTTCCTCGCAATTGAGAAACGTAAATGATTACCTCTACACTGCTTCAACGCGGGTTGATAGAGGAAGCTCACTAGACGATCCAATTATAATGAACTAGCCACCCGTCATTTTAAATTAAAAAACTTCATATTGTCCAAAGTAGCACGTATATTTCTCAAATTCAAATAAATTGTAACGATTTCCAAGTTATTTTGAACACGCCCTTTAAAGGTAAAAAGAGGTTTAATTAACTAAGCTGCATTTAAAAGCAATAGCGGGTATTTTGACAAAGTCATCTGATAATTTTTACGTTATTTGTTTTCATAGTAAGACATTGAATGTTTTATTTCGTTTATTATGTATGTGTTTGTGGCAAATGCAAAGTAGTGTGTGTAATGTGTTTTTAGTTGATTTTGTGTATGTTTTATGCATTAAAAAATAGCATTGCGTAAACCTTTTCTACATCAACTGTAACCGTGCTCAATTTCATTTTCCTCCGCCTGCGGTAAGTATCTTAAAAACGAATTGTTTTTGCTTCATGTATTAATATAAAGATAGGTCATCTTAGTCTTGTCCCTGTAGTTCCGGAACCAGAATAGGACTACGGTACCCTCTGCCTGTCGTAAAAGGCGACTAAAAGAGGCTTCCGGGGTTGCGGGCGGGAAGAGTGGGAGCTAAAACCGTCCGGTCAAGTGACCCCGGGAAGGACGGCGGCTTGTGTGGTTGCATGTTGCCGTAAAAACCAGAAGGTGCGGTGAGCAGTTCACGCCCACCAGAGAAGAGCCCGATGGGGCACACGCTGAGGACACCGGCGGCGGTCAACTGGAGTTCCCGAAGTCCTCTTCGCAGCGTCGAGGTCGGCCACCGGGGGGGTTTTAGTGCGGTAAGAATCCCACATAACCCGCGTCGCTCCCACGACGTCGGGTACTTTTTGAAAGTTTCCCCCTCGAAAACAAAAAAAAAAGGTCATCTTAGTCTTCAGGAGATCGCACCTGTGATAAACTTCAAGTATGTCACCTGGTTAATATAAAGTTGAGTACAGACCGTATGCGGCTGTGACCAATTACCACTTTTAAGTTCAAATACATAAAAATATAAGATGAGTGGTATAGGTCATATGATATGTAAAGTCAGATCGTGTTAGTCGTAAAAAATATATCGTTCTTTTATACTGCACTACTTGAGCCGGCGAACTTCGTTCCGCCTAAGTGTCAAAAATCTAAAATTATCAGTGTTAGTCAACTATATTATGCATTTATTATACATTAAAACCTTTCTCTTGAATCACTCTATGTAGTAAAAAACTATGCATTAAAATCTGTAGCGTAGTTTTAAAGATCTATGCGTACATAGGGACAGACAGCGAGAAGAGACTTTGTTTTATACTATGTAGTGATTCAGGTTTGAAAGGTGCGGTAAGAGAAATATGCTAACCAAGGCGTTACAAGTTTAAACTTAGTCTTCCCTGATGGCAACGTATTCGTATTCAACCTTATGTAAGACTCTATGGGGTTCATTAGAGGTTCCCATGAATGGCTGTGCTCATTAACAACACACGAACGACATTCTGTAGCCAGGAGCTCATAGCACAGGGTATCCTAGTTTGAGTTCCTGACTCCCAATTATGAATGTAACATTACCAAACTTGTAAACTTAGTACATAAGACTATTTGGGAGTAAATAAAGAAATTATTATTATTATTATTATTATTCTAGTTTGCTACTATTATATAATGAAAAAAGACATAGAAAGAATGAATAAGTTCCTATTGAGATTGGTAGTTCTGAGAAGCCTTTCCATCAGTGGGCAGTGCTGAAGTTGATTGTGTCTTGTAAAGGAAAATATTTTTAACTAAAACTGTCTGAATTTCGGTCTACTTAAAAGTGGTCGTTACCACAAGATAAGCGCTCATATTAATGCAAGTAGGTGAAGTGCTCTTCGCAGATTTCGTTTGAGCTCCTTGACTATTTTCTTTTTCCTTATTTGCTGAACTTAAGATTCCTTATTTTGTACGAAATTTTCTTTACAAATAACTTTTATAAAGTGGCGGAACCAGCAAGGGATGCTCGGGGAGGTATTACCGTCACACCTATTTCTAACGTGAAGCAGTTTATGCGTTTTGTTGGAAGAGTGTAGATGCCGGCTGAGCTACATGCGAGTTGACCTTAGTCCTTAGAAATTAAGAAAAAAATATATAAACTTGATGTTTCTAGAAGTGGCAACTCTCTTGTAACTGTACTTATAAAAATAAAAGTGAAAGTATTGCAAACCCTAAAACACGTCAACCCATTATTGTTCCACTGCCAGGGCTCTTCTCTCAGAATGAGAGAGTTATAGGCTATAGTCCACTCGCAGGCCAAGTGCGAACTGGTGGTAAACTCTAAATTTTATATAATTACATAGATTTAATCTAAAAATACTACTAAAAGAAACCAGGAGTCGCTTCTTAAATCTGCTAACCCAAGGGATTAAACCAAGTGCATCAAAACCTATTAGGAATTAGTAAAGCAATTTTCCAAGCGCGATACGATCCATAAGAGCTATAACATCTTCCATATGTTTCTCACTCTTATAAAGTTACCTCTTAAATTCCTTTCAGTAACAAGGACCTATCACCTAGATTCAAATGAGATAACCGCTCATATTAATGCAAGTAGGTGAAGTACGCTTGGCAGATTTCGTTCCGGCTCCTAGACTATTTGCTCCTTTTCCGTATCAAATTTGACACCATTCGAAATGAACGTAAATTCGCCACTTACCTTTTGAGGCCGAAGTTTCGGTAAAAATATTTTAAAACCTTAATGCGAATTTCAAAATAAAAGCCCTTTATACTTAGTAAGCGAAGCATTAATAACGTTTGCATTGTTTTCTTATGAAAAGTTTGAGAACAAAAATTATAGAGTAACCCGAGCAGAATAAAGCGTACCAATTCTATTAATTTGCGTGTTATACACAAGTTATGCATTAATTCAAATGCAAATCAAGCGATTCCGTTCACCAATACAAACACGAACCTAAGAAATGTCAAATATTTGAATATTTAAACTAAAAAGACTTATTTATCAAAATCATATTTAGATTTCGTGAATATGATCATATCTCTGAGTATCGTATAAGACTCATATTCTTTCTGCTTTGTATTGCGTCTTGTTGAACCCGTACCATACAATTCAGATCGCCATTTTAGTGAGTAAGACCATCTACAATATTTTAACTTAAATGTCTTTAGTTTTTGTTATCTATTTTTTGGTGTACAAAAAAGATGATTTGTATAGTATTGTATTGTAAAATGTACATGCGTTTTACATTTTTCTTTGATATAACATAACATTCAGATATACAACACTTACCGAATCTATTTCATTTTAAATGCATGGAGCATTTTCCTTTTTTATTCTGAGTGCAAAATTAAAACAATATTGTTTCCAAGACAATAACACAGAACAGCTGAAAAACTTAAAAAGTATCATCTAAACCCTGAGGAACGATTAAGTTAACTAACCTGTCTCTTACAAGTCTCGACTCCAGCAAGCTTTAACCTTGCACTAATACTAACAAAAGGGTTAAATATTAAATTAATTTCAAACGAAAATCATACAAAAATTTTCACTAGCTAGTCCGAGTATTCTGAGTAAATTTTACTCGATTGCTTTTTACCTAGTTTTTGAAGTTAAATATGCATAAACCTACGAGCGTATTGAATGCTTTTTATTAAACCAATGACAATACGTATTAGCACTTGCGGAAACTTCCCGCAACTCATTGAGAGATGGCGCTACTAGTTTTTAAATCACCCTATAATATATAAAGTATTCTCGACCGTATTTTATATGTAAGGTATATACATCCTCCCAACTGAATCCGTTAAGAAGATCTCCCTTTACCAGAAGAAGCAAATTTGCTAAGTTTATTTTTTTGATGATAGCTTATATCATCAAAAAACAATGTAATTTTAAAATACCTACCTTGGAAAAATCAAGTAACTTAAACGTTAATTAAATCAATCAAATAATTTATAATTTATAAGTTCCTTACACCACAAGGTTTTATTAAATCAAAAAAAATTTGATTGTAATATTGAGTTCAGATTCACTTACACCTCTTTCGAAATGCCCGCATTTTCATGCTATGAGCTTATTATACAGAAAATTATTACGCAAAGGAGCTTCTTAGAATAAAATATTAGTATAAATGTTGCATAACAGCATTGAAATAACGAACAAAACATTTTACTCCAACGAAATGTTACACTATCCAGAATAGCAGCTAAACCCATGGAGAGGTTGTTTCATAATTATTATTTCTGCAAGCGAAGGAAATGCAAAATGGTCTGACGGAGGATGCAGGCAAATTATTCATTCTGAATACATTCTGTTTGCTGCTAGGCGCTGATTAACCGGCGCCTAATCGAGTAACGAACTCTCCTAGACTTGCTAAACAGTCGGCACCACTGGCTGGTGGGGTATGGTATGGGTTACAGGATGTAGCGGTTAAGGTCACAGATTTAAGTTTTTGGAAATGCCTTTTATTTTTTAAGTATAATAATCGATTTATGTAGGTGTTAGAACCAGTGTTTGAACATGACCGGGGAAGTACCACCGCCACACCTATTTCTAGCATGAAGCATTTTTTTGCGCTTCGATGGAAGGGTGTGGTTTCCGGCACACTTTTATATGAGGCAACCATCATATTCCTTGGGAGTGGCAACGCACCTGTGATTGACTTCAGGTAGAACCCCTGTTCTATTTGAAGTTGCTTGCTGATGTACCGGGGCGGCAGTGACAACTTACCATCAGGTGGACTGCATGCTCGTTTGCCACTTAATCAGATAAAAAAATCTAATTTACATATACGTCTGCGCTAATGAAGTCAGCCATGTTGGAATTATAACGGGTTGAACTCAATAATTGAGTATGCCTATTTTCGTTCAAGGACTTCAGGTAGAACCCGTGTTCTGTAAAGCGCTTACAAATTGTCCGCAGACGTCGGTCATTGCTTACCATCAAATGAACTGCGTGATTTTTTGATACTTAAATCGATTTAAAAGCGTTTAAGATTAAAAATATTGAAAACGGTAAGGCTTTAATATATTTAATACCACCCGGTTTGACGATCCACGTGGCCGAGCGGTTACCATACCGGTCTGACGCGCAATGGGTTCCGGGTTCGATTACCGGCTAGACAGGTATCTGAATGATGAGTTTAGATTCCTGTTCTGGGTCTGGGTATTTGTGTATACGTCTTGTGTGTGTCCATGGTACCCACACACGACACAGGAGATAATCCTAGTGTAGGGCTGTGAGTGTAGAAAGTGTGTAAAGCGGGTAATTTAATAATAATAATAATGTAGTCAATGAACGCAGATAACTTAAACCTTAATATACTTATACGTATCTAATTCCAATTACAGTACACATAGTAGCTAACGAAGAATCGTGATGATCTTCACACTTAAGCCCAATAAAGTAACTGACTAGTCGCGACTGTGCAAATTCGTTATCACAGCTATTCTTGCTAAATATATTCAACTACTAATTGTGATTATGTTCCACAAACTACGCCGACGGTTTATCCAATTAATATTAAAATTTACTCCCGTTTATCTTTCCCCTTACTGCGTCTTGTTACGTTTCTGTGTACAATGTGGATTGTTACGTGTTTCGTTTGGATTCAGAGGCCTTTAATTGTTACTTGAGTTGGTTTATGCCTCTTCTGATTATTTTCTGTAGATTTTACATCGATGTAAATGTTTATAGTTTTTGAAGTGAAACTTCTTTATCGGGGTTGGAAAAAATTTTAGTGTAACATTTTTTTCGTTACGCGCCATCTTTTTCTGTTACGCGCCATTAACCGTTACGTTACGTTATCCCTACCACGCGTGATATTAGATAGATTATTATAGATTAGATTATTAGATAAAGTTTAATAAAAGCCTTTAATTAAACTTTATCTAGTTTAACTTTATTTAATCAATTTCTGTAAAGTTGCATATTTTTTTGAAAAATAACGTCATAAAGAAGTTTCACTTCTTACGAGTGTACGCTAGTACACGCACACATTATTTTGTAAGGTTGCTACGCTTTTAACTGTTTCTCCTATGTTCCAAATTGCCATAAATTTATCAGAACATAGATATACCTGTAAATCCTTTTAATTAATTCTATCACTATTTCTACTTAAAGATAAACACAGCATTTTTTAACCTTTAAAAAGAACGAGGAGATTTCGATTCGATTGTAATTTATTCGTAATATTTAGTCCAATTATGTTTTTTATAAATATTAAATTGTAAATTATTATTACTCGTGTTACTTATTTGAAAATCATTATTATTCATTTAATTAAATTTATTTAATGTATAAAATTGCAATAGAGCTGATATTTAATAATATGTTAATGTTTATTATTTCATTGCTTATTTATCTTATAAGACATAATAATATTTTTTAATGTTATTAGTTATTTTAAAGTTGACCGTTGTAAATAATGAAATGAACAAGTGATAATAATAATTAATTATCAAAATAGAAGAGTATTTAATATTATTTTGTGTGATTTTAAGACATTGACCTTCAATCATGAAGCATGTAAGTATATTCGCATTTTATTCTCAAAAGTATAATAATATCCCTATTCCAATATCCGATTTATCCAATACGTGGTACCAGGGCAGCAGATAATCTTAAGAGATCTTTCACCATGAATGATAGAATGCCCGATTTAATGCCGTGACGTGAGGGCGCAATTTAGCCGAGGTCGCACGTTCAAGGCCGCGGGGGAAATCTAGCTTATGTCTGCTTATAATTCATATACTGTTTTTGTTATAAGTTACAACCGATGGCATGTGTTACTGTTCCACTGAGACGTATCACATGTACGTATTTGGCATTTAGACTTTCACTTCATATTTCATAACCCTGACTCTTATTCTATCACTCGAGAGATTTGAGCGTATTGCTTTTTGGTTCTGGTGCCCTGGTACATTGATTTCGAAACTTACTAAACAGAGTTGGATGATACACGTAATACATTACTTTTGGCATTGATCTTTTACGCAAAGTTCGACTCCCGGTGAAACAATTATTAAAAATGACCTGTTTTTTCTTAATCTTACCTATTTCACTTTTGTTTGTCATTCATGTTTCATTCTGTATATTTGTCTTGTGTGTTTTGTTTTACTTCATTTGTTATATCTTAAAATTCTACTGTCTTACTTAAAACCACATTAAATTTTCAAAAGTTAATAACATCTGCAATTCAAGTTGAGAAGTACTGATAGACGTAATCACAGAATATATTTTCTAGAAATATTACCTTTTTAAAATATTTATTAATACCTCGGTTAAAGAAGAAAAGGACACTACAATACTAGTAAATGCGGGGAGTGAAACCTTTATACATTTTAAAGGAAATTTCCTCTTGATAGCTAAGTGGGAACAAAGTGGCAACATAATTGACGATGAAGGAAGGATAATTTTTTCACAAAGCGAAAGTTTCTGTAAGGAGATCATTACACACTTGCTCAGCTAAGGAAGTTATACTTCAATTAAAACTATTTATAGTGTAAACGCTTGTTTCTTGGCTTAATGGGCTCTCATGCTAAAGTTTGTAGCAAATTATGAAAACTGGTGTAACTTATAAAGAGTATTAAATAGCGGAAGCTTTTGCACATTTGTAAGTTTTGTTATTTTAGGGAAAAGTGCAAATATGTTAAAGATATTTATGATAATATGTTATGTTTATTTTTAAAATGGAAGATGCAGATGAGGTTGCAGTTCGCCTGATAGAGTGGCAGTGATACTTCAACTTTCGTGCCATATATGTTCTACGTTAACAAAATATTAAACACCTAGAAATATGGAATCATTATATTAATAAGTGAAGCAAAAATTTGTGACGGATTTTTAAGTAATATGCCGCGGACGGATTAGTATGAAATTTTGCACGGTTATAGTGGACGTAGAGAAGGAGTGCAGAATGTTAATATTTTTTTCAAATAATGCATTTTTCATACATAAAATCAACTAAAAACACATTACACACACTGCCTTGCATTTGTCACAAACACATATGTACTTAGTAAATGAAAATGAAAAGACACAACGTCAAGAATGTCAGATGACATTTGATTTTTAATTTAAATTAAGGTCGAATTTCGGCCGATGCTACGGGTGACTAGTACTTAAAATTCTATGATACATATAGGGCTGTTCAGTAAGAGCTCTCCTTTGAAATCTGACTCCTTTATTAGTTTTGTTGTTGGTCCAATAGGGAATATGCATGAAATTTTTTTATGTCTTAGATAAATCATTTACGACTATATAATGTCGAAAAAAATATAAATAGGCTTGAAAATGTCAAATTTTTTTCAAAAACTTAAAATGAAAACGTTTAATAAATTTGAGCCGTTCAAACGCGGCCATTTAGCGCGCGCTTTCGGTGACGTCATTTGCCACGTCCCGCGAACTGCCGTGTATGTTTTCGTCTGTGCCTTTTAGTTACTTCACATGTATTTTCAATATTTATTGTTATACCTATGTGCAAGTATGATATAGTACCAAAGTGCAAAAACACTGTTAGACAGAAATATACCCGATTAGAAATATACCATATATAAAGTTTTTTTTTCTATTCCAAGCGATGTAAAAATAATACGCCGTACAAATACTGCACGGCGTGTGGTGTCTAAGGATGAGAAAAAATAATTTATCTCCGTGTATATTGGTCAGGTGGGAGAACCAGTGTAGTTCAACCAGGGAGGTACCAACGCCACACCTATTTCTATTGTGAAGCAGTTTTTGCGTTTTGATGGAAGAGTGTGGTTGCCGGTTCACTTTTAGGTATATGTATGAGGCGACCATCTTAGACACCAGGAGAAGCAACACATCTGTGACTGATTTCAGATAGAACCTATGTGCTATCTGAGATTGTTTATTGATATCCATGGGCGGCAGTGGCCACTTACGAATAGGAGGACTGCATACTTGTTTGTGACTTCAATATAATATATTTTTTAAAAAGATCATTTTAACGTTACAATGCTATAATCATATGCGGCTTAGTTTGAATTAGTCAGAAGCTTAACATAGTTAACAAAAGTTCAGTAACACTTTCTATAAAAACCTTAGGTACTCATTCCTATTGCGGTTTTATGTTTGGTACCTATGAGCTATGTTATAAACTGCTGTGGTATAAAAATGTTTTAAACTATGTAACATAATAATATCAATCACTTAACAATAATAACAAAGACTAAACTATAACATATAATACAATAATTAAAATCAAAATTAGGTGCAAAATATGCTGTCATCATAAATGCATCTATTTTCGGAAGATTATCCGTAGATTGTGCTTTGAAAAGTTTCATTCACTGTTGTAGATTTACTACAAATCGAGATTCACTAGATACTTCGACAAAAAACACAAGATTAAACTATTATTCTCAAAAACTCTTGTTAATAGTAGTTCACAGTATGAATATCGCGCCGATGCTATGTCAACTGACGTCACATTTCGTTTAACCAATCGTGGCGCGTTTTGTAAATTTGAATTTCGCTCCCTTATTTAGCACTTTTTATATATTTTTTTAAGGGTTTAAATAACAAGTAAATTAAAAAAATACTTTTTCATTATAATTTCACAATAATAAAGATTCGATAAAAAAAATTTGAGACGAATTTAAATTTTATGCATATTCCCTATTGTATCGCTAGGTTGGCTAAATGTTTTTAACCGACTTCAAAAAGAATAAGGTTTTCAATTCGGCCGGTATATATATTTTTATGTATGTACAAGGATTACTCCGCCGTTGGAGGACCGATTTTAATTATTCTTTTTTTATTGTTTACAGACAAGGTGCGAATTGGTCTCATTTAAATATGGTTAGAATACATCTATGGGCTCTGGAGAAAATGAAAGGAACTCATCAACCGATGAGAATAATTTAGTTGCGTTTGAAGATATTTGGTGTAGGTTCTAATGAAATTGCAAAGCCAGCTCAACATTATTAAACTCAATTGAAGTAGCTAACGAGCATGCAATTCACCATTTTCTTATCTTATTTTTTTTCTTATCTCATTGAAGGAGCATGCAGTCCACCTGATAGTAAGTGGTCACTGCCGCCCATGGACATCTGTAAGCAACTTCATATAGAATATGGGTTCTATCTGAAGTCAATCACAGATGCGTTGCTAATCCCGAGAACTATGATGGTCGCCTCATATACAAGTATGTATGGATAATAGTGACATACCTAATGAGTATGTCACTATTATCCATAGACATCTATAAGAAATTTTATATAGAACAGGGGGTCTACATGAAGTCAATCATATATGCGAAAGTTTTCTTAAAAAAAATACGTTTTTGGGCACGCTTCCCAGGGTCAACAATTTTGATAAAGTTTTTTTTTTTAATTTTTTAAATTTAAGTATTAGTAATTATTTGAATAGTTTATATATTTTAGTTTAAGTTAGGTTAGATTCTATTAAATGTAGGATATTTTGTAAAAAAAAGAAAATGGAAAATAACACTATATTGATTAAAAGAATGTTTTTAGACTACGAACATATTACAACAGACCTAAGCAGAGTGAAAGGCTTATTATATATCACAGCTTCCGATAACCGATATACAAATAGCCTATTAAAATGCTTCACGTATGCGAGTGCATACGAATGGGGGATGAGGGATCAGGCAGTACTCGAGTTGGTCGCTTGTCCGGATGCCCCCGATAGAGGGATATTGAGCATACCGCACTCAATAGATTTCGTACCATTGAGATAGGAATCTTGGAGCTGATATTTCATTGAACTTTTATTAGCATTGAAAAAATATGATTGTAAATATATTAAAAATTGTAATTTAAAAAAAAACACGTTGCCGAAAATAATTAATTTAGTCAGTTTAAAGATTGAAAATTGTTTGTTTATTAAGTTAGCAGTATTTAGTGGTTTATAGATCCGGTGGTAGTGTAAGAAAAAAGTGTAACCGTCAATTTGTAAGAGCCCCCGTAGGCCTATACAAACTAAGACATTTCATTTATTCGGAATGAGTAAACAAAAAAACCACCTGATGGTAAGTGACACTGATGTGTTAATACCCGTAAAATTTAAGATCTAACACTTTGGAATTGTTTTTTGTTATCTGACTGAAGTAGCAAACGAGCATGCAGTCCACCTGATGGTAAGTGGTCACTGCCGCTCATGGACAGCTGTAATCAAGTATGATAGTCGCCTCATGTGAAAGTGTGCCGGCAACTACAAGCTTTTATCAAAACGCAAGAAATGCTTGACGCTGGAAATAGCTGTGGCGGTGGTACTTCCCCGGTCGAACTACACTGATTCTACCACCTTAAGTTATCAGTTCTTTCTTACCCTTCAAGCCAGAATACAGTAGTGGTTATTTGGAGTGTGATAGTGCTTCCGGAGTCAAATCATATATGTTTCTAACGCCAAAATTATTCTAAAGTATACACAAATGAAGCATTATTAATGAGACTGAAAAAATTCAAATATGCAAAATGCGAGCTTGATACCGAAGTGCTCTTGGTTAATATGACTCTTCTGAGCTAGTCATGCCACTATCCGATACAAACTGTTACCATTTATCATTGGACTGCATGCTATTTTGCTACCTTTATGTTATAAAAATCCTGACAATTTTGCTCGTACTTTTAGAAAAAAATTACGTTTGTTTAATAGTTTACATATTAATTATTATTTTTTTTTATTTTATAATTTTACCTAACGATAAGGCAGACGGGCTACCTGATGGAAAGTAGTCACCGTCGCCTATGGACATTCGCAACACCAGAGAAGTCGCCAATGCATCGCCGGCTGTGAACGAGAGCTCTTTTCGCACCTTTCTTGAAGAACCCCATGTCATAGCGCTCCGGGAATACTTCAGGAGGAAGTTCATTCCACAACTTGCACGTCTTTGGCATAAACGAGCGTGCAAACCGAATCGTGGAGGACCGCCACGAGTTCAGTTGGTGTGGATGGAACTTCATCCTTCGGCGAGTGGTGCGGTGAAGAAAAGGTGACGAAGGCACCAGGTCAAAAAGTTCCTCGGAACACTCACCGTTATAAAGCCGGTAGAACACGCAGAGGGAGCCTATATCCCTCCGCAGGCTTAAAGGTTCTAACCAATCGGTGATCCTTGGGTCGTTGACGATTCGGATCGCGCGTTTCTGCACGGAGTCAAGTGGGTTAAGTTGGTATTGGGGCGCCCCTGCCCAGAGATGCGAGCAATACTCCATGTGGGGTCTCACTTGAGCCTTATAAAGCCGAAGGAGTTGCCCCGCAGTGAAGTATTGCTTGGCCCTGTTCAGAACGCCCAACTTTTTGGATGCCAACTTGGCTTTGCCTTCCAAATGACTCCGAAACTGCACATCACACGAGATGTCAACGCTCAGGATCCCCACGCTTTTGTCCACGGAGAGGGAGGTCCCTTGGGACTTTGGCGCCATGACAAATGGGGCTTTTTAATACTATTCAACCGTCGCAACGGTCGAAATCCGACCGTAATTTCAATTAAAAGACTAAACTTCATATTTTCCAAAGTAGGACCAATATTTCTCTAATTTAAATAAATTGTATTTTTTAAGTTATTTTGAATGCACCCATTAAGGGTAAAAAGAGGTTTATTAACTAAGCTGCATTTAAAAGCAATAGCGGGTATTTTGAAGAAGACTTCTGACATTTTTGACGTTGTGTGTTTTTCATTGTAAGACATTGAATGTTCTATTTCGTTTATTATGTATGTGTTTATGTCAAATGCACGGTAGTGTTTGTAATGTGTTTTTAGTTTATTTTATATATGTTATATGCGTTTTTTAAAAAAACATATTAACATTCTGCACTCCTTCTCTACGTCCACCGTAACCGTGCAAAATTTCATACTAATCCATCCGCGGCATATTACTTAAAAATGCGTCACAAGTTTTTCCTTCACGTATTAATATAATAAGAATAGTAATTTAGCCAGTAAAAAATATGGCGTTAACTACAGTCAGTCTAAAATAAACCAATGTAATATACTGAGATAATAATTAATATAGATCTTTGGAAATAATCACAAATATGACGATAAAGTAAAGCAAAATCATTGAGAACACTGTGAAAAGATATTGTTAAAGCTTTTCACCTCTACTTGATTCGTAGCTCGATTGTGTAAAGTTCTTAAACCCACTCGAGGCAGCTGATATTTTCGTCGATTTAGGTCTTCTGAGCTGGTCACTTCACTAACGGATAGAACTTGCTAACGGACGAGTTTCGTTGCGATAAGTAACTTTGCTCGTGCAAATTTTGCGGAATTCGTATTGAAGTGCTATTGGTTAATGTGCCCCTACTGAGCTGATCATGCCACTAACCGATACAAATTATTACCATTCATCGTACGTAACGGACTGCATGCTATTTTAGTACCTTTAAATTATAAAAATCATGGTAATGTTGCTTGTACATTTCAAAATTTGTTACGTTTGTTTCTAACTTCACATATACATTAATATTTAACCAGCGATAAATTGTACCGTTAATAATTTTCACCCAAAAAAAACATGCAATGTGCTGAGATAACTAATAATATTTCGAAATTATCGCAGTATAAAAGCCAAACTAAAGCAAAGTCATCGAAAACACACAGTGTAAAAAGATTAATGAAACCATTCACCTCTACTTGATTCGTAGCTCGAGCGTGTAAAGTTCTTAAACCCACTCGACGCAGCTGATATCTTCCGTCGATTTAGGTCTTCTGAGCTGGTCACTTCACTAACGGATAGAACTTGCTAACGGACGAGTTTCGTTGCGATAAGTAACTTTGCTCGTGCAAATTTTACGAGCTTCGTACTGAAGTGCTCTTGGTTAATATGAAAATGTTATTTTTAATAAATTTTACGTTATATTTTTACAACAGTAATACTTTGAATATATGGCGAGGACGGCAGAATTTTTAATATTCTTTGTATGAGTACGAAAATATAAAGTAGATACCTATGTGTAAATGAATCTCTCATTAACTCATTATTGGCCCACTGCTGGGCACGAGTCTTCTCTCAGAATGTGAGAGTGTAGGCCGTAGTCCACCGCGCTGGCCAAGTGCAAATTAATAGACTTCACACACCTCGGAGAACTTTTTTTTTTAGAACTCTCGGGTGTGTAGGTTTCCTCACGATGTTTTCCTTCACCGAAAAGCAGTGATAATCAATTTTTAATACACACATAAATTAGTGGTGCGTGCCTGGGTTTGAAATTTGGACCTTCCGATCGAGAAAGCAAGATTCAACCATTAGGCTATCACTGCTCTAATGAATCAATTAGAAGGAAATGATCTTACAGTAACATGTGTTTTCTTTAAATGTTACGCAATATTGGCACGTATGTATCTTATTTATGGCCTAATTTATTATGGACCTTGGTAAACATGATCCAAGTAAGCAGAGCTGCTGCAAAAACCTAGTAAAGTATATTGAAAAAGACGACCCCCGTGCCGGAGCGGTTGCCATACCGATATACCGATCTAACACGCAGTGGGTTTCAGGTTCAACTCCCTGCCAGGTGGTTAGCTAAATGGTGAATTTAGATTGTTTTCGATGTGGGTGTTTGAGTCTTTGTATGTATCTAAAACACCCATAATAACGGAGAATCTTAATAAGAGGTTATGAATGTAGAAAGCGTTCGTTTAGTGGTAGCTAATAATTATTATCTAATAATATTTCGTCCACCAACTCGCACTTGGCCAGCGCGGTGGACTATGGCCTAAAACTCTCTCACTCCGAGAGAAGACTCGTACCCAGCAGTGGGACAATAATGGGTTGACAAGAGGATAATTATTTTCACGTCGTAGTCTTGTGTTTGAAGATTCGGGTCTATAAAAAAATTCTACTAAATAGAACGTTATTATTCTTGCAAAGCAAAATTATCTATGCCCGGCTATATCAACCGTCCATACTGCAAATTTAGAGGATTCATTAAAGTTATCGACTTAGCGATGAGAACTTTACATACAAAGGGTAGCTTCCTCGGCGGACGTTAAAATGCAACTGTAGTCATCTGCAGGGATTAATTTCCATTCTGCATTTCATTAATGTAATCGCTAAGTGGAAATTCACATGCATGACAGCTTTGTCATTTTCAATCGCTTTATAAGCGATATGTAAATTTAACGATTTTAATGCAATGTCTTTTATTTCAAATTGGACCTTTACCTTTACCCATGCATTTAAATGGGATGAAAATTTAAGACAGTAAGTTATTTAAATCTATAATCTAAGTCTGTGTCAACTTTCATCTAGATCCTCACAAACTTTCGCCTTTATAATATTAGGATATAGTCAAATTAGCAAGTAGAACTATGGGATATTTAATAGAAATTTCTTGGAAGGTACTTGAACTACGACGTCGTAATCTTATTAAAATCCTATAATGTTTGCAATGCTGTGTTTTCTATGTTATCGGTTAAGTAATGTACAGAAAAATATTTAAAACTTATATGTCTCAAAAGCATACATTGTCAAAATTATTTACCTTAAAGGCTGCATACCCTTTTTTTAAGTGGGTAATCCTCATGGATACCCAGCCACCCGGGGCGGCAGCTGGGTAATACCGGACTCTATACCCAAACAATTCGTATAAAAGTAAAACCCATTTACAAAAAAGTAGGACGTGGATTTTAAAGTAAGTTAGAGGCTAGTGTTATATTATATACATGTTTTTGTGCTTCGGAAAACATGTTACGCCGTCAGTCTCAGTTGTAACATTGAATAGTAGTGACTAAGCCTTGTCAAAAGGATTGAGGGCGGGTTGGAAGCATACGACACGGGATGGCTATTAACCCCTACCTTCCTCAATCAATCCTGTACATGTAGCGTAGTGAAGTTTATACTAGAATATCTCAGATTCCAAACTTCTCAAGAAGTACACGTCTTCTTTAAATCTTAAATAAATATCCTATCCTATCCTACTTCCTACTAATATTATAAATGTGAAAGTTTGTGAGGATGTATGTGTATTTGTTATTCTTTCACGCAAAAACTACTCAACGGATTTGGTTGAAACTTTACAGTAGTATGGGTTATACATCAGAATAACACATGGGCTATAATTTGTAATGATTTTTTTTATAAGGTTATAATATAACGAGAAATATCAGGTTAGTCGGAAAAAAAGTTGTGCTCTGAGAGCTATCTTCGCGTACGCTGTCTAAACCGTTGGAGATATCCAAATATAATGTACCGTGGGATTGTTTGGCTCACATAGATCTAAATAAAAGTCCGCGACAGCATATGTCTATATTTTATGTATAACCCACAATAACTCCTTTTATATTTTGAAAATTTTAAAAATATCATGTTGATGTTTCCATGGGTTTTATACAAACTAAATATTAATCCTTATCAAAATAAATGATTTCAAAAAATCAAGCATCTAATAAAGATTGAATCTGCCTTTTACACCATGTAAATTGGATAAGTAGTTTAGAAGATATTACGAGTATAACATATTGCGTAGTCAATTGATTGACCGGGAGTACGCGCCGTGCGCCGCCGCCGTATACAACGAAGTTGTATGATATTAATATTTGAATGGTTATAAAACACGGAGCAAAATGTGAAAGGTCAATGACGTCTCTGTAGTTCCGGGAATAAGGCTACGGTATCCCCTGTCTGTGGTAAGAGGCAACTAAAAGGGAGCATTCGGGGTTGCGGGCGGCTAGACGGAGAGCTCCAAACACCCAGTCAGCAACTTCGGGAAAGATGTCAGCATGTGTGGTCCCATGCTATCGTGAGAGCCAGAATGCACGGAGCTTGAACCGTGCAGCCAGGCGATCCCGGGAAGGACGGTGGCATACGTGTGGTCGCATATCGTGGTAAAGACCAGATGGAATGGTGGGCCCAGCCGCTCACTTGGGAGGAGCCCGATGGGGCAATGCACTCAGAGGACTCCAGTTGCGTTCCTTTGAAGATCCCGGAGTCCTGGTGCTATAAGAATTCCAGATAACCCTGTGTCGCTCCCACGGCGTACCTTTTGAAGCTTTCTCTCTCGACAAAAAAGAAAAAAAGTCAATAAGAATGAAACAGCGGAAAGGTTAAATATGTTATTCAATCGTCATCGACCTTTTAATACAACACAACTACACTCACACAATATAACACAACTCGGCACATTTGACCACGCTAGCCAACTGCGCGTTGGTAACTGTCACGGGTTTTGAAACCCTTTCTTAAAACTTTTAATTTCAGAGTATGCATTAATATCTGTTGCCGACAAAACTAATTCAAATTAATATACGTGCCTGTGATTTGAAATTTGAACACACTGATTTCGGCGATTAACACACGGCACTGCGCACCGCCGCGAATAGCGGTGCCCCGCGCGGTAAGGCGGTTTACGCACCTGTACGCGCGGATGGATCGATCATCAAAATAAACTTTTCGACATCGAAATGCATTTTTGCGTCAACGATGATCCGCGCGTTTAGGCGTCAGCCCGTTTGTGAGGCGCCGACCCCCCGCACTGTCGTTCACACACACGTGGTTCACACACCGTGTGTCACACACACGTGTGTCGACACACGGTGGTGATGATAACACCGCTGGACCGCGCGGCCAGTCGGTGTACGTTTGTGAGGCATCAACGGATTTATTAGACCCCAATACAACATGAGATCCGCTTCACCGCCTACCGTGGCAGTGAGCGGTACCGTATGTTAATCGCCTTAGGAAGTAGGGCAAGGGTTCAATCTGAAGTAAATCACAGATGCGTTGCTACTCCCGAGGACTATGATGATCGCCTCATATAAAAGTGAGTCGGCAGGCACACCCTTCAAATGAAACACAGGAACTGCTTCACGGTAGAAATAGGTGCGGCGTTGATGCCTCCCTGGTTGAACCATTGTTCTACCACCTTGCAAACTTTATGTGGCAGACTAAATTCCACGCGAGCGAAGCCGCGGGCAAAGGCTAGTAGTTAATAAAAGTAAAATTTAATAATATTTGTATTTTTCGTTATTTATTGCTTTTAACTTATTTTAAGCACTATTTACTTTTTAGGTTTATATGCTTTAAAGCGTGTTTTTTATTCTTTTTAAGTACTCTTATATTTTTTCATTGCATTGTCCTCGGTGCTTGATAAGTATGCCGAAAATTCAAATTTGTGCGATAATTCAAACTTGGTCCATATCGCCTTCTAAGATTCCGTTACACGAGAGATACATATTTGTTGCTTGGCCATAATGAGTTTAATCCCCAATTAGCAAGAAAAGAAAAATAAACAACATTTTTTGTTTATTTTTTGTTGATCAATTTCTAAATCTATTTATTTTCTTCTTCCCCTTAGCATAAGATTAAAAGAAATCGGCTAGGAAATACTTTTTTCACAATCGCTGTTGCGGTACTTTTCCCTAAACAAAGGGAAACCTTATATATGGAATTAGCTAACAAGTTGTTACTACGTGTTGATAATTGGCCTCTGTTGTCCATATAAATGTAGGTACAGAAAGCCACAAGAGATTAGATTCGTACCTGGGATTTGTACCGCACTAAAACCCCACCGGTGACCGTCCTCGGCGTTACAAAGAGGACTGCGGGATCTCCAAAAGAATGCAACCGGAGTCCTCTGAGCGCGTTGCCCCATCGGGCTCCTCACAGATTGGCGGCTGGGCCCACCGCTCCGTCTGGTCTGTACGACGGTATGCGACCACGCATACTACCGTCCTTCGCGGGGTCGCCTGGCCCAACGGTTCGAGCATCCCACTCTAGCCGCTCGCAACCCCGGAAGCCCCTTTTAGTCGCCTCTTACGACAGGCAGGAGATACCGTAGCCCTCGCGATTCGATTCTTTTCTAATCGATTCTAATCGCGAAACAATGGATAGAATAAATAAATAATAATAAACAATAGATTCGTAACTAAGGTCGCTTTCCTAAAATAACTTAACAATTACTCACGTAAGGTCATTAAGGCGAAGTTTGTCATTATTAGTAAATTTATCTCTAACCTCACCCCAAGATAACTGTAACAAGGATATCCATAACCTGATAAAGGATTATATAGCACCGTTTATAACGAAGATAATACGATTAATGATTCACTCGAGCGATCAGACGTTGGTAACTATAAAGCTGACTAGTAACTGAGCTAACGAGATACTGGTAATCTTTGAATAGATTGCAGTAATAATCTATTTCAAATTCAATCCAAAATCAAATTGAATCCGTCTATTATCAATCCATAAGTGGTTTACTCCTTAGGACTTGGTTTTACACGGAATCCGATGTTAAAAATACGCATTCTACACACGCTTTCTACACTCATAGCCCCACTGTAGGATTTTCTCCTGGCTCGTGGGTACCATGAACACACAAGACGAATACATAAACACCCAGACCCAGAACAGGAATCTAAACTCATCATTCAGATACCCGTCTGGCTGGGAATCGAACCCGGGACCCACTGTGCGTCACTGGCATGTTAACCGTTCCGCCACGCGGGTCGTCAAAAAAAGTTTTGATTGGCAACGATCCTCTTGGTGCAGTCACCATACTAGTGTAATACGGTGTGTTTCGATTTCGAATCCCGGCTAAACAGATATCTAAAGCATTTAGAATTTGCGATTCTAAGTATGCGTTTGTGCATTCATTCTTGCGTATATTTTCATAGCATACGACAAAACGTTAAAAAAGTTAGTTTATCAAAAAAAACCTTATATGATGCAAGGCAATTCAGTAGCCAGTAAAGTTATTTAATAAGCTAATGCAACTCGACCATCAGTGCTGGAAGTACCGACGATTAAATTTTTACGATGAGTGCTTGTAAAATATAATACATTCAACTTTGAATAAAAATCAATAGTAACGGTCTAGGCACATAGCGTTAGTATGTTTGCTTTTTATATTTAAAAGACGAATGCTGTTTTCCAATAAGACTGTACAGTGTTTCTGGTTCGATTTCTGGTAAGGCGAAGTTAATATTTATGTTCTAGACATAATATGTGACATATATGTATAATGTAATATACTTAAAGTTTAGTATGGTGTTCATTCATTAACACTATTGGTACTGTACATCTCTTACAAATGGCGGACTAAATATCCATTGGGATTTTTCATCAATATTACAAATTAATAATAATAGCTACAAATTTATTCTTATAATTTAATAAATTAACATGTAAAAATGTCACAATAAATCTTAAAATATTTTCTGTTCAATAAATATATGACGACAACTCTCAGCCCTTTTAAACGCTTTGTGATTAATTGCTTTGAATCATAATATATGGACTTTATTAAAGCTGCATAAAAACCGTATTAAACAAAAAATAATACAACGTCAAACAAACATATATTCTTATAATCAGCATATGCAGGAAGAGCGGTAAGCTAGCTTAATAAAGTAAAGCAAGCATACATAGCAATATGGCTGCACCCACTTTGGCTGAACACGTCAGTCCCGGGGCCCGCATTAGCCCGCTCGCATACATCGCCCGCTTGCGATTGGCAGTTCAATCAGACCGCTTCTGTAAATTGCTTGCCGGTATGAAGTGTGTTTATCTCGGTTGTTTTATGTCTGACGGTTGTTATCGTAAAACCGTGGTTGGGGCTTGAAATTGTTTGAAAATATTATGAATTGTAAACTGATTACCTACACAAAAGAAACTGAATTTAGTAAAGAAATAAAAATAATACTTATATATTTAAAACGATTACGATATTTCCAAAAATCGTATAATTTACGCATACAAAGTTATAAAATAAAGTGATCTATTTTTTATTTAGCTTTCAAACCTCTATTAAATATATAATTGCTAAAGTGAAGTAGGTATTGGTTAAATTGGCTATTTTCACTTAACACTGACTTTCAGTGTTAGGAGATAAATATTACGACCCGAAATTGATTTAAAAATATACTTTGTATACATTGGAAAAGTTAACAGATCTAGCTTAATAAAATACAGCAAGCATACATGGCAATCTGGTTGCACCCACTTTGGCTGAACACGTCAGTCCCGGGACCCGCATTAGCACGCTCGCACACATCGCCCGCTTGCGATTGGCAGTTCAATCAGACCGCTTCTGTAAATTGCTTGAAGCTATTAAGTGTGTATATCTCGGTTGTTTTGTGTCCTTTGGTTGCCATCGTATAACAGTGGTTAAGACTCGAAATTATAGTTGTAGGTAAATAGAAAAATATCAATAAAAATTGTTGATTTTGAAAGCGCCGAATTTTTAGTTCTTAATTTGGCTCTAATAATGCAATCTGAAAACGAAGAGCTTGCAGTCCATAGATGTTGGACACATGTTGAAGTCTATACATTCAGGGATGCATAGGATTTTTACAATACGTGCAATATTTACAAAAAAAGATACATAAACAATAAAGTGATCAAATGATTATTTAGCTTGCAAACCGCTGTTTAATAAATATTTGTATAGGGAATTGGTGTATTGGACTATTTTCTCGGAAATTTACGGACAGAAAGCCATCTGTTCCTGAAATAAAGCAAGCACTCGGAGGCTATTTGGCCGGTAGAGCACGTCTGCTAGAGCCGGCCTAACATTAGGCCTTTCGCATACATCGCTTGCGATTGACAGTCAGATTTTTTCTGCAAATACGCCTAAAGTGTTCTAAGTATGTTTCTTGTAACTGCATTTGTATATTTAGTTTCTGTATTTGTATATTTTGTCGACATTCGTATCACTATAACAGCGCATACATTTTTTTGTAAGCGGTTTAACTTTAAATGAGGTTTATATTTAGGAAGGTATCAGTTAGTTTAATAAACAGTAAATGTCATCAAATGGTCAATCAAATGTAATTGACTTCAAATAGAACTCTTAAATTCTACGTGAAGTTGCGTACATAGGCAGCAGAGACCACTTATCATCGAGTGGACTGAATGCTCGTTTGCTGCTTCAATTTTACAACGAAATGTAATTCATAATACATTCTTAACTCCAGTGCTAAATTAAATGAAATTACTACGTAAGTACTATTTAAAGTAGCAGAACTGTCTGTGGGCCTTGGCTTTTCACTTTTGTATTCTCTACATTCAGTAATGTCCAGCAGTATGCCAGTTAGAAATATATGAGAAGGCATTAGTCCTATTATGTTGCAACTTAGTCTTAAACTCGTTCATCCTGAAAGAAAAATCACCAGTTGATATAAAGATCAATAAGGATTGACGACAATATAAACAAATATGTATTACTTACCTAGTTTCTTTTTGTATGCTACATTTACTTTTTCATTAACTCTACTAATGTCTTTTTTCAATTTAGCAGCCAAGACGCTCACATCTTAAACAAGTTAATCGCTATTCCTCCCCGAGGCGCATCTGTCTTCATCTTACTGCATTAAGAAATACACTCAACTGGCTGTGATCCAAATTCAGTCCATGTTTAATTATGTACAATATTTTCAAAATAAGTTAAGTTGACTTTAAAGTTTTATGTTTATTTTTATGTCTCTATAAGTTTTATGGTTTTTTTTTTTGAAGAGCTATTGAATGAGCCCTTGTTCATTAAGGCATTTTTTACCATTAAATAATATATACTATCAGAGTGGATATTTTCTGAAAGAAACGAGGACCTAAAAGCTAGATTGGACATCTGCGTAACTTTCTAGGGGGTATCAAAACATGGATTGAATTTCTACAGGTGTATGGTTATTTATCTTTATTAGTCACTAGTATGCCTAAGCATTGATATAACCTTCTATCACTAAAACGTATGATATAATAATAATCCTGTCAAAATTCTATCTCAATTTCTTATACTAAATTTCAACCTTATAAAGCATGTATTAAGATGAAATTAAGGTTTCGTGTAAAATACACTTATATGTTGCCAGAAAAAAATTGTAAATCACTGTCACGTTTTCCGACATTAAAGTCCAAACATATCACAGGTGTCTTGATAATGTGAAAACTAAATTAGAACGTCTTAGATAAATAAGTATATCTCTTTTACCACACCCTTAATATCAGATCATCGAAGTATTAATTACTATAACTAGCCCGCAAAAAACTCCACCGTGGTGCCTTCGGAGATCAACCAGGATTTTACTAAGGCATTGCCTGATGAAACACTTGTCCTTAGCATTGTACTAGCTTATCTCTGACTAGTAGTTAAACAAAAGACTTGTATCTAGGATTTAACTAATCACAATCTTCTGCCCGCAAGACAGCGCATCTGACTGTACCGCATTAAGGACTGCATTCTACTGGAAACTCTCCAAATACAGTCGTAGTTAATTATGTGCAGACATTTTCGTAAAATACCGCGGCTTGGTACCGACATAAAAATGTCTCAATAATCAGTGTAAAGAGAGTTTGTGTGACTGCGTGCCTTTTCCTTCTTTTACCCGAAGGCTTGCAAACTTTGAAACAATTTGCAACGAAATTTCGTTACATTATAAACTCGGACAAGTAGCTTTGTTTTTAAATCTCAAAGCTATTTTTACCTCTAAGCCAATGACTGTTAAAGCGAATGATTTGTGGCACCGTAAATGATGACTACAAATAAATGAAAGAAATGAAATGCCAATTGTGGGTTTTTATTATCATTATGACTAATTACTAATCTAATTTATGGTCTATAAATTAATCATTTATAGACCATGAATTAGAATAAATAATTACTGTAGCGCGAACAAATAATTTCAGGCCTTCGTCTATAAAGCATTACGAGACATTCCAAATTAATCCTCGATGATGGAAAGGCGTCTGTTTCCGACCTCGGTTAGGATGCCAATTCTTTCTAAGATTTCTGGTATCTATTGATGGGAACAGCTGCTTATCGTCAGTTCGGTTTTAAGAGAATCGTTTATTTGAGACTTTCATTTGAGAAAAAGTTCCCGAAAGCGGTAGAAACATTGACGTTCAACTCCAGAGTCGCTATGTTTTAGTTAGAAGAGTATGGTAAGTATTTTACACTTACACGAAGCATTCTAACTTAGTCGTCAGGGGTACCAGCCCAACTGTGGATGCCTTTTTAAAACTAAAAATTTGAACTGCATGAGTGTGATACTTCAGGTTGGCAAAAGAGGCCTCGTAGATAGTCCTAAGCCGTAAATAAACAAGATCGTGGCTAAGCAAAGGTTGCTAAAGTATTATAGCTACGAATCTTCAATCACTGTACGATAATCTCCACCTGTCAGCCAACTCGCTGCATTTGGATCGCGGCCAGTGGGCTGTAGTCCTTAATGCACTTCCTTGCGAAAGTAAATAGGATAAGCATATGTTCCACGGTAAAGTGAAAAAGTTTGTCCGTGAAATAAGAAAGAGAGTACTTTTAGCGGAACTATTCAGGATTTAAGTCGAAGTTTTTTTGCTTATTAGATTGCAGTAGCAAAAAAACTTACGATATATCCAGTGCCAAATTTTTCCAGGTGGTAAAACCAGTGTAGTTCGACCGGGGAGGTACCACCGCTGCACCTATTTCTAGCGTGAAGCATTTCTTGCGTTTCATTGGAAGGGTGTGTGGTTGCCGACAGAGTTTTATACGAGGTGACCATCATAGTCACGCTTCTGTGATTGACTTTCGATAGAACCCATTTTCTGTATGAAGTTGATTACAAATGTCCACGAGCAGCAGTGACCACTTATATACTGGAAATAGGTGAGGCTGTGGTAATAAGATTTTTACTTACATACTATAAAAAGTTTACTTTCATTTGGATGCTACGAAAAGTTGAAATAAACGTATAAATAACTATATTTTACAAAAGATCAGTTTTCGTTCCGTGGCAGACAAAGTAATGCTTTACTATAAAGTTTAAAATAGTCCCCATAAGGTATACTTAAAAGTAAGTTGTCACTTACAATGAGAAGCTTTTTACAATTTATGCATCCGTGAAACAACATTCGCGTGTAAATATGTTACATACGGGTATTTAATAAAAAAAATATATATCTACGAAATAATATCGAATATGCTCGATGTCTGCATATATTAAGGGACTTTCATTATTTTTGTACTAATAAAATTAAACGTTTTAGCGTAAGATTTTTGTATATCACTAGATTTTCGTTTTATATAAACATTAATTTATTTTCCTAAGATTTTTCGCTAAGACGTCAACTTGGCAAAAATTAGACTTACACGACCTTTCATTAGGCGAACATACGAGATTTATTTTAAACGCGTACAAAATATACCTATCAAGAAATAACAAAATAATGATAGCATGACATAACAAATATAATATGTGAATTGATAAATTACTGCATAATGAAGAGAAATTCATTGAAAATCCATACAAGAAATAATTCTACGAAAAAGGCCATTCAAATCTATGAAACAAAACATGCACAAGATACTCATAATTCGTGCTATAAATTTTCGTGGAAAACAAAATAAAACACCTCTTTTTTCTGTGAATTCAGATGAAACGTTTCACTTTAAATATGAAACTTATTAACTTGCTACATAAACATCTATACTAATATTATAAAGCTGAAGAGTTTGTTTGTATGTTTGAACGCGCTAATCTCAGGAACTACTGGTTCAAATTGAAAAGTTTTTCTTATGTTGAATAGATCATTTATCGAGGAAGGCTTTAGGCTATATATATATTTATAAACGCGAGTGAAACCGCGGGAACTACTAGTATAGTATACATTGTAAAGAACAAAAAAAATGTTATTTAATATAAATTATTGAGCTTGTCAAATAATAGTCAAATGATATCATTTTCAGGTCATAGAAACAATGTAGTTCGACCGGGGAAATCTTATTTCAGCCTGAAGCAGTTATTGCATTTCGTTGGAAGGGTGTGATTGCCGGCAGTCTTTTATATGAGGCGATCATCTTACTCCTCGGGAGTAGCAACACGTCTGTGATTGACTTCAGATAGAACCTGTTCTCTATGAAAAAAATGATGACCAAAACTAAACAGTTCTCGTACTTTATAGGCGTGTTAGATTCATCTCGATAAGTAGATGGCCTCAGGTCATGCTCAGGGTCTTACAGTGTAAAAACGAAAATTGGCATCCAGTCCAGCTGCTAAGATGACCTTTGCTGCCAATGCCAATGAACATGCTGTCCACTTGATGGTAAGTGGTCACTGCCGTCCATAGACTGTTATCTACAAGCAACTTGAAATGCAACATGGGTTCTATCTGAAGTCAATAATAGATGCGTTGTTACTCCCGAGGACTAAAATGGTCACCTCATGTAGAAGTGTGCCGGCAACCACACAAGAACGCAAGAACCGTTTTACGCTAGAAATAGGGGTGGCGGTGGTACTTCCCCGATCGAACAACACTAGTTCTACCACCTTCAATAACATTATATCTATACTTATAATAAAGTTGTAGAGAGGTCAATTCTGTACATGAAATATTTTTCCAAAATAACTATCAGGGCGTGATTAGGGATCGATACTGATGCCAAAAATGCAATCAGTAAAATTTTTGTCTGTCTGTCTGTCTGTCTGTCTGTCTGTCTGTCTGTCTGTCTGTATAACCGTTATAGAAACAAAAACTACTCAGTGGATTTTAACGAAACTTGGTACGATTATTCTTTATACTCCTGGGCTGGTTATAGTATACTTTTCATCCCGCTACAATCAATAGGAGCAGAGCAGTAAAGGGAAATGTTGGGAAAATGGGAGAAGTTACTTTTTTAAGCTTCTGTCGCGTGTGCAACCTTAATGGTTAAAGCTACACAGAAATCATGTATGAGGGAAATATTTTCCTTAAAATTATCTAAAAAATATCCTACGACAGCATATGTCTATCTTTTTAACCGACTTCCAAAAAGGAGGAGGTTATCAATTCGTCTGTATTTTTATTTTTTTTTTTTTTTTTTTTTTTTATATTTGTTACCTCATTTCTCCGGACTGGGTGAACCGATTTAGATGATTTTTTTTTTATTTGAAAGGTAGTGCGTGTCATAGGGTCCCATTTTTTTTTAGTATTTTTTTGACTAGGGCATCCATAAGAAAAACGCATAAGTCTTAAATTTGCATTTTCAATGTACGCGATAAATGTATCAATAACTCAATATCCCGCCAACCGATTTTGATGATTCTTTTTTTATTAGAAAGGATGTACTCCAGGGGTAGTCTGATAAGAGTTTGATAAGGTTCTAATCATAGGATCTTCAACTTTTTGGAGCAAAATAATAAAATTAGTGATAGTCGGCCGAACCTTAGCTGGAGAAGTCCAATTGAGTAAAATATAGAATAAAATTACTATGTAGGTATTTACTATGAAAAATTTGACCTTCAACTCTTCAATCCTGATGATGCAGGGGTACTGCTAGCCTGAACTATAAAAGTTGGTCGTTTGATGTTTGCGAATGTATAATGAAATTGTTAAGCAAATTCATGGGACAAAAATTTGACCTTCAACTCCTCAACCCTGATGATGCAGGGGTACTTAAAGCCAAAACCATAGGAATAAGCCATTTGGTGCTTACGTATATGTTATAAGATTACTGAGCAAAAACATAAGATGAAAAATTTGACCTTCAACTCCTCAACCCTGATGATGGAGGGGTACTTCAATCCTAAACCATAGAAGTTGGCAATTTGGTGCTTACGGTTATGTAAAGAAAATACTAAGCAAAAATATAAAATCAAAAATTTGACCTTCAACTCCTCAACCCTGATGATGAAGGGGTACTTCAATCCTAAACCATAGGAGTTGGCAATTTGGTGCTTACGGTTATGTAAAAATAATACTAAGCAGAGGCACAAAATTAAAATTTTGACCTTCAACTCCTCGACCCTGATGATGAAGGGGTACTTCAATTCTAAACCATAGGAGTTGGCAATTTGGTGCTTACGGGTATGTAAAAATAATACCAAACAGAGGCACAAAATTAAAATTTTGACCTTCAACTCCTAAACCCTGATGATGCAGGGTACTGCAAGCCTGAGCCATAGAAGTTAGCCACCTGGTACTAACGTATATGTTATAAGATTACTAAGCAACAATATAAGATGAAAAATTTGACCTTCAACTCCTCAACCCTGATGATGGAGGGGTACTTCCAGAGGGGGCGCCCTGTTTGTATGAATTGTAAAAGTGTTTTATGTTTAATTTTTGTGAATATGTAGATGCACAAAGCAAACTTAGAGGCTTTATTTAAATACAAACATAAAAATATAGTCACTAAAAAGTGTAAAATAAAAACTTTTTAACAAAAAATATCTACCGACTTCCATGTCACAAAAAAGTAAAAAATAATTTAAATATATTTTGGTCTAGAACATACTCAGTACTTAGTACATAGTCCTGAAGTCGGTGCTCGACATATTTCGCTGGACGACGGTAACTACGTCCTATATGAGCACCGACTTCAGAACTATGTACTAAGTACTGAGTATGTTCTAGACCAAAATATATTTAAATTATTTTTTACTTTTTTGTGACATGGAAGTCGGTAGATATTTTTTGTTAAAAAGTTTTTATATGGTTGACTCACAATAACACGTGTAACTCCCGATAGCTTAGCAGTTCAAAGCTTTCTGATTATATTTGTCTACTCTTACGTTTATAACTCAGTCATCTATCTGTACGAAAATGAACATGAAAATGAAAAATGAAAAATGAAAAATGAAAAATGAAAAATGAAAAATGAAAAATGAAAAATGAAAAATGAAAAATGAAAAATGAAAAATGAAAATGAAAAATGAAAAATGAAAAAAGATAAATGAAAAATGAAAAATTTAAAAATGAAAAATGAAAAATGAAAAATGAAAAATGAAAAATGAAAAATGAAAAACGAAAAACGAAAAATGAAAAATGAAAAATGAAAAATGAAAAATGAAAAATGAAAAATGAAAAATGAAAAATGAAAAATGAAAAATGAAAAATGAAAAATGAAAAATGAAAAATGAAAAATGAAAAATGAAAAATGAAAAATGAAAAATGAAAAATGAAAAATGAAAAATGAAAAATGAAAAATGAAAAATGAAAAAAGATAAATGAAAAATGAAAAATGAAAAATGAAAAATGAAAAATGAAAAATGAAAAATGAAAAATGAAAAATGAAAAATGAAAAATGAAAAATGAAAAATGAAAAATGAAAAATGAAAAATGAAAAATGAAAAATGAAAAATGAAAAATGAAAAATGAAAAATGAAAAATGAAAAATGAAAAATGAAAAATGAAAAATGAAAAATGAAAAATGAAAAATGAAAAATGAAAAATGAAAAATGAAAAATGAAAAATGAAAAATGAAAAAGAAAATGAAAAATGAAAAATGAAAAATGAACAGTGAACAGTGAACAGTGAAGAGTGAAGAGTGAAAAGTGAAAAATGAAGGAAGACTTAACAGCAGTAGGCGGTAAATCTCTCTGTGAACATGGTTTGCCAACACCAACCTCAGTCGGAGAAGTTAACAATAGGGAATATTCCGCAGAGAATGGTTACAACTCAATGGAACTGCTGGCAACATTAGAAAACGGTGTCCCAATGATGACTGAAAACCTTTTTGACTAAATTAATAGCTTATGTTCGAAATCAGCGTAAAATTGCTCTTGCCGTAGCTTCATCAGGTATAGCTGCAACATTGCTACCAAGAGGTAAAACTGCTCACACTATGTTTAAAATACCCATAGATTTAGATCGCACGGAAAGTCCAACATGTAGTATTTCAAGAAATAGCGACAAAGCTAAGGTATTACGTGAGTGTAATTTAATCATATGGGATGAATGTACGATGGCCCACCGAAAAGGAGTAGATGCGGTAGACAGAACTTTAAGGGACATAAGACAAAATGATCGACCAATGGGCGGTATCACGGTTTTATTTTGTGGTGATTTTCGACAAACTTTACCGGTAATACCACGCGGAACCCGAGCTGATGAGGTTAGGGCTTGCCTGAAAAGTTCTTATTTGTGGCGTGATATACAATCGGTGCATTTAACTATAAACATGCGAGTGATAACTGGAGATAACCCGGATGATCGTCAATTTTCTGATACACTGTTAAAGATTGGCGAAGGTACCTATTCACAACTACACCAAGGAAATTTATTCTGACGCCTGAGTTATGTTGTATAGTGCAATCCCAACTACATCTTATATCGTCGGTTTACGGTGACGTAACAAATATATTAAATAGGGACAATTCTTGGCTATGCGAAAGATCCATCTTAAATCCTCGCAATGACCAGGCATTTGAGATTAATAATAAAATACTGTCGAATATACAAGGGGAAAGCAAAGTTTATAGTTCAATAAATAGAATGGTCGATGAACAAGACGCCACTAACTACCCGATAGAATTTTTAAATTCTTTAAATATGCCCGGACTTCCTTCTCATGAAATTTGTTTAAAAATTGGCATTCCGATTATTCTGCTCCGAAATTTAAGACCACCACAACTTTGCAATGGAACTCGGCTAAAAGTAACCCGGTTGCAACAAAATATAATCGAGGCTCAAATTTTAACAGGTTGCGGTGCAGGAGAAACCGTCTTTATTCCCAGAATTCCCTTAGTACCTAATAATTTTCCATTCCAATTTAAAAGAACGCAATTCCCAGTATCGGTGTGTTATGCAATGACAATTAATTAATAAGGCTCAAGGGCAGACTTTTCGTGTTGCTGGAGTAGATCTCGGTGTCAGTTGTTTCTCGCATGGTCAGTTGTACGTCGCTCTTTCCCGGGTCAGTAGTTCCAAAAATCTTTACGTTCACGTGCCGGATGGATCAACATTCAACATAGTTTACCCGGAAGCTTTGCATTGAAGTATTTTCATTATATAAGTACTTAAGCCTTCGGCAGGATCAGAATAGGGCTACGGTATCCCTGCCTGTCGTAAGAGGCGACTTAAAGGGGCTTCCGGGGTTGCGGGCGGCTAGAGTGGGAGCTTGAACCGTCCAGCCAGGCGATACCGGGAAGGTGGCGATATGTGTGGTCGCATACCGCCGTAAAGACTAGATTGAGTGGTGGGCCCATCCGCCCATCTGGGAGGAGCCCGAGTCCTCTTTATAGCACCGAAGACGGCCACCGAGGGGGTTTTAGTGCGGTAAAAATTCCACATAACACTGCGTCGCTCCCACGGCGTCGGGTACCTTTTGAAGGTTTCCCCCTCGAAAACAAAAATAAAAAAGGTTCTTAAGCCTCATGTGAACGTGATCTAAACAATATTACCAATACATTAACTCAATAACACACAAGGAGTTACTCGCTGGCGGAGTCGCGGGCAAAGCTATTAACAATAATATTGTGCGGTTCCGTATTGCGATATTTTTCAACAGTATTGTAGATATGACATATTATATTTCCCTACTAAAATACGAAAGTTAATCTGTCTGTTACATCAAAACCACTGAACCGTGAGGAAGGACATAGGCTACTTTTTTTTACGAAAAACAACGGAAACGCGGACGAAGTCGCGGGCAACAGCTAGTTAGTTAATAATTACCTGGCTACAGATTCGTTGCTTCCTCTGAGAACTAAGTTGAAACATCTCAAATGAGTATTCCTGTTATTATAAGGCCATTTGGTGTAGCCGGTTGTAGAGGAATCGAATTACAAAGATTTCTACCATCTTTCAGGGTCTATTGGCTAGATTTGTATTTTCTCGGTTACAGTTGAGTTTTTTTAGTTGATTGAAGTAGCAAACTAGCATGCAGTCCACCTGATAGTTAGTGGTCACTGCCGCCCATAAACATCTGTAAACAGCTTCATATACAACATAGTTTCTATCTGAAGTCAATCACACATGCGTTGCTACTCTCGAGGACTAAGATGGTCGGACTAAGAGTTAAAAGCTGATTTAAAAACTTACTATCGATACTGTTTTCAACTGAGCTTCCCTAAATTTTATCGTTTTATCAAACCCACGCACGTTAATAAATGTTAACTAAAGTTATTTCGAGAATTCTCAGAATTCAGTACATGTAATGAATTTAAAATATGCTTGATTGTAAACAGAAAATGTAAATATAATAAAAAGGCATAAACGTAGTTTAAATTTCAATTAATTGTAGTACCATTTCGCAAAATATAAATGTTGCTGTGTATGTAGTGATATAAAGTGATGACAGAACTTTTTTTTATCTTACTGAAGTAGCAAACGAGCAAGCAGTCCACCTGATGGTTAGTGGCCACTGCCGCCCATGGACATCTGTAATCAACTACATACAGAACGTGGGTTCCATCTGAAGTCAATCACAGATGCGTTACCACTCCCGAGGACTACGATGGTCGCCTCATGTGAAAGTGTGCCGGCAACCACACCCTTCTATCGAAACGCAAGAAACGCTTCACGTTGGAAATAGGTGTGGCGGTGGTACTTCTCCGGTCGAACTACGCTGGTTCTATCACCTTGATAAACTAACGGACTGCATACACTCGTTACTTTAGTAACGCCTTTGGCGTAGTACGCCAAATTCTTGTTGTTGGTTATTGATGCGTTGCTTCGCCCCAGTAGTTCCGGTATCAGAATATAGCTACGGTATCCCCTGCTAGTCGTAAGAGGCCACTAAAAGGGGGCTTCCGGAGTCGCGGGCGGCAAGAGTGGGAGCTCGAATCGTCCAGCCAGGCGACCCCGAGAAGGACGGCGGTAAGTGTGGTCGCAAACTGTCGTAAGGATGGAAGAATGGGCCCAGCCGCTCACCTGAGAAAAATTCGATGAGCAACGCGCTCAGAGGCCGTAATCCTCTTCGTAGCGTCGAGGACGGCCACCAGAGGTGTTTTCGAGGGTAAGAATCTCACAAAACCCTTCGCCGTTCCCACGGCTTCGGGTACCTTTTGAAGGTTTTCCCCCTTGAGAAGAAAAATATTTTTTACTTCCTCTAAAGCAAAGCATTATAAGTTTACTTACTTTGTTACACCATCCATAAGGTCTTTCCATATTTTACCAGGTGGTAGAACCTATGTAGTTTGACCACATGCACCACCACTTATTTCTAGGGTGAAGCAATTCTTGCATTTCCGCATTAGGATGTGGTTTCCAGCTCACATTTTTATTTATTTATTTCTTTATTGCACCTCTATCAAATAAAAGTTAAATATTGCAAACTTAATGCCTGATGGCATTCTCTGCCAGTCAACCCTGGGTGGCTGGAATATTTGCGGCAGGTGAAAATTAAAAAAAGAAAACAAAAAAATGCTTTAAATACATATATAAATACAATTAAACATATATTTTATATAATTTTAGTTCCCAGGAGTTGCAACGTATCTTTGATTGACTTTAGATAGCACCCCTGTTCTATATATATGATGTTGCTGTTGTCCACAGGCGACAGTAACCACTTACAAATATTAACCTGATTAATTGTAACAAATATTTATTACATTTTTTAATTATAATGTGTTTTAAATTATTAGTAACTATGCTCATAATAATCGCTACTAATATTTGAAATGCGAATGTTAGCATGTTTGTTACGTTTTAATAAAATATACAATATAAGTCGTCGATTTTTCTTACATTAAAGTTTCTAAAAGTTTCCGTAACAAGTTTTCCAAATTACTTTTTCAGAGTTATGAATGTGCCACTCAAACAAGTTAGATCCATTTCATGCCATTTAGATTCTGAGAATCGAATCCAATATATTCCAATCGTATTTTAAAGTAATTACACAGTTCTAAGAAATGTCTCATCTCGGCGCGTGGTTTCTACATTAACTTTTGCCAAGAAATGTGAATTTTTCACGGCTGTCGGCTCCAGGATTCGCTTAGCCTAGATAACTTTTTCAGGCCATAAATGCTGTTAAAAACAGTACTCAAGCAATTTGTTTTGCGTATTTTCGCGCGTAATTGTTTATTTCGGTCTTGCGTTTCGTTCTTTATCATCAGGTGCCTCAAAGTATTTATGATTGGCTGCAGGTAAAACTCCTCTTTTTCATGGGCGGCAGTGGTAATTAACCATTAGGCATAAGTCTGCTGTTATAAGGCAGAAATAGGTGAATTATGTGCGTATTATAGATTAATTATCAACCACCTGAGAGTTCTTTAAAAAAAAGTTATCGGAGGCGGGGGAAGTCCACCAATTCGCACTTGGCCAGCGCGGTGGGCTATGGCCTGTAACTCTCTCATTCTGAGAGAAGACCTTTCGTAATTTTCGTAAACATGCGTTTCATTCCACAGAGAAAATGTATTAAAGATTTAAAAATGTGTGCGTGTACTAGCGTACGCTCGTAAGAAGTGAAACTTTTTTATGACGTTATTTTTCAAAAAAAACCCCGATAAACCCCCGATAAAGAAGTTTCACTTCAAAAACTGTTACTTTACAACGAAACGTATACCTGACTGCGTTCCCTTTCACATGCAAGTTCTAGAACAAAAAATAAAATGTATTCTTTCATTTTATGCACTACTGCGGGATGTAAAAAATATTCAATTACGGTATAAATATTAACTTAATATAAGTTTTTTTTTCACACTGTCTTTGACTATATACGCAACTAAGGCCAAACTCGCCATTCTCCATTAGACTTAAACGACCTTTCATTAGAGGAACATACGAGATTTATTTTAAACCGTACAAAATCTACCTATCAAGAAATAACAAAATAATGAAAGCATGATATAACAAATATAATATGTGAATTGATAAATTACTGCATAATGAAGAGAAATTCATTGAAAATCCATACACGAATTAATTCTACGAAAAAAGCCATTCAAATCTATGAAACAAAACATGCACAAGATACTCATAATTCGTGCTATAAATTTTCGTGGAAAACAAAATAAAACACCTCTTTTTTCTGTGAATTCAGATGAAACGTTTCACTTTAAATATCAAACTTATTAACTTGCTACATAAACATCTATACTAATATTATAAAGCTGAAGAGTTTGTTTGTTTGTTTGAACGCGCTAATCTCAGGAACTACTGGTTCGAATTGACAAGCTCTTCTTATGTTGAATAGATCATTTATCGAGGAAGGCTTTAGGTTTAGGTTCATATATATATATATATATATATATATATATATATATATATATATATATATATATATATATATAAACGCGAGTAAAACCGCGGGAACTACTAGTATGGTATACATTGCAAAGAACAAAAAAAAGGCTATTTAATATAAATTATTCAGCTTGTCAAATAATAGTCAGATGATATCATTTGAAATGTGAATTTTTCACGGCTGTCGGCTCCAGGATTCGCTTAGCCTAGATAACTTTTTCAGGCCATAAATGCTGTTAAAAACAGTACTCAAGCAATTTGTTTTGCGTATTTTCGCGCGTAATTGTTTATTTCGGTCTTGCGTTTCGTTCTTTATCATCAGGTGCCTCAAAGTATTTATGATTGGCTGCAGGTAAAACTCCTCTTTTTCATGGGCGGCAGTGGTAATTAACCATTAGGCATAAGTCTGCTGTTATAAGGCAGAAATAGGTGAATTATGTGCGTATTATAGATTAATTATCAACCACCTGAGAGTTCTTTAAAAAAAAGTTATCGGAGGCGGGGGAAGTCCACCAATTCGCACTTGGCCAGCGCGGTGGGCTATGGCCTGTAACTCTCTCATTCTGAGAGAAGACCCGTACCCAGCAGTGGGACAATAATGGGTTTCCGACTGTCGTATACAAAAGTGTGAAAAGTCAACATTACGTATATAACGTGGGATGTGGGTTGGGTGCCAGTTATTTTGATACAACCGAAAATCATGCACACTCTCTTCTCAGTCTACAAATAAAATATGATAAGTACTTACATTGATAAAATCGGAAATATAAAATAAGTCAAGATTTCTTGAATTTATAATATTGAATAAATTAATGCTACGTAGAAACTGTACAGCGAAATGAGCACATAACCGTTGTGTTCGAAACAGTTTAACTGTTTTACTCATTCTCTTATTGCCGAGTATGAAATTACAATTACTTATTTTTGGAGATAATTCTCTGTAATGCAACGTATGAAGTAGTTTCAAAATGTGCTTTTATTTTTTAATGAAGATTTAAAATGTATGATTTCTCTTTATTTTAATTATATTTCATTTACACACTATTATATTCAAATTTATAATTATAAGTAGCACTACCGCGACTTCGTTCGCGTAGGCTACAATAAAATTCATCCATCCAGTTACCTTGAAATTCACTGGTAGACATATGTAATGTGAAGCATATGTACGACATTACAGGTATTGGAGTTTTACCAATAGTCAACGGGCTTACCGTAAATGTTGATGTCTGCAGTGGGTGTTGATATACTCCTGAGAACTTAGATCACCTCCTTCCACAGAAACGCAAAAAATGCATCTCACTATAAATAGGTGTGGTAATGGTACCTTTTTTTTGTCTTGAGGGGGAAACCTTCACTAGGTACCCGATGCCGTGGGAACGTTGCAGGGTTATGTGGGATTTATACCGTACTAAAACCCCACGGTGGCCGTCCTTGGCGCTACAAAGAGGACTCCGGGATCTCAAAAGTAACGCAACCGGTATCCTTTGAGCGCGTTGCCCCATTGGACTCCTTGCAGATGGGTGGCTGGACCCACCGCTCCGTCTAGTCTTTACGACGGTTAGCGAGCACACATACCCCCGTCCTTCGCGGCGCCTGGCTGGGCGGTTTAAGCTCTCACCCTGCAAGCCGCCTGCAACCCCGGAAGCCCTTTTTACTCGCTCTTACGACAGGCAGGGGATAGCGTAGCCCTATTCTGCTCCCGGATACAGAGACTGTGGTAGTGGTACCTACTCGGTTAAACTACAATGGTTCTACCACCTGCTAAAGTACCATGAATATGCGTAATAATAATTTTCAAGATAAACGTTCTTATTTTATAAGAGTTCAACAAATCAAAATAATGTAATGGAGAATTATAGAGCGCAATAAGTAGGTTGTTAAGCTGATGTAGACCGAATTAAAATTTTTCCTCAAAATGCGGACGAAATGCTAGATGTAGCTTTTGGAAAACATTCCGTATTTCAATGTAAGAGTTTAAGTCGCGTATTCTTTGTTCCATATTAAAAATGGAGGCTTGTATGCATGAGAACTGGGAATTAACACAAAAAGTGGAACATTTAATTACAATAAATCTCGCACACTTGTGTCTGTTGCCGCAAAGCTGTACGAAGCCTTCGGCGCTGAAAAGTTATGCACTGAATAATAACGTGAAATTATTATTATTTTTTACATAAAATGATGATGATAGGTGTTCACTGCAGCCCATGGATATTTGTAAGCGACTTTATACAGAAGAAAGGGTCTATTTTATGTCAAGCACGGATGTCACGCAAAATTTGTAGTCTATATTAATTTATTTATTAATAGGTAGTGTCTTTCAAAATGTGTGGTAACTATTGGGTCCTATTAACCTTCAAAGTTACAGGGATTAGCTTGATGCTCAGCTGAGACATGTGGACTATGGACTAGAAGGGATAGATGATTATATAGAGCTAACTTTCATTACAATGTAAAAAAAACATGATTGAAAAAAAAATACAACATAACAAAAAACTGAGTTTCTTGCCGGATCTTCTCAGTTGAGGTCGTGTTCCGATCCGGTGGTAGTGTAAAAAAAATGGAACTGACAATTTGTAAGTGCCCTGTAGGCCTATACAAAATAAAGGCATTTCATTTCATATTGTCCAATCGCCTTAACACGTTCAGAACTCTTTCATCCTAACGGCTTCCAACCAGATAAGCAAGACGGCACAAGCATTGGTTTCTATTACACCAGATCTTCCTTCACGCTATTGAGTTATTGGCCTAATGAATCCTATTTGATTGCATGCCACCTGGTATCACTGCATCTATAAACTACGGCGAGTAACAAATTTGAGCTATGCGTCAGATAACACCCGGTCACCGCGTGGGTGACTAACATATGCCATTAATCTTAGTGCGCGGACTCATTGGTAACTGAGGTTTGCATATGAAGTAATGTAGAAAAAAAGTAAGAACTAAAGAAACTCCAATTATAACACGTAAATATGGCAAATTATTGAATAGAAAAATGATGGTTGAAACTTGGCCTTACAATCAATCAATCTGGTGCTTAAACCTCGGACCACAATTTTTTCTTAAACGATGTATGTATTAGAAATTATTTATCACAGCTTCTCATAAAGGAAAACATCATAAACCTACACACCTAAGAGATCTTTAAAAAGTTCTCAACGGTGTTTGTTCCAATTGGCACTTGGTCAGCGCGGTGGACTTCGGTTTTCGTATGTAGCAGCAGTGTATGCTGCTGTGTACTATTAAAAATCTGGTAGTCTATACTAGCCCTCTCCAAAAAGTATATTGCATGCAAATTCGTTTTTCAATATTATACAACAACTAGCCGCGGCTTCGCCCGCACGGTCAAAGGGAATTAACATTAGCGATTGATGCGTGATTCAAAACTTGCAAATGAATGTTACTAACGCCATCTATTAACAACGTCTGTAACTACTAAATATGTATCGACTTACAAAATCGATATTCTAATCGATGAGAGAGCGCGGTAAAAAGTTGCCTACGTCACTCTCCGCCCTGCTAACTATCTCCCAACATGTAAACCATATCATATAATAGCTATGTGGCGACGTGAAAGAGGAACAAACAAACACACATTCACATTTATAATATTAGTATGGTTATTTTTATTTGTATCACATTTTACCGTCGCAACCTGTGTTAATGTGTATAATAGCTAATTAGATTCTGCAACATACTCTGGCAGTTTAATCTAGACAAGTCGAAGCGAATGTACAATATTAAACGAGCGCAGTTACCATGTCGAGAAGTCATAGAGATTCCGTTACGTATAACCTAACCCCAGGACTACGAAATATTCGCTTCAAGCAACATTTATTTCGCACTGCAAGCATCAGCGCTGAGCGGTTTAAACAAATGTATGTCTCTAATTTCATAAGATTATGAGAATTTGCTAAAATGTAGGGTAATTTTTTGACATTTGCTAAACGCTGCCTCTAGCAGTAAACTCAGCTAAAAACCTTCAGGTAATTGGCTGGTATGGTTTAAAAAATAATCGTAACTGTGTTATTGAATCTTACACTAACAATGCCCTTTTTTTGATATCGAGGGGGAAACCTTCGAAAGGTACCCGACGCAGTGGGAGCAACGCCGAGTTATGTGGGATTTTTACCTCACTAAAACCCCCCCGGTGGCCATCCTCGGCTCTGTATGGAGGACAACGGGATCTCCAACGGACCGCCGCCGGTGTCCTCCCAGCGCGATGTCCTCTTCGGGCTCTTCCCAGTGAGCATTGTACTCAGTGCGCCTCCCTTGTGTTTATGACACCATGTGGCCACACATGCCGTCGTCCTACACGGGGTCGCTTGGAAGGACGGTTCGAGCTCCCACTCTTACCGCCCGCAAACCCGAAAGTCCCTCCTAGTCGCCTCTTACGACAGGCAGGGGATACCGTAGCCCTATTCTGATTCCGGAACTACAGGCATAACACTAACAATGTCCTGTGTGTCATATTATCAGACAGACAGACATAGTAGTCAAATTTATACCACCCTTCTTTTTGCATTGTTGGTTAAAAAATCAAGTTCCTTCATAGTCATAGCTATAGTGCCCTAAATAACGCAATTGGAATATCCTAACATCCTCTTAGCAAGTTTTCAAGTAATTAGTATGATAAACTATGTAAATTGTTGTATAAGACAACGTATTTCATACAATCCCACACAATACTCACATACGACAAATAGCGAGCAATATATCATAAATGCGAACCGTGTCGTATGCTAATTCTATCCCTCACTTATATCGTTACCATTTGTTGTAAAGTCGACGAACAACAGAATAATAATACTACTCATATATATGATCTTACACTAATATTAACTAGAAACTGTTATTATATAATATAAACTAGAAACTGATATTAACTACATTTTAATATGTAACCAGAACTCGTGCGGTTCTTTTTGTTTATATTTCGACCCGGTTACAATATTTGTAGTCACGGCACAAACACGGATGCGTTGCTACTCTCGAGGGCGAAGATGGACTCCTCATATAATGTGTGCCGGCAACCACACCGTCCCATCGAAACCATGGTACTGTGCGTTACCACCTGGTAAAGCACAGTACCATGAATATGCGTAATAATAATTTTCAAGATAAACGTTCTTATTTTATAAGAGTTCAACAAATCAAAATAATGTAATGGAGAATTATAGAGCGCAATAAGTAGGTTGTTAAGCTGATGTAGACCGAATTAAAATTTTTCCTCAAAATGCGGACGAAATGCTAGATGTAGCTTTTGGAAAACATTCCGTATTTCAATGTAAGAGTTTAATTCGCGTATTCTTTGTTCCATATTAAAAATGGAGGCTTGTATGCATGAGAACTGGGAATTAACACAAAAAGTGGAACATTTAATTACAATAAATCTCGCACACTTGTGTCTGTTGCCGCAAAGCTGTACGAAGCCTTCGGCGCTGAAAAGTTATTCACTGAATAATAACGTGAAACATGTTTCATTATTATTTTTTACATAAAATGATGATAGGTGGTCACTGCAGCCCATGGATATTTGTAACCGACTTTATACAGAAGAAAGGGTCTATTTTATGTCAAGCACGGATGTCACGCAAAAATTTGTAGTCTACATTAATTTATTTATTAATAGGTAGTGTCTTTCAAAATGTGTAGTAACTATTGGGTCCTATTAACCTTCACAGTTTCAGGGATTAGCTTGATGTTCAGCTGAGACATGTGGACTATGGACTAGAAGGGATAGATGATTATATAGAGCTAACTTTCATTACAATGTAAAAAAACATGATTGAAAAAAAATACAACATAACAAAAAACTGAGTTTCTTGCCGGATCTTCTCAGTTGAGGTCGTGTTCCGATCCGGTGGTAGTATAAAAAAAAGTGGAACTGACAATTTGTAAGTGCCCTGTAGGCCTATACAAAATAAAGACATTTCATTTCATAGTGTTCAATCGTCTTAACATGTTCAGAACTGTTTATCCTAACAGGTTCCCAACAGATAAGCAACACGGCACAAGCATTGGTCTTCTGTTACACCAGATCTTCCTTCACGCTATTGAGTTATTGGCCTAATGAATCCTATTTGATTGCATGCCACCTGGTATCAATGCATCTATAAACTATGGCGAGTAACAAATTTGAGCTATGCGTCAGATAACACCCGGTCACCGCGTGGGTGACTAATATATGCCATTAATCTTAGTGCGCGGACTCATTGGTAACTGAGGTTTGCACATGAAGTAATGTAGAAGAAAAGTAAGAACTAAAGTCACTCCAATTATTAAACGTAAATATGTGAAATTAATGAATAGAAAAATGATAGCCTAATGGTTAAAACTTGGCCTCATAATCAAGAGGTTCAAATCTGGTGTTTGAATCTTGGACCACATATATTTGGTGCTTGTGTATATATTTTTCTCTAACGGTGTATTTATTAGAAATTATTTAGAGATCTTTAAAAAGTTCTCAACAGTGTTTGTTCCAATTGGCACTTGGTCAGCGCGATGGACTTCGGTGTTCGTATGTAGCAGCAGTGTATGCTGCTGTGTACTATTAAAATTCTGGTAGTCTATACTAGCCCTCTCCAAAAAGTATATTGCATGCAAATTCGTTTTTCAATATTATACAACAACTAGCCGCGGCTCCGCCCGCACAGTTAAAGGGAATTAACATTAGCGATTGATGCGTGATTCAGAACTTGCAAATGAATGTTGCTAACGCCATCTATAAACAACGTCTGGAACTACTAAATATGTATCGACTTACAAAACATCGATATTCTCATGGGAATGAGAGAGCGCGGTAAAAAATAGCCTACGTCACTCTCCGCCCTGCTAACTATCTCCCAACATGTAAACCATATCATATAATAGCTATGTGGCGACATGAAAGAGGAACAAACAAACACACATTCACATTTATAATATTAGTATGGTTATTTTTATTTGTATCACATTTTACTGTCGCAATCTGTGTTAATGTGTATAATATCTAATTAGATTCTGCAACATATTCTAGCAGTTTAATCTAGACAAGTCGAAGCGAATGTACAATATTAAATGAACTCAGTTACCATGTCGAGAAGTCATAGAGATTCCGTTACGTATAACCTAACCCCAGGACTACGAAATATTCGCTTCAAGCAACATTTATTTTGCGCTGCAAGCATCAGCGCTGAGCGGTTAAAACAAATGTATGTCTCTAATTTCATAAGATTATGAGAATTTGCTAAAATGTAGGGTAATTTTTTGACATTTGCTAAACGCTGCCTTTAGCAGTAAACTCAGCTAAAAACCTTCAGGTAATTGGCTGGTATGGTTTAAAAAATAATCGTAACTGTGTTATTGAATCTTACACTAACAATGCCCTTTTTTTGATATCGAGGGGGAAACCTTCGAAAGGTACCCGACGCAGTGGGAGCAATGCCTAGTTATGTGGGATTTTTACCTCACTAAAATCCCCCCGGTGGCCATCCTCGGCTCTGTGTGGAGGACAACGGGATCTCCCGTGCCGCCCGCCCGTACTCCCGGACCGCCGCCAGTGTCCTCCGAGCGCGATGCCCTCTTCGGGCTCTTCCCAGTGAGCATTATACTCAGTGCGCCTCCTGGTGTTTACGATAGCATGTGGCCACACATGCCGTCGTCCTACACAGGGTCGCTTGGCAGGACGGTTCGAGCTCCCACTCTTACCGCCCGCAAACCCGGAAGTCCCTTTTAGTCGCCTCTTACGACAGGCAGGGGATACCGTAGTCCTATTCTGATCCCGGAACTACAGGGATACTAACAATGACCTGTGTGTCATATTATCGGACAGACAGACATACTAGTCAAACTTATACCACCCTTTTTTTGCGTTGGGGGTTAAAAAACAAAGTTCCTTCATAGTCATAGCTACATCTTGCCCTAAATAACGCAATTGGAATATCCTAACATCCTCTTATCAAGTTTTCAAGTAATTAGTATGATAAACTATGTAAATTGTTGTATACGACTACGTATTTCATACAATCCCACACAATACTTACATACGACAAATAGCGAGCAATATATCATAAATGCGAACCGTGTCGTATGCTAATTCTATCCCTCGCTTATATCGTTACCATTTGTTGTAAAGTCGACGAACAACAGAGTAATAATACTACTCACATATATGATCTTACACTAATATTAACTAGAAACTGATACATTTTAATATGTAACCGGAACTCGTGCGGTTCTTTTTGTTTATATTTCGACCCAGTTACAATATTTGCGGTCACGGCACAAACACAGATGCGTTGCTACTCTCGAGGGCCAAGATGGACTTCTCAGAACATCAAATAGAGCATGGGTGCTATTTGAAGTCAATCACAGATGCGTTGCTACTCCCGAGGACGATGATGGTCGCCTCATATAAAAGTGTGCCGGCTTCCACCTTTCCATCAAAACGCAAGAAATACTTCAGGCTAGAAATATGTGATGGTGGTACCTGCCCGGTCGAACTACACTAGTTCTACCACATAGCACATTTGGCTTTATAATATTAATAAGATTATACGAGTACTAGCTCTTACTCGCGGCTTCTCCCGCACGGTCAAAGGGAATTATCATTAGAGTTTAATAGCGTGATTCAGAACTTGCAAATTAACTTTACTAACGCCATCTATTATCAACATCTGGAATTACTAAATATATATCGACTAACAAAATATCTATATTCTCATTGGAATGAGAGAGCGCTGTAAAAAGTAGCCTACGTCACTCTTCGCCCTCCAATGTATCTCCCAGCATATAAACCATATCATATAATAGCTATATGGCGACGTAAAAGAGGAACAAACAAACACACTTTCACATTTATAATATTAGTATGGTTATGTAACACCTAATTACTCTAGCGTGCAATGATCGTGGAAAGTAAATGACTTAATTGATCATAAAACGTAGGTTATAGTATCGGGCTTTGAGAAATATGGCTGCTCTTATTCTTCTCGTTATGAACGGTCGTTAAATGTTATTTTTACTTGACTTCGTAGGATAATTTATCCAGGTTTTGTATGTAGGGACTCGGACATTTCCTAAATTAAACGATGTATATTCGTTTAATTTAGGAAATGTTCGAGTTCCTCTACTGGCTTAATAAACATCGTCAAATTTATCTCGATCACCGTATTGGTATTATTCAAATTACATTTTTTGCGCTAATACGCTTTTGACTAAATTGTGTGTAAGAATTTTTTAAAGTGTATAATACAATTGTTTAATTATTTTTATTCCAGATTTGTTTAACCTAAAAAAAGTAGTGTAGATTCGAAATGAGTAAATCAGTGTGAGAATATCATACTAGTCATACTAGTCATACTAGTATTATAAAGGCGAAAGTTTGCGAGTGTGTATGTTTCTGACTTCTAAACGGCTGGAGCGATTTTCATAAAATTTGGTAGGAAGTTAGCTGACACTTTGTATTAACATATACGCTACTTTTTAAAGTGGGAAAATATCTTACTCCCACGGGAAAAGCGATTCATTGAATTTTTAACGAGGGAAAGCTGCGGGGTTCAGCTAGTTCAATTCCGATCACGAAGATTTACGTACGGCAAAAGTGGACCTACTGAGAATAGAAACCAACATACTATTATTATAAAGGCGAAAGTTTGTGAGTGTGTATGTTTGTTACTTCTTCACGTCTAAACGGCTAGAGCGATTTTCATAAAATTTGGTAGGAAGTTAGCTGATTCTCTGCATTAACATACAGGCTACTTTTTATTGTAGGAAAATAACTTACTCCCACGGGAAAATCGATACATCGATTTTTTAACGAGGCGAAGCTGCGGTGCTTGGCTAGTTCAATATAATTCCGATCACGAAGATTTACGGTCACAAAAGTGGACCCACTGTGACTAGAAACCAACAAGTCCATGTGATTCAGTAAAATCAACAGTTTCTTCGACCTAGATCTGATTTAGCCACTCTAAACCGTTTTCGCTTTCACAAAGAAGCTTAGTCATGTTTTAGTAGAACATGTTTTGCTCAGTTTAACCCATTTTGCAGTTTTACATTGTTTCTTGCGGCACAAAGTATGTGCTATTGGCTGAGCTTAGTTCCTTAGTTCCCTAAGAGATTAAGTGAGATTCGATTCAACCCCCACACCTACCATAAAATCTTTACGTAATTAATAAATACACAAAAGGGGATTTCGATCCTATCTTTTTGTGTATTACCTATGTATAAGTGATATGTATATTGTTTTAATAATCAACGGGTACTCATGATATGCGGTTTTTGAATTCTTTAAGAATTCTTTTTGCCGATATTTCGACCCAGTTACATGGATCGTGGTCACGGCGAGACTGCGATGGCGGTGAGAAACCGTGTCGTGATATGGAACCTTAAAAAGAAAAACGAACTAGACGAAGGGTAGATAGGTTAATCTACAATTAGTGCTTGTCAACGGTTTCTCCCCGCCACCACAGTTTCGTCGTGACCAAGATCCATGTAACTGGGTCGAAATATCGGCAAAAAAAAATCTGAAAGAATTCAAAAACCGCATATCGTGAGTACCCGTTGATTATTAAAATGTATCAATTCCGCGATAATACTATTCTAAACTCATATACATATGTATGTATATTGTTGCTTGCATTAACAACAACAACAACAACAAAAAAACCCCAATTTTGCAGGAGAGCTAGGTTAAATATTTAATGATGCTTTTAATAAATTAGAGTAATGAAAATTGAAACATTTAACCGCATTACCCATAGTGGAGGGGCACCAGGTTTTAAATCCTTAAAGTAAGAAATATAGTATAGTAAGAATAAAACTATTATATATTTTTAACTTATATTTTAAACTGATGAATTTTGCGTTGTGCGGTAATTCCCGCAAGTAGCAATATATACTGCACTTTTGAAAAAATATTTTGTTGTCGGTCCCCGTAAACTAACGGTGCGTAGCAATTAATATCCTAAACATATTTTTGACGAAACAACTTCTTTCGTGAAGCGAGCATAGTACTATTCGTATAAACAGCGCTAAGGCAGCGTAAACAGTGCATTTGTATTCGTACCGCTGATCAGTGCAGCGGGCAGACAGCGCTTGTGTCGTTCTCCCAATTTTCTGAGCGACGACACCAGTTTTACCTACGGTGCGTAGTGTGACCAAATAAAGGTTAAATAACAGGATTTTCTCTTCCGTTTGACTTCAGTTATGGCGCAAAACTTTGCAAAGTCTACTTCTGCGTCAGCATAATTTTAACGTAATTGATAAACCTAATAATAAAGTACTTAAAACGGGGCGTAGTGTAACTCGATAGGAGTAACAATAACAAGATTTTTATAGTCCGTCCCACCGTCAATTGTAACGATATCTTTTTGAAGTGAAACTTCTTTAGGCGCATGAGGGTAAAATTTTTACAGATGAAACGTCACGCCGGTATGCAACGGAAGTGTCGGAAAAGAGAGAGAGAGTGATCGAGACCGATTGAGAGAGAGTAAGACAGGGCGAACGTAGCATGAGCAACTAGCCGTGGAGTGAGAGTAGGGAGCAAGCGAGTGAGAAAGATTGAGAAAAAAAGTGAGACAGAGCGAACGTCGTATCACGCCTTTTTCCCTTCCTCTTAATCTTGGAAATTTAAAGTTTTAGATTTGTATAAATATAAACAAGATTTATAAATTAGTTCGCCAAAGAAGTTTCACTTCTGACATGTGTACTTTGTACGCACGCATGTTTTTTTAATTTTAAATCATTCATATTCATAATTAATGTGATTATTTTTGAATAAAACAACGTTGAAGCTTCAGTTATATTTAGGTTAAGCTGTAAAATCTGATTCCGCGTCAGCATATATTCATCCATCCATCAGCCTTTTGAGATCCAGTGCTGGACGTAGGGCTACCCTTAATGGCGCCACTCCTGTGTTCCCCGCTATCTTCCAACTGTTCTATTTCGTTTATTATTTATGCGTTTGTGACAAATGCACGGTAGTGTGTGTAATGTGTTTTGATTGGTTTTATGTATGTTTTAAGCAATTTTTGAAAAAAATATTAACATTCTGCACTCCTTCTCTACGTCCACTATAACTGTAAAGTTTCATACTAATCTGTCCGTGGCATATTATTTAAAAATGCTTCACAATTTTTGCTTCACGTATTAATATATAGATGTATATAACTTCGCATCTTTTACAAACGTGGGTTAAACTGCAGCCACCGTCAAATATATTAGGGCAAGTTTATAAATGCAATTACATTCAATTAAACAATTTCATTGCTGTTAACATTAATTTATTATGCTATACTTATCTGATACCGGTTTAATTATCGCGGTACTTCGATCGGTGACTATTAATTATTAAGTAAATTATCATTTTGAATAAGCGCTATTCTCGATGTATTTATAATATTTTATGAAGTGACTTTTGACGCAAATCGGAAATGGTTATTTTCTTTTTAATTTTTAACTAAGTACTGATACGCAGCTTGGGGTAACCATTCGGTAAACTTTGAGGTCCATTGCAGGGCATAAATGAGTGGGTTCATAAGGTAAATGACACCAATCCAATTGTAGTTCGACCGGGGAAGTACCACCGCCACACCTATTTCTAGCGTTAAGCATTCCTTGCGTTTCGATGGAAGGGTGTGGTTGCCGGCACACTTTATATGATGCGACCATCATAGTCCTCGAGAGTAACAACGCATCTGTGATTGACTTCAGACAGAACCTATGTTCTATATGAGATTGCTTACATATGTCCATGGGCGGCAGTGACCACTTACCATCAGGTGGACTGCATGCTTGTTTGCTACTTCATGATTTAAAAAAATCTTTCCTGATAAGTAATCTATATTGGAATTAGATTGAATCACCACAGCATCACATTGCTTATTTATGAATAGTAGTGTTAAGCTGTGTTTTGGTATGAAAGGTATGGTAAGGATATACTTAGCCATAGTTACAGCTAAGCCCTCTAGGGTAGCAACACAACTGTGGCTAACATAGTATAATAATTATTACGATAAATAGTCCATAGGCAGCAATGGCCACTAACCACCTATTGACTGCTTGTTTATTTGTTATTTCCGTAATATCAAAAAAAAACTGGATTGTAGATAAAAACTTCAAAATCTACACCACAACTATTATATAATATCTATTTATTCGTTTATTTTTAATCTAATAACTTTATGCAGATCTAATTAATCTATCCGACGAGTAATTAAAATCATTGCCACCCTAGTAGCCAGATGCGGGTACAAAGGACGGCGCTGTGCAGGCAATTTCAGTCCACCGGATTACGCCGTTGATTGATGATTTAAGCCCTGTTTCATTGTATAACCTAGTAACGACTAAAGTATCAATGGTGAAAATCCAATTTGGAACCTTTAACATCACCGTAATATATCCGGCTCACTTTTATGCGCGGCGACCATTTTAGTCCTCGGTAGTAGCAACGCATCTGTGATCGACTTTAGATAGAATCGCTTTTCTATATAGAGATGCTTACAAATGTTCAGGGGAGGATGCGACCACTCTAGGTGGTTTGCATGCTCGTTTGCTATTTCTATCGGATGAAAAAATTAACTGCACTATGTGGTGTCGGTCTTGAATAAGCTCACATAACCTAAACGTATATGTCGTAAGTGGCAAATAAAGGTACATATCCAGCAGGTGGGTAGGAACTCCTTCCTGTGTAATATTTATATCCACTGCGATCACTAATACACGTGCTAGATTATTAGCTAAATTCCCACTAGAGAAGGTCTGTGTCCAGTAGGCATCAAAGGACTGAATAGATATTGAAAGAATGCATAGTTACTCTTATATCACAAGCATATTCATTATCCACACAAAACGAATAGTCATGCTACATGATGATCTGTAGACACATCGAAATAATATGTAATAAATATGAGAAGTAAAACCCGACTGCTAATAACAAAATATGCAATCGTGCTCTTATTACCCTTCTTCTGACATAGTCGGGTAAAAATATATAATGTTTGAGTAGCACACATAATTCAAATTATTCGAGCAATGTATGTTGCCAGTGATGACCAATGGCGCCGAAACATGGTCTTTCACTGTAGGCTTCATTCGAAGGCTCAGGGTCGCTCAGCGTGCTATGGAGGGGGTTATGCTCGGAATTCCGCTACGAGACATGATTCGCAACGAAGAAATCCGTAGACGAACGAAGCTTACCGACATAGCTCTCAAAATTAGACTGAAGTGGCAACGGGCCGGCCACATCACTCGTAGGACCGATAACCGATGGGGAAGAAAGGTTCTCGAGTGGCGACCACGTTTAGGCAAAAATAGTACAAGTCGCCCCCCTACCAGGTAGACCGATGACCTGAAGAAGACAACGGGAAACCGTTGGATTCAGTGGGCACAGGACCGGTTGGAGTAGCGCCTTTTAGGGAAGGCCTATGTTCAGCAGTTGACATCAAAAGGCTGATGTATGGATGTATGGATGGAAGACTCTGATCCTATGTGGGGCTTATTACAGACTAGCTTACTCCCGCTGCCTCGCCCGCTATGGTCATGTCCACGGTATTGGGTATCCTACGTTTTAGTCTAGGTTATAAACTATATGTGTGGCAAATTTCAGCGAAATCCGACTGGTACTTATTGCATGATAGCGTAACAAACAAACTTACATTTACATTTTTAATATTAGTAGGGATGTCTACAGTGGCAGTAACCACTTAACGTTAGATGGATTGCATGCTCGTTTGCTATTTCCCAAGTATAAAAAGACATAAGTTTAAATTATAGTAGCAAAACTAAATTCCTGTATAAAATATTCTTAATTGCAATATGAAAAGCGACCATAAAAATTCAATCAGTTAAAATTGGATCATCAGTTGTGAAAAGAGGATTTGATTCAATGAAATTTATCAGCAATAATTATGATAATTAAAATATTATGGCTCGAAGTTGAGGTCAGTAAATAAATGTAGATTTATTGGTCTTCACCACAATTGTGAGATTCCTTTTTAAACAGATTTAATTACTAATGACCATGCACTTTGCGTGATGATAATTGCTTACTGAAGCCCATGAACATTTGTAAGTTCAAGTATAACATGGGTTCTATCTGAAGTCGATCACAGTTGCTTTTCTAATCCCGAGAACTAAATTGGTCGTTTCAAATGACGTAAGCCTGACGTTCTACGAAGGGAGTGGTTGCTGGCTCACTTTCATCTTTCCTGGTCGAACCATATGCATACGTTCTACTACCTTACATGCTTTCATTAATTTGTTGTTAGTGTTATAATATGACGTTTAATAGTCGTCAGTTCATTCAACGGTATCAGCATTTCAAAATCCACTATTAGGCACAAGTCTCCTCAAGGGGGAGTTGTAACTAATATTTACCACGCCTGGTATGTGTGTTGGTGGCAAAAGTGGGTAAGGGCTCACTGCCACCCATAAACAGCTGTCGTCAAATGCATAAAAACAGGAGGCTCGATCTAAGCCGAGAAACTGTTACCACTCACGAAGACTAAGTCACCTCATTCGTTTGTTAGTTGATATATACACCTATCCATCAAATTATTTAATCTCCGGGTTTGATCATAGTTCACACAACATTCCTGCTAGTATCTGGGCTATTTTTACCGATTCACCAGGTGGTAGAACCAATGTAGACCAACCAAAGAGGTACCATTGCTACACCTGTTTCTAGCGTGAAACATTTTTTGCGTTTCGTCGGAGGTGTGGTTGCCGGTTCACATTTATATCAACCATCTTAATCCTCGGAAGTAGCAACGCATCTGTGATTGACTTCAGATAGAACCCATGTTCTATATGAAGTTATTTACTTAGTTGTTTTTAGGATGTTCATGAGCGGCACTCACCACTCACCATTAGGTGACTGCTTGCTTGTTAGCTTTCAATAAGATAAAAAACATGTGTCTAAAGTTTTATCTAAAGTTTCTATCTAAAGTTACACAGACTTTGGATAGAACGCCTGTTCTATATGAAGTCGCTTACATATATCCATGGGCAGATGTGACCACTCACCATCAGGTGGATTGCATGCTCGTTTGCTACTTCAATGCAATAAAACGGATGATTACACGTTGCAACAAACTCGCCTCGTGGGTACAACTTTCTAAAGTAGGCAGTTTAAAAACATTTTCCACATAGGTTTTACAAAAAACCTTATCGCTGGCGCTCAGCAAGGAAGTTTCAGATCCTATTTAAAGTCGTTGAATTCTTAATAAACGGACCTCGCAACGTAAGGCTATGGCAGTTGCCATCAATTATGCAAGATGTTTTCGAGATAACCCGTTAAGAGGTCTGTTAAGTGGAATGCTTCACAAATTTAATGCTATTTATCCGGTCTTAATAGAATTGGATGGTGTCTTTTTATTTGAGTTTTGTGAAATGGTGGATTTTGTCATTTAGGTAGTGCTAGGTTTGATTCCCGGTTGTTCCAAAATCAAAGGATTAAAAGCACTATATTGACCAGCAACAAAACTGTAACGCAAATCAATAGGGATTATCTTGGAAATCAATAGGGATTATACCTGGATTGTCCCTTGTAAGTACCATGGACAGACGCAAAGACAAAAACACAGACAAGACAACACCTAGAACAGGAATCTTAAGCCATCATTCAAATGTGTGACCAAGAATCGAACCGGGAACTCATTGCATGTGAGATCGGTAAAGTGAACGTTTTGACACAAAGGTCTTAAAAATGTAGTCAGTTGTTATTCAAAATTCATAATATCTCTCATGATATCTCTGCGTGATATGTTAAATTGTAAAAATATAAATTTTTGCAGTAAAGTGTATGAGTACAGTCATGTACATCTATAAACGCACGTTTAGTCTGTTAGTAACTTAATCATTTAGTCGTTACATTGTATATCTAGGTTTATATTCAGTAAGACACAAATAATAATTTACAAATAACGCACAGTGGTCATATAATTCATCTCCCACGCATTGAGCTTCGTGTTTGATGGATTGTTAAACGAGCGAATATTTGACGGATAAATCTGTATAGTCTGAGGTAGGTTTGGCTTCGCATGCTCCATTAGGTTAATTTGTTATTGTATACGCAACTTTGGTTGAAAATATGTGTTTTATGTAGTTTCTTTCATCGATATTTTCTATTCCGTAACGAAACACTTTATTAAGTTAGTGGTAATCTTTGTTCCTCGTCAACCCATTATTGTCCCACTACTGTGGCACGGGGCTCTGAGAACTTTTTTTAACAACTCTCAGGTGTGTAGGTTTCCTCACGATGTTCTCTTTTACCGAAAAGCGGTATTGCGTGTCTCTGGGTTTGAACCCCGGACAGAGAGGACTCCCGATAGAGAGGGCAGCTTTCAACCATAAGGCTATCACTCCTCTGATTTTGTTTACGTTCAATAATAGTGTAAGGGATCTTTATTTAATTAAATATTATTGACGTTATGTTGATTAAGTCTCTGCTTAGAGGAACGAGGTCTCTGCCAGACGATTGAGGAGACTTCGTGTATCTTCGTACTATGTTATAGATCAAACTAATAATACTAAGTGTATGTACTTAAGCACAAGTGTAGGAATATATTTCTTTTAAGGCAATCCTCTGGGTGAAGTGATTTTTATGTCGGTGAGATATCCCAATTAGTTCAGATTACATCCTCATCCAGTCAAATACCAAATTGACATATAATTTCATAATTATATGTCGGTTCGGGGTCTTATTAGCTAGTTATATATCTATGGAGTGAATCCTAATAAATAAGAGTTTAAAAAAACTAAAAAACACGCTTTTTATAGAAAACCGAAATAAAAAATAGAAAATAAATTTAAATGAATTTAAATTAAGAAAATAGTGTTAAAAATTTCAATGAATATAAATTAATAATAGTGTGAATATAAATATATTTTATTTAAAAAAAAGCGTGGGGTGCATGGTGTCAATGGTTATACATATTTTATTGACAGATATGAGTAGAGTGATTATCATTTCGATAATATCTTAAAAATCACCCCACGCTATTATTTATTGTCTACTTTTTAGTCAAATTAAAAAATGGA